>OX382174.1:13704644-14969144 GCA_947507545.1 Clistopyga incitator | reverse complement strand
ACCTAAATGATTTTCCGGAAAATTTTTGGGGTCTTTAGGTTCTTTTTTTTTTCTCTTTAGGTTCTTTTTTCGTAGAACCTAAAGAACCTAAATGATTTTCCGGAAAATTTTTGGGGTCTTTAGGTTCTTTTTTTTTTCTCTTTAGGTTCTTTTTTCGTAGAACCTAAAGAACCTAAATGATTTTCCGGAAAATTTTTGGGGTCTTTAGGTTCTTTTTTTTCTCTTTAGGTTCTTTTTTCGTAGAACCTAAAGAACCTAAATGATTTTCCGGAAAATTTTTGGGGTCTTTAGGTTCTTTTTTTTCTCTTTAGGTTCTTTTTTCGTAGAACCTAAAGAACCTAAATGATTTTCCGGAAAATTTTTGGGGTCTTTAGGTTCTTTTTTCGTAGAACCTAAAGAACCTAAAGAAAATTTTTGGGGTCTTTAGGTTCTTTTTTTTCTCTTTAGGTTCTTTTTTCGTAGAACCTAAAGAACCTAAAGAAAATTTTTAAAGTCTTTAGGTTCTTTTTTCGTAGAACCTAAAGAACCTAAAGAAAATTTTTAAAGTCTTTAGGTTCTTTTTTCGTAGAACCTAAAGAACCTAAAGAAAATTTTTGGGGTCTTTAGGTTCTTTTTTTTCTCTTTAGGTTCTTTTTTCGTAGAACCTAAAGAACCTAAATGATTTTCCGGAAAATTTTTGGGGTCTTTAGGTTCTTTTTTTTCTCTTTAGGTTCTTTTTTCGTAGAACCTAAAGAACCTAAATGATTTTCCGGAAAATTTTTGGGGTCTTTAGGTTCTTTTTTTTCTCTTTAGGTTCTTTTTTCGTAGAACCTAAAGAACCTAAATGATTTTCCGGAAAATTTTTGGGGTCTTTAGGTTCTTTTTTTTCTCTTTAGGTTCTTTTTTCGTAGAACCTAAAGAACCTAAAGAAAATTTTTGGGGTCTTTAGGTTCTTTTTTTTTTCTCTTTAGGTTCTTTTTTCGTAGAACCTAAAGAACCTAAATGATTTTCCGGAAAATTTTTGGGGTCTTTAGGTTCTTTTTTTTCTCTTTAGGTTCTTTTTTCGTAGAACCTAAAGAACCTAAATGATTTTCCGGAAAATTTTTGGGGTCTTTAGGTTCTTCTTTTCCTCTTTAGGTTCTTTTTTCGTAGAACCTAAAGAACCTAAATGATTTTCCGGAAAATTTTTGGGGTCTTTAGGTTCTTTTTTCGTAGAACCTAAAGAACCTAAAGAAAATTTTTGGGGTCTTTAGGTTCTTTTTTTTCTCTTTAGGTTCTTTTTTCGTAGAACCTAAAGAACCTAAAGAAAATTTTTGGGGTCTTTAGGTTCTTTTTTTTCTCTTTAGGTTCTTTTTTCGTAGAACCTAAAGAACCTAAAGAAAATTTTTGGGGTCTTTAGGTTCTTTTTTTTCTCTTTAGGTTCTTTTTTCGTAGAACCTAAAGAACCTAAATGATTTTCCGGAAAATTTTTGGGGTCTTTAGGTTCTTTTTTTTCTCTTTAGGTTCTTTTTTCGTAGAACCTAAAGAACCTAAAGACAATCATTTAGGTTCTTTAGGTTCAAATAAAACAACGGAAAGTCGTCTATGTACAATAAATGTAACTCACATAACAACAGGGCTCGTGGCTCAGCGGGTAGCGAGCTGGTCTGGCAAACGAAGAGTCCGGGGTTCGAATCCCGTTGCAGACGATTTTTTTTTTCTTTGATCTTTTTTTTTTTTTTTTTTTTTCCTATACATATACCCATGTAATTTACGTATTAAATTCTTTCAACTCATTCTTATTGACTAACAATCTTATACGTAAATTACGTGGCTATATGTAAAAGACGACATCCTATCCCCGTAGACGAAGGCGATTTACCGGAAAATTTTTCGATAACCTAGACTTTCGTAAAAGTTCACCGATATGGCTAAATAGTTCTTTATAACTAGAGAGACATTGAATGCTGTTTGGTATTGAATTTCGACAATTTTTTAGAATTTTTTATTGTTGTAAAAAATCAAAATTTTCCTATAAATCGCGTAGAATTTCAGTAAATTAACTGAAATGTTATATAAACGAAAAATAACATACAGTCCTGGTATCGAGTTTTTATTTCCCCAAAGGTTTTTTTGATTTCTTATTTTTAGGCTTTCAATGGTTCTTTCGGGATTAACGGATACAAAAGTTTGATCGGTTTATCTTGAAAGGCGCTTCTGTCGTGAGAATGCCGAGTTTGCTTGGTAAAATGGTAATTCGGGTAAGTAATAAAAGAAGATTGTTATCGATTGCTTTGTCGTGACAACGATAAACGACAAGTATATTGATCACTGAACATTCGAGCATTATGTAAACGACTTATTCTTTTATAATTTTCTTTGTTGTATAACGACGGACTAAATCGTCACCATTGACTCGTTGTGATGTATAACCTATGCGTTTGACGATAATTGACAGAAAAAAACAACATTCTATATACAGATTAACACGTTAGAGGAATATGTGATATAGATAACGTGTTTGATTAATCTCCAACGAAGCGCAATTGTATTATTCTTTCGACGTGTCGAAGCAAAAATCATCGTCGTCGTAGTTGTTTGTTGGTTTTTTTCGTATTTCCCACACGTATTTAGCTGATTATTGTCAGTTGTTCGGGATGAAGACTAAGAAATGCAAGAGATGGAAATTTCTAGTGAATCCCCAGTAGATTCTCAGCGACTCCAAGGTAATAAACCGTTTGTGCAATTCCAAAGAGCGGCGCTATTACTATCATACGGCATGCTCCGCCTTTGAAAAATGCCGTTGGTCCCTCGTGTTTCAACGTTTTTCTGCAACAACAAATATTCATATATATATTTATCTGCCAGTCGGAAAATAGGAATCGAGGAAAAAGAAAGAATAAATTCATCATTCAAAAGGATGACGTTACCCAATGCAATCGAGAACACCGTTGTACGTTGGATCTCCGGGTGCTTTGTTAATCGCTTGCAATCGTGTTTTGATAACATCGAATGGATTGACCGCGAGAGCTGCCGTTGAACCGGCCGTGCATCCCGCGAGAAATGAACACCAGAATACGGCTAAAAGTTGGACAAGCCAATGTTTAATACATTGAAAATCTACTCACCACCGAGTAATGCCGAATTTTCGGATTTTTCATGTCGATCGACTTACAAGAGCCATCTTCTCGCTTCGGCCCGAGACTGTTGAGCCTAGCGAAAAGTGGAAAATATATGACGGAAAAAGTTACGTCCCTTAGAGCTGTGGCTCCTGTACCCTGATAAAGTCCCAAAATTCCCTTTCTCTTGAACAATTCCTGCGTCAACGACCACGCCGACACTTTCGGTATTGTTTTACCAGCTAATAATAAAAGATGTTATAAAATAATGATGATAAATATTATAATAAATGACGATGAAATAATTGAATGTTTTTTTTACCAATCTTGGCTGCTGCGGCAACTCGGCCTGCATCCTGCATCTGAATTTTCAACAATTCCATTGGCGTGGTGATAACTATTTGGCAAGCTCCCGCGGAACCACCGGCCACCATTTCACGCACCAACGGCAGCGGTTCTCTGCATACAGAAACAACGATACATATCAGCGGCACAAGCGGGGCTCTATTTGCGCGGCGATCGGTTATGAGATGAGACGGAAATGAAAAGGCGACCAATGGTTTTCACTGCAACTTTTAACACTCAAAGTTTCTCGTATTACGATTAATTAGGTGCAGCAGGACGGTTGGGTTTTGGAATAAATAATGCATCATCGAACGGAATGCCACCGTTGCTTCGTACTACAGTTCATAATACCACAATGTACAGTGCGAATCTTGAGTCGTTATAGTATCGAAAATGATTAATGTCTCTTGTGAGAATCTTTTGAGTGAATTGAATATTTCTAGTTTGTGCAGAACTTGTACACGACGAAATATTAAACACTACGAAGTAGGCACTTTTACCCGTGACGATAAAACGTGAGAAATTCAGATATACCTACTAGTATTTGTTAACGTTGAGACGTAATGATTTGAACGAGAAGGATTCACTCGTGTCATTTAGCGGTTGGTCGCCGAGAGGAGAATCCTGACGATTCGAAATATCAATGAAAATAGTGAGTTTTGAAAAAAGCGTCGACTCTACGGGGGGGGGGGGGGGGTGGGGCGGGGGGCAGGGGGAGCAACAAAAACAAAAAAGGTTAATAAAACGGAATAGATGAAAAGTAAGGCAAAGAAATTGGAGCTTTGTTAATGCTTGAGAAAAATGTGAGGAACGCCATGAGGTGGTGGTCGCTAAGTACATTTCTCACCCTGGGCCGGTCGACAAATAATGCCTGAACATGTCGTTTGCCGTCAGTTTTATCGCTTTTTCAGGTGTGATCAACAGTATATTTACCGCGGATCCTTTGTACATTCCAAAATAACCTTCCGCCCTGTATGTTTTTTTGAAACAATCGAACCTGAAATAATAACAAATTATTTTGAAAAATTCAACTTGCCTTCGAGAGCTTTGTACGACGAGGGTCAAACAGCAAAGCGACAAATTTTCTGACAAAAACTACTCACATGGACGAGTACATCTTCTCCCCCGTGGGACCGATAACTTGATTTTGTAGCCTGGTTTTTACCAAATCCAGTGGGAAAACGACGGACACTCCGATAATTCCGGCGATCCCTCCATTGACAATTTTAGGCAGGAGCCTAAAGCAAAAATACATTTTTCTCCATAATCCAAGAGAATTTTCAGAGAGACGGACGTTTATTTCGCTCGACGATAACTCACTTGAATTGTCCAGCCGGTGGTTGTTGAACATTTGCCTTGGTCATATCGCTGTGCCGTACTAAAGCCAACTGCAATAACAAACATACATAGAATCATTGATATTCATTGTCATTGGAAATTTTGGCAACTTTCACTCGAGGTTATTGTCATTGGGTAATCGAACCGTTGATATTTTCACCAGAGTACGTGTGGCTTTATCGTTGGTGGAAAATTTAATACAGTTGCAAATACAAGTGCATTATATATATATATATATATATATGCCGACACTTGTATACCTCAATTGAATGTCAATTGATTGGTAATGGAACAGAAAAGAAGAGGAAAGAAAATTGAGGGGTGATGCCCGAGGAGGAGGAGGAGGAGGAGGAGGAGGAGGAGGAGGAGGAGGAGGAGGAGGTGGGGTGCCGTTATGATAATTCAGTTATGTCATCTGCTCGATCTGCCAGCAACAATGAAAATCGAAATGATCCCCGCAACTCGTATTTCAATGTAATACCAATGAAAGATGCTCCTCGAGTAGTATTGATCGTAAAGGAGATAGATTTTTCGAATGAAATACGAAAACTCACCAGTTTCGAGAAATATTGAGCGCCTTTCCAATGAGAGCTCGATAAATACTAACAAATAACTCCAAAAAAACGTACCCTTGATATCTCTTGATTTCGGAGAAAACACAACAATTGGTTAATATTAATATACGTAAGGATAGTAATATTGACTGCCGAGTGAGAGAGGGAATTGACTGTTGGGAGTTGGTGTTTACGTATCACGTTTCATCAAGTTTTTCCCAACCAAGTGCATTAAATGTCTGATGAAATTTCATCAAACGGCTTAATCTCACTGAATCTCACTCGTCACTGAGGAGAGTAGGAGACCCCCGACCACCGACGACCCACACTTTTCTCCCCCATCATTATATACACACTCCCTAGCAGCAGCAGCAACCCTACTGCCCCTACTGCCCCTACCTACTACCAACTACCACTTTTGCTGTCAGCGCCACCCAGCGCGCCCCGATTCGAATATCAACGGTACTAATCATTTTTTCACATAAAATTATTATTGAAAACAATAAGCATTATTGTCGAATGATGGCAGCAACCCGATGATCGTAGCAAGGTCGTCGTCACTCGATATTCTGTACTGTGCGACTAGAGTGAGTCGCGGTAGTAATGCCGCTCGGATTCGAGAGATGTGTATTCCACTTTTTCATACCGTGTCTCTTTGTACCGCAGTTTTCCATGTTATCGACACAAAGAATAATGTTATTCATCTCCCTGGAATTACATATTGCATATTTCCGCTACTACCACCAAAAAGTCAGATTTTCCATTAAATCGTTTGCGTATTGCGACTTTTCCGCTCTTCTCTAATAACAACAAGAGGCGCGTGGCGTGTACATACGTGTCATCGATAGGTAAGAGACAAGGAAAAAGAGTGTGTAGTTGAAAGAAAGAAAAAACAATGACAAAAAGGGCACAAGTAGTGTCACCTAAACGGCCACACGACGACGACGACGACGACGACGACCTGTCACGAGCTATATTGTTATTAAAGCTATGATTATTCGCGAGATTCCGTTATCGCCACCGATATCCGGTCCATCGATAAAACGATTATCAAAAGAGATTGAGGAATAATTAATAATTTGGACGCTTGGTTAGCTGTGAGAAATGACGACAGGTCAAGTGCATGATGTCAAGTGAACGCGACAAATGACCGATTGTATCTCGATATTTACCTTTTTTTATAATTACAGATTCTCTCGTTGTTATTTTCAAGTGGATCATCATCATCGTCGTTGCATTTGACTCTCCGACAATGGCACTTGCGGATGAAAAACAATCACTGTCGGTCGGCGAATGTGGCTGCCGAGAATTTTCTTCAAGTTTTCACAAAGTATTGACAAACTGTTTTTCCACAATTATCGATCGATTATTTCATCTTAAACTCCGCTTAAACTCGAGTATACATAGCTGAGCTTGCCAAATAGCTGTGCCAAATAAAAACCATTCTTTTACTGCAAATTTTCAAAAGACATTTTTGCAAAGTCCTTAAACTACGAATGGAAGAAAATTTTTTATACCACTTTTTTTTTTTTTTTGTTTTTTTTTTCATCCATAATAACCGTTTAACTTGTCATCGTTTAGACTATAGCGCGCCTCAACGGAGGAAATATCGTTGATTCTCCTCTGAGCGCGCATATCGTTTTGTCCTATCTCTTCCATGGATCCGCGACTCATACCGCCAAAGAGATGATAGCCGGTCTCTGTCTCACGGATACCGATCGACTCCACGTCATGTACAAAGATCTCCTTTCGGCTCTTCGTGTGAGTGAATGAAAAATTGAGAGACATTTCGCCAATAACGTTTATCAAAAGAGGCTTTTCTTTAGAGCACCGAGACGGTGGAATTGAGCATGGCAAATGCGCTTTTCCTTCACAAGGACGTCCATCTTCGGGATGATTTTCTATCCAAGGGCATAGATTTTTACGGCGTGTCGGTAAAAAATGTCGATTTTGAGGATAACGTTGGATCCGCAGAGTTCATCAACCATTGGGTCTCGGAGAATACAAACCGGAGGATTAAAGAAATTACATCGCCAGGTAGAAATTCCGTGCTCCAAATTTTCCACAACTTCAAAATTGACATTCCAGGGACGAGTAGTTCCGACATAGTCGGGGCCGTTTCCTTTAACTCCATTGGAAGCAATAATTTCCTGGAGAGAGATTTTTCAAATTTATCATTTGTTTGTTTGTTTTCATCCGTCGAGTAACGAGAAAGAATATGTCGGGGGGTGTATATATTGGGGGAATATATTGCGTTTGGTGGGATTTTTCATAATTATTTTATGTTATTTCTCGGTAGACGATATCAATGGCGAGACAAAAGTTGTATTGGTGAATGCGATATACTTCAAAGCCGAGTGGCTTCACCAGTTTGATGCAGAAATGACGCAGAAGCGACAATTCCACACGAGTAAAATTTCGAGTAAGCAAGTTCCGACGATGTACAAAAAGCACAAGTACTTTCACGGTGAAATACCGAGTCTGAAATCTAGATTCCTCGAAATCCCGTACAAAGTGAGTCGACGATCAATCGAAAAGTCGTGTAATTAAAGTGGGATTGGCGCGTTAATCGTCCTATTATTATTTCACAGGAGGAGAACATGGACTTGATCATCATTTTACCGAATGAGACGGAAGGCCTGAAATTTCTCGAGGAAAACTTTGATTGGAACGCTGTGGTTAATGCCGAAAGTTCAAAAGCGACGACGCATCTGTATCTACCGAAATTCAAGATCGAAGCGACGATCGATTTGAAGGCTGTCCTTGAAACGGTACTACAACAATTACACTCGCGAGTCAACATTGTTTGACGATTTATGCAAATTTCGACGTTATTTCGTTGTTTCAGTTGGGTTTCGAGACAATGTTCCAAGATACCGCAGACTTTGGGCCAATGTCTCGAGTACCATTGAAAGTCGACAATGTCATACAAAAGGCCTTTCTCGAAGTCAACGAAATTGGTTCGGAAGCTGCAGCTGCAACCGGTTAGTCCCCATACACTTTGATAACTTTGCTAGTGCACCTCGAAAAATACGATTATTCATCATTGTGTATATTACAGTTGTTCGAATGTTGATGAAGAGATCATTGAGAATCGAAGAACCTGTCGAGTTTATCGTTGACCGACCTTTCATGGTTGCTATTCGTCATCTGCCCAACAACATTCCCCTCTTCCTCTCGAGTGTACGCGATATCGACGACGTTATTCCACAACGAGACGAACTCTGATGACCGCGGACGACCTACAATTCCGACAAAATCCCCCTTTTATATTATACACTTGACATATATATCTCTATATTTATTAACAATAAATCACACATTTATCTAATTACGCGACCATTACAAACAAACAAATTGCTTTTTCTTACCGTTGAACGATTTTCCACTTGTAGGTGATTGAAGTTGAAAGAGTGGGGGTGGGGGGTTATGTGTCGGAAATGTAGCGCTGCTGGCGCCATGTTGCAAACAACGACCACGAGAGCACACACGAGATGAGGTGTAGTTGGATCTCTTCGTTCTCTCTATACTTGTGTGTACTATTATTATTATTATTCCATCGCTCCAAAGCCACCAAAGACCGTGTGTCAAGTGTCAATTCGCTTGAAAATAATTAAGGCTCACACGAATCGGTATAACGAGCTGTTGTAGTAGTGACAGACACTTGCCGCCTCCCGCGATTTGAGGCGATGCCCGAGCGAATCGAAATTGGTAATAAAAATTTAACATGTCCATTTTACATTCGGAAAATGTCAATTTCGTTATTTTAATTACCGATTACAGGGGTTATTCCTCATGATACGAGGCACGAGGAAACGATTATGCAGATAGCCAACACATTGGATAGCTTACAAGCCGCTGCGACACATGTTTTCCACTCTATTGACGATAGATTGTCCGACTATGGCAAAAGGTATTATAATTATTCTTACAAACTACTACTACTACTACTACTCCGCTGTTACGTATACCTTTTGGATCCTTGGTTGCTACCTCGAACAGCGAGCATTTCAAATTATTCCCTCTACGGTTCAATCCATTTTGACATTACTCCACCCCGTCTAACCACTCTTATTCGCTGATTTTTTAATACATTTATCGTACAAAGAAGAGATAGTCGACGAAAGGTATCGTTTGGTTCTTTGTCCATTCGTTTCCACTGTTATGTTTTTTTTAACCAAATGTAGCAAAATATTATGTTTGTCCAACTCGGTGAGACGCTCATTTGTAGGATTAACAATTGGGAAATAACTTGATTTTTGTTAACCGTCTGTGTATTTTTTTAGGCTGTCGACTGTCAGAAATAAGGCTAAAAAATTACAAGACCAACTTGATTATTTACAAAGAAATTTGAGTCTAAAAGCCACGAAAATGTATTCGGACGCGAAATATCCGGCATTTTCTACATACAGGGAGTACGAAACGATAATTCGACGTCCGGAAAAAAGCCCGACAAACGTGAGGTCCGTTGTTTCCACGGAAATAGACAAACGTCCGAGATACAATCACACGTTCAATCGCGAGGATCATTACACCGGAGAAACGAATTTACAAGAAAAATTACAATTTTATTACGTAATGGGTAAAGCGTTGAAAAAAACGGGTTGGCCGGAAGAAAAAGACGATCGGTTGGTGAATCACGTATCCTCGGTGAGCGCGCTCCTTCTCTTGGATTCTTCGGACGGTGCGGAACGACCTTCGCAATTACCGACAGACATAAATATCAATGGCCAGAGAATGGAAGACGCCCCGGATTCTATCGTCCAGCCTTGGAATTGCCTCGATTTCGAGTCTCCCTCGTATCTATATGCTCCTGCTCTTGGCGAGGTAATAATTTCACCAAACTACTTGACTGATAAATATGTTGAAAGAAATAAGAAATACTCCTCGATATTTGCGTTTCAGGTTCCGCGGATAAACGTTCCGATAACGCTCCCCGATTTGCCGGGTATCGTCGAAGACGAACGTTTTACCTTGGACCTCAGCTTTCAAAGTCCAATCGCTCCGTCCTCGGCGGTAACGACACCGACGGTTCGACTCGATTTGCCGGACCACGGTAATCAAACAAAACCAATGTCTTTGGATTCCAATGTTCCAAAATTACCGGACATAACGGACAATGGAAATTCTATCTCACAACTTGAAGCTGCCCGTCCTCCTTCACCTCCACCTCCACCTCCGCCGACTGTCGTCAACAATATTCCCTCGCGTTCCTCGGAATTGGTAGCAACTTCTGCGGGAGCTTTGCCGCCACCACCCCCACCACCGCCGCCGCCGCCGCCGCCGCCGCCGCCACCTCCACCCCCACCTCCACCGCCACCGCCGCCGCTGTCTTCGGAAGAAACGCAATCGCGACCAAAGGAAAAAAAGGCTTCCCAATCGATGAGCAATACCACCGTCGACGACAGAACGAATCTTATGGCTGCTATTCGCGCTGCCGGTGGCGTTGGAAAGGCAAAATTGCGAAACGCAGCCGCCGCCGACGCCGCTGCCGCCGCCGCCGCCGCCGCCGAAGAACCTAAAGATCGTTGGTCGTCAGCGTCGGTTGGCGGTGATCTCGTGGATGATTTACGGAAAACCCTTTTGCTGAGAAGAAGAGCGATCGCCGGCGGAAACTCGGCGGGTTTATCTCCGGCGATGGAGAGAATATCACGGCAAATACCACCACCGCCTCCGAAACGCGATAGTTCCGCCGGGGGCGATGGAAACTCAGCCACCAGCGAATATGACTCTCAACCCGATGCCGATGAGTGGGAAGACTGATATAAACCAATATATATATTTATCACGCGCATCGCACTCGCACTCTTGTACCATATTCGACCATCAATCACTTTGCTTTGCCAGTGATACTTGTATATTGACATTTTATTATATACTACCTTTTCAAATAGAAAACTCGATTTTTATCATTATCATAGCCCCCCCCCCCCCCACCCACCCCGAAGAGACCGATTTTTTTGCAAAAATTCATGTCTTTGGAAAAAGGAGAAAAAAGATGCCTTATGGAATTTCACTATTCTATAATGGCGGTGATCGAGTGGAATTTTGGCACCGTGAAAGGCGCGAAAGGTGGAAATGAGGGCGCAGGCAGGCGGTTACGGTTACCCGCCGCTACACCAAGTAATTTAAGAGGTTAGGTTGAGTGCAACGAGAACGCGCCGCGAAAGATGCCTCAATTTATCAAGTGTTTTTCCCTTGGATTTTCGCGGCGGCCGTCAAATGCCATTCTACGATTAGTACACACAAAGACAAATGAAGCTGTCAAGGAACAATATTCCAAGACTGTTTTATTACCAAAGACTAATTTTCCAACGTGGATTAAAGGCGAAAAACGAGTGGAGAAGGACAATTATTTGATAGAGGTATTTTTCGTTAGTTAGTTTAACAAAGCTTTTTCCCGATCAAGTTGAAATTGTTGTAATTTACAGAAATGTGGCTTTGTCGAATTGTACAGTTGGCAAAGAGAAAATCTTCGAGGGCCAGATTTTATCGTCCACGATGGGCCACCTTACGCAAATGGAGTTCCTCACATGGGACACGCGATAAACAAGGTAATTCTTCTTCTTCTTATTTTCTCTCCCAATTCTCAATTGTCATTAATTTCACCATTGCTCAAACGACACTCGCAACAAGCGATAATCAGTGAAAGATTTGGGAAATTGTTATTTATGAGAATTATGAAATTTCAGATTCTAAAAGACATTGCGATTAGGAGTAAAGTTATAAGAGGTCAACGGGTGGAATATGTACCGGGTTGGGATTGCCACGGTTTGCCTATAGAATTAAAAGCTCTCGACAGTTTAAACAAAGAGAAAACACAACTAACGCCCGTACAAGTTCGTCAGCTCGGTAAGAACTTTTTTGGGAACGGATAAAAATACAAATATTCTACATTGCAATTGTAATTGTCCTTTTTATAATCGCCAAACATGCTGAATTATTATTATTATTATATACATGCGACAGACACGAAATTCCAATATTATTGCGATTGATCTGTCGTTAGCTCGAAAATATGCGAATAACGCTATCGAGAAGCAGCGCCGAGTGTTTATGTCGTGGGGAGTTATGGCCGACTGGAGAGAATCCGGTTGTTATTTTACCAATAATGTCTCGTACGTGACTAATCAATTGCGACGATTTAACGAATTGTACGAGAAAAAGCTAGTATTCCGTGACTTTAAGCCCGTTCACTGGTCGCCTTCCTCGAGGTACGATCGCATAACTCTACTACTACTCGATTTACTCATTTTTATAATACTTAACGTGCATCTCAAAACGACTATTACGTAGGACAGCTTTGGCCGAATTCGAATTGGAATACAATCACAATCACAAGAGCAAATGTGCTTACGCGCGATTCCTTATCTCCGAATTACCAGAAGCGTTGAAACAATTTCATGGACGAAAGATTTACGGAATCACGTGGACAACGACACCGTGGACTTTGGTTGCTAATCAAGCTTTAGCATTTTCCAACGATGCAATTTACTCAATTGCCCAAGATAATAAGGGCGATATTAATATCGTAGCGAAGGATTTGCTCGGCAATGTTGCGCAAAAGATTGGCAAACTACGTCACGTATTGGATATCAAAGGTGCGTAAATCTAAAACCATATGTCCCTCGAATACGTTATTGATGAAGGGATATTTAAACAGGGAGTGAACTTGCCGGCGCAAAATATCTTCATCCCATACACACGGGAATGAGTATGCCCTTTTTGCCAGCGAGTCATGTTAAAACTACAATGGGCACTGGATTGGTTCACACTGCTCCGGCCCATGGTTCTGATGATTTTCTTCTTGGTCTAGAGAATAAAATACCTGTTGTATGTTTTCGCGTTTTTTTTTTTTTTTTTTTTTTTTTTCTTCTCTCCATAGGATTTTTTAACATATCGATTATCTATCGGGGAACTATTGTTTTGTTATTCAGTGGTGTTTGGTGAATAAGGAGGGTCGTTACACGGCAGATGCGGGCGAGAGGTTTATCGGTCTCGATGTATTGACCGAAGGTACCGATGCTGTTGTTAAATTTATGGCCGACGATATATTGCATACCGAGTATTTAGAGCACAGTTATCCTTACGACTGGAGAACCAAGAAGCCTGTACTTACACTCGCGAGTCATCAGTGGTTCATCGATACCGACTCGCTCAAGAAAAAAGCCATAGTGAGTTGACACGAATTCGTCTCGTGTGATTTTGTTCCCTTTTTCAATTCCACGAAAATTTCCAAACAACCTTTAACCCGAGCAAACTATTGGCCGAACTATTCCGATGGGGAAAATAGTCCAACGACAAGACTCGTTGAAAAACACTACAAAGAATTTTTTTTAAATAGGCGAGCTTGGAAAATGTGGAAATTCATCCGATAAGTCAAAAAATATCGTCGGCCAATGCTTTATATAAGCAAGTGAAACAACGGGCTTACTGGTGTATCTCACGGCAACGAGCGTGGGGAACACCCATACCAGTTCTCTATCGTAAAGATAATGGAGCAATAGTGACAAACGGGTAACATTTTTTTTTCCAAGCCCTCTGACAAACTTATTCTTCTCTCAATTATCGCACAATCGATCGTTCGGTTGCCCGGGGCTTGTTATTTTCATTTACGACAAAAAAATACTCGAGAAATAATATGTGTATTTCGTACTATTTTCATGATGTTGGTAAAATTAAACGCAGGAAACTCGTGGAACGATTGTGTGCTTTAATAGAGGACAATGGATGTGACTGTTGGTGGACAATGTCCATCGAGGAATTGGTGGGAAATAAGCTTCTAGAAGAGTTACAATTAAATGCGACAGAGTTGGAGAAGGGTCAAGTGAGTGTGTATGTCGCGATGAGATAGCAATTTTTACTCAACGCTATAGAAATATGGTTATTTTTCAGGATATAATGGACATATGGCTCGACAGTGGATTATCGTGGTCGGCCGTTCTCCCGAAAGGACAAATTGCCGATCTGTACATCGAGGGTATGGATCAATTTACCGGATGGTTTCAGTCTTCGCTTCTCACTTCGATAGCACTTCGAGGCACGCCACCTTTCAAGTATGCAATATTTCATGCAGTATTTCCTCGTAAACGCGACTCGACCGATGAAAGCCTTTCGAAAACTACCGATAGACCGAAATCCTTTTATAATTTATTCTCACACTTGAGCAATGAAACCTCAATCTTCTCGCAGAGCTATATTCGCCCATGGATTTGCCGTTGACGAAAAACACGACAAAATGTCCAAGTCATTGGGAAACGTTGTCAACCCCGAGGATATCACAAAAGGTGGCAAGAATAAAAAGACAAATCCCGTTTACGGAGTTGACACACTCAGGTAAAATAATAATAATAATAATAATAGGCCGAAAAACATTAGTTCTCTCTCTCTCTCTCTCTCTCTCTCTCTCTCTCGATAATTCATCAAGTGGAAAGTTGTACTTGTTTAAACGATTAAAATACAGATGGTGGGTGGCGAGTCACGGTTGCCAGCACAGCCAAATTCCGGTGGGCGATACATTGATTAAGGGAAGCGCCGAATCCGTTCAAAAGCTTAGGCTGGTATTGCGATTTCTCTTGGGCGCTTTGTACCGATACGACACGTACAACAATGTTCAGGGTGAATATTTGAATTTGGACAAATTTATGCTTCATCGTCTCTATCATTACAATAATGAGGTAAGATAACACGTGTGCGTGTGTGTTTTCGACGATATAAAATCGATTGAAAAGTAATATTAAAAAAAGGCCATTTCTGCGATTTGCAGATCCAAGGATTCTACGATACCTATCAGTACCATCACGTGTGTAAAGCGGTATTGAACTTTGTTACAAACGACGTTTCGGCGGTTTACTGTCATTTGGTAAAAGATCGATTATATTGCGACGCGGCTCTTTCGCCCCATCGAATTGGAGCGGTCGACGTAATTGGTGAAATTTTGGCGGTTATCGTTCGATCGATAGCTCCAATTATTCCCCATTTGGCTGAGGAGAGCTGGCTCTATCATCCCGATAATCTCGGTTAGATAATCTTGTTTCGGCTTCTCGCCCATTCGGCGATTGCGACCATTCTTCGTTACCGTAAATTCGTTAACTCACCGTATTTCAGCTTCGGTTCCGCTGCATCACTCCGCTCACGTTTTACCACAAAAGTGGCATGATCCACATGCGGAAAGTCTCATTAATACGGCATTGGCAGTCAGAACGGAGCTTCATAGGCAAGCCAAAACAAATACGTGGGCGCTCGATGCCACTATTATCACCGATAGTCAAACATTTTCAAATTTGTCGGTATGTACTTGAACTTTTATCGCATATCACTAAATACATTATAATGCAATTATATTTTCTCACCTAAATCACCAACCGCTTCTTCTTCTTCTTCTTCTTCTTCTTCTTCTTCTTCTTCTTCTTCGTCTTTTTCTATGCAGATGCTGCAGTCAGAACGTACATCTTCAAATTCCGAATTGTGCGACATTCTCCAAGTCTCAACGTTGACATTGATCGAAGAGACTGCGTCAACGTCAAGGCAAATTCATTTGAAACCAATTGAATCGGCATTGTGCAAGCGTTGCCGAAGATATCGAGAATCAAGTCCAGGAGTACCTTGTCACCGTTGCACACAAATCCTCGAAGCTCCATCCTATTAAACATTGTGTGTACATAATAAAAGCACATTCATATCTTTAAAACCTTTCCCCCTTGGACTCTTTCTCTCCCCCGCCCCCGTGAAATTGTGAAAATGAACATTAAACAGAACGGAAAGAGAATAACGTCTGTCGATGATGATTTATAATTATTATATTCGTTACATCGTCTACAATTGCGTACAATAGATATTCTTTATATATGTAAATATATGTATAATTAATACATATTATGCAATATAGTTATACAACTTCAGTCAGGCTTAGTGACCGTTAATGACATTAAGCCGTATTATTGTCTGACACGTCTTATATATTAAACCAGCAGCAATATTATCTTTGGAATATATCCGACAATCCGAGAGTCAATTAGTCAATGGATTAACCATTTTTTTTTTCCTTTCCCCAATACACAACCAAATCATTCACGAGGAATAATATTGTACAAGTATCATTTCTTCACTTGATCATTCTTCTTTGTATTCGTATAGAGGAAGGAGGCTTTGTCAAACAGAGATGAGCTTCTTGATACTAGTTTTTTCTTTCAATATCCACTTTTCGTTTATTCTTTGTTGAAGAAAAAACTCATTGTCTCGTTTACCTTTTTTTCGTGTATACTTTTTTTTTTTTTTTTTTGTAAAAAAAGAAAACATTTTAATCGAGTTAAGAATGACGAATTTTTCTTTGAAAAATTACATTTTCGGAAAATTTTTGTTTTTGTAATTTTTGTCGGAGGAGGCAAACGGCACTGACATCTAAGGCACAAATATTAATTTCATTTTCTTTTTTTTTTTTTTGCAATTATTTTTGTTAGCCTATATATGAAATATATATAGAAGAAAGTTTAAAAAGTATTTTATAAAGCATGTTTTGTTTAGCAAATAAATTTACCTAAAACAGTGCTTTTTCGATCCTCCTTATATTTCCAAACATTTTTCTTTATCATTATCCTTTACTGACAACGTTGAGTTTTTTCATGAACATTTGTCGCCAAAAATGTACCTCACCGAAAGATTTTCTATTTTCAATTACAAAGTGAAAATATATATTTGTCTTTAGCAACTTCGATAATACCAAAAAATATTCTATATGAATTAAATAATAGCATGGATAAATGAAAAGTGCGTATTTAAAAGTAGCAAAAGATGCTCATCTTTGTTGTCAACTACGTTTCGGTTGTATGTTATACACATATATATCGTATATAGTTAAGTTTTTCAGCGTGGTATAGGAAAATTGGAGAAAAACACTATTTGCATGTAAATAACTAGGTATGTATATAATACTCGATACATCCTTAACCCGTTCCGTTTTTTTAAGTATATTATTGTCAACGCAGACTCTTCTGCTCGCCCGTGAAGCCTTATACAATACAATAATGTTCTTCCATCAGACGCGGTATTCAAAGACCCACAATAATGAAAATACGTATGAAAATAACTAGAGCACATTCTTCAAGAGTATATATACATACATATGTGTGTGTGTGTGTGTGTGTGTGTATATATATATACTATTTGTACGCACGATTAATAGTATTGAAAGATTGCGTTGTTGTATTTTATCGATTTTCCGTTGAAGCGAGAGCGCATCTATAGCATCGGAGGAGAAAAATGATTTGAGAGCTGCAATGATGCTGCTATGGGTCCGCATTTTCAGTCTATTTACGTAATTTAACAATATTCTTAGTCGACCTGACAGAAATAATCTCTGATGTCTTTGCTGCAAAAGTGAAATCGATCGAACTTGTCGTTGGTGTTGGTTTTTCCTTGAAAATTTCATAGAGATATGTTAAAGATATGAGATACCCCGAGGAAAAAAAAGACTATAGGAAAGTTGGATTTCACCGAGCTCGTATTGCACGGATGGATATTTTCGGAATAGCCGATTAATCTCGATATATTAGCGATCATTCGTTTGTTTTCTTGATATACACTCAACAATCGTCTTTGTTGACTATTAAACGTGCGCTTTATTGTCCTTTCGTATATTATTAAATTTTCTTTAAATTTATTTATTGTCTTATGCACAATTAAAGATATGATATTATTCGACGTTGGAGTCAATCCAATCGTCAGAATGACTATCCTGGTGCCCACATCATATTGACATACGTAATATATTATATATTTTATCCTCTAGAGATACTATTCCGAAATGTCATAATATTTATTGTCTGAACCTTGTTGTTGTTGTTGTTGTTGTTGTTTTTTTTTTTTTTTCTTCATTTCCCTCTTTTCTCCGTTTATTAATTGATTAATTTATTTAGATGATACGTAATTAAGCCTTGGCTCGAAAATGTCGATAGAATTATTATCATTGCACAATTAGGCGTACGGGAACTGTCCCGCTTTGAAGAGAGTATATACGACGATGAATAAGATACGTATCGGAAAAATATTCTCCCGTGTTTCTTCGACAACGTCTTTTTGCCCCCAAATATCCCGTGTAACTTGACCATTTCGCGAGAGAATTTAATTTAAAATCCTCATTTTTTTCTTTCGGTTTTTCATTGCTGAGATTTGCTACACGGGTTCTACGTAAAAAGCGCGCGTGCGCTTGAATTCGGTTTGTGTTTTGTGTCAATATAACGAATACGCGAAGAAATAGAAATGCACGCTGATAATGCACGAGACCCGAGAAATATGCGCAGATTTTGTAAATATATGTGTATTTCGAGTTTCATTTCTTTCGAGCGTTATTGTCACCTTTTCTTTTGAATTTATTTCATTTAAAAACACTTAAATTCCCGTCGTTTTTGTCTCTCGAATAATACTGATTGTAGATAAGGCGGTTATTCAAGTAGCTGAGTGTGTACAGTATAAATCTTATACTCTTATCACAATTCTGTTATCTCGCTCCTGTTACGCGAGGGTTCAATCTTTTGTGTGTGTGTGTGTGTGTGTGTTTTTTTTTCTTTTTTTGGTTTTTCTCTTTTCTTCGTACGCTGAAAACGGAATAATGCAGATTCGATAAAATCCTACGTTAAAGAGCCGCAAAAATATAATGGCCGCCGTGATGAGCATGGTGTACTCGGAAGCTTAATTTGATTAATGCTTTGGAACAGCGTTTTTTTTTGTTGTTGTTTTTAAATCACTAAGATTTCGCGTGGCAATTGACAAATAATAAATGTCACAACAGTCAGTGCGACTAGCCATTAGCATTTCCAGCGTGCGTCACTAATTTACAGACCCACAATAATCGCGCAATAATTAATTTCACAGTACAATTAGTCGCATATATGTGTATATAAACTATATGCGTTTCAATAGAATATATGTTATCAAACTTAAAAGTCCTTTGATGATCGTTCCGTTATATTGTTTTAAATATCAAGGACCCTATTTGTCGTAGGTTAATCCTGTAAAGGTTGTTTGGGAATTTGGCAAATGTATTGTTGTTATTGAACCCCGGGGGGGTAGGAGATAGGCTCAATGTAGGAAGTATCGTGCGGGGCGCTCTGTTATTATTCAATAGAATGAAAATCCGTTTTTGTCGCGACACACACGAATGCCGCGTGGATTCGTTGGCTCTAAGGAAAAAGGAGTAGTGTCGCGATTGTGAGCTTATCTCTGCCAATTATCTTTGCTTTGTTATTATTTTAAGATTGCTTTGCGGAACTCGTAATAAATATCTTGCCTTTCAAAAGAACGAGCATCGATGTGACCCATAAAATATGAGGACGTTTAGTAGTGCTCCTTAATCATTTTCACAGAATCACACGCTCATTTTGCCCCTCTTCGTCATCTTCGTCTCTATCATTATCCGTCTCCTCTTCTCCTTCTTCAATACTGCTTTTAATACTATGATAATAATAATCTTTAGGATTAGATTATACGAATGAAACGCCGAGTTTTTAGGGACGCTTAAACATTGAGATATGTTTGCTAATATCGAGCTTGTTTAGTTTAGTTCTTTCTTCTTCTTCTTCTTCTTCTTTCTATCTGCCCCGATTCTCGCACTTGCTCGAGTATTCGGTTGACAATAGAACGTCTATTAATTTCTTAGTTGCCTGGTTGGCTAACCCATAAGCTTTTACGGCAATGGAGATGCGGATATACCTTTTTCAGTCGCTGACATTACAGATTGTAGAATTTTCACGTTCGGCAGTTCAATGACAACAATCCGTCGACATTCTCGTTCATTTATCATAGGGCCGTTTCATTTACGCAACATGGAGTCCCGATCGTATTTGTCGCCGCTCTGTGGACGAAAAATCGTGCTCTTTATCGATAGAATTTTCATTCCACGAAAATATTCCATTAATCCAAAGAATCCTTACGACAAATATATTTCCAGTCTACTTTCCATTTATACGCAAATAAAGAGCACTACGTTTTCAAGTGAATTTTTCAATTGTATTTGCCCCTCGGAATTTATAGCAAGTCGAATATCATTTGATAAAAATATCGAGTTTATTATTTGAAATGACAATCGTAGTTTGAATAACCATGATTGAGTACCGAAAATTGTTATTCCGGAAGCGCGCGTTGAGTATTTAAAATCGGTTGATAGATAGATAGAGAAAAACTCACCAACAATGGACTGCCAAAATTGGCTATGCTGGGCACGTACTGGGATTGGCCGTAACCATAATTGACACTTTTGGGATCTTGATATGGTTGTACCGAATTGAAAAAGTGTCTCCTTGATTCCTGTGAGCCGCGTCTTTCTCCGTTGGCAATTTCCTTGAGAGCCGCAGCTCGCGCAGCTATTTCTTCGGCATCTCTTTGTTCCTGAATTATAACAACTCGATGGTAATTAAATAATCTCGCGGATCGTAGCACATTATTAGTCGATTGCAAAAACTGGTGTTAGTTAGCTTTTCGACAAACCTGCAGTTCACGCGCCATTTCTTTTCGTACGAGTTCTTTGAGATGCTGGAAGCTTCCGGCCTGCGGGACCTGGGACATGGAAGAGCTTCCACCGCCGCCGCCGCCGCCGCCGCCGCCGCCGCCTCCGACACGGAAACTCGTCTGTCTACGCCGCGGATCGGGCAATTGACGATTTACCGTTCCGTACATTCGCGACACTTCCTCAAACGCTTTCATACGATTTGGCATCCCATTTCTTAATCTACTTCCGGCCGGTGCTTTGTGAACGAGTTTCCCATAAATAATGGCACCTCCGGCGCGGCTACGGGCTTGGCCACCGTTATTCTCTGTACAACAACAACAGTACAATAATCCACTATTATTTTTAAATATAATATTTTGAGCCCGTTTTCTTTTTTTTTTTTTCTTTTTAACACGATTTTTCTCCCGGAAATTAGTTCCATTAGTATTGAATTATAGTTCTAATTTATGGGTTTTTCACAATTTTCTCATATTCCATGGAAAATAAAGAAGATAAATATTTTCACGAAAAAATAAAGATGAGATGTATTTGGTTGGTATTGATTGAACTGGTGTAAAGAGCTCCTTGAATAGCACAATTTCCTCGGAATATGTACTAACTGTACGCGCGGATGGTGATGGTAGGGAATGTCGTCTATATGGGGTAGGCCCGAGGCAAATGTCAATAAAATCTAAAATCGAGGATCACGGAAAGCGTTGTCAACGAAATTAAATTCTCGTCACGTACGTTGGTTAAATTACTGTCGTTGGGGCAATTTTTAATTACACCACTTGGATCGTCGGTCATTGGGAATCCATGAAACGTGTCAATTGGGCTGACGACGGGTGGACTGCCGGTGGAATGAGATATATGTATAGGGCGTTTTTATCGAGCGTCCAGCCGCAGCGTATTGGTGGCGGTGGTGGCGGCGGCGGCGGAACAAAGTTTTTGGTACAAGTAAATTTGGAACGAAGCGCCTAGTCTATTCCAGGCCGACCTTGTCATGTATATACATAGTGGTTCTTGTTGCGCGGTTACCGCGTCTGCTTCAACGAGGGGGCTACACGCACGGCACAAGAGTTTTCCCTTATCCCGTAATATACATGGCAAATTAATGAGATTAATCGGTACAACGAACGGCGATACGATTATCTCATTCATCCTTCCGATGGATAGCCGACAACAATGTGCGCGCGCGCTTTTTTTCTTCTTTTTCTTCGTTGTATTGAATCGGAAAATTAATATAACTTGAAAGTAACGAGCACGCAAATATGCAAATTGAATATTGAATATAGACATTTACTTTTGTCACCGGCAAGTTTTTCGAGGGGATGGACGAGTTAGTATTATAATTGTAACAATAATATGTATAATATGCATCCAAACGCGACCCCCAATTTTCGACTCGTTTATCCGAATGATTTTTGTCGCCCCGGTAACGTTTTGTTTTAACGAGCAAATACTTTGTTCCTTCTCATTGGCAAACATTATGGTGATCGGTGAATTTAATTTCTCACGTTTATAGATAAAAAGGAGGTTGTTAAAAAAATATGAGTTATTTGTGGGTACCTCGATAGCCGAGAGAAGCCGGCGATCGCACCGGATATGTATCCCATATGTTGTAGGAAAATGGATCCCGATACATCGGCAAATCGTTGGTATTCTCCGCTGCGCGACCCTGTCGTTTACTGTATATCCACATCGCGCGAAGTTCTTCGCAAGTTGGCTCCGCTTTGTTCGCCCGTTTATCTCTGTAAGCGATCTCATTAAAGATCACCGCCTGCGGAGACGACAATCGATCCCCGCCCCGGCCGCCGTACTCTTGACCATCCACGGACGTGATTATCAACCAGTGTGCAAATAATATACACGCCGACACACCGATTATTTGCATTTTTTTTTCTCTGCAAAAAAATGGAAAGCTCATTCAAAAAATTATGATGACTTTTATTTTCCAGTAAATTCAAACCAATTTAATTGTTAATGAATAAACTCACCTTTAAAGGTCGTTCTCCGCGCTTGATATCAAGTCCAGTTCAATCGAACTCGGCGCGCTCGCGCCCCTTCCGCCCGGTGTATATTATTTTTACTAACGATATGTGTCGTGGTAACGGATATGTTTCGAAAAATGATGAGCCAGTGTTGCTGAAATAAACGAAAAAAAAAAACAAAAAAATCACACATCAAAAGAATCCGCTTCACCGTCCGTGTTTCTCGAGCCACCGATTCACCAGCACCAACTATTGAAAATTAATGGAGAAGACGAGTACTCGTCGGTGAAAGAGGTATACGGTAATTCCAATTTCACGGTTGCCTCCCGTCGCGACGGACAACAACTATACTTTCGATGCACAATCTACATCTTGCATTACCAGAATTACGAGAATTACGAGTCTTTGAAAAAATATTTCCTCCTTTTTTCTTCTCAACTTACTTTGGATGATGAATTTTTACAAATAGTTTTTAGTGTTTGTTTCGAAAATTAATTATTTTCCGGTATGTGCCTCGTATGAAAAAAAAAAAAATCCGCAAAGAAATCTCGAAGGGCTTACCAATGATATGTGTGTGTGTGTGTGGGTGTGTGCGCGTATGTATCTCCGGTAAAGAGCGATGCTCACGTTCAAGAAAATCCGCGCGCACTTGAAGAGGCTTTCGCGCAGATCACTGTCTTCGATCTCGGTACATATTCAGGGATACGAATCATTTCCGTTGCTTTTACAGTCCATTTTTTCGGAATTTTTAAGATACGCCAGTGCCACTGGCACCCACGCGATCTATGAATTGCCGTTTGAATGTATGCGTGGAGGGAGAGAGAGGGAGGAGGGAGGACTGGATAGAGGATAATGTTTATCCGTGTGCTATTAGACGCAAAGGCGATAAGAGTTTTAAGAGGGAGCATAGGTAAACGGTCACCTCCTTCCTCGCCACACCGCAGTCGCTCAGTGGAAAAAGAATTTTCACCGCGTCGCAAGTATAAATGTCAAACGCGAAGGAAAATGGCCGAGGGCTATAAAAACGTCCTGTAAAATGTCGCGTCGAAAGGAGTCATCGACCCCCCCCCAAAACCCTTTCATTACATTTTTGTTTTTCCTATAACAATAGTATCGTACGTGTTGTTGGGGCGAGGGTTGCAACAAGTGCCCTTCTCTCTCTCTCTCTCTCTCTCTCTTCTATCGCACTTGGCGTTCTCTTTCGCACCCTCCCGTTACGGAAAGAAGAAAAAAAAAAAAAAAAAAAAAAAAAAAAAAAAAAAAAAAAAAAAAAAAACGTATCTCGGTCACTGGAGTCTCCTTGACGATTATCACAATAAAATCCATATTACGGTAATAGTAAAATAATAATGTAAAAATAAATTGCAAATAAATGACTATAAGAATTCATGCGACAATAGAATAAAGTAACAAGGGTATGTACATATAGGGCCGTTTGTTTTTTTTTTTGTCGTAAAATAAAAGATTCTGAAAAATGATTGAAATAGCGATTAATCGAGATCGCATTTGTTTTATTAATATTGTCTTGTATGGCAAGTTTGAAATAAATGAATACACATGAATAGTATTGTTAAAAATTCGAGAGGAGAAATGTGACGCGACAGGTACATACGGGAGAAGGGTAGGCCGGCGGCGAGTAGGATTATTCATTTGTAGCCCCGTGTTCCGCGCAACCCGTTTAACGAAACGTCAATGAATGACGTGACGCGCACCTTGCGATACACTCGACAAACAACTTTGTCCTCTCGTCGCGTCTCAGAGAATCACACAAAACACAGCGGACAACAACAAAAACGTACGGCTAAACAATTTCAAACAAATAGTACCGTGACACATTATCGAACGAAGAATCCAACCTCGACCCTTTTTATTAAATTATCACGCATCTATTGTATATGAAAATTCACTATAATGGCATTTTTTATTTCCAGAAGGAAAATATGTTTCACAAGCAAAGGCGTTCTCATATTCTCGAGTGGGATTTGTAAAGAATTGTTTTTTTTCCCCTCTCGTTCGCCCGCAAAACTCACGTACCGGAAATGGGTCTTTCACATTGCCTCAAGGCGATAGATACAGGATATGCGGATGGCACTTTGAGGGATCGGAGGAAATGCACTCCGTGTGAGACGTGTTTCACATTGCCTCGAGGGCTTTGAGAACGACAATGGAAGAACTAATTATCTCCACAAAGAGAATTCCATCGAATGTCTATATAGCCTAGAAAATGTACGTTATGGCTTTATATTGGACATTGCACGCTAGCGACAGCGGTGTGAAAATTTGACCCGTTTCATTCGTCGAACGATAACTCGGTGAGGCGTCGAGCTCAACATCCGACAGACAAATACTCGAGCATCTGTGCTTCCAACAATTTATATACAAATGACCTATTCACATTCTATTACAATTGAAATTCTACGTTTCTTCCACAAACATAAATTTACGGAAATAATACAATACGATAGTCTTTAAAGTTTGAAAAAAAAGGAAAAAATAATTGTTTTTAAGAGAGGGTACACGAATCGTGATCAAGTGTGGAGAAAACGATAGTCGAGCCTTTGTCATCCTCCGTTGAGATCAAGAGTCATCGCAATTGCTCTTGGTTCATACGGCTAGACCCGGGCGAGAGAGAGAGAGAGAGAGAGAGAGAGAGAGAGAGAGAGAGACTATGCTTAACCTCGTCGAGTCCCGTTTACCATTTACCGTTTACCGTTTACCGACGGTAAACAACAAAAAACGGCGAGAAAAAACGGAAAGCCCGCGATTCTCTATTAAAAAATGTATCTTTCTCTCTCTCATGTATTCCAATAAAAGCTAAATGAAAAATCATCGATGTCGAATGGTGCAAAGTTAACTCGAGAAACGAAGAAAGGATATTGAGTTGAAACATCATAGAAAATATTGATATTGTGAAAACATTGTTTTGCCACAATGGGCCTTGGGATGGGATCGATCGAGCCATAGCACAAGTGACAAGTGTTGTTTATTCTCTATTGCAATTATACCGATGAAATGCAAGTTTTTTAATTAAAAAATAACTATTGTATGATCTCGTGGGAGAATGCGGGATAGGGGTCATCACTTGGCCCACTCGACACTCGCGAAATTCGAATATAATTACGTATGCTGTAATTACGTACGGAAGAAATAAAAAAATTGTCTCAAGACAAAATCACTATTTCGCAACACCGAGTACACAAAAATCTTGCACCATCACATTGGACTCTGTAGTGGCACTCTCTGGATCTCTCCCTCTCTCTCTCTCTCTCTCTCTCTCTCTCTCTGAAATGAAGAGAACGCGCCCAAAAGACTATCCGAAAATTGGACAAAGTTATTTTCTCTCTATTTAAAACAGAAGAAATAGATATAAATATAGAATAGATAAGATAGTGGGAGTGAGGCATAACGGGTCATGCCGTGAATCGAAGGGTAGAGACAGCCTCTTCGCGAGACTGACCGATGCGGAACAGGTGCCGGCGGCGGCGGCGGCGTATAACGGCCACAACGATAGATGAATGGACGAATGAATGAAAGGGTGAATGAGAACGAGAGACGAAAGACCGCACGGCTAGTCAGTAGTAGTGGCTAGATGGCGTCAGAGAGAAAAATATTCGTTTGTCGAGATATAGATAGATGCGGGAAAATAGCAGCGAGTGAGCAAAGACCGCTACTAACCTGTGCAGTGCGCAGAGTCCGGATACCGTGAACCGACTGATGTGGTAAGCCCGGCGGTGTGCGGGACCGAACCAACGAACCAACGACCGACCGACCGACCGACCGGCTGCTACTGCTGCTGCTGCTGCTGCGGTACCTCCTCTCGAATGGCTCTTCGCCACTACGGGGTGTTGACGGAATTCCGCTACGTCGTTTAGCCAGCCACTGTCCGCCGCCGCCGCCGCCGCCGCCGCCGCCCCCTTACCGCGACTCTACAGAGTGCTCGTTGCGCGCACTCCGCCTCTTCGCCTTCTCGCCGCATGGTTCCCTATATGCGATATGTATGTCTCTCTCGGGCAGAACCACCGACACTTCCCCTCATTCACCCTCGAACTCGAGCCGAGTGGGGCTGACACTCGGCCAGGGGAGATACGCTCGACATCCCTCGCCACACTACTTTCCGCCTTCTGGAGCTTCCGCCGCTCATTTTATAATATCCAGCTTCCAACAAACTTCTTGAATTTACCACATATTTTCATTTTACAAATATATGAATTTACGAATGATTATCTTGCCGGGGCAGGAGAGGACCTGCGGGGAGCGGTACTCGAGTTACTCATCGCACTCGAGAAAAGCCCTAATGAAAAGATTCCCTCATCTCCCTCGGCGCTCTCTTATCCTCTGCCGTTTCTGACAATTGCCCCCGAGATTACTTTTAGGATTCGTGTCTCTCTTCTCGTCCTTTCGACAGTTTGCTCGCTATAGTCTTGCTATAGTCAGCCGATCTAAATTATATTGAAATAATGAATTTTCAATAAATCGAATAGAAAATATTAATCGACATATCGAAAAGTTGAAATATTTTCTTCACGAGATGCACAGATTATTATCTCGAAAAATAATTGCATCAAGTGTGCATTATAACTGACATATAAAGCGCAGAGAAGCCTATCGATCGATAATTCTCGTGTGCGTGTGTGTGTGTGTGTGTGTGTGTGTGTCGTTGTTTCTCTCAATGGCCAGCTTTTACCGCGGCCCCTTTTTCCTTCGTATCGCTCACTATAGTCGCACTTGACCGAGCTAACGCAACTTCCAAGCCGACTTAATTGGCTACACAGTCTATGTGCGTATACGCCGAGGTGTATTGGCCACGATGGAAAACCCGTACCGCTATGTGTTAACGAAAAAACTGATGACCCGCGTGAATTTGTTCGTGTGACCTACAAATCGCGTATCATCGCGATTTTGCCGAAAGCGTTGAACCCTCGAGGAGAGCTGGCTATTACATTTAGATGGAAAGAAGCTAGCTGATATTCGTTATGGATGGTAAAACCGCTGCTGTTTCAACTATCCATTTGACGAGTTAGCGACAATTTATGCACAATTGCTTATTGTTTCGTTATAATAGCGAGTCAAGTAGTTTCGAAAGCCGCTTTAAAACGATTTCCGGAAGTAAGGGAAATTTGGTTAGGGAATGATAAATTATCGAATTGATGGTAGTACGTCGAGCATATGGTTCATTCATCGGTGTAGGCGGGCGGGCGGGCGGGCGGGGAAGAAGGGGGTATAGGTGTGCGCGTCGGAATTGGGAGCCACGAAAATTCGATCGAGCAGCCCTCCGACTAAATTGAGGCCACTTCTCCGAGAACCACCTACGCCTTCCCTCTCCCACGCGTGTTCGGTTGGGGGCGAGGGCCGCCGGGACCACGCCGGGACCACGCCGGGCTGCCTCGCCGCCTCGAGCTGTGACCCTCTCTCTCTTAACATCCCTCGGGCTGCCTCGATTCCGTTTCTACTCCCCGTCGTCGGGGGTTAGCCATTTTTCCACCCACGCAATCGATAGAAGGCCTACGGGAGCTTCTACTGAATGGACTTTACCATCCCTCCACGCCTAAACCCAAACCACCTCGTATTGATTACTACGGCGAGCATGCCCCATCGATCCGGCCAGCTGTCTACTCCAAGTTCATTCATAAATTTTCCGATACCTACCCCCCAGTTTACCTTATTAACATTCATACCCTCATTCTTCATCTCTCTCTGCATGGATCGTTTTATCTCGAAATTCTTCAAGTTTTTCTTGAGAAAAAAAGAAAAAATTATCAAGGTAAAAAAGCTCTTGTACTCTTGTCTCACTCAAATGTTTACTGCAAAAATAGATAACAATGTTTAAGTTTTCACCAGCATCAAACCCTTTTACACTTGCGCAGTTATCAAGAGTCGCGGTAGCGACTCGACGCCAGCTTAATTTATCATTTTCTTTTGTTATCTTTTTCGGTACAGCGTTTACAAGAATCTCGCAAAGAATATTGCCAAGTGCTCCTCGGATCTGCGTGTGGATTATTCAGCCAAGTAAATAAACATATTTCAAGCGAGATAATCGTCGTATTGTTACATGGAAAGTTAGTCAATTCTGATGGTGTTGCTGCCTCTAGAGGTTTTGTTAAATCTTCACAACCGTCGTGTCACCATATTTCTTTTTCTTCCTTGTTGTTGTCGTTTTTTTTCTCTCTCTCGCCTTCTTCTTTCCCCCTCGTTATCGTAACCGCACAATCAACGGTAATGTAATGAATTTGAGAAACAAAGATAAAAATCTTTTATCGTATAATCACAAACGGGTTAATAATCACTCGACTACCAGGGAAGCACTTGCGTAACTGACGGAACTGTCGTTCATGTTGTTGCACTGACTGCTCTGAGCGTACTTCAAGAACTTCAAGTTCATTCTCTGACCATTTCCTTTACCACCGATGCACTGTATTGCCTGCGAAAAATCAAAAAATGTCCCTCATTTGTCTTAATAAAATAGATAATAAAATGAAGAATAAAAAGCAATAGAGATGTATCGATTGGTAGAAAGATCAATGATGTAGGAAAGATCGTCTTGCCTGTAAAAGTATTCCAATGGGATGACGACCGCATATGGTATTGCCATATTTCTTAAGATATTCCGTGAAAGCCGCAGGGTTGAGTGTTTCGATTATGTCCATACCCTGCGAAAAAAGTAAAATCGATAAAACGATAAAAAGGAATAAGGGAGGAACGTGGGGGCTGCTATTTTGTGATTAAAAAAATAATAACCATTTTATCGAGATTCTGAATGGATCGATATATAGGACCACCGGATCGATCGTAATAAGTATATCGGAATCGTTGGCCCCAGTGACAAAAGTCCGAGGACACGACGAATAAACTCTGCGGATCTGCCAAGTACGGCGCTAAAAGTCTTCCATAAATAGATTCTTTCTCCGGGCTCAACGATCCAACCAAAATGGGAATAATGGTGAAGGAATCTCTGAAGCTGCGATAACAGGCCATCTATGTATCACTCGTAAACAATCACGTTTCATTCGGTAATTGCTAATTAAATTTATCATTACTTTTCCATTACTTTGGCGATGAATGGCAAATGCATTTCGATACTGTGCTCGTCTTCGTCCGTGTTCATGTCCATCCATTCGAATTGCCCCGTTTCTTCGAGTTCCCTATACACTATAATAACAATAATAACAACAAGCACGATGAAATATGAATAATTTTCGAAATTAATAATAATATATTTAACAAAAAAAACGGAAAGAAGATGGAGATTTTTATTAAAAGTTGGATCGAGCGAATGAATATGGAATACCTTGAGGATCTATCGGTAAATTGTACAAGGGAGTTTGGTAAGTAGATGCCGGCGAAAGAGCGCATCCCGGTAACCTCACGTTATGGGAAGGTCCTAGGATGAATATTCTACGACTGAAAAGAAATGTTATTTTGTCAATTTTCATAAATCAAAGGGACATTGCTATCGCTGGACAATTGTGAGTTAACGATTGTTGGAAATTTACTTGCATTTTTCTAATTAATCATTGGTAGGTTAAATCTCTGGTTAAATGACAATTTAATAGGTAAACAGTGGTTTTAGCGAGTCGCGTCGACGACGAATGAGCGCGGATGTATCTGGAAATTGATATTTATCGTGATGATTTTGCTTTTGTCGTTGTCGCTGTCGCTGTTTTTCGTTTTCCTTCAAATTGTTTTGTACTCTGAGAATATAGACACACTCACACGACTGCCGGACTGATTTGTCGATACGCAAAACCGGAACAGGCACCGCAGTAGCTGTATCCTGCATGGCTGCAAATTTTCATTTATTTTTATCAAACTCTCAATGCGACCGATCAAAATTTTATTATTCTCATACTGACGGGGCTATTATTGCACGGGCCGGCCCGTGAGATAGGTCCGCCGCGCCCAGCCATTCTTCCAGTTGCTTGCCGAGCTCGTGCCCTGTAAATAACAAAATACATAAAACCACTATTGTATGCATATGCACACATTTCATAATATTTCTTTTATTTTTCTTAATTATGACATTATATTATTGCGGAATATAACTCACCGGAATCCGTGTACCAACTGCCGCGATGTGTAGCTCTTCTCGTCAACGCCATTATTATTAGCGCGCTTTCAGAACAATGACCCTTGCAAATAACAGGTGCAAAAATATAGTATATGTTATCCTCGAAACTCGGTAATGCCAACGAGCTCCTTCGTGGGACTCCTTCACCGAGTGTTACCGAGCCCTCGATCCCTGCAAACACACACACACACACACACTTTCTACCAACAAACAAATACAACTCCCCAACTATTTATTATACCACACTTGATTCTTTTCCTTTACGAACCATCAAAATTTTCTCGTAGCCTCTGGCAACCTGTCTGCGTATCTTTTTATGATGCTCAGACGGACTGATTCGTCACTCTAAATGCCACAAAGAGCCTCGTCGGCAGCACTATGCTGCTGCTATCTTGCGACCATTCACTTGCACTTGCGCACTTTTCACGACGAAAAATCCTTGAATTTTTCCTATTATTCAATTGAATGGATCATTTTTTTTTTTTTTTCTAATCCATGAAAAATATTTCTATCTAATTTTTTCAAGAATCTTTTTGTTTGTTTGTAGTGATTATGAATCCGCGAACAACGCAATTTCATCTTCTTCTTCTTCTTCTTCTTCTTATCAATTTGATGGTTTCACTGGATAAAGAAAACTCTATAAGCCCAATGTTCCGAAGCTACAGTGTTTTGTTCCTTATCGTATGTGTTTGAGAGGACATTCGCATTGATAAGCATGTTAAGCTTATCATTGTTTGTCGAGAGAAGCACCAGGCGCGCCAGCCACAACTTCGATGCCTTACCACCCCCTTACCCGCCAATGTACAGTTAGCAATCGCATAAATTAAGAAAAAGTATCCCCCCACTGAAACGCCAACGTTGCAGTTTCTTATAAACGGTATAGTTGGTGGAGAGAGCACAGAGACACCGAAGAATTACCGAAGAGTCATTGATAATCATTGCTCATCATTCCTGGCGACGTTGCACTCGTCGTCGTGCGATCGAGTGTTTAACGACGACAATACATGTCGTCGCGTGATTATCTCCCGTTGTTGATGTCCCACGTACACAAAAACAGTGGACTGGATTTTTCGCCCGGCAAAAGTCCGAGACAAATGTAACGCACGATACATGACAACGATAATTTCCAGTGCGTGCACGACAAAGAGTTTATTCAAAAGTTTGAAATCAAGTACTTTGGGAGAAAAAATGTCGTCGGCAGTCCAGAGATGTTCGATTAGGTTACTCAATGGTAAGACGAGTTTTGGAAAATCTCTGCAACCACGAGTTTCGTTCGAGAGGCGGGCTGAGACATTTCATCTTTTCGCCAGAAATGGGTAAGTTTTTCGCAACCTTCAACGACTCTTCATATTCATTATGCGTTATCCGCATGTTGACAATTATATCTTGATATTCGCAATCGTATTTATCAAGTCTCTGTTTGATGTACCGGGATCGCATTGTATCGTTGTTTGGGTGCCGCGATGTGTTATTGCCTTCAGAATTACCGTTATCGAATTGCTGATTTTTATATTTTCTCTCTCCTGCAATATAAAAATATCATTTTTTTTTTTTTTATCTATACACCGATCCAAGTGCAATATTTGTCTTTTGACTATTGTACAATAACCATTGTTACACGCACTCAAGAAAATAGGATAGTGCACAACGATATCAAGCATCAGAATCTCGCATTGGAATATCTTGATTTTTAATCACCGTACAAGGACATTTTTTCCTCGTAAAAGCCAAAATAATGATTTTTTCGCAATCCTATTTCCTTTTGATATAGCGAACCTTTGAAGTTTCAGAGATATCCATAATTTGAGAGAAAATTTTTATCCAAATTAACCCTATGAGACTCCTGTGAGATATACCGATTAATATTGTCATCTGTTTTTTGTTTTTCTCTTGTTCATCTGACTTTGAGTATTACAAATAAATGAATATTTTCAATAAATTATTCTCTTTTAACGTCTTTTCTCAAACAAATAGTTCCGAATAATCCACAAATTACTGGCTAATGTTTTTTTTTTTTTGAAGAATAAATCTGTACTCAATTTAAAAGTCATTGAGAATAAATAAAAGACCTCTCGGCGATCTTGTCTATGTACTATCGCGAAGAAAGGCAAAAACTCTTCTCTCAAAGTGTGGATACGTCAAAAAGATTGTGCACAACGATATTGAAAGTTCAAACCACCTTTGGCGCTGGAATTTTTTCACTCTCTAGCTAATGTATATTTATAGGTGACATTAGACCCCGGGGTACTCTTGGTTTTCTCATAGGAATAAGTCGATAAATATGCGCATCTATCATATTTCTAAATATAAATATATACATATATAATGCGATTGTATGTGCGCTACTTGGCTCAGTCGTGTCTTTGAGATTCTTGGCTCTACATTGAAGGATACAAATCTGTATTATCAATTTTCTCTATAATCGCGAAATAATGGAAAGACGCAAAGAAAAAAGGTTGTTTAATTAATACGTAATAGCGGATGTATCACCGATGCTTTTCTAATAATATATTTCCAGAGAAAATGTGCTGCCGCGTATGGTTCATAGCGCGGCGCAAACTAGCTGGGCCACCACCAGAGACGAAAGCAGGGAAATGATGGCATTGTGGCCCGATGTAGTCAGAGATTTAACAGAGGCCGGTCGTCATCTCGATGTTCCAGATGCGACAAGATGGATGGCAAAGGTATTTTTCGATAACTCTTTTAGGGATAAAAAACACATGCGCATCGTCGTCGCTGTTTCAGGTACTGCAATATAATGTTCCGAGCGGGAAAAAAAACCGCGGTCTCGCGGTAGTTTACGCTTACAGAATGCTCGCTCGGCCTAACGAGCTTACGGAGGATAACATACGTCTAGCGAGAATACTCGGATGGTGCGCGGAATTGGTACGTGAATTTTCGCAGCCGAATCACGCGCTCTCAATAATCGGCAAACAATTTTGACAATTTTCTTTATTTTTCTCTAGTCTCAGGCGTTTTTCCTCGTTGAGGATGATATAATGGACCACTCGAAAGTTCGAAGGGGCCAGAAATGTTGGTACTTGTACAATGACATTGGTCTTGCGGCTATTAACGACGGGATAATACTCGAGCAGTCGACCTATCAATTACTCCGGACTCATTTTAGCGACAAACCCTGTTACCTCAGTCTCATAGAAACTTTCCACGAGGTCAGACATGGATGTCAATGTTATTACTATGAAAATCTTGGACGTGCTTTATTATTACATGGCAATTTTTTCAGAATACCTTAAAGACCTCCATCGGTCAGACTTTGGATATATTGTCGACGCAGTACGGTCGCAAACCCAATTTCGATCTATTCACGATGGATCGGTACAATGCAATTGTCAAGTACAAAACGGCATATTACTCTTTCGTCATGCCAGTGACGCTGGCCATGTACTTTGTGAGTCAATTCAAGTTTTGTCATCTACGCAACCATGTCCGAAGGATCTATTATATTTTGTCTTTTGCTTCACAATGTCGTCAAGCCCGTTATTCGAAAAATATTGTGAAAAACCGGCACGGTTTTTTACGACTCTTATCCATCAAAGTATTCAATTATCAGCAAGAATTATTTAGCGCACCGGAAAATACTCGGTTGCCGGTTAAATAGTCAATTAGTTTCTAGTGTCCGAAAATATTAATTTTCCGTACCCCACTATACAGGCTGGTATAAAAGATCCGGAGATGCACAGACAAGCTAAAACTATCCTGCTCGAAATGGGTCATTTCTTTCAAGTACAGGATGATTATTTGGATTGTTACGGCGAGCCAAAAGTCATTGGAAAAATTGGCAGAGATATTCAAGAGGGTAAATGCTCGTGGCTTGCCGTTGTTGCCTTGCAACGTGCAACTCCCGCCCAAAGAAAACTCTTCGAGGTCAGTCACAAGAATAATTGTTATATACTACTAAATAGAACAAGAGAAATAGTTTCTAACGAATAGTTTGCCTCCTCCAACAGGAATGCTATGGTATCGACGACGCGGAGAAAGTCGCGCAAATCAAACAGCTCTATGATGATTTGGGCCTACCAACGACATATTCGATCTATGAGGAAGAGAGTTACAATCTCATGAACACTCACATTCAACAAATTTCGCGCGGTCTTCCACACGATTTGTTTTTTAAATTTCTTTCAAAGATCTATCGCCGGGACGCTTGAGACACTCGGCCTCACCCAAAGCCGCAAAAATTCTCTCAATAATTACCTCCGTATAACAAAGTTACTCAAAAGTTGATGTATATCTTTTATATATATGTATGTACAGACTATTCACAGGACAATACGTATTGTATCAATTATTTAGGTATAATGCAACTATTTTTTTTTTGAAATCGAGTTTTGTACAAGAAGAAGAAGAGGGTACATTCAGGCTATAGTTATCGTTGTCAACAATAAAATCAGCGATTCATCCAAGCATCGTGCCTTGAAACTAATTGAAAGCTAAATACTAAACTACTCGTATTGTTAAGGAATTTCAGATTATTGTGATGGAAAGATGAATTCTTTTATATGTTTACAACACTTTACTTGATGTTATTATTATGGGAGAAGCGAAAATGATTAAGCAATTAAATTTATCGTCATTTATCAATTTGCCATCTTTTTGTTAGTCATTATTATCGTAGAAATGACAAGGATTGCGATATTAAATTTATTATCAAACCGTCGTGTACAAATTTCTTGAATTGTGTGTGTGTGTGTGTGTGTGTGTGTGCGTGTGTGTCGGTAATGTAAGTCAATAATTGCAAATTCCAAAGCTACCGCGACTTTGGTATTCTTCCTATTTTCTTGTTTCTCCATGGCGTGCTCTTATTCACGTTGTTGCGTACTTTCTTACGCACTATCATTTTCAACTCGCGTCTCACACTGTTGAAGTTTTCCGTATCGGACGGTCTTTTGTTGAAAAATTCTTCGGCATCTGCAAGTAAAGCGGAATAGTTAAAGTAACGCTATGAAAAAAAAAACAAATTGTACCTATTATCGGGTGCCTTACCGCGAAATCGTTGATCGTCAATTGCGAAAAAGAAGCTATCGTTTGTCTCGATCGAATGACTGTTTATTTGGCTTTTAGCAGAGACATTTCGTATGAGGTGATCCATCGTCGGATCGGCGGGACCTTCCTCGTCATCCGAAGACTCGTATTTGAAAGGATTTTTCGCGTCGAAATTACGTTGCCAATTTTCCTGTGCAGCGTTAGCCGATGCATCGTACTCATCGGTTTTGTCTATAAAACAAAATAATAACTAAAAAATCGCACCGGAAGAGGTTTTTTTTTTTTTTTGTTTCTTTTTCCAAAATGTTTTCATGAAATTGTTTCTTCCGATTTCAATGACCGCAATTTGGTATGTCAAAATTGTATTTAACTAAAATTGACGAAAAATTGACTTTTGCGTATTTACGACATCCAGCGTTTAATATATAATATATACATAGTTGTTGCTCGTTTAAAATTTAAATTGAACAAAGTAAGGAAAAGCGGTGAATGGAAAATGATAAAATCGATAAAACTGACTTTTGTCCGGTGCTGTGGGGATTCCGAAGGTCTTCAACAAACTGAATTCTTCCTGAACCTTCAAGGTATCGGCGAGATTATCCGAAACTGAGTAAAAGACTTTGCTCGAAACGGGAATCGGAGTTTGTTCCTCGGGCTCGTTTGCCGGGTTTTCCGCGAGTTTTCTCTTGCGAGTTTTGCTCGGCAGCTTCTTCGTTATCTCGAGTTCGTGAGCTTGGTGACCGCTCGCTGTGGGATCGTACCGAATCATTTTATTTTGTTTCTTCGTTTCGAGTTGTTCATTTCGGGCTTTGATCGGTTTTCCCAGTACATCTTGTAGTATTTCCAATTGCCACTGAGTTTCATCGTTTATCTCATGAGGGTTATTTTTTTCTGGAATTATTGAATTTGAAGCATCGTCGAGGAAACGCTCGTCAATAACGAACCGTTTATCACGACCCAAATTGCTCATCGACATCGCGAGCTAAAGAAAAAGGCAAATTATACGTTTTAATGATAACGATGCTGAGGCAATTGTTTGTGAATTTTCGCGTCGACAAACCTGTGCACTGCGTTTTTCATCGTGCCGAAACTTATCTTCGCTCCAATCGGCTTGTTCGTCTTCATCGTCATCCTCGAACAAAGACTCGCTTCTTTTGCTCGCTGCACCATCAATTTTCGCAATGTCGCCCGAAAACACAATTTTATTGTTTCTACCGCTATCCTGAAAATAATGGAAGCCCAACAAACGGTAATAATTACGATACGATAGCGCGTCGAATGGGATAACATTTTTTTGAAATCTCTGAGAGTATTATTTCGTTTCTTACCACAGCTTTTAGAGCATTACTGATCAACTGTTCTTTTGCTCTAAATGCCTGTCTCTTCTGCTTCACCGATGCCAAACGTTTAATCTCCGATTCACCGATTATTTTCTTTTCAGGCACCTTTGATATCTCTACTTTGGATTCCATTGGTATTCGCCGGTCGTCTATTTTTATCTTCTTTCCCAGAGGTTTTTCCTCCGAATCCGCGTCGAGCGCAGGATCGTAGATAACGTTTCCCGACTCGTGCGTACGATTCTCTTCCGTCGATGCATCCTCGCGAGATTCGTCGAAATTGTAAATGCGTCTACTAGCCTTGGTTTTTATATTTGCGGGTAGTTTAATGTTGATCCTTTCGATATGACGATCAGACGAAACTTTAGCGAAACTTTTGCTTGGTTCCATTTTATTAGCAGCCTCATCTCGCTCTCTCTTTAAACGATCCAAATAACTCTCTTTGGCTACTTCGACGCGAATCCTTTGGTCATTTAAAACTTTGCCGTTGACATTTTGGAAACCTGAAACGCAAATTTTTTTCCAAAATTCCAATTGTTTTTTATCCTTTTTCCATAAGGTACTTGAAAATGTAAAATCTCACAAATATTGAGCCGTCTATCGGTGGTCGTAAGATTGACAAAAGCAATTCTAGTGGCGTCGCTTTGAGCTTTCTCCTTGATATCGACATTGGTAACTCGTCCATGATCCTCAAAGAGTTTTTCCAACGTTTCGTTGCTTATATCGGCAGGTAAGTTCCTCAAAAAGAGACGATGATTTTTTTCCATTTTTCTATGAAACTTTGGGGGTTATGTTTCAACGACAGCGGCAAACAACGTGGATGCGGAATTGGCGGTTTCTCTGGGAAACGTGTCCAATTGAGTCTCCGGGGGAGGAAGGGGGGGGGGGGGCTGTTTTCACGCAAAAATTGCCTACCGGTCCGCCACAAAAGGTAAACGTCTTGAAATGTTATTTCAATCTTATAAAAAGTCGACTTTTTGAGATTTCCCACTGCGAGCTCACCCCACTTACGCGAAAGTCACACTAAAAATAATCTTTATTTATACTCTCGTTGGACCAGCAATGCACTATCCAAAATGTGGCCAATTGTTGTACCGGGTAATCTGTGCTGTTTTTGCATACTTGGTTTCTCGGTGCTCGGACATTCAACAATTCAACTCTTTGATTATTTGTTCCTTTTTGTACTTTTCAAAAAATCAAACGAATTTTTAATGTCTATTGCCGATATTACAGTTTGCCATGAGAACGAATATTGGTATTATTCGATCGATTTTCCGACAATGTTGGTAACAAACAGTTGAATCTGAGAGAAAAAAAAAAACAAAATTCGCAATGTAGATAAAAAATATCGATATGGTAAAGAAAAGAAAAGAGTTTTCGTCAAGATAAAAATAAAGTTTGAGTGACAACAAGTTAACCTAGCCAAGTGCCTATGAAATAAATGACTCTTCAAAGATATGACTATTGGGTTTGGTGTTGTTGTTGTTGTTGTTGTTGTTGTTGTTGTTGTTGTTGTTGTTGTTGTTGTTGTTGTTGGTTTTTCCAATAAAATAATGATAAATTAGGTGATTAGAGTTCGGTACAAAGAGAAAGAATGACACAAATGGGAGAAACGATGATGTTTACAAGAGATGATAGATAAGGATTGCGGGTTCTGTGATTGGGGAGCGCTTAGCGTGCTACACACGAGCCATCTTCCGTATTATTTACACTACGTAGATTCGGGCAAAGAATTAATTGTGTCGTTAGCCTCCAAAGTCCGTTATGAATCGAAAATTTGAAATATTTTGAGGGCACAATCTATTGTAGCGTGGCTTTTGGAAACTTTTGGCCTCGCTTCAATATCGTGACGAGTATTGGTAAATGTAAAATTAACGGAATCTCTACAAACACGTGGATTTTTTGGGTTAGAAAGGGAGAGGTGGTGGTGGAATACGAGAGTTTTCGAAATGCTCTCAAAAATGATGTCACCGGGTGTAAAAGAAAATGATTTTACAAGAAACGGGGTGGTGTCGTGGAGGAAGGCGAAAGAAGAGAGGCTCGATATCAATGGAGAAGGAGGAGGAGGAGTAGCGGACGCGCAGACCTCCCGACAAACCGATAAACCAAAGAGCGCCTTGGAAAAAACTTGCGCCAACTCCAACTGGCAAAAGTTTCAAAGTGCCGTCAAAGAAAAAGGCCAATCTCAGAAGCACGCCAAGCGTCAACTCCCTCATCCTGGAAAAGCCAGTAGAGAGAATTTCAAGGCTCGAAAGATGTATCTTCCCGACATTCTCACTTTGGTAATTATCCATTATCGTTTGACATTCGCTTTTACATTGAGACTAATTTATCCTTGTTAGAAAATTTTTCACCACCGTTATACTCGCAAAAATGAAGAGTTTTTTCATATACGAGTTTGCCTAAAGGAATGAAATTTTCAGAGCGAAAACCGAGTATCGGTCTCTCCGGACGACAAGGATTCCAGCGAGAATAAAGAGCTGACGAAGCAAATAGCTATGGACTGCGAGATGGTGGGAATAGGCGACGGCACGGAGAGCATCATAGCTCGAGTATCGCTGGTGAATCGTCACGGCGCTTGTGTCTACGACAAGTACGTCAAGCCCACGGAGATAGTGCAGGACTACAGAACGGCGGTGAGCGGTATTCGTCCGCATCATTTGCAGGATGGCGAGGACTTTAAAGTCGTGCAATCCGAGGTAGCCGAGATATTACGCGGCCGCTTGCTCATCGGTCATGCGCTCAAGAACGATCTCAGCGTTCTTTTCCTTTCCCATCCCAAAAGGTATCTCAGAGACACATCGCGTTACAAACCATTCAGAACAATCACAATGGGCAATACTCCGAGTTTGAAGAAACTCGCCGCTGAATTATTGGGCGTTAAAATACAAACCGGAGAGCACAATTCCATCGAGGATGCGAGAACAGCGATGCAATTGTACATGTTATACAAAAGCCAGTGGGAGGCAAGCATACATAGTAGATAATTCAAAGATACAATGAGCCGCTAGCCAAACTCTCTTTAATTACTTCTTTTTTTGTTTGTTTGTTTGTTTGTTTGTTTGTTTTTTATCGCCATTAAATCATCCGTCATCTGGCGCACTCGACTGGATTGTGTGCGAGTTTCACTCATTTCAATTTCAACTACTCATTACGTTTCTACAGTTATGAAAGTAATCCGGTTGGAAGCGGCACTTGAACTTAATTTGAGCAAACGCTAAGATTGAGAATTGTATTTAATTTTCTATTCGCTCCAAGTCTTTAAATCACAATTACAAAGTCTTTTCTTTCGTGCACCTCGGAATGGATCTACCGATCCCTGTAAATATGTTCATACTGTTACGCGATATGCGTTATTTGATAACAGTTAAAAAATAATAAAGTTATTTTTTTCGAGAATCGGCATTACTTTAACAATATTTGACCTGGCAATTTTTTAAATAAATCCGCATAGTTAAGAAATAAAGAAAAAAAATGAAAATCGGTGGTTCGGAGCGGAAAGTGAGATTTATCGATTGCATTGTTTTGGCATTATATTGTACTTGTATGGAGCCTCCGGTAACGGAACTAGCGACCAAAAAGGAGAACGTGGAATCGGGCGCGTCGAGGCTGTCTAATCTAGAATTGGTGCGAGCCAAACCGGGTGGGTCGAAGGTCAACGATTCACGTCTCTCGGATGCTCGACGGAAATCTCTACGATTCTCATTTGCGGGGGGGGAGGAAACGCGCGCAAGTGTCTCGACCTCGTTATCATCGTATCGGGCTTGGTGTGTCTTGAATAAATACTCTTGCACGGCTCGAGCTGCCTGCTTTGCACGATTCTCTTTATTCGTCCACCGTCGAAGCAACTTTCCGCTCAGTAGTTGAAAATCTCGTAAGTCTTGGCCTCAACAAAATCTCACTATTGTACGTTATGCCATAGAACGAAAATATCGCGTTGGCTCTGTCTTATCGCAAAACCAATATCATGAAAAATGTTAAAAAATTGATTCTCCGCTATTGGGAGCAATGTTATCTCGAAAATTCTATCGAGCCTCTAAAAGTTCCGCTACCTCGGCGAAATTATTTACGGAAAGAAACAAAAAAAAAAACAAAAACGCCTTTTTCTAAATTTCTCCATTGTCTCCGTAATCCGAGGCACGTTATCGCGTTATTTTTTATCATAAAAAATTGTTAAACTCGTGCTCGTAAAGAAAATTATGAGCAATTTCCATAGTCTCTCTAGGGGAATCGATGGTCCGTATTTTCCGGGGATAATGTTTCCGATATGAGAAAGCGGCAATTATAGAGATCGAGACGCATATATAGCGCCGCAACAGCGTGTCGTTTCACTTTTACAGTTGACCGTTGTCGAGAGGCACAATAAGCAAGTAAACGCGGGGACTTGTTTTAATCGGAGCTCCGTCGTTTATTCACTCGAGTTTTTAAACAGCTGTGGGGTGCTTGTTTCCAAAATTAACCGATTGAATTAAAGTGTTGAAAATTGGGAAAGCAGTTTAGAAATGCGGGTTGCGGTTATCGGGGCCGGTAGTGCCGGACTTGCGGCTCTTCGTCATTCCACCGATGCAGCGGCTACGAAAAAAGTTGTTTCCGGTGATGGCGATCGACGCCGTAATATCACCGAGGTTGTGTGCTTCGAAAAGACCGACAAGGTAGGAGGTACATGGGTTTACACCCACGAAACTGGCGTAGATCGCTATGGATTGCCCGTACACTCCAGTATGTACGACAGTCTCCGGTGAGTTTTCACTAAATCCGCATACATAAGCTTTTTACTTTTTACAAAATAGGAAACGCGCGGGTTCCTCTCAACTTCTATACTCAAATACACGTTAAAAATATATTTTCATCGGGATAAATATTCGATATTTATGTTTACAAAATGTTGCCCATAATTGCTAAGGAAAAATTATTTTTAATTGTTTACAGCCCAATTATCAATTATGGTTATTCTTTATTTACTACCAAAGCATATGGTTTATCGTGGTTACGTATTATTACAGGACGAATCTTCCAAAAGAGGTGATGGGGTATCCCGATTTTCCAATAACCAACAACGACTCCATAAGCTACTTGACGCGCACGGAAATACTCGCTTTTCTCAATCAATACTGCGATCATTTTCAACTTCGTCAGTACATAAAAGTGAGAACATAACAATTTTCTATTACAAAATTATTTTATTCATGCGTCTACAATACACGTTATTTGTAGCTCATAAAACAACTTTTATGTATATCCAATTATTATAGACAAAATTTTCCATCAAGTTGGATCGGTATAATAATGAAAAATTCCATGGTTATTGCAGTTTCTTCACAATGTAGAAATAATAGAGCCACTTCCGGCTACTGCGACCACTGAAAAAGGTGAATCATCGCAGAAATGGCGTATCAAGGTGAAGGATCTTGGAAATAATGGGACAGTGAAGGAGGAAATATTCGATGCGGTAATGATTTGCAACGGGCATTATTTCGAGCCCAGTTTACCATCCGTCAAAGGCCACGATCTATTCAAGGGTCAACAGCTCCATAGTCACAATTATCGAACTCCCGATGTATTTTCTGGAAAAATTGTGGCGGTTCTCGGCGCGGGTCCTTCAGGTAAAACTAATTTAACATGAGTTTTTCTTTGCTTTTGCTTTTTTGTTTTTTTTTGTTTTTTTTGTCTTTTCCTTTCCATCTGTCTAAATAGGAATGGATTTGGCTTTGGAGATATCGAAAAATGCCAAGAGAGTGTTTCTCAGTCACCACAATCGGGATCCCATTCACACGGTCTTTCCTTCGAACGTTATCCAAGTAATAATGTTTTCTATTCTTCCCACAAAATTCCACATAATATCTTTTAATATAAAACTCACTTTTTCAACACAAAGCATCAAGTCGAAAGAATATTAATCACATATATATTTGACAATTGATAAGCATGTAAATGACAATAGTAATGACGCAACATGATATATGTAAAATATAATGTAAAATTTTTAGCAGACTATTGCCATAGTTTAATTTACGAAGCGTGTGTTGAATTTATCTTAAAGAAACCCGACATCACGGAGTTGACCGAAAAGGGGGCAATTTTTTCCGACTCTACGAGTGAAGCACTCGACGTGGTCTTCTATTGCACTGGTAAGAAAAACATGATACACCACGGAAAAAGCGCGAAGCGCCCGACAATCGTGATGTTTGTAAAAAGTGATATTTTCCTTCAGGTTACAAGTACAGTTTTCCATTCCTCGCGGCAAGTTGCGGTGTCACGGTAGACTCTAATATGGTAACGCATCTCTGGAAGCACCTTTTATCCATAGAGAATCCTACTCTTGGTTTGGTCGGTCTTCCATTCTACGTGTGCGCTTTCAGCATGTTCGATCTGCAGGTAATCTTTTTTAAGTAAATCGAATAACTCGCACCATGTGAAATAAACAATCATAAATTTGTCGTTCAGGTACGGTTTTTATTGAAATTCTGGCTGGGTGAAAAAACATTACCACCCAAGTCACAAATGCTCGCCGAAGAAACAAAAGAATTTGAGATTAAAAAAGCGAAAGGTCTTGGGAAGCGTCACTTTCATATGATGGGACCGGACCAAGCTACTTATTACGACGATCTCGCAAACACCGCTGGAATAACGCCTCTCCCACCGGTTCTCACTAAATTGCACAATGAGAGTAGCACGCGATTTCTCGATGATTTGGTCCACTACAGAGAAGATCGATATCGAATTTTGGATGACTTTAATTTCGTTCAGCTCTGATAGCGCTTGCAGGACAGGTCAGGCAGTGCGATAACGCTCCATGCAAATTTATATATATATATATATATATATGTATGTATATCTCTTGGCTTTTTTCATTTTCTTCTTCAATATATTTTCCGAATTCATTGAGTAATCTACATCAAAGTTAGATAATAAAATACAATATTATTTTAGTACGACGATGCCACTTGTGTTGTTGTTGTTCATTTAATCGTTTTTCTTCTTCCTGTTTTAATCAAATAATACGATAAATCGAGTGGTAGACACTATTATTCGTTACTACGAGATATTGATCATTATCTTTATTCACTTATTTATATATATACAGCATATCCTTTCTTTTTCTTTCTTTTAATCCGTTTATTATCCATGATTCATGTTCAGCTAGTAATAAATTATAAACAACTCGCTATCGTCAGGTCGAATGTTTTTCTTTTTTTCTCTCCATTTTCTTCATTGTTTATTTTTTTTTTTTTTTTTTCTTTTTCTTTTTCGTCCGTTTTTATCTCAAACCATAAAAATCTAAGCTACGTCGGATTCTCTAACGGCTGACGCATGCATACCCTGCTCTAGGAATACCTATTATTTACACAAATGCACACTGAAATTGCGGTGTTTTTTTTTCTTTTTCTTTTTCTTTTTCTTCTCCGTTATTGGTTACCATTTAATAAACGGTGTCTCGTGTGCCTCGTAGACAATCGATAAAATTAAGTTCATGCAATTCGATGGTTAACCATCGTTTTTCCGTGAATTTAACCACAGCCGGATGATTGATTATCTTTCCGTGGGGCTAAAAGAATTTTTACAATCGATATGCAAATGGTAACGCGATAAATGACTACCAATTGTCTCATACAAGTCGTGTTTCCACCATTTTTCTTGTTGTCTAAAGAAACGAGCGTACAAAGAGAAAAATGCCCTTAATTACAGATAATCAATAGAATTTACGCGCACTGCGAAAAGCATTCGCATCGCGAAATTTCGCAATTTTAGAATTATGTCGTTGACATATGCTATAAAACTTGAATCACATAATTGTATCGTAAATTTTCATGAGATGAGAAGAGTTATTATTAGCCGATGGAGGGAAGAATAAGGGGTTATTTAGTGAGCATTTGTTGTTCACAAAGGTTGAAAGACAATTCTGGCGAAATGAAGCTACACCAACGGGAGGAATGCTCGTATGATTTTGTCGTATTGATAAAGCAAAAGGTCTCGCTGAGCGCGAGACATCGAACAACGAATTCTCTATCGTCCACTGTCACATTCAGCGTGCGCGAAAGTAACACGAAAGTAAATTTACTACATCGACAGGTTTTACAGTGTGTGTGTGTTCGATTCACGGTTTAAAGAACAAAGGAAATTCTTCTGTTTGGGCCATCGGACGATTTTCCTAATTAAACCACGGCCACTGCACACCGATACTCTGAAATATGAGTCGATATTCAAGAATTTTTTACACCTAAAATACTACATTTACATATTGCTTCAAACAACTTTTTCAATGTATATGTTTATCAGACGATCTATGGAAATACCCGCTTGCTTGTGTCAAAAGAAAATCGATCGAGACATTCGATGATATATTTTTCACTCCGGCATTGACTATGAAGAATGGAACATGATACAAGATTCGATTACCGCGAGTTTGAATTGGTTATTAGAAGATATATCGCTCGATTTTTCATATCATCGAGTTATTACAGAGGTTCCAAATACCATTCTCATTTTTAATAAATTATTACTATTTTTAAAACTGAGCGATCGACAAATAAAACATTTTCCGATAAACAACATCACCGATCTATCATCATAATCGTACCAATATAATCCATTATATCAAAAAAATCATTTTTCGCCAATTACCATTCATCGATGATTTTTCAATTTGATCATGACTAACAGCGGTTCTTTTTTTTCCCTCTTTAGAACCTAATGTTTTACTAATTAACGTAAATCACTTCATTTTGCCTGCATGTAATTTGTAAATAAAACCTGAATGCATATTTAATCATGGACAAATGAGGCTCACGCGCGTTGTATTCCGAAATTATCGAATATCTTTGCGGGTGAAAATGTATTTACAAAGTTTGCCAAATATAATAGATCAGCTGAAAAAAAATGCCCAAAAACCGACTCATATTGTATACCCCGCTCGCGGGATGCTTTGGATACTCTTAAAGGGGGAGCACGAAAGTTGAATTTTTTCTTTCGCCTCCCCTGTTACGTTACCCTGGGCTTCAACTCCACGACAATCAATGTGCACACGTTGATTTTACACAATAGTTACTAACAATACCAAGTACTTGACGTGCGATGTTTATCGTTTTCTTTGTTTTTTTTTGTTTTTTTCCTCTCTCTCGATTATATATCATATAAAGGAAGGCATTCAATTATCGTTAAGCGACGCTAATAATTGCGCCAAGGATTACGATACGTTCTTTCTCGACTTCATTCACCGTATCGCGCGGGCTGGGGGGGTATATCGACCAATAGGAAGATAAATGAAATAGTAATACGTGTGAGAGGGTGCTCCTCATTCGGAGGCATTGAGAGGGCCGCCACTTAATTCATTTCATTTGCAGTCCTTCCCGTTATATACATCGGGAAAGTTGCACAAACTACGTTCGTCTCGTGTTCATTTCGCGCACCATTTCAATGTTCATAAATCCGCCAATTTTCTTTATACCGATGCGTTGCGATTTTTTTCTTTCTTCTTTTTTCTTTCTTATTCTACAAGGAATTTCAACCAGTGAATTGCAAGAAAACGAGTGTTTTGAGATGGGCTTCACGGAGGTAATCGAGAGGAAAAAAGAAAAAAGGTCGTCGGAAAATTGGCCGCAAAGCATGAAAAAATAAAACTTTATATACAATGCCGTAGTGCGTGGCGTGGTGGTGTTGGTAAAAATTCGCAGAGCGTTTTTCCTTTTCTTTTGTCGCAGGTGGTTATTTTACACACGATTTTACACACCTGTGTTTTAGACGCGACGCGATTTTAGCCTCGTCGTTGGTCGTTGGTCGTTGGTCGGTGGTCGCGGGAAGAAGAAGGTGGTCCGGCACGAAGCGGCAAAGATGAAATGTTACATGTTACAGACGATCAATGACACACTCGAGGACGGTCGTGAGAAAAAAACACTAGGAGTTGGCATTGGGTGGTGGAGGCCTTCGATCGTACTCCCGTCTGTAATCTTTATTCGGTCGCCAGTCACTCGGGTAAGCCTCGTTTGGGTAACCTCCTCGTCCTCGAAAATGACCGGTTGGTATATCCGCTGGAGGATAACCACCGGCGCTGCTCCCGCTGTTGTAATTACCTGGGCCGCCACCGCCGCCTCCGCCGTATCCGTAACCTGGCGGTCCTGTAGGGTATCTATAGTACTCGCTGAAATGCCAAATTTATCATCAACCATTTCCCTCTTCTCCCATTTATTTATTATTACATAAACTCACAAATGACTCAGAAGTTGACCACTTTTATTCAACAATTAATCAATAATTCCTTTCATTTACACCATTTACCGATTTTTCATAGATACAGAGCCAACTTTGGACTTTGAATATTGCATATACTTTGTGATTGGCATTTTCTTGAGTCACATTGTTGTCTCGTAATGGAGAAAAAATCAAGAACGAGACAAAGAAAAGAAAAGTTCCTTAGCTCAGAGTATTCAAAGAAATTGAACAAATATAAATGTAATACATGTAATGAATTGGTAGAAATTAATGTTTCTCATGAAGCTTCATTCGTCAATGAATAAAAAGTTCAACACTTACTTTCGCTTGTCATTTATGTGCATCCCTCGATCACGATCGCGATCTCTGTCTCGTTCCCTCTCCCGATGATAACCACCGGACATTCTATTATAAGATTCAAATCTCTCCCGTTTGTGCTCGCCGAACCTGCCGCCAAGAAAATAAAATGTTATCAATGATCGACTTGAAAATATTTCGCTAAAAGAAAGCTATAGAATATACCTGCTGTCTCGAGGATCACGGACATCTCTCTGCATCCAGTGATCTTCCTCTCGACTACCGCCACTGTAATGCCCTCCAACAGCGTATCCACCGCTGTCTCTTCGAATCCTCTCGTCTTTAGCTCCACTCAGTCTATCGATGCTCCTGTCACCGTGATTTCTTTCCCTCTCTCTGTCTCTGTCCCTGTCGCGATCACGCTTGCCGCCGCCGCCCTCTTTGTGCTTTGCATCTTTGGGCTCTTTGTGTCTTGGTGTGTCGGCATTATTACTCAAAGTCGAGTTTGGCGTTGAAGCTACCGGTGTGATGGTTATACCACCGATCGTTACACCCGGTACAGTACCACCACCGGTGTTTCCAGCAGCATTCCCACCCGAACCAACCGCCGCAACACTTCCAACCGCTACACTCGAAGCCGCAAAAAGTTTTTTACTCGGTGTGCTATTGTTCGAGCTTTCTTCGACTTCCTCTACGCGGCGTTTCACCGATCTCGCTTCTTTATTGCTTCCCTCTCCGCTGTGTTTTTCCCCATGTTTATCGTACGATTTTTCCACGTGTTTCTAAACATCATATTTAACAAAAACAAAAAACCCATTTTCGTTTCAACATACGTTGCATTGTAAGTAAAATGGCAATTGAAATTAAATAAAACACCGAAAAATCTTTAACCTCAAGACCATTCGCCATCACCAGCGTTGTAAAACCTCATTAATTCAAAAACATAGTCTACATTAAACATTCTTTTGTCATTATGATTGCAAAATAATAATGACAAAGTATCAAGAAAGTATGTTTTTTCAAAAGTCAATACAGTCAAAAGCATAAGTAAAAAAGTACAATTTATATGCATCCCAATACGAAAAGTCAGTGTTGGATAACACATTTTTTTTTTTTTTTTTTTTTCCCCTATTCGTAATAGCGGTACAATTATCAAGATAAATATAAAAGACAATATTTACCTTGGAATAACTCAATTCCTCCTTCTTCTCCGGACTGGAAGATACACTTATGCCGTCGTCGCCCTTTCGCGTAGCATGTTTGTAAAGTTTATAGAGCTTTTTAGCATCAAACTCGGTAAATTTTGAAACAAAATACCAAAGATTGCTGCGCCACTCTTTAATCTGCTCGGGATCTCTGTACACGGACAAGCAGGTGTTGATTTGATTTCCAATTTGAACAAGGCACTGGCGAGTGTGAGCGACCTGGTCGGCTTCGCTCAACGTTTGATCGGGCCTGTCCAAGGCTTTTAGAGCCTTTTTTACGGGTCTCATCTTTTCCTTGCACTGAAATGTAAGAACCGTTAATCTCAAGTTGCAATTTACCTCGAAGATTCCGTAATTTCTCGAGTAAATCACCTCGTTAAATATCGCAGGATCCAAATCTCCGAGTACGTTGAGAGCTCGAGGTTCGCTGTTTGCAGTAAAATGCATTGGTCCGACAGGCTGCTTACTTTTCTTATTCTTTTTCCCTTCTTTTTTCTCTTTTTTCGCTTTTTTTTCTTTCTTTTTATCGTCAGCCGCACCGTCGCTCTCTTCCTTAACTTCTTTCTTTACATTCACTTCATCCTCTTTCTTTACTGGCTGCTACAAATGATATATTGTTTTTTTAACAACCAAGCATCGTTTAGGAGCATTCACAACGCAAATATAATTATCACATTCAATAATAATGGGTTGAAAATTATATCCACCGAAAAATCAATATCATTCAAGACCGCAAAACTACATAATTCCAAGCAATCGTATCAATGAAACTTGGTGGTTCTTCAATTATGCAGTAGACATTTTTCGAGATACTTACTTTCTCAACTTTGGGTTTCGGTTTTTTGTTCTCATCCCCAGAACTGTCGTCCTCGATAATTTCCTTCGTTATCACCGGTTTGAGTTCTTTGGGTTTTCTAGGTTTCCTTTGACGCGTCTGTAACAAATAGCAAATAAATTATGAACGATTATCGATTCGATTAAATTTATTGTATAAATAAACAATTTGTTTTTTAAATAAAGGTTCTAGTATGTTACCACTCCAAGCTTAGCATCAATCTGCTTCTTCAAAACCTTGAGCAGATACTCTGCCCTCGCGTTCAACTGTTTTATCTGCGGTTTACTGTCGTTCGGTAGTATTTTATCTCCGAGTTTGAGACTCGGGTCCAGTTTAATTGCTTCCCAGGATCCCATCCCATGGGTGTAGATTCCTCTGAGCAATCTCGAGTCATCTTCGGAGGTCCATTCGCAGTCGAAATTCGCTGCTTTCAATCTACGCGAAAAAAAGTTCGGAAAATTAACAAGAATAGTTGCAATCACGCAATATTAATAATTTAATGACTGAAAAAAAAAAAAAAAAAAACGGAAAAAAAAAGAAAAGATAATTGAGGAAAAGTAGCGACTCACTTAGCGTCGAGGTGCCAGTTAGCCCGTTGTTCCGGTTCCGAAGGAAGGGCCTGATCGAGAGGGTCGAGCTCCTTGGTTGCCGCGGAAAGAGACTTGGCGTTAACCATCACTCCGCCCACTTTGAAAGTAGGACCTTTTCCTCTCTTACGACCTTTGCCTTCTTTCACAGGTTTTTCCTCCTCAATTCCAGATTTATTTTCCTTCGCCATACTCTCGAATTCGGCGATACAAGCTTCGCATCTTGTGCGCAATTGTTCGGCGAGCCATCGCAGTTCCGTCATTGGTTTCTCCTGGAGTTCCGCGTCCGCGGCTATATCGTCGAGCCTCTTTGGTGGGGCTGTGAATTTCTTGTAACTTCGGACAAATCGTCGAATCTGCGAACGTGGACATTTTTATTACGTTATTAAATTTGATTTTTTTGGCCCCAGTAAACATTGACGAGGAGAAAACAATATACAATCGGGTGTATAAAATTCTTGGCTATCATTACCTCGACGTCAGTGAAGCTTTTCACAACCTCACGTGGCAAAACTCGGGGTCTTCCTCTTTTCTTGGGCCTCTCGTCATCGGAACCTTCAGCTTCGCTGCCAGTCTCTTCGGCATCGTCGCTGTCGTCCGTTTGCATCTTTCTCCGTTTCCTGCCACGTTCTGCAAAAGAGAAAAGTTTTACGTTAACGATGACAAAATGAAACAAATATTCAAATCAGGAAAAAAAAAAAAAAACAAAGTATATGTACCATCTCGAGCGTCTCCTGGTTGATTCAGTTGTTGAAGAGTCTTTCTACTTCTTGGAGGAAGATACAGATCCTCCATTTCCTTTGATTTTTCATGTTCCTCGACCTTTTTTCTAAAGTTTTCTGGGATAATTTCCGCCTAATTGGAAAAGAAATAGAAAAATAAGTTGGCGCGTCGAATGAAATATAAAAATAGTTTTTTGTTTTTTTTGTTTTCCCCCTTACCCAGTCTTTACTTTCATCGTCATTTTCCACGGGTTGAATCACAGGCTCGGCTTCTTCTTCGAATGCTGCGAAGCTCGCGACTTTGAAAGCCGAGAGCAATTCGTCACCGACGGTAGTCGGTGCTTCGTCTCTCGTTTCGGCGCGTCTCAGAATTTCGTCGATATCGCACTGCAAGTGTACGAGTTTCGATAGTCAAAAAATCACAATACACATATATAAAGCTCGAGAGGAAATTCGATTGGGTGAACTCACAGTTGGCTCTTCGTCTCCGTCTTCCTCGTCTTTGAACAATTCCTCGGCTCCAAACTTGAGTATAGCGTTGAGATCCTCCTTGTTAAAGGGATTATTGTTAGTGCCGGGACTTTTCTTATCGAGAACGGTACGTCCAGTGGTGTCCATTCTTTGAATAACCAAATGATCGAGAACCATTTTTTGTTTGGCTCGCTCGACTATTTCCTCCTCGACAGAATTTTTCGTGACAAGCCGATAAATATTGACCTGCAAATGAAAATATGGTGGATTTGTAAAATTGGAGGAAAAAAAAAAAAGCAAAGCGTAGAATTGGAGTATTAGTTAATTGTCGTTGTAATTAGTTACTTGATTTTTTTGTCCAATACGATGAGCACGAGCCTGAGCTTGCAAGTCATTTTGCGGATTCCAATCGGAATCAAAAATGATGACGGTATCGGCGGTAGCGAGATTAATACCGAGACCACCCGCTCGGGTAGAGAGTAAAAAACAAAAATCGGTCGAATTCTCGGCGTTGAAATGATCCAACGCCTGTTTCCTAAGTTCGCCCTTGATGCTACCGTCGAGTCTTTGAAAGGGAAAATGTCTTTTTTGCAAATATTCGCCAAGAATGTCCAACATTCTGACCATCTGACTAAAGATTAAAACTCGGTGTCCAGTCTCGCGCAATCGTACCAAGAGCTTGTCGAGAAGCACGAGTTTTCCGGAGCCTCTTATGATCTGTTGGAGATAATCCTCGTTCGATTCTTTTCTCTCGCCTTCCATAGGTTTTGTGAGGAAGGCATGATTGCAACATTTTTTCAGCTCGATGACAATGTTGATAAACGTCATTGTCGAGCCTTTAACGCCTTTCCGTAGAGCATTGTAATTCTTTGTCAATATCCACTTGTAGTATTGCTTCTGCAAAGAGGTCATTTCTACTCGCAATATCTGCTCGACTTTAGCGGGTAATGATTTTTCTACATCTTTTTTCACTCGTCGAAGGATAAAAGGCTCCAACTGCTTGTGCAGCTTCGAGTAACCTTTTTGCGCTGCGTTGTCGTGCTCTTTCTCAAATTCCTCCCAAGTGTTGAATCTAGATTATAGAATTACACTTTCATCGTGAAATGATATTCTTTTATTGAAATAGTCGCGCGAGTATTTCGTCTCGGATAAATAAAAAATACTCACTTGTTCGGCATAATGAAATGGAGCAGAGCCCACAACTCTTTCAAGCTGTTTTGCAACGGTGTTCCGGTAATAAGTAGCCTGTGATTGGTATGAAATTCGGTGAGTGCTTTGTAAAGGAGGGAATCGTCATTTTTCAAACGATGCGCTTCGTCGACGAGAAGCGCCGCCCAGTTCAACGCACCCAAAAGTGCCTTGTCCTTGAGCACGATTTCGTACGTTGTTAAAATGGCATTGAATTTTAGCCTCTTGGAGCTATAACACCATTCGTACTCGCGGATCTGAATAAAGAATAAAAAGCACGACTTTAGTGGTAAGCATATTCGATATTACAAGTGATAGACGTCTCGAGGAATATCGTCTCGTGTTACGTACAACATTGCGGGAATTTACATCGCCCAAATAGGTGACGAAATTTAAATCGGGCGCCCACTGGGTCATCTCTCTTTGCCAGGAAGTCATCGTCGACAGTGGCACTACCAGTAGGAATGGTCCGTACAGTTGATGCGTGTTAAATAAGTAATAGAGGAAGCATATCGTTTGAATTGTTTTTCCCAACCCCATCTCGTCGGCCAAGATAACACTGAAATGAATAACGATCACTTTTAACGCAAATTTTACGAATAATGGAGATATTTATTTGTTAAATAAACGTATTTATCGGGTAGTAAAGAAAAATTACTCTTTCACCGATTACAATGCGTTGGTTAAAGTCACCTGTTCTCTTTGCACCACGAGTGAATCATCCAATTGAGACCGTCCATCTGATAATCTCTGAGCACGAGTTCCTTGCCCCTGCCCATGTATTCCGGTTGATTTTTGATCTGGTGAAACTTTGGCCTCGACCTGAGAACCTTGCAGTGCTTGCTCGGCGTTCGTTTGGAATCTTCCCTGTCGCGAAATTCTTTTATCTTTTCCGGCCACTTTCGGATTATCAGGGCTCCGTCCTCCCACGTCGAGTCGGCGTACGGTAAACTTTCCCACTTGCAGTAATAGTCCGGATGATCGGAATCCGGTTTGTTGTACTCCGCTATGATTAAGCAACGACACACGTGTTTTTTTTTTGTTTTTTTTCCTCATCATCTCAGTTGACAAATACAAAGTCGTCGAGTTTAATCGTTTAAGCTCACCGATAATCCTTTCGACATTATTATAACTCTTGAGAAGTTCCTGATGCAGTTCCGCTTGACATTCGAAGTAATCTATGTCTTCGGGACCCGCGTAGTCTCTCCATTGTTTTATCTCTCTTTCGCGTTTTATAAAATTATCTAATTTCTTTAAGCCTTTCACCTGTGTAAACAATCGTTGCTCAATCAAATAATCCAGGTGCTTGAATTTTCCGTTTTTTTTTTGTTTTTGTTTACCTTTTGAGCCTTCAACGAATCTTCAGACTCCCAGGTGTTGTGTATGTGTGACCAGCCTTTCCACTTGATTAGGTACTGAACTTCGCTCTCTTCCGGTGACAAATCCGGAGGATTTGGATCCCCGTTCTCCTCTACGGCGTAGACCGTTGTAACGTTACCCGTCACTGCAAATTATCGTTACAATAAAACGAGCAAACTTTTTCCCCCAATTACCTCTTTGTTGTTGCAATGCGACAAACCTCCTTTCTTTCCATTTCTTTGTGCAATAATACGTTCGATGGTCTCGGCATTATCGGGCTCGGTGGGTTCAGCCGCGGTGGTTTCGTCGACCTCCACTAAATCCTCGCTATCCGTGCCCTCGTCGCTCTGTTCCTTGTAACTAACCGTAGTTCCTGCTCGCCTCGTTGCTTGTCTAAAAACGTCCATGATTTTTCAAATTTTCCCCTCCACACAATACAACAACAACAACAACAACAACAACTCACCTTCTGTTGTCGTCACTATCGAACGATGAATTCTCCGATGATTCGGAAACACGCTTCTTTCGCGATCGTGCATTTTCCTTGACTTTTTGTGCCGCCCGTCGATTAATGGATTTGCTGGCGGGCGGAGGAGGCGGCCTTCTGCTCTCCAAGTCATCGGAATCCGAATCCGAACTCTCGGAATTCCAAGAATTTTGGGAACTACGCACAACGACAATTGCTCCATTTTATACATTTAACTCTTCTCTCAACGCCTCTCTCGTTTTACAAATTTTCAATAGTCGTGCATTGAATTTCCTTCGCGCTCTTTACACAATGGAATTATAACGAGAAAAGGAGACAAAGTTCGTTAGCCTTTAGTTGTAAAGACATTATTTAAATTTCCAATTCTTTTGATATTGCATTTTGTCGTAATAAAAGTGTCGTGAAAATATATTTGTTCCTTCAAGTTTGTTGCCATGTTTAGTCTAGTTCTCGAAGAGAGATAAGCCTCAACGCAAAGCCCTACTAACAAAGACAATACGAAAAACTAAATGCATCGTTAGAGTGCAATAATAATAATAATAAATGTCTTTATTAATGCTTTTTAGATGATGGTTAATAATTATAAAAACTTGAATGCATCGATTCATGGCAATAGAGTCTTGTTGAAAAACAAACTGATATACTATTGTTTAGCAGAAAGATTTTGAAAAAAGAAAGTTTGGTACTCGGTGGAGGGGAGGGGGAAAAAAAAGTGACTTACCTTTTTTTCTTAAATTTCTTGCGACCGTCAGATTGAATTTCGCTCGGAGCCGCTAACCGTTCGGGTTCCTTTCTCGAGCGGCCGCTTCTCCTGATGCCGTATATATCGGGATTCTCATCCCATTCACGGCTAGAGTCGCTTTTATTTCTACGCTTTGGTTCTGTGCTGTGATTGGAGCTTTTGCTCTGAAAGCTATCGCTTTGTGCAGGTGCATCGGATTTCTCGGATTTATCCGAATCGGAACCTGTTGCCGAACCAGAGCCGCCACTCGAGGAGCTAGAGTCACTGCGCGCGATCCAGAAATTCGAGCGTTCATTTAACGTGTTAATCATCATTATTTTCGAGGAACCTTCAAATACATTCACCTCTCTCCCTCTCGCTCTCGCTCTCGTCCACCCATTATTCGTACTATTTCTCTATATTTCAAGGTTCCGCAGTACAGCAACAGATTCTTCCCAAGTCTAATTATTTTATCATACCGACAACGACATTGAAATTTAATAACCGTTGCTTATCCAATATCTTGGCGAATCGAGTGTCATTTTATCGTGATGCATTTATTATTATTAATATCGGAGAAAGACATTTTTTTCCTTATCAAAACATTTTTCCTACCTTTTTCCCCATTATTATTTTTTTTTACACAATGAGGCAATTTTTAGAACATATGTATATAATGTGTCTCGTCGAAATATTTATTCGAATTTTTGTACTTTTGCGTGGTAAAAGTCATTGGTCCAAGAAACAATGTCATTATTTCAATGTGAAATTATTATATCAAGACTATAACTTTCTCCTTCCATAGCTCGGGAGATTCTTTCTCTGCTATGGTTGTTCCATATAAATAAATTAATCAATTTAATAGGCAAAAATTGAAATAAAAAAAAGTTTCCCTCCGACAAATAAAAATCATGTCAAAACGGTAGCTCATAAATAAATAATGATGTGAGAAAATATTAGTGCTGTTACTTGAGCTTTGGAGATACAGGGAAAGAAAAAAAAAGCATAAAAAATTGTGTGTGTGTGTGTGTATAGCGACAAACCAGGAAAATATTGAGACAAAAGAATATGGGGTGTCTGTCTGTTGAAATTGTATATTTTTGGTAGTCCCAAGAGATATCGGGGTAAAAAAATGGATTATTCAGAGCACCTACCTATCGCTCCCAGAGCCAGATCCGGAATTACTTCCCGAAGAGCTACTGTCGCTTTTGCTCTCATTCTCGGAATCAGAGCCAGATTCCTTTCCAGACTCGGATTCTGTCTTCTGAAATACAATTATTTCATCTAATATCGATGAGAAAACGAACATGCGCCCACCGATGTTATTGTTTGGAATAATATTCACTTTGCCAGAATTATCTTTATCCTACTCAAGTACTCCATGTAAACTTCAATATTTATGAATTTTTTCATTCCACTGGGATTGAGGATCTTCTACTCTGACGGCCATTTTGTTCATCGGATCATCCACCATCTTATAATCTAAACCCTGACAGATGAACATGTGAAAATCCGTGCTTAATAATAAGACTAAAAGCTCCTAAAATTCACGGAATTGTACGTTTTCTCGACAAACTCTAGAAAATACACGTTTTTTTTCCGAGTTCCATGCTACGATCTATGTATACCAGTGATAATTATCGTAACTAATTAATCAAAAGAGTTACAACAGGTAAAGGTGATATCATTAAATGATACTCCGATGGTGATTAACATGTTTATTCAATTTTTAAAATGTACATTCGTGTTTCATAGTCGCTGAAATCGTTGGATGAATATTTATTAGCGAATTAAATTCATTGCGCAAAGTTGCACTTTGTCTTTGCAACGCATTCCGAATAATTGAAACTGTGAATTATAGTTCTACTGTAAACTTTTCATTGTGTGTGCAATTATTGAGTTTATCATAAATGCATGCGTATAAATTGAAGAATGTTAGATTCATCAGAGTCTATGAATAATTTTACTTGAAACTTGAAAATTTGTTTCACAAGAAAAAACTTTAATTGCACATACTATTATTATCGTTATCATTATTATTTTTGCGAAATGTCGAATTACTTTTAACAAATCAACGGTATGCGCGCAAGAAAAAAGTTAATACAATGCTAAAGGCTACTTATTTTGACACCTAATTATTTGAAAATGACTACTCGCCGAATCGCAAATATTATTTTACAAAAATGTGTATGCGTGTGTGTGTGTGTGTTTTTTACCTTTAGCAAAGAAATATCGGTGTAACAAAAGAGACGTTTTACAAAGCCAAAAACTCATTATCTTTACTATAGAAAAACAGATTGTATATTAAAAAAATACACGCGCATGTAGAATTTTGTCATAATGTCAAACGCCGTGCTTTTGCATGACATTTGTGGACATTACGACAAAACTAATTTCGTGAATGGCAAATTATTATGAGCTCGGTTGATATTTTTGGTTTTGGAGACGACGATTCTACGGGACAATGTGCATTTTGGCGATTTATGGTAAGCGCAGAGGCTACTCTAAATTCTATCTGCGCAACGGACGATAAAATGATTCGGTAGAGCTACCGAACGTACGATATTTGTCAAACACTCAAAATATGTTATGTTCTTTGGCACAATTAACGGTCGCCGTTGCCTCCACGAATGAACGTTAAATATGGTTGCAGAGCGCAGATGACTTATCGATGATTTTGGTCCAGGGAAAAATAGGAGAAAAGATAAATGGAAGGTGCAAAGGATGTTTCACAAAAATAGTGACAAAGCGGGAAGCACCTGGCAAACGAGTTGTTTGAATTGTCGTGGAATGCACATAATAGGAAGAATAAAGTACACAGAGGGGTATGCGGCGACCGTGCAGCTCAAACTTTGAGTTGAATTTGCAAAAATGGGTCTATCGCAAATTGTTGAATAAGTGAGAGCGGTAGATGAAGAAAATAACGAGAAACAATTGGGAAGGATAATCAGGTTGGAACAAAGCTATTTTCAGTGAAAAACGTAGACACGAAAGGATGTAAACAAACTTAGAGGTTATTATACGGTGGGAAAGTGAGTAAATTTGTGGAAAATGGAGAAGCAAGGATGGAAAGTTTTTGGTGTAAGGAGGTTGATGAGGCCGCGCCCCATCGACAAAACCGTCTCCAAACAATTTGGCTATTATTATTGACATTTTAGAAGGCTTTTTGTGGCTTGATTGTACGAAAACGCATGTGGCAACGTGAATTTTTCCTATTCCAAACAACAACGCGACGAGATATATACTCGGAAAAATAGATAATCCCACGGGGATTCTCGTATATACGGAATTAAATAAAAGAATCGCTGTAAATAATGCGGATATACTCGGAGAATAAACAATTTTCGAACCCGAGCACTCACCTGCATCGTCCCGTCTACGCGTCTCACCTATCCTCAAATATCCACCGCACGCGACACTATTCAATCCAAAATCAACGATATTACGCTCACCCGAGCTCGCGGTCGCGATATTAAACGACCGTCACACTTGAAAATCTCAACATCGTACAAAAATATCGAATTTTCACGTACTATATGGTCGCTGGCCCGAGCTTAGCCGCCATTTTGTGAACCTCGTCTCCGTTCTTTAGTCTTGTCCGTCTTCACCGTCTTTCTCGGCCGCCCTCTCACCGCCCGCCGCCCGCCGCCCGCCACCCGTCGCCATCCGACCCATAATGCAACGCGTGCGCACGCGCGCACGCGCACACGCGTCCCTCTCTCTCTCTCTCTCTCTCGTCTCTCGCGTTACCAGTCCAACTCCAAACGACGTACTACTCGCTATTCACTATATTTCCGTATTTTTTTGCTTTTCCGTTTTTATTTTCTTCTTTTTTTTATCACGACCCCGTTTACACGATTACCCCGATTTATGTCGACGATCAAACGAAAACTTGGAAACGAGGCTAAAATTTTACAAACCGATATGAAAATTTCACGCACAAAATATTTGAAAAACCACACATTAGAAATTTTGGAGAGAAAAATTGACGTTTGCCAATGGTACCGAGAACAATACTTACAATAGAAAGACTGCCATTTTGATTTGTCGAGCAATTGTACCCACAAGCCATCGCGCGGCTTGCTGGTACTATTGGTCCAAAAATTAATACGAGCCATTCATGCGTTTCCGTATGGATTTATAATTATGATTATTTCGATGTAATAATATGGCGTAGCAAATAATGGAAGAGGTGAATATGTTATACATTAATGGTAATGATTGTTGGATGATTTAATATGAAAAGTTATTGGGATTGTGAAAATTTGATTAGCGGTAGCTTGCTGAGAGAGGACTCGACATCGCTGATAACACTCGGTGCGAAAATTTACTCGAGCTCGGAAAACACAATAACGCGATATATTACTGTTTGTGAGGCAATTGCGGGGGTTTAGAAGCGTAAGCTTTTGGTGGCGATGAGCATGCAAAACGGTATTATTTTAATAGCTACGAAATGGGGGCCACAGGTGTGCGTATATTCACTTTGTCGCACAGATTAATTTCACCAACGTACAATGGGGTCCGACGATCCACGAGCGTTGTGAAGAATTATTTTGTGTGAAATGGCGTGAATAAAGCCGGAGAGCAGAGCGAAATAAAGCGCCGTCTACGGTGAAAATGGTAAAGCGTCGCACCGCTCCTGCTCGCACCTACCACCCACATCGTACGTACGTATCACGCATCAAAGCTATTTCAAGCGTTCTTTCCGCCGACTTTAACCAACAGCGTTGAAATTTTATATTTTATTTCAAGAAGCGCAAACCGCGCTAATTTACCGTTAAATGCGTCCAACTGGCCGCGAGATATTTCCCGCTTTGACTGTGTGTGAGTAGGTGCTTTTTTCAAATCAACATCTTTGTGTAAAGCTATCGGAATGAGAGACGTAAAATATTACCCAAAGACCCTTGGCACATCAACACCGGAAAAGGAGGAGAATCCCAATCGTTCGATATACGATTATTGCGCGACTTCCGGTTGCGCATGCTCGTCGCTCGCTCGCCGCCGCTCCTCACCACCACCACCACCACCACCACCACCACCACCACCACGATTATTCGATTATCGAGAATCGAAAGAATACGCGGAAAATTTAAATTCGAAATTCCACTTCAATGTCTATCATGTTTTTCTTCTTTTCACAATTGTCACAATTATCACTCACCCACTGATCCAATGGTAGTTTCAAACTCGAACCGACCATCTCAAGCATAATTTGTTTCATTATTCATCACGAAACCCTCACCTCTTTACTAAAATTCACAATAGTCGTGAGAGGGAGAGAATTTCCCTACATCATCTTTCCAATTAGTTGGATAACTTTCACCGTCTTTTCACGTTGTGTAAGGAAAATTTCAAGGATTAAAGGATAGATAAAAATGATAATGTTGGTGAAATTTCCGCATATTCAATCATTTATTAGTAACGACATTTCAATTTCCAGAAGAAAATACTTGGTGAATGAAGATTCGGTTAATAATAAAAGGCAAACGGAAAAAGGGTACATTGACGAATAGACAATATTATATATTTATTCTCGAAAAATCAATATCGGATGATGATGACAAACGAACAAAAAAAAAAAAAAAATGAAAAAAATGAAAAAAAAAAACATTCTAAACAGCTACGAACTTGACATAATTTCAATGGGAACAACACGCGATTACACTATTCAGGATCCGGCGTTTCGACACTTTCTTTTTCACTGGATGATTCTCCGCCCTCCTCTTTCTCCTTGGATCTAGCATCGGGGACCCACAAGCCGCTGTCGATACATCTTTTCATGTGGTACTTTGCCTCGTCTTCGGGCATCGTGGCTATCGTCTGTTGTAGCAACGGAATGTCTTGCGATTCAAAACATTTTTGAAGTGCCTGCGATAAACGTAACAAGATATCATAATGAGACGCGTTTCCCAATGATTTTTCTATTTGAAATTTTTTTTTGTTGTTTTTTTTTTCGTTTCCTGCTCATTCTATTCGGGAAAGCGTAGAAATTGCGGTTTCGCAAGGGTTTCGCTTTGAATAAAGATTTAACTGGAAATACCTCGGGAAGACTTTCAAAAACTTCGACAGGATCGAGTCCACCGGGCCCGAGATGAGCCTTTCTTTCCTCTTCCTCTGCCTCCCTTAGAGCTTCCGCGACTTTTTCCGCAGCCCTTTTACGTATTCGATCTTTGAAAGCGGTGAGCTCATCGTCGAAGGATTTTTTGTACTCCACCTCTGCGATTTGGATGCGACTGAAGAAGGAGCCTACGCAAGCTCTCGGATCAACGTCCAATTGCTTGGACAATTCCAAGATGTATTGCATGCAAATGCACTGATGCGCTACGTGTTCCATCAAATCGTGTTTCTGCAAACAATAATGATGGCCACGTTAAATTGTACACATTGTATTTTGCTCAATCAGTTTGAGAGAGAAAAAAATGGCTTCGTATTGTGTTAGAGGATAAATGATAATAATGATTATAATAATAGCGGGTGAGAATATTCACCTCCTCCATCTCCAAATTGATGCACCAAATAACTAAATAGTTGGCGGTGTTTTCGCCAACGAGATGCGAGTTTTCCTGCAGAAACTTCTTACTGTCGTCGTATCGCCGCAACATACCAAATTCCTTTAATTTCTTCTCATTCTCCTTAATAAATTCTTTCATTTTGCGTTCCCTCACTTCGTCCGGCAAATCCGAGTCATCGTTTCTTCTCGCGGGTTTCGTGTTTATAACCGTTTTAGTGAATCCCGGTTGAGCGATCGTATCCACGTTCCACGGTGTCAACTTCTCCTTCTTCTTCAGCTCCATTTCTTTGTCCTTGATCTTTTGTTGTTCCAATTCCAGCTCTTGAACGGCCTTTTTCAGACTTGCCATTTCGTCGCTGCTGCACGGTATTCTCTTCTGTTTTTCCTCAAGAGCTTCCAACGCTTCCTTCTGTTCTTTCAATTTTCTTTCTGTCCTGAAAGATAGATAGAAACTTTTGATGCACCAAAAAACGGAAAACTTTCCACGACCAAACGCAAATACATCATTTTATTTAACGCTTACTCCTGTTTTTTCCTTTGAAATTCCTTTTGCTCCCTCTCCTGTTCCTCCATCCTTTCGATACGCGCTTGATGCCGCCATCTGAATAGAGATGGCGTATCGATATTGGGATGAGTGTCATCCTCGTCGTCTGAAATCTGCGTTCAACGAAGCATTTGGAGTTAACTTATTCCCCTCGTATCGTGCGTTAAGCCATTAAATCGATCATCGACAAACTATCTTATGGTATCCCATTTAAATTTTCTCATTATCGTTATTCACTTTTGTATCGAATAATTAAAAAATTAATCTTTTTCCAATAACAAAAATGCTCAACCTGCCGGTTGTGAAACAAGGAGCAAAAACTATCAATAACAAAGATTTATAAGAATAAGATATAGAAGATATAGCAGCAAGAATAAGAAAGATTTGTCCGATTTTCAAAGATTCTGATTTATATATATATATATATATATATATATGTATTCATGTATATTGGAGGCTGTGACTGACATTATCAACAACAATATTCTCATGGTAAAAATGTGTAATGCGATGCAGGATTTGGATAAAGAAAATGTGGATAACCTCTGAAAATAGAGATTAATGAAATAAGAAAAAGTGGGAAAAGAAAAAGAGTAAAGCATGTATGAAGATAGGAAAGGCGCGAATAAAGTGAAGAAGGATCGAGGAGAAACATCATTCGAGAAAGTTCGGGCTATATTAAGACAGCGTATATGCCATTATATTATATCTCACTTCTATGTCCTTCCACTTGCTGTAATCGACCATCGTTATTTTTGTGCGTTAAATCGTATCGTAAACTGTGACTGATTTTTCACGAGATTAAGGGGAAATGGCGAAAAATCGTGCAACACTCGTCAAACAACACTTTGCTCGGTTGCCACCACCACTTGCCACTGCTTTCCAACGCGATAGGAGCTTCGCTTCGGTTTGCTTTTGATTGTCAAGTGTGTATGAGATATATAGCTGGTAGTATGAGGCACGCGCGCAACGTCGTCGTCGTTGTCGACGCCGGTGTGTGTTGAACGTTAAGCCTGATTCTCAACAAACGACAAACGCAATCCTTCGCACTAGTCAAATGAGTGATAAATTTTCAATTCTTTAAAAAGTTTACCCTTTCAAAACACGTGCTTTCAACGATAACTTCAAGGATAATACCGAATGAAATGCAACGAATCTTTCGGGTGCAACGATGGCTTTGTCGAGAGGTAGCAATTTTGTATTTCACACTTTGTAACTATCATCAGTAGTAGCAAAATAACATTACATTATCTACAACTTTCTAACCTCAAATTATATATATATATATATATATATATATGCTTTTGTTGAGAAATATTCAATAATCCTTGCTATTTTTATGAAATGGTATATTTTATTAAACTTTTCGTTATATTTATTATAACAAATGTGTCGTTACTTGATTTAACTATTTGTTTTTATAACGTGTATCATTAATGCATTAACGGATGAATGAAATGAGTAAAAGTCAATGGAAAATATAAGCTCACATGTGTTACCGAATAATTCAAGTAGATTGTGTATATCGGCGCAATTTCATGGATTAACTTTTTGGGACTTTTCAGAACTGACACGTAGACTCGGGATTGAAGACGAGCCATTGGCCAAGCGTTTGAAACTCGCCGAAAATGCATTTACGAGTACAGATCTTGCGGTAACGAGAAAAGAGGATCTCGTACTGAAATGGCTGTGCAAAGTGATAGAAAACAGGAGAGGGGAGGATAAAATTGTTTGGAGTACTTTGCATCGCTGTCTCGAGTACAAAAATGTATCGGAAAACATAGCTCTCAAGTGTGAAATCAAGGAATCGCTGGTTCAAACTTTAATTAAGAAATTAAGCGGAAGAATGGAAAAGAGCGAGTTGGAAAATATTTTGCAATGCCTTGAGCTTATATTTTCCAGTTGCGAGATGCGGCGATACTTCCAATCCAAGCCACGGTGCCTCAAACAATTGACAAAGACTCTAATTACATGGGTTTACGATTTATCCAAGGCTGCAGAAAATCCTGATTTTTCTCTGACAAAAACGTGCGACTCTCAGATTTCCAGTCCGGAAATACGTTCGGCACGTAAATGTATAGCCAGCGCTGTGGAATGCCTGGTGACGTGTTACAAACAATCGCTCGACAAGGACGAATTTGCCAATTTGTTTCTATGCTCACTTTTTTATCCACTCTGTAGTCTGATCGACCGAACTGGAAACGACAAACTCGGCGCTGAGATACACAAATGCATTCAGCAGTTGATCTTTGGTAAATCTATGTACTCGCAATTGAAAACATTCGATGGAACGGAGGAAAACTTTGCGAGAAAAGTATTTGCCGAACTGAAGAAAAAGGCGGCAACTGCCGATGAGGAGATCAGTCTTGTTGCATTTTTGTACGTTTTTCGAGCGGCTGTTGGTTCTTATAAAAATGATCCGGCGGTTATTGATGTGATCTTTAGAAATCTCGTTGATTCGGCTGGGCGCGTGAGAGTCAAATTGATTGGATGCTTGCGTGAACATTTAGCCAATATTACGTTTGATTATCAAAAGAAAATTGAGGATTCAACGCTTTTCGAGTATCTGCGGAATATCATTGACGAAATACTTTTATCGGAGCGATTGGGTTCGACAGATTTCGACGCTCTCGCTGGCATCGCCGTCCTCAATCCTCTCATTATCGAGACCAAGTTGCAAGACATTCTAACGAAAGTTCTTCTCGAGAAAAAGGAGACGACGAGTGAGCGTGACTCGTACAGAAATTTCATGATTTGTATCTTGGAGGCTGAGGTCCGATTGCGGAGGGAACAAAAACTTTTTCCCTGGATTCTCACAGCCATAAAGCTAGTGCTTGATGAACGAGGAAATTGCGATACGGAAATGGACGATATTTTTCCAAACGAGTTCAAAGATCAATTAACTAATGCTGTTGTCAATATGACGAGCATGCAAATGATAGGTGTTTTCAGGTCTCTTACGTTTCATCTTCATTCACTTTGTGATGAATCCTCGGAGAACGGTAAAAGTGAGTTTTTCTCTCGGTTAAATATAAATTATCACTTTAAATGTCCATTTTTTAGTAAAATGAATTGATGATTAAAATTTCTTTCGTTGATCGCAGGCACACGGACTTTCATGTTGGAAGCCAACGTCAATTTGATGGCAGCATTTTTCAGAGGCGTTCGAATTTTCGAGCATTCAGTTCCATTAACGGCACAAGAAAAATTTGCCCAGGCCCTTGGTGATCTCGGAAAAACACTTTCAATGTTAACCGAAACAGTACTGAAAGCAAAGCACAACAAACAGATGATAACCGCGTTATTGACAATCACATGGTACTGGGATAATATGTATAATTGGTTGCAATATTATGCGCCAGATGCGGTTTCGAAAACGTTTGATTTTCCAATATCCGAAGCTCAGATGCAGAGACTCTCTCGAAGCATCGATAATTCGCAAAATCAAAAAGCAATGGTTGGTAAAAAATACAAAATACAAAATAAACACACACACAGAAACAACGAAAAATCGCAATTGAAAGCGGTATATCGACGATTAACGCCCGGTGCAACTGTTTTGTTAAATTACAGAACAGGATTTTAGTGCAACAGATGGGACGTAATTTGCAAGAAGGTACATCTCTGGATGCATCAAACTTTTTAGGTGGTTTCGATAAATCTTGGTCTGTTATCATTGATCGAAATCCGCAGATAATATCGATCATGAATACTTCACAAGTCGCTGAAATTGCTCATTTGCTACTCGAGGACGTAAAAAGTTCCGGGTCGATGAAAAGATTGAGCGCCGAGAGCGTACAAAATAACGAAAGATTAGTGAGGGCTTTGGTATGTCAGACTTTTGTCGATATAGCCATAAATGTTAATCAATCAACGACAAAAAATATTGTCGAACACGTTAATGTGGTAAATATATAGCATCGATAGACTGAAAAGTCCATTACATTGATTAACTTTCTTTTTATGATTCAATAATCGCCCCTTTTTTATATCCGCAGGTTAAGATCTTGGATCGCGGAAAAGTATCCAAAGTATTGAGACAAGTTACAAGTGCATTTGATAAAAATGAATGGACGGATCTAGATGTCGAAGCATTGCCGATAGTGGAAAAAAATTTACATATTTTACTTAATCTTCCGTTGGCCCATCTTCCTCAGGATTTCCGGACACTCGTACTACTCGTTGTGTACGCCATTAAAAAAGAGAGTGAAAAGGGCATCGAGACTGGCGATTTGTGTACCCATATCATTTTAGGTTTGTCGTTTTTTTTTTTTTTTTCTTTTCTTTTCTTTTCTTTTCTTTTCTTTTCTTCTTCCGTCGATTGATCCCACTCACGTCGTCAATTGACTTTTTATAATGACCAGTGGATACAAGTATTTTGTATGTTATTACAGAAGTGTCAGAAAAATCGGACGTTGAAATATTACACTACATCGATGCGGATTCTCTGGTGCACGAATTACCGCGTAACCGTGGTATACGAAGAGCCGTCGAATCGTCATTGAGAAAAGTTAACTCGTGGGAATTATTAAAGGGATTGATAAAGAACAGCAAAGTCGATGACGAATCGGTAGTCATACTTTTGGAGTGCGTACAGAGAACGAAGACAAAATCATCATTGAAAAGCGATGAGAAAGTGTTGTTGAAGAAGGCGGAAGAAAAATTAAAGAAAAAGCTACTCGATAGCGTGAAAGCAGACATAAAGGATGATAAAGAAGTTAAACGATTGTCCATGGCTCTGAGTGCTATTGCAGCAGGCACCGAGATCCCCGAAAATCTCATTAATCTCACAAACTCGACTTTGCATCGCATTTTCGTGGTAAGTTGTTGGCATAAATTTGATGAAAAATGAAAAATTGGAGTTTTCGAGGAATCTTGTAGGAAAATCTTGATAAGCTTGTGTTAAATTTTTAGTCCACGGCTTCGCGAGAAGCCAACGACAAACTTGTCGCTGAAGGTTTGCAACTGGTGAAAGCAATTCTGAAAAAGCGTTCCAAGTTCGAATTGAGCACGGAAGTCGTGGAGAACGTTTGGCCGCTAGTGATGAAAAATCCAAGCAAAGAACTCCTAAGTCCGCTTCTCGAGACGACGCAAGCCAAACCTCTCAACAGAATGTTACAATTGCTTCATAAGCAAACGGCAAGTGTGATTTTTCGCTGGTTGTTGTGTCTTTCGTATAACGTTTTTCTCGCATAATACAAGATATTTATTTATATCGATTTGGCGCTGCAGATTTTGGGGCTTGGCGAAAGCAGCGATAATTGCTTCGCAAACGCTTTGATTATGTGGGATTGCGTGACAAAGGCCCCTATGAAAGCCGCTCGCGACAAATTTCGAACTGCGGCTCTCCTAAATGTACTCGAAGCTCTACAAGCCTCGGAAATCTCGTCGAAACGTTGGTCCGATGTACTTGGATTAGTTCGGAGTGTATTTGCCAGAGATTCGCACGCTGTCGAGAAAGGAATAGACGTAATTGTGACGCTTGCCGCGCGATCGCTGAGACAAGTTGAATTATCCGCTTGCGAAGACGTCCTCGTGATTTGTTCTCTATTGATGAAATTGAGAAGCGACTTGATGGTCGATAGATTGCCAGTCTTGCTGGCTATATACAGACAACTCGTGAGACTCGTTGTGCGCGAGTCTCGGAAAAAGCTTGATTCCACTCAAGAGCAAAAACTTCGGTGTTTGGCTCTTGACGTTGCAAAGTGGGTTTTTCCAAGTTTCTTATTTCTCACGTATTTCGATGAGTTGGAAATTTTCATTGCGAGCTTTATTGATTCTCTCAATGCGGAAATTATTGCAGATTCACCAACGGTCTCGTGAAATTGAAGAAGGAATTGGCCAGAATGAGCCCTTATATAATAGCCGACCTTGTGGAAATATTCTCAGAAGGTGTAATACCATCCTATGTCAAAGTGAGTGGGATGTCAGTGATATTCGTTTTAAAAAGTTTTTTAATAACTCTATCGTTTACGGGTACGACGATAAATTGTATGTATTATTTTGTATTAAGGGACCTTTGGAGGATTCCGTGGGACATTTCCTGAGTATCTGTGACTATCACGCTGTTTCTTTGCTCTTCCGCGCTCTGCCCGCTGCTACTCAAGAAATCTTTAAAAGCCTCTACGAAACTTACAAACAATTCTACAAATATACCGGAAGAATATAATTTTCATTCTCAGCGATTCCAAATAAAGAGATATTTTATCATACCAACAAAGTGATGATACAATTGTTATTGTTATTAAATAGAATAATGACTTTGATTACGTTGGACCATCCAATGCTATGCAGATTAATTCGACTACACGTATGACAATGTATCGATCGAATTGAGGGCTCGATGAATGAAAATTGGAAAAAACCAATATAAAATAATGTGTATAAAGTTGGGGGAGACGTAAAAACCACTGAATGCTCGTATAGCGGGCGGCAGTTAAGGGGCGCGCTATATTGGGCTTTGAGAATTTAGCCCGTGTCGATGTTTCGTCGTCGTCGTCGTCGTCGTCGTCTGCTAGCGCCGTGTATATGTGAGTATAGTAGGTAACGCGCGGATCGAAGCTGATGCAGTGGTAAATATGAGGATACGGAACACCGCGAGACTCACGAGGGGTCAAATATTTCTAGCAACGATATTGGGATCATTCGGTGGACTTTACGTGTGGAAACCTTCGCTCGACGAGTATTGGCAACGAAAAAAAGCACAAACCGACGAAAAATGAGGTAGGCTCGATCTTTCGGAACATAACCTCGTCGTGATATCCGTGACATGTGAATGTATTTTCTACGAGAAGACGAATCTTTGAATTTTCAGTTCCAAGGCACGAGCAACGGGACAAGCGATGCTTTCCACGGGCAGATCGATGTTTGGTGTTGGCACTATTGGCATTCTTGGCTGTATCGCTTTTATGATGTGTTCCAAGCAAGTTCCGTCGTTTCAAATTTTCACTGCCGAAAAGAAAACTTCTTTTGCCAATCGATCGATAAGTTTTGTCACGCGAATCTTTATAATTTTATTTCAACTAATTTATTATTTTGCCATTTTTATTCTAGATATATCTTTGGGCCGGCGTTTAAAGAAAAGAGATTAGCGGAATCGTGCAAATTTGCAGAGACCCTACTCGAGCTGGAATCACAGAAGGAGAGGAAAAAAAAGGGGGAATTTGGAAATGAAGAATTGTAAATATCTATAGATAAATAAATCGACGCTCGTTTTTATATACCATCTTATATGTTCGTGCCGTCAAATTTGAGTATCAAAGTACCCGATTGTATAATTAGGTGGCGTAGATACACGAGTTATTTTTTCAACGATGGAATTTTCTATTAGCGATATTTTCCGTTAATCATTCTTCTACTTGTCTTGCTTGAATTTGCCATTGTAGTAAGGCATGTACTGGAGAATGAGCTTCCAGTCTGTGAAATAGAGAACCGCAAGCCCGGAAGTCGCTCCGTAAGTTGCTGCCGATGGGATCCTGAAAAATTGAGTTACCGGTCATTGTCGACATGACAATCGTTGCATAATCAAAAATTCACATAATCCTTAATTTTCGATTTTTCACCGCTCATAGATCATAGATGGAGTCTCAAATAACGTTGAAGGAAAAGGAAAAATGGTTTTCGCTAAAAAAATTTAAACAAGATGGAAAAAACTGGATATTTACCATTTGACCGCCAGCTCGAGATGCTTTCTTCCTAACATCATTATTTCGGAGCTCCGGTCGCTTGGCGAACCTCAAAAATCGTCGCTTAACTCGCGAATGACGATCAACGGAGATCGGAGATGAGTGAAAATTTCTCGATTTCGTCTGCACTGGTGTAACGTAACGACTGACGATGCGAAGCAAGAGGGGGAAGCGGCGGCGGCGGCGGCGGCGGCGATAATCTGTAAAAATTGAGCAATGGAAACTGCCTTTTTCAGCTGAATGATGAGCGATTGGTGGTGGTTGGACGAGAAGGAGGAGGAGGAGAAGAAAAGCTGCCGCTTTTCGTGGTCGCCGCGTTGTAAAGGCGTCATGAGGCTGAATGGGTGCACAATGAAGCGGCGAGAGCGAGCAACGCGAGCGAACCAGTGTTGCGCGGCTCGGTTTGTCACACTTTATTTTCGTCATAGGCGGGTGTTCTCCCCTGCTACGGGACTTTTATCCTGTTGTTATTCCATTTATTCTATTTTCAATAAGCGCGAGAGGAAGCCGATAAAAACATCGACATAATTTTCTTTGAAAAAGCTCAAAGGTAGTGAAGACGGTGCCCGAAAGATAACGGGGAAAAAAGGTTTGCGTGAAAGCTGTTGAGCGCCAGTAGGAAGTTAAACGAAAGGATGCCCGAGGTCAAGAGAGGAGCAGCAGCTTCCAGTTGAACGTGAATCGGTAAGAAAAAACACACGCCATGAGCGTGCGAATGTGCCAAGATAGAAAAAGCAACGACAACGATAAAATGTCGTGAGGCAGAGAGAGAGAGAGAGAGAGAGAGATAAGACGTTGTTTTCGCAGCCAGAGTAGCGCTCGGACAAATTTATACACCAAAGAGATTTGCCGAGGAAAGAAAAAGAAAAGGAAAAGGAAAAGGAAAAAGAAAAAGAAAAAGAAAAAGAAGGAGCATAAAAGAGAGTCAAGTAAATGCGTATGGAGATTAATATCGAATAATATGGCTACGGTTTTCGAAAGCCCATACCTGTCGAACAGGCTTCGACACATAGAGGAACGTTACGAGGAACCCACGACTTTTGGCAAGTGCGACTGCACCAGTTACTCTTATCTCGCTCTGAGCGTTGTTCTCTTTACGATCGGCACAGCCATTACTATATTGGCACTGGGCGACGTTGCCGATCGTCACGTATTCTCGAACCTCGGTCACATGTGGCTCGTCGGCCCGATTTTCATATGTTCCGGCCTCATGGTCGCCGTTAAATGCATACTCTACCTCAGGAGAAAGTCCGTTATACAAATGATCTTCCATCAGCGACAGCTCTTCAGGGTATGTAACCTTCACACTTGTATATCATCTTTTCTCTGTCACGGACTTATTTTCGTACGGGAGGACATCCCGACAATCAAATCTCATTTCCCCTCCTCCACCTTTAACCATATATTTACATACCGACACTCGTTTTCACTCGAGACAAACTTTACTCCTCCATATACATTTCAATTTTCCCAATTTATACTAAATATTCATCGGTGTCAGCGAGGTCCAAGGCTTTTTTTTTTTTTTTTTCCCCCCTCTTTTCTTCAATTTCTCGTTGTTTATCATTTTTTCGATTATCGAAAGTTGGTTAATCGATATGTTATCTCGGCTTTTTTGATATTTTTGTTAACGCAATTGAACTTTAGAATCACCTCGAGTGGAACAAAAATATTTTCCATATACGTTTTCTTTTAATGTAGTCGACTTTTACACCACGCACACACACACACACACACACACACATGGGTTTATTATTTTTATGCGCCAATTTACGCATAAAAGTTTCGTGATATTAAGAAATTTTATATTGAATTTCGTTGTTGTATAAATTCTCAGGAAAGAGATGGTTCATACGTTACATTTTAGGAAGCGCTTTTTATATGATGCGTATATACCGTGGGTATTTTGATTGCGAAAGTAGAAACACTGATAAAAGCGATAAAACATATTGATATACAGAGTCGTTCGCGGATTGCTATATTTATCTTTTCTCTCGATCGTATAAATTTTCGAGAGGCATTCGCGTTATTGGCATCATTAAATTTACCATAAATTGTTTTTGCAGTGAAACGCCGCTGGTATCGTACTCGGGAGTAGGGACACGAATAATTTCTCGAATTTCTCTGTGTAAATGTTGAAGAAATAGTTTTTCCTTTTTCGTATTACCAACACTGTACTTTAGCATTTACAGGAATTGGCAGGTGCTCAAGGAGTGAGCGGATCTGTTACCGGAATGATCGGGCCACCCTCTTACGATATTATAACGCAAGGTCAAGGGACCAGCGAGCTGCCACCTCCGAGCTACGCGGAAGCGGTCGCTTTACTCCAGCAAGCCGGTATTCACGGTAACAATTCATTTTTCCTTATTTTTATTTATTCCACAACAATTTGTATGCCAACGATATATATGAGAAAAAGTTGAAACAAAGTCAAACGAATAAAGTCCCGATGAAATAAATATTATCACCGTGTCTGCTGATAAGAGTGTGGTTTTTCTTTTTTTTTTTCTTTTTTTTTTTTTTTTTTTTTTTTTCTCTTTGGTTTATTTCGCAGACGCCAAACCGTCTTGTGGAGCAGCGGTCCCGGGAGGAGGGGGCACAGTCGGTGTCGGTGGAACTGAGAGATCAAAGCCTTGAATATTCATCGATACTTGGATGTTTTATCCTCAATAAAACTATCACGCCGAACGTGCGTTTGAATTTGAAGCGCGTGCCTCGCTCGTTCGGGTCGCATTACCGATGAGTCGAACGTTTGCGCTCGGAAATCCAAGGAAAGGTTTCGCGCGCGCTGATGTCGCCCGCCCCTCGTTCGACAAGTTTTTCACAGTTCGCAGTTGTTCATATCACGTTACCTCACAATGATATTCCATTGAGATAACGAGCTCTACTCAAGAGTCTTTGAGTTCCAAGCGAAAGTAACGTCGCACAAGTTGTTTCACATTCAATCCTTTAACGCTTCCTTTTTTATCGTTATTTTTAATTTTTTTTTCTTTTATTTATTTTATTTTTTGATGAATTCACCAGCGCTAAGACTCGGCATTTAATTCGACTCTGTTTGGTACTTTTATTCATCTTTCGAAAATTTGACGATGCATTTTTTGTTTGCTCTCGCGCACTGCGGAAATGAAAACACAGAATAATGCCAGCGTCCAACTATTTCTTGACTTCCGGACTTAGTTTGCCATGCGAATGTTCGGCGCGCGCTTTGACATTGTGTAGTCCTGATAGACTACACAATACGTCTACTTTAATGGTACTACAATAAACAGGATGCCTCACCTACGTGACGCTCAACGATACGAGAGATTTCAATACATTTTTTTTTCATCATCGTGCCGATTGTGCGGAAAACAAGCGCGCGCGCGAGAGAGAGAGAGAGAGAGAGATGTTAAAATAATTGGCGGTGCTACGTGCTTACCTTCCACGCGTAATTTTTTCATCGTAACATCGCGCGGAGAGGATCCAATCGTATATTCAAAGACAATGTCGTTAATCTCTTGTCAACTATTGTGTGTAACTGTTAATCACTGATACACGCAACATTTGAATTTTCTTTTGTCACGGTAGCAATTGATTTGATACTGCGACAAATTAAAACCTCATTTCATCGCTACTAACTATGTATTGCGATAAACAAATATCCGAATTTGAATGTAATAAATATTGTGTCATAACACATCGTATTATCAAAAGTAATTTGAATTTTGCAAGTTGGCTTAAAAATGTATGTGTCTACATTTTAATGTAAGTACGAAAAAATTCACGTAGATAATACAATAGATAACCAACGAGCGATAGTTGTCACTCAATAGTTGCCAGGACAACGACGGTTTCTCAGGGTGTGGAAATTTGCGTATAAGCGATGCATTATATTATTATCCTTAATACGGTAGCGCTCAAAGTGTATTTACAGGTCGATATAACCGAACTCAAAAAACTTACGATCGTCAACTTAATTATCATTTAATCCCCACCTCTCCGATAATGAACCTATTGAAGGGAAAAAAAAAAAACGAGTCGATGATAATATTTTACTGCGATACTTTAGTCTTGCCGGCGTAATATTTTGTTGTTGTGGCTGCCTGTGTATCTACCCTCAGACCGATAAACTTTGTCGATTCGTCGTGTGTGCGTGTGTCGAGCGATTTAGCTTTGCTCGAGTCTAAACTGTCCTCGCCATCGGGGATTGAAGATCGTTAACTCTTCGAGACCTTTTAGTAGGATTTGTCGTTATTATTAAGATGTGAAAATTCCGTTGTTAGAGCGAGTGATGACGAGATGTTCCACGGAATAGCGTAATCGTATCGCTACGAATCTGGTTGTGTAGCTGTGATTTTGTGATTTATAGACCGAAAGAGATTCTAGAATGCGCACGATAGCGGTGCATTTCTTAACGATGCAACGTGCCTTATGCAACGTGTGTTCCGCTGGCCTATAAACGCGCTTCGGCCAATTTTCGATAGAGAAAGAAATAAAAACGTAACGGACTAAAAATCATATGGCAAATCTCAGGCACGAACAAAGCTCAATCGCATTGTATGTCGTTTTTGTTTATTTTGTACAACTGGAAAGGACTTTTATTGATCGGCGAAATAAAAAATTGCAGAAGATTTAGACTTAAGAGGACGACTAATAATTGTAAGTAATGTTATAATACCTGAAGAAATATGTAAATGTACGTTAAATTATCGATATTTTTCTACATCAAACGGTCTGAACTTTGAGACTGCAGCTGCCTTAGATAATATTAATAATCAAGAGAAGAATATCACACACAAATGATATTGTACTTATACCAGAGCTTCACTGCTCTAAAGTTCCGATATATACTAATTTTCGATTGTCGCAATTTATGGTTCAGATACGAGTGAAAAAAATACGTTACAGAAAAAACACAGCAAGTACTCAATTGATAAGCCCATTTTGTCTTCTTTTTTTTTCTCTCGTTCAATACCAACGAGCTATCGGGAAACGTGAACGAGTTTTTTGATAATCATATTTCATTCCGTAGAGCTACTGAATATCTGTGCGTTTCGTTTTAAGATCATTCGGTTTATGAAATAATATAGTAAACCGTAGAGAAAGGCGGATTATTTTCCTAAGGCGACGCAGGGAAAAACAAAAAGTTCGTTCATCAAATATTGAATCAAAGTCACCATTATCCTTTTTTAAAAAATATTTTAACATTACAAAAAATACGTCGGAGGAATAATGTCCATGAACGAAAGTAACGAGCGCTCGATTTTTATTTATTTTTTCAAATTTATTGTTAAAGTGTTTTTTTTTTTACATTTTTCTGAAATATTCGACAATAAAAAAAAGATTAAGTGTCTGAGATAAACTCGTAAAAATAAATTTTGACAAAATAATGGCGCACAATGTCCTCGGAGTTTTTAGTCTCCGAGCTCGGGGTGATGGTGAATGAAAACTATGAAAACAGCGACATTGAGTCGTCCAAATCGACCATACACACTTAATATACAATACCGACACAAACGAGGCTGTAAAAATATCTCAATCGCCAAGTTTTATAAGGCATTCCAGGTGATGAAAATGTAAACGTCGAATACACACGATTGTAATGTTTCCAGCCTCGTGTAAACTTCAATTGTGATTACTTTGTATACATTACTGAAAGAAAATACATAAATTTCAACGACGATATTGAGTTAAAAATCATTTTACCCAATCATTTTCGGGCTTTAGAATGAACATTTTTCTTCAACTCGAAAGAGAAACTGTCTTTTGTTGGTTTTTTTGTTTTTTGTTTTTCACGGTAATGTTAAAATGTATTATACAGTCGTATGTTGACGAAACAAAGTATATCGATGTTCGTGTAAAGTTTCAGTATCGATATATAGGTACAGCCGTTTAGTGTACAGAGAGGCACAGTTTCCCGGCATTGAGTTGTTCGGTGTATTATTATTACCCTTCCAAGTTTATAGCGAATAATAGATAGTCATTAGAAAACGTGTAAATTTAATTGTTTCTTCGGTTTTTTATAATTCATTTATTTAGTTGTTGTTGTTAAATAGCTCTTGATAGCGCGGCAAATACATTCTAAGACAATGCGAATTGGAGAATAATCGAGGGGCAAGGGGGGGGGGGGGGGGGGTTGGTCTTTCATCGAAATGAGGAAAGACGAAATGGAGATTTAAGTCGAGTAAAGTATTATGAGTGCGCAACGGCGAGCATCTCCTCCTGGTGAATCAGATGAGTAGTGTTATTAACGAGACCCATAAGTTTGGACAATGATGCGGCCCACGCGTCGAGAAGGGCCGCGGGTTCTTGTGTGCCAGTGAATCGAACGACACCGGCTGGTCTGTCGGTCCGGGCGTTTATTATTCCGGTCTCGACGAGCTTACACAAACTGGCCTCGGTTTCTTGGACCGGAAGATCCAGCAGCTGGGACATTCGCTCCAACGTGATCTTCGTGTAGTACTTGGCCATAATACGTATATTCTGTACATAACATATGTTAAAGTTAACCCGATGGAGAATTCAAAAATGTATACATTGAATCGTCGGGGAAGAGTAAATTTATTACTCACGTGCTCGACAACGCGATTGCGTAGTTCAGTCCAGCGTTTCCGGCCCTCTTCGGTAGACTCGGAAAATACCTCGGTTTTCTTTAAATCTTTCTCATAAATTTCACAGAGCCCAGACCATTTAATCAGCTCGGGATTGACGAACAGTCGGAGCAATTCCCTAATTCAAATGTTCCATTAATTAATGTGAATGTGAATAAACGAAAAATCGAAATCGATTTCAAATAATTTTATGCTGACGAGGGGAAAAAAAAAAAAAAAAAAAAAAAAAAAAAAAAAAAAAAAAAAAAAAAAAAAAAAAAAAAAAAAAAAAAATACTTACTTGTACGTGGGAATTTCTTCGAGAAGTTTGTCAGCGAGGAGTCTGTGTGTTAAATCAGCCTGCTCAGGTTCGTGTGGCGCTAGTACCAAGTACAATACCGCTCGTGAGAGTGCGGTGTGCCGCTTCTCCGTGTTTTCTCGGATAGTTGGAGTTTCCAATACAGCCCGATTGTGTCGACAGAGCTCCAAGTGCCAGCCTTCGTGTCGCGCGAGCTCCATCATTAGGCTAATTAGTCGAAAACGAGATTGATATTATAGAAGCCGAAGAGGAAAGTTTAAAGATAATAGAGCGCTCGAAATGACACTTACTCGTAATATTTTAACTTGAGAACCTGAGTCTCTTCGTCCTTCTCGTCCTCGAAGAACTTGACGTTTATCTTCTTGGCTATTATTTGAGTACGGACGAAATCCTGTTTGGCCAAGCACAGGCGCATCTGCTCCAAAATAAGGGAAGCTTTTTCGCGGCGGCTCATACTGCCGTACGTCTCGACCTGTCGTTTACATTTATCAATGGAATTCGATGCTTTTATTGATTTTAATCATTACCTGTAGCTCGAGCATCACTGCGGCTGCGGCTGTTACTTCACCGTCCTCTTCCTTGAGCTTCGCCAAACGGTGAGTGAGACGCGCTCTTTCGACTTCTACGTAAATCTGAAAGTTACCATGTTTGTGGGAATTTTCGGAAAATTGTAAAACGACAATTGGAATTATCTTTCGTTAGTCGGTTATTCGTTTTCTTGGTCATTATGGTTACCAGAGTCATCGATACTGCGTCGGAAGAAATGGCTTTACACTTTGAAAAGGCGAATATCGTGTTTTTTCAAATAATGGAAAAGCGACGATTCGAGTTATTTTATAAGACGTTGAAAGCAACAATGGCTAACCTTTCCTTCGGTAACAGAGCGCAGAGTCTCGATGAGCTTGATCATAGTCTCTCGATCTGGCGTTTTGTCTATATAAGTACAGCACTCCTGCACCATCTTAGTCACGGCTTGTTTCAGCTGCGATCTTCGTTTGCACAGGAGAACGATATGTTCGTTTAGAGCGGACCAATTTTTTGCCTCAAAGCATATTTCGACAATGGCAACGAGAATCCTGGAAGTAGACGGCATGTCCGCTCCCTACAAAAAACATCCGTGTATCTTTATATCGGCATTGTTTTATATTGCTCGACGATCGGATATTTTGTATTCTTACCATTCTCGCTTCTTTTTCCAAAACTAATAACTGGTCTAGGGCGTCGTGTAATTTTCCCTCCTGGGCCAACTTTTTGCATTCCGGTATCTTTGTGTCACATTTGTCGCTACAATCTACCTCCATCATAATTATCTTTCCCGTATCTGTCGTTGGATCTGCCATCTTTGTTCTGTAACTTTTCTGTTTTATAAAATAGATAAATAAGGCGATCGATGTATATAGGGTGGCTATGTGAAATATTTGTTAATAAAAATTCATTGAAATATTTATCGATGAAATTTTATACTTTATCGACCAAAATCCTCCGATGTTGGTCGATAAAGTATAATATTTTGAAAACAGATGGATATTAAATGGCCAGATTTCGAAACTCGATACAAGATTCAAGGATATCGTATTCTTTTGTCGCCGTTGAGTATCAAAAAAATGATTTTGACAATTGGCGTTTGAGTTGTGCTCTCCGTTGAACGCTGCACCGCCATGTAAAGCTCAATCATTACAATGCACTTTTTACAAACCTCTACCCAATTTCCTTATGGTACTTGACATTTTATCGAGAAACATTTGGCCTATCATCGCTAGAGTGAAGAAAAATCAGGACTAACGTTTTCTATTGAATATTAAAAGCTTCAAAAGTTGTAATACGCGTATTTATGAAAAGTGAGGTTATGCCGAAGAATCGGCATCGATAAATCAATGATATCGAGCCGGTAAATAGTACAAATAAATTGACAAATATAACGTATAACACGGAAACCGAAAGGCGCTGTTTACTCACCCGTGAAAACAACTGGTAAATCGGTAAATAAATGATAATTGAGAACTGCGAAGACAATGATGAAAGCTACTTGTCAGGATGTAGCAGGAAACTTCCCGGCACCCGTCACGCCAATTCAATTTCAATTGGTGCAAGCGAAACCTTTTGTATCGGAAAATTTTTCGACTATCGAAAGATTATGAATTTTCCAAAGACGGTGACTTTGCACACGAGAGGTGTTTCTTTTAACTGGCAAATAAGCTTGAAAATGATGCGTGTAGTAGTGGTACTCGTGTAGGTTTCGATGTACAGACGGCGCCACCACCAGCTTTTCAACTTTTCAACTTTCCATGTTTTTGCGACAATATCCAAATTCAAAGTGATTTTATCGATTAATTCGAAATTCCATCGTACCACAAAAAATCAGTGAAAATGATTTTTCGAAAGACCGCACGTTGTCGACTTAATTTTTCGTAATAATAATAAAAATCTACAGTACGTGAAAAAGAATATCCCGTTGAATAAGAAAATTAATGTGCATACAAATGTTGAGCGGATAGAAAATTCTTCCAACGATAAATTGTCACCTATAGCAGAAATAATGTTATATTCTTGTTGAGCGGTCAAAAGTACATAAAATAGCCGCTATGGGCCAAGTACGAGAAACGATGCTGTTCAATGATTTGTCGTCGTTTTTCCGCAGTTTATGTTTTTCGTTTTTTTTCTGCCTTCGTTATGACCATCTCATTTTCAAGTATGGGCCAGAAAAAATATAATGTAAAGTGGCAGGGATGAGATTGCAATGTCTCGTGTCAACGATAGACATCGTTGATCTACATAGAGAGCCCGATTTGTATAGACAGAGGTAGAGCGGAAGCCAACACTTCACCTGTTTCCCTGAATTGAAAGGTCGTGTCGATCGGTAAAGGATAAAAATACCACTCGAGATATAGGAAGGGTTACGCGCACGGTCTCTGGTGAATGTTGCTTTCAAGTGTCGTGCTCGTGTACGTGCCGCGAATCCAAAACGAATTGCAAAATCATTGGGCACAGTTGAATTCTATGCGTGGGCAGAGAGAGAGAGAGAGTAAGAGAGAGAGAGAGGGAAAGCTTGAGGAAGTTGTTGTTTCTGTTACACTTTATGTGGCCAGCTAGTGTGCGGAAAACTAGTGCGAATAATAACTTTGGTATGTACATCGGTGAGAGTGTACATTTTTACGCGGATACGCTTTTACAGCTATGTAAATGTGGGCCGGTGGACCCTGAACAAGCACAGCTACATACATGTATCATATGCGCGTCACTGACGTCAACGGATCGATCCTTCTATTGGACTTGTATTCGAGAAATATACCGTTGGCCACACTTATTTCTATCTCTATACCCTATTTACGCAATCTTAAACTAATATTGTTTGTGTATACGAGAATATGTTCCAACTCCAGAGGGCCACTTTCTTTCACTCGAGTAAACGGCTTTTCTAAATCATCGCTACGTCATTCCTTTTTATTTATTTATTTATTTATGTCCATGTCTATTCCTGTTTAAAGTACTTTGGAAAAAGTAGTTGCTATAAGCCGATTAGTCGTTATAACAAGCGCTTGGGTCAAGTCGAAAACGCGAAAATTGCTTTATCGAACCACCGACTCGTCACTCAGTTGCACCAACGTTTTATCGATGAATTATCGCGGCTATAGAGACGATTTCCAGTTCGTTGTGATGTATTTGAATATATACTCTGTCACTTGCGACATTTATTTTCAACGAATGCCGGGTTAAGACGGTACTGTGTCGCGCGCATTTAAAAGAGACGATGGTTCCACAATTTTTCGTTAAAATTTCATACGTTCGTAATCCGGCGTAGCTCGTTAGCTGTCGGCATAGTTCAAGGGAAGCTCACGTTCTCGCGACGATGTTACACGAAACGTGCGCATCTCGGTACGCCGAGAACGCCAAGAGAGAAACTCACTTTCCTACTCTACTCACTGCCCTTTTCTCGCTATGTAAACGCATAATCACCGCATTCTTTCCGCACATTTTCCACCCTACATATATACGTACATACATGCTACTCTTGGGCGGACCGCATTCACCAGTTTACGAAAATGTCGAGAGACAAACATATAATATATATTACAGAATTAAAACTACGCGCTGTAAAATATGGTTATTGTCCGAGTTTATCCTGGCATAGCGATATCAACGATAAAGCTATCACGAAGCGTCATAAAGTCTCAAGTATCGAGTCGTAAACGATATTATATGATGCCTGTCATGCATACAAATATCCGCACATCGATGTATGTTATGGGAGAGCCGCTCTCTCTCTCTCTCTCTCTCTCCTGAGCTTATATGCCTTGACGTAACGTATAATGTCGGCAAACAGTAGTTGTCCGATTCGGTGAAATAGTAGTAGACAGTTGAGTGTTATCCACGCAGCGTGTGCGGCTATCAGCAGCTGTACAGAGCTGATGGCAGGACACAGCGAGAGAGAGAGAGAGAGAGAGAGAGAGAAAGGGTAGGAGCAGCAAGTAGCGTAGCCCGATGACCCACCAGCACTGATATTCCGTGACGTACCGGGCGTTCGCTATCCGTACAGAATGTATATGTCAATGCATTTAAAGAGGCAGTACACGACGCGAGTACGTCAATTCCTCTATCGACTGTGACTCGATTACGTAGAAAGCAAGTAAAACGTGTACAGTGGCGTGTAGTTTTTAAAGAGTCCTGACGTCATGTGATGTGCGGTGTGTAACCCCCTCTTGGCGTTCGACGTACGGCGTCGCCCCCACCCGCCGCGTTACTCTCCGCGTTACTCTCCGCGCACCGGTGCGACAGCTGGTGTATTCACGACAAACGGCGGTTTTCGCTCGCTCGCTCGCTCGCTCGTAACCTTTAGGGGGCGGTCGATGCCCGTGCGCCGCTGGCGTCGTAACTCGATAGAGCTTCTAGGTCTCGTCTTTAATTTACGACTCTATAATATCTCTCGCTTTTTTTTCTCTCTCTCTCTCTCTCTCTCTCTGGGACGTCTGTCTAGCGCGGTGGCTAGTTGGTTGGGTGTCTTTGTCTCAGTTGCGAGACAAGACACGAGGCTGCTGTTTAGTTGAAGTCCGCGTGACGGCGCATCAAGCGGTGCAGGCGACTCTGTTTTGAACGCTGCGTGCTTTGTGCATGAATGAATTCTCGAAAGTTTTTAACGGTAACACACACCGAAGGGTATCCCACTCACCGCTGTCTCTCGTTTGTCGGTGATTCTTTACATCGGTAGATAGCAGCACCGTTGCGGGAGGAGCTCGTTGTGTATACCTCCGAAGCTAATCTTGAGACCCGAGAGGTTATAAATGCCAAAGGAATGCTGTATGTACATACATACCTTTAGCGCTACGTTGCGCCCCTGCGACTCTTGATTTTTTTATTATTTATTTATATATCGCATCTGTGGAATGAAGCGGTATCAACCGAATATTATGTTATCACAAATAAGAGGACAAGCGGTCGCGATTTATAGCTATTATTTGTTAGCCTGGTGGGTTCGTAGTTGCTTGTATTTTTTTATCGTCTTATTATTATTTTCGGGTTCAAAGCCCAAGGTTAACTTATTCCGAGCAATGCTATATATAAACAAATTAATCAGTCAGTCAACTGGCGCGAAATAAATATCGTAGAAACTCATAAGAGATATACTTAGATTCTTTTTTTTGTTCATTCCATCGATGATATTTTGGCACTTGGAAATATCTTTTTTTTTCATCATTCGTGAAAAGTAGCTTCGGAATCTAAGAATTTATGACTCTTTCGGGAACGTGATTGTCCATTGAAAAATGTATTGGGCATGATTTTTGTCATCATCGATGAAATTGATATTTGAAATAATCCGAGGATAGATTGTTGTCATTTGGCAAGCTACCGCGAAAGAAGCATTCCGTAACTCTTGGGTCCACTTATTGAGATACATGGCCACTTTAATTTCCGGTAAAAGGGGGAAATTACTATGTATAGACATATCGATTTCTCGAAAGTGTATGTCAGGCATCCATTAGGTACGTTGATGCGTGAGATGCCAAGAGTAGTGTGGTCATGGCGAATGATGGAGCCGAATAGAGAGGAAGAAGAGGAAAAAGAGGAAAAAGAGCGGCCGTGAGGCGTATTGTACGTTTGGTGGGTTACACATACCACTTGGTTCTATCTTTGATATCGATTTCGTGTGGGCAACACGCCGTCGCACGTTGAACCACCTACACCCTGGATCTTCGGGGTTCATCGTGTAATCCGTGTAATCCGCGAGGACAATGCTCATCCCTCCGAAATACACATTTATATAGTCAAGTACGTGTTGTTCGAAACATTCATATATACAAACACAATTTTTCTTATTTCAAGCCAAAAAGAGAGATTTCATAAAGAAGATAAATCGAGTTTTAACCGAAGAAGCGGAAAACAAAAAAATCGGATTATAAAGCACTTGGTAAACTGGTCGAGTATCGAGTCACTTTTTTCCATGTGACATTCGTATATTTATTCACGCATTTTCTATATCTAGACAATCGTATGTATGGATATTTGCGAGGGCGTACGTTAAATGTCTTTTTGTGGAAATCTTTGTGGACGTAAAATAGTCGAAGGTAAGAGTGATTATATCGCACTCCCGTTTATTCTCGGTTTGGCGAGTCGTTGGTTGACGCGGGGGGCTATAAGTAGAACACGAGCGCGAATCCATCTGTGCATTGTAACTTGGGTACATGTGCACTTAGGGCTGTCAAAACATGAGGCGGCGGCGGCGGTACGGTGCCGCGAAATCGATAGTCGCGAGTTTTACATAGGCCAAAGAAATAGTGTGTCAGTGGATCACGAGGTCAATGGACTCGTTGATAAACGATCGACTCATCGATAGGCCTTACTCTCTCGATTTTTCAATTATACATTCGTCAAATCTTCGTACCTCCGTCATACGATATATATACATTATGCCTCGCACCCGCGCCCTTCCACCGATTATTAACTATAACAAAACTAGAGAATTTATTTCAAAAAATGAAAACATTAGTAGTTTGGTGTAGTGTGGATCACTCGTGTTGGGTGCATCGATACTTGTTGGCTCGTAGCGGCGAGGGGGGGGGGGGGGGGGGGGGGGGGGGCTTCGTGTCCAAAGTGTCGAGCCGGTGATACAAAGATAATGAGAGAGAAAGGGTGTTTATGGGCGCGGTAAGTGAATTAACGGCCAGAGGGGTATCAGTGCGGTGTAACGAAGATCCTCGTGGACGGCGAATCGGTAGTTAGGACGCATCACGTGTCGGTTAAGCCAACGAGTTATAGAGTTTTCGCTCCCAATCTTCCTTTAGATACTTTCGCCTCGTTTTTTAATGCCTATACGTAGATATTTTATGATGAATTATGCAAGATTGGGCGAGGTGAGGCGAGGCGAGGCGAGGCGAGGCGAGGCGAGGCGAGGCGAGGCGAGGCGAGGCGTCTGTGTGTTGATTGTCCGCTCTGCTAGATAGAGCTACTCGTCGTCCTTTGTGTCGTCATGCGGGGTCTTTACATCGCGGGGAGCGCGGGGCTCGTGCGGCTCGCGCCGCGGTTCGCTCGGTAAAACGTCGATTTTCACATGGCCGCAAGCAACTCCTGTTGCGCGCCCGGATACCTTGAGAAGGAGAGGTCTCACGGATCGAACGCACACGTTTGTCTACGAGGCATCTTCTCTCGTATACCCATTTTTTCCCCCTCTTTTCCTCTTCTTCTTCTCTATCTTGAGGATTTACGGTGAAACGAGCATTATCGAGTTTCATGCAGTGGTCAATGAATGTCGATTGAGAGAGACAGTGTGAAAATAAATACACGCGGCTTGGCTCGCGAATGAATAAACGGGTGGGCGGCGCTGAGACACGCCTCGCTCCCAAAACTATACGACATCTCGAATATGTGTATTATTTGATTTTTCTGTACCACTGTATCTTCCGATGAGTCGAATGCGGGGAGAAACTCGGGATAACTCGTACGCCATAGAGACAGAGATTGTGTACTTGACGAGCGAGGGCTGAGAAAAAGTCACCGCCCGCCCCGGTGACTGGCTAACCTATAATAATAATAATAACAATAATAAGCAACGAAACAGTGGGTAAAATAGGGGTGTCGGATGGCGAATGAGAATGAGAATGAGAATGAGAATGAGACGTGGGTGTCGCGGGACACGCCTTTGTCGCTAAACTGTAGCACACACATTGAATAGTTAATATGTAACGGCGCGCATATAACGACGTTTAGCGAATATCGATCGGACCTCGACGTGAATTTCCGCTTGATGATCTTGGCGCATATTTGTATGCCACTTGGCCATGTTGCCCGACAAATGCTCGTGTCGTCTATGAAAGAAAGACATTGCCCTGGCCGGAAAACGGTCTATCGACAAACCGCCCCGATATCAAGTGTTATTTTAGGCAACTTTCGGCCACTCGTTTCAAATCCTTTTCTCTACATATATATTCAATTTAATCCTGTCCTGTCATTCTGTCATTTGCACACTCCTGTCATTGTTGTCATTTGACAATCCTGTCATTTGCACACTTTGATAAACCATTCTCTCGCTTTCCAGTGAAATGTCATTTCATTTCTACGCTATTGAATATTAATGGCGGACAAGGCCGCAACATTATTTGACTTTCGGAAAGACTAAAATGGATTCACCCGATGGAATATTTCTCCAGACACCTGGCAAAAAATTCGCTCACCATCGAATGCTACGTAGGTTAAATTTGCTTCTCTCTTAAGAGGGCTTATAGCCATAGCCCTTGGGTGGCAAAAAAATTCCGAGAAACTTTATTTCTCAAACAATATTATAAATGTCCAATTGTTTCTTTCGTTTTCTCTCTTTTTCCCTCTTGATTTTTTCACCCCGAGATGAAGGAAAATTTCTGTCCGAGCCACGACACACCGCAAACTTATTGATAAAACTTTAATGCGTTGCATTCTCGCACTCCTTTGCCTACACTATTTTTGGCAAACTTTTCCTTTTAAAACTCCAGTTTCGGAAAGTATAGCCTATATCTCGTAGATCCATTTCAAATTTCAATTCACTTTTTCATTTTTTTTTTAGATATACACAAAAAAAACTTTGAATCTGCCTGAAGTCTGAAATACGAGAATCTTTTTATTTTTTTTTGAATCTGCAAAATTAATTTTATCCACGGTAGTCGGAAGCAAAATGAATGCAATTTCGGGTAATTTTATATTGAAATTTTCGCGTTTTTTTTTTTTTTTTTTTCCCCCGAAATCTTTACCCACGTTACCAAACAATATTCGGTGCATGAAAAAATGTTCAATTAAATGTATTTCTAACGAGAAATGTACTGAAAAACTTGAAATCCGTCAGAGAGCTTAGCAGTGCCTGAAAAAGATATAAAAAGAGTGTAGCGTTATTCGAACAGAAGCGGAGCGGATGAATAAAGGAGGGAAGGAAGGAAGGAAGGAAGAACGTTCGTACAGAGAAAATACCAGAAGCGGATATTGGTGTGAACGGGCAACGGGCCGGGGGGTTGATGCTGTTGTCTCGTAGTGCCTCTCAATCTCAGCTGGCTAAGCTTTCAAAGAGTGAGAGAAATTTCCGGCGAGGGAACTTGTTACGAGTTTTCCTCTGGGCGCTCGCGGCTGCAGCGGACCGGAGTGGCTGGCTGGCTGCTGGAGCACCACGAAAGCGGCGGCGGCGGCGGCGGCGGCGGCGGCGGCGGCGGCGGCGGCAGCCGCAGCTAGCGGGGCCTGACGTCACAGTCCCGGTGAGGGGCGCGGCCCGCCATATTGATTCAACTCCCACTACCGGGCAGGGGCTTCGTCCCATTCACAAATACGCCCCGCCAACTGCAACCCCTTTTTCACAACTGCCCACACGTTGTTGTCTCTCCAACACCATCAGCAATTTGCTGCTCACTTGCCCGTACTTTCTCTCTCTCTCTCTCTCTCTCTCTCTCTCTCTCATGTATACATATGTCTTTTCAAGCATCTCAGATCCACCACATAATTGGTCATATCAAAGTACCGCTAAAAGTCATTGTATGTGAAATTTTATCCAATATTTTGGAAATTTAATTGAATTGAATTTAATGATTTAACGTCATAAAATGCTATTAGAAAATAAAAAATGGTATATAATATCGATAGAATGGATATAGGTATATGTAGCAGTTAACCGCATCCATTAATCTCCCGATGTAATACTCTTCGATCTCTGTCCTTTAGCCAATCACCCGATTCGTTATAACCTCTGTATTCGATTTCAAAGACGTTATTAATCCCGAAGCATAGTGTTGATCGATACAGCCAATAGAAGGAAACCCCGCGCGTACTTTTCCTATATCTGTCTTGTTACAATAGCCTATATAGACACTAGCCCGTACGTAGACCCGCGATTTCTCGCTCTCTGTACCTCATTCGGAACACAAAACGAAGAAGAAAGCGCAATCAGCGCTATTGTGAGCACGAAACCACTGGACCACTATTGTCAATGCCGATTCCGAGAATATAGAGAGAGAGAGACCCCTTCGAAAAATTCATCCACGAGAAGATGGAAGAAGAAAAAATTATATTAACGCTCGCGACAATCGTCATTTCATTTTTGACTTTGTTTTTTCCACTCGGATTAAAGTTCAACCTCGTGGATTCCATCGACTTATTTAACAATATTTCAATTGATCCTCCGCAATGCTTTGAAATAAATACTCTTTCTTTTATTAAAATCACGAGTATTTGGTCTTGTTTGATGGTTTTATCACAAGTAGTAAATAAGTAATAGTTAAATAATAGACAAAAATAGTTGGGCAATATGAATGTTATTATCGAATGACAATGGTCGGTAAGGTTGTATAGAAAAAATTCGTTTGCCCCGTATTGGACGAGAGAGTGGGAAAAATGTTGGTACGTGTGTCGGTGTGTTTAGCCGAATCACCTTTAACCTTAGTGGTAATGGAGTCACGTCGGTGATTGAAAAAAATAGCTTGTCCCGTAAGTTCTCGTTTGACCAACCATTCAGAGCCCTACGGAAATTAGATTTTATTTCCGCGGATGAAAGCATGCGTCGGGTACGTGGCGCTCACCGCTGTCTATGTATATATATATATACTACATAGAGAGTATCTTGACTCGGAGGATCTCTGGAGACGCGATACTCGTCTCGAGCAATCAAAATAACAAAGATCCCTCCTCAATCGCCAATTATTATCGATATTATATATTATATGTAATTTCATATGCATTGACGAAAAATTGATTTAAAAAATCTCTGGGTTCTCGACGAGATTGCCAGTTTCTCGACGCGCGTTTAATCCGCGCTTCCCGGATAACCAGACTTGGATTAATCGAGCTCAACCTCGTACGGGGCAAATTGATTTCCCGTGATACTCGTCTCCGTCTCTCACCCCGATTAGTCCGATAACCTCTGGTTAGTGATACAATCGTTCTATCATTCCATTAATAACGTGGAAACCATTGTGGTGCTGCGTCTCGTCTATTTCTGTATCCCTGTGTCATGATTCGATTACATCGTCCAACTGGTCAGTGTGGATACCCCTCACTCTCCTACAGCGTACGCTGAGACAGAGAGAGAGAGAGAGAGAGAGAGAGAGAGAGAGAGAGCGAATGACGAGAACAAACAAAGTCATTCGTATTGACAGAAGCACGGCGTCCCCTCGAATTTATCCACAATCCACAGGGCACTCTCTACAACATTTTTTTTTTTTTTTTTTTTTTTTCAACGTACCCCTGAGATAGCGCAATTTAGCGATCCCTAAATATTACCTCAGTCCAGTCGATCATGTATTCTGCCTTCGGCAGATAGACGGATAAATTCGGTTCGATACGGATGAGAAAAGATAATTGAAGGAAAATATAGGGGATAGAGGAGAAGGAGAATAAATAAAAAATGTACAAACTAATTGGTCGATTGAATTGCCACGAGAGCAACCGGTCCGTGTAATCCAAACATACCGTGCTTCTCGTGGAAATATACATACATATGTATACATATATTCCGAAAATCAGAAGCTTGTGGGTTTGCTCGCGGTGGTGCTTCGTGACGTCACCCGGCTCCCTAAAAACTTTATCTTCTTCTCAGCGCCAACTATTTTTGTCTTTTTTCGGTGTATCGCGGAAGGAGGGTGAGTCCACCGGAGTGGTGAGCTCGTGCTCGAGAGCGAGAGAGCGCGCGCAGGAGGAAGGAGGAGGAGGAGGAGGAGGAGGAGGAGGAGGAGGAGGCCGAGGCCCGGTCGAGACTCAGAAGAGGTTGCAGTGTGCGACTGGGAAGCTTCCTCCCCTACCGTATCCCAACAAGTTAGATGGGAGGAGAACGGAGAGCAAGAGAGAGAGAGAGTCATAGGGATTCATGCGCCCAGAGCGAGAACGCAGTGAGCCATCGTAGATAGAAAGGTACATAGAACGAGCGAGACGCGAGGGCTTCGGAGGAACACCGTCGAAGGGGGTGGACGGTTGCTTCGTGGCCGAACGATGAATGAAGCCCGGGTTTTGGCGCGGCTCCAGTCAACACTCGGTTCAACACCGCACAGAGTGGTGGGTCGTGGCGGCGGCGGCGGCGGCGGCGGCGGCGGCGGCGGCGGCGGAGAATTCGCGTTCGGAGGTGGCACGGCAGAGATTGGAAGGGTGAAGGGGGGGGGGGGGGGGCGCCGGGGGGTGAGGGCGGACTCGGTAGTATAGAAGCGAGGGGAGGAATAACCCTCGCAGGGAGAGAGGAACGCGACGCGCGAATGGTGGCTCTCTAGTTTTGACGTCACCGTTCAAGGCCGCGTACGATCGTTACTACTACCGCCGAAGCCGCAACCTCCGCCAGCAACGTTAGCGTCGCTGCTGCTGCTGCTGCTGCTGCTGTTACTGACGGTAGCCCACTGATGCTGCAGCAACACGGCGTCTCCCCGCAACGCGCCGACAACGTTTCGAAATAATAGGATTTATCCTTGTTCGAGATATACCCTCTGATATAGGTATCCCCGTGTTCATATATATATATATATATATATATATAGAGGTATGAAGTGCGCTCCGCTATGGTTATACTTAGTTGCCGGTTCGTATACAAAAACGAAGAGAGCTGTCGCACTGATGTACATATATACAAAGTTATGTCCCAAGGGTGTTACGTTGCAGCGGAGCCCCTTTTGTTCCATCTCTCTCTCTCTCTCTCTCTCTATGTTTCACAAAATCGAGCTGTCCTATGGGTATACGTGATACGTGTTGCAACGAGATATACATTTATTTGCACGTGCATGGGGACCAAACGTCGGTCATGTTTGACATGTATGGAATATTCGGTTTAGCCATAAAAATGATGAAATGTATTAAATACGCGACACTGAGATAGGATCGATGTCAGATATATTACATTGAATATAGGATATTTTGTTTGGCCAGTGAGATGAAATTTTTCGTAATATTATCGAAAAACCTCTCGACACTGAAGAGAGAAAGATTTTTGTAATTGTCCAATTTCGGATGAGCGATCAATCGTTAGAAAGAAAGTTTATTTATTAAAGTGAATATGAAAAAATGAATTTGCTCATAGGCTTTTCATGTCTCCAGAGAAAGAAAGAAAGAAAGAAAGAAAGGAAGAATGGAAGAAGCAAAGTTAAGTCTCGTAATTGTTAATAAACGTCTCGGATTGTTAGTCGGTTGTGCTTGAGGCATTTATTGTGCAAACACCTCCGCGAAACTTTCTATGACGTTATTAAACTTTGTCCTTGGACCTTTACACGTGTCTGTTTCACCCAATAGTACATTATCCAATGCACCGAGAGGAGTTAATTGTGTTTGGGTATGAATTATCCGTCGCGAGGGAATACAACACACTCTCTTTCCCCTTTCTCCATCCGCCATTAGCACTTGGCGCAGTTATCGTTTCTAACTAGAGCCGGTGATGCTCGTTCAATGCTCCACGATACTACGTCTCAAGGACACAACCGATTGTCTATTTGTTATTGTTGAATTTGTAAAGGGGCGCAGACGTTACAAGGTAGTACGATATAACGGTGAAAACTTGCGGTGTCTCGTTCGTTCACAACAACGAGCCAACGTGAAATCTCAGAAATTCTTAATCGTACTTTTTTGCAACCAGTTAAAAACACGCGAACCAAGTTGCTTTGACATTTATCGTTCATTTATTTGCTCGGTAGTTTGAGCAATATTTTCGAAAATAATGCGACGAAAAGGCAGGCTGAGAAGGTAGAATTTTGTTTCATCGATAACTCGGACGTTGATGTCACGTCGAACGACGAGACTCGAGAGAGAGAGAGAACGTATGAGGAGCTTATGTTCTTCTCCCTCGCGGAAACTTGCTCGCGACAATCGTCCGCGGTGACACTTTATACTCTCACACCCGACGTGTTCCACGTGTCAACTGTTGCCTAATCCTAATAGGATGTCGTCGCGCCCACCACCGGACCTTAACTCGTATACATCGAGAAAGAGACTTTTCCAACTTCTTCGTTCCGCTTCCTCGCCCATTTTCACTACGGTAACAAAGACCTCACTCAGGATTACGCTCCCTTTCCAACTTTATCATTTTATTTACTTTTTCCCCTCTCAATTTCTTTTTTTTACTTGCTTCTATTGAGGCGGCTGCGTCATCGGCGTGTCACGATGATTGATCCTCGCTTTATAATCCAAGAGCCGCGTTTGCCACGATTTTATTTTCAATTTCTTTCCAAAACGCGGATTTTGATAAGATGGAGATTCGTGAACATGGCGCGTTAGGCGCTTTGTCCTTTTTGTCCTTTTCGGAAGTACAAAAAAGTAGTGAAATATGCCGATGTTGAAAAGTGGTTCTGCTACTGCTTACTTATACTTAGGCAGAGAAATCAATCCATCAATTTTTTCTCGAATTCCAATAAAATTGTATATACGAAGCGAATGAAAATCAAGTTTCAGTTGATATCCCATACATCGTATTTCGTTTGTTGTTTTTGTGACAACGATAAGACGTAAGACACGTTGGCCGTACGAGACTGACGAATAGTGTCTATGGTTCTTCGAAGAGACGCGTACAAGGAGTGTCACAGTGTTTAATTATCTTTATAGCGGTGGCCACGTTGCGGCAATGCTGTAACATTTACTTTTTATCACTAGCGATGTGTGTGTGTGTGTGTGAGGTTTTTGTAAATGCAATTACGGGGGATAATGAAATACAAGTGGAACGATCGACATGCGGGGATGGGTGGATGAGCGGGTGTAATTCGCGTTTGTCTTTAAATTCAACAAACCATTCTCCATCATTGCCATCTTTCGTTTTGTCCCTTTTTCTTGCCGTAAACTTGCGGCTCATTGGCAAGAAACTCTTGGAAGAAAAAGGGTCCGCGTGAGCAAGGAATGTGATTAGCCGAGAGGGAGGATGAGCAAGGGTATTTATTTATTTTTAGGACCCGCTTGATTACTGATCCTGTTAGAGAAAGGGCACGTCTGTTAGACGGAGGAGGACGGAGGTGGTAGAGCGCGGCGCTTATATCGAGCGAGGGAATATGCGGTCCGTGACGCGCGCAACCACGACCTCGGGTTGCTCGCTCGCTCGCTCGACTCTGCAACAGATGGAAGTGACGAGAGACCGAGGCTTTCCTTCATATTCAAAATACTCGCGGCTGATATTTTCATGCTCCTCCCAGACCGTTTAACTTTACTCCCCAAGAGATCACGACTCATTATTGTCTGTCTTTGGGCAATGCTCCGTCTTTGCGTATATCAAACGACAATCCTTTCATTTTAATAACAAATTCAACTTTGCATGCTTCGAAAAAATTGGATTTCATCTGTTTTTCGATATCTCATTATTTTCAATCATCGAGCCTTTCAAAATTATTCTTCCTTATACCAACTATTTGGAAAGACTGGGACGTTTCGTTAAAATTCGTTATTTCACGTTTATTTTTTTAATTATCAATGGGACATTTTGTTAAAAAGAATCCTCCTCTATTTGTCCTACAGACAGAGAAGGCAAAAAATCACGAGTCAATGGTTCTCACTGGTATTGGAAGAATGGCGATTTAATCTCGGGAGCGCTCGAAATATTTTGTCGTTTCACGTTGGTCGCGTCGCCTCCGCCGCCGCAGCCGCCGCCGCAGCCGCCGCCGCGTTGTCTCTGGACACGAGTATACTCACGCCCACGTGACCTACGAAATGTCATGTTGGCGGCGATGTTATAGGAGGACCGAAGCGAACCGAACCGAGGAGGAAGCAGCCAATAACATTGCCCCCCCCCCCGCACAACATGCTTCTCGTCGTACCGTAGCCTATACGGCTCTAAGTAGCTAGTGCTGGCTATCTCATCGATGATCGAACGCGACGCGCGTCGTATATTCGAGTCTTTTTATCAATTGCCCAGTTTACCGTGTACCTGTATGTATGTATGGTTGGAGGGGGGGGGGGGCCTTGAAATATTTCAAGTGGAGCTCGAGTGAAAAGTTGCTGGAAATAAGAAATAAAATACACCGGTGACCGCTTATCTGACTCTTTAGCTCAACTCCTTACGACCGATAGGGAGATTCCAACAGGTTGCACACTTGCCGAGGAAATAATAAAATGAGAGAAGCCCGTCTTGGCCGTACGTATACGAGTAGCTTTCGCGAGTATGTATCCTTGATTAGTCTAATGTGTCGGTTACGATGAGCGAGACGGGTCACAAGTGACGCATGACGCTTAGGTGCGTGCGAGCCGCACACAATCAAACGGGTACACGGTCTCTCCGCCGATACCTAATATCTCTCGTGCGTTATAGACCGTCTCATCAATGTCCACCTCCTCCGACATTACGTATCTTTTGTCCTTTTTTCTTCTTGTATTACGTTGAAAAACCAGAAACGTACACTTGCGACAAGTATAATGTCGATAAGCAAGTCGATCACCGAGCTAGCTGGTGTCGCATCAACATTTTTTATCTTTTTTCGATAAACGAGTTATTGAATAAAAAACAAGAAAAACGAAGAGGATTTTCGGAAGATGTACTTGTATTACATAAAAGTATATAAAACAACACTTATTTTTGTATTAGCGTTGGCCGCATTATATACGAATCGCGAAAGGCCTCCCATTTTCGTAGATAATAGATGAGTGGACGAGGCTGGAGCCTTTCTACGAATAGGATAAATGTATTTCTAGTCTAATCGAATTGTTGGCTCTGCGACCTTGACGAACCGGTTTATAGAGTCATGCTAAACCCGTACACGTCGATCGACTCGATTGCTTCTCGATGCGTACTTGAATGCCGTATTATAGAAAAATTCCGAGTCCGAATGATAGATTGAAAATCTATGGGTTGGCTGTACCGCGGGCAAATAGCCGCGTTCCTTTGATTATTTTATAAATTTCACGATACTAAAGAGAGCGGCATTACGACACTGATCTATCTCTCTGCAAGCGATACGTTTGGCTCTGGTAAGACCTTTCGTATCGTCCTCGCGCGTCCTCCCGTATATTTATGTATGTGTATACTACACACGAGTGTGCGCGTGCAAAAGGTAGAGAGATATATTGTATGGTTAGTCGGTGGTAGGGAGGCATATTTTGTGCATAAGCATCACCTCGGGCTGGTGGCTGTAACGCGGCGGGTGGGTAGCTGGGTGGGTTGGCTTACCGTGATGTTGGTTGGCTGGCTGGCTGGCTGGCTGGCATGGGGCTAACGGCCCGGACGGATCACGCGTCGTCGCCTTCTGATTGATATTCCCGATCGGAAAACGGCTTCCTACCCTATACATAACACAACATTTCGTCCCAATATGTAACTCATAGTACGCTTGCTTGCTCGCTTGCTCCCCAAATATTTCCTTCATTTTCCACCTCGCGACTTACCTACTTGGCCCCATAGTCGTCCTAGACTTTTCTTTCGTAACAATCGAAAGATTTCTTTCGTCCGAGCTACTCGAGATTATACCCTCCATCGTATATCCACGATATTTCTCGATTTTTCGAAAAATATTAAATTCCATTATTACAAATTATTATTCTCTTCGGAGGAAGAAAACTCGAAATTGCTGACTCGCTTGTTTCCTGTCCAGTGAGCCAGCGATCGAGTTCCAGGAGAAGTTGGAAACGAGGGTAACGATCCCCTTTGAATGAAATAAAATTCAACAGCACCGAGTCAACGAGACGGGACGCGTTATTTCGCCGCCTCCGCCATCTCGGGCCAATGCAATCTTGCTAATTATCCTGGTGCCAGTCCGCTGATTATCCTCTCGGCTGTGTTTCCCCTTTTTCGCAACTTGCCGCTTCACCTTCGTTTCGAAAGCTCGTTGAGTTGGCAAACTTGTACGCGAGGCTCGTAACTCGCTCCGTCGGCTGTTGCACGACGACAAGCATCCCTTTGCCCTTTTACATACATCTATACTACACATAACCATGTAAACAAACACTCGCTCAGCAACACTACTCAGCGCAGTTGTACAAACAATATAGTGCGTATCCCTCAACTAATAACGGAAAGACGACGAATGAATGAGGTTTATTGAGTTTGGAGATGAGTGAAACGTTTATGAGCGAGGGTGTAGCCTCATTTTGCGTCCATTCAAGGCCCGATGTAGCAAGTATATGTCGAGAGAAGGGTAGACAGAGAAAGAAGAGAAGAAAAAAAACAAATATATATATATATATATATATATATATATATATACACACGGCGTGTGTAGAGTGTAGAAGAGAAAAGTGCGCGGAAAGCGCCGGAGGGTTTTGCGAGTAGTGTCGCACACCGAGGTTCGCCTGGTTGCCCGCCGGTGCGAAAGGTATATGCCGGCATACAGTGTACATCCGCTAGAGGCAACGAAAGAAAGAGGAAAATTGAGAAAAACCGGGTTCTATAGAAAAGCCAACGGGCCAAACGGACAGGGATGAGGCACGCAAAGGGCGAGTGAGAGAGAGAGAGCGGAGAAAGCGGGAAGCGTAGATGTATATATGATAAAAAGAGTAAAAAGCTGTGCGCGATACCGGGCGAGTAGCACAGAGCTTTGGCGAAGACGTAGCGGCGTCGGCGTCGGTGTACCGAGAGTGAGGGTGTGCCAAAGCGAGAGTGAGATATATACACAAATACGTGCGGATACGTCGCACGCCCGCGCGTGTATCTGTGTGTGTGTGAGAAACCGAGTGCGTGTACGTGCGAGAGAGACGAGTATCGTTACAAACGACGGTGCAGATATATATATGCACCAAGCGGATGAACGGAGATGAAGGAGAAGGGAGAGAAGAAGAAGAAGAAGAAGAAGAAGAAGAAGGCACAGATAAAAGCTTTCCGAGAGGGAGAGCAAGAAGAAAGACACGGTGAAGAAGAAGTAGGAACGTCGGTGTCGAGGGGTTCCGTACACGAGAGGAGAAGGTGAAGAGGAGCTGGCCGGTCGGAGGGCGCAGGCTGAGGAGCCAGAGGAGAATGAGAGGGTGGCGGTGGTGGGTATGGTGGGGAGGGCGAGAGTCATAGTCGCGGCGCCGCACCAGCCAGTGGTCGTGTAGTCGTGTTGTTAACGTTGGCGGAGGTGGCCGGGGGGGGGCTTGGCTCGGTACGGGGGATGCGCAACGCATTAAAATGATGACGGAGGCCGCGCAGCGTGGGAGTTAGTTCTGGTGAGGGCGCCAGCCGGCTCACTCGCTAAACTAACCCACAATCCCTGGCCCTCCGACCCTCCGCCGCTCGCTAACCCCCTGGCGACTGCCTGCCACGACCGACAAAGTAACCTCCACGGTCGCCACCACCCTCGCGCTCCGATACCGCCGCGCCACTGACGTTCCCAACACAGCTCTATACATATAGCCCGCGACGCTCCTTCGCCAGCTCCCCGGCGCGTTTCGCCGTTCTGCAGAAGCTCCACCATGGGCCTCCGACCCTCGATCATCCACGATATACACGCGTTATAATCCCTTCTATTATAAACAACCCAACGAGATATAAGAAAACAATAAGAAATAATGAGAAAATATTAATTAGACACCGCGCGTCTTGTATATGTATATATATATATATATATATATATAATAGGAAAAAAACAACAAGCACCCGAATCGCCCCACGAAAATATAATAACATACATCAGTAAACTCTATATATATACACACACACCGAGGGTCAAGGAAACTGTCGCTAGTCCACCAGGAACACATATCGTCACGAGTTATCGTTACCCTCGGGTCTGAGAGCCAAGCGACCTGAGAGCGAGAGTAAAGAATATAATGTGGGTGTGTGTATATATATATATATGTATATATCGAATGGGAGAGAAGCACGAGCGAATCCTGAGAAGGAATAAAAGTGCGAGGGCCGAAACATCGGTGGAATGATGATGGCGTGAGAAAACGTCAGTATCGGGTATGAGAATAAAATACATAGTCGTAGATAGAGACGGTAAAACCGAGTTGAAGCGTCGGAGGTGTCTAGGCAAAACACACGCAGACAGTGACACCGCACACACGTGTCCATCAGCTTTACTCTTACGTGTGCGGAAACGCGGAAAAAGAGCAAGACCAACCGTGGACAATAACTAAGCCCTGTATACTTTTCACGCCGTTTCTTCCGCCAATGGATCTATGAACATTGACGTTACGGATGCTTCACTTGTTGTTCCGAGTGGCCCTGTCTGTCTGTCTGTCTGTCTGTCGGTATGACAGTGCGAAAAGCATGATATCTCAGTGTCGGTGTCGGTGAGTTTTACGCGCGGGGTGGGACAGAGAAGCGAATATCGAGGAAGAGCAGCGGCGGCGGCGGCGGCGGCAGCGGCAGCAGCGGCAGCAGCAGGAGCTATATCGCAGAGTTTTCTCGTCGTCATCGACGGTCTCGAGAGCCCGCGCGACCGAGAGGGAGAGAGGGCGAGAGGGCGAGAGGGCGAGAGGGCGAGAGGGCGAGAGGGTGAGAGGGAGAGAGGGAGAGAGGGTGAGGTTGCGAGAGAACGAGCTCGAAGCGGGGGAGGATAAAAGAGAGCGGGAGCTCGCCCACACGACACCCCCCACCCCTGTGTATGCACACAGCCGCGCTAGTCGACCGGACGCTTCGTGTTTGGACGTCTTCGGTGCTCCTCGCTCATCCCTTCATCCAAACGTTCCTCGACGATCGCGGCTGGTGTTAGCCGCGCGCGCGCTCCACCCAATATATAATACAACTTCTTTTTCAACAAGCGAAATATACATTTCACAATAAACTCGATATTCAAAGGTTTTTCTCTCAAAACAATTTGTTATACTCGCGCTATTTCTATGTCACTGGTATGAATGCGGAACGCAGTTGAAACGGTTATCGAGAACGATTGATTCGCGAGAATTTGAAGATGGAAAATACGAGTGCCGAGTGATTTTTATATAACCGGTTTCGCTTGGGGTGTCGAACGATTTTATTTATACCGAGGCCCACTCAATCTCTCTCTCTCTCTCTCTCTCTCTCTCTCGCTATCTCTCGCTCACCCTCTCTCTTTTCTTCGAGCTGACGACAGTGCATTTTTTATCGCTGTGTCGTCGGTCCGGTTATTTTTTTGTTCCAACGAGAGCCATCGCGGCACTGTCGCGACGCACGAAACCCCGGAGGCAGGATAAACAAGGACAAGCTATCGAGGTGAATTTAAAGGAATTAAGATTAGATAGATTTGGTGATTATTTATAAATTAATCGGAACAAAGAAATAATCGATTGTCTTCGAGATTGTGACGAGTGCCAGAATTACGGGAGATACACGCGTATAATTGGTGAGTGTGCCGTGATAAGTGGGCTAATTGGTAACGCATTTCCTTTGCGGTTGCGAGAATAACGAAGAGAAAAGCAAAGTGACAGGGACTTTGCCTTTTCGCAAGACGCAACCCGAGTTTTACTTGTGAAAAGGTGAAGAGGGGAAAAAGTAGGGAGAAGAGAGTGACGGAAAAGAAGGAACCGAGCGAACGAGGGGGGCCAACGCGTTCAGCCGGATAGTACGAGCCCCGATGCATTTCTCATCACGCGTCGTTGGGTGAGGGTCGAACGCAAACCTTTTGGCGAACGCGCGCGCGAGTTAAGGAACGACGAGGGAGCTGTGGCGGTGGTGGAAAGAAAGACTCGCGCTCAGTCACTCAGTCAGCTAGCCAGCACCAGCGGCAGTGGCAGCGGCAGCAGCACCGCCACCACACCACCACCACCACCACCACCACCACCACTACCAGCACCTGTAATAGTCCCTCGGGTACTCGACAGATGGGTGTGTGTATACGTCAACAGTGTGCGTCGGTGTGTAGCGCGATCGAGAGGCGGTAGAGCGATGTCGCCGGCGTTACCGGAGTTTCTCCATCGAGCAATATGAAAAACACGAGGAGATACAAAGAGAGAGGAAATTGATACCTCGCTACATCTACCTATCTACGTTAAATAACAATCTCTCTCTCTCTCTTATCCTCCACGAAATTCCACGCGATAAGCCCGTATTTCAAAAGCCTCGGAAGAAGTTGCTAAAACGTCGATGAATGTGAGACTGATTGCTGCTGCACGGAATTGCAGACTCGAAACGCGCGGGCTTATCTTCGAGTGGTAGGGAATAAAAAAAAACAAAAAATAAACCAGTGTTACGTGAATATAACAGTGAATGAGAAGAGCGGGTGAGCTAAGCCGAATAGCCAAGGGCCAAGTGTCTATGTGTCGTCGTCGTCGTCGTCGTGGCCGTCGTCGTCGTCGTATTTGTTGTTGTGCGGTGGTCGCGTAAACAGTACCTAAGAGAACCGAGCATACTGTTGCCACAGTAATACGATAATATCGTCAGCCGTATCGCGATCGAGTGTCTCGTGTGAATCCTCGCCGCCATCTCGAGGTGGAAAAAACCCTCCGAGCTCCGGTGCACTGTCGTATATTACATTTCCGATTTTCGTATCCACTCATCGAAAAGGAAGAGTCAAAAGGAGGGAACGCGACTCGGGGATACTTGTGACGGTTATTCGCGACCTTTAAGGACAAAGAAACGAGTCTCAGCGCGGACTAACGGATAAACGCAAACAAACAAACGAAACGACGAGGTAAAAAACGTTATACAAGACGTGCACGATTGCTGCTCGCCGACAAGCAGACTTACCACGAGACACGAAGAGAGAAAGAGGACGCAAGGAAGAGTGAGACAGAGAGAGAGAGAGAGAGAGAGAGAGAGAATAAAACAAAGACAGAGTGCAAGAAATAGGAAACTCTACAAATACGCGGAACACTGAGTACACTCGTTTTGTACGTAATGGCCGGTGTGCCTCAATTGTTTTATCGTTTACTCGAAAATATATTGGAAATATAATTGAATGTCGTTGTTGCGTGCGCACTGAATGCACCAAGCATCACGCTGACACTTAACTCTCGAAGCACCATATAATACCATATAATAGGGATATTATGGCTGATTCACCTTTGATCGATGAATATTTTTTTAAATGCACTTTTTGAGACACCTGTTGATTATATACCACTACACTATAGTGTACTACTATCGAGTCGGTGTGCGCAGAACCAAAACGGGCAATATCTCGGTTCTCGTCGCGACTCGGAAGGGAGCATCGCTCGATCCGACACGATTTCTCGGAGTCTCGCAGACCCTAAGCAGCTCCTGGAAAAACGAGCCGGGCTCTCGATAAACCATATATACATATATATATATATATATATATATATATACACACGCATACGCATCGTTGTCGTTGTTGTTGTTGTTGTTGTTGTTATTATAAAGAATTGTTGGCGAGACATTGTTGTTAAAAATTGTTTGAAAGTTGATCGCGAATAAGGTAATAGTTGTAATAGTAATAATAACAATAAGTGTGTGTGTGTGTATAGGGAGCTAAAGGTGGATTATCGCGTGCTGCAACAAGCGAATAACTGACCACCTTCGTGCTCAACACGAAACATGCTGCATTACCTGTTTTTATACATATTCGTATTGAAATAAAGACGGAACTTTACACGGAACGGTCAATCGAAATACACTTAATTTTTTTTATCACAAAATCTCGAGTAAGGAAATACGATTCTTTCGGGGCAACGATAAAAGCTTTATTATTCTCGCGAATCATTCTCGCATACAGATGTCACATTCGCTATTAACATTGGTTCGATACGTGGAGAGTCAAGCACGAGGAAAGTCATTCTCGCATAACCCAAGAATACGAGTAGACCCACCGTTGAACACACTCGATATACCTTAGATAAATATACCACATATATACATATTTTTTTCAAGGGTCCGCACGATCGCGTGTCTTTTACGCACCTATACACACTCAAAAACACCGTGCATAGATATTATACACACACACACACACACACACACACACATTGTGTGTATATATATATATATATACTGTTTGCATAAAGGATTGAAGCTAATGTATGATTGGCATAATATTATATGTCGCGCACCACAGCCTTAGAATATAAGCGCACATTTATATAAGTATATAAATAAATAAATATATATATGTATATGACTAGGTTGAGTGTAACGCGTTTACACACCAAATAGAATCTATGTATAGTATATATACATATACATATATTTTTAAGCACATTTTTCACTCAAGTAGCCTTAATTTGTACCATGACGATAAACCGTAAATGTTACGGTACACATAGATTTCTATTTATATAGAAGAACGTTTGGGTATATACTATTTGTATGCTCGGTTATATATGATGATGATAATAGAGACCGTCCAGATATGTTGAATCTGCGTTTTAGAGAATCGCGATATTTTATCGAGAATAAAAATAAATAGAAACAAAAAGTACGACATTCCGTGATAGAAAAAGTAGAAGATACGTATTTGCGCTAATGCGAACGTGTAGAGAATATTATAACCGCAATAGAAAAGAGATATACTTAGCTATATATATAATATACATATAGATAGTATATGAACAGAGAGAGAGAGAGAGAGAGAGAGAGAGAGAGACAAATTTAGATAATATATAACAAAGGACGTAAATATATTTGACAAGTTATGGCATGGAGAGTAACGATTGTGAGTGAAACAAGGTCCGTGTGAGGATGGTCCAGTGATAAGGGTTGAAGAGTTGAGATCGGGGTAGAAGCAATGGAGGGGAAGCGGGCGAAAGGCGAGGCAGGCGGGCGGGCGGGGGTCGTCAGAGAGGAAAAAAAATAGTGAACAAAGCGTATAGTGACATAGATTAATCGGTGCTGGAGCGTTTTCGTTGTGCGCGCTGTTGTATTATCACCCTATTATTATTATTATCATTATCATTATATGTGTCTCTCGACAAGAACGTCGAAAAATCGAGAAAAACAAAAATCCGAGTGATAGTTATACATATATAAATATACATATTGCATTGTATACATAGAGATAAATACGCGCGCGTGTGTCTATGTGGGAATGCGGTTGCGTGCGTGTCTGTGTGTGCGTGTTTGTATGAGTGAGGGAAAAGAAAAACGGAATCACACGTATAAGTATGAGTTGTATCGTTGTGTTGCACCCACGAGCACCTATGAACTACCACTACCACTGCTGAGCACCCACGAGCACCTGCTGCACCGCACGAATTATTGAGCACCTTCGCAATCACAAAATATATTTCAAAGGCAAAGTGAAATAATTCATATATTAATCAGAGAAAAAAAAAAAAAAAAAGAAAGAGGAAAGAAAAAAAATTTCGCACACGCACCTTCTTTCTTCTTCTTCTTCTCCTTATTCTTTTTCTTCTCTTTCTTCTTCTTCTTCTTCTTCTTCCTCTTCTTGGTGCACTGAGCTTGGAAGAATCAAGGCTTGTGGACGAAATATTGCGCAATCCTGTTGTAATGTCGACCTGATTTTTCAGGACGTTGGAAGTGTGCACGACAAAGAAGAAATTCAAACAACAGCGACAACTACAACGACGAGTACGTGGAGGAACGTGAAGAGAGTGCGGCGAGTGGAATTCTCCAGCGTGACGTTGTCGGTACTATGGCACAATAATACACGAATTGGCTGAAGGAAAACGTTGAGTGAGGCCTAATCCTGGATATCGATCAACTGGAAGCCACGATCCCGTACGATAGAAAATACGAGTTGACCTTCAATTGGTGTCGATAAGGTTCCTGTAAGATTGCTACGTACGTGCGAGGTAACAAGTTTTGGACAAGATTTACTTGTTGTCGTTGTGGGTTCAAGTTTCCGACTGCCACGAAAAATCGAGTAACGAGAATAGCAATAATAACGTTGTTGAATTACGTGCTGGGCAAGAAATTGCGTTCGGCTCTGTATCCACCGTCTTTCCCACAGCTTATTGCTACTACACTCTTCTCTCTCTCTCTCTCTCTCTGTCTGTCTGTCTGTCTGTCTGTCTCTCTCTCTTCCCGCCATATGCCCCTTTTTCTTCCTCGTTAACTCCACGAATAATACACCAAGAAGTATATCACCTCTCGCTCCCAAGAAGTTCTTCCTCATCGCTGATACTCGTGATAGCGCGTTATTGACGCATACGTGTACAGAATTTTGCGATACGAAGTAAAAGAAGAATAAGGAAAAAGTGACAGAGGGTCCTATGCACAGATTCACAAAGGCAAGTGAATGGTGTGACGATAAAAAAAAACAAAGAGAATTAGGAGTAAGAGGATTGCGCGAGATTTATACAAAGGCAGAGCGTGGGAAAGCGGTGGTGGTGTTGGTCGTGAAAGAGAGAAAAACACGAGATATAAGAAAGCAAGAAGAAAGAAAGAGAGTGAGTTTCGGGGTGTCATTGAAACTCTCGACAATCCAAGGAAAGCCGAAAATCCGCTTTTGCACGAGATTCTTCCGGGCGTTACGGTGAGAAGAAGCGAAATACATTAGATAAGGTGGCCAGCGAATTCAAGGAAGATGGCGAGCCAAGTATTTTGGCTCCTTAGTTATGTGAGTCTGGGTCTTGCCCTTACGTTGGGCAATCGACCGACTAATATACATTCGTCACAGCAACAGCAGCAAAAGCAGCAATCCACATCCTCGTCTTCGACATCATCATCGTCATCATCGTCGTCGTCGTCGTCGTCGTCGTCGTCGTCGTCGTCGTCGTCGTCGTCGTCGTCGTCATCGTCGGCGTCATCGTCGTCGTCGTCATCATCATCGTCGGCGGCGGCGGCGGCATCATCGTCGTCATCGTCGTTGTCTTCTTCACAGATGCAAAAATCCCGACAGCAGCATCACTTTTCGAGAGATCCAACGATCTCGGATGTGGGCAATGAGTTGAATTCACCAACGGCGCCGGAAGATCAACTCGATCATTTGCGATCGTACAGGTACGAAGAGCCGATTGAATTGGACAACGACTTGACGAGGTATTGGCTCGAGCGAGCCGTCGATAAACCCTGGAGAGATCCCTCGTTTATTTTAAAAAGACGATCTCAGCAGCTGAACGAGGAGGAAAGAAGAGAGAGCAGGAGCAGTAGTATCGGGAGCAATGGGGATAGCATCCGAGAGGCATCCAGTTCACGGGAGAACGCGTTCCTCGACGAATTCGCTTCGGCCGTCTTGGACACGCTCTACCCGCGTCACCGGAACCTTCTCGCGCCCGCTAAACCTCCAAACATTCGCCAGAGTTACGACACGAGACGCTACAACGTCGTTGGGGACAATGATCCGATAATTGCCTACGCGGAAATGGCTCAGCAGCAGCAGCAGCAGCAGCAGCTAAGAAACGTTAAAAAGTCGAGGATATCGTCCTCGCAACACGAGTTTCCAAAAAAGATCTCGAGAATAGCACCGGTTATGGTCTATCGATCCAATGACCCGGAGGACGCGTCTGTGGCTATCGCCGGCAAAATGTTCGATATCGACAAGACGGAGGAGCAGCGATTTCTTGTACAGAGATCGTTTAGCGGTTTCCTCGACAATCCTCGGAGTAGCGGGGACGGCGGATACGAGCCGTTCGAATACTCCAATAAGAATAATGAGATTAAGAGCCGTCACGAAGATAATTCGTACGATAGCGCTGGCAGCATCGGCAGCAAACCGCCCGGGAAGAGAAATCAAGGAGGGAGCGGAGGCGGAGGACGCGGACGTTCCTCGAATTCCCGGGGTTGGTCGTCCACCGGGCAACAATCACAGACCGCAGTCTCCAATGCCGGGGCAAGCATCGCCTCACAGTTCCTGCTTAGATCGGCGAGAGGGAATCGCCAATACGATGTTCCACAAATTGGTGAGTTATATATTCCATTTTTTTTTACCTCGACTCATGAAATCATCCAATTTTCGATCTCTCGGCATTTTGGAGGTCCTACGGGGATTTTCAAAAAATGAGCCTTTGTGGAGTCTCCCTCGGGAGTTATGGGAAATATCCAGGCTCGAAAGACTAACGAATCTTTATAAGACATCGAAGAGACGTTAAAAATATGTGTTTTTTTTTTCAACTTGCAAATAATTAACCAGAGGGTGGCCAAAATATTTCTATTCACCAACATAAAAAAATTGCCGTCGATACATTATCAAACGCTTTTTCTTCGTGATGAAATTGGAAAAGTTGGACCATAGTAGACATGGACTATACATGGCTGCTCTAGCGATCTTCCGAGTTAAGAACCACTGTTTCTGGTAATAACTCGGTGAATAACGTACACTGCCTGCTGATGGCTCATCGATCAGTGAGCGGGAGGTCATTTTTTCCGAGGCCTCATCGGTGTACATGTATGTTGACCGAGAACACGGAAGAATATACGATACGGGTTTCCCGGGATTTTTCCGTATTTTCTCCGAACGAGAAAAGTATGAGCGAGTGACGACGTTCGTTTTAAAGCACCTTTGACGGAGTGAGATTAAATTACCAGAGCTTCGGCATTATCGTGCCGAGTAGAGAGACATTAAAATTCTTGGCTTATATTCGACGAAAATTTAATCTCAAGATAATACGTTTAATGTCCGTGTCCTGGGAGGCTTGAACGCGTAAAAAAAAAGTTTGCCAGAGGGCCACTTGTGGCCCATCAATTCATTGACTTTGACACCGGTCGTATTTTACCGAGCGCCTCCTCTCTTAATTACAGTATAATATCCTCGCATTTTATATCATTTTTGTTGTTGCTGTTGTTTTCTTCCGCTGGTGAGGAGAAAGAAGACCGCTGCGAGAAATTTCCCTCGGGAGCACCAGTTGACCCTCCCTACATAGCGCATAAAGCCTTTTCTTCATTACCGATCGCACATCTATACTATATATGAATATTCCATGAAACGTTGGAGCGGTGTTAATTGCACGCCAAGCGTGCAATATATACTATACCGCTTGAAATAAGTTATTGAATTGGTATTCGTTAACGAGGAAGAATAATGCCGATTCACTGTTTCGTATTAATGTTATTCGGGCTCTTTGTTTCCCCATTCGCGTTTAACACCGCTTCGTGACGTTAATTACATCAACATTCGTTATTAATTTCAGGACGATAAACGATAATATTTCGAATTGTTCGATCCTCTCGAGCACAATAGAAAGCTTTCCGAGTGCAGAGAAAAGCCGGCAATTAACGTGGGTCACCAACTTTTCCAAGTCGGAGGAAGAGGCCAAAAAATCTCCCTCCCCCGCCACATAGAGTTACCGAGCTTTCACATTCCGACCAATCCCCAGAAAATTATAATAATTCATATAGCGATAAACGAGAAATTATGAAATGTCGAATTATAAAACGTTTAACGAATAATTAACGAATTTTACGGACAGTATGACGCGTTTTTGCCATTCGTGAGTTAAAATTTACGAAAAATACCGTTTTACAAAACATACAACGCAATATTTGAATAATTTCAATGTTATTTATAACGGAAAGTTAAACGAATGTAATTACGTTTTCTCAATATCGTCATTGATGTGTCTCTGGCCCTCTCACCCCGTCTGATGCGAATATTACGTCACAGTAGTTACACAATATAAATGACACCTCTGATTCCAGAATAATGGTCGAGTGCTTTCGGTATCGGGGCATCCACTTGTTGCTTCGGTAAATCTAATAGGTATTCATAGATGAGCGTGCCGTGAGGCGTCCTCACTTTTTCTCATTCTTCTGCATACGTATACAGTTTTTATTTTTTGTCGTTGTGGTGGTTTTACATCCCTGTATCTACATACAAATGTAATTAACACCCGGTTAAATTGAGAAATTGAAAAATCTCAACTATCGGTTGTATCGATAAAAATATACGTAGGCACAATAGGTGTTATTATATTTTGGTGGAGCAACTCGATTGCAATGAAAAGTGTTGTGCAGCGACGTAGAGATCTCGTGTATTGCGCCGTGAGATATTAAACTCGAGTTTCTTGGATATATCGCCTGTGTCCTTTCTCAGTATGAAACGCATTATAAATTTTCCACGTGGGGGCGGCCGGGAAAAGCGATAACAGTTGTTGCACCCTGCGTTACTAAACTGCTCGCAAGATTTATCGATTACAGTGATTTTCAGCTCAAGTTCCACGATGCAGTGCAACTTTTGCCCTTTCTTTTACATTTTAGTTTAGGGAGCGCGCGTCACGCGTCGCGAACAATCTATCGTGCACATTCTGGCTCTATGGAAAACTCCACGCGTATACACATGACTTTAATGTCATATCGGTTTATGAAATGGTACAACTTTTCTGTCTTGGCAACGCAGCCCGGAAATCCATTAAAATTTTATGGTTCAGCTGTTTTTTTTTTTTTTTTTTTTTTTTTTTTTTTTCCCTCCCAGTCGTTTGTGTATTATAATATCAACTACTACGAATATATCTTTGTTCAAAATGCTTCGACTTGGTAAAAAATTGCTATGTATCCCGCGTACATACAAATCGGTTGCGCGGCACAGGCCCTAAATACTCGATCCAATTGTAATTGCTTTTTTATTCGCCTATCACTGTTTGACTATTGTTTATGTGCAATTTACGATGTGATAGGTGGTGACGTAAATGACGACGACGATATCTCTGTTATTATAATGTGTAACCGAGAGAGGAACGTCGAGTGCCACGCGAGAAATGTCATACCTTCTTATTTCTCGTTTGTGGAAGTCGAGAAAATTCAAGTCCCGAGGGGATGAAATCTGACCTCTCCCATCCCTATATATATATATATATATAGTGCCCTTTCGCTACTTCTTTTCCGATCGGCTTTATTCACACGTGCGGCCTCAACGTCTTCGTGCCAATATAACAACAACAACACGATGATAGAGATTCTTTAGTCTGCATCAACGGAAGTTGGTTAATAGAAAAATGGATATAACAATAATTGAATGATCGTGGCAAAGAAGAAACTGTCAATGGCCGTGGATTAAACGACACGTCGTTGTTGTTGGTGACCAATTGATTCGAGTGTGGAGCTATATCGGTACGCGCATCGGTGGGCTCGATCCGGCGCCTACGCTCCTCACCCTTTGACCTACTTCCGGCCATAAGGATTCTATACTTGCGACTCACGAGGGTGTGTTTGCTCTTTTTTCTTTTTTCTTTTTTCTTTTTTTTTTTTTTTCTTCCTGGAAAAAGTGCCTGTAGCAAGCTTCGTACTCCTTGAGCCCCGAGAGAATCCTTTATATACCGTACACTCGCTGATAAACCTTTTTCGCACCACAGAGATACGATCGCTCATAATGCACGTACAATTTAACACTCGCGATTATTATATAATGACGATGACGCATTAAAAAATTACTGCGTTTAAAAAAAATGTTGTAACGAATGTAAATATGGGGTTGGTGAAAATGGTAGCGTAGGGTTCGTACGAGGAGGGACATAGGGAAGCGGAAGGGGTACTCGAGCGAGCGTTGCACCCTCGGCGTGCGAGCGCGAGGTAAAGGTGACGGCGACGGACGCGCGGACGTCTGGCTGCCGATCTGCGGCGCGGTGTGTCGTGTAAGTAAAACGGCAACTCTCAACTCCGACCGCTAGTCAATTTCCCCATTCGTTTTCTCGACACAATGCCCACTCGTTCGCGATCCAACCCCTCGCCGCTTCCGCCGCTAACGCGGATCAAGAGTGCCAACGAGACGCAAAGTCCCGACGCTTATTACACACACACACACACACACGTGTATATGCACTTGACAGCGGCGGGACAACTTGTGTAATAACTGGTCTATAAAGCTGTCGGGTGAGTGGAGGTTTGCGCTGTACCACCCTCGGTAAACCATAAAGGCGCATAGCCCGCGATAACTCGCTAAAGATAAGTGGTGCGCGCTCGAGAGGATCGTTAAAAACAGCGAGACTCTGACCAAGAGCGAGCGAGAAAAAATCGCTGGAAAAAAATTTGAATTTTCATCGATTTACATGCAACTTGTACTCGTCGAATAAAAGAAGGAGGAGGAAGGATGATAGATTTTTCTTATTCGATTCTCTCTGTGCGCACTTAATGCCGCGCGAAATAAATACCGAAGAGGCCAGTACCACGATATCACGATAGGTAGCCACTGTTGACTCGCTCCAAGTTATTATAGAAATTTCGAGATAAATATTTATTTCGTCCGAGCAATGTTTTACCAAGAGACCACCTACCGTTTACAACACAATTACTGTAATAAGTTAGACCGAGGGAAAGCCCTATATTGTTGGTACAAGTTACGCAGAGGCTTACACCTACCTCGTGCACGGATATCACAAGCAGCTACCTATCGTCTTAACGAGCACCAAGAGACCTGTGCCTCGCGAGTATGTACGTATCTCCGCTAGTTTACCGCAATTACCTCGCCACGTACAGCACACACACACACACACACACACACACAAGTTTCTTCATCCAATATACGCGAGCGTATATCAGCTATAACGAAATATCCAATGTGCATGTACGTTTTACACTTGTTACCTCTCTCACGAGGGGCTATTTATCACTGTACAGCAGAGGTCAATACGCTAACGGTGAATAATATATGTAGATTAATGAATGAAAAAAATTTTTTTTTTTTTTAAATCTCATTGTTGATCGTAATTATGTAAAATTAATAATGAGGTACCTACAGAGAGAATAGAAAATCACATAAAAAGGAAATGACGTTTAATTTTAGTGGTTTTCCAGCGGAAAGGTGTTTCGTTTCCATGTGTTCACCTCTCCGGTGATATTGAACGACAGATATTAACGACACGTGTGCTACTTTATACCTCGTAATATTTATATACGGATCCTTGTAGTTATTTTGCCTGTCAGTTATATCACTGTTGCAGTTATATCGAAGGTTGCGATAGGTCACGGGTGACCGCGGGCCGGGGGAGGATCGTTAATTACGCGAATAACGAGCCCCACGAGTCGCGATAGTATAGAGGAGAAGAGCCGCCCTCTATCTCGCGCGACCAACTCAGATCGTAACGATATAGCCTAATAATGATATTATTAATTTGAGGATTCCAAATGATTAACGTTTGTCGATGTATAGCGGCAAGTGTTGGGTATGCGCGCCAAGGTTCCGCGGTTGGGATCCACCAACAAGATTAAATTTTCCGTCGGCCAGGACGCGGCCGAGCTCTTGCGCGGATCAATAATTAAAATTCATGGCTGCGTACCTTCGTGCATTTGTGGATGTTCGAAACCGTGCGTTCTGACGCACGAGGAGCCACGCTAATGAGAGATTCGGCACGTTCGCGACAAAGTTGCGAATTATTCGGTTCGACGAGATACACGAGTGTCACGTACACATTTATTTCTCCACATTTATTTATTTATTTATTTATTCTAGATATAGTGATATATCGATAAAATGGATTGGTATAATTAAAGAGTTTATGGGATTATGAATAATATTTTCGCGCTCAACGAACTATTTATGTTTTCGCATCGGGAAATAGGCCGCAACGGAAAAAGAGCAAGAGTAATACCGTGCGGTGGTTTGACATTTTCCGTTGAATTGTTTTTTGATTATCCGGTTGTTTGTCCGCCGCAGCAACAGCCTCTCTTAATTTCCCACGTCAAAGCGAATGCTCGTGTTTTCGTTAACCACACGAACGTCATTGCCGATATAAGGGGATTCCAAGACTTTTAATGAGACAATTGCCACTAGAGAAACTCCATTAGCGGCGGTGCTGATTGTCCCGTCACGAAAACGCGAGCAACCGTTGAAATTGCAATTTCCACGACAATTGTCTCTCGGACTCGGTACTCACTTATCACGTCGTTTTCACTCTATTCGGGGGACAATTCACCTTCTCTACAAACCGTCTCCACTCGATTCACACGCATCTCCGCATTCCATGGCATTCCATGGCTATGCGAGCGAGCCATTTTTATCATGTGCAATGATGAAAATCTAATAACGGTAGCTGTGAGATTTATTTCAAAAAATCATCGAAATATTGGAAAATAGTATCGAGTTATTAGAGGGCCAATAACACCACCGCTATCCACCGCAAGAGGCACGACATTTTCCTTCCTCGCTCCTGTTGAGAGTTTGTCGTTGGGTCGCGGTTTTTACCGGGCCGAAAAGCGGAGGATGGAGGTAAATAAGGCTCTAGACATAGCGGAACGTGCCGGTGCAGGCACGAGAGAGGGCGGTGAGAGTCGCCCGGCGAGAGTACCTGTAGCGCCGCGCGACGGGTCACGTTTATTCTAATAATAGGCTCCGTGATTTCGATAAGACGGAGAGCCAGAAAAACTTGAGCCGGCTTCTCGAACTCCCTTTCTCTTTTCCGACCTTTCACACACGCGCACACGCACTCCCTTGTCATTCCCCGCTCGTTAATGCAAATAGATTCGTGAAAGGGGCGGTCACCCTCTCGCCTTTGTGCGACGATAATGCTACACAAATTATATACTCACACATACTTTGTTGTATGTCCTTTCACTGCTGAGCCAACCAGCTCGCTCCACACACTTGTTGGTGCATAACTATAGAGAAAGAAAATTATCAACTGTCTCTCTGGATTCCCTCGGTAATTGGAAAAAATCTTTCTCATTGTTTTCCAGACTTGTGGTTTATAATCCAAAGTTTGAGCTCTGGATTGGAGGCACTCTATATACAAACCGAGAGTTGTGTCAAACTACGAGAAGAAAAGCCAATCTCTACTTTAGCTATTCCGTAATTTTTCGACGACGCTAAGCAATTATTCCATAAAACATTTCTCTCTCTTGATTGGCACAATTTAAATAGCTTTTTAGCGAAGAAAAGTGCTTTACCGTGTAGTAAAGTAGCCATACCGCCATATGGCATGAGCAATATTCCGGAAACGGTGACGCATTGCCTCCAATTGAAAAACAAGAGCATCTTTGACCGACAACCCGTTTGTATATACATTGATTCTATTGAAATAGTTGTAAATTGCAAAGTGGCAACAAACAAACGAAAGAAAAACAGATTAAAGCGAGATATCAAAAGAAAGAAAAAAGATTGTTCAGTCATCTTGTGATCGTGCTTTTTTCCTCCCTCTCTCTATTTTATTTTTTAACGTGACCCGAGTCAACAGAGCACGCTATTAAGAAACAACAGAGCTGATGGAAGGAAAACACAATTTTTAGAATATCACTTTTCAACGCCTAGGGGTTAGTTGCGCGCGCGTGTGTGTGTGTGTGTGTACACGTAGAGTCACTGCATCCTTTGCTTTCGTGACTCTTCACCGCACTCGTGTTCGTAATATATTATTAACTCTATTGCAATCTTTCGAGTATATATAGTTGAAGAGAGAGAGAGAGAGGGAAAAAAAATAAGGGAACGGTATAATATGTGGTTTGCGGGGAGAGAAAAATATGTTGGCACACAAAAATTCTTAATTCAGAGCGAAAGCCTCGAGAGTACGGGCCGGCGCAGGGTACTACGCTCCCCCCCCCCCCCCCCCCCCCCTCACTTCCTTTTCTCTTTTACCGGGGAGTTCTATTTTCGTCGTTTGTGCGAAAGCGAAACTTTGAGACTCGCTTTCTCGCTTCCAGATCGATCGGACTCACTTCGTGCGCCGTTCGTATCTACGACATTACTCGAGAGAGTATAAGAAGAGATTCCATTGCGAGATAAGATGTGAGGGTACGCGGCGGCGAGCTGTGCTCTAGCGGTTCTAGTCGTTTTAAGGGGCGCAAAAATTAAAGATAAAAATAGGCAGCCTATATTATACTCGGTATATTCACCTACCTATAAAAGGGCGGCCGGGGCTTGAGAAAGTCACGCTCTCTTCTTTCCACAATTATCGCTCTTGACTCTTATTATTATTATTATTATTATAATGAGCGGTAGGAAGCTCACGATACTGAATTACAATTTTCCGACGTAACGACAGGGGAGAATAAAAAATAATACCGTTCATATTACTTCCTCATTATTTTTCGCTTCCTCAAATGCTTCTGCCCGTAGAGCAGAAAAGTTGGATCGCAAAGAAATGACATTGGAGGTAAAGCCCCCAATTGACTCGGCATTAATTGCTAAAGACATATGAGGATATATATAAAAGATAGCGACTGAATTTTCATGGAAATTCGTGAAAGCGAAGCATCTCGTCGACGTGTTATCGTTGAGAAATGCGAGCGCCAAGGTTCTTGTGATCGTCTCTTGTGTCCGCTCGCGACTCGGCAAGCGAGGCTCGGCAAGCGAGGCTCGGCAAGCGAGGCTCGGCAAGCGATCGGCCGAGGACCTTTCATCTTTGAAAAACTTGACCCCTTGCCGCTATTTTCCTTTCACCGAGGAGGATTTATAGAAACATCCGGACGGAAGGGTGGCTACAGGTAAACTCGGAAATGCAATAAGGCAAATTCCTCAAAGCGACGTCGAGAACCGCTCGCTCGAGATATTTTCCATTTGACTTGGAACTCTGCGCCGGAGAGACTGAAAATATCGTCGAAAGTATAAATAAATGAATGAGCGAATGAGGGCAAAAAACGGGGAATCAAAATGGGAATTGCGCGAAGCAATTTATCAGAGAGATGGAGTATGGGCTTGATATAGCTTCCTGGAAATTCAGGGTATTCGAAGAAAACTGGAGATTGACGAGTAGCTTGCGATTCAATAACATATCTTTGGTTAACAAACTATTCACGTGATAGAGTAAGTTGGCGTGTATGCCAACACTCTCAAACTTATCCATTATACTGTTTCAAGGGACAAACTTTGCTCGCTGTTTAACCGCAAAGTTCGTCGGTGGATTTCGAGCGTGCCAAGCCTCATGCGGATAACGTAATAGTCATATATTAAGTTTTCTAAAGTAGTAAAACGGCGATGCACAAGACACAACCCCACTCGGATACGCCAACGAAAATTAATCTTCAATTTTCCCTCCACAAATTGAATTGGCTAAAAATAGCAAATGAATTTTCTACCGAATAGTTATAATCGAGCAACAATTTTCCTCAAGTAGCGAGAGAACACCCTTTTAATGAGGGACATTAATTATACCATCCGCCCGTGATCATTGCTCCCTCGATCGATCACCCTCTAATTCTTATTCAACAATTTATTGGCTTTTTCCAAGATCTATTATCTCTCGACTCGTGTCGATTCATCGAAATTTCATTAGTATCCAGTTAATCGTTTGCTCATTGATCGTAATATAGTAAAACGTGGTGGTACATAAATCGGAAAATGACCGGTGACGGCAGTACCACCACCACCACCACCACCACCACCACCACCACCGTCACCAGCGAATGTAGCGAAATAGATTGAATAGCGGTCTAAATATAGATCGTATCGATCGAGTTAGCGGGCGCGCGCCTACCTGTAGCATGTATACGATCCACATATCACCCATCGTTGTTTCTTTCACTCATCAATGTCTATGTGTACGATATATAAATCTATTAGTCTGTCGATGGCTCACACCAATTCACTCGCAACGTATTATATAAACAACAATTTTTTAACACTCCCGATGTATATATCATACACCGATACAAAAAAATTTATTATATTTATTTATTTCAGCTGATTTTCATTTATCGGTTTGAAATAATCAAATCGGTTTAAAGTAATCAAACTATTCCTTATGAACGATTACATTGTTTTTTTTTTTTTTTTTTTTTTTTTTTTTTTTTTTTTCTTTCTTGTGATTCCGTGTAGAAAATAATCGCTTTGTCATTTTAAACAAAAAGTTTCGATGAACAATTTTGAATGAATGTGGAAAATGATATAATTTAATTAATAACAAAGCGTGTACATTTTATTGTCTATCGATGTAATAAGGTAAAAGTAAAAGGAAGTGGCAATTGGCGGGGAAATTGATGGAAAAATTCAAAGAATACGTGAAACGAGAGAGAGAGAGAGAGAGAGAGAGAGAGAGAGAGAGAGAGAGAGAGAGAGAGAGAGAGAGAGAGAGAGAGAGCGTGCGTGCGTGGCGATTATGGGAGAAAATGAGACGTAACGTAACATGTACGGGATAATAATGAGGGGATAGTGTCAAGTTACTCGGTTTATAGTCGAGCACAGAGGGATGTATGCGCGCGCGCGCGCGCCGGCATAAGAATTCGTATTTATGTAATTGGATGGGTAGGGCTTAGGGTTTTCATAGGGCTTGAGCCTTGGCGGGGGATATAGCGCGCGATGTTATAGTAGTGTTATAGCCCCCCTCCACACGTATGTCCATCTTGCACAGCTCACAGTGTGTACAATGGCCAAGTGGTAGTGCTATTAAAATCCCCTATATCTTTGAGCGGCGCACACGTAACACGTGTACAACCTACCGCACTCGCTTATACCGTGTAACTGTTTATTCGGAAGCCCTTCAAACTCTGTCACGAGAATATTATGTTATACGCGCGCTCACTTTCGGAAATCATTTACATTCACTCGCCAACTTTTCCGTCTCTACGTCTTTTCACCGGAAGCAATACAAAACTTCAAGTGCAAACAATCACGTGTTACGTATATCTAGCGTAAAAAGTCATTTGTCAACAATCTAAACTACATATATAATATTCATTTATGACTTGCCGCTTTCACCGTCTTTCTTATATTTACTCGTGATTTTACAATAAATTATATTTCATTTTATAATATGAATATTTGGCCAACTATACTGTATCATAAAGGCCAAGATTTCTCGCTACGATCGATGGAAAATACAAAGACACAATTAAGAGGCGTCCTTTTGTGGAAAGAATCAGAGAAAAAGATCAAGTTGCGAGTAAAGAAGAAATGGATATAATGCTTGTGGGGTACGATTGAAGAGTCCGCGATTGTAAAAATAGAAAGGACTCGCCCTTTTCTCGCCGCGTTACCTGTTGCACGTAATAAATAGAACAATACAAGAACCGGTTAAAAGCTTCGTGCAGCGCTCTCGACACAAAGTCGATTAACCTTGACAGCTTGACGCTGCGGTATTATTAAAATATTACTCAGTTAAATAGGCTGACGCTTCCTAAACATTTCCACGACATTCCAATGGTTTATCGCCTTTTATTTTATCCTCCTTCTTTAGCGATATTTTCTTTAACACTAAAAACAACAACAACAACAACAAAACGTTGTACTGTATTCTCCAAGTCGTTATATAAATTCATGATAAATAGATAAAGTGAATAAAAATGTGGACGATTTGAAATTCGCAGAGTGCCCAGCGTCGGAAGATGGAATGGAGAGATTCGCCTGTCCGACACCAGACCGAATGGGCAGATATCGGTGTATCGACGATCACGTATTATGCGACGGTTTCATCGATTGCCCAGCGGCCGAAGACGAGGATAGGCAAGACTGCATGTTCTATAAAACTGTGAGTCTATACAATTGATAATACAATACTCCTCCTCTATATAGTTACTCTCTATACCGTCGTACAGGTGTGCCCTAAAAACTTGTCTCCTAAAAACCTCTAACCCACTGCGACGTAGAATAACCTTTTATTACCAAAGTGTATTGTCGTTTAAATTGATAAGGCATATAATGGCGATAGAATCGACGTCACCCCGCTTTATCGCCCGATATATTATCGCCCGTATTGTTTCCCCGTTTACCCTCCAATAGTAATTACCTTAACGACGTTAGAGACACGTTAATACCAATCAATCGTAACGATACGAAATTTCTCTACCTTGTAGAAACGCTGTCGTCTGTTATGAAAAAAGAAAAAAAATGTTTGCTAAACAAAACAATTGTACATAAATACTTTTGGTACTTTCTAATATTGCATTTGTATTAACTGTCGTTTCCTTTACGCTCTTTTTATTTTCGCAGACAAAGGCCCATTTGGACGTTCTAGCGGACGCACTTTTACGATGGGCGAGAGGCCGCTAATTCTCCAACACGACACATTGATTATCAACACTTCCGACTCATCACTTCGATATCCCGACGAACGCCCCCCAGCCCCCTTCACCCTCGATCCCCTTCTCCCCCCACCCCCAAGTCCTACCTCGTAACTCTGTTTCCGACCAAAAAAAGTAACTTGAGAAAACTAACATAACGAATCTGAGGAAACGAATAACCGACGGGAACTCGTCGATTCATCGACCCGGCTCGGTGCATCGCTGTTTCTCAGTCGCGCAGTTCCTTTACTCTCGTCACGTTCCGTGCAACACTCTCTACCACTGATGTACCAAGCACGGATCGCTGCAACTTGGACAACTTGGCCAATTCACTCACAAAAAAAACCCTCCAGCCAGCCAGCCAGCCAGCCAGCCAGCACACACACACCACCGAGGGGCCCAATTGTGCGCGCGAATTCGAGATTATCAACTCGACAAGGACGAACCATCCACCGAACACAGTCACGAACGCGAGGAACAAGAGCCAAATGTTTCCAATGAAACTGGGAAAAAAAAAAAAAAAAAAAAAAAAAAAAAAAAAAAAAAAAAAAAAAAACCCAAAAAAACAACAACAAAAAAGGAGAAGAATCAAATGAAATGTGAGAAAGCCAACATGGTGTACACACGCTAAAGCAGTACGGATTTGAAGATTATGTAGCTTTCGATCTCAGAGTCGTTATGTCAATTCTGTATAACATGGTATAGTTTTATCACCGTCTCTCATTTATTATGGAAATTGCCGATATTTTTCGGACGTTCTCATCGGACGACTTTGAAGCATGTGAATTTAACGGATTTAAACCGAATTTGTCGTGACTTTTCTCTTTAAAACCATGCCGCAATCCGTATCAGTACCTCCGAAAAATTGATGCCTTCCGTCGAGATTGAAATTGGGATTTACGCTACTCGATTATGCCACTTGAACAAAAAAATGACTGCAAATATTAAATTCGACTCGACTAGTCGCCGCGATCAATCAATTTCGTGTTTCGAGACAAAACCTAATAATAGTGGTGAAAAAAAAAACTCTCTCAAAAGCGACAGGTATAGTGAATATTAGAAATTGCCTTTTTTCAGCTCTTCTCGAGCTATTGAATAATGCAATTTCGTTCGTACATACCTATAGACACGATTGTTTAGATCAAGAACATTAGATTGTGCGATCGTTAAACTATACATTTGCGGGTTTAATTATACTTGAAAAAAATAGAAGATGAAAAAAGCGCTTTTGAAGAAAATATGAACATTGAAAAAGTTGAATATTTGAAATTGCGATCTTTTAGCTTTCGGTGAGAGTGAAATATTGCAACTTCATGAGTATTCGTCGACATTTGCAATTGCAAAAAAATTGAAAACAACAAATTTCAATTTGGAAAATATATTTGCACGTTTAGTTTCGAAGGAAGAAGAAAAAATCAATAGAATTTCGCTTCAAACGAAGTAACGACTGATCGATTGAATATTCAGAGTTGCGCTCTTTGATACCAAAATTACGCAATTGATTTAATTGAGAAGAACAGATTTGTCGTTAGAAGAAGAAGAAGAAGAAGAAAAAAGAAAAAAAGAAAAAACGATATTTGGGCTTTTAACGAGAAGTTGGAAATGTCATGTGTCGGTGGTCCGCTCAAGCGGAACCGGAGAAAGAGATAACCGTTAACTGTGAGGGCGGTTGGTTAAACGATCGTGTTCCGATTACAGGCACCGCGCGTGAAACCGATCGTGTTGTTACTCTCTTTCCGTCGTACTAAACGAGCGGTGGTCGGGTGCGAATTCGTTCGTAAATCACTGCTCGTCAGGTGCAATCTGAGCCGAGATCCAACACACGGTGATATTGTCCAGCAGTGACTGCTATTAACTCTGGCAGAAGTAAACCCTTGGATTTGTTCCTTTCAATCAAGTCGATTATTAGTGGAAACGAGTTTTCACTTATATTATTTGCCATGGCTGTCTAAAATGTCTACGAAAATTATTATATTTTTATACGAAGCATTTATACATAAATTGACATATATAACGATTGAGCGATAGGTTGTTTTAATTTGAAACAAAGAATTCTGATACAAATGTAGGACAAGCAATGGATACAGAAGAATTTTCTTTTTTTTTTGTTTCAAATTACATTCAAATTTGGTAGTGTGAATTTAAAAATTGTAATTTTCCAAGTCTCGTTTTGTCGATATTTTTTTTAAACAGAAAAGAGATTATGTAATATAGTCTGTTAAATTTATTCTGTGATATATCGACTTATGTATAAATGCTTCCTGGGCTGTTTAAAATATTATCATTAAAATTAATATTTCGTACAGGATACAGAAAAAAACTTGCGGTATATTGATTATCGAAATATTTTAAAGAGTGCACCAGTATATTGATTTTCATAGAAAACATTTTTACAGCCCCATAAATTCTGCGACTCGTGTAATTTTAAGAAGAATCAAGTAACATGGATTAAGTGCACTTTTTAATGAAATATTTTGACCGAGTGAGAGATCGAGTTGGAAGCGTACATCTACAAGCGTACATATGAGCTAATGGGCCAAAATTTGGTATAAAAGATTGTGCAGAAGATTGGGTATCCGGCAGTTATCGCGTAGGAGAGAACCCGCTCGTTTCGGCAAGGAGCGTGGAAACTCGCGCACACTATTCAGAGGATTCGAAGCTCAGGTTGTTCCATTCGATCGACGTCGATATTTGGCAAACTTCCCCATTGGGTCAGAGAAAGACGAGTGCGACGAATATATATATATATATTTCTCTCTCTCTCTCTCTCTCTCTTGCTTGGCGGTCTACCAAATTCTCCTTTTGCCCGTAATATTCGCCAGGGCGAATCCCCCATCAATTGATTTCCTCTTACGTAACAGCACCGAGTTACCGAGAGAATCCCCGGAGGAGGCAACGACCGCGTTTCTATTGGATTCGCGGAAGAAGAAATTCCGGTGATACGTAGTCGTCGGTAACACGAAAACTCAGCAATGTTCGATTATATCTCACGTGTACGTCTTTGTCTAACTCTGTAGCTTCCAAAAAGCCAATATATGTATAGACATATATACGGAGTTACATAAAGGCAAATGGGAAAATACGCGCTGCGTGTCGGAAGAGATATACAGAGAGAGAGAGAGAGAGAGAGAGCAAGACCGAAACGTACAATTTGAGAACACGAAACTTGGTTTTAAACTTGCGAGAATAATTCTCGAGAGGTTTCTCCGAAAGATTCAGTAGTCGCGTTCATTCAAGTTAATCCACTGACGCGATCGGCTTCGGACCTTTCGTGCATGTCCCACCCGAAATCTAAACTCAAACTAGCCCTTTGGTGAAACAAACTTTTTCCTCGTCGTCGTCGTCGTCGTCGTCGTCGTCGTCGTCGTCGTCGTCGTCGTCGTCGTCGTCATCGCGTAAATACGTAAAATCGTCCTCCGGACACGGAAGGACTCTAACAAATTCTCTTTATCTTTTCGCATTCGGATTGCATTTTCTTCTCGTCGTTGAACCAATTTATCTTCATTCAATTTCAATGAATAAAATTTCACGTGAGTGACTGAAAATTGGTTCTTAAAAAACTTTGCCCGATAGTTATTTTCGTTTCGTTGTTACCACAAGGTCCAATTGAGCTTCGGTTAAAATATATATTTCTTACGGTTTGTCATTTTATTTAGTGCCGGATATTAATGAAAGATTGAGATTTTTCCTTTTCATTTATAGACCCCTGAGGAAATGTATCAATGGCCTGTCCATTTTCAGGCAAAGTTCGTGCACCACTTTCAACTCCATTCAATTCTAATGCATTATTTCTCATCTCGGAAATGCAGCTATTCGCAGAGATATCTGCGTGTCATTTGAATGGGTCGTGTGAACGCGAATCGATTAAACTCGCCATCTTAATTTAGCCGGCGTAATTCGGTGCAGCTGAAGATCCAAATATAAGCTCCGTGACACAATTTCGATATTTTCGAGTCGCCAAAAGTCGAATAATTGTTGCGATGGAATTTTAATAAATCTCAATGGAAAAAAGTCAAGAAAAAACCAACAAAAAACATAAAAACGAAAAAACGAAAAAACGAAAAAACGAAAAAACGAAAAAAAAAAAAAAAAAAAAAAAAAAAGTCTATGAAAATGAATATCGTCGTCATATTGCAAACATGATTGTTCGCTTAATCCTGTAATTGCACGTAATTGTAATATTTATGTAAAAGATTCACGGCAAGCGTGGATCGTTGATCTCGATATTGCTCGGTGGATATTATATTTATCATTGACTTTTAAGCATATATAAATGGTGGTGTGTGAACGAGGATAAAGAAAAAACGTCGAACATTATTATCTACGTTTTAAAGAATTGTTCAAATTCATAAAAATGATTCGACTTTTGCGAGATCTCACGATAAAATGGTATAGTGATTAATTGTATCTAATGATTTATTGCGCACAAAGTGCGGGGATATTGTCGGTTGAACTCAGGAGGCTGGATCGATGTGGGATATACGGTGATTTTGAGGGAACTTTGAAAAATTTGATTAAACGTATTTTGAATTGAATGGGATAAATTGTGTAGCTTCGCAGCACGGGCGTTGGGCGGAGTTTAATGTAATATACGTACTGCTGCATTATTATGCATATATGTACAAAGATTAATGGTAAAAATACTCTCGCCCATCCTGAGCCACCCGGATATGCGATAGCCAGGATTTATCGTCACCCAAACAAATGTAAATTGTCAATTAAACTCAACTCGCGGTATAAAAGGAAATAAAAGCTTCGTCCCCGAAGACGAAGAGACGCGAGATAATTCGGTCGATGGTTCGCCCCGAACTCGTTATCCCCACGATACCATGGGTTCTTCTCCTCGTATCCGCGCCATTGTCCGTATCGCGATATATACGCAACAATAATTCACTATTATTCAAACGATCGCTTCTAAATATTCCTCGCAAATAGCGTTAAGACTTTTTCTTCCGATAATTCGTTGTTCTCTCGATTGGAATCTCTTACGTGTCGCCAACACTTGATCGTTATTATTATTATTATCATTGTAAAATTATTCCATCGCGCAATATATCGAGTTGATCGACTCGAAAAATTGGTTATTTAACGCGGCGGTTACAATTTTCAGGATCAAGTTTTCTTCGTTGATATATCTTATTTCTTAAATTAGAATAAAATTGATGAAAATGCAATTATTTATGACATTAATGAAGCGAGAAAATAAGGGGGAGAAAAAAAAAAATGACAAACCTTTGGAAAGTAGCAATGTTACGAGACTATTTGTCGTGTCTATTCGAAATCTGGATAGAAGCGACGAAAAAAAGGCGTGTGACCGTGAGACAACGAAATGACTGAAATGCTGTTCTATCGCAACTGTTTCCCGCATCGCCCTAATTCGAAAATTTCGGAATGACCTCAAGCACTGTACTCGGGGTACGACAAAACTTTACGAATTAAATACAAAGTTGAGGAGAAAAACAAAATGTTTAAAAACAAAGCCCAAAGAAAAAGTAATGACGATGAATAAAAAAATAAAACAGGATAAGGAGAAGAAATAAAAAGAAATCACAATTTCGATTGTAACTCGACTGTTCGATACTACGTTAGTTCGAGTCGATTGGGACTCCGACTATAGCATAGAGTGTAGGTTTATATACCTAAATCAAGTTCGATCGTGTAACGTTACACAAAGATCAGGGTTCGATCAGGCTTTCCATTTAACATGGCCGCTCGCTTATTAGATGGAAGTTTGAGGATTGTAGTCGATGGTTCGTCGTTAGTCGGATTAGGATAGAGCTCCTGTACGCAGCTCCTATTGCGTTTGGTGTAAATAAAACACACACACAAAACATTAAACATTAAACAAACCCCGCAAAAAGCGGTATAAGATGAGCATGAACAAATAAACATATAATCGCGAGTCTATCGATTCTTGTATTTCATCTGATTGCTTTAAACAAACTTGTTCTCACATGTCACATGAAAAAAAAACACAAAAAAACACAAAAAAACAAAAAAAAACTAATTTCGATTGTAAAATTGATTATCGTGAAAAATAGTTTTTATACCGTCTAACATATACATTCATTCTTGTTAACGGTTTCTTTATTCGTTTTGTTTTTTTGTCCTCCCTCTATCTCTCTTTTCCATTGAAAAAGAAAAAAAGAAAAAAATAGCGGTGGAGGTTGAGAATAAAGCGGAAGGCGCTATAACGGCGGACAAAGTAGTTAAGGAAAAAGAGCCTAAAAGATTGAAGAGCGGTTCGCTCGTAGTCGCGATACATTTCCGGGGATGCATCGCGCTTTACCCAACTTTCCATACATTTCTCCCCTGCCTCCTTTTTCCAGGTCCTTTCTCGACGCGCGATATAACTTGGCGTACGATGAACAAAAACGGAAGAAAAAAATAAAATAAAACGTCGGTGGATTTATTGTTGCGAGCTCAACATCGCGGAGCGAACGCCAAGTGTGTCGAGGGAGTAGAAAAGGCCGGGAAAGTCATTGGGCTTGCTCCTCGATAACATCCACCGAGGGCGAGAGAGAGAGAGAGAGAGAGAGAGAGAGAGAGAGTTTAAAACTCGCTTAAGCCCGCGGCCGCGCCCTTTCACCTCCCTTCTCTCCGTCCCTACCACCTACCCACCCACTCACGGACCCTCTTTCTTACCACCGACAATGATATAATTTGAAAAACAGTCACAGAGTCACTCGGGGCATTTGGTAAAAGAGACCGGAGAATGTAGCGCGTCAAGGTAGGCTAGGATATCAAGGGAAATGGAGTGAGAAGCGAGAGATCTCTTGGCGCACAGAGCATCATTGCTAAAATCTTCAGACCGCTCGCTCCGAGTAATGATGTGCTTCCTCGCGAATAGTGCCGTTTCCCTTGGAGATATATAGACCGAAAGAGAGAAGCAGAAAGACGTCTCTATGTATACACGTATATATGTATATGTACATAGAGGTCAACGACCGTGTCTCGCGATCTAGGTCTCGGGGCGAAGCGTGCAAGAAAAGCCGTCGTGGCGCGCGACGGCCAGCCGTTTCGACTCAATGGACATTGCCATCATACCGAGTACATACATATGCATACATGTACCTCGGTACATCGGGTATATAGGTACCAAGGGGATTGGCATATAGGGAATACGGGGGGGCAAAACAGTCAGTGGGCGAGGAATTGCCACCTCGACCGAAAATAACAATTTCCGACAAAATGGCTAATCTTGACTTTTTCAAAAAGCAACCTTTTTCACTTGACCGACTTTTTGTGCATCGCAACCATATTGCTCACGCTTTATATCATTGGTGCGCCACTCGATATGTACGGTCTATTGTTTATTTTTTGTAATCTCTCTGGCATTTGTTTGAGAAAATTTTTTTAAGGCTCGTGGTTCGTCGGCTCTCCTCTCGTGCGCGTGTGTGTGTGTGTGTCACTATCGCGATACGACAGGGCCCCACGAGTCTACCTAGCCGACCCACGTACTCTATTTCCCTTCTCCGCGCTTCTCGAACCCTCCGCCGTCCGTCACGACCCCCGGGCTCGTGATGTAACATACGTCATTCCACCGTCTAATCTCTTTTATCAGCCTTGTCAAGCTATCCCGCGGACCTTGAACGTAACCCCGGTCAAATATATACAAACATAGTGTATATTCTCTCTCAAGTACACTGTATGACATTTTATTTATCCATCGACCGCGATTACAACTCGAACGAACAATCTCTTGACTTTTGATGCTGCTGTGTGATTATTCAAAAACTTTTGTAAAAGATCGACAAAACAAACGATACAACATTAAAGACATTTTGTTTTGTTTTGTTGTTTTTTTGTTTTTTTTTTTCTCTCAAATCAAATTAATTGTCTTACAATTGAACTCGGTAAATTAGTTTGAATGCGGCAATGCCTATATTTTTCGTTGATTTTTATTTTTCCCCCACCGATTTAAGACACCGATAGCAACACAAGTCGAACGATTGTATACTCTGAGTTTTATACTGTATACTACGCAACGCGCACCAGCCTAGACTGAAAAAATAAACATGCATCTCGCGACGTGCACTCGATAATTATAATGTAATGTTATGGTTAAGTAAGTTGAGTTATAAACGGTACGTTGTAGTCTCTCGTCGTATACTATTAGCTCATAGAGTCATTGAAAGTAAGAAGAAAAAGAAAACTTTTTCTCCCCTCTTGTGTAATTGTGCGGCAAGAATTTCATATCATTTTGTATATTTTTCACTCGAACGATTGAGGATTATGTTTTTTCGTTGGATCGTCTATTTTCGCGTGGAAATGCAAGAAACGAAGAAGAAAGAAAGAAAGAAAGAAAGAAAGAAAGAAAGAAGAAGAAAAAAGGCTCACAATACAATGTTGAGAAGGTACTGTTGACTGTGTTTAATCATATATTATTGTTATTGAGTTTAGCTTGTTATAGGTTAGCTGTTCGGGTGTCAGTGGGATGGAAAACTGCCGCGCGATTTGTCATTGGCGAGCGGCCTAAGCCGTTGCTTACGATGCTCGTCGTGTTCCTAAAGGGGAGTAAAGTGAAGAAGGGTCGATGGCAACCGTGGCGATATCCCGCTACTTCGTATGCCACTGTGGTGGGGTAATAGGACCTGAATAAATTGCCGTTGGTAAGTGCTGAGAAGCCAGAGGAAGCTTTCGTAAAACCATACGTGCTTAAAATTCTGGGAGCTCAGCGTCGTCGAGCTAATCTACCGTGATAGAGATGAGCGCTGCTCTTGTATATTATAAAAGATGCGGCGCGAAAGGGTGTCGGGTGCGGCACGAAAGCTCGAGGAGAAACTTTCACTCTGACGAGTTGCCAAATCCCTCTTGAACTTATTCTTTTGAATTAATCGAGTTTAATAACTCGCAGGCAGTTTTCGATCACGCGACGCATCTTCTGACTGATTATACAGACTGACACCGAGTGTACACGGTATGTGCATACATGTCCTAATTATATACATACGACAATACATACGTCCTTAACATTATTCTGGTCATATATTCCCAAAAGCTCCCAGTACCCGGTGGTATCCCCAGTGCTGTGTACCACTTGTAATTCGATGCAACACTATCTTTTTCTTCGGCGTGTCTCGACATTGATCATAAATAAGGACTACTGTGAGACGACACGATATGAGACCGGATGAGAGGGGACAAGAAATACTCGAAAACATTCGATAAAAGCATCGTTTTCCGAATGGCGTGTCTCTCGAACGTTCATACATAACACTTATATTCGAGTATCGATAGATACAAAAGTTTATTTATCTCCGACGATAATAGAAAATAAAGGATAGTAGTTGATAGTGATTTAAGCACCAGCAATCGGTTGATACTCTATTATCGACGTGGCGAGCAACGTCGTCGACCGAATCAAACACATCTAAAACCGGCGACTCCTCGTCATTTACACCGTTAAAGTTAACCGAATCGCTAAATCGACAAGTTGATATTTAGATGACAATTAATACAAAGTCTAACGAAAATACAAGAGAACAATTCAAAAGAAGAGACAAAAGAGAGCAAGAGATAGAGCATATATACCTTTCACACTATGGTATACATATATCTTTGATATATATTAAACAGAATTCAATAAAAAGACACCTATATGTTTCAGAATGTAGTTTACCATCGACGCATCCAAGTCCCTCCTCGAGCGTCGATATCCGATTATACAATTTTTTCATTCGAGAAATTCAAATATCAAGGATACGGAGAGTCGAGATGAGATTGTCAATGTGGAGTCGATTGAAAAAACGTCCGCGACTCAAGTACACCGATAGACCTGTGAATAATGTTAATCTTTTTTCTTTATTTCTATTATTATTATCACTTTTGTTTTACATCCCAACGCCATACATTTCTTCGATTCGGTGAAGGAGTCGAGGCTCCTGTCGAATCGTCCGCGTTCGATTACGGAAAGAATTATATTTAAAAAAAAAAAATATATATATATGTATTAAGAGTCAATTGGCCGTTAAAGTGTGAGCCTCCCCTCGCCTTGATGTCATGATGAATGTAGAGATCGACAATTTACTATTGTCGTCGGTTTAAAAAATTGATAAATCTATTTGTCGTGAAATTTTCTTTAATGATTGTCCTAAAACCATACAAAATAAGTTTAATTATTATCTTCATCGATACGCTATTGTATATGTATATACGACGACAATAGTAAAAATCCGGCCATCGATACTGTCAATTGTCGTGTTAATTCCTTCTTGGATTACGAAAAAGCTGGCCTATAGTATTATTTTATTACAATTCATAAGCTGCTCCAAAATATCCTCACGGAGTCACGTGCGCAAGTATTTGCAATATTTTTATTTGTTTCTCTCTCTCTCTCTCTCTCTCTCTGAGACGGATGTGTGTGCGTGTTACGCGAACGATGTTTTGAAAAAAATGAATGGTAAAGAAAAATAAAAAATGCTCGACGCTATCATTTTTTTTAATTTCATGTATCGGGGACAATCGTAATTATCGTTGTCATCTAAGGATTTACTTCTCTTCTATCGATCGCAAGACGACAAATGCATTTTTTTTTCGTAGTTGACAACGATAATTATCCATTATGCTTGCTCTAATGTATATATATATATACACGCAATTGTCGATGCAGTTTTCATTTAACTGAATTTTTTCTAATACCTATCTACGTGGGACATTTATTTCATTTTGTTGGCTGGACGTCTTCATATTCCGCTAATCGATTTACTAGAAGCCAAATTATCACTTGCTCATATATACATTCGTACAAAATCGTGGTATCGATATTCCGAGTTCAGGCTATTTTTTATTATTTAACCCTTTAACTACCGTCAATAAAAATCAGTGTTTGTGATTATTACGATTATTATTAAAAGATCAAAGGCTTGGAGAGAACATATTTCAGTTAGATGAATCTAACTTTTCATGTGTAAAATCGCTCCATCCGGCACTCGACAATACTGTCAAATCAATGATGAGCTTACGCCGTTTTAATCGCGTTTCGCAACTGAAGTAACCCATAATGACCCGAACAAATCGTTTTCGTTTGATCGATACATGATAGAAAAAAAAAAGAAAAGGAAACAAATAAAATTGCCCAATCGAATTATTACGGATCAGTGGCCTATCCTCACAGGGTGTTTTTTCTCATAAAAAGGCATTGTATCGTTGATAGTCCCGTGTGCCAGTGACTCTCGTGATTTCGTAATCGCGGTGTGTGCTCTATTCTACATCGACGATACTTAATAATATAACTCGTAATCTCCAGACGGTCCTCGCAATCGTGACAAGTTCGAAGGGATTAAAAAAAAACATTTTAACTGCACGAAAGTATAGTAGCCAGTAAGTCAAAACAAAACAAAGAAAGAAAAATAAAAATACTATATACCTACGTTATAGAAATAGCTAAACGAGGACGAGCCAAAGAAAAGATAAAATGAAAAAGAAAGAATAATAATAATGAGAGGGTGCAAAAAGATGGTTAAAGGAAGGTGAACTACGAAAATTCCTAAAGGTCCTTCGGGCCATTCAGAAATATAGAGCAGTATTTTTCGACTGAATTTCAAGATCCTCGGAGATATTCAAAAACATTTTTGTTCTTTTTTTTGTTTTCGATACTAATGTTCATCGGGGTGATTAACTGTGTCTCGTGAATTAAAATGTGTTGTAAGGAGGGCTCTCGAATTTCGACATCCGAGGAATATTTAAGGACGCGCAGTTCGATGGTTTTTACCGGATCTTAAACATTCTCCAAAGACCTGTCTATGTACCTGCTTATCTAGATATAAGACAAAAATTAATAAAAGCAAGTGACACGCGTCAAAACTACATTGAATATGAATTCAATCTCCACATGGGCAAAAGTCAATCATATAATTCAAGCTTTTTCCCGGGCCCGTTGATGGAGATTGAAAAAACAAGACGTGACGAAAAAAAAAAAAAAAAAAAAACACCTATAATTTTACCGTTCAATTATTGTCCCATTTCGTTATATCGCAGTCATAAAATAACGAGTCGCTAATTTGGTCTATTCCACGTCCTCTGCTCACGCGAAATGCGAAAATGAAAAATTGTTATTTAACGAGCCACGTGTAAAATGTCGCGCTTAACAAAAGTGGCAACATTTATTGGCATTACCTTTCGTTCGATTTTACTTTGAAATATAATTGTTCAACAAAACTGATGGTCGCGTATTATACCCGTAAAAAGATAAATAAATAAAAAAATGATAAAAAGGGAAAGAGAAAAAAAAGTGCTCGGTCTACGAAGGTGAAAGAAACGTGTGGAGTTGTTTGTGTCTCGAGAGAGCCTGAAAGGGAGAGAAAGAGCGAGGAAGATGGACAAGAGAGCCGATGACAATCTTTAACGACGGGTTAAACGGGTATCCGGAGACATCGGTGTGTGGCTCTGGCGAAAGAATCGCCCCAATCTTCTACCGCCGTCGTTAAAATAATCATTAATTGTGACTGCTAAAACAATTCTACAAAACCCATATAATTCGCGATTACCCTCTTGTTATCCAACCTCGTCATTACAATTTTAACTGTCTAGGATTAAGATACGTCGCGGGGGCCACATATTTATTCAACTCATTCGTTCAAGTACTCGGTATGATTGGTGACGAAAAAATTTATCATGAGAAAAGTAAACAAAAACAAACAAACAAACAAAAAACAACCGTTCTTTATTTGTTTTTGTATTTTTATTCAATGTTACCTCTATACGAAAAGGAAATTCCAATACTATTCTCATTGAAACTTCGAGTGGACCTAATACGACCCGGCAAAATGGTTTTTTCTTTTCATCGAATCCCAATTGCATTTGTGGCCCCTGTAAATATTCAACAAATACAGAATAATAATTGATAAAATCGTGGTAACCGCAAATTCGTGATTGATTTAATTTATTTTTCAATATTCTCCGTACATTTTTTATTAATATGAATTAACGAAAAAGAAAAACTAACGACAGAGCCCTTTGATCGTTAAGTTTGGTCCGGTATATATATATATATATATTTCCTTGTTCCATGTAAAGACTGCTCACACCCAATATTACGTGACGATGAACACGGTCACTCCGAAACTCGAATCGACATGTTGATAGCGTTATTAATAACTACAGCCATCGTCTGCGAGTGTACAATGATACAATCAATTGAATTAATATAATTCAAAGAGTCTACATGTCAATCTATTTCTCCCTCCCCGCGACCCCCGCGACCGCCACCTCTCCTCACCCTCACCCACCCCCCGATATCCCGTAGGTACTTATGAGTAAAAATTCCATGAATGAAAACAACACGAGAAATGTGTAGAGGCCCTTGATTCATCAAAATTATTAAAAATGACGACGCGAAGCTTGAATCGGAAATGAAAAAGTTTCTCAGTTGGAGAGCCGACACGATTCTTGCTTTGATTCAAGTGCAAAGTTCGATTGTTTGATACATCCTTTTAACCGGTTATTAGTAATAAGTAGTGCAAACATGACTTCCGCTAAACAAATACTTTGTTTATATCATGAATTTATTAAAAAACTGTGTCAAACGATCATTGAGTTACAAAAATTTGCTCCACACGATAAATGAGTTTACGTTGCGAGACATAGAATTTTCAAGACATCGATGAAGCTAAGGGTCTCGGACAAAATGAAACGATTATACTAGATAGCTTGCAATTGTTGATATTTAAAAATCGATATGTTATATCAATACGATATTATTACGATAAATATGAATTATGTGTATATTTTACTATAACGAATGATAATGAAGCAGAAAAAACAAACAAACAAACTTATACCTACCAATAACCAAATGAATGATTGATGTAATGCCATTAAAAACGAAAAAACAAGAAAAAAGAAAAAAGAAAAAACAAAAACAAAAACAACACAAAGAAAAACAAATATGAAGATATAAGGAATTATGATGTTATTGTGAAATTCATTGTGGATATGTATAATTCGACGTCTGCCCAAAGTGGCGAGATCTAACCGATAACCAGAGATTCTGACATAAATGAGTATATATGTATAAAAAATAAATGCCTCAGCCGATTCACGTCCAATCTATCCTTTGAAAAATCGAAATTTGTAGTACTCGATTATTTTTCGCCTCCACTTTTGCAATTATTATTTTCATAATATTCTTTACTTACTAATTTCTTTTTCTTCAATGCAGCGCCAATTTTTCTTTATGACCTACGGAGAAATCCATGGCGTGTTCCCTTTCTCGCGATATTAGTATTTATAATATTATATTTCATTCAGCCGAAATACCGAGTTGGTACGGTTGTTCATTCGCGATAGCGGAAATTTATTTTCTCCGCCCACATCACCGCGAGTTATCGTCGAAGGCCTCGCGGGTAAACGAAGCTGCTCTATAATTCGCTTAATACAAAGGAAGAAAAAAATATATTGCGTCGCCATTGGCTGGCGTCGCATAAAAGAGGTGGAGTGCCGAGGGCCACCGACGACGACGACGACGACCTACGCAACCTGCCCGACGACAACATTGCCACACGACCAACACACCCGAGGTTCTTTTTTCTTTTTTCTTTTCTCGGTTAAATAAACCACACACAACATAACATTCCGCGTTGTTGTACTTAGCGACAAAAGTTGGCTATATTCCATGGAATTCCGTATCGGTTTTGGGCGTGTACAAATTCGCGACATCCTTCGTCGATTAAAACCGAGAAACTAAAGTGAAATCGTCTAAGAAAGGTGCAAAATAAGTTATAATTTTTGAAAATCTTAAAGCTCCCTAAGCCGTTTCACCGAGTATTATTTCATTTGCAAGGCAACGCCATACGAGAATAACGAAAGCTCTCCGTTACATCTAGAAAGTTGCGCCGACAGTAGAGTTCCGTTATACCGATTGCGAATAACGCATCGAGTTGGGGGACTAGATCCCCATATCCATATCGAGTTCAAAAATAATACGACCCAACATAGGGAAGCGGCATGAGAAAAATAGAGGGGATTCAATATTAGCGATTTATTAGTGGAGAGTGGAAATTTGTAAGCGCGGGCGCGGGCGCGCGCGTCATATGTCGTGCCGGCTTGTTCGATCGTACGAGAAGTTTGCCGCTACGTTCTTCGTTTCCATCCATGTTCCGTAGTGGTCACTGCGTCGGTGGCTGTTGATGCACGGAAGACGGGAGGTTCTTACGACGCGTCGATCCACAAAAATCAATTTACCAGTAACTATTCCATGGAAACGACTCATCTATTTCTCCGCTCGACTAATTGTGCCATTTGCTTGTTCGACGATTGAGTAATGTCTGCAGTTTTCAGTACCCGCTCCGTACGATACGACGTCTCGTGTTCCTCCCGCCTTCTTCGCTCTCCTATCGACATTGTTCAACAATAACGAGCATCAACACTCTACGGCACAAAAACATCGGACAACATGGCAATTCTTCCACCGGATCCAATTTATTTGTTCAGAGGAGACATGGGCCCTGTGCACAGTCTACTCTTCAAAGTTTCGCCTTACATAGAACACCTCTATGCGGGCACTGAGAAAGGAGAAATTCACATTTGGGACCTGAAGGTCAGTACGTTCTATCTTTTCTTTGTGTCCAGGCAAACAAAACCGAATCAGAATCGCGCAATGAATTTTTTCTTTTTTCATAAAAAAAAAAAGGAGACTCTAAATTGGTTATGATTAATATTTTTAAATGGGCGAGTTTCCAAGCGGAAATAGAAATAAAACGAATAACATTAGTTTCACCGGAAACTCTATATCAATCCCATGGAAATCTACCTATTCGTGATACCGCTAAAGAAAATTCCGTCGATACCAAAGATTCTACGAATTATCTGCAATTTTACAGAAAAACCGAGAGATATTAAAACTAGGAACGAATAAGGAGCCGTGCATATCCTTAAAGCTGGCCGATGATCGATTGGTCAGTCAAAGAAAGGGCGGTGCCATTAACGTGTGGAGCGCAGACGGATCCAACTGGATAATGGAGAAAGTTGTTGACAACTCGTACTGCGGTTTCTGCAGGTCAACTACTTACTGTTCTAATGAATGACGATTCCCGCTACCGACGATACGACGTCGTTAGAAAAAAAAATGCACGGATACATTGTAAGAACGTTGTATCCCACAGATGTCAATTGTTGGGAGAAGATACACTGCTCGTACCGCTTCCAAATTCGACAGTCGGCGCAATGTCCCTCAAAACTTTTGATATTGTATATAAATTGGATTCCGCGTCATTCGATAGTCCCATGGCGTTGGGTGAAGTTATGGCCATCAAGTCTATGGATTTTCCCGAGAATGCTTATGCGTTTGTGTGCTACGAAAGCGGACACACCGCAGTCTGGGATACCAGAGAAAGAGCTGTAGTCAGTTGGCTGAAAATCGACGAATGTCCGATGGCCATTAATTTTGATAATTACTGGATGAGAGGAATCATCGGGAGTCCAACCGATAAACTTGAGGTAGGTACTCCGGGAGTATCGAATGAGCACCGAATCACTGAAACTTGAATAGTTCACTAGAACGCTGCAAACAAAAATATTCAATTTTTCACTTAAACGAATACAATACGAATAAATCCTTACGTTTATATAAATAACGAGATAATTAACTGAATTAACATGCCATTATGCAGCCTTAATGTGCATTTCAAGAGATTTAAATGGATTGTCTTTTATTAATATTGTCATTATATTGTTTATGTGACTGAGAGATGATTTAATTTCAGATCTTCGAGATGAGTAAGAGTCACATACTTACCGCAAAAACATCGCTCGTTCTGAAGAATCCGGGCACATCGGTAATCGCTTCGCGACCCGATGCTAAGGTATTCGCAGCCGGTGGTTGGGACGGACGTTTGCGAATATTTTCATGGAAAACTCTACGACCTCTCGTCGTTCTCGATCAACATAAAGCGGCTATACACGACATTGCTTACTCCACCGGAAAGGTCGAAGCTCACAACAGCAAAGGCCTCATGGCGGCCGCCGGAAAAGACGGTATAATTTCACTTTGGGATCTCTATAACCAATGAACATAAATAAATATCGCGATTTGTACGTTCCATTACGTTCTAACGATGTTCGACACTTGAGAAGATTATATTTTTCGTACAACACACAACGTCAAGATTTTTGTTGATTCATCTGTATGAATGATCTAAGCGACTGCAATATGTTTCTATGCAAAAATGGGCACGATTCGAATGAATAAGTTACAAATTATTATTATTCGAAATTAGAAAACAAAACAAAAACGTATAAATGTTTTTGTTTGTACACAATTATTTATTTACAACAATGCTATTTGTTCTTTTTTTATTCGGATGATGCCCATCTTTGTAGTAATATCGATAAAGTTTTAAGAGAAAACACTGGTGCATTACAGTTGGAAATAATTGCAAAAACATTCGTGAAGAGAAAAAAAATGTGTAGGTTGGAAAGTTGTGAATTATAAACACCGAGCCTGTGCATGAAGTTTATAAATTGTTTACGATTGAATAATTCCTTTTTTAATCGTTGATAATTATAAAATTTTACAATAATTTCCAACAATGTAATGGCAAAAAAATTGGGAAAATAAAGGAGGCAACGCAGAAGTGAACAAAACGATAATCTTTACCGAGTCTATAAACTTACTCAGTTCTTTCGTAAAATGCATACTCCGGGCCAACGTTACCCCTAAAGTTCCAGCACAATTAGACAAAAACAACATCTTAAAACTAAACATTCATCGCGTATGACTATTTCGATCGTTGCTACAAAACGACGGAACCAAAGAAAATTTTCAGCCCGCATATATAGCGCGTCATAAATATCGTTTGATTCCGCGCTACGCCGTACAATGCAAATCAAGTGCAACCGGAAATAAATTTAAAAAAACTACTTGGTTCCTCAATGAGACGAGATCACCGACATTACGCAAGGAAGAGAGAAAAAAGGAGAAACCGCGTGAAAAATATTCTATATAGCACCGCTCGTCAATCGACGAAATAAATTTCTAAGAAAAGAAAAGAAAAGAATAGACTGTACAGAGCGTAGACGATATATCGTCAGACTGGTACGAATTTGCTTCTTCGTTTATTGATATGCATCTCCGGATCTTCGGAATTTTCGGGCATGCGTCTCCGTTTCCTCAAGGGCCTGGCGGCGCTGCTTCTCGCGTTTATCGAGACGGAATTGTCCTCATTATTGGGAGTTCCACTGTTGGAGGAGGAGCTTGCGAGTGGCGAGTCGAGGGAGGACGAAGAGCGGCTGGTTGAATTAACTAGAAGCGGAAGCGCCGGTGTATTGGCATGGTGAGATTGGTTCTTGGGCGATTGACTAGTGGTCGTGGTTTTTCCTCGTTGCGAGAGATCTTCGGGCAGAGGCGCGTCCGCTTGCATGGACGTGGAATCCTGTTGTGGAATTCTCGATCCGCAGGGACTTTTCGTTCTCGAATCGCGATTATCGGCGAAAAATTTACCGAGTAGCGGTATCGGTATCGGTATAGGAATTGGAATGGGTATCGGTATCGGATAGGGAACTAGAACCGTCACCGGTGGCAAGAGATTCGAAATTCCTTGCTGAAGAGAAGGATTCTTGGATTGCGTGGAATGCGGCGGAGGTCCCATCATCGGCATCGAGCATCTGGCGGGAAAATTTCCGAGCCTCATAGGCGGCGGGGAATATCGGTGGTGATTCAAGTGCGGTGCTGCGCTGTAAGGTTGCCTTTCCCTGCTAAAAAGTTGCGGAGGTGGACGCGGATTGTCGGGAATCCAGGTCGGAGATCTCGAGACTCTCCGCTGCCTGGGATGCCTCGGATAGTGGCGCCCTCTGTTCCCATTATTCGCCAGTAATTTCTTCACGTCTTTCACGTGCAGCGATGTTCTCTCACATCGAGCTTCGGCGGACACTTCCCGACTTGTATTTTCATTCTTCGACTTGGGGGAATTTGAACTATTGTAACCGACGACATCGACCTCGATGAGGTCTCTCGACCTCGCGAGATCCTCCAAACGTTCGGCTATCGAGACTGTCGATGCTTCTACGTCCACGTGACAGTCATTCGATCTCGTGGCTTCGCTTGGCTTTGACTCTCGACATCGTATTCTATACTCCTCGTCCCTCAGCGACTCTTTGATAGCCTCTTTTATTGTTTCCCCGTCAAATACACTCTCACCGTCCTCCATGTCCTCGTTTTTCTCTTGGGATTCCTCGAATGACCTCACGATGGCGCGTATCGAAGCGCTATTTCGCTCTGTCTCCGTCACTTCCGAACAACTTTGGGAATCCCTATTCACCCGGATTTTTTCACCCTGGGAGTATCTTTCCGAGTCTTCGGGAACGGAAATCGATTGTCCCGAGGCGGGCTCGTCGTCTACCACCAAGTTCTCATCGAGTGGACTCGGCGGAGGTGATCTACAGTCGCGTAACCATAATTCTGGCGTTATCAGTCCGGCTCCTTGAGTCGCTGTATTGCTCGAGGCTGGTAACGTTGTAGGGAGTCCGTGTAACGCTAGATGTGCCTGTGTTTCTCTGCAGAAGATATTCATCTTGTACTGATTCAGGCACTTGTCGCTGCAGAACTGAAGCTGACATTCGCCGTCCTGTCGATAGAGAGAAGATGATACCGTGATTTTCGATACGGTCGGACTTTTAGCATAGAGCGTCTTACCTGAAAATCAACGTAGCTCACTGAGTGACGAACGTGTTTGCACCAATCGCAGGTCCGGGCTCTCTTAAAAGCCGCTCTTCTGCCTGCCGCGAAACAAGCCTCGCTGCAGAAACGACCGGAATTGTTGCTCGTCAGTGTAAACGAGAGGGTAGCGCTTCCCGGTTCCCATAATCCTCCGGAACGACCGCACCACGAACACGCCGTTCCGCTATCTGAAATATATATTCAAATATTTTTCATCACACTACAAGCTTCTATGTTATTTCATTATTATTCACATTTTACGAATCTATCTCTATCGGAAACTCTTAACTAAAATTATGTCCATTTAATTTTGCGATATCGAATTAAATATAAAAATGTACATATGTAATAATTGTACTTTTATCAATATCGCATATATTACACGATATGATTCACTCAGTGGCCGCCTATTACAAGATCCACTATGGATTCTGTAGTAAACCGATCGCAGCTTCACCGCATGAAATTGATGCATGGCTGAGGACCAAGAGAAAGGGAAGTTATTGTACACCGGCCGCTGATGATGCTGCTCATACACGTATCGTTTACCCATATCACATGACTCGACGGTGAACCACGTACCTACATGTGTACCTCTATACATATATATATATATATATGTATATAATGGTTTAGAGATATAATACATATTTATAATCATAAAGCCGTGGCGGCGGTTCACAAACGAGTATTGTACGCACCCGCGAGTCAACCACCCCAAGTTTGCACCGACATTTGGCTCGATACGCCCGCTATAATTCTCCGAATGCGTATTTTACAAAGAAAATTGTGTCACTGTATTCCACCGACTTGAAGGTAATTCGGTGAAAAAAATTTTGAAGCTCCGACTTGCACACGTGTTGAGATATCGAATTAAATTTTTTCCACAAATCGGTTAACATTAAAGTTAATTTTGATTTGAAAAGAGGAGCATAGATAGTACGGTTGTCCGAATAGAGGTTGTTTAAGGCGGGCGCGTCGGTGCTGGGAAGGCTACTCCGGGAAACTGCAACGGGAACGGATTAGAGACTAACTCGTACGCGTGTCCGTGTACATACCGATAGTACTCGGACCGATAGATTTTCAAAGGGTTTCGTGAGCCCCGAACAAAATATAGTTGGCGCACGCCGAGTGAGAGAAAGAGAGAGAGAGAGAGAGAGAGAGAGAGAGAGAATAGAAAATACGTGAAAGGGGAGAATAGCAGATTTGGATTACGTGTTTCGAAACGAGAACACGACGGATGTCGCAACGACGCTCTCAATGTCTCTCTTTTCGGGCTCTGGCGCCCTCTTTCGTCTCGCCAACCTCCCCGCCGCTAACACACAAACCAGTGAATTCGAGCGAGAGAACCAGTTTTCTAAATATACTGCGAATGTGACACGTACTTGGGTGTGAATTCGTTTGGTGCGAGCCGATACGATTTCAACGACGTTCGGATTTCATAGGCAAGGCTACACAATGTGTTGTGCATCGAATGATGCCAGAGGACATCGCGTCGTGCGGCTATTCGCGGTACCGCGATATGCACCGATAAAACTTCAATTATCCAAAGTAGTCGGGCTAGGTGATTTTGTCTAATTTTAATGAGATGAAAAAAATGACAATTAAGTTCCGTTAATTGTAATAGAGTTTCATTCGAATTTTGCCCAATTCATGATAATGAATAAATAATTTCGATATCAAAATAGGGAAAAATGAATATCTCGGTGCACTAGGGTTTAGTGGCTCCCGCATGAGTTGGCGGTTTAGCGAAGAATTTAAAAACCCACACACACGGAGAGTATACGCGTGAAAGAACTGCGAGAGAAAGAGAGACGGAGAGGAGTTGACGTCCGCACCGATATTCAACAATTTATTCTCGGCATAGGAAGTTCTTGGTATCGTATTACGTTGCGCTATTCCTGTGGGCACCGCGAAAACGTGGTGCTCCTCTGTTGCTGCTGCTGCCGCTGCTGCTGCTGCTGCTCCTCTGGAAGGCAGAGTTACGAAAATACTCTTTCTCCGTTCAAGAGTTGCTTACTGCCGCTGACCGCTACCAGATGTCCCGATGCTTTTGCTACGTCGTCGCAGCTTGTGCTACCTACACTCGGAGAAATTGTGCAAGTTCTCGCAACTGCAAAGTCACTGCTATTCATTTTTAATATCATTATTTTCTTGTATTTACGGTGAATGAAGAAATAAAAACAGTAAAAAATTATTTTACTTGTTAATATTTTTTAATCGATCAGACCTTCCGTGACTTTACCCACTATCGCAATATTGTATTATACAATATGCCTGCATCGGACACCATTGTGGCGTGGCCTCTCGTTGTAAAGACTAATTAATCAAAGTTCCAAGAGAAAACGAGTGTAATAGCTGGGTGTCCACTGTGGATGGTCCTGTAGTTTCAAGTTCAAAGCGTAAGGTTCGTCGGTGACGGGGCGGGGAGGGGGATTCACTCGAATTTCGAGACGAAAAGGAAATTTACGTTGGGGAAGACAAGATGACAACTACTAATTGAGCACTTGCAGGCTCTCGGAGGTGATATAGTATATACATATAGGGTAGTTTACAGGTAGAGAAGTTTATGAGAAACTTTGGACTTGGAAACTACTCGTCTTACCCGGGTACCGGGAACGCACAATTTAAAGCCTTCGCGTAGGCTCTCCAGTGGCGCCGTAAACTTTAACTGCAGCGGCTGTACAAGTGCCGCTAAGGATAGCGAAGATGAAGAGGAAGAGGAGGGCGAAGACACAACCGCAAGCACCTCGCGCCCGAGTTACCATTGATATCCATTGCACCCCGTTACCATACTTTTCTATCTGTCGATTGATCCAGCATTGATTCGTGGAATATTTTCCGCGATAAAATTCGATCTGTATCTAATGTTTCCATCGACTCGAAACGATTTTTTATTCACGATCTCTTGGACTTTTGATTTTTCGTACAATAATTCCATTCGATTCCATCGGTAATGCGATACCAGCGACAAACGACCAGGATAATATCAAAAAATCCAATCTCGCGTTTTACCGCTAACGAGATACTCGAGGGAAATCTCCGCTTTCTCAATTATACTTGTGCTTTTGTTCTCCGATTAAACGAGATATCCGATTTGCTAACAATTATTGAAAGTTGGACCCCCGCCCCGAAAATATACTTATAACGTTTGTCGTTTGATTTATTTATTGTTTATCTTTGCGAGGGCCAATTTTCAAAATCACCGTCGACAAAAGACACACGATAATTACCAGGTGTGTCCGAGGCTGAATCGCTGTTATCGAGTTGTCTCGGACTAGCGGGTCCAGTTTGCAAGGACGAAGCGGGCGAGGACGGTCGAGCTCCACTGACGCTGCCATTATCCTTGCACGAGCCAGCGGAGACACTGGCTTGGGAGGATCGTGATGCTCGACATGGAATCGGCGACCTCGACGAGCCCTTCGTTCTCGTCGGTGAGCTGTTGGGTGGGAGGGCATCGGGACCGTTACTACCACCGCCACCGCCACCACCACCGGAAATAGCTTGCTGGTCCCTTGATCGTTGATGATGCCTCGACACCACGGATGAACCAAAATGGTCCAGATTCAGTCCTCTCGTGCACCCACTGTCAACTTTCTCGTACCCGTACCAGCCCAAAAGCTCGCTCATTGCCGTCGCCGCATATTCCTGCAACAAATATTTATTTACTCTTGTATTTCGAAAAAAAAAAAAAAAAAAAACAAAAACAAAACGTACAGTCAAAATAAATAATTATCACAAATACCACAGACTTTCTCGTTATTGTACAATTTCTGGTATATTCTTTTTTCCTCTGACAATTAAAAAGGTACCGATAGAATACCGATATTACCGAAAAGAATGAAATTTTATTGTAAAAATGCCCAACATTTTCATCGTATTCATCGGTTTCCACAAACGCCCCACAACTTTACTCTATTCCTAATTATTCCCGAATAAAACGAACACGTATGTGATAAAAAAAAAAATGTAGAGCGCTATGAATGAAAGACATATCAATTGCACATCAAAAGAAGATAATGGATAAAAATTGAGGGACGCATCGAATAATGTTACAAAAACCATGAACCACTGCACACCCTAGCTTTGGATATAAATATCGAACGTACACAATGAAATGAAACGAATATTACGATCCATTTTATTTTATATTTCTATGAAGATTAAAATGATAATAACGGAAAAGTGATATGACGAAAACGGATTTTATATGTGTGTGGGTTTAGGCAACTCGTCGTATTCGTCCGTTATGACGACCGCGCACGTACATATAACGGGAAAGTTGTGCTATTACGTTTTTTCGAATAAAATCGACCTGTACGTATATCGCGCACAATCGTTTGTAATAATACATTATTCAGCGTTGGGCGAAATTCGTCGGTTTGTGGAATTAAAAGCCAAAGGTTTTACGGTTCGGAAGATACGCGCCCTGCTCTCAATTCAATCATCCCAACTTATGGAGCGAATGATTTCGCGTAAAATGAAATTTGAGGTTACGATAATGTCGGCGAGAGCGTTTTTTTTGAAACATAGAGAAATATAGGTAGGTATATGTGAGGTGTTTGGACGTGGATATTATCCGCGCTATCGAGGCTTGGCTCGACTTTATATTTTGCGCCGTAGTGTATGCAGCCGCATGTATCTATCACCCTGTGCGTACATGGTGTGGATATCGGAGATATCAAATGACCCGACGGATCAATCCATTAGTCGACCAGTCTCGGTTACGCTTACTCTGCACCGAGAAACACCCATGCACAAGTGAGAACTTTTCTTTTACTATATATATATCGACATATACATACATATAAGCTGATCGGCGAGCATCAAATACCACCCCCGCATGTATATTATACCGCGAATTTATATTTTATCATCGGATTTATTGAAATATATTTTCCATCCAATTGCAAGTAATACATGACACGTTTGACGTCATTTACGATAACGAAAAACCCTCTTTTTTGTTTTCCATCACTCGATATCAGATTTCTACAATTTTAACAAATCCGATTGCTTTCATAATCGATGTGTGAAAATAAAATACAAAAAATAATAATAATACTCAATTAAACGGACTGTATGATATAAATTATGAATAATGATGCTGATTCTTACATCTTTTAATGAGATATCGGGATATGAGGGAGGGAGGGAGGGAGGGGGGGGGGGGGGGGCGAAAATACAATGTTCGTGTTCTCATGAGTTTCGAGTGTCGGGCTCGACTGGCACTCGACTGACACTCTCTTTGTGTGACATTGTAACGAGGTATAGAGATAAAGGAAAGTAGAGTGAATTTCTCTCAAGGTGTATGTGATAAACACCTAATTCCGTTAGAGGATCCCGCACCACCGGGAGCATCAGAGAGATTATAACCACCAGCCGCGCCGTTGGACCGAGTGTAGTGAATACATCGTTAGCGGGATAGAGTCACAGAGAAGCAACAACGACCACCAGCGTCATCCCTGCCGCGTGCTACTTTTTGAGCCGCCGACGTTTCCCTTGCCGCCAACTCCGCAACGTCGTAATTCAATACAGGCGAGGTGTTTCGTTACTCTGACCCAACGCAAACGCGCAGGATTCAACGTTCCTTGAAATTGTACCTTTAAAGACTAGGGAGATGTCGCTCAAAGGATTTTACCGTGTGATATGTGTATACACGATGTCCCGCCGTCCGGTACGTACAAATCCAACCTGCAGAAATACATTGATTCCACTTGCGACTTTGTAACATTTTTTTTTAACACATTTTTCTCGTTGAAACGTTACCAAATTTCCTTATAACAAAAACAATCGAGTCCAAAGCAATAATCTTTTATCCTTATGAATATCTGAAATCGTAGGCTTCAAAGAGTCATTAATTCTGGCTCAAAGGATGGTACTTTGTAATATATTCGCAATGTATCGGGTTTAATACACGCGATACGCACAACGCGACAGCATCCATTCATTTATAGGTCAATTTATAGGTAAAAAAAAAAAAAAAACAGAAAAACATTGCGGTATTTCTTTTTTATAAAAATGTAATTCATCGTTTCTTTGTATTATCAAATGTTAATTAAAAAAAAAGATAAAAGTCGAGAAGAATTATGATTTTGTATAAATAAGGTAAATAGAGAAAAAATGGTTGAACGTGAAATTTGTGAAAATACGAGAGCTCTCGGTTCGTTCTGCAGGAGCGCATTATATTTCTGGAGGGAAAGAGCGAACTCGCGCGCGGCTCGTCGCGTGGTGAACGTTTGTAACATTACACCCGGTCTATCGGCACTGTAACAGGATATCTCATTCATTATTATACGCACGAGAAAAAGTCAGTCCAGCGTGCGGGCAAGGCCAGTCGGATCTACGGATACTTTTCCACATTATTTATACCAGTATTATATACACATATCCAAAGCTAAATAGCAATCTGTCTGTATTTACGACAAAAAAATCTGCGATTCATTTTTTTTTTTTCCTTTCATTGGCAAGTTGAAATTAATTAACGACACATTTTCATATTATCGAAAGCTAATTCGAGTAGATTCAAAAGTTAGTATAAAGCTATAAATAATAAGACTGTGTAAGCTTAAAACTACTGGAATTAATAATAATCGCAACTTTCTTCTCATGAGGTTAATCACCCGACATACCGAGTCACAAATGCATGGCCGCTTATCGTCGTGCGGACAAGTATATATATATATATTTTATGATGGCAAAGCATGACGTCAGGGGCAAACGGGCGGTGTGCAAGGTGGCCCATGGTGTAAGATTTCTTCGCGGATCTCACACTGAAAACCACGACTGTTGGCATGTAAGGAGGAGGCCCGCTCTATACACGGGATAACGCTACATGTGTATATACGCTTGTGTAGTACGCAGCGAGATGGGTATAGATTTCTTGCTCGAGAGCGCCGATCCTCAAAGACAAGAATACCTTGTATCTTCGTATAATCAGGAGGTATACGCGCGATCTTGCCGAAGGATCATTTACAACCGCTTGGATTACTGATTTACGCCTGCCGCAACTTTACACAAACACACGCCTGTCGCTCTTCCCCGCCTATATAAAAGACGTTAACGAATGTCCGAAGAAATTGCTCTCCCTCTCGCATTACATATCTCCCTTTTTTTCCAATCACTCAGCATGAGAATTTTTTTTTTTTTTTCCCTCTATAACGCAAATTTACCAATCATTTTTGCTTTCTCGTGGAGAACGACTTTGTATTCAGGGGGATAATTTTACTGAACCATGCAATAACGCATAATCACGCCGAATTAACAGCAACAAACCGCATAAACTCGTGCACAGGCAGCGTATGGGTTACTCCACGTATACTTTTGGCCATACAAAATTTTTATCAACAACAAAAGACCCGAGAAAGAGGCTTCACAAGTAATTCATGAATTTGGCAACATTTGAGATAAGGTAAAATCGAGAGAATGCCATTCATTGACAAATCCTTCTTACGGACAATCGAGGAGTTTTTAGAAATAATGAAGTTGTTCAAAAACCCACAAATTTATTATAGTGAGAGGTTTTTGCGAAAAAATATATATATATTTAACGGAATCAAAAACTAAAGAAAAATTCGATATCGGTGAATAAATATGAGACAGTTGAGATTGCTCTTATTTAATTAAAATGATCCGAAAATTGTTGCACGGCGAAAAGTCGTCCCGCTACGAATGGAATAGCCCGTACAGGGAATAGGACTGAAACGAGACGACGTAATCTGCGTCGTCTGGCCTCCAGGTGCCCTTTCCCATAACAATCCGTGCACGCATGCATAATTCGATGCTTACAGTCGCAATAAGTACCGCACGAATATTTTCACCATACGTACATAACGTACGAGACCCGTTACCTCAATGCACACCACCACCACCACCACCACCACCACCACCACCACCGAAAAGTCAAAGCGTAGCCTTCCGACGAGCTAGTCTAACTTTATTATTAGCATGCAAAGCTCACATGTATATGTACACCGTGTTACATATACTGTATCGAGGCTCATATCTACAGTTGCCCGTCGTTTATATCCTCTAACCCCTCGACAAAACTAAAACTCGTATCTTATTTCCGCGCAACTTCCAATCGAGGGCTGCATTGCGGCTATTCCCCGCATTCTCCGTTTTTCCCGTATAGGTGAAAGCGCTCGCGCGCACACACACACACACAAACATACGTAAATGTGCTCCGATGATGTGTATACATTACAAGCACGTAGAGTTTAGCGGAGAAAAGTTTTGTAGCACGAAGCTTGCTTGGTTTATCGTGCCGCCAAATTGTCTACCTACTCAATTTTACGCCGGGCTATACACAGTCGTCGCCGCCACCGCCGCCTGCAACGATGAAACTTTTTCGTACCTGTGCATCCCGCACTTTATTGTAGCCTAATCTGCCTTACAGCTAAATGTACACGATTCAACTTCGTTGCAATACACAAAAAAAAAAGGAAAAAAAAAAAAACGAGGACTTTCGGGAACAATGTTTTCATGCGGGTAAAGTTTATTTCATGAACCGCCTACATACCGCGTAACTATTGGCGCTTCGGTCTGCCGGAAAGTTTTTTTATTATTTTTTATCGCTATTCTGTGAAAGTCAGAAATGTGAGTATAGCTTTTGAAAAACGGGATTGCATTTTTTTGTTTATTTTTATTGTCATTCTATAGAAGGCAGAAATATTGGGTTTAATTTTTTTCAAAAATCAATCGCATTTTGGTACTCGCAAAAATATTTGTAAAAATTATACGTCAAACATTTTCACCAATATAGAAATTTTTTAGATTTTATTTTTTTCCATCTCATCTGGCTTATCTTCTCATTTATATATCGGATTTTGTTTTTTTATTGACATTCCGTAGACAAGATAATAATGGACTGGAAACATCAACGAATGCACGGCTTCGTCTTTCGGTGTCGTATTAACACCATTGGGAAATGACGAAAGCCCTTCGATGCCCCGAATTTGTTTTAAGGTTTTTTTTTTACGGCATCTATGTGACACCGAAAGGCGAAGCCGCACATTCGACGTATGTCGGGTAGTAATTTTTTTTGTTACTGGAAAAAAAAAATCTGCCCGAACTGCGTTCGGTGTTTCGAACCTTTGAGAATTTTTACACCCTGAAATTTAATGGTAACCTTGTAGAACGAAGAAAAAATTTCGAGACCCTATGAAGAATGACAGTTTTTTTTTTTTCTACGACAAGTTCTACAAGAATGTAACCTGTTTTTCCAGGTTACAGCGCGACACATCGGTTTTTGACTCGAAGAAAATTTCGAGAGATCTATTTCGATTTCCGAGGAAATATCGGGTAAACGGTTGGGCGTGACCGAGCCGGAGACCTTCGTTCGTGTATCTATCGTTTTGGTTGCTCCGCTGACGCGTGCGATCGTGGAAAAGTTTGTCCATCTCTCTCGCACGCCGCTTTTTCATCGCGACATCGAAATCGAGCCAGCTGGCGGACTCGCGCGGTTCATGTGATTTCGTTGTAACGGAGTGCTATTCGAACGGGCCAGAAACACGCTCAGAACCAGTAGACTGATTTATTAATTGATAAGAGAGCATTACGGGCAAATTAAACACAATTATTGGCCACCAAACCCCGAATTCGCCTGGACAATAGCCGCTCAAATTTTTCAACCATTGGTATTGTTGTTCTAACAAAAAACTTAATGAAGAAATAAAAAATTTCGATATCCCGAAATTTGTGCTTGTTAAAATGCGAATGGAAATAAATAGCTGAAAAATATTTAGAAAACTGATAATAAATTGATGTGAAAAAACAGGAGGAGAAATTTGAGAAATACTACGGTGTAAGCGTTACTGCAATGGCTTCCGGCGCAATTGGTGATCAAAACTTGAAAGTGTATTTATCGTTTTCGGTTCCGGTGGGTGGGCTGTAGCGCCGCGGTATATCATTCGTCAAGCGGTACTCTGACCGGCTATTTTCACAAACAATAACTTTCGCCGTAATTTATTTCGTCTCGGAAAAACATGTTGATCTATTACACTTTCGGTAATTCGACGCATTATCAAATACTTGACGTAGAAAAACACGAGACGAGGTGGCGCGTGGGGTGACGCGCGCGTTTAACGAAATACCGGGCGAACATCGCTCGAAAACCTTTCGTAATGCGCTCGAAAACGCAAAGGTCCGAAGGGTACCAGAGATTCTATTCCGGTAGCAGCCATCCGTTTATTTTAGCTCGTGGCACGTGCTTCGTCCATACGAAACGCTGTACGTGCATACCCCTCTACGTACACGTACACATGCCCGCTATTCGGATTACTATCCCACCACTCTATACCCACATATTGTCCTCTAAATAAGATCCTCGCAATATACAATTAACCATAGATATTGATTTTATACTTTTTCTTTACCGTTTAAATATTCTTTATCTCCTCCGAACGTCCACGCGAATAGAAAAACTTGAATTATATTTACATTGTCTACGCTCTCACTAATGATCATTGAAAAACGATAATTATACAAATACGAAATTATTATTATCGCCCCTTTATACAATCCTCCAACTGCGCGAATACTCCATCAAAACCGTAATGTACATGACTTTCCATCTGTGTCCCGCTGTAACACGATATTCCATTCGTTACATTAAAAACCTAACAAAATAATTAGCGAAAAAAATAGCTTCTCTTTACCACGACATGTTATAAAAAAAGTTTGCAAATTCCCTTTAACGAGTTCTTCTTTCCAAATTTAACTTTCGGCGGCATATATACCGTCGATATCATAGATTCAATATATGCTTATATTTATATACGTACGTATTATAATAGGGATAATACATGATCCACGGACCAATATTGCTGGTCTCTCTCGCGAAACCCAGGCGGATCGCATACACACAGAAATTGAACCCGCTCAGGTGAGCATACAAGGCAAAAGGTATATAATGAAGCGCGAAAGAGAGAGAGAGAGAGAGAGAGAGAGAGAGAGAGAGAGAGAGAGAGAGAGAGAGGGAGATCGGGGGAGGGGGAGGACGGCGGGAGTCCGCGGTGTCGTGTTTCAGCCTATTATGATTCCGAATAAATCAGGCGAAGGAGAGTAACACGAGAAGCAGGCGCTCCTTCTCTGCCATGGAAGTGGTGCCACTATATGTATGTATGTACTACTACGTACTATAGCCGATGCCCGCGAACTCGTCGTCTCTCCTTCCGAGCTTCCTCTTCCTCGACCGATGGAGAAAATAAGTCGAGAATAGGTGTAGTAGCGTCACAAAAGCATATCTATACCGTGCGCAATCTAGTATGTAATGGAAGACGACGCGAGTCGGTGGGTTTTATGCACCTACGAGAAATATAGAACGAGCCGAGGAGGAGTAAACGGCGCGAGTATCGATAGTTGAAAGCGGCGGCACGTGTGTCTCGGCGGTGCGATACGATACGAGGCAAATCTCGTCGGACGGTTTCCAAGTAGTAACCCTCGATATCGAGTCAGCCAACTGAATCTTCGATATCAAATGTGATATTCGTCACGGACACGGACAACATATGTAGTATATTGAAAACATAGATTTTCCACTTGGCACACTTGGTACTCAGATCCGTCACTTGACTTATGGCTACATATATATCCATATTCGATACACCACCGCATTAATGTCAAAAAAGATGAATGAAAAACAGAATATAAAGAGCGTGTGAAATTCACAGAGTCAATATTTTTATGTTGTCTATGATTAATGCGTCAATGAATAGATAAATTGAGATGAAAATATTTTCCATCCGAGTGGACAAAGAAAAATTAATTGCACTGGTAAACGAGCTGACGATGTGAAAGGGGGGTTGGGGTGAGCGGGAGGGGATTGATATCGCGTTTCGGAATGAGGATCGAGGGAGTAAAGGAAACTCAATCCGTTGAACCTGCTGCTTGCAGTGTTTGTGGGCTTTCTCGCTGCTTCATAAAATCCAAAGGAGATTCTAATCGATCTACGTGGTACAGCCGCGTCGACGTTTCCTCTTCTATACATATGCCATTGCGTCGTCTACGCTGGCGCTACCGATGGGAGTGCCCTGTGTAATCGTTTCCTGCCTGGTGCCTTTGCGCGCCTTCCTCGCCTACCGCCTACCCCTATATCTCCCAGTCTAATTTCATTAGCCATTCCGGCACGTTATTCTTCGTCAGACCTTCTTCCCCGCTATTATAGTAAACTCTGTGTAATGAGATACGATCTTATTTATAAACTCCGCGCGTGATACACGTTGTATTCAGATTTTCTTTTCTCACAGAGTAATATTCGTTTCCATAAAACGATCGAAAATACGATTAAGTATTTTTTATGTATATTTGATAAAAATTGACTTTGAATTTTATGGGATTTTGATATTTTTGAAGAAGCCGAAATTTTCGTTATTGCATTAACTTTTGTAAAACCTCATCTGGCAAACACAAAATTTGGACGTACATGACTCCTTTCGAATGGCTCAATTACCTTTATCTCGTCATCCGGTAGCTCCTTCTTAATTTTCACAAGCACCGCATTAGGATCCGTGGTAACGTTGGAGGATGAGGGGCTCGCGTGCAATCTTACCGCGCTTTTTCGGGCAGTGTTTGCTCTGAGAGTCGACACCGAGGGCTTACTGCTCATTACGCTTGACGCACAGTAACTTCCACTTGCCGCTTGCCCAGCCGAATCAACTGAGCTTCATCATCACCACAATCACAACCAATCACTCACGAAATTACGATAATAACCACCCACGAGTCAGTCATTTTTTTCACTGTCGCAACAGTTGACACACAAGTTCGCGACACTCGATCACTGATATATAATAACGATTATGACAAAAACTTTATTTCACGTGTATATTCTGCGAAACTACGCGGAACGTGAAAAATTGAGGTTTTTTATTTCACTTGTGTCGTTGGTTGGATTTTAGTGATAAACATTGGCTCGGCCAATTGGTTGTTGGTTGGGTGGAAAAAGAATGATGAGTCGATGCCGAATCAAGAGCCGACGACGACATTGGCACCTCCGGCAGGTTCGTCAACAACGACGACGCACGTGGCGATGGCGATGGCGTTGGCGTCTCGAGTCATCGCGAGAAATCTCCGAGGTATAAGACACAACGAGTCAACGCGACATAACATTAACTCGCTCCGTAGTTTACGAGTGTCCGCGCTATAGGTTGTGTGTAACGAGAGGTGTGCGCGCCAAGCGACAATTGACTCAAGGGTCGACCACGCGCGGGCTTTTATATTCAAGTTGGGAGAAGCGCGACTCGCCGCGTGCGCGCATATCCTTTCGCCAAATATCAGCGACTCACGCGCAGCTGTAGTTCGACGTAGTACATTGGTCGAAGCGCTGCTACACGCTTTTTTTTTTAACTCTCTGTGATGAGCCGCCGCCGCCGCCGCCGCCGCGAGGCACCTCGCGCCTCACTCTCTATTTTTCTTTCAATACAACTCCGAGAACACAATAATGTTTATCATTTTTCATTCATCAATTCGATTTTTCTTACTGTTTCATATGAATTTTCTCTTGTGTAAAAGCTCGATATTATCAGTTACTTCGATAATATACTCATAGGAGTTTGTTGGCCGGGAGAGCAAAGCGATTTTGAATTTTGGGTGACGAGGATTCGCGAGACCGAAGGCAACTTTCGGGTAAGCGATCGGAAGAGTGAATAGAATGGTCGAAGCGCGCGCACGCGGCTAGCGCGAATGCTCCGCTGATACTAACAAACCGTTGCGTCGCTCGAGACGTTTTCCTTCTCCCGCATTTACGGGGAGAAGAGAGGTGAATTGTTGGCGAGGCGAAACGCCGATCGGCCAGAGCTCGTACTACTCTATATTTTTGTCAGCAACTATATCTTTACACCGTCAGTGCGGGGAGAGTAAAAATAAATGCGTGTTTATACGTGTCCCGCGGAGGAGTACTCTTACGGCTACTGACAACCACGTTCGGCGAGTCTCGACAGGAATCGGGGATACTCGGGGAAGAAAGTCGTTGGTAAATAAACATTGTAATATTCTCCATTTTTATTGCGCGTTTGCCACGACTTCACACTAAGATTAATATAATAATTGATTTAGCACATAATATATATGAGTAACAAAATACATCGAGCTTGGAGAACCTGTGACTACTTACAATCATTCCGATTTAAGTACTTCAGCGGTACCCGATTTCCCTCGAATATTGTCAATTTAACGCAGAGCTTGCTCCCTCCACTACAGGTAGACATGTATATATTTAATTTTGCTTCTCGACGGCACACGCGATCTCTTATATACCGTTCCCTTTGAAATCCTCTTTATCAGCCTCTATTACCTTCGGTTCGGATCAACTTACGTAATTGACGTTTACAGAAAATATCCCGTCGATGGTCATTATTCTTATGTTACATTCCGTTCATTTTGCTGTTATTGACTTTGCGGTTGAATTGTATTTTAATTTCATGCTTTTCGGTAGTTCACAGAAATAAAAAAATACTTGTACGTTTATTTCTCTATAAAACTGTATTTGAAGCATCATCGACTGAGAAATCACATGATTATTAAATATGGGGAAAGATATATTGATTATATTAGATATTCGATCATTTCCCGACTTTTGTACGAAAAATATATTTTATTCTCTTTCTTCCCAAGAAACTAGCATGTTTTTTTAATCTCTTCGCACTGTAATTATCATAATAATTCGGATGAATCAATGCAATTAATTGAACAAACTTGAAACTTTAGTCTCATGACAAACATCATCGACGACGACTATACTATGACAAAACCTAATGATATATCTTTTCATATTGAAAATTCTCCGATATGCGAGAAGCTCTTACAGTTTCATAGTTAAAAAAATAATGTTATCGGGGTAAAAATCAAATTAATTATCTTATAAATATATTAAAATTTGTTAAATGCGATTGTACAATGGCGTTTCAGACCATTTTTTTTAAATCTCCGTTTCAATATATAGATATTTATACTATTGTTTATGGGTATGGGTATTATACATGAAACTAAAACATGGCACGAGTGGTAATTGGGTCTCATATGCTTGTACAATAATTCTCAGGATTTTGTCGCAATTTTCTTTTTAAAATGTATACATTAAATTCAATGAAATCCTGTAGCAAAGACGAACGACGCTCCTCTTTCTACGCTCTCTACTATTGCCTATCTCAAAGAGAGCTCACAGCGAAGAACATGATCATTGAGCAAAAATGGCCTAAAATTAGCGGACGACGACAGGTTGACGGAAATCTCTCTTAAATGATTTTACAAATAAATCGCGGGCTTGGAATACCTACGCACTAATTGTTGCCGTTTCATTGTTGCATAAGCTCTGCAGTTCTCTTCCCTCTGTAATACAAAGATAATGCGGGTGTGTATGATCAGTCGTAAACTATATAAAAAGCAAAAATACACTTTATCACACACGAATTATGAATAAACAGTGGAAAAGACATTCGGTCCGGAAAAGGCTAATCAAACATATTACAAACTACAAAAGCACTTGTATCGAATAAAAAACAATTTTGCGAGTACAAAGAGCAGTAAAATTTGAAGGTGAATTTATCATTACCGGTGTTCCGATTATGTAGATAAATCTCCACATCAACATTATAAAGCATTGAAAAGAAATGAACGTGATAATTTTTTATATTTTCACACACGTCACATCACGGGCGTAATTTGCAAACATTTTTGTTAATACTGAGAAAAAAAAAACTTAAAGACGTTATATTTAGTAAGATCGGTAGCTTTGCCGATACTCGCTAAACATGCTGTTTACATCTATACAAATTGTTTAGGATAGTCATAGAAGGATTAGAATAAAATAAATTGTTTATTTACTTCTTCTAAAAAAGTAGAAAAAAAAGCTTTTATTTCTACATAAAAATAGCATGGTTAGGATTTTTTTTTTTCAACAATTGCCATTAGTCGAGAAAACTTGTGTAGCAGAGAGGAAGAGGCACATTTAATAGACTAGTTTCAAGGGAGAGACAATGCATTTGGCGGCAGTATATACATAGAAGCTCGGTGAGACTGCAATATGTCAATATCTACTGCATATAAGCTGTCGATTACCACAAAATAATGATTTTCTAATTATAATAGTGTTACTAATTATTTTGCAGTAATATGTACATATATTATATATAAATGTGCATTAAAAGCATTGTCAATGAAAATGTCCACTGCATCTCATTATAAATATCAGCAGGTTAATAAAGTAGAGGAATGAGAAGTCCGTTGAAAAATCTCCATCTTCGTTTTTCTTCCGTACATGAGAGGCACGCTCTCTGAGCCTTCGAGGTTTTCGTTATCCAACGAGTACTCGGTTTTACAGCCAAGAAAACGGGATGTACCGATATCCGAGTACGAAGAGTAACACGGACGATAAGTTCGAATTGAAGAGCGATAGCGTGGAGGCAACTCTAGCAGTCTACATCGCACCAGTTCTGTCCATGACCTACCTTCCTGTAATGTTACCGACGGTATCTCCGTCACCGATGAACCCTCGATCTCTCCATTCGTAACGTTCCCTGCGAAAGACACATTGAACCACCACCACCACCATCACCACAGCTAAACTTAGTCTTATTCATTACAACAGTTAAATAAATCTAAGCAAGTTTCTACGAAAAATTTCAACGATCCATGAGATATTACGTAGGACTGTAATTCCTTTTTGAAACTAACTTAGATTTATCTCCTTAGATCAATCGAGATCAAGCATGCGCAACTGTCATGGGCACGAAAAATATCCATCGACAAACATAGCGTACGCAAGACCGGTAAAATAAAATAAAAATGACATTTAACGTGAACAACATTGACTGGAACGAATGAAAATAGGTTTTTTAACTCGATTGTTCGACAAACCATTTTGCAGACATTGATCTTCCTCGTCCTCGTCATCATCTATTTTCTCGTCCTTGACGCATCTGACTAGAAACATTGCGAGAGCACCGATTATCGGCGGAACTCCGGCCAAGATGAAGGGTAGATCGTAAGAACCTGGAAATAGTTCAATCGGTATTTTATTCAACTGTTTGGAATTTCAACTCGGGATTGCGAATTTTTGCTTGTTTCACCTGTATGATCGAAGAGACGACCGGCGATTGGTGGTCCAACGGTCAATGGTATCGAACACATCCCAAGAAGGAAACCAATTGCCTGAGTGGCGCCTTTTCGGCCGCATATATCGAAAGCGATTGGGCCCAATAGCGAAATAAAGCATCCATCAAAGAGGCCCATGCACAGAGCTATCAGCAGAAGTACGGTAAACGATGGAGTTACAGGTAGCAGCATCGTAAGAACTCCGATACTCACGAAGGAAACCTAAGATAAAAATATGCGTTTCCGTTTTTTTAATATTTATCCCGAAAATTACGGACTATCTAAGAATTGCAATTCTCCCTACCTGTTGCAATAAAATTCTGTTGACTCGTGGCAAGTCCGCGATGTAACCAAACACAAGGCGCCCGATTCCCGACGTTATGCCTATGCATGTTACCGGCAACTTTGTATCGGATTCCGAAAACTTTAATGTCACGAATTTTCCAATATGAACGTATGGCACAAAATATCTGAAAAGAAAACGAAAAAAAAAGAAAATTAGAACCAATTGATTTTAAGCGATTTCCAGTGGGAAAAAAAAATCATATTAACCCGAAAAGAGCGAGAGGTATCGCACTGGCCCACACCACGTACTTCTTCCTCTTCCACATGGACACATTTACGACCTCTTTGAGCTTGGAGCAACAAGTATTATCGGGCCTCTGACTTCTTTGCGACTGTGCAGTTTTTTTAACTGTAAAAATATTTGCGATAAATGTCGTTGAGAAAAACAACGATTGACCATCATCAACGATTGCGGTAAATGAAATGAAAAAAACTTACGAAGCACCGGCTTGAATAGTACAGCGCAGGGCATAACGACCGAAGTAAGAATGGCCAAGCTTCTGAGTGTTCCCACGAGGCCGAATCGTTTGAGCAGGGGATCTATCAGATAGGGCATTATTGTCGTGAATACGGAACTTCCAGCTGTGACAATACCGTTCACAAGACCCAAGTAACGTTTGAAATAGTGTCCCAGAATAACGAGACTCGGCGTATAGGCAAGACTGGCGCCAAATCCGTACATCACTCCGTAAGTTAAAAAAAGTATTTCGACCTGTGCAATGGAAAAAGTTGTTTTATCGAAAAGCCTCGAAAATATTTATTACTTCAGGGTAAATTCTTCTTTCTTGCCTGGTTAGAAAATAAAGATGCAAGTAGCATTCCTCCAAAAGCGAACGCTCCGCCCAAAAAAGTAGTCAGCTGAATGCCAAATTTATCAGTGAGTATTCCAGCGATGGGCGAGAGGAAGAAAGTCGTTCCAATTGTCAGGGAGCCCACGAGAGCTGAAAATAACGCAATTGTGTATAGTGTATCACTGATAATTTGCGAGAGTCATTCGAAGCATCGCCTCTAAGATTTTGCGCAGTATATCTAGTGGATCAATCCAAACGTAATTGACCTTATCGCGGAGCTTATATGCGCGTAGTGATATATCGTCGGTCAATTGAACGGCAATGATTTAGCAAAGACATTGTCGGAGAAGAGTAACGAGCTCGTCTTCGCGAGTCACCCAACCTAACGCTCAATAATCATCTATCCCTCCACGAGACATTTACTTTATCCCAAATGCCACAAGGGTTTTCACGGATCGTTGGGCGCACACGTGATACTTGAATTTCAATGTTTTCGATGTGTGGGAAGATCTGGATTCCCATCAATTACCCGTTTGTCATTGTCACAATTTTAGATAGAGACCTCTCGACCAACATCAACAAAAATCCGACAATTACTTATAAATAATGTTGGAGTCGTTTGCGACGCGAATAATCCGCTTCTCACGGTCGAACGAAAAATTGCGCGGAAATATTGAAGCTGAATATAAAGAGTATATATGTATAAGTAGCGAGTCGGGGACGAACGGCAATGAAGATACTAGCGTAGTACGAGAATGACGTCACTTGACCCCTATTAGGACTAATGCCCGTGTAATTGATGATTAATTCAGGTCCAGCTTGTATTAACTTAAACTAGTGTAGGGCATTCACTCTGCATTGTCCAACGACCCGCCTAATCGATAGGCTCCGTACGCTCGACTAATTATAAACAGCTAAGCTTCGTCGTTCTTCAACGAGTCATCTTGATAGCGTCACAACACAACCATTTGCAAGAAGCTTCATAATCTTCGATCCAAGACCTACACCGAAAATAAATAATTAATCAAAGTCGTCCGAGGCCTCCTCACCATTAATCGTTAATCGATACCACTGCATTTTATTCAATCGGTTTGAAGCAATTAAGGTTACTCGTAGCATTAATGATCAATTTTAATAACCATTGTAAAAATGACCTCATGGATTGACAATTAGTCGTTCAGAATTAACGGTCGCAATGCCTATCTCAATTTCTATATGTCGCTGGTCATTCTAATTGAGAACTGATTGTTACACAGAGAATATCAATCGAGAATAAATCCAGAAGTGAAAACGCGCAAGAGTAGCTCATGTAGCTCTACGAGGCTCTCGCAGTGTTCGTGGAGTCTAATCGTACCGAATTCGTTCTGTGAAGATGAATTCTGTGCGCACAAAAAGAGTTACGAATTGCTATACCGATGTGCTACTTTTGTACTTTGCTTATCACGTGCAAAGACCAACGTTAACCATGTCCAATCGTATGCGTAAAAAATCTAGCACGAAAATGCAAATGGCTTTACTCATTGATTTTAAATACAAACAGTGATCTGTATTTTGCAGGTGTAACACGTTTCAGAAATAAAAGTAAACAAAAATACGGCCACCTTAAAATCGGGAGAAATTTTTATGTATAGCGTGATAAATATTTCCACAATAATTAATCGATCGACCGGCCATTAGCATAATAATTCATGCGTATGTAACAAGCAGCTGATTATCATTGATATTTGTTTCTCGCGTTACAATTTATTGAGAATTAACACAACAACGTTAAATTAAATATCAAATTGTCTCGTCATTCAGTAACGATTAATGATAACACGACGAGAGACTCAATTTCGCGGTTCAAAGTCGCATGAATGGGACTAAAAAAAATGTTTGTTCGAATAACAGTTCCATTATAAGCTGTCGCGGACATAATTTTAACGACATTTTTATCCCGTGAGATGTACATTAAAGTATTTTCTTTTTATAAGATTTCAAAATTTTTTCGAGAAGAGAAGAAAAATGGATATTTATTGGTGATGATATGTCATTGAATCACTGAGATTGATTTTTCATTGTCGTTATAAGGTGGAGAGAGGCAAGGGCGGACGTGGCTACTGGTCACGAGATAGATCGTTCGTGAAGAGCCTCTCGGTAGACTAAGACATCCCTGATGCATCATATTTATCATGGAAGAAACGATAATTACTTTGTAAAAATCGGTGATATCACAGTTCACTGACCAATTGACATGGAGTCTCTCTCAGTCTGGCGAAAAATTTGGTGATAACGAGAATAGCAAGTTCATTTAATGTGGTAAAAGCAAAACCCCACGATAATTTCTCATTGCAAGTCGCAGTTGACAATTTTTTTCCACTATTTCGTCTTACCAATTTTGAGGATAATTTTTTCACTCCAAATTAAAACGACAGGAATGTAGAGAAGGAGAAGATAAGTAGATGGAGTTACACGAACGGTGTATGTACTGCGGGTATAACACCTGCAGCAACACCTCTCCCCGTTATTTTTGCGGTTTGTTACGCGTACCCAATATCGCAAAAGCACGAATCGCTGGTATTCTAGAATTTCAACCACGACACCCTTACTCGCGTTACATGCGCGATCGAGGCGTTGCCCACTCGTTATCAAATATATAAGATCCATTGGTGGCGTTAATTAGCACTTTCACTGATTATTTAGTTAATATATAGAAATGAACTTACCAGCCTTAGCCGACGCTGCAGTGTCGCCACTTTCTTGAAGCCTCTTCTGCAATTCTACGTATATCAGAGAATACGAGTTGATAACGCTAAAGAGAATTCCATTGATGAGAAAACTGCCGAGCATGATCATCCATGCTCGGAGGCCACCATCGGGGGGTGTATGTTCCTCATCTTCGGCCTCGGCATCGGGGCTTTCCCTCGACGACTCTTTTCTCCTATTTTCCGATTGGCCCGTCGCGCGAACGAGACTCGAGACGGAGGACTTGAATTCCACCGGAAGTACACCGATCTTCGTACCATCGATTTTCGACAATAATTCCGTGTCCTCGTTGGACTGTGCATCGTAGCATTTGTGCGAATTCTTATTTTGGTACTTTTCATCGACCACAACTCGGTTATTTCCGTCTGCCGGTATCCCTACACTCAAATCCGAGCTCTCGGATCCCACGCTCTCGTTCACCGTCATTCTTTCCACGAAACAATCCTGATTTTAAGCTTCGACTCAACGCTCGCCAAGCCCTGTAATCAAATCATTTTTATTAACCACTTGAAAAACATGTTCAACCAAATGTGTCTGTTTCAAATGAAAATATGAGAGTCATTTAAACTTAAAAATATGGGGAAATCTTTGTTCCAATAGAAATACATAATATTGTACATTTTGTACGTGAACTCAGTGACCTTGTCGAATTTTGGAGCAGTCAGTGTTATCAGTAAAGAAAATATTTACAAACATGGATAAAAACTTCGCTGCGATAAATTAGTGTTGTTTTTTGACATACAAGATTAGAAAATCGAGCGTTCGGGCTATTCACCGAAAATTCTATAAATTTTCGAAATCTTGTTCATAAAAATGCAGATACCAGCGATACCATCCTCTTGCATCGTACGTCAAAATTTCCATGCAAATTATTTGGTGAAAGATCATTTAATTTTTTTTTTTTCGCATACGACCGCGCAACGTTCACGATCCGACATAAAAGTAGCATTTGTATTTTTAACGCTATCTAATCGAATTACGTTATGAAATTTCGCAATACTTTTTCCTTTCCGATTTGTATGACACAATATTGATATTTCGAACCGGTATTTCTTGCAAATTCGTTCGGCACCGTGAAAATTTACTTACACAAGAATAATTTTAATAAATAAATATACGAAATTGCAAAAAATCTTGTTCTATAGTATAATTCACGAACCAAAACAAATTGTCACTTTTTAATTTGTCAAATAAAAAAAAAAAAAAAATCACCAAAAGGACTAATTACACCTGAAGTTTTTATTATAGCCAATATATCAAGTATGGTAAAACCTCGCGTCAAGGGTTAATTGAAAAACGATTAAACACAATTGGTGATGGTTAAACCCATCGTAAAGTAATATCGCCAAAGAAGCAAAAATTTTTTCGAAGCAAAGCACGTGGTGATGGTCTTCTAGTTTTTAAATTCCTCTCCCTACAAAGTGTAATCTTCGATAAGCGAAATTGACGTAACCAGTCGACATCTCGAAGACTATGACAATATCCAACACAAACTGCTCGTGGTCCAAGTCACAGTCTGTAATCTTTCGTTTATTTTTTTTCTCGAGTGTACGAATACATACATATACAAATATATGTATATATAGAATGCGTTTAGATTCGCAGAAAATCTCGTTGCTTGTTGATTACCATTTAACACTTGTACGACACTATAAAAGATATATATATATTTTCTTAATGTTCTCGACGACGACTAATGTTTGACTCAGAGACCGGCCGGAGATATAGGATGAAGAGAGAGGACGAAGCGGACGAACCGACCGTCAGTAGGGTCGGACATGAACTGACGTTGATCGTCAACGAATAGTCAAGAGGACCGCATGAAAAAGAACCCACGACGACGACCAAGAGACCAAGACCAAGACCAAGAGGAAGCCGACGATGGTGACGACGAGACGGCGACGCACGATTGAAGAGAGCCGCGCTACTGCCTGCAGAGAGAGAGAGAGAGAGAGAGAGAGAGCGAGAGAGTGAGCGAGAGGGGATCGCGAAGAGCTGTGTGCAAGTTTTGTTCACGCACGGCTCGCCGTGCTATCCTCATAGTCGCGTAGCTGCGAACCCAACGCGCCGCTTTTACGTTATTACGCGTAAGTACGACGAGCTCGTGTTTGGCTGTAGTGGCGTTGTCCTACCATCAACTCTTTACCACCACTCTCGATCCTATATATAACGCTTCGCAACGTTGATTATTACTTCATAGACTCGTAGCCGGTCCCGCAGGCGCACCTCCTCACACCCTCACATTTATTACGCGCTACTATGTAACTTAATCTAACTTAATTCGATCCTAAGGATTTACAATACCACGTAAACCATATTTCAGCATATACTTTGTGTATCGAAAGTAGGCTTTTATCACAAAACGTGAATTAAACATCACGATATTCGATCAATCCAATTTTTCCGAATGTTCGATCGGATTGAAAAATAAACGCATTACAGAGATTTTGTATCAGCTCCAGCTGTGAAAATAATTGCCGCATTAACCTGCGAGACTTCTACAAGCACTAGGCGCCCTCTCTCTCCCTCTCTCTGTCGCACACCACCGACTAACGCGTTGAGCGTCAATAACACTTTTCCCGCTTATTTCAAGCAAATGACCCCAAGCAAAGTTTTTTAAATAGAGTGAAACTTTTTATTCCCGCAAATGCGTGTCTCGGAAAGTGCAAAGTGCGAGCTTTCAAGAAGTGTAGAAGAGCGATAAATTGTCAAGACATAATAACGATCTCATTCACCCGCGCCGATCCTCGAGTGGCGCGTAATATCACTTACAGCTCGGAACCATGGATCGTTTCTATTCAAGCGACTATATATCCAACACTGACGCATTCCTTCAGGTATAACCACGCTCGGACAATAAATTACCTTCAAATTTTGCGGATCATCAATTCACCGAGTATCAACCGACGGGGGTTCTTGGATGTAACAACTCGCTGACGAAAATAGACATAATCACAGTGTCATAGAACAAATTGTCGACATTCCCAAGTAATCACAGAAAAGAGATAAAAGAAAAAAAAATTCTCTTTCCGGGCTTCGAGAAAATCCGCAGGAAGTTCGTCAAACAGGCAAAAGCGAAGTATACAGCACCCACACACACATATATATATATACCTTTTCGTTAGCTCGACTTCGATTTATCGCCTTCTGGACTATGTTATTTATTCATCCAGTCGTTCAACTTCCTTTCCAATGTGAATAAGCGTCGCAACTTTGTAAACGTATTATTATTATTATTGTTATCGTTGTTATTATTATTTGTAGATATATCTTTTCACTGCCTTGACGATTTAAATGAAAATGCACGCGGCATTGAGTGCAGTCCAATTGTTTGACAGTCGCATCATTGGAAGAATATCACATTTTTGGTGTAGGAACGACGCCGCACAGTTTGATCGTTGGCCGGCGTGAAAATACTACTTGTGCCGAGTTATCTTCCAACGGAACAATATCGATCATCGTATCGCTCATGACCTTGAGATAATGATAGTTTTAAAGGGGTAAATAAACAAGTTACACCATCGAAAATGAGAACCGCTCGCGAGTCGCTGCGTACCGCACGTGCAGAACAAACGGCATAACGTCCGCGACTGGTATTATCGAGCACACGTGGCGTTCGGAACGGACAGACCCGCGCCTGTGACCCAGTCCCACGACTGATATCAGGGCCAACCGATGGGTTGGCGGTTCACTCCCCCCCTCCACCTCGAACCCTGACCTTACTGTGCGGTAGCGCGGCAAGCCGAGGGAGCTCGACTTTATGGATCGAACACGTTCCAACACGTGCGTCCGCCGTCCTGCCATCTGCGGGACGGAATCCTCTTAATTTACACAAAAACCATTGAAATTTCCTATTTTCCAAGACTTGCCATTCGGCAATGCTCGATATCAAATATGGTGTTCAAGTACTTGGGTTTTTATACTAATTTGAATTTTTTAGCATTTGCGTAGAGACACAAAAATGCCGGTAAGTCGACAATTGAAACGTCAAAAAATAACGTGTAAGTCATTTGTACTATTAAAATAGATTTTAATAACATTAATCATTCGCATTCACAGTTCTCATCTCAATATTGTACAAGAGGTAATCGTATATCTTTTTTTCTCATCGATAATATGTATATATATATACACATGTAGTACAACCAGATTAAGATTATCGCAGAAGCTTCTGTAAAATAATCAGGGGCTGACGTATGTGTCAAAAAGAATTAAAAAATATAGTGTATATTACGGGAAGTTGAATGGAAACGACGAGCGTGACCGCTTCGTGAGATTCGGCAACGAAAAGTTACGATCTTTATGTACGTAATAATAATTAAGAGTAGAGTGAAATAAAATCGAGGACGTTGATTCGTCTGAGAATTATCAAGTGAGCCACTTGGGCCACGAATCTCGCAATTCTACGTATTCGTCGTATATGATACTGAGCAAGAGACAACGAAGCCTCGGCGAGTATTACATTATAAATGAGAATTCTCTCTCTCTCTCTCTCTCTCTCTCTCCCTCTTTCGCCCGATAATTTCTCGAGATATTTGTCTAGCTAAGCATCAAACTATCAGATATGAGCGGCGTCAAGATTCTCGGCTTAAAATTATCTTCAGATCTTCGGGCAGTGTTCGTGTTATGTCGTTTATTCGCTCGCACAGCATTTCGCGAACGGAATTTGTTATCGGCACATCGTCGTCGTAACTTTTCTCGAGCTTCTGACGTATTCGGAGAATCATGTCGACCACCTCGACCTCCTGTTTGTCTTGCACCCAAGTCTTCAAGTCCTGGCGAGTCAATCAAACCGTTAGTGTCTAAAAATCCATCAATCGGGGTAAAAGTTATATTTTCTAATGAATGTAAAGAAATTTCGTACTGCTTGCGAAAGGGCTTCGAGCTGTATGGCTTGTAATTTTTGGGTGAGTTCCGTGTATCGCGAGTGAAACCATCCCGAGAAATTGGGTGACCGGAAGAATCTTCTGTACAAACCCACCCAGTCACCCTTTATGCCTGTGGTGAGTTGGGGACCCGCGGTGCTCAACGTCGCTAGAAAATCGTCTGGATTGAATAATTGTGGAATCGGTGTTGCCTGGAATAAAGATACAAAGATTTGTGTGAAAATCCGCAAGTTTACGACGAATAACACTGATTTTCGTCCGATGACCTCCTCTCAAAACAAACTCTGATGAGACGTACCTTAAATGGTGATATGTTCTTTTGCAGCGGCATGAGACTCGCTACGTAGCGCTCGAGGGGAATCATGAAGCTCTCTGTCAGCTCCATCAAGTGTCGTTTCAGTAGAGCCGTTTGTACTTCTCTTGGCCGTTTCGTTTGTGTGCCTCGTAGAAGTTTCTTCAATATCACCTTGTCCTTTTGAAGAAAGGGTTTGTACTGCGTGTAAACGCCGGGTTTTGAATCGAGAACCTTGAGATTCTCCGCCCGCTTTATTCGATACTTTTGACCCTCTAAAAACGTGATAAAGATAGAATAGGATCGAGAATTTTCCGCAAAAATTATATTACCAAAATGGCAATAAATATGGTACTTGGAACACACCGGCACTTGCTCCTTCGCTTATTCTTATGATATGCGGCCACCTCTGAAGGGTTTTGGCAAAAAATGGATTAGTCACGCCTAGAATGACTGCGGGAGGTGTTGGCGCATCTGTCGTGTACTCCTTGAATTCGGAGTCGTGAATGGTAAAGTACGGACGATAATCGGCACAATATTTCAGCGGAGCGATCGTGCTATCCAAACAGAACCATCCAAAAAAGTCAATGACGTTATCAGCATCGGATGAGAGATGATTAAATTTTCGACAAACGATCAACGTTCCAGACAAAATTATATATAAACTGATTAGCGTGCTTTTTAATGAAGCTGTATTTAGAATGGCTTTGCATTTTTATCAAACCGATGAATAACTTACGCGACTAGCGCTTGAACCATTTCCGCGCAGATAGTAGGCGAACTGGCCATAACGACAATAGGTTCGCTGAGCAACACGAGTTCCCACAGAAGATGAACGTGAGTTACGACGCTACCTAAGCTTCTGAACATGTCTCCCTCAAAAGCCGAGGTCAGGATTAGTCGCCGAAGCGTTCGTTTATTGGCCGCATGATCCAATGCACTCACCGTCGGCACGTTGGCTTTGTAGTTCTTGTTTGGAATGTATGTCTGCAACCGGAAAACGTCATTTTCACGAACATTCAGAGAATTATTAAGACGGACGCATGGAAATCGTGAAAATGGAGAAAAAACTTTTTTTGACAATTTCTCTTTGAGGAGCATAAAGCACGAATCAACAGACCTGAAACAAAACTCCAATCAGTGGCAAGTGAATCGTTTGTCCTGGAACGGGTGCAGGCCACTGGTCGATCTCCCGAACTGCAACTTCCATCACAGCCGAACCAGAATCGAAGAATTCTGGTGCGAGAAGCGCGCAAAGTTCACTAAATAAATTTACGAACGGCAGTTTTGAGATTATCACCACGCTCTGCAACAAAGACAAACATTACATATAAAGCAAGCATTTCCGAGATTTCGTTCTATCAAGAACTTAGTTTTTAATTCAAAAAATCTGAAAAAAAAAAAATAATAAAAAAAACCTGTCGAGTACTAGTAAAATATGGTTACTTATGAGACACATGAGAAAAAATCAAAATGAAATTCACAGTCAATTGGGGGGGATTAAATCACTGCAAAAAAATAGGTTTACCTTCTGGAAGTATCCCCTTGGCAAAGTCTTATCTTTAACTTGTCGAAAGTACACGTATCCCCAATAGTAATCCTTGTCGGACTGCAGGAAAGTAGCGGACTTTCTATCGTAGTCTTTGAGCGCTCGAGGATGTTCGATGGGTTGTTTGTTCTGTCGAATTCTCACGTGATACTGCGTATCGCCCATACAGCCCGAGTTTGAATCTGGGAAAGCCAGATAACAAACATTCGATCTTTCTTGCTCCGATAACTTGACGTGACTCGGATAAATGGCCTGAAATAGAGACACAAATAATTATATGATTAAAAAATATATATAGCCAGTCATGAATTATGCAAACTTTATCTTAAAAATGAATATTTTACCTCGACAGCCTGTCCAAGTTCCAGATCGAACGTAACGACGCATATGCAGTGCATCCAATTCTCAAAATTTTCCCACTTTGCCTTAACCATTTTGGTTCTTTCGTCCCTTTTGCTTTTATGATTATTCACGGAGGTGGAAGGTTCTGACATGGTTCACCATAACTCTCTTCTTGAGACTTAATTTTTTTGTATGCTACCTCATTGTACGTCGTTCATAATTCTCAATAAGAAAAAAAGAAAAGGAAAAAGAACAAAGAGAAAATATCATATTCATGGAAATTGCATTTGTCTCTCTTTTTTAAATTCACTAGTTGTATTTAACGATATGTCTTTCATGTCTCGTTTCATCGGGTGCATTTGAGGTTTCTTGTGAGTTTCCGCTCTACCACTGAGACATTTACAGTAAGATACACTTTGGCAGAAACCTTAGAGAAAAACTTAAAGCCAGCTTTTGATAAATCTCCAACATTTGTGTATATCTCTATACTTGTATCCACCACACTGCAAACAAACAAACAGACGCTACGTAACGAATCATCTATATTTTTCTCTGAAAAATCGGAGCTTGTCTTTTTCCGTGATGCACATTAACGAAATCCAGCCAACGACAGTGTCTCGGTAAGTAAACAACGGTGAAAGTTTTCATGATTTTTCCCGTTGCTCTTCTACGTGCCTCGATTTCTTCCGGATATCCGACGACCAATCGCGTATATATATATATATATATATAAATGTTTTTGACAATTGAACCGCTATAACGTTTATCACTCTATAGACGGGGGCCTTCGGAGGGTCGGATGTTGTATCGTTCGTAAATGTTGGGAAACATACGTTACTGTATCACCTCCTACCGAACGCAACACAATTCAATTACACAGTGACGTGATTTTCCGTCACACACATCTGTCCTAAACTGCATTGTTACTTTGGAAATACTTTGTTGCTTGTAGTTCGACAATATCACGATTGCGAGCGAGAGGCTGCGGTGAACGGTACGGCAATTGCGAAGGTGTTTACATTCGTTTTAACTGAGCACGAGCATATGTGGTGCGATACTTTTTGGCACACTTTTATCTCCGTAGCTAAAGGAAGTCGGAGCGGGGGATTGCGCGCTGCTGTGCATGAGACCCGCATCTTCGGACAACAGCTGCTGGAAAGCTTTCTCATTTACAGAATCCCACCCCTCAACTCCTAGGCGTCGTCACCGCGACGACGACCAGCAGAGACGACTTCATCCTAACTGATCGTAACGCGAGACTCGACATTCTTACCGCTATTTCCTATTTCTTCTGTGGCCGTCAATTGGCCGAGAGCTTATAGTCTCTTTCACTCGTATCCTTGATTTCCACTCGAAAAATCTTTACAAATATGTGTCACACCAATGTGTATGTTGTATTATTGGGAGTTGTTTCCTGTTTTCGCTGATTTTTTGAAAACAGTCAATTTTATTCATCCGCACTGTCGATAAGTATGTAATATATATATTTTTCATTTGTCGTGTTGGGTTGGTAGTAGTGGTTTTACGGGCATTTGCCTCGGTTGGCACTGTGTTTCAAACAATTGTCGGGCGATGCATGATGACGAGAGGGGTTAGTTTTTAACAACGATTGACCGATATTTTATATTAATTGTTCATAAAAATAGGAATCCCGCGTGCCGACTTGACTATTAATAATAGGAGAAAGTGGTTGCCGGACAATTGGAAGCTCGCAGCGACGGCTAATTTACATTTAGTACCGGAAATATGGATCGTGCAGGTGAGTGTCGAAAACAATATTTATTTACTCGAATCTTGCAGTTGTTATTCAATGTGCAATATCTTCTCTCTTACATTGTAGAGGAAAGAAGTGATTCCGAGGAGGAACACGATCGTAGTAACGATCAAGATAGATCTCAGTCTGCTTCTCCCAGAGCAACACGATCGAACTCTCGTGGCTCCGCCAGGTCTGGCAGTCGCAATGCCTCTCCAAGAAGCAGATCCGGATCCCCAGCTTCACAGAGTCCCTCAAACTCTCCCGCAAGGTGCCTAATTTAAATTATTATTTTTATTTTCAAGCTTTATTTTACCTTATTTTACAAATCAAATAATCAACAATTCTCACGAGTATTTACTTAATGACAATTTATTCAAAATCAAGAGGAATTTTTGACTTTTATTCATTTCAAATAGATACAACTAATGATGTTCGATAAGTGGTATCGACATATCGACGATAAGTAGAAATGTAAATTAGTTTGAACGAATAGAGCGGTACTAATGGCCTATCGTTCGTAGGTCCGGAGGATCCTCCCCGAATCGTCGACAAATCGCTTCGCCATCTTCCGTAAGATCGCCGGGAAGTTCACGTTCCCCATCCCCGTCAGGCTCAAAGTCACCCTCGGCAAGAAGCCCAAGAGCATCAAGATCACGTTCAAGATCTCTCTCGAGAAAGAGCGCGTCCAGATCGCCATCCCGTTCTCCGTCGCCATCGGGAAATAACGCGGTGAGATCGGGTTCGCGCGCAGCATCCCAATCCCCGGTATCCACGCGACAATCGCGCTCTCGGTCCAAGAGCGAATCCCGGCACTCATCGGCCAATTCGAAAGAAGGCTCGAGATCACGGTCGCGTTCAAACGACTCGGCAAATGGCCCGAGATCACCAGCGAAATCCTCAGGCTCACGCTCACGTTCCGCTTCCCATTCACCTTCAGCCGTACGCGCTTCTCCCTCACGTTCGCGATCTCGATCTCGATCGGGCTCTCGGAAATCTCTCGCCTCACGATCGAGATCGCGTTCCAATGCTTCGTCCAAGCATTCAGCGCGATCAAAATCCCGATCGCGCTCAAGATCAGGCTCTCCCGGTGCAAACGGTGCTGCTCGTTCGGGGCCGCAATCACCTGAATCTCCAAGAAATCCTCAATCACCGGACGTAGATGCAAAAAGCGCGCGTTCCAGATCGCGTTCCGAATCTCCGGGCGCAAAAGCGGGATCGAGAAGCAGATCAGGCTCGGCTTCGAGGCCCGCATCTCCAGTGACCTCGCGAAAACAATCACGCTCGCGTTCTAGATCCGGTTCAAGAAAACTTGCCTCGCGTTCCCGTTCCAGATCAAATTCTGCATCGAGAAAAGCTGTTTCACGTTCTCGATCTCGTTCGGGTTCCAAAAAAGCTAATTCACGCTCGAGATCACGTTCAGGATCCAGGAAAGCTACTTCGCGCTCCAGATCACGTTCAGGATCGAGGAAAGTTGCTTCACGGTCGAGATCGAGATCTCTCTCTGGTTCCAGAAAAGCTTCACGTTCCAGATCGGGATCCAGAAAAGCCGCTTCGCGCTCGAGATCTCGTTCGGGATCGAGAAAAGCTGTTTCACGCTCTAGATCGCGCTCAGGCTCGAGGATTGGTTCGCGTTCGCGATCGCGATCAGGTTCCCGAAAAGTCGCATCTCGTTCGCATTCGCGTTCGCGATCGAGATCGGGTTCAAGGAAGGCAAACTCGCGATCGCGATCGCGATCTAGATCAGGTTCGGGATCGAGAAGAGGCTCGCGTTCGAGATCTCGATCGGGCTCAAGAAAATCCCGATCTAGATCCAGATCCCGCTCTCGTTCGGGATCACGCTCACGCTCCGGTTCAGGATCGAGACGTTCGGGCTCGGGATCGAGATCGCGCTCCAGATCAAGATCCCGCTCGGGATCGCGAGGAAGAAGATCTCGTTCGAGATCTCGATCTCGCTCGGGTTCAAAGGCGCGAGGAAAATCCCGTTCGCGGTCGAGATCCGGTTCACGAGCGAAATCTGGCTCACGATCGAGATCCGGATCACCGGCTGCTCGACGATCCAGAAGTCGTAGCGGAGACTCGGTCGGTTCAACTGTAAAACGCGCTGCAAAACGAATCACCGACTCCGAGGGCGAAGACGACAATATCAGATCAACGCAACGTTCGAAACACAAACTATCGGATTCCGAGGATGAGAACGAAGAAGCCGGCCCGTCGAAGAGAGTCAAAGGACTGGAAGATGACGATGATGACGATGGCGATCAGCCGGAACCGGAAGAAAAAGACGGCGAAGGTGGTATTCCTGAGCAAACTGGACAACAGGATGGCGATGATTCTGACGATGGAGTTATCGACAATAGCGGTGGCAATGAACAGTGAGTATCATTGGAATTCAATTAAAACAACAACAAAAAATAAAACAAAAATTGCGTATCATCGGTTTCGCCGGAATTTCCGCGATTATTCTTACATTTTCGTGATAAACACCAATGAAATGTGCTTTCCAATGCGACCAATTGTCGTGCTTTAAATGTTAAATAAATGTTAAAATTTTTCTATTATGTCTGGACCAGGAACGAGCGATATAAGTGAGTTAGCAAATCGGCGTAGCATAAAACGTATTAGTTTAGAGGGCATTCCAATTCGTTAGTTGATGTTTATCCGTTCATTAATTTTTGCAGCGATGGTCTATCGGACTTTGATAGAATGATGGCACGCAAAAAAGAGGAACAGACACGTCGGCGTAAGCGCAAAGACATAGATATCATAAATGACAATGACGATATTATTGTGCAATTGATAAATGGTATGAAGAACGCTTCGAACGAGGACAGAAAATTAAATCAGCTCAATAAGCCAGCCACGAACAAAATAGCAATGTTACCAAAGGTCCTGTCGCAGTTGAAGAAACACGATTTACAACTCGCGTTTCTTGAGCACGACGTGCTATCTGCTTTAACCGATTGGCTCGCTCCAATGCCCGACCGATCTTTACCTTCTATGAAAATTCGAGATAGCCTTCTTAAGTTATTGTGGGAGGTGAGTAAAAAAAATCTCTAAAAGATCGAATTTGAAAAAATGGAATTTGAAATAACTGAAATTCGTGTTTCCAGTTTCCACGAATAAATCAGGACTCTTTGAAGCAATCTGGCATCGGAAAAGCAGTAATGTACCTCTACAAGCATCCTCGTGAAACAAAGGAGAACAAAGAACGCGCCGGTAAATTAATAAACGAGTGGGCACGGCCGATATTCAATCTCTCTACGGATTTCAAGGCATTGTCCCGAGAAGAGAGATTCCAGAGAGACATGGAGCAAACGCCCCAAAAGAGACGAAAAACCGAGGAAGGCGAGACGTCGCAAAAATCACAGGATATCAACAAAGCTCTCAAAGGCGATGCAAAGTAATTGATTTATTGAATTTATTCGCGTTTTAGTTATCGGAGGCACGGGATTACGAACAGAAGGAAATTAGAAACATTCCATGCATTTCGAGTTCCCTTTTATTTACATATTGTGTTTATTTTTCTAGATCTCTCAGACCTGGTGATAAAGGATGGGTTGGCAGAGCTCGTGTTCCTATACCTTCGAACAAAGAATACGTTGTGCGTCCCGATTGGAAAACCGACGTGGATATCAGTAGAGTGAGTTAACGACAATACTCTATTAAAGAGAGAGCCCGAAAAAATCATCATCATGAGATAACATTTTTTTATTCCCGCAGACTACAAAGAAACAAATGAATCGGTTTGAGCGACACATGAAGAATTACATAGATACTAAGAGGTTGAAAGCGTCTAGACGAGCCGTAGACATATCGATCGAAGGACGAAAAATGTCTCTGTAAAAATATTCTCAGGTTATAAAGTAATCCTACTGTACTCGCGAAATAAGTTTGTTTATAAAAAGTCGAATAAAAACATTACTAGTGATTAAGTTATTAACCATTGATTTATCATTCCTGTCGACGCTAATTTCACATTTCACGATTACTGCAGTGGTTTTTTACAAGTTTCCATTCTTTAGTTTGCCGATGAATATCGATTGAAATAACAAATTTAAAGAAATTGTCCTTGTTCGTAAAGTGAATATATCAATTTGTAAAAACTAGTTTAAAAACAATTGTTTTCTTTTTCCTGTCGAACATTTCATCTGCAGATTTTTTTCACGTCTTTATTTTTCGGTAATATTTATTCGTAAGAATGTTTTTAACGGTTAATGGCAGTAATTACGTAAAGAAAGTAACTTTTCTCATTAATAAAATATTCGAGCTTTTTACTTTAGAATATTAATGAGAGAAAAAAACGATCGTTTCTGACCGAACGACACTCACAATGACTCTCGTGCAGTTAATGGTACATAAATGTTATCGATCGTCGAAGGTTTATATTATGGTTATCAGTTAGTTTCCGATCCAAAAACAAGCGAGACTGATTCCACGGATACTTAAAAAAATTGTCGTTTTATCATTAATATTAAATGAACATTACGAAACCATAGTTTAAATATTAAAGTTGAAAGTACGATTTTGCGACTTTTGAATATAATTGTAACATCGTAGCGTCTTATGATTGTACGAAAACATCAATTTCATTATAAAAAACACATATCGAAGAGTTTTACGACATCTGCATTTTTTCAAACATCGTAGAAAGTAATTTATTTACATTTTTTTCAAAATTATAATTTTCGAGAAAGATCAGTGATTCTTTTTTTCACAGCTCGTTCTGATAAAGTGACAAAAAGATATGGCACTTGTGCAAACCGTTGTGGAGTCTCCCCATCAAGCCCATTGATAATTCCGCCCCTGTGTTTTCATCTGTGTGTATGTGCACGCGCGTTTCACGCATATACGAAGCTTCGGTAAAATCCTCACAGAGAATAGAGCGCGGAGTCCGCCTACCATCACAAACGTTTGTAGACACGTCGTGCTTAAAAAAGTAAGAAGAAGAAGAACACAGTCGTTTGTGTTGGCGCTTCGAATTCGCGACAAGTAAAAAGCCAAAACAAATGTCGCGTGAAAATAAAAATGATCGACAACAGATTTCCAATCCTTTTGTTAATTTGGAGTGTACCGATTGTTGTAAAATTAGTTTAGTGACACGAGTGTTGATCGTGCGATACGAAAAATAGTGAAAATGTCGCAACGTCTCGACTGTTTGGTCAGTAAAAGCGATAAGACACTTGTAAGCTGTAGTGAATAATTGAGTTTTAACGGAATTATCGAGGATATTCCGAGATAACGTCTGAGGAATATAGGGCGGCCCGGGGAGCTTATGGTGCTCCAGGGGAAGGAGATGATAATATTGCCCTTAGCGGGAACGCACATAACCTAACTCCGACAAGGTCGGACAGTGTCGGATGATATGATTACACGCTCGCACATTGTCATGTGGCGTCTCGCGATCTTGACCCTCGTGGTCTTGTTCTGCGATTTGACGCACCAAGTTCCTGAGGTAAGTTTTCGTGTACCAAGATTTTTTCATTTCCAATTGTACTTTATCACCGACAGTTTGCATCTACTCTTGGCTTAGTTTACATCAATTTACTCTCACGAACAATGCAAATTCAACAAACTTTTAACGTTTACGTAGAACCAAAGTACAGGCCTCGTATCCGAGCAGGACGAACCGCTTCTGCTTTTTTCTACGCTGAGCGGTTCGCTCATCGGAGTCGGGCAGCGCTCTGGTACAATTCGATGGCGACAGGATAACGGTAATGGATTGTTGGAAAATTAATTAGAGGTCTTTTAATGTGACGCTTATGATTTTCATTTTACACAATTTTTCTTCTTGTTATAGAGCCCGTTGTCAAAGTGCCACATAACATGGGACAAACCGCAGTGTATGTACCTATTTTGTTCATGTTTGTATTTTTTATGTTGGAAAAGCAAACACAAAGGATAGGGCTTTATTTCATAAGGTGTTTGTGATTATCAAAAACATTATTCAATTATTTTTTGGTTTTTTATTGTTTATCGATATTTGGACAAGATAAGAATACATTTCTCAGTGACTTAATAATCGCTTTATCCTTATCGTACGGATTTGTTTGACAAAAGTTGATGGAGGATAATGATTATTCGACAGGCCGATGTTTTTGCCAGATCCAAAAGATGGATCTCTCTATCTATTTGGAGCAGGTTTCGAAGTACTGAAAAAATTGCCATTCACCATACCCCAATTAGTTGCGAGTAGTCCGTGCCGAAGTAGCGATGGGATTCTTTACACGGGACGAAAAATCGACACTTGGTTCAGTATCGATCCTCTCACTGGTGAAAAAGAGCATCTATTGGGTTTTGACCAGGTGGAAAATACGTGTCCCCTGGAAACGCAGGATGTGATATTTGTAGGTCGAACCGAGTACAATATTATAATGATCGATAGTAAAAATAAGGAGCGAAAGTGGAACGTCACGTTTTACGATTATTCAGCGACGAAAATGGAAACTGAAGGCGTGGATAGTTATGGTTCGTTATAACATAAATTCTACTCTTACCTTAATCTCATGATTGCATTTGAAATGATATTCTACGAATTTTTTCAATTTTTTCCAGATTTGGTGCATTTTACGACAAGTTCAACTGGTCGAGTTGTCACGCTGGATGGTAGAGTCGGAATGGCCATTTGGGAATTGGATTTAGGAAGTCCCGTAATAGCTGCTTACACCGTGAGCAAAGACGGTTTGGTTACTGTTCCGTTTACGAGCGTGGCAGACGGAACTTTAAATAATCTTCTGGAAACATTCAGCGTTGAACCGAGCGACGTACAATTGTTGTGAGTATCTAATATCAATCGCATTACCAATACCCAGAGCACATTACCGACGCTAGGTGTATTTACGGGTATTTATTTATTTTTAAAATCCTTATAGTCCAACGCTATATATCGGCGAGCATCGCCATGGTTTATACGCATTGCCGTCGCTTGTCGATTCGTCGACGGCAACGATATCCAGCAACGCCGGTCACATGATGCTCGAGGGGCCTCAGGCGCTTCCCAATGCCTACAAAAACGAAAACACTATTCCAGTTACCGGAGACCACGTAACTGTGGCTCGCGTCGAGACGATAGACGACGATTACCAGAGCATTTTAGACGACAAGAAATTTATCATGTTAGGTAACAGAATGAAACAATTCCAGCTCTTATTATCATCATTACCGCGTCATAAATCATTTCGTGTATATTTCAAATTAACGTCAAAACTTTCTCCATTATAAAGCGTAAAAGGTCCTTTTTACTTGATACCGTATTTTTTAAGGTCATTACAAAGTACCGACGGAGTATAAGCCACAAAATCAGCCGCTGCAGATAACCGGACGTTCGGACCCGATAATCCGAACAACTCCTCCATCGCTGAACGCGACGAACAAGCTAACGACGATTCCAGTGGCGATAGAAGAAAAGACTAACAACACTGTGGATCAAAAAGGATGGCGAAAAGCGGTGACGAAAACTTTCCACGCCAGTAGACTTTGGCTCAATCAGCAAGAAAACAAGGGACTAAAGTTCCTAGTTTTAGTGCTTTCCGGTTGCATCGTGATGATGTGCGTCGTTTACAGGTCCAAGGACAAAGAGGTTCAACAACTGTCGCGGGTAAATTATTGCTTCTATGATTTTTCCCAGAGGATACGGCGTTTCCCTTTTTGTTTTGTTGTTGTTGGTTTTTCAACCATGGTCAGCCTTAGAACTTTATTCCTACGTCTAAGAGTAGCAATTCGACCAGGGCTCCCGGGAAAACAGCCGCACCAGCAGCAACGGACGAATCGAAAACGTCGCGATGGTCGAAGATATTTCTGAGGGTTCTGTCAGAGTTGGAAAAATCGTTATCAATACAACAGAAGTACTAGGAAAAGGATGTGAAGGAACTTTCGTTTACAAGTAAGCATGGTTACTGCATATTAAATTCCAATATAATTTCTTTTCGAGGCTATTTTTTTTAACACTTGTCGTCTTTTAATTATCATGTAGATATTATTAAATGTATCTGTGAAATATTGGCTATTTTATCTTTATTACAAAAAAAATTTAATTGTCTTCTCGTACAATTTCAGGGGTGAATTCGATGGAAGGTCCGTTGCAGTTAAGAGGCTGCTGCCTGACTGTTTTACGTTTGCCGATCGAGAAGTCGCACTGCTTAGAGAGTCGGATGCACACGCGAACGTTGTTCGCTATTTTTGTACCGAGCAGGACAGGATGTTTCGTTATATAGCACTGGAATTAGCCCAGGCGACTCTCCACGATTACGTTACCGGAAATTACAACAAGGACGCAATTTCCATGAAGAGCATCTTGGTTCAGGCTACGTCGGGCCTTGCGCATTTGCATTCTTTGGATATAGGTGAGTTTGAGCGACTTTAGAGCTAACATGTCAAACGTAATAAATATTGAAAATCACCGTAGCAGTGAAATTATTTGGTGTTTTTTTTGTTCACAGTTCACAGGGATATTAAACCACACAACGTCTTACTCTCGGTTCCGGGTCCACGTGGTGAAGTCCGGGCTATGATATCGGACTTTGGACTCTGCAAAAAGCTCCAACTGGGTCGCATGTCGTTTTCCCGAAAATCTGGAGTTACTGGCACAGAAGGTTGGATCGCGCCAGAAATGTTGAGCGGTGGGAGAACGACCTGTGCCGTCGACATATTCTCACTAGGATGTGTCTTTTATTACGTATTGTCCGACGGAAAACATCCATTTGGCGATCCTCTCAGGAGACAAGCAAATATATTATGTAAAATTTTATGGAATTGATAAAAAAAATTACGCCTAGCGAAATTGTTCTTAATAATATCATACGACGATTGTCTCTAGGTGGTGAGAGCAATTTGTCGGCGCTTCAAAAAATCACCGACAACGACAAACAATTGGCTCTCATTCTGATCAAAACGATGATCTCCAATGATCCAACGACCAGGCCACCGGCTCATGTTGTTCAGAATTATCCATTCTTCTGGAAAGCCGCACAAGTTCTAGGCTTTTTCCAGGTATGTGGAGCGTTTATAGGCAATTATCGTTTTATGTGAAGAATAAAGATCGAAATTTCTATTAAAATAATGCACTCAATATTCCAACGTTTGATTATTGCTTCTAATCGGAGTTGTTGTTATACGCAGGACGTAAGTGACCGAGTAGAAAAAGACGAAAAGGACAGCCCGGCATTATTGGCACTGGAGAGTGCCGGTCACCATGTAGTCCAAGGTGATTGGAGAGTGCACATCGATCAGGAAGTCGCTAGTGATCTTCGAAAATACAGAAGTTATCGAGGCGAAAGCGTTAGAGATCTTCTCCGGGCACTCAGAAACAAGGTGACAATACTTAATGTTTTTAATCATTATTTTGCATATAAATTTTTATCGGTGTTCGGCATTCGTATAACAAATGAAATCATTCTTTTCGTTTCCCCCCCTCGGACCACCCTCATAGAAACATCACTACAGAGAATTGACGGAAGAGGCTCAGGCGAGTTTAGGCGAAATTCCCGGAGCCTTTACAGAATATTGGCTCTCAAGGTTTCCCCTTTTACTCTCGCATACGTGGTGTGCAATGCAAAAATTCCGCGACGAAGCGACGCTCAAGGAATACTATCGTTGTGATTTCGAATTTAGTCCTGAGTACGAAGAGGACGATTCGGATTTACAGTATCGAATGTATCCGACACCTGCACCAGTTCCGACTCCAGCCTGGAGAGTTCGCGACCCTATAGACTGGAGTCCAAACAGAGCGAGATTTCGCAACGGGAGAAAGAAGCAGGACCGAAGAAAAGTTGAAGAACCGGCGGTTTGGACTCTACCACCGGCTAGTTAAAGACACCGCGTTTCCAGTAAGTTAATTTTTTGTGTTTTTCTTGTTTTTCATTTCCGACACGGTGTCTCGATGCAGTGAATATTGTAGCACTCAAAGACTTCAAGAGTTTCACACGTTTAACGAGACTTATTTGCAATAAGTTTCAATGTAATGATGGTTAAGTGGACCAGAGTTTTTTAAAAATTATTTAAGAGAGTGAAAACGTTAAGTTAAACTATTAATACTGAGAGTACAGTTGATACCTTGTGATATTAATCCTCTACCCCGAATTACGTTTTCGTACATAAACTTTCATCGTATATGACATTATATGTCCTTTTTCCACGACGCGGAGATTAAAGACATTCAGTCACCTGAAAAAAGTCCGTGAAAATAGCTCTTACCGATTATCGATTTTAACAAAACGCACTGAAAAGTTATAAAATGCAATTAAAACTCCACTTTTACTACACAATTACAAATTATTTTTCAATGAAAAAAGGATTAGATTTTTGATTTTTTAGCAAAATTGATTTAATGTTCCATAATTAGTGATAGAAAAATATTTTCACGTTCTTTTACCTAAGTGACTGCTTCTTTAAGGTCGTTCGTCGTACTATTCAGATTTCTCTGTACTCTATCTGCTATTTCACGAACACAGACCCGGACACAGTGTGTTGTCTTTTTTAAATAATTATTTCTGTACCTAATGTAGGACACGACGTTTCAGTCAAGCACAAACAAATGAATCACATAAACTCACAGACACATCGCTTTTTCATAACAATGTAAAATATATATTTTATAAATCATGTTGTACTTGGAGTATAAATAAGTATAGAGTATTTATATATATATATAATATTATATATTATAAGTAGATTTATATATATTAATCTTAGGAGCCTATTATACTGTAAATAAGAATGTGGTGTACATTATCTTTGAATATTTTAATATTTACACGATCGTCGGCCGTTCAGGCCCGCGAATCGAATAAATATTTAATCAAAATACATTTTGATGACTGTTGTGTGGTTTCGGATGAACAGTTTTCGCAGGCGTTTCGTCGTCCATAATATAACGATTTGTACAATAATTCAATGTTTCACTGGAGTTAATGGAAAGCCGTTAATTGTCGCGCAACAAGCTCGACTATACACAGTTAAGTATACGAGAAATCCAAGTCTTATGCGTAATCCAGTATTAATTCACATAATTTTACAGTGTTTGTTGCAACGCAGCGTTTGTAAACAATGTTAAATCTAACGAGCTTCAACTTTAATCTCAATCGGATTGAATTCGCGGTGTAGGTGTGTCAACCATTAACTCTTCATCAAGTAGCTAATGCTCTGCTGGCAATGAGCTTTTATTTTATTTCTTTTTGTTGTTAACAACTGAACGGATATGAATGATTAATTCCCATTCTAACTATCAAACGATACGTTAATGCGATTTAAAATTTGTTCTTCATTTTTCTAAGACATTTGGAAATTTGTCGCATAATAAAAATATTGCTACTGCTCAAAGGCCACGACTTTTACATATATATATATATATATGTATGTATGTATATTAACGCTGCTGGTATTTGAGGGTCAAAAGCACTGGAAACTTTTTGTAATCATTACTGCCTATTTGTGTACATTGAATCTACTTGAGTTTAAAAAATTTTGTTCGAATTGCCTTAGAAAGTTCATCTCTACATTACATACCGTCATTGTACATTCATTCGTCATTATGTACGCCGTTGGTTTTGAGTATCTTAACGATGCTCGAAAAAGATTGCGAGAGAAATATATCGCTAGTGACGGAAGTCTCAACGGTTTCGAGTGGTGACATGCCCCTCGAATTCCGTTGCTTAACGTTTGCTCCGTGTCGCACCAATAATCGAGCGATCTCCGTGTCACCAGCGCGGGTAACAAAATGCAGTGGTGTTTCATCAGCGGAATCTTTGGCATTTACGTCGCAGGTTCCACAATTAAGGAGCATCTTGACGATCTTAGGCCTGCTGTTGAGACAGGCCAAGTGCAAAGGTGTGCGTCCATCGACAGTCCTAACGTTAACGTTAGCCCCTGCATCAAGTAGCAACTGCACCAATTCGGTTCGGCCAGTTGCGCACGCGACGTGCAAAGCGGTTTCGCCTCTCTCATTCGAAACATTAAGTCCCAGGCTCGGAGCGCGTTCCTGTTCATCCGTCGAATCTTCACTAGGCGCGCATCTTTCGCAATTGCACAACGGATGGCAAAGAGTAGGAACTTGATTCACGGGACTAATGTGCGGTCCTTCAAGACCAAGATAGTAACAAGCCAGACGCAAGTCTCCTTCTGTTATCGCGGCCAATAGTCTGTCAGCCTTTCGCGATTGTTTTTTTTTTGGTCCGGGACTATCAAATTCCACTTTCCGCAATACAGAATCCGTGTTTTCAGACGCTCTTCTCGCAGGAATATAGGGAATTACCTTGGGATCGTAGTCCGTGGGTAATCCCTCCAAGAGTTTGGCGATATGGGAACTGTGGGCCAATACGAGAGGCGTTTGGCCTCTGCGATTCGTTGCTCTCGGATTCGCTCCGTGTTCCATCAGAATTTCGACGATATTTCCGTAGCCCCATTTAGCAGCGTGATGAAGAGGCGTTTCTCCATTGAAATTAACCGGACTTTTGTCCATAGCGATTCTCATTTGTTCTGTAAAGTAGAGAAGCGCTTTGACGCATCCTTCGTGACCGTGATCGGCGGCAAGATGCAACGGTGTGTTGCCCCTCGTGTCCGCAACGGTAGGATCCGCGTTTGCGTGAAGCAGCTGAAGAAGAATTGTTTGATGTCCTCGGGATGCCGCGCAATGAAGCGGCGTCGCGCCGTCCGCGTCCGCGTCGTTCGGATTTGCACCGTTTTCCAAAAGAAAATCAACAATGACCTCGTGACCGCACAAGGAAGCCACGTGAGTCGCCGTCATTCCTCTGTCGTCTCGTGAACGCACCGTTGGCCAGCCCGAAACCGATGCGCCTGCCAATCTCCGCTCGCAAATCTCGCACGAACACAAAGGATGGCACAGTGTTACGGAATTTCGAGAAATGTCGCTAGATTCCTTGACAAGTATTCTTTCTACCTGGGATAAATCGCATTTTATCACCGAGGCGAATAAATTGGCCAGCGTGATGTTCTCCTCCTTACGATCGATGCTAAAAGTGCCATTATTCAAGGTGCCATCAACTTCTGTGGAATTATTCAGAGGATCTCGATGTATCGAAGAGCTGAGCACTCCTGATCTCACGTGCTCCACGGCAGCCTCCAATGAAGTTATCAAAAAACCCGCTTCGTCCGCTTCGTTCGGAGAGTTGACGGAAAATCGGAACTGCTTCATAAATGCGAGCTGCGCTATCCAATTTGGCAAGCCGGCTCTTATGACGAGAAATATCAAAACGGGCAGAATGTCGTCCGAGGATACTAACGTTACGCCTTCGGATATGTAGCGAACGGCTTTCTTTAGACAACCGATTTTTCCAAGCACCGTCACGTAACTATCGAGCCGTGATAATTCGAGTTTTCCGCGGAGAATACCGTCGTATATGTCCGAACGAACGCCAAGATCGCGTAGTTGTAAGTCGTGAAGGTTTTTTATAGTTTTATTGAGAATCGCGTCTTCAAAGGCCGTGCGCGTGGACACCGATCTAGGTAAAAGCTTTCGCAAACCGTGAAGAATGTAAGTTTCTACAGCGACTTTTATCGTTTGAAGGAAGTGGCGATTCGCGGTTGTTTTATCGCGGAGCCTCTCGTCCTGCAGAAGCATTCTCAAACTTCTGGCGTACAAAGCGCCGGTCAAATCGCGCTGTGACGCCAGAGGCTCCTTCTCCAAATGAGCGTTCAATTGCTCGAAGTCATCGATCGCCAAATCTATGTCCTTGATTATTTCCTTGTTGGATACCTCCGTCCAGAGAAGATCTCGAGATTCGCGAAGATTCGTCACCGTGAGGACATCATCTCGGCAGGCGGAGATGCTCTGCTCCAGAGGTCGTTCTATGCACCTGGAGATACAATTTGCAGTTACGCCGACTGTCAAAAAAAGAATGAGGAAGTAATTTATTTAAAATAGCGGTACGACTTACCACAAGGAATACTTTGACCGATTGTCCGTATAGAAAGTTTCTTCGAACAAAAGATGAGCGCAGCACGGTTTGGCGATATCGTATTCTATAGTCAAAACTCTGTTGCAGACCTTGACTTCCTTGCCGGAGAGAGTACGGAATTGAATGTCGGACGTTGAATCCCCGGGGACCAAAATATGCCCCAGAAAATCGTTTTCCACGAGTGCGGACTTTGCAAAACTTCCGCAGCGTGGTACGCAGATGACCCATCCTTGGTCGACCGCTCTCTCGAAGAGGAAGGTATATTCCTGACGTAGAACTCGGAGAAAGGGATTTTCCGACAAGTCCTCGTCGTAGCTCGACTCCATGACCCTGTCGACCCATGAATCTGCATTCCAGGATCTCGACCGACGGATACAACGTCTCCTCGTTAAAAGCAATATTCTCTGTCCGAACAGACATAAAATAATCGATATTACACAACGACGCATTTCGACGATTTTAATACGTTCTTTGCCCGATTCGTAAATTTCTGTATCTATCTCACTCTCACGATTGCGACAAACTCATAACAACAATTATTGTGTATTATCAATTGGCGAACGATTAGAATATTTGCAACTAACCTATATATTTGACAGTTGGCAAGGAGCCTTTGAGCCTCGGGACATTATGGAAATTCGCTCGTATAACCAGTAGTAACCAGCATTCCAATACAAACAGTGCGTTTCGTTGATGTATTATCGAGGATTCCGCAAGCAGCGAATGTCGGACCTTGAGAGCCGGTTCGACACATAACCGGAATTTGTGCGCGCACTATAGGATGCATTGCATTTTTTTCTTATCCAGCAGAATGCGTGCAGCAGCTGATTATCTCTCCGTCACCGCCATTTTTTCTCCTACCTACCTACCTACCACCTTCACTCTGTCGGTAATGTCATAGTTCCAATAATCAAATTATTTTTCTTTCATTTTTTAACTCAAATATTTTCATGTACAAAAATCGATGCATAATCATGTACGTCGATATAAATTGTTGGTTCACTTGGTGTATAATTGAATTTGGTTTTATCAAAAAAATTTCATTGATTCAATGTTTTTTCTTTCTATTGGTATATTTAAAATAGAAATTAACGCCAGCAACAATCGGTAATATATTTTCAAGACTCGGTTCAGAAAAGTGAATCGGTCCAGAATCGAAGAGTACTTTTTCCTACCTTTCGAAAATCTTCAATTGAATAATTAACTTACCGTGTCGTAATCCGCATCATGTCATTGCCACAACGAGTCACGAACCTCAAACTTAGTTAAAAAATTCCGGGCATCGCAGGTGCTTCGATATTTTTCCCAGGAGGCAAGGATGAGGGACGTAAAAATTTCAAAGATAAAACCAACGTACGAGTTTTTCTTTTTAATAATAATCATAATGTAATCTTATGTTGCTATATTGCTTGCCAGCACGCACCAGTACAGGCATTGTATATTCTTATAGCCAATGTGGTATATTAATAGTATTTTTTAAGTGTATTTATATCATTAAAGTATATATTTATATACATATTCATACAAGGTATTACATATCTATTTCACCGTCTAGAATATCGGAAGTTAAGAAGGTCATAAGAATCGTTTTGGGTGGGGAAGGTTTAGCGTCATTTTTTATGAGGACGGGAGATGTTTTTTCTTGTTTTTTTTTTGCTTTTTTTTCTCGTTGAATACACATAATATCAGATATGACTGGGCTACGACGTCATTGTAAGAAATGAACTTAAGTGTTGTTTTTTTTCTTTGAGATTTCGAACCCGCTAATTACGGTTCTTCTCCCAATTGTTACTTCCTCGCTTTCCTTATCTTTCCGTCGTGGATGTCTCGTGGCTCAACCGTATTTTATTTTTTATAATATAAACCGCACGCGTGCTAAAGTTGAGAGACGGTCGAAAGAGAGGGAGCAAGATGGGGATTACGGCGAAACCGGGTTAGGACCAACGAAGAGACAGACAGAGAGCGATATACAGAGAGAGAGAGAGAGAGAGATAGTCGTGATTATCGAACAAAAATTGTTTGACAAAATCACACTCAACAGAATGCATTAATTTTATTTTTGTGTTTTTTTTTCCCTTCTCAACCGCTCCTCGGTTGAATCATGAATCGTGGTTTTTGTTTTTCTACCTCTCTATTAATTAAGATTATATAATGTTTCATGTATCTTTATGAATAACAGAGACGATTTTTGGATATTCTACAAAATGCTGGTTCTCAGTTGCCAGAATTACATTATGTGCTTGCCATTTTCAATATTTTTCTTTTCTCTTTTATTTTATTTCTCTTTCATTATCTACAGTAAATAGTACGTTGCCTCCACTTGTGACATTATTCGCCCTATATTTTCAATGTTTCACGAATAAAAAGGAACGCTCATAATGCGTTCGAGTGCGATTGCGATAATTTCGGGTAGCGAAGCGCTGAATATCAACGCGCCGAAAAATCACAAGTGGACGCATTATTGAATTTTTCAATTTCGGTTTACGGCCGTGTCAATGGCGAAATTAATAATCGATGAACGATGAATTTTGTTTTATTTCATTTTTATTTTAACCCGTTATCACGCAAAGATCCCTCGGCAGGTGAGTTATTTTCATTTTACTTTAACGCGCGGCTCATACAGTACAGTAGTTAGTATTCTCTACGTAGAATAGCACGAGAACAATGACGATGTATTTGTATTGTTTTTTTAAATTAATAATGCGAGTGAAAAAATTTATGATTTTCATATTTTTCGTGACCGGTGGAAGTGAAACTTTGTTGCGAGACCGCCGACCCAGCGAATTTATATTTATCGTACCCCGTGTGTGCACAGCGGTGCTCACGAATCCCAATCCGAGGGACAGGGAGAACCTTGTTTCTTCCTTTTTTTCTTTCCTTCATTATTTTTTGTTTATTCATTTTTTCTATAAAAAAATATTCCGTCATACGCGTGCTTAATAATGAATTGAATTCGGAACCGTTTGCGATTCGAACGCTTATGTATAGTAATAATAATTGGCTTAAAGGTAAGCGGCATTCGTGTCTCGTGTGGTACGTAAATGTTTCTTCCCAAGTCGTCTGACGCGCAACGCAAAATTTCTACTTAATCCGGTCGATTCTGTGAGCGCGGCAAAAGGCTCCCAACTATTTTTCGAGACTCTTCGCGCCTCTTTGCAAATCTCGTCTCGACTACGCCAACGCACTCGATAGTCAATCATTTTTATCATTCTTCTCTTCGTCTTACTCTTTCAAATAGTATTCCATAAGTTAAAATGACTATAATTCAATAATAATATCTATTTCATTTATTATTACATTAATAATTATAATAATCCTTCAATATATAATAAGTTGTTTTTTTTTCTTTTCACTGTATATTTTTTCTTCTTCATGCCTAGTCGGGCGGTTCGTTGAACAGGACCGCGCGATTATTTCGTACTTTAATTTAATTGGATTTTTCATTCCGTTTTTTTTTCCTCATTCAGCATTTACCATACAAGATTGTATTCTCTATAGGTTGTGTTTTTTTCACGGTTTTGTCCCTGGGCTCACATTGAAGTGCGCGCAGCATAATTACCAGCCAGTTCTTCAATTATTTAAAACTTTTAGCTCGTTTCTTCACTTTTCCTTTTATTTATATTTTTTCATTTAATTCTCGTAATAAGTCAATTTATATTCTAGAAAGTTCCCGCATCGACTTTCCTCGAAAAACTACTTCTTTCGTGTAACGAACATTGAATGAAGCTATTGCCGATCCACGACGGTCCCGAATTGTATAATCGATCGGAGCTCGATTGCACACTCGGATTTTCCGACTTTCAAAAGCACGACGACATCATGGATCGTAGCATTTTTTGTTTTGTTTTTTTTTGTTTTTTTTTTGTTTTTTGTTTTTTCAGGTATAAGTGGGGCAGTGCTTTATGTACAACGTAGGCAAGGCCGAGCCCACGGCAACACCATGATTTCTTCTTTTTTTTTCTTCCTCCTTTTGCACACACGTTTTCATACCACAATAATTATATTTTTTAAAATCGTCTTTGCCTCACTCACTGCGTCTTGGAAACTCTCTTCAATCGTGTGTCCACGTGTATGTGTGTGTGTATGTGTGAGGAACATAACGCAAAGGCTTATTACAAACGTGTAAAATTGCGACCTCTCGTATAATCGCGACGTCATTTTTTTTTTTTTTTTTTCTATAACGGTTAACTCGATCGACCTTCGCAATATTTTATAATAATGTAAAACACAAAATTGCGCTTTCGCCAGTCATACAATGTTTGTTTTTTTCCTTGTCGCTCAGAATAAAAAGGAATAAAAGGAGATTGATATAGGTACGCGAAATAATGTTATCGTTACGCTTTCCGTCCAATTTAATCAGATGGGACTTGCGACGATTCTATAATAGCTTCTCGAGCTTCTCAAGCCTCCTATGCACAATAGTATCGACACACTTGTCGTTCACGGAGAGAGCGAGTCCAAGCGATATCATTAATATTACAGTAATATATGTAGATTTTAAAAAAACATGATAGTACGAATTGTACAATAAAACCGATTTTATTGCACAACTTTGAAAATGATTTGCCGAGTGCATTCGACAACATTTGAGCCCCAAATTATGATTAATTTGTAGGTTAAGAAAAATGATAATCGTTTGTTAATTTTTTGGTGCGTTGAGAAAGTTTTGTGAGGTGATTATATCTCGATATATCATGGCAAAGTTGTGCCGCTTGTGTTTCACTTACGGATTTGGACCTAATAACGAGGTATCGGGAAGCTTGATTTTTTTCGTTGGTTAAATAAAGCGTGACTCGCGAATGGGACGCGATTAGCGAGTAAAAAGAGAGGTTATGAAAGAGGGGAAAATGAATATAGAAGGCGGTGGAACGTTGGCGATAATTCATCGACGAAAACGATCGTTTTACAATGGTTGACCGTGCGCGTAATAACAATTAATTCTATCAAAGTTAATAAGCTCACTCTCTTCATAACCGTCGTGATTAATAACACAAGCTTTTATTGATTATTTTATTGAACGTATTGTGTATCGATACCAAATCGTTCGCTCGATTCTCAAGTTGAGAATTTGCGTTCTTGAATTCTCTTTTTCTTCTTTTATTTATTCTTTTATTGTGTTGTTGTTTAAATCTCCGTTTCGGTACAATAAGTGCGATAACTGGCTATGTTCTTTTTCTTCTTCTTCTTCTTCTTCTTCGTCTTCATTTTAATATTTACCGTTTAAATGACTATGATACACTAATTAATAACAGTAACGACAGAAAAATATGATTTTCCTCTGAGTAACGAAGTTATTCTCTATCTGCATTCTCGTACATAAGTCGACTCTTTCGTTTCTCGTTTTGTGTTTCTCTCGCGCTTTTTACTTTCCCGGGGAAGTGAATATAACCCGCTTGCTTGACTTTTAATATCGTATTATCCGCGCGGGCTCGTGGACTCACGTACATATTGTGGTTATTTCTTTTTTATTCTTTAAAATAATTTTTTACACAGCTCCGAAATAATCGTCGGCCCGCAATCGTATTCCCCACACGGAAGCTCGTTCGAAAGTCACGCTGATGCTTTTCCACATCCAAGCCAACGGCAGCGTGCATTTATTTTCACGAAATAATTGCAAATTAAAAAATAAATCAACTTTCTTTTTTTATGCTTTATAACAATCAACAAACAGCTCGTGTGTTTTTAAATCTTCACTTTCCTTTTCACGAGAACCCGATGGATCAACATGATTTTACAATCCTCAGATCTCGGCGTTTATTTTATAATAAATAGTTAACTTTTTGTTTTCATCATTCGGGACAAACGTAAGTATAAGTTGCGCGCTTGCGCGCAAACTCACCGTGAAATATATATATATATATATATATAGCTCGGCGTACACAAAATTCTCTTAATAATAATTTAACTAGAACGTGGCGCTTTGTTTATTTCATACGCCGCGTGTCAGAAGGGCTGGCGTTCACAGTATAAACACGATTAGCGTCTGATCGTAATAAGTACAAAAACTCGAGTAATGATAGAGGAAACGCTTGTACTCCACCTGAGTTATTACGGAAACATGTTTTTAAACGCAGATTTTTGTCTTTTCTTTTTTCTTTTTTTTAACATCAATTCGACGAGCCTATATAGTTTTGTGTGTGTGTGTGTGTGTGTGTGTAAGTAACATATATGTATGTATAAGTTCAGCAAGGACGAGAAAAGGTAGAGAGCTCGTTTATATTCAAGCCAATATAGGTGAATAGCTCGGAAAAGATTTTTTTTTTGCTTCCTAGACGAGTCGTTAATTTGCGTATTCGATATAGCCCGAATAGATTGTTCTTTCGTTCTCATTGTGCCTTGAGCGATCATTTGAACCCACTTAAGCGATGAGACATTTCACGGAAGATAGTAAACTCGACTATCTTTCATTTACGATCGTCATCCTTTAGGAAAAAAAGGAAGATAAAAGAAAATCGATCAACAGCAAAATCGATTGAAAAATTTACAATGATTTTTTTTGTTTTTTTTTTTTGTTTTTTTTTTTTTTTTTTTCATAGACTTTTGTGGATTTTAGAAGTTATTCTTTTTCGAAAGGTCTCGGCCTTAAAGGCTAATTATATACTTATACAGCGGTTAGGATACGCTCGCTCGTTGACATAGAATTAAAAGAGTTTGGGTATTCGATGCGATTTGTCGTACGAGTGTGATTATTGAATCGGTCAATCGGCGCAACTATTCGCGTTGGATTATATCGCGGTTTGGAACGACGTATCCTCACAGCGATAGGCAGAGACGTGTAAAAAAACAAGACCCTCCCAGCGATTACGTATTGTTATCGGCTCTAAAATTCGGAATATTTAGCTGTATCGTATATTATTTACATATGTAGTGTGTATGTATATAGTTATACGGAACCTGAATTTCGCACGTTACACGCAATTGTAGAGTTTTACACACACAATATCTTATGTACATATATGCATATGTATATGTATGAATACACACACTCCATTGGTTTTCAATTAATCGATTCAATCGCTTAGTTTGTATGTTTTCTTCCCTTTTAGCATTTTTTTGTATATATATATATATATATATATACGTGTGTATATGTATATGTATATAGTGTATTGAACTATCTAGAAGATAAAAGGACGTGCCCGTAGATTCGGCAAAATAGATTTTTATGTCAGAGCGATTTGAAATAGAGCCTCTCGTTTCTTCTCTCCGGAGATTTGTAGTATTTTCACGTCTGTTTTATGCAATATCGATAATACGATTTTATTAAACGCCATTTACGTAGATTCTTATCTGTGGTAACCACACGTAGGTTATTAAATAAAATGAATTTATAATTTCACAGCTTTTCCGGAACTCGCTCGCGATTTAGTCGCTCTTAATGAACATTTACGTGAGTCGATCGTTATTAATCTCGTGCGCAGAAACAATTAAAGTACTAAACGTATAAGTAGAGATTATTTTACGAAGTGAAAGTACTGGATTTTCGACGTACTGTGCCAAAAATCGCGTATTTGTTTATTAAAATTTAACACTGCATTATTTTGTAGCCAATTGTAATGTTCACCAAAATTACCATACTTTTTAAACACACTTTCGAATAGAGCGTGCAAGCGCAATTTTAAATATCGTTTTTAGTCGATGTAGAAAATTTTGTATGATTTTTTACACCTTTGGAAATGCTGCAATCGACATTTAAGGCGATAACGATGCCCACTCAAAATCGCGTGTATTCTAATAAGTGCGTATTCATATCTTCTTAACACATTTTTCGGACGTTCTCTGATAAACGTCAGAGAGACTCTTGCTGCTTGTTGTAAATTTCGAGTTTTAGTCTAGCACGCTAAACGTTCAGTGTCACGTCCAAAGTTAACACGGGGAAAAGGGGTAAGATAGAAGAAGAACCTTCTGACGTTTGGTCCCAACCGTATCGAGACAATATTAACACTATTGCCAACGGTTTATGTCCAAGACCAGGGGCAGAGTCCTTTCTTGTGTCCACGTTTTTTGTAGAAGAAGACAGTGCAATATATAAAAGACACAAAATAATTTTTTCAAAGACAGAATGCGATTTTTTTGTGTCTCGAGCAGAATCTATCGGTTGAAGCATCTTTCGGCAATGCGAAACACTTTTTTTTTCGTACGGACAAACAAAAAACAAAAAAGAGATGAACGTGCTCTTTACGATAGTCGCGAGAGTTTAGCCGTTGATTGTACATAATGTGAGCCGCAGGCACCGAAACATTTTCACTCGATTAACGCCTATTTAGTAAAGATGATACAACGATGAGAATCAATTGCGCGTGGCATTCGCGTGCATCTACCACGCGTTTTTCTTCAATCAATGTCATAGTAAATATAGTAAAGTAGAAGTTGCAGTTAAAAGTAACGACGTGTTATTTTTCTTTCTTCGTTTTTCGTAGTCATTAGTGAGAGAGTGAAGTAGTAGTGAAGATATACGTTAACAGTTAAAATAGTAGTAACATTATTTAGTATAATAGCAGCAGGCTGTGGTAGTCCAAGTACTCGAGTAAATTGTTGGTTTTTTCTTTTCTTCTTCTTCTTCTTCTTCTTCTTGAGATTAGCGAGTGATAAATCGTTCGTTCGAATAATGATTCGTAGATCGTATTTGAACTATCAATTAATATATAAATACCTATAATAGTCTTGTTGTCTATTATGATAATTCACTAGTTCGATCACCGAGCCACAAGACACATAGTGGTGAAATATATATTTCTTAGTTTCCTTCGCTAAAATTAGGTCTCTCGAGAGATAGCAGAGATAGAAAGACTGAGAGAGACATCGGAGTTAGCCGTTCTTTTCCTTTTTTAATATTTTTTCAACATAGACTTTTCCGCGTATATGCCCAGTGCACTTTTCCGTACGTGCAGAGACGATACGATGATTATTTCAAGGAGCGAGAGATTGCGAGTGTCTGTAGTATTTAATTGTTAAGCCCTTCAATTCCACCACGTGTTTATTTATGTCCACAAAATTCAGCTATAACAACGGTAAGATAATTAACGATTCTGCCTCCTCGTGAAAAAAAAAAATCGTCGTTATGAACTATCAATCGTTAATCCATGGGGATATTTTTTCAGTCGCATAAATTTGTTCCGTTTGTACGTTGAACATAAATTTCACATGAACCAAAAATTACTAGTGTTCACTCAATATTTACCAGACAACGATTGGGATGATAATATTTGCCTCCGTTTTTACCGAATGAATACGAAAACTGTCACTTTTCGTCTTAAAAGTCTATTTAACCGGAAAAACAAGAGTCTCCATTTCGGGTAAAGTACATTTAGTAAAACTAGCCATTCCAACCATGTTCGAGCGATCGTTTCCTTGACGCGATGTATGCACTACCCGCGACAATCGGAAAATGAGACAGCGGTCCGCAAAAGTCAAAGTACTTACGCAGGCGAGGTTTATAAGGAGATTTGTAACATCCGAACCGTGAAGCGCGGACGTGCAAAATCGAAACCGAGGGGTTTTGTGGTTTGAATTAATAGCGATATTGGTAATAATAATTATAATATGCATAATAACAGTAACAGTAATAGTAATAACGATGGTGAATCTGCAAAAGTTCCACCCTCTTGAACATTCAATACATAATTATTTTCACGGTAACTTAATAACTCTTTGTAACGCCTCTTGGTAATAATCGAAAATTACAAATGTAACAAGCGTTTGCTGTCGGGAATATTAGTACAATATCAATCGGACATAAATTAATACAAAAAGAAAGAAAAAGAAAAAATAACGAAAATCTAAACGAGGATTATCACAACTTGTATGCTAATGATAATTGGTATCGCTTGTGTTTCTCGCTTATTTTGCAAAGTCACCATGTACAAATTAATAGCGTCAGCCAGATGCGTTGGGCCTATGTGGCTAATTTCAAGTGTCAAATCGATCTATCGGACGCAAAAATCACCGTCTTTTCGTCGGTTTTTCAAGATATTTCATTGATTTTTGCGGACCGATACGAAAGTTTGCCAGACCGAGCAAACACTTGTTGTTTTTATTTGCTCTCCTTCATCGAGCTATTCACACGCGCACCTACGACTGGTTGACGTGATGTACAAATTAATCTATGCAAGTGTACAATATCACAAACGTACGTTCGCTCTATCGAAAAGCACGCGTTATCGCGGCAGTTGTTGTGGCATAATCATCGAGAATCAATAGCGATGATGTCCTCTTTTTTGTTGGTTTATTATCGTTTCTACATTTTCGACTAATTTCCACTGGCATCTTCGTTGTATTTATCGCGTATATGCCGAGTGATAATGAGAAGAACTTTACTAGCGATACGCGCTGTATCGCGCAATAAGTTTCAGCGTATCGAATATCGAATATTCTCCTCGAACGGTCAAATAGCGCGACAAACAAAATCGATCGAATCGCGTGATACAGCGCGCCAACAACGTGAGTCCTGGAGATTTTAACTCTTATTTACTCTTTCTCTCGCAAACTCCTCTTTGTGTCGTATTACTTGTTTCTTCTTTTTTTTTTTTTCCATTTTCTTGTTTGTTGTATGTCGAATAAATCCAAGTACATCTACGGATATCTAAGTGTTAACTCGGGTACCTAGTGCACGGCCTTAAGATGTTTCAAAGCACAAAAAACAAGGGATTTCGAACGTCGAGAAAAAACGCTTATTACATTGTTACGGTACTTATATCGTAATTAATCGAATTGGTTTTCATCAACTAGGTACCTCGTATGCACGGCTTCGAGAAAGCAGTGCTTCCTACGATTCATCGTCTTTAATAATTACGTGTGGTTTTGTTTTCTTAAATATGATTTTTAGGTATTTTTAAAAGTTTTTTGTGTTTCTTTTGGGTTGTATTTCCATTCTAAAGCACTCGACACAATTTTTCTACCATTAAATAACGACTTAAATCATTGTTTATCTCACATATTCGTCGCCGTGGAGCTTGGGCTTGCACATAAAAATTATATATCCTAAGCGTAATGGTTACGGCGGTTCCTCTGTATCCCAGGTATGTATATATTCCCCACCACGTAGGTACTAGTCGCGAGTAGCGTCGAGATATCGTTTCGGTTCGCCCCGCCGGCGTCTTTTTCTTAGGTACGATTGCATTTACGACGTACCTCATCGTTAGTTTTTTTTTTTTTTTATTATCTTGGCGCTTCTTTCTTTTTCCTTTCCATCTTTGTTCGTCTTCGTCATCATCTTCTTTGTCGTCGTCATCTTCTTTTATCTCGCGGTAAGGCACCTCCAATGAAGAATTATACGCGGAAGTACGTTAATACAAACTAAATGACTAGATAAATCCTTAAGTCACGTAACGCTGTGGCCTCGATCGCAAGTGTTCAAAGAGAACGTTAGAAACAGAAGAAGAAACGGCGTTTTCTCAACGCAATGCAGGATAAGAGAAGATTGAGATTCAGAGGAAGATGCAATGTGTGTGTAAGTGCCTTCATGTGTCTTTTGAAAGGTTATTTCTCGTTTTTTTCTTTTGTTCTTTCTTCGTTTTCTGTAGGTAAATTCGAGCCGCCAATACGCGTACAAAAGAGCCACGTTCGAGAGTGCCGCATACGTTGACGATGACGATCGACTAGAGCCAACGTAAACGGCGCATTTTTCAAAAAGAATACAAGATTTTTGATAACGAAGTGATACATAAACAAATCGATCAACAAAGTCTTCAGAGAGATAGAAAGAGAGAGGACGAGAGACAGAGATGAAAAGTGTAGAAAGCGAAAGTTATCTATGACGAAGAGACCGAGAAAAAAAAAAGAAATATATATATGTATATATATGGGGAGAGATAAATCAGACTGAAAAAATGTACAGAGAAGAACGTAACGACTAAATAGGGGAGGCAGTGGTGCGTTACTTCGGTATACTATTAATAAGTGAATCGCTCGGATCTCGGGGTCCAGTCGTGCGGCGGTGACACTTAAGATTTCATATATATATTTTTTCTGTTTTCATTTTTTTTCCGTTTTCTCAGGTTTCTGTTTTTTTTTTCTTCTTTTTTTTCCCTTCGTGTTCATCTTCCTCTTGACCTCTTGCCGCGGCTCTCCGTATTTTCCCCCGTGCATTGGTTTAATATAACATCTTCGTCGCACGCTTGATTTCTGCAACGCTCGCGTGCAACGATTTACTTTGTTCTCTATAACGTGTTGTTTGCGGCTCGGCGATATCGCGATCACTGTTCATGTTATTACTCATTAATTTTACGTGTTTTTCTTGTTTTTAAACATTATTATTTTCCCCATTTTAATTATTTGTTCGTTTGCGAAGCACACGAGTAAAATGTTTTCATTTTTTTTTAATATTCATCGTTTTTTTCTCGATAACATTAGTTTATATATATTTATATATATACATGTCTATACATATATATGTATATGTATATATATATATATATATATATATATAGACATACACATATATATATATACACATAAGTGTCCACGCTGACTATCAGTGGCTTATCGGCCTCCGATCGTAGTCGGTCTAGCCTCTCGGAATCTTTGTTTCTTTCAGTTTTTTCTTTAGTTATATAGTTTACTTTTATTTGTTTAAGCTTATTTAACCGGTCTTCTTCCTCGTTGTCCGATGTGTTAGTAGCCAAGACCCGAGAGTGTTATTATCCACTGTCCTCGATGCGCCCTACTTACGGGGCTTCTTAGCTTGGTTGTTTCGTTTGTGTTATTTTTGTTTTTTTTTTTGTTTTGTTTTGGTATTTTAGGACTTAAGGAGCTTCTACATGGCGAGCCATTTGTCGTGTTGAAAACATGGACAAAAAAAAAAACAGAAATAAAAAAAAGAAAAAATAACGGCCGGGAAACGGATGAAAAATCGAGCGATTTCTAGTCTATCTTTTGACTCGTTCATCCGTAACGTCATGTAGACAGAGACCCTTAATGACTAGTCGGGAGCTTTTAACCCGTGGACAATCGTCGCGCGGAGCGTCTTTTCCTCGGGATCGACGAGGAGGCTGAACGTCCGGGCTGCAGCGACGATGGAGGAAGATTTCTGGAGCGCAGCGCGTGTTGCTCTCGATGAAGGTGAAACAAGAGGGTCGGTAGTCCTCGCCGCCTAGACCGCTGTCTCCGTGTGGCTGTGGCTCGATAGCCTCTCGACGTCGATCTCCGGTATGGTCAATTCGTCTGGTATGTTGTCCGCGTAATCTATGCTGCTCGTCTGGGAGAGTCGTTTGCTCAGGGAAGTTTGCTTCCGTAGTACCTCCGCGAGGGTCACGGTGCTGTGCTCGCCGTAGCGCGAGTCTAGGCCCTGCCGAAATGCGTTCACTACGCGGATCTGGAACGCAACGTTATTATGACAGATTAGTCTGTTCGAGGGACATGTGGAACATTTTTTTTTTTTTTCGTTTTCTTTTTTTTTTTCTAAGGAATTGTGAAACATAGAGAGAGAGATAGACAGAGACAGAAATTCGGGATATTTTATGGGCTCGGATGGGCATTTGGAAAGATAAACGGACAGATCATTGTAAAAACGAGATATAGTGGGATATTTCTCGATACGATTGCCGAGAAACGACTGCATTGGAATAACGAAACGAGTCATACGTATCGACAGTAGCACCGGAAGAAAAATTATTTTTCTCAATCGAAACAACTTTATTGCAATTTCGGACAATTTTATCTTTTTTTTGTCATTTTTCTTGTCATTGCGATTTTAACCGAATGTTTATCGATATTGAAAATGGGTACAATTTTGGAAAAATTCTCCTTTCAATTTCCTTTTGATTGAGAAAAAAGAAAAAAAAAAAAAGATTTTTTTTCGGGTGCAAGTGTCGTTATTATTGCATTAACAGATAGCCGTGCATTAAAAGCAGTATCACGTGTATCGTTAGCGCTGCAGCCCCAGACGAATGATCTCTCGCAATCGATCGTGTACATTATTAATAGGATTGGTTGGCAACGAGAACCGGAGGATAATTGGTAACTGAAATAAATAGCATGTAATCATTGCCAGGCAGGCGTTAGCCTGGAATGCATCGCCATAAGTACACAAGTAGCAACAGCGAGCGACGCGTGCGAAGAATATCGAACGTTCTTTACGTAGGATCATCGGCGGGAAGTTGGTAGAATTTTTAATTGGTAAGAGAGGACCGGTAGAACGTTTCGACAGTCTCCAAACGCGTTTTTACGTATCGCCTACTGTTCGTCCAACGGTTTTACAGCCGAGCTACACTCCTCGACCGAAATACTCGCGACGAATGTCAAAAGTAGCTCGAATCGATGGCGAAATGCTTAGCTGTAACACGAGACGTCTTTCAATGGTTCGACCAAACTTTTAACATTTATTACCGAAGCTGCATCGATTGAACAGCTGTTACCCAACGATCGACATTATTTTCTTTTGTAACGTTATTTTAATCACGTACATTGATCGCGGAACATCGCATGCACCCATCGACCACCGAACATTGACTTCCGGACTCGACGGACGGATGATTCGACGCAACGTTAAAAATATATATATTTATTTATATATATTTTCTTCAATTGTCATGTACGAAAAAAAAGGAAGAAACAAAGAAAAAAAATGCGTCGTATCGAGCGTCCCGAGTGCATTTCGATGCGTCGAGTATATCCCTTTTTTTGTAACGCCTGCGATATACCCTTGCACCTTAATTGTCACACAGAGATATTAACAATATATATATATATATGAAAATTACGCACGTTTAAGCGCATTGGCGAGCGGCGATTAAAAGGCCATTTCGCTCGTGAAAAAAAAAAATAATGCTGTACATGTACTAGAGAAGAAAACTTACGAACTTGAAAAGCGAACGACGAGAAAGCAGATTTTTTAGCTTTGCTTGAGACACTTATAGATTATAGATTAAGCTCGACGAGAGTAATAGAGTATGTACCTGTATCGAGTCTTTTTATTTTTCTTTTCTTTTTTTCTTTTTGCGTGTATAGGAGAGCCATGCAATTTTGAGTGGATGTGTAGAGCATTTTTTTTTGCGAGGGTGCAATATGGTACCGATTTAAAAGGGCTAAATAAAAGTAAACGATTTGTTTGTTAGAATCGGTGCTGAAGTACCTGTCGGTTATACACATAAAATAGAAGAAAATTCGGGGAGAATTGTCAGCGTAAAAAGCGACGAAAATTCGCCGACACGCTTTCTCCACGAAGAAACGAAATAAGCATTAAAAACACGATATTTGCACGGTGATTATTTAACAATAATGTATTTACCGTGATACTTTTAACGTTGCGTAATTTTTGTTTTGTTTAATAAAGCACTGGAATATACCAGTAACGCAATCTGTGATAGGCGCGATGCATGGATTACTTACATTACACAAAAGTCAACCATTCCCTCGCATAGTATTATAAAATAACAATCGACTATATACAAAGCTTCGATAATTGTACTTATACTGAGCAGGCGATAATAAGGGTATGCACCAAATGACACAAAACAAAAGCAAAAATAGTAAGAATCAAGGCAAAATAGAACATGCAATAGGAAGATATGCCAGGTTTTAATAAACATTCATTGAAAAATAATCGACGAGAAATCACAAAATTGCCATAGACTTTTGTATTATTTTTAACACATTTTTTCACGAAATTCTGTGTCACTGTGTTTGTCCGTTTCTCGTCGAAAATTCGAATGCAAAGTCTCTAAGACCACTACCAGCAACTACCACCACCATCGTTTAATCTCTCGACGACTATACGGTTTTATTCTTCTTTTCCTGTTTTTTTTTTTTTTTTTTTTTTTTCCGTTTAATTCGTAAAACCTCATAATTATCACACCACCGCCAGCACAACCACCACCTTCGTCATCTTAAGACGCTTATGCTTCAACGATTATTATATTACAATTATTGTGACGTTGATGATGTGCGTGTTGATTCGTATACTTACACGATTGACGTGCGCCGCTTAATAAGAGGTACGCGAAACTTCGTCGCGGCTCAAAGCTCCATCGAGATACACTCGGGTAGGTGGGTACTTGGCGCTGGGCTGACCAGAACGGAGCATTACCATGCACGGAGCGCGCAGTCTCACTCGTATTGTTTCCTTCATTTTTATTCATTTTTTTTTAATTCGTAATAAAAACTATTTGCTCTTTATAATAATTGCGCGATATTCGCAAAGGATCAAAGGTTGCTGCAATCAATAACGATTGGTGTCCAACTGGTTCGAGCGACTCGCCGATGTGCTCCGGAAGAAAGGCTCTTTATCTTTATTTTCCTTTTCTTTTTCCTGTCATTTTTTTAGGGTAGTCCGAGAGGATGGTAAGTTCGTTGAGGGATATTTTTACGAAGAGATTCAAGCGTTTTAATGTTGTAGGGAAGTGTCAAAATGAATTTTGCGAGAAATTTGTTGGTTCGATTGGATGGAGCGAAAGGGTTTTTTTTTTTTTCGGTTTGTTTTCCAAGGAACGGGAACAGTCGTAGCGAAGGCTCGGTCGATCGGTATTTTACTCACGTTAAAATCTATCTCAACGCTTTGTAATTATTTGACGCTTTATCTTCGGAGCATATAGAGTAAAATTTCGAATTACATCAAATGGTTTTATATAAAATTAAGAGTATAGTTGAGATACGAAAATTTAATTGTGCTGACGAGAGATACGTCTTATATTTATCATGCAGACCCTGTAAAAAAAAACAAAAAATTTCGGCCGAATCCCGAATCGCGTGCCTTAAGCGGTGTGTGCTGCGAATGTTTCGTGTCGGTTTTGTGTATGCGTGTTTTTATTTTACGAGTGTGAGAAAACTTGGTTCTCGTATATTTTGCGTTGGGATGACGAACGATTAGCGACGGATTGTGTGTCAGTTTTCTACTACAAGCAGCATTATACGCGTTTTGTGGGTTTGTCGTGTATCATCGAGTTATTGAGAAAGCTGTGGACAAGGCTTTTTATATATATATATAATATATATGAATATCGAGGGTTCGCTTTCACTAATTTCTATCATTCATTCGTGCGAAAACATTTTTTTTTTCTGTTACGATGATATAGTAATATATTATAAGGTCTAGAGGCACGTAAACGTGTACCTATATATTCCGTGTACAATATGTGTAAACTATATGCAAGTCGCGCATCTAGCCATTGACAAATGCGCAAGCACTATTTAGGTGTAACGGCGCGTTAAAGCGAGAGGGGTTTACTTTTAATATATACGGCCAATGATGGTAGACAATGAGGTATGACGAACGTGAAACAGAAAGTTGAGACGGAAAGAGGATTGATGAAAGAGTGGAAGAAAAATCAAGGAACAGTCGAAGTGACACGCACTAGTGAGACAAGCCATTTTTCAAAAAATCTTCTCGTGTCTCGAGGACTTGTTTTTGATAAATTTAATGCTGCGGTGCGTGCCAGCTTTCTACCGGAAACGTCCAGTGACGACGATAATCCGAGTCAGAATTGCATGCAATCGAGGCTCGAATTATCGTTGCACGGTGATAAAAGGAAGCGTTATTAAAAGTAGTAATTTGCAAGAAGCAGCTCTGCCATCGCCCTCGGACTGAAAAGCAAATAAAGAAAAACGGAATTTTGGTTAAGCACGCTAAGTCGAGTGGTAACAACTATTAGGCGAATAATAAAGAATACGAATGCGACATAAAAATGAAGGGAATCAAAGTTGTTCGGAAATTGCATTTGGCGAAAGGAAAGGAGTCTCGGAAGAGGCAAGAGCGTCGATACACGAGAACGATATAATAATACAATAGTAGACACAGAGTGAACAGCGATTAACTCAATATATATTCCAAACTAAAGTGGATTCCGGAGGAGAAAGTAAAAATGACAAATAAGCCGAGGAAAGTTGAACGAAATGTTGGGAGCAACTAGAAGTTGGATTCAAAGCTTTGAGAAGGATACAATATAGGTTGAAGCGATAAGTACAGAGTTAGAATATCAACAGTTTGAAAGAGATAGAGACAGAGATAGAGATAGAGAGAGAGAGAGAGAGAGAGAGAGAGAGAGAGAGAGCAAGAGAGGAGCGCTTACAGCTTGGTCTGTCGAGCTCTTGCTGTAGGGTACCGGTATCAAACGTTCCTGCAACTCGCCACCTATCACCTTCAAGAGTAAAGGGTAATATAATGGTTACAACAGGATGGCATGAGCAGAATGTGTTCTTTTTTAAAAACCACTTGTTAAATACGAAGAGCCTACTTTGCACAATTAATCGACAAGTTTGAATCCACTTATTGTGGTTGTAATTATTATGGGAATTACTGTGTCTGAGAGCTTTTTTTTTTCTATTCTCAAATATTTATAAACGAGCGAGCCGTGATTTGAATACCGAAAAATGTCAATCACCTTGCAAATGAATACAAATTAGAATATTCAGAATGAGAGTCAACATTTTTTTCACCCGATATTTATTGGAATTTTAATGAAGAAAAAACATTGATTGAAATTTAATACGAAAACGCAGCTCACTCGTCGCAATGTGGATCTAGTGACTTGGCATCTTGTCAATCTTTGTACAGGGGCGAAATTTGCACGAGAGACGTACGCTGGCGATGGTGCACGAGCTATTGAACAACATTTTTGTACACGAGACGAAACAGTAGATTTACATCGGAAAAGAGTGAGACTCGCAGAAGAGACATTAATAATAAAAGCTTGCCGAATAATTATTAGAAAAAAAAAAGGGTAAAAATAGTAGTAGTGGTAGTAGTAGAAAAGATAGTCGTGCACCATCACGTATGCACGTACCGGCACAGAAAACGCAAGATAAGGCACAGAACAGTACAAACGAATAGTAAGTAAGTAGTTCGGAGTTGAATGAGGCAGACGATGAGTACGTTTAATGACGTGTGTATAAATATGCATATATATATGAATATATGTATATATATATATGTATAGAGAGAGATAGTGAAAGATGGGAAGTGTGTGTGTGTGTTTTAAACATGAGAATGAGCGAGCGAGGGAACGAGCAAGCAAATTTTCGTTTCACCGTCCATTTTCCAGTTTACCCGCATCATTATTATCTAGGATTATCAATTCCGACTCCACCCGCACGCACCTCGTCCGGTTAGTATGCCAAAGCGAAAGCTATACCATCCATCGGCAATTATAAAATTACGTCTGACCGTTGAATAGTTGCAAATAAAAACTATTACCATACGATATATCGAAAATATATTTTCTCCAATTGTAGGCAAGATATTTTCAGACATAAATTTAGCCTGCAACCAGATTCGCAATTGGTTTGCTCGTCTCGCTGGTTGATCGAACAAATATTTATATATATTTTAGGGTGTGTATATGGTTTACGGGAGTAAAGATAAAATTACGAAACGTGGATACGATACGGGTACATTGATTCGGGTCAGCACAGCTCGGATTGTCTTCCTTTTTTCTCACGTTAATCCTTTGTACAGAACCGTGATGATTAGACCCTACGATCGACCAGAATGTATTGAGCGCGAGGCACATTAATCCGTGCTATTATCGACTATCGACTTGTCACTCTGAGCGCAGTTTTTTCACTGAAAGTCGCGGAGGATCCATCAGTCGAAGTGGAAAAGTCGTGGCAAATATAATATGTATATATATCAAATAAAGTTCCTTGTAAAAAAGATACAGTATGTATTTTTATTGACCGTATTGAATGTTTGTACGAGGATGATCTTTAATGTGCGGGCGGTCCCGTTAAACGATCAACGGTTCCATAGTACTCGAACAATTACAGTCTATATTAATATAGCACGTTTGAAAAAAAAAAAAAAAAAAATCAAAAGTAATAATAACGAAGTGTAACTCGCTTCCGATTCCACTATCTTTCTCTCTTCCGTTCGGCTGCTATCGCCACGCTAACGTCGGTTTTTTGTTTTTGTTATTCACTTCCGTCTGTAAAACGCGTTTTTCCTCGTTGTTTCTTACACATTGAACTACGTACACCGCTATCGTATCGCTAAAAACAACAGCAGCGACAACACACCGTCATTTATTGGCCATTCGCCTCGTTTTTTCGTGTTTTCAAAATTATTCGGTTGAGGATCGGACCAAGGTTGACTCAAGAGGACCACGCTTAACGTCCACTCCGAGGATCGATTCGTTCCTCTTGTTATCATCATATGTAACATCACAATAACGAGTCTTAAACTTTATTATATATATATATTATGTATTTTAATAAGCTATATTAAATCAATAATTATCTAAGTATCCACTAGTTCAATAATAACCTAACAATTGTCGTAATTAAAACTAGACGTCTTTCGCGAATCGTTTCTTCATTCTTTCAGTGCCACTCAGAAATGATTTTTTTTTTTTTTTCATCATTATTCCGTTAGCGTCCACGCACGTTCCCACAATTTGAGTTTCTGCCACTCCAAGAATTTACCTCTACCGTGTTACGATGATAATTCAATTAATCGATTATCGTCGATATTAATATTCGTCAGATTGCATGCATGTTCTATCTTTGTTGCTGTTGTTGTTGTGGTGCTTTTAATCAATCTAAGCTCGCAAAATGGTTTCATCAGCGGACTGGACATTTGCATCGCTTACCCTTCGGTTAATTATCTTTAGTAATAATTTTTTATGCCATCCGCGCACGGAAAGCTCATCGAGGAATTATAATTTATAGAAAGATACGACCAATAGTTTGTCAGTGAATTTGTATCGAAATTCGCGTAACGCAGAGTCTGCTATCGATAGCGGTTGTTCTGACTAATTAAATCTTTGATTCGAAGCCCTTGGTACACACAAATGGTACCAAGTTATTCCGCGATCGGCGAAACCCTCGCTCGTATATTTCACGCATGAAATTTCCGTATGGCTTAATCGTTAAAAATCTTTAGATTTCACTTGTCGAACTGTACATTAAATAAGAAACTTAGTCTCGAACTTCACACAGTGTCTGATTGTCAGCGTTGGTACTCGAGCTTGCAAAACTTTCAAAGGTCTTGTAATGAATTTATACGAGATACGAACTCGCGAATCGCGGATACAGTCGTAGAAGAATGCTGCTTGATATACAAAAATAACTTGGAAGTGGAAACGTCGCTCTACCGATTCCCGTCGGTGAACGCTCCTTCTTTCTACGGTTTCAATTCCAGGATATTGTTCGATATCAAAGACTCTGCCGGATATGGTTTAGAAAATACGGAAAAACTTGCGTCGTTCGCGCAAGTAGCCTCTCGAAACTGCCTCGAAATAATTGAAAGATTAATGCGTGAAAATTTCAATTAGACTGCGACTTTTGTTTATCAAATGGCGCGCAATGGACTCAAGGAAATTAGTGGATCGGAATGCGTTGCGAGAAAAAATTAAGATCCCGATTATGGGCCTTTGAGAAATAATTTTTTAATAATTCATTCAAGTATATATAACCAAAGTTTTTGTTGAATCTAGTAAATTTTCTTTTCGAATTGGTAACTCGACAAACTTGCTCGTTTACTTTTTTTCACGTTCATACATACGACAAAATTTTATTGTGGAATTAAATTGATGGTGCATTTGACGATGATTGAGACTGTATTATTTCATACAGTCAATTCTGGGTTGAACTTTTTTTTTTAATTTCCGCCAATCAAAGATTTAAGCAAAAATAGGAAATAGTGAAGAATGAGATTTTTCTATTACCGTAGTAAAACCACGTTGAATGCGTTGGATATCGCGTTAACTTCGAAAATGTTTTTTAGTCGCTTTTTCTCGATAACGTATTTCTTTCGTATCTTCGTTTATTGATTCTCGGACATAATCGTAACAGTGTGGCAGTAGTAAATATTTGGATATCAATAACGGTTAGTTAAAACGATCGAATCGTACGCTATAATTAAGCCATAGATAAAAACATCGGAGGAGCACCGACACTGGCGACCTCGTTTAACGTCGACACCCCCGACGCGTCTTTTGACTTCCGGCGGCTTTTGAGGGTCAGCACTCAAGCAAATTCAACGTCTTGTAAGTCCCCGAGTGCCACAAAGAACACGCGTATCAAAAAATCTACCTTTCTAGCATTTTCTCTTTCGAATCTTATCGCTATATTTTATTTTAACCGAGTAATAAGTACATCCGTCTTTGGCTCTTTTTTACAACTTTTTTTTTCTCTCGTCTTAGCCTCGCCATTCCCCTCGGTTTAAACAGAAAAGAAAAAAAAAAAAAAACGCGTTTAAAGTGCCCCTCGTTTGCAACAAATGCCATATTTTCCGGTAGGCGGACGCGTTCGGGGGTTAGTCGATTACAGTGTGTTTAGTTAAAGCCACGCTTAAACACGCGGTCTCTAGAATTCGCGCTTCCTTGGGCGAGATGCGTAAACGCTCGGAAATCGCAACGTGTCGGTAGCCGGATCCGTCAGTTCTATAATCGACGTTACATGCTTTTTCGGATTTTTTTTTCTCGTTTGTTTTTCATTAAATTAAACATTGTTTTTTTTTCGCGACACTGAAAACTCTTGCGAACGCCTAAATTCACCGCCCGAAAGAGAGATCGCGATTCCGAAAGGACACATATTATCTAGCGTCTCGTGAGAACGAGGACGCGATTCCCGAGACGCCGGACTCGATGAGTTCCAATGGACTTTTCAATATTTTTCCCTTTGCGTATGGATAACAACGATTATATACAACGGAAATAATAGTGTATTTAAAAATTAAGTGAAAGAAAAAACGGTAATTCCATGTACATTGTGCGTAAGTAACAACACGTGGATAAGAAAGAAAGTGGGCGGGGTGAGTTAGGGTAGCGAATGTGATCTTGAAGCTCTCTCTCGCGACACACAAACGCGCTTCCGGAGTGGAGGGGAAATGAGGGTAGGATTTTGGGATAACTATGATAAAAATACAAAGTTGCTGTCGCTTTGGGCCGTCACAACGGGGCCCGAGTCGCCAAAGGCGTTCAGAGGTCCGAAGCTTAAAAATAATTTAAAAGATAAAAATTAAATTAAACGAACTTATATATATATATATTAGTTATAAATAATAAAAAGCGAAAACGAGTGTGCGCGTTATGGTCATCGTGGTGGTCATCTCCACGAACGCGTGCATTTTTCTCGTCATAATCATCGTCGATTGTTAAAACAATTTTTCTTTCTTTCGTCCTTTGCAGCTTTTTTTCTTTACTTGTTTTCCACGTGTTCTGTTGTGTTTTTTTTTTTTTTTCAATTTTTCAATTTTTCCGTGCAATCGTATTGTCTTTAAACGTATAACCGAATCGACGAACAGATCACTTCGTATTTCTTCGTTTTTGCCCGTGTCACGCAGTTTTCCAATCGGTCAATGCTTAACGAGCGGCGCCCGAGCGGTAAACGCTTGAGTATTTTGATAAACAGGTGGTTTTCACTCCATCCCATTTGAAATACGTTTGTGCGTGAGTCGTGACTAAGTACATGTGGTGAAGAGACGTCGACGACGACGCGTTGCCGTGTCGCAACGTCGGGATTAAGGGGGTATCGGTGGACGCGAATTAGCGCGGGTTTCCACGTACACTGATGAAATAATGAGACAGAGAGAGACACGATAGATATGGGATAGGAAAAGAAGAAGAAGAAGAAGAAGAAGAAGAAGAAAAGAACATATGGAAATCGCCATTGACTCGCGAAAATTCCGTGTAAATGATGGTCCTTAAGTACAGCCCCATGCACCATCGATTTGTACAGGAGCGTCGAAAAGAAAATCTCGAGCTCGTATCGCGAAATAATTCGCGTAGACTGCGTCACATTCACATCCCAGACAGACACACAGACACTGAAGCGGGTAAGGGTGACAAAGCAGTGTAGGATCAAATTTGGTCAAGTGAGTTGGTTTTGTAGGTTCGTTGTTCGTGGACTTGATGTCGGGCTAATGAAATCAAAAGAATCAAAATTCACAAGCTCGTTTAAATCGCGCTGATCGTTTGTCCGTGGTGTTTCCCGATCGTCAAAAAGAAATTTTTTACGCATTATTTACAGCAAATAAGACGGTACAACGTGAAGGAGATTCACGTTTCCAGCGAATGGAAAGAGAGAAAAAAATTATTGCGTTAAGTACTCCGGTGCTTCGACCAGCAATAAGAACACGTAATTCGGAAATTTCTTTGTATCAATCGAGACGTACTAGGCCTGTGTGCGTATTTTTGTTGTGTTTGTTGTTGATAACTTTATCCGTTGTTACATCAACGCAAGCTGTTGGCGAAAGTCATTACTTTATAGTTGACTGCGATTTCACAGAGTACATTTTCAGTGAGGGTGTTTGAAATTGAGAGTAAAAGAAAACGGCGAGATTTCGTTGTGAAAAAGAAGGTGTCGAGAGACGTGAAAATAGAAAGGGCCTCGACGAGAGCGATAAAAGCGGGGGTGACAGATCAGCAAGACAGAGAGATAAAGGAGGTAAAATTGGGGAAGAGAAGCCGCGATTTGGTTTTTAGTTTAAATGCTGGTTTCGTGGACAAGTTTGGGGAGATCTGGGAGTACAGCGTCGGCGGTGGGTCCCGCGGAGGGACTGTAATTGGGTGGGTTAACTTGGGAATCTGCGCTTCTGGTTGTCTGGTTAGTGAGATTTGGGCTGTGGTTATGGGCGTTGTTGGACGAGGTTCTACTGTTGTTCGAATGATGATGGTTGTTGTAGACGGTGTTGGATCCGGGGACGTTGAGCAGGAGTGGCGAGACTGGACTGTTGATAGACTGCAGCCTGGATCCTCTGGAGCTCGTCGTCTCGCTATCCTGACTGTGATCAGCTACGTTCGCGTTCGCGGCCTTAGCGGCTCTGGCGGCGGCGCTCAGCATGGGATTTGTCGGGTCTTCGTCAATGTACGTGAAGTCGGATAGTGGTCGGGGCCCGGTGTGGCTGCGTGAGCTGCGCATACTGTGTAAGCTGTGTAAACTATGGACAGAGCGACGCTCCTCCAGATCTTCCAGAGTCGACTTGAATGCTCTGATTACTCGAAGCTGCAAAAATAGGGAAGGGTGTTCTATCAGGAGGCAAGGAGGCAGGCCAGCGAACACACAAGCACCCTGCTTTCGTTACTTTTTTCCTCTCCTCTTCCTTTATCAACCTTTCACTTTTTTTTTCTTCTATAGGCTATTTTTACGCCTGTTCAAAAAGGTCAATTTTTCAATTAATTTTTTTTCTCGTGGCGATTCTTGAAATTTGATTTAGAAAAAAAAAATTAAATCTAGATAAATTAAAAAATACTGTTCTTGCTCTTTTTAAAATTTATCTGGGTTCAATAATTTGTTTAAAAAAAATTCTTTTGCATGTAATTTCAAGAACCTCGATGAGCAAAAAAATAATTAATATGTTCCTTTTTTCCACAGGTCTATTATTTATGTTTTTCTTTTAGTTTATTTTAAAATCTCTCTATAGCCTTGCATCTACACTTCGAGGCAAGTTACCGATTACAGAATTATTTTTTTCATACAACTTTTGTTTTATTTAAATTTGTTCATAATCGCTGTGCAGCTAAATCTTTACGAGCTACGAACAAGTTGTCACTGTGGCACACACGCACGAGACAGGTATCAAATACCTGATCTTTTTATTTAACCGATCTACGCGATTAATATTGAAACGCTCGTCACGATTGGAATAATATGCGGCGCAAAGTTTCGTCACAAAAGCGGCTGTTCGCTCCATACGTTGTCGAATAAAATGCGACGTTATGGAGCGTTCAGTTAATAATGTAAATATCGTGGCGACTGAAGCAACATCCTGATTTGAAACATGCAGCGTTTTTCTCACTACTGGCAAACGTCGGGTGATTATAATCGAGAAAACACTCTTGTCACTCGTTAGGTAGATATTAATTGATGGTTAATTGATTCGCGATGAGCTCGTTTCTCGAAGTAATCGAGCAACTTGGCCAGAGAAATCGGGGTTTCCCTCTGAAATTTCACGAACAAAATATTGCAACATAAACGAAAAAAAAAAAAAAAAAACAGTAGAAACTCCTCTCTCGTTCAATTGCAATAACTGACTTGATCCCTCTGTTATTTAGAGTCGAATGGTCACGAGGGCAAATAGCCCGATTTAGGAATGGTCCGCTACAGTCCAGAATGGCGATCAACCGCTCGCCATTCGGAATTCAACGCGAGTCGTAGAGTAAAATAGAGAGATATAGTCAGAGAGAGAAAAAGAGAGAGGAGAGACCAGAGAGCGTAAGATAGACAGAGGGGAAGTGGTAGAGATCAAAAGAGGCGATAAATAAATAGCTGAGCGATGGAAGTTGGCCACTTGCTGGCAGATTTCCATCACCGATTGCCGATTTAATGCAATTCTCACATTTATCGAATAGTTTCCTCCCATTCAAACTATCTTACGAGCAATCGCGTTATCTCACTCTGCAGATTCTTCTGCCTCTTTGATATAAAAAGAAAATTTATATATATATATATATTGCTTATTTACTTTCTTATCGAATCGCTCGTTTCAACAGTGATACGTGGGTGCAGCTGGGGCGGGAAAATCATTCTCACGATTCGTGCCAAACAAACTATTACAACGAGAATTTTCTACGCGAAGCCTAAGCCAGGATAGTCACGCAATATAGGCGATTATGCGTAGTATATGAATAGTCATCAGTGCACACAGGATGTATTGTAAAGCTCGACTGGTTTCGTTGATTTCTTTTGGCGACGTAATTTTTTTTTTTTTTTTTTCTCACGAGCACACGAGATATACGATGGCGTGCGCAGTCAAAAACCTATTCTATTACATCGCACGTAGACACAGAAGAAGCCTAAACATTCATTCCTAGGCGTTTTGGGATGACTATGGTGTACACAAAGCTAAAAATCTACGCGGGTGTATTACGAGCCATCCTCGTGTGATTGCAGGCCAGGGCTGTGACACACGAAAGCGGGTATATTGTATATTGTATTATGTAGATTCTTGCAATGTTTCATGACACCCGAATTGTCGCACACAATTCTCGACAATGTGCCGTAAAAGATAAAATTTTTTTTTAACGCAACAATTCGCGACTTGACTTTCTTCCAATTGTATTGGGGTTCCATGCGTCTTATTCGGCTATCCGAGCTTTCTCGCTGTTACTCTTGCCTGCTATTCGTATTACAAATTTTTTTTTTTAAATCGGAATTTTCATCGGCACGGAATTCTCTATATCTGTTGTGATATGTCGAGTGTAATCTGCAGGCGACTTGAAAATAATGCTGAAGCGTGTACCGAGGCGTATAATACGTAATACCCGAGGTATTTAAAAAAAATATATATGTATATTATGGTGGAGGTAAAATAGTCTGTAGTGACGTTCGAAACTTACGTGGTAGTAGTCTTAAGCTCGGACTGTAACTCATCACACCGTATAAAATCACAAGAGTTAGTGAAAACGGCAAAGAGAAAGAAAAATACGCAATCACTGCACTGCAACACCCTCAAAACGCGTGTTAAAACGTCGAATAATATCAAATTCACAGTCTCAAGCAACAAAAACGTAACGAAAAGAAGAATATGAAAATGCACTCGTGAGCGTAAGAGCACACGCTCGGATTGCCACCGACAGAAAAGACCGGAAGTGGTCTCTCGTTAACGATCTACGTTAGAAATACTATGCGCATAGTATTCGTAAGCTGGGAACCTTTGCCAATGAGACAACATTGTTAAAAATATTCGGGCAATCTGTATAGGAAGTTTTCATGCAAAAATCCCGTGTATTAAATTAAATATAGAATTATAGAAAAATATTCAAGTACTCGTGTACCGCACATTAAATTTTCTTTATATCGTATATTAAATTCAATACGTGGAGTTTGTGTAAAAAAACTGTCCACAAGTGGAGTTTATTAAGACGATATTTCTATGCGAAGACTTAGGTGTTTTCAAGGTGATTTTTCAAAATCAAATGTGAAAGGTCGATTAACATTACTTATGACATTGATATTTATCGATCTTCGACGTAAAACTCGAAATTGTTTCGTGGCATTTTACTAAAAAAATTGGCAAAGAACAGATCGATGCATATCTTTTAGTGAAATTCCACGCAAAAATTCCAAATTTGTTATTCAAAAAATTGATAAATATTTAGGCACAGTATGATTAATCATTTACTATCGATTAAATTTTCAAAAATCCCGTGAAAAGACACGCAAATTCACATGAGCCCCTTGAATTTGGGGAAGAAAAAAAAAAAAAAAAATGAACGGTGATCAAATGAATCAAAGTGTCAATACTATCGAAGTTCCAATAGTTTTCCAATGAGATTCAGTTGAACGTTCTCTGCCGCGCAAGGAATTGATCGCCACGAGGATGTTAAGTTGAGTATAACGATTCGCCGGAATGTTAATAGGTCACGAAGGTCACGGGAAGCTTGTTGTATTTGAAATAATCGAATTTGTTGTATTATCAGTGGGTTTCGCTTTGGAGTACAGAACACGCAGCACACTCAGACAGCTATACTACGAAAGCGGGGGTGTGGACGGGACAACGTGAAAAGGCTTTTCGCTTCAATTGACAAATGAAGTCAGTAATGATTTTTCAAATGCTCAAGTCCATCGACCGTCCCACCCCCGCCACACAAAAATGAAATCGGTGCAATAAATCATCATTTTCCACATAAAAATCATATCACCATTAACGCAACGTCATCATCGTCGCAAACGACGTTCATCATCCAACATAACAAGTCCAAATGCCTATCGACACGAGCGACATACGTTCCGGATATCGTTGTGGTATTTCTTCGTTCATCGGCGAACACTCGTCGCACTATTTTCTCTCAGAATTGAAAAGACAAAGACTCATATCTCTTCTCCGTTCCATGTATAATAATTTCTTGGAAATTCTTTGGCACTAAAATTCGCCGAGGTGTTCGTCGATGGAAGCGGGAAATATAATCCTACTCCAAACGGTACGTATGCCGAACGATCTTACCAGATCCTCACACGCGTATGCAAGGTCTCATACAACGCATCAAGACAGACGATCTAGGTGAGCTACGTACTTGTTTGTACTCCGACAGGAAAAGTATGGCGACGGGCAAGACTGCCGCCCTGTTATACCTCAGTCTCCCGAATGGGTTCCGCTGGCTAACAAATCATAAATCATACCAGATCAGTCTCGTTGTGTAAAACGCAGCCTATGCGACGCGTATTTGCTTTCTGGTATGCTCATCACTTCCGAGATTGCGCTCCGCACACTCAACGCGATTTATCCTCCCCCCCCCGTTTTTTTTTTCTTTTTTTTTCCCCATAACAATTAGCAACCCGCGAACGTCACCGATCGACGTTCAATCGCGTCTCGTCCACGTTGTCTTCCTCGTTCTTCTTACACTGACTTTTCGTAGACCGACAATCTAATAAGTCGAGGGCTTTCATTACGTTTTTTTTTTTTCTCTTATCGCTGAATCGTCAGAAGAAAAATAATAGTACAGAGACAATGGAGAGACAGAGAGACCATTGAAAAAGTGAAAAACATATTTCCATCGTTTACAAATCATAGGGAAAAATACTCACGCGCATTTTGGCCACCGATTTTTTAGACAAACAAATTTGATTTCTTTACACACAAGAGTCTGGTCATCGCGACGTTAATGCATAAACTATGCGCGAATAACAAGCTTATCTGCGTCGTCAAGTTTAGCACAACTACAATATCGTGACTTGTATAAACAAAATTACGATAACCAATAATTTATTGACTTTTTTCTCTTCTTCAAGTTCGAAAGCGGATTGTAGAAGTGCGAGAACTTTTTTTTTGCGTGGCCGAGACTTAAACTAGATAACGTTATTGTTTGATGATAGCACACAGTATTACGTTAATACACATACATACGTACGTACGTACATCCAAATCGATATGACATATATACGAAGATATATATTCATATCGTAATTAGTATATCACAGCAACACCAAATTGCGTTAACCAGAAAAAGGAAAATATATATAAACTGGCATGAGAAAAAAAAAAAATCAAACAAAAAATTAACAAAATTGAAAAAACTTATTTGAATGAAAAAAAAAAGTATATAAAAATTGACAGTAGGAAGCGAACACAGAGTCAAGTTTGTAATATCAGGTGGTTGCCATTGAGAAGAGGAACGCTCGTAAATTAGCTTCATTGTGCGATCGCGCAGAACCCTCGGGTCCTTGCATGCGCGAATGCGTACATGCGTTTTATTTGAATTTACAAAATCATGATAAACTCAAGAATGATTTCACGAAGAAAACAAAAATGTAAGACAATTCGATTGAGAAGCGCATAGTATTACGACAGCCAAATTCGTGTTGTGACCGGCAATGAAAAAAATCAAGTTTTTAAGGCTTTCCCGAGTCGTGAACCGCAAGCGCGTCGGGCATTAGTTTCACTCATGTAATTTACTTTATATTTCTTTTTATATTCTAAACAACAATCCGTATTGACCACGCAAGGATTATGCGCCGACGCAATATGGATCCACGGCATCGTGGGAATAATTACACGAATATAAAGAAGGTGAAAAAACACGAAAAAGAGCTGTTTCGGATCGTAAGCAATCGCTGAATAGTACCGTCAATTATTTCTGTCATCATTCTTGTTGTTGCTTTTTTTTTTTCCATTTAAATAGACAAGAGTAAACAATGAACGACAGATTGGCTCGTATTTGAAATTCCGCGAGTCATAATGAAGAATAAACGAGAGACGTTCCAGTAGCTTCTACTCGCGATCCGCAAGCAAACGTGTAACGTCAAAAGAAAAACAAGGAGTGTCACAGAGGCGAAATCATTAATATCGAAAAACCAAATTTCCACTCAAGTGAAGTGAATATTGTTAAAGTAAAAAACATTATTGTTTAGAGTTGAGAAAGAAAAGAAATAAAATAAGTAGAGGCGCATATATAAGTAGAAAGAGAAAAACGAATAAACCAGATTATTATGTAAGACGGTCAAACGATGCGGAGTGGTTTTAAGGGACTAACCATATAGTAATCCTGAGAGGGGGATCTGCCTGTCACAGATACATTCTGCACCAGAGTTCTATTGCTCGTCTGAAAGTAGGTTACATATTCAGTTTTATTTCATTATCTTATATTGTTATTTCGTCGTATAGTGTGTCGCTGTCTTGTTTACGTGATACTTTGCTCAAGCGATGTAAAGTATCTGTATGAACGTTTCTTTTTTTCTTTTTTTTTTAATTAGTAATATACCATGTAATATAGACGATGAAGTTGGAAGCGCCGAGAGGATGCGATATCGAAGTGATATCGCACCGTTAGGAAGAGAGAAATTGTACAACAACTGTCCTCAGTGATTGATCACCACGCCAGAAAAAGCAAACAAAATTATTTCATTATCTAATTTAACCGCTGAAATCTTCAAAATTTCACGATATTTTCTGAGGGCGGTAAGCAATCAATGTGTAGTCCTACAAACAACAATTCAATGTACTTTCTGTCGTTGTTCAGAAACAATTGAGTATTTTGAGAGGTTTTGTTTTTTTTTTTTATACCGACTTCGGACATTCGTTCGATTATAAACTTTCATACAATTCACATGTGCACATCGGTTATTTTCGATCCAAAGTCGAATTTAATCCAGTAACGGGCCGTATCGGGTCGACAGATAAATCGTCGACAACTCGTACAAGTTTCGGTATCATTCCGTTGGTTAAGTATATATGACTGTACGATTATCGGGAGAACGAGACCGTTAATGGATCAAAAACATTCACCGTTCGACGTTTGCGTTGTTAAGTACGTGCTCGGGCGTGAGTAGTGGGCCGTGTAATTGAGTAATTACCGCGGATAATTATGGCTTTTGCCCAGCGCGACAGACCTTATCATATCTGTACGTAGAATTAAAAATCCTCGTGTAACATCGTTACATATCGCAATATGTTTATTGGCATGTTAATTATGCCGCGAGTACATCGGACAAACTTTCGATTCGTCGTCATGTGCAATCCTCGGATCGAACAGTAAAAACGTAAACAAACGATAACGAAAAAGATAAATCGTTTGCTGACGAAATAATCGAACCTTACTTCAACGCGTCGAAACTTAAACCAAGATTCGAAGAGACTAAAAGTATAGAGAGAGAAAGAGAGAGAGAATAAAAGGCGAAGATAAAGAAGAATTGGAGATTGTATCGTGTTAAACGAGAGGTTGGTGGCTGATCGAGTGATCGGTGTAAGAGAGTGGTCGAGGACTGCGTGGACCATTTCTAAGTGGGCATTTAGCGAGTTTTTCGAGTACCTTGGATTGTATAAGCGCGGCTGTATCGTTGTTTATATTTTATATTATTATATATATGAATATACACATATATAATGTGGTACTGTTGCAGTACAACCGCTTGGGAACGCATGTTTCGTGCAGGACGATATTTCAGCAAACATGTTGGCTCGAATTCCAACGTTCGAGAGAGAGAGAGAGAGAGGGCTACGCTTGCAACTCTTCTCGCGTTATTTTTACATTTCCTCAAAGCATCGATGCGCGATTTTTCTGTTTTTTTTTTTTTTTAACACAACTACGATCACCTCTAGAATAAATCTATCAATACTTGGAGGGGTAAGCGCTAACGACTACGCGCTACGAATTTATTTACACGGGAGGTTGTTTCGTCGGGTAATTCGTCATACAAACTCTCTTGTAGTATCATCGTCAGGCGTTCGCGAATGATGAATGACATTCGTTTATTTTCAATTCAATTTTTTTTTCTCTATCTTTCCGCGGGCCTTGCAATGAAAATATAATTGACCTACCCGTGTGTAAAAAAAACTACAGCAAATCCTAATCGCGAAGTCCGTTCAAATCACAAATAAAAAAAGTAAAGAATTTTTTTTTTTTTTATGGTGATACAATCGTAACGCTTCGGTCTTAGTGGCTTCTCGCTGATTCTGAGAAGAAATACTTTTGCATATTCAACGCAACGATATCGAACCTCCTCAATCGTTCCACTTTGCGTCTAAAGAGTTTTGTACTCGTTGCTTTAAGCCTAATGACTACAATCGCGAATTACCGTGGGTACGTGCCACTGACCCCCCAGACAACGTTCCGCAAAAACGTATCCTACGTAGTATTCATTTTTCTTTGTATGTTAAGAAGAAAAAAAAAAAATTATTTCGCGGTGTACTCGCCTATCGAATGCAATGACGAAGCTTGCGAATGCGTAAATCAAGCTCGACTGTATAACGATGTTGGGGGGACTCCGACTCTCGAGGATTCGAGAGGAGGAAAATAACAATTGGCCTTTTTTTTACGCATTCACAAGCCGAGAGAACTGAAAGGAAAAACATAAAATGAAAAAGGGCGGGGGGGAAAGCAGGTGGTACTCGTGGTACGTGTATGTATTACATGAATACCGGTCGACATCGTCCGAATACGCTCCTAAAAAACGTTTAGTTTCTCTCTTTTTTTCTTTTTTTTTTTTTTCTTTCGTTAATCTAGAAAAAATAAATAGTATATTGGGTCGATTGTGAAAAAATCGTCCCGTATTTTGCTGAGTCATGGTGTAAGTAACCTTTTGTGAGAGGATCTGAGAATGTTGACTTTGAGTGGTGAAATGAGAGTGAGATAGGGATAGTTACCTGAGTCTGTAGCCGCGTCAGACCACGAATCCACAGAATTTGTCCTGCGCGCGGCTTTTTATCCGAGTCTGGGTCGAATTTCTCGTCTCCTAGATTGATAGCACCGATATCATCCGGCTGGCCGCGGCCCCATCTGTTTTTAAAAACATTAAACCAGTTCTTCATCACTCGGATCCCTGTTAAGCAGTATCTTTTGTTTGTTTGTTTGTTTTGTAGTCGGCCGCCCGCGATGCACTGCCTTCAATAATCCGTTTTCCCACTCGCTTCCCTCTATGAAAGTTTTCGTTAGAAACGGCTCTAATAGTATGGCGAGGGCTAGTAAAAAACGGGGGTCTGATTTTGGGGGTTTTTGGGCGGTTAACTAAACGAACATTTCGTGAGTGGGTTCGGAGGCAGAGATTTCGGGGAGACAACGGGGCAAAATTATTGGGTGAGGGGAAGACATTTTTTCAAAATAAAGATAAATAAATACGAAAAAGACAGCAAATGATTTTAAAGAGTTTATCGTTAATTTGGATGGAGTGATGAGATGAACGATCGAGGGGAGACAGGGGATAGACTCGATGATAATTGTCGAATGATTATTAGTATGCAGGTAAATATCGACTAGCAACGACGATAAAAAACAAAAAAAAACAAAAAAAAAATATGAGAACAATGAGAATAACGATAAACGATATTTCGCATCTTCGTGACGCTATTCGAGAAGAGTAGGTGAAAAATGTTAATGGCTGATGATGATGTATGCCGTTAATAATCTAATTGTAAGTAATGATTAGTATTCACATGCGTTGTATTGTGACATATCGCTCGATATTTCGTTTGTCTTTATGTTAGAGATAATGGTTTTCGTGTTGCTCGACAATTCGTCGGTGCTGTTATTAAACCGGTGGCGGACGAGGGCCTCGGAAAAAAATTAATAAATTTGTCTCAAGACATTGAACACAACATGTTTCCAGATACGTAATATTTCTGGTTAGTTCCGTCGATGGGGATTTATCGCCTCGCTCTGTTTTTTGTTAAACTCTCGTTTTATATTAGGTACGGTAATACGACCGATTAGTTAGCGCCGTCGCAGTGTAAGATCGATTTGAGGCTCGGCTAAAACATACATTTCTCTCGGGTTTATGAATAATGAACCGTCATGCTGCGTACTTTGGTCATACTGTCGAAGATTTTCATCGTGTGTCCGCTTTGTGTTAAGCCCATGAGCTCTGTCTTCCAGTCACTCGGACAAATAGCTTGGACAGAACAGCCGTGTTTTGTTTTTATCGTCGTCCGTAACTCGAACGCGTGTGTTATTCACGCTCTATGGTTAATCAAGTTGAAACCAAGTCATATACTACCGACGTCTATCCCACGAGCGTCTGGAATTAACGGGCGGATGACGTGTTGGGAATGGGAATGGGAATGGTGTACGAGGAGTCATCATCGGGACCCGTTCGTATCGGTCGTAGTCTACGTCGTCCAAGTCTGTGGAAAGGTGGTAAGGGACACATCTGGATTAAGATCCACCTAAGAAACCACTTCAACTACTTTTAACGACTTGCCGATTTACACGTTATGGGAATAAACTAAATTTGGCCTCGCTACTTTTATCACTGATATTCACAATTCGGCTAGTCAGCGGGTCGTCGAGTGTCACGGGAATTTAATATATGTGTAGAGAGGGATAAACTAAATTTTCAAATAAGGAAACTACGTTGAACAAAAATTCAGCGAGTTAAAATAACTAAATACATAGCGCGGAACTATAATATGGAGTAACAAAGCGTCAGAGAGAAAGGTACTGCACAACTTAATACGAAAAATAAGATAAAAAAAAAAAAAAAGGAAGAAAAACAAAGGGGGTGGGGTTGGACACTACGCGAGCCCCTCGAATCGTTAGCTTGTGATAACTAGAATCTATTCTTTTACCATAACGAATGACAATGTCGTTGGTTCGACGAACGCTGTAATTAGACTCTCGCTGTGGTACTTTCGTATTGTATATTCCGGTATGCGCGTAGTCAAATCGGATAACTTTAGTCGATTTAGAAAACAGTTCCCCACTGACCTAATATTACGGTGAATTGTTAGCATACAAACAAGTACGTAGATTAGTATATTAATACTTTTGTTGTTGTTTTTTTCTTTCGTTATTGAACGATTGTTAATCATGCAACATCCATTTCAAAACGATAATACGTCTAGGCATCTCCGAAATATATTCGGGAGGGATTGTGTGTTGGGATTGTGAAATTGCGACTATCTCGCTTCTACTCAAGCAGCTTCTGTCTTTCGCAGAGTCGACACTCGGGCCAGTTTGGTTTGAAACTGGCCCCGGACACGAAGGAAAGATGGAAGTTGACACGAGACACGAGACCACGAGTGGTGCATTACTTTTCTCTCTTTCGTTGGGCATTTAACCGATGGATGGGCCTTATCGACCAATCGCTCGTTAGTTACCGAAGGTTCAAGGGTGGTGGGCACTTGATGAATTTTCGTAATGACTCGTTAGTTTCGATTAACGGGAGAAAACCTGAATTTCTTACCCGTACAATTCGGGTGTATGTAGATTAGCGTGAATCGGATTTATTCTAGCATGCAGAGGCCGCTACCATTTACCAAGGGAATATATGTAAGCTATTAGACGCTAATTTTGGTGGCTTGACACTAACAAACAGTAAATAAAATGAACGTTGACGAATTTGGGCACCATGCTGGTTGCCAATTGCTATTACTATCAATCTCAATATATTATCTATACCAACGAAAAAAAAAAATAAAAATAAAAATATATATATATGTATATAGATGATTTGTTTTAGTTTTCTTTTACGTATATACAGAACGAGTGCGGATATTCATAGGTCATTGTACGCATATAATCGTGCTATCGGATATCTAAAAAGCTTTGTATATATATATATATATATATATATGTTTATATATATATATTTTAGCGCTCTAGAGGTTGGTCTGAAATTAGACACTGCGCTATTCTACCGATAAACAAAATTTCAACGGTTGAGCAACAAATTAACGCCATTCATATATAATAAAATAAATAAAAACAAATAAATGGAAATAAACAACATGGTGCCCAACAACAGTGAGAGCTGCGATTCGATAATGCGACAACGCTTTTCGTAATCATAGCATCGAAATTCTTCGTTTTGTTTCTTTTTCACAAGTGCGCAGAGATTGGTAGTCGCGCTCTATTTCGTAAACTTCCTATGAATATTCGAGTACCCCGTTCGAACATCGAGAGACATTATTGCCCGTGGATTGTTCTGTGTCGGATCGGGCTCGTCGCAGAGACGAATAATAATAATAATAATCATAGTAATCATAATAATAATAATCATAATAATAATAAACGTTACGATAATGCCGTACGGGGAGACCTGCAAACGGGGGATACCGATATATGAATTTTGACTTACGAAAGGATCTTGGGAATCTTGCGCGTAGGAATACACGTCACTATTTGGCCCCACAGTAGCGTACCAATCCCGAAGAACAGGCACCACATCCACTGTTCGAGAGTTAGAGCTTTTGTGCTGAACGCCATTTTACCGTACTGGATGATGAACACCTTTTATGGAAACAAAAATCAAATAAATGAATTATTCGCGTGCGATGAACTTGGGGATGACCTGGAATATTCCAAGTATTCCCGAAAGCGTTTGAAAGGCAATTGGGATTATTCTAAAAACGTTCTTTTTGTTGTTGTGTTAGTTCAGCAAACAGTTGATTCGGAAAAATGACTCACTTGCGACAAGCAGGTTCCAACCCATATCGAATAAAATATGGGATTCGTGAAGATTCCCTGGAAGACATTGCGCTGACCATGAATTTTTCTTGCGTTAAATTCGTTGAACAGGGTCATCATGACGAATGTGTTGAATATGATAGTAAAGTGCTGGGTGGGCCCACCACCAAGTTCAGCGACTCCTCGTCCCGTGTCGATGTCGAGCATTTTGTCGCCTGTCGCGACGTAACACACAGACCAATCAGTAGCAGCGGGAATTGTGATCAAACGACGAATTGAACAAAAATTTCTTTAGGGTAGACGTTGAAAAAAAAAAAAAAAAAAAAAAAAGGGATAATAATGAGAGAATGAATACTCACCGACAAAGAGAAGCATAAAAATAACGGTCAACTGATAAACGGCCTGACCGAGGATGTTCTTCATCATCGTCCGGGATATGAGTGGTTTCGTGCGACCGTAGGGTTTTCGTAGAAGAAGATCGGGCGTAGGTAACTCAGTGGCCAAGGCGAGTGAGGCTAACGTGTCCATAATTAAATTAACCCACAACATTTGTACCGCCTTGAGTGGCGAGTCCTGGACGGCGCAAGCGCCGATGAATGCGACGATCACGGCGACGACGTTAACGGTCAATTGGAACTGCAAGAACTTGGCTATACTGTCGTAAACGTTTCTGCCCCACATAACGGCCTTTACGATCGAGGAGAAGTTGTCGTCGGTGAGAATAATGTCGGAAGCCTCTTTGGCGACGTCTGTGCCAGCGATACCCATGGCAAAGCCTACGTCGGCTTTTTTCAACGCCGGACCGTCGTTCGTGCCGTCACCGGTTACGGCTACGACCTCGCGAGAAACGGAAATTTTGCTGTCGATCATACCCTTGACCAACGTGTATTTGTCGGTGGGTGAAGATCTCGCGAGTACCCTCAATTTCGGCCATACTTTGTCGAGCAAATGTTGCTGGACTTCGCCATTGCTGTCCCTGATCCGCCTATTGAATTCCTTGCCCTCGAGAATAAGCCAATCCTCATTTGGCTTGAATATACCGCATTTCTGGGCAATCGATCTCGCGGTATTAACGTTATCTCCCGTAACCATTCGCACGGTTATACCGGCTTTCTGGCATTTCTTTATCGCCTCCGGTACCTCCGGACGCACCGGATCCTCGATACCGACGATACATAGACACGTGAGATTGCACACAATGTTATCCTCGTCCTCCCAATTTGGCTCGTTTTCGGTGTGAACCTGATTGATTTCGGCTTTGCCAGGAACAAAGTCACGGTAAGCAACTGAAATAGTACGCAGTCCGTTACACGCCATGGGCTCGATTACGTTCTTCACCAGGCGGTCTTGCATCTCTCTGGTGAATTTCTCCAGGTGTCCGTCGCGACCATAAATAAAGGCACATCTGCAATTAAACGACCATATGAGATATGCATTATCGAGTATTATGAATTTTCATGAATGTAAAATAATAATAATAATAATAATAATAATAATCGGTCGTACTTCTTCATGATGATCTCGGAAGCGCCCTTGGTGAAGAGTCTGTAACCGCCGCCCTGTCTCGGTATGACGGTCGACATGCTCTTTCTCACACTGTTGAACGTGTATACCCGCGTGAATGTTTCCTCAGGTTGGTCATCTCTCACCGTTTGATAACTCTTGCCCAGGGCCACTACAAATCCAAGTAAGGCACATTCGGTTTTGTTACCGACCTGCATCGGCAGTTCGGTAGGATCTTGCGAGGGCATAATTCTGGACGTGTATGCCGAATTAATAGAGATCGATTGGACTATCAAGTTTCCAACGTGATTCGGTATTTCTGCGAAAGTAGGTAGTGCTTTGCTCATTTTTTCGCATATGTAAGACTGCACCACTGTCATCCTGTTGGTCGTTAAGGTTCCAGTCTTGTCGGAGCAAATTGCCGTTGCGTTACCCATCGTCTCGCACGCATCCAAATGACGAACCAAGTTGTTGTCCTTCATCATTTTCTGCAACACGAGAACAACACAAGAAAATCTCATTATTTCATGAGAACAAAAAACAAATCATTAATACAATAACGTAATTAATGTAATATTAACCTTGACGGAGTAAGCGAGTGAAAGTGTAACGGCTAGGGGAAGACCTTCCGGTACCGCGACGACGAGCACGGTCACACCAATAATCAGATGACGCACGAGATTTCCGGCATACTTGTTCTTCCATGGTTTATGGTGTATTGCGAAAGTATATACGCAGAACTGAATGACTAGAATGACGACGGTAAGCACGGCAATCGTGGAGCCCGCGTAACCGATTTGAATGGCGAGTTTCGTTAGTTTGGCCTGTAGTACACTCTTCTCCTTTTTGCCACCCTCGCCGCCTCCTCCACCGGAAGATGCAGGCGCATGATGATTCTCCCCGTCGTCAGATTTCGCTCCGCCACTTGCGTGACTGTTTCCTGTGATTTCTCCTGCTTCGTCGCCTTTTAAATAATATTCCTGTCAGCTCCACTTTTTGTTTTTACCGATGAAACAATTAATCCCGATTTTGGACTTGAATTTCCTACATTTCGCTATTGAAATATGCAACGAAAAAACTTGCATCGACTATATTATAGTATATATTTACGAGTCCGAAATCGTTTTTACGTTTTATCGGTAGAAAGATTAGTACAATCAATCGGCACCTTTGTTAAAAATCGATATTATAAAGTAAGTATGATCGCAAACAAGTATTCGTAAATAAACTATTAAAAACGAACAGAGTTAAATATGTACACAATCGTAAAGATGAAAAACCGCATATTCCATGATCTATATGAAAAATATAAATAAAAGGAATTCAATTCATCAAATGCAAAAGAAAAGGCAAAAGAGTCACGAATTAATTGAGTGCAAGATCCACCACCAACAGGACGATGAGTGTCATATGTATACGAGAGGAATCGACAGACAAATTTGAAAACAATAATGAGATGTTTTTAAGTTGTTTTTTATGGTAAACAGTTTTAAAGTATATATGGATAAATGCTGTTAATAATAATTAACAGAGACGTAAGTTACAAGTAAGAATGCATTATTCGAATTACTTTTATCACAATCTTCATGATTTGTTTAGTAGAAAATACAACAACAAATTTAATTAATTGATATACAATTATTAAAATGAGTTGACCAAAACCTTCACGCGAAGCAATTGATTGAAATCTTAGTTGAAACAAATATTGTGAAGAACGAAAATTCAACGAAAAGAATAGAGCGGCAAGAGAATCGCGACGAAAAAAGCGCAATAGACTTTTATTAACATATTTTAGAATTTTCAGTTGTTTTTTTTTTTCTTTTTCATTGAAAGAAAGAATATGTAATTTTGTTCTAGTCACCTGAGAGAGACTTCTTCTTCCGCTGCTTTTTAGCCTCTAGATTTAAAAAACGCATGCAAAACAAAAAATTGATTAGCAATGTTACCAAAGGTCTGTAATTTGTTTCATTGGATTACTGATATCGCGCTTGTAACTTTGCTTTTCTGCGATAGCGTCGTTCTGCTTGTCTTGTTCTTTTTTTTTAAGTTTCTCTATTTAGAAAGTATTAGATTTGATCAATTTTATTGATGAAGGAACAGACGATTTACACGAATAGCCTGGAAGGGTAGAAACGCACTAAGGGACTGCAGTATCTAAAAATTGATCGTCAAATGCAATAAATTGTCGTGTGTCGTTTGCATTCACTGCAATAGCTAGACTAGAATTGACAGTGAGAGTTTGATGATGAAAAAGTGCCATTTCAGAGGATTTACAGCGTCGAATGCTAGCATTGAGTAATAACATAACGACTAACGACCTCAACACCTTCCAGGTACTTCGGGGATAAATTGGTAATTGGTTAACAAAAACGCGACATCACTTTGCGGGTTGTATTCAGCCCTGCCCCATGATAGAATTGTTTCACAAGCGCCGAGGAATTTTAAGGATGTATCACAGATACGTCTCGAGCAAACTAATAGAATGCATATTTTGATCACAAGTGTGTACACATGATACATCCTTAATTTAAAAAAAGTAGACAATTCACGGAACAAATGATGATTACTTACGGCATTATAGTTAAATGAAAAAATGGGACAGTATTCGGACAGTTCTGAAGCAACGTTGAGAATTCCCTGATCATCAATCGCGTTGAAAATTCGATTAACCGCATCAAGGACTTTGGCGATCTTGAATATTGTGTTTCGAATAGCTCGAGCATTACGTACAGAAAGGGGAGTTGAGGGGGAGGGGCTTTCGGCAACTTCGGCTTCTCAAACTTGAACTAGTTAATAGACAGTCAAAAATGTTTCATTCTAAAATGTTACAAGACCATGCGAAAACGTTCGGGGTAAATGGACGTCTAGCGTGAGTTTCATACCAATTTAATCACATCAAAATGAAAACCATGCGTAGACTGTCGGGTCCACACTTGCCTTGAGATACTCTGAAATTGTCGAGCCGTAAGATCGCCCGACCGCTTCTTCTCGCGCGAAACACGAGAGAAAGGAACAAAAAAAAAAAAAAAAAAAAAACCAACAAGAAAAGCTGCATAATGCATAATGTCTCGTTGTGACTCGAAAATTTGCATAAACCTGCGCCCGGTCGGCGAAAGGAGTTTCCGAAGCGAGCGAGAAGCAGCGGGCGGTAAATGGGCAAACCTTACGGGAGTAAATTGTCGCTCGCGAATGAAACCTCATACCTTTCTTCATTTTCTTGATTTCTTGCTCTTGCTGATCGACAGCGGCACCCAACAGAGTGAAGATTATGCCGGCCTGCGAGTTAACGCCGACAGCGGCAACTAACATCTTACCCGAGCCCTCCATCACGTGGGTACCTGTGAGCGAAGCAAGTGAATTTATTGTATCCACAAAATAATTGAAATTTTTTGAAGAGATGATAGTATCGAGTGATTGCTGCATTTTAAAATCAATTCGGTCAATTTATCTCAGTATGACATTTGCGAGGACTCGAAAGTGTTACATTAAAAATAAACATACCAGATAGCACCATAGGATCAAACGCTTCGCCTTTTTTAACGTGGTCTGATTCTCCCGTCAAACTGGATTCATCCACTTTGAGGTCATTGCTCTGTATAAGAATACCATCTGCAGGTAACAGATCTCCGTATTTTATCTGGGAAATAAATCGTCGAGTTTTAAGAAGATTTCATCAGCGATACTTGGAAAAGACGGATGATCCATCGAAGTTTTTGGGGAATTTTGGTTTTTCCAGCCCACGAATAAATATTACCTGACATATATCGCCGACGACAATATCCGATACAGAGATTTGTTTAACTTCTCCTTGTCGAATAACGGAGAACTTGTGTTCACCCTCTATTCGATTCTGAAGACCTCTGAATTGTCGTTCTTTAGAGTAGTCGTTGAAAGCTGTCACTAGTACCACCACGATTACGGAGATCAGAATAGCGAGGCCTTCGATCCACCCGTATTTACCCTCGTCCTCGTCCATATGAACGTCATCTGCTCAAATATTCCCGCCGTTAGTAACAATCATTGTTTTCAACATTTATCTTCAACTCTTGATAATTGCGTTTCGATTCAATTTCAAAAACTTAGCAATTTAATATTCATATTCAGTCATTTTTCAAAGATTTTTCCAGACCGTTGTGAATAACAAACACATGAAAAAAAAAAAAAAACACACCTTCTTCTGGTTCTTCGTCTACTGGTTGGTAGAAGCTAAGACCTAACGAAACCAATGCAGCTATTTCCAGAATGATTAAAGTAACATCTTGCAGTGCTTCCCATACTAATTGTAAAAACGTTTTTGGTGGTTTCGGAGGTATCATGTTGGAACCAAATGTGTCTCGCCTGTGCTGGATATCTGCCGTCGATCCACTGAGGCCTGATGAATAAAAATTTACCAGTTTATTATTACCAAAAATGTATATTGTCTACCACAGCAATTAAAAAAAAAAAAACATTATTTCACCTTCACTGGGCGAGGTATACAATTTTTTACAAATCTCCTGCACGCCTCCATGACCATTAATTTTATTGACACCTTCGCGCCCTCGATGTTCCATAAGCTCTCGAAGCTGTTTGAGAGTGATGCCATATTGGGCTGGCCGCCCGTCTATTGTCGCCATCCTGCCTCTTTCGTCTAAGTTGGCCTATGCCAACTCTGCTGTGCTGCTCCAAAGCTACCAGCTCAGACTACTTCCCTCGTACGACTACTCCCTTGACCTCCGTGGAATTGGAGGTCCAGTAGCTACAATAGCAACAAAAAAGGAAAACATGGCAATTAGAAAACAATCTCCAAAATCATGAATTTTCAGATTACTTATACCCATTAAAATTCTTAATGAGAGAGTTAAAACTAAATCAGTGATATTCGTCAGTGAAAATTGTATTTGACTACTGACAATGATATTTTTTAAATATTCGTTTTATAAATTGACTCTTCACATTTAGAATTTTTTTTGTAAAATGGTAATAATCCTTATTCGAATCACCCAGAAAAAAAAATACCTAGATTTCACGTAATGCTAGTATATAAACAAAATCCATGAATACAACAGATGTGTACCTGACATATCTTCATTTCAATATAATTTTTTATATACATTCGTAATTATTAATTAGCAGTGTAATTCAAAGTGAATGTTCACAAACCCAAGATCCAAATATTGCCAGAAATCAACTTTGCACAATTTTACTATTTTCTGAAATCACAATCAAAGTCTGAACCAGTGAAAAATATCTGAATCTATTCCAATAGCCGATTCTAAGATAAAAGGCAGTGATTATACGGAATAGATGAAACATACGCTGTAACTTTGAAGAAAAAAAAAAGAAAAAAAAAGGTATCCTCTCGTAAATAGACGCGTAGAGTGAAGCATTAAATGTGTTTCTTTCTCTCATGTTGCACAACAAACCGGTTGGTTATCGCGGTTTTGAGGTTATGTGGCATACGATCGGAGACACATTTGAACGGAGTTCGTCGGCGTTTGAGTCACGTGGAACAATGAAGCAACCCCAACAAGTGAAAAGTGCCGGAGACAAGAATGAAAACGCTATTGACAACTGTCCGTGTATTATATATATACAGATATTTCTATATACGGATATCCATACACGTACATTTATATATAAATATATAAAAGGGCCTATTGCCGTCGCGTGGCAGTCGTAACAACAGATTGTTGCCATTACCTTTCGGTGTTGGCTGCCGCGCTATCGATTTGCTACCTCTAACAGTTCGCGAATGAAGTTGAGAGCACGATTATTCGTACAGTCACTCATAACTTCCGTTTCTAGTCATCACCCGTTCGACACTATAGCCAAACGGCTTGTCCATTGTTGTTGCGTAAAACGAAATTTAACTTTTTGCTTTTTTAACATACATTGTTCGATGAGATTCCAATGTCTGTCAATTACTCTCGTGATGAGTTTGTTTATGTATTACAAATTAATTTTTTGCAAATTTCTACACAAGTAATTTATATATGATTTTGGTTTCTGTTTCATAGAAAAATCGGAAAACCCCTTTCTCTTTTTCAGTCAAAATATTTGTTTACAAATAAAATAGGATGGCGTTTAAAAAAACGTTTGCGGTAACCCCAACGAAAAATTGAATGTCATTAAAAAATCCGCGCGAATTTGCTACGTAGAAAAAGACGAGTAAATTGCCGTGATAAATAAAGAGTTACTTGACGTGTATTGCCCTCTGGTCGAATTAACGGGAACTATAGATTCGAGCCGCTCAGTCAACGGGGTCGTCGCAAAAAGATCCGGCTATTTATAATTTCGGACAAGTATAATTCGCTTATTTATAGTTGATGCATTTGGGATTGTCATATGCACCGAAGGACAGTAGATGAATGGAAAAGGTATTTACTCAACGGAAATACACAAGTTTCTGACACATTGGTTGGCGATGCGGACAAGAGCCTAGCCTCCTCCCCCTTCGAGTGTACTATACACGCACGCCATAGTCAATCGCGCGGTGGCAGGAGCATCATTTGTTTTCCGTTGGTTTGCGCCATTTTTATGCGCTTATCTGTTTAAAGCGCTCCACAATCACAGCGCGTATGATTGTTTCCGCTATTAAATTTTCCCAAGCAATGAGCGCACAGGTGAGGCCGCTAGACGCGCGCCACTAGAGATAATCAAGTGAAGCGCCCATGCGTCCAAGTTACTACCGCAGTTACGTACCGAATGTCCGCGAGGACGGAACTGCTCACGCCTCGTCCAACAAAATGATTTAATTGCGGGCGTACCGGTATATCGTCGCGACCTGACGATTAAAACCGTGTAATCGCGTGTTTTCGTTAAACGCAAACACCAATTATTCGATCGAGGTCGAGTAACAGAGGTCACACAACTGCTATAGAAGATATAAACTATTAAACACTGCACAGACTCTTTGGTTTCACAATGCTATGAGAAAGGAAATAAAAGCGTGAGTCAAGGTAGAATGTTACTTTAATATATTCTCTAAGAATCCTTCGCTATCGAATCAACTTGAGGTGGAAACGCGGACATAACCTATAACATATCGAGTGACATCATTTTGCCAATAAAATTCTCGTATTTATATATGCTCGGAAAATGCCATTGAATCGATTGATATGACAACAAAATTCATCGATTTTGGCCCGAACCATTTCGACTTGGGTGCGATCGTGACGATGTACCTTCGATGGATTTTAACCGAATAAAATAGAATAAAAGGATAACCGTGAACGCCTTTATCACAAGACAAATCTATCGACTACTTTTGATTTATTTATTTATTTACTTCCAGTGGCCGGGGTAACCTTGAGAGAATTTTCGCACACGAGTTGTATGAATTATTAATGGGGTATAAAAAATGCAATGCCGTGTCTAATAATCAACCTTAACTTGATCGAAAATGCGCGTGTTACGTTATATCCACAGGTAAGAGATGCGACGTCGATGTTTAGAGAACCGGAAAATACCCACGTAAAGTAAAACTGCGTTTATATGGAGATATACCGGTGACGTGTATATGGTTATTTGAAAGCGGCTTTTTGTTATTTGCCATTTATTTGCTATACACGATTACGTGTCTCGGAACGAAAAGAAAAAACGTCGTTAAGTCGCTACCTTTGAATTTAATCCTCGTGCCTTTTCGTTCGCGTTCTTTTTGGGCGACGAGCCGACAGCACCGATGTATATAACCGGCTGATTTATATTCGCTGGCGTCGCTAAAAACGCGCGGCGATCCCGTTCACTTCCTATGACACTATCGCGACGCTGGCACAGTCTCTCTTTCCGTACGCGATCCCACACAAATGCACACCATGATAAAGCGCACGATTTTGTCTCGGCCTCCACCACGACCACCACTACCACCGACGCAAAGCACACTCTGCGCCACGCTACTGTACACTAACCGTACCAAAGCGACGACGACGACGGTTTCATTATCTAACCAGCACTAAAAACTGTGCGAAGAAGGAAACGTCCGAAAGAACAGTCGGTGAACCGACGACGACACTGGAGCTATTCGGAACGGTATCGAAGACACACTAGAAGAAATAATAAAAATAGAATGACACTTTGACCGAACAATGCATTATTCTGCTCTTATTCTCGAGGTTCTCCCATTGCTAGCGTCACAAACCGCGGCGTCCTTGATGTGGTTTTCCTATATTTATTTATTTTTCGCTCGTTCGTTCCGCCGAACGGCGACAAATTCCCGTAGCGCCTGATATTCGGGTCGAGCGATCGATAGTCGTCAGCTGTTGGAGAGCCGTTATCCCGCGGTGTTACCACTGCCGCCAATAATGATTCTCGTAGTTCTTCGGGAGCCACGGACCAATTGAATTCAGCGACGAGTTCACCCCGTCGGGCTTGGGGCTAACGCGAAGCGGATACTCGGACGATGTCGATGCGAGAAACGGCGAAACGCGCGCGTGCACGCCACGACTCCGCTCGTCGAGTACGGAACTCTGCGAGTGACCACAGTCGACTGAGCGAGCGCGTGAAGAACCAGCGGCAGCGAACTCGTATAGCCGCTACGGCTGTAGCTCGGCTCTACGCGCTACGTCAGATCTGAAATCATCGCTTCTCGTGGTATATCTCTAACGCACCAACGAGCAGCGTTTGTCTCTGTGTATGCATACACGCTCGTGGTATATATTTACTCGTGTGAGGTTCGCGTACGCCCAACGATGTCTGATCCGTGTCTCACTCGATCCCCTCCTCGTGGACCCGGGAACCGAACGTCATGCGAGACGCCGCTACACTCGCTCGCTCGTTTCAACGCTCGTCCAGTCTATCTCGTACCACGACTACCGATTATCCTAGGCTTTGATGCACGAACTAATGAAAATTGTGATTAATTTAGTCGCACGCGCCGCGACAACTTTTCTATCATTTTCTACTTGGATCGCATTCGTTTTTCATATCATTTTCAACATTTTTTTATGACATTTTTCGACGAAACGACATTACACCTCGATACATTACAGTAATGTTGGCAACGATATATCCTGTGTACGGAATTTTGTAGCGAATGACGTCCGTTTCGAATACACAAGTATGTTGTTGATTTTATGTATAATACGATGAACATGACTTTTATGACGCGTTTAGCGTACTATACATTAATTTTGTATTGTGCTTGTATATGAAATTTAAAATGCGCTAGATATCCGTTAAAGACCGCTTATCGAGTGTGTATTTGTTTTGATGGAACAATACTAACGGTTTGTGCACTCGTCGATGCGTTTCGTGTGCCGAAAATTGTGATACATCTTTCCGAGTCGATGATTTTCCGTATTATAAATTTGTGCACAGCAAAGATGATGTACATGAGGCATACGAATGAGTTTTCATCATTCGACATATATAGATAGAAGTGGGGCTATTTATAGAGGTAACATTAAAGAGCGGTGGTAGTAAGCGAAGATCGTGACGGTGTTCGGTGGGCCGTCGGAAGCGCGAGAACCTCGACGGGCGCTGTCCACTGGCTATATTATCTTGAAGACTGACGCTCAAAGACCTTCCTACTTGTCACTGTTAGAACAAGAAGAGTGGCGCGCGCGCGCGCGCGCGACACTTCTACCGTGTGTTGCAACTCTGCCCACGCTGCTCTCTCGAATCACTCGCTCGCCATCGATTCATTCGCTACCAGCACGATTTCTTTTATAACTTTATGAACGAGTCGCGAGACGTTGTCGCCTCATCGCTGACTGCGTTGCGAGTTTCGAGTACAGAGGAGAGAGAGAGAGAGAGAGGAAGAAGACGCGTTATCGTTCGGCGAAAGCACCGACCAACTCGTGCTATACATCGTAATGCCATTGAGTCGTGGAAGGAGCGTGACGAAGGAGAAGATTGAACCGCAATAGCTACACGTTCGCACCTTCGAGGTCACGTTTAAAGGTCTGATTCTTCACTCGTGATCGTTTCTTGACATTAAGGTGGCAATGGTGGTAAACCATTTGTTTTACCGTTGTGATAGAAAACTAGACCTCAAAACATTTCCTTTCGCTCGGTGATACTCGCTGAAAAAATACAAAATAAATAGTCGCGAGTGCGAGAGAGAGAGACGAAGGAAAATAATCGAGTGGATGTAGCAGAGCGAACGACGCGCCGTGTGCATACACACAAAGCTTTTACGTGTAATTTACAGCAACGCGACGTACAATGTAAACCCGAGTGATGGGCTCCATAAAGTATTTTTGAATAGACGTTTAATGGTCTTGAACGGATGAAACTGAAGCAACGAGCATTACTGGCAGATCGACAGCTTTGAAATTCATGTTTTTGAGGTTTCGAGTTTCAATCTGTGAGTTCAAACGTGTATAACGATCACCCGGGTGCATTTCACGGTGATTGTACCTTCACAAACAAACTTCGAAATTAATTGCATTGCGAAAAGGGATAAAAATGTATACGTTTCTAGACTTGATGCTCAACTAGAAAATCGTTACCAACGTATTTCTGCAATTATTTGGAAAAAATGGTTTTCAGGATGAATTTGCATTTCGTTAAATAACGTTGAACAATACCCGTATTTCCGGATAAATCGATAAATAAAGCGATGGAAAAAGGAAAACACGTTTCAGTATATTGTTGGCTCTGTAGTGTGAGCTTTAATCCCGTCAATCAAAAGCGTCGACGTACGCGCAGGGTATTACAGTCGAGATTTAGAGATAAGGGAGATGTGACGCGAGGGCACACGCAGAGGACTCGTTATCGCTATCGCATCCGTACCGTACGTTGATAACCCGTAAAAATTAATTACTATTCAAATATGTGAGGAACCACGGGGTGCGCCTATCTTCCCGTCTTGACGTCAATCGACAACGAAAACAATTACCTTTATTAGTATAACAGCCATTCACCTAAAAATTTGTTCGAAATGCGGAACATCCTGTGCTATAAATATCTAAATTAGTGACAAATCACTTACTATCTTTTACTATTTATTTTTCACGATAACTTTTTTCGGTACGACCATTGCCACTTTGCACTTTTTTCAAAATGGATTTGGTGAGCGAGAGAACAATGCTTTGGAATCACATTTCTAAGCCCATAATCGTTCATTCTAATTGCGAATGTCGAATAGATAAAATGCGCAATACGCGGTATGTTTTAAGCATTGTACACGTGTACGAATGGGATATCACCGTACCGCAATTTCGAGTAGAATTGCACCACAGTTATAACGGTTCCAGTACGTTAGTTTACGGTATATAGAGTGAAATTTTGCGGTACACATAGAGTGTAATTGGGAGGATTCGAGAATAGTCGTGCTAGTCTGACACCATCGCGAACATGGTCCGCATGATAACCCCTCAATTATGCATCCTGAAAGCTGGTTATTCACACCGATGACTCTGCCTTGTCATCGCTCTCCCTTCGTTTGTGCGTATATATATATATATATATAGCTTCGATGCTAATCTTCATTAAATAGGATCCAATTAATTCGAGCACGAAATCCGTTGCATTTTTTTTTCACGACAAACTTGAATGTGTTTATTTGTTATTACTAAATTCGAGGTTAACGACCTACTGCAACGAATGAGCGAGCCAACAGTAATAGTTTATTTTCGGAATACTTTCATTTCATAATATTATTTTTTCGAGTTTAGTAATGTTTTTCTCCGAGTGTAGTGGAGAAACAGAGACGAGTAGACGATAAGGGCGTGTGGACTTGATACATAAGGTGTGGGTAAGATCCGAGTGCCGAGAGCAAACGGAAAAGTGTCGCGTCCATAGCAAAATTTGCAGTGAAGAGAGCCTATGGTGTCAAGCGTCTGCAAAGGAAAAGGCAGAAGGCACGCGATCCCGGACCGAATGTTTCACGAGGGGTTTGCATAGCGTGTCGCTCGAAGAGAGCGGCGTGCGATATAGCAAAGCAGTGGCTGACTAGTGTGTATGTGTGTGGTCCGCCAAGCTGGCACTCCCGAAATAATGTTCGAGCGTAAGGAGGAGTTAGAAGTCGGCCCAGGTCGGATCGCGGCTCGTTCGGATTACATAAGCTTCGTAATTCCGCGGGAGCGATTGCCTGGCCGTGTTTTTTCAAATTTATATCTCAACCCTCGTCATTATTTGCCCCGTGTCACCCCCGAGTCTCCGGACGTGTATAAACCACGTCCTACGACACGGATAACCCCGCGCGAACTTGAAATTCGCGTGAGCCATATCCGTTGAGAGATTAACGGACGTCCCGGTAGTAGTGAAATTAAAGAGCGCTGTGTCGGTTCTCCTATAGGGTGGGTCGGTCGTAAGGTCTCGGAGGGGGTAATTGTAGCTCGCTGCTAGGTGCTCCTCGGCCTCTGAGGCACGAGCACACGAGAGCGCCGCCAGCAGAGCAGTACCAGCAGCGACGAGGCGTGCGTACGGTTTCACGCGAGTCTCTCAGAGCGCACGACAGGAGCGCGAGAGAGAGCAACATGGGTTGGGCGGCGAAGAGAGAGAGAGAGAGAGAGAGAGAGAGAGCCAAAGCAGAACGAGTATAGGTGAGAGAGCGAAAGCGCGCGCGCGGTATGGCACTGGGAGGGCAAAGGGGGTGGTAGGTTGGGTGCGATGGCGGCGTCGACTGCTAGGGTGAATATAGAGGAATCTCGTATGTACGTATACCAATAGTGTAGAGCATATAGGTACCAACCGATATACCGGGGACAGTAGAAGAACATCGTTTCCGAATCAAACGGCAGCACTCCTCTCATTTCACTACGAATATACTCACCGTGTACTCGCACTCGATGTGTCACTCGAGTTGTGATATTATTCGTTTTTTAAATCCGTCATCCGAGAAAAACGAAGCGAGAAGGTTGTTCGGCGGGTGCGGCGATGGCAGGGCGACAGAACGAACGAGCGGACGACGAATTAGGTGTACTCGACGTCACATACGCGGAGCTGCTTCATCCGGCTTTCCGTTGTCGCTGGTGACCGGCTAGGCACGACCGTTATCTCTATATCCTCCTCTCTCTCTCTCTCGCACTCCCTCTTTCTCTAGCTTAGCGTCCACAGACACGCTTGCCCGCAAGTGTAACACAACTAAAAATAAAATTGCTCGGTGGGTGCTGCTGGTGATGCCGGTGCTGCGGCGGCCTCGAGCCTCCCCGCTGCTGCCGGTACCCGTGAACCGTCGTCGTCGTCGTCGTCGCTGCCGCCGCTGTTGCCGCTGCTCTCGTTGCTCTTGCCGATGATTGTTTCTTACACACCACGCAAGCTCTCTCAGCCTTTATCTATTCACTCTCTTTCTCCGTCACCTTTTCTCCTCGGCCTCGCCTCCTCCCCTTTCTCTACCCGTTCTTCCTTCTCCTCCTGCCTCGTCTCCTCTCCCGTCGCTCGTTCTTCCTGCTCGCTTTCTCCACCTTTGTCTTCCTCTTCTTCTTCGCCACCTGACACTTCACGTTTTGTATCGCGAACGACACATTTATAAACCTTACGACAGCCACGCTCACTCTATCGTATCCCTTTTGGCCGATAGCACTCGTCGCACCTGCACCTCTCGCCTTTTTATCTCTCGATACTATCACAAGTTCACGCGAGTTCCAAGAGCCTCTCGACACTGCGACAGACAGTTGCGAATGAACGAGAATATGCCGTGGTCTTTTTCGACTTCAGCTCCCACTCATCCTCGTTATTTTACAGTCTTTCCATCCGGGACCGGAGCGAAGCCTCGGATCGGAGACGTATATGCGATCAGGAACAGTCTATTTCAATGCCGGGCCAAACTTCCGATGGCCGATAAAACGATAACTCTCGTGATAGTAGTTCCAATTGTAAAACGAAAAACCTTTATCTCGAAGGCTCAGTGAGATACACGAGACACTTTGTGACAGAAGTGATTTCGCGAGTGACAATGGGACGGAAATGTGTGCCACGAGATTCTTAATTCACGAGATGTACAACGAATCTGAAAGAAAAATAAAATTAAACAGTTTTTTTTGTTAAACGGGAATTCACACCTTGAGAGTAATACACGACGATGACCTCCAAATTTCGTTGACACTCACTCGATTTTCACGTACACGCGGGCACACACACAGACACACACACACAAACAGGACGTGGCTCTTGACGAAAGTCTCGGTGGTGTGACTCTCGTTCGCTCTATTGGCCCAATGTCACGCGCTCTTGTCCTACCGCACGCACCGAAACAATAGCTCTTGATTCCTCTGGTTTAATGGCACATTCCGAATGTCCCTGTGCGAGTGTACAAGACGACGGAACCGTCACGCCGAGGAACACGGACGACTCGAGAAGGGCGCATGGGCTCTCTCTCTCTCTCTTTTCGCAGCTCTCTCCTCGCGATGATGTCGTAAGTGCTGCCCTCCCGGGTTCCGCTGGACTCTCGTATAACACAGCTCTTCGCAGCTCCTTCCGTGTTTTTTTTTTCCTGTTCTCTCCTTGAAATTCTTCTAGTCCTCTATTCTTCACTTGTTATACAACAACAGTAGTCCATTATTCGTCATCTCGTTGGCATGTTACGTTCGCACGAGTGATTTTGTTCGACAAGGTATATTTCCCGTGATCACACAGGGGTCCCCTCCCCCCAACAATTGTTCGAAGAAGAAAAAACGAGGGCCAGAGAGAGACACTTAGCGATTTATAAGGTGACACAGCCACACTCACTCTCCAACTGCGAGCAAAAGAGTGAGATACATGTATATATGATGTGTGTGTATATATATATATATGCACGAACTGCACTCGCGGAACGATCGAATCGATGCGTTGACGACGTACCGAGGACGGACACGACTCCGCGAAGCAGACAGCAGTGAAGAGGAAATTCGAGGTGAGCGTTGAAGAGGGCTGATTCGATCAGGCGCTGCTGCTGGTGGTCACGACGAGGAGCGAAAGTCGATGTGCACGAGCCAGAGAGTTTCCCGGTATTAGTCGAGAACTGTAGAGGGAGAGGGCGGGGGGAGGGAGATGACGTTGTATTCTCGGTGATATCGTTTGGTCCTCCGTGAAATTTGCTCGTCCAAACTGACAGCACAATTGTTATTATTACAATGAGCTTATTATTGAAAAGAAGGAAATTGGACGAGCCGCAGAGTCCTCTCGTCGCGTAACCTTCGCGAAGCAGTGTGATCGATGATTAAAAATACGTCGAGCGTTTTCCTCTCTCGTCGACGAGCACTCGGAGAATCCCTCGACGTGTCGTCGGGACAAGACGAGGCGCCGCTTTTGCGTTTTTTCCTTTATGCCTCTTTTCATAGAGACAAAGTCAACTTATCAGGCACGCGCGAGCCGTGAATATTCAATTACATCGATATCTCGGCTATCGTTATTATTATTGTAGGACGCTGCTGTACAGTTACGCATGAGAGGTGCACGAGATGTACACCCGAGGGATCTAAGGACGAGCCGAGTGCTGCTCGTCGCTGTGGAAGAATTATTTAATACGGCTACGTGCAAGAGAGACGGAGAGAGAGAGAGAGAGAGAGAGACACACGCACATGCAGCGGCACACCGATCGGCGGAGGGGGGTGGGAGAGTTCCGTAAGAGAAAATGTGTTATTACTGTCCGGGGAGGGTCAGGGTGGAGAGGATTGCGGGATCGGTTGGCGGTGGTCTCGCTCACACGACCGTGTTCGCGATTATTACGTAGTGTGCAATTTGGTGCACGGTGTGTACGGTACTGCGGTCTCGGTCTGACTGCTCGGCGGCGGCTCTGCGAATGTCCAGGGTTCGCGCGCTTGCGCGTCTTCGTCGAGCCCGCCGCCCCCGGAACGTCGCGCGCACCACCCCCCCTCCCTATCCTCCTCCTTTCTTCGTCCTCTCGCCGACAATCCTATACCTCACCCTCTCGAGATTCTCGGTATCACGAGAACCTCTCACCTCTTCTCCGTGTGCCTCGTTCCGTCTTTCTATGTCTCTCTTTCACCAGCTACTCTATTCCTCCATTTCTTTCGATAACCGCGCTTCCCCCCCAACCCCCTTCTTTACCTTTTTTTATATCTCTTCATTTTATCTATGGTGTATTTTTTCCTCAACATATAATACAATTCCACACGGCATCGCACCCTTTCGAGATTTTCGGTATCACAAGAACCTATCGCCTCTTCTTCGAATGGCTTTTTCTCTTTCTCGAGCCACTACTCTATTTGGCTACTCGATTCCTCGATTTTTTTTTCTTTGCTCTCTTAATGTCTTTTCATTTTATCTATGGTATATTTTTCGTTCGCGAAGATGGTCTCTCTCTCTCTCTCTCTCTCATGAGGATCTCCGAGTGCGCTATACTCCCTCAGGAGGCCCGGCTTGATGCTGCTTTATCTAACCATATTGGTCCCTCGCGGTACGACCTCCTACTGCACTGGGTACATATGCAGGTGTATGCACATATATACCAAGTGCACATACTATTTATGTAGCCCGCGGGCACGAGGGACGAGATTGAACTACGGCATGCCTCAACGAAATACATAACATTCCGACTTTGCAGCTTGGGTCAAAGGGTGGCTTGACTTTTTTGTGGAGATCGGGAGTTGGTAGTGACCGAGAGGATGAAGAGGACCAAGAGAAGTAAGGATCAGCGGAGATGTTTTTGCTAGAGTGGAAAGTTACTTTTCGGATTATACAAAGCGGTTTATACGACTCTATTTTATTTCTACTATTTCGTGCGGTCCACATGCGTCGAGAACCCTTTGCCATTCATAAGCGTCAAATGTCCAACGAAATTCATAACATTTTGACTTTGCAGTGTGGGTCAAAGGGACATTGCATTTTTATGAACTTGGAGAGTCAATGGTGATGACGCGGAGTTAAGGATCAGCAGAGTAGCTTTTACTATTTTTTTATATATGATATTCCTACTCTGCTGGTTTGATCAAACAGATTGTAATATTCTGTTCGTCTTATACGCTAAATAAATAAATATTTGTCGAAGTTTATTTCATTACTACTATTTGCCGGTGGTCACATGGCCCGAGATGCTTTGACATTTCAAGGGGCCAAATGTTTCAGCGAAATTCACAAAACTTTGATTTCGCAATGCGGGTCAAAAGGACGTTGCGTTTGATCAACGTCAAGCGTTTATTCAAATTATTCAAAACGCGAACATGTTTTAGATCAAGTAAAATTTGTCTTTGGCATTTGAACGCCTCAAATATTTTTGTCGGTAAAATACCTAACCCCGTATAACCGGAAGTCCAAGTGATGGAACAGCGTCTTGTGAAAGTCGAGATAACGTATTAGGATCCAAGCGGTTATTCACCCAGCGCACATGAGCTTCGCGCAAAGCTTCCGACTTTCGATTAAATCGTGGTAACGATTAGACTCTGAGGATCTCGTCGATAGATCGTTGTATAAAGTTCGATAGCCCCTTTGATAAATCCACACATGGTTGTGAAGGAGGTGCGTGTCCGAGCGTGTGGCGGAGCGCGATCTCGGGGCTCCCCGAAGGCGATAAGAAACGGCAAACGCGACGGGGATAAAACGTGTTCGCACACGTACCATACATATAGACATATATCGTATACAAGGGCTGCTCGTGAGTACGGAAAGTTGTGTAGTTATTAGCACGTGACGTTGGTGTACATAGGAACATAGGGAGGGGGTGAGAGTAGGGTTTTGAATGCGGTTTCTCGCCACGCGGCCGTGAGCGTCGCAAGGAAGGCAGTCGACGAGCCAATATATAGATATGCGGAGAGGTCCACGCGAGAGCTCGGACGATGGACGTGTTCGTGCGCGTCGTCGACGGAATCGGCGTCTCGACTCGTCCGACACGCCAGTCGACGTCCAAGATGGCCGAGGAAAGACGCGAGACGCGAGACGAGTGAACGACGTCTGCGACGAGGACGACGCCTTCGCGACACGACAGTCTCGCGGCTAGCTAGCATCTTTGGCTATTCCTCGTTGAAGCTATGTATTATATATACTTGGCATCGATAGCACGAGAAGAGGCATCGGGCGGCGGTAGCGGCGAGCGTCGCTTATTTCTCTCTCTCTCTCGTGCTCGCACCCTCCGCATCGACTTTTGGTGCCCTCCCTTCGCTCTGTGTCCCGCCTGTTTGAATCGATTACCGAACCCGACATCACGATACTCGCTTCGAACCTCCGATATACAAGCCACTCTGGCAACTATCCTTATTCTCCCGTGGATCACTGCGCGACGTTCCAAAACTTTTGTCGCTCAACCACCGAGCTACACGACATTCTCTTCGCGCTATACTCTATACCAACACAACTTGTTATACGTTCTGCCCGTTATACGAGAAGATGAAAATTTACGAGGCGGAAACGGAATTTTCAAGTTGGTATATCTTGGTTGGTAAGTGGTTTCTAAGCTTCTTAACTGTTTCTTATATTCTCGTAACTTAAATTGTTTTTCGATCATTATTCCAAGGTATTCCGAGGCAAACTTATAAATTGACGCTCTTTTTTTGTTGTTGTTTTTTTGCCAATTACGAGTTTGAGATTCGAGAATGTTTGTAAGACGAAAGTTTGAGCGGATCTGAGAAATAGCAAAATTTTAAATAATGATATTATTCTATGGTGTGGTGCATCGTCAATTAGCTCACGACCTTATAATTTATCGGAGCGTGAGTAAAAACGGTGATGTAAAAGCGAGGTAGTCGCGCGCTTGGGCGTCCGTCCTATCTTTAGAAAAATATTGTGTCGGCCTTTGTAGTAATGCAATAATAAGGGAGCGCTGACGTCCAGGAGAGTGACGTGACGAACACGAAAAAAAAAAAAAAAAAAAAATCTAATTGGGCTATAATTGCAGGGTGTACGTGTGTCCCAACAAGGTTCGATGTACGGATACCAGTGTAAATATTTAACTGAAATATCGATTTGCCCATTCGCTGGACTTAAAATTAACTCATCGTTGCATGCGTGCATAACTCGAACGGAAATGTTTCGTTTAAAAATATTTTTAAACCCACTAATGGCATTTCGACGTTTATAGGGGAAAAAGGGCCGATCGAAAACAAACAGTCTTTGATATTTCACTAATTAGTTATAAATTCGATTAAAAAGTTTATCGAGGGAACAAAAGAGTCAAGTTAATTCAACGCCTCGCTCTGCAGCATAATTGAAAACATTTTATCGCTGCTTCGCACAAAAACGTAATTTATTTTCAATACTCGCGGGAGTGAGGCCTTCTTGGAATTAATTATATTCCAAAATGTCTTTCGTGTATAAATTATAAATAATAGGGTATGTATCACTATGCACATGTGATGGGAATGGTTTATTGTTCTTTTTGAATTAAATTCCGGGAGGTTGTGAGTATTTTATTGGCATGCACGTGAAAAGTATATGTGGGAAAAAATAATACTTTTATGGCATGGAAAAAGCCTGTGCCCTAAAATCCGAATGGAACTGCTCCTGAACACCACGGGAGCTCCGCCTCTTGACCTCATCCCTTTTGCGACGCACATCGATAGCATACATACGCGCTTCGTCGCACTATTTCGATGTTGTTTTTTCGATTATCTTACGTCGTGACCGTTGTAACTTTAACAACACTGTACGTGGGCGTGAGCGAAGTCTGTGTATAGACCGAGTGTCGTAATCGAGATACGAGAAAAGAGAAAAAGCCCGAGCAATGTCATTCAACCAAGCGTCGTGATATATTTTTACAATTGTGCAGAAGCGTGACTCATTCTCGTCTGAATGTGACGGCCTCACGATGAATCACCCTCCAGTGATTGCTATTCGACTTTGCTTAGTTCGATAAACATGACAGTTGTGATAAGCAAATATTACTGTATTAACTTACCGAAATCTGTATTACCGTTCCAATGATGACACTTTCTGCGTCATTAGATAAATATATTGAATATATTATTCGTACAACCGTGATTTGTCGATTAATTAATTGTCCTAAAGACGATTTACACCTCTCGAGTGTTGTTAATTTTTGTAATCGCACGGAAATCGATATTGCAGTAGGTGCAAATCGATTGAACCGTGTTGTGAAACGATTGCGGTGTTAGGGGAGAAGTAGGAAGGTGGAAAAAAAAAGGGAAGAGCCGCATCAGCGCCCCGGCGCGAAGCCCCATAAGATTGAAGGCGATCGGAGGTTGCACGCGGGGTGACGTGTTCGATTCAGTTGCAGCGTCGTGTGCGTGTCTCACCGTCAGTTGCGAATAAGGAATCGCGTATGATAGAAATGTAGCTTGGAAAGTGTCGGCCGAGTGGAAATACAACCCCGCGTACAAAGCCAGCACGCATCGAGGAATCGCGGAGCGTGACCGTCGCGCAGAGCGAAGCACCACAGGTACACCAAAGTGCACTTTCGATAATCAAGAGGATATCCAGTTATCGGTCAGTGTGGATCTCCACCTTCTCCCGAGCAATGCTAAATTGTGATGATGTTAGTTCCTCGCCATTCGCGTTCACTCCGCGCATGTCGATAGTTCAAATAAATTATACGCTCTCCGAGACTGTGCATCGACCAAGAATGAAAATTGCAAATTCCTGCACAACGGAAATGAGAACAGATGGTTTTTCATTCAACCTCCAAAGGGCGCGCTTTCTCTCCTTCCTTTCCTTTCCTTTTTTTTCTTTTTTTTTTCGATTGCAGAAATAACGTAGCAAAAAATTTAATCAGTGTAATGGATACAAGGGAGTAAAATATACGATTGATCAACGGACATTAATATTAATTTACGAGGAGTACATTTATTACACTACCGGTAATTCCTCTTATATTGAATGACACAAGTAGTCAGACTACTGAAATTATAAAAAAAAGAAAAAGTATTTAAATGCGGTGTTTTCTGGCATGTGCTGTACTCTCGGAGAAAGTGAATAATTCGTGCCTGACTCTACGTAAATCGTTTCGACGGATTTCATAAGGAGTAGGGGTTGATTGGCCACCAGCGGGTCTTAGTGAAGTGACACGAGGTTAATCGAGTTAGCTCTGCGCCGGGAAATCCCCGAAGCGCACAGTTTCCAATCAAGTAAGGTAACGTATTTGAGTTACGAACGTGGCTCCTACTTGTTAGCCGGATATATGACATAATTGAGGCAGTCGAGCTTTTTCAATGGCTTTTCTGAGCTTCGCTGTGTTTTCCAGTCACTCACTCTCTCTCCCTCATTTTTCTTGGCTCGGTTTATCGATTGAGATAGTGTCTTGAGATTGCTGCTCGCGATATTGGCTGGACAATCGTTAGCCAATAAACTTTGGATATCATTGTATTTATCTATATACTGACGTATGCTTACATAAGGGTTGAAGGTTACATAATAACGATAAGTAGTAACGACGTTCGATTGGATAACGATTAAATAACGTGAACCTAATTGAAAGGACCTAATGAAATAGAAACACACATAATTATAATGAATTATTGTAAACCGATGAAAAATATTATAAAAAAATATTTTACTACAATAATTGGTCATAATTGTTTATTGGTAAATAACTGGAAATAGTTTTCCATTAAAATGGCGACAAGCGAAATAGGTTTGATTGATTTGCCGGTAGTGGAAGTACGTACAAGATGTTATACGAGGTAGAGTGATGTATCGTCGCGAGGATCCGGTGATGGGGCGCAACGCCGTTAAGCAAATTATTCAATCAAGCCACCTCAATTGAAAGGCTCTCCGCCGCCGGCCCGTCTTATGATTGCAAATGCCTGCGCGCGCCCGCGTGCATGGACATTGTTAAGCCGCACGCTAGACCATTTCTCGGAGGGTCGTCGAGCCCGAATTAATAGCTGGGCTTCGCGGGTCAATGCTATCCTCTATACTTATGTCACCATATATTATCGTCGTCCAACCGAGTTGTCACCGCGCTCTATCTATCAGTACCAAGTAAAACCACGCTAAACATAGATAAAGATATAAATTCACCCGATTTCCAATAGAACTATTCTGAAATTTCCATTAACAGCCCGGAGATACAAGCACAGCTATCTTTATTTGCAATTCGATGCACTTGTTTATGGAGACGAAAATAAAAATAAAAATAAAAAAAACAACAATAAAGACGCTGTAATCAAGGATATAAATGACGCACGAGAGAGTCTATTAAAGTAACAAATTTTTATGAATTCACTGCAACATGCACGTGTCCCCAGTGATATCGTTGGACGACCGGACGTGCGTATACACGAGTCGCAATCTCTCGCACTTGAACACGAGTAGGTATACAGCACTCGGAGAGATTCTCTTATCGACCGGAGAGCTCCGGCCGAACCCTCGCATCTATACACCATTCGATAGAGCTTCGATTGTGCGCTATTTTATTCCAACGACATATTTAATTCGATAGATATTTCCCCTTCGTCATTTTTATCGCGTCGTTGATTTTTCTATTCACGGTACTTTTTATTTCGGGATTTTTTCAACATGCTTAAAATGGTTGAGAAGCGGGGCTTGAAAAAAAAAACTATGCAGAGCTATTTTGATTTCATGGCTTCTGAAATTTTTCATAAATGCATAATAAACGATCAAATCGGATTGATATTGAGTTTAATTCACTTTGAATAACGTTATCCGTAATTGTTTAAAAATAAGGACTGTTATATAATTTTTTTATGGAATTTAATTGGCGATGCACAATCATGGCTACGATCGGTCGAGAGAACACACCAATCGCATTTAACACGTTGAAATTTTATCCGTGTACTCGTTTAGTTTTTAATCCAAACTACGGATTAATATATATATATATATATATATACACGTATGTGCTCCAGGCACAGTCGTACCCACCTGCAGCGCTTTTATCGAACGTACATATATAAATATATATGTAGAGTATTATCGGGGATATAGTAGCAATTTTTCAATGATGTGGACCAGATACGTCCACAAAAATCATCGAAATCAGATTATCTTTTCATACGCTGAAGCAATGGGAAATTCGGTTGTGTATTTTCTCTGTCTCTGTTTTCCAGGTGCAGTGGAAATTTATCACGATGACTGGATCGCAAGATAAACACTCTTTCAAAAGCACCATTCCAAGACCAATTGATTAAACGTATCGCAATAACCTACATAACATTGAAATAATTCTTTCTAAACGACAGAAATAAATAGCATTTTAAAAAGAATTTAACGAAGGATTTACCTGAATTTAAAGAAATAAGAAAAGTGTGTTTGTAGAAACGCAACAAGTCGTAGCAACCCCAATTTTGTTCAACGGCTTCCATGGCCTCGCCGAGTTATTAAAGCTGGTAGCGATAATACCACTGGGATTCCCCGCGGTTAGGTATAACGAATCAGTTCGAACAGCAATTTCAAACTTATCCTCTCGAATACAATTCCAAATTTATCGAGTGCGTTGTCAGAACTGCATACACTTCAATTAGACGTTTCTTTTATTCGATTTCGCTCAAGTTAAATGGCTTAAGGCTGTGATATTATATTTTATGACCTAGTTCCATAAAAGCTATTTTTGCATATGTAAAGTCACTCTGTTATGCTTCACTGCCTCTAGTATTTCAGCAGTTTACTCAATACTATTGGTATAAGTTTGGTGGATTTATTTAGTGGGTACGAACATTAATGTTAAGATTACTTTTTATAAATCTCCAGCTCTTTCGATGAACAATGCAGTCGCAACTTGTGGAACGCTAAACTTTGTAATTATACCCTTTTTGTCATTGCTCAGAGAAACTTGAGCATTTGAATAATGAGAATATGAAATTATATCCCACGAGTCGGCGTCGTACTTGATATGTAATCCAAAGCCTTCCTAACATACGTCAGATTCCATTAATTAAAACCACACGTAAATCGATTTACGTCGGTCTCGAATTTACCGCGTACTCATACATTTCCGAGTATTCCGCATTTCCGAGAGGATACATAACAAAGTTGCAGAAAAATCCGGCCACAAGCGGCAGTACATCTACCTTATTTTCTCCATTCCGTAATAAACCTATCGCCCGTCCTTCATTTCCATTAATTCTCCTGGCTCCTTTCGCCCAGTCTGAACTTTCGCGCTAAGAAACTCCCTCGGAAAATTAATTCTCCTACCAAAGTTTCGAGTTGCTCGGGCGAAAACTGCGAATGGCTTAAATAACGTCAAAAGAAACGTTAAAAAATGTAAGTGCACGCCGCCTAGGTGCATTGTATGACGAACTTTCCAAGTTTTCAACGAGCGAAGGTTCAACCCGTTGACGAGGCAGACTCCAGAGTGATGCTGTAATTTAGTTGCCTCGATGTGTCCTTCTCTGTATTGGCATTATTCTTGGAAGGGAGAGTAACTTGTGCCGAGACTGAGAGACGTTGTAGTGTGCAAGAGAGGAAAAATGGAACGAGGGGGAGGGAGAACAATTAAAATTTCATTACCCCTTTTACTGCCCAATTTCTCAACAAAATCTCTTCTTCAACATTCAATTATTGTACCAAATTATTGGTAACCGAGTTTATCTAGATACGTAAGTGAAAATCAAAGATGCGAGATATGAGAAATTGGGACGTCAAATAGAAGCACAAGCTACAGAGCACAACTGTCTTGTTCCAGAAATTCATTGACGAGGAAGAGCCACGAGTGACTCTGTAATTTAGTCGCCTGCATGTGTGTGTGTGTGTGTGTATTGGCATTATTCTCGCGAGGGATTAAATTGTGCTGAGACAGAGAGAGAGAGAGAGAGAGAGGTTAGCATGTGTAGAAGAGAGGAAGAAGGAAGCGAGGGGAGCGGGGGGAAGCTTAACAATTTAACGAGCGACGTACGGTCCGCGTGGTTGATTGCCGGCAACTAGAATATACATACACGAATGGATTGGACACGTTATAATTTAATTAACGAAGGTAACAAATGGGCCTTGGGCGAGACTCTTCCCCACGCACTTTGCTTTGCCGTCATCGGGTTCGTCGCCGACGTCGTTTTTGCCTCGTCGACGTTCAATCCTCTCACGGCCACGTCCAAATGTATTCGGAAGTCTTTTCCAATTGGCTTGATTAATTAATTGACGACTTGCACGATGATAAAGTATGCCAAGCGAATGATGCCACCGAGTAACTCACTTGTGTACATTGCCACTTGACTATGAATTTCTCTCCCGTAAGGTCAGCTTGTTTATTTCTTCATTTCCTGAGATGGACTCGCTCATGAGGTTTTAATATCTCTCGTTATTTATAGACATCGCTTTTCCGACGGCAAATATTTTGCTGAATCAAAATATTTTACGGTAACGAGGTTACCTTCTACCGAGAAGTGAGAGAAGAGAAAAACTTTTGAAAATCGGTGTATTAAAAAAATTATTAAAATTCTATCGTGAAGAAACATAAAAAAGAGTAGCCCATAAAATAATTATCAGTATATAAGGCATAATTTAGGTACTCGATGTACAATATATTACAAAGAAGATGTACAAACTGCGATGCAAAGCCATTGATATGCCTTATCTTTAGTCGCCAAGGTGATAGTGTGCGTGAAAGTGAGATTTAATCCTCATTCCCGTGCGTCATTAATATACAATTACAGCGTAAAATGCTCGCGAACATGAGAGCGACACGCGCGTCAACTTGGAATCAACGAGTGCTTTTTATTTGTGCCTTTGTGAAACAATTTTCATCAGTGTCCGGCAAAGTTTATTATACGGAAGCGAATGAACGTGTAAAGTCTTTGATTAAGAAGCTCATCGACGCGAGACTCGGTGCCACGAGCTCTGCGAGAATGTCCCGGATCGTAGTCGTGTGATCGGAGAATTCCACCCCGCAGGCAATATTGAGAAAACTGAGAGTACTCACGGCGAATACTCTCGGGCTTGAACGATCGTCGTATATTCCTCGAGTAACTATATCCAAACTTGAACTCATAGCCCGAAGGCTATGCAGTCGAGCTCTTTGCATTAACCTTATAAGAACTTTCGGCCGATACATATACCGGTGAAACTGGTCTAATAAAAAAATAAAACTGCACGAGCTTTCGATGGCTTACATCTATAAAATCGGTAAGTGAAGAATTATTTTCCAAGCCCTGGAGCCCATTGAAAAATTTATCTTTCGTGTATCGTGTCAATAAAAAATCATAGAGTCGGTATTGAAATTATCCGTTTTCTCAATTTTTCATTCTGAAAGCCATGAACATTTTTTACGCGGCTAAATAATTAAATATATGCTTTCAATGAACTAACGAAAGTAATTATAGCGCCAATGTTGTTTCTGTTAACTCGATCGAATGAAAGTTTTGCTGTTGGAGATTGGTCGGGGGTAAGGACACTCAAAACGATGACCCCGAAAGCCATCGCAAAGTCTGCGCGCGTTCTACATAGACACACGTGTTATGTAATATCTTGAGGAATATGAGGATTCGCGATAGAGAGTTTCCGCTGACACGCTCGAGAAGAGTGACAAAGTGAAAGACACGTGCTACTGGCGAGTGAGAGAAGAAGGGTGTGTGTGTGGGTGTGTGGGTGTGTGGGTGACCAAGAGAGAAAGAGTCCCGTCAGCACGCGATACAAGTGTATATGTGACCTAGGAAAAGGGATCAGGGCGCGCGATCGTTAAAACTCGCTTCAAGGTTCGGGTTTAACCTTTACTGGGCTTGCCGCCGCCGCCCCTTCCCAATCCTCCCGCGCATAAAGCCCTGCGAAACGGAGCGTTCCACTTGCCCAGCAAAAAGAAAACCGGGCAGAACTGCAACCGAGAGAGGACCGAGCGCCCGTATTTTCACTATACCCGCGTTCTCCGCTATTCTCTCTTTCGCTCTTTTATTTTGCATTCCGGCCAAGGGCGGTTATCAAGCATTCCTATTATAATGCATATAATAGATTGTCAATTATAAGATTGTGCGCACAAGTTTTCCAGCTCTCTTCATTTCACGATGATCCAAAGGTAGATGATGTTATATGCACGGAAAATATGTAGATGTGCAGTTGTAGGGCTTTTCTGGCTACCGCGCTTTGAGACTCGTTACTTTTGACGTGTCGCGCTCGACCACAATGATAACGCGCTAACCACATATTCAACCGCGAACGCGAGATTTTCGAAGGAGAAAAAGGGATGCGGGGTGGAGAGGAGAGGAGAGGAGAGGAGAGGAGAGGAGAGACCAAAGCCGCAGACCGTTCCTCAGACATTCCGCGTGCTTGGGCGAGATGTAGTATTTATTTTTAGGAGTCCTTGGAGTCTCAAAGCTAGTCCCTCTGTTGCTCGTGCATCTCCTTTTGGCACGCGTTTCGATGCACGCGGTCGTCGTCATCATCCTCGACGTCGACGTCCCACCTCGCGTATCGCAATTTTTATTTCCCTCCATCGTAAAAAAAAAAAAAACATTTTAATCAATTTCAACATTTTTTATTGGCATAAAAGCACGAGAGTCGATTGACCGACAAAGTTGTGGCGAAATTCCCATAAGAAACACGTCCATCTATTAAACTGGACTCGCAAAAAAATAAAATTTCAGCATTAACTCATTGATATTCGTACCGAAATTATTTCCCGTGTGGAATAGTTCACGGAACAATTAAGCGGATGTAAAATTTCGAGAGCATAATAAATAGCCCGGTCGTTAAACATCAGTACGAGAACTCATCTCTGTTATTAATACACTCGTTAGTCTCCGATTTCATGTTTCCAAGGCGCGTAACCTCGAATGGATACTATCGCGATGAAAATTTTGTTTCGCGGAAATATTCGCACTCTTCTCACGGACGCTTCGAGTGTTCGCCTCCCGCGGAGCCGAACACGGGTGCGCTAAAATAGAACAGAGGCATGAGCGGCCGCATGCGCTCGCTAAACTATTCCCGAAATGTTATTCTTCGCGTAATAGTTTGCGCGGAGCGAGGGCATAACTGACGCCCTGGGCTCGTTCGCGCGCGCGCCTTAAACTACCGGCGTTACACCACCGCATATATATAGATATATATATATATATGTATCATCATCGCCTGGAGTAATTGCAGGGATTACTAATAGTACGCGGTATCCGCGGACAAGCACACCGGGAGCCGGTGCGGGGATCCCGCCGTCCGGATCGGGCGAAGAGACCGCGCTCTCGGGACTTTAGTCTCATCATACTCGACGCTTCTCTCCTGGCTATACACATAAAACGTGTTTGAACAGCTTTTCCGCCACTACGCGAAGCCTCCGCCGACGCTTTTATATACCCCGCGGGCGTTTCCTCGTTTTCATTTCGACGCTGTATACAGACTCCCCAAGGACTCGGCGCCGCCTCGGATATTTCATTCGTTATTCTCTCCTTTTCCTCTCCCCCGGCCCTTTTCTTTTTTTTACAACTGTCTTCTCGAATTGCCGCATCTCACGATAATTTCTCATTAACTTGCCGCAAACGCGGCGTGAATAACGTTAAGTGAATGCTTAATGAAGACCTTTTTTCCATCCTTTTTTTTTTCTCTTTCAATTTAATTGGGTAAACATTTGCGATTTTTTTTTTTTTTTCGTTTACTCAGCGACAGTTATTCGCGTTGGGTAGCGACCGGGTGAAGTGGCTAATAACGGGTTTGTTTTCGTGCGCGTCGGCAAATTCTCGGTGTGATCTCTGTAGTTATAGGCCGTAGTCGAAGGACAGAAGCAAAAAGATTTTTTTTTTGCGCTCAACCGCTTGGTTGAATCATTGATAGCCGATGAATTGGCTCAATGGACTGGGCAACCAAAAATCGAGTACGATCGTGGAACGTTGAAAATAAATGATTCCGGGAAATAGGAAAATTTCAAACTTGTTTTCAAAGTTTTCACGAAAGTAAATCGCAATTTGAAAAACAATGTTAACTCGAGTTTCCGCGGAGAGCGTTATATGTATAGTCCATTCCAGGGAAGTCAAGTCTGTGAGGCTGCTGTGAAAATCGTGAGCCAAGGGGTTAAGGTTAAGGGTCGAGGTCGTCAACAGCGGGCGAGAGAACGTTCCGTGCACCAACCATCATAAAGAAAGTGACTTTATAGTGCGGAGCCACCAAAGCACACAGTACCAAGCTGGCCAGTGGAGCCGAGTATATACAGGGTGTATCGGAATCCCCCTTTCGACACAAATACTGTGCTAATTGGGTGCACATTGGTGCAGGGATGGTGCCGCTACACCCTGTGTGTATTTTTTCGCACACGAAAAACGCACACTTTTCCCTCGCGAAACTATATGGCGATATAATAACAACAGTGGCTCCTTAGAAAATCACTCGTTGTACAGCGTGAAAAGATCTCGGTAAATTGTGGCCATTCGCGTTACTGGCTCGAGGTACCTTCGTGTGCGTTTCACGTGCGTGCCGAGCTCGAGACGTCGACGCTATTCCGAGGCACTCGGCTCGCTCAATAACTCAACGACAAATGGAATTTGCTATTTCATTTATACGTTCGAGTATTCTCTCCCAATGGGTCACCCAATTTATCGGATAAAATCAGAATTACGGATATTACACGTACACACACACACACACATATAAATAAGCGATGACTCAATTTTTCAAATTCCGTCGCAGATCCATTTTCAGCAATTCCCTTCTCGTGTATTACAGTGCTTTTGTGCATAGTAATAGCCGAACGGGAATATCACCGTCGTTAATCTTTTAACGATTTCTCTAGCCGTTCCTATAACTCTGATTAAAGTACAAGAGTCCATTTTTGTACACGAACACACGAAGAATTTTGCAGAATAGTTGATATTGCAAATGACAATATTGAAATGGAAGAGCCGATGCAACTTTTATTCCCACGTTTCAGGTTGTACCTCGTGCCCCGGGAGTATTCGAGAAATGCCTTTTTCTCTCCTTCACTCTGAAAACTTTTAGCCGAATTAAGAGATCTTCTGTAATAGTTTTAAAAGTTTCAAGAGGCTAACGCTCGAGGGATTATTCTTCGCGAGGAATTATTTTATTACCCCTGGAATTGTACTGCAATTAGATCTTAATAATCATTCGAGCAGGCCAATATCACGAACACATTTATCAGATACGTTCTTGATTTTTTTTTCGCAAAAACCTCGTTCAACATTGAAATCAATATAGAATTTTCAAAATAATAATACACCGTGCACAATTTATATCCATTTGATATATCTATAGAGTCAATTTAACTTACACGTACTAATTCGTTGTAACGAGTTTCGTGGTGAGAAATTAGAAATTTGTTCGTTCGACGATAAGCTCGAGTAAAAAAGCTTCAACTGTTGAACCAATTAGTGGCGGAGTTGTTTGTCCCGTTATTTTAGTTTCGGCCACGAAATTAGACCCGATGCTCCAAGAGGTATGTAGGTCATTCCGGGAATTGAGTTCGATCGATTGATCGTGTTTCAAGGGAGCAGAGATTATATTTCTCGCCGCGAACCATCGTGCCATGTACATCCTGCTTCCAATATTTAACGATTTTATTCATAGTATGGACAAACTTGGTCATGTCCAATTATCTCTTTTCGATTATTGGCCTCTCTGATGAAATCATTAAATTTTTAGAAAATTCATGCGTTCATTTTTTTTTAAACCAGCAAACCAGTGTTCGAAACTTGCTGTGGTTTAACATTTTTTCCAAAAATATCGTGTATTTTAATTTGTCGTATGCCCTTCGTTAGAATTATCTCGCATAAACAGTCTATTATTTCAAACGGTAAAATTAGATTCGGAATGAAAAAAAAAGTTATGTCGAGTAACTGGATGTTTGGTTTGCGTTAGAAATCGATAAAAAAAGCTCGCAGCCATGCATAACCTTAGTCGCGCTTGGACCGAGTGAAAACAAAAGTGTTGTCTCGCTCTGGAGTGAAGAATCAAAGGAAAAAAGGAAAAAAAAAAAAACGCTGTGAGACACGAGAGTACAGAGAAGAGGTGAGTCGACTTAACAGCGACCTTGAAGTGCGACGAGGCTATCGATCGGGGTGGGTCAACCGAGTCTAGTTATACTTTGATCGTCTTATTCTACATTTAGAATCGAGGACTCGAAACATTGACACGGTATATAGAAAGGGTTCTAGCACATGGCCCGTTGACACAAACCAACTGGCGAATTAATTCTCGTTGGCCAATTAAAATTCCGAATAATAACGGACAACCCGTATAATAATAATAATAACGACAACAAAAGAAGAATATTGAGAAATAGAATGAAACAAGCATCGGTATACACACACACACACACACCGAGCGTAAGATAAATGAATAATAATAAAAATAATAATAAAAGATCGGGGTTGGAACGGCGATGGTATAGGAACGTCCTTGAAGCGTCCCGGCGCCATCGATCGGTGCGCGCGGAGGTTCCTCTCGAATCTCTCGCGCGCGCGGACGTCGAAGCGAAAACTCTCTTCCATATACGCGACTGGTTTATATGCAGCTCGCGCTACATATTCAACGGCGGATAGAAGCGCACCTTCGGCGAGTTTTACCGTTGCGGTGATTTTTAGAGAAAAAATATCAAATAAACTGCTAATACATGTATAGAGTAAAATGTACATCGAGCGCGTTGGCAAAACGAAAAACGATCGATTCTTCGGTGAGATAGTGTTGTGTTGCTTTGCAGAGAGACGATGAAAGGGGGGAGAGCATAACGACAGAGTGAGTGAGGGGCAGAGAGAGAGCGAGATCCTGGAAGGATCGCGGTCGTCGCGAGAGCTTTGGCAAGGTTGTGTGTTCCGTATTGATCGGACAGTGCACGCCGCTCACTCGACCGGCCTCGCCAGCAACCCCCGCGAATGGTGGCGGCGGCGGCAGCTAGTACTACGGGGCTCTCCCTCTCCCTCACCCTCACCCACCTCCTCTTCCTCCTCCTACTGGTGCTGCTGCTGCTGCTGCTGCTGCTCTTTCGCTCCCTCTCCCTTCCTCGATTGCTGCTTGCAAGCTCCTCTACGCCACCAGCTCAACAGTATAACCAGCAACACTGGGGGAATCACCAGACCCGCAATCATTGCCCGCGGATGGGCATATTCAACGAAATATTGATGGACGGGAGAAATGAAAACAGAGCCCGGGATATACCTGAGATTGGCTAGGATATCTATCGGCTAGTTTACTGTCACTGGGTACACCGACTATCCGCACGGTATAACTCTGCTTCCATACTCTTCTCGGTGCCGCATCTTGAGCACTATGCTTCATGTCGAAATTGGCCGATACGACGTCTAGACGTGAGCAAAATGATAAAATGCTTTTCGTTTGTACTCGCAGTTATTTTCGCACGAGTCTTCGTTAAAAAAAAATAATTCAAATTAAATAATCAAAATTCTTCGTAATCGTTTTTTAGAGACAAGGTGAGTATTCAAAAAATTGATTCATATTTTTAATTCAACAATTAGCGATCTTCCATTTATTAACAATAAAATATTGAAAATATATGTACATCGTTGCGGTGTTTGTAACACCACTACGCGACATTACATATTCATATTGTAAAATGTACTGGACCTGCAAATATTCGATTTAAGGCTAGGCTTTCTTTAAGGAAAAATCCTTTATCTACATTCGAAACTCGCAACGATAAGGACGTAGTTAGGAGCACCAACGAACGGTACAGCCACTCCTGCAAAAGCTCCCACGAATCAATATATTGCGTACGTTCAACCTAATGCCGTGGAAAAGTGCAGAAAAATGAAATCAAGTGCCTCGACACGGAGCCATATATTGGGTTAATAGGTGACGAGAGGTATAAGCTTCTTATTGTTCTATTTGCCCTCGTGACTTCCAGAGAATTTAGCGCTCGTGTCGAGTTCTACCACACATCTAAACAAAATCATTTCTCGATGATGATGATGATGATGATAATTTTTTAATTCTAGAAAACCTAAGACCGTGAAGGAAAAACATCGCATTTAGAGATAAAAATATGTAACTCGAAGATTTATAAACACTAAATAATTGGTAAAAATCATTCGGTAGTTCGTCAACGAGATATATATATAATATAAAAAGATAATCATTGTGATTGACGTGTGGCACGCGGAGGTTTTGAAAGCTCGCGAAATAGCCGACTCATTTCTTTAGAGCGTTTATCGGTGTGTATAATTTGCCTTAAGCGATTCCCTCTTTGAGTGGTGAATTTCTTAGCGGCCGGTAACAGATACTACGGGTGGAGTAAGTAATACGACGACGTCTAATGCTCCTACTACTATATACACACATGGGGCGGCGGCCGCCCTCTCTTCATGCGCAAGTACGAGCGCCGCTCGGGATCGGTCGCTCGATTATTCGCTTTCTGGGTCATACGGGGAGTGCCTCACCCGTTTCGGTTCACGCTGCTGTGCTGGTGGTAGCTGTGCTGTTGCGGCTGCCGCCTGCCAGTCTTTCGCTACCTCTAATTCACCACTCTTCTCCTGTGTACGAACTTTGGCCTCGTTCGTATATGGGCTCGTCCATACGTATATGCATATTTCCCCACCATACTCACATGTACTTTTACCATCGATGTATACACTATTTTCCCACACAATCCATTCTCGCTATTGCAAAAACAAAATAACTCCAATTAAAAACACTCAGTTACGAATAGTATTTTGTGTGTGTGTGTTTTTTAAAGCAAATGCTTCACTTCCAATAGAGTCTCTATCGGTCAAAGTGGAGGAAAGCACGGTGACTCAAAGGATTCTCCGTACAACGGTGAATCGCTGGAACTACCCTACGCAGACACGGACATCGAAACATGCAAGAGGAGATGAGTCAGACCTTTGTACTCGCATCAACTTCCTACATATTTATCGCTCAGTAGGATTGGCATAAACCACGCCCACGTTTTCTGCCTCCCGTCTCAGAGATCCTTAGTCATTTGTTTTTAATTTCCGGTTTAAGGGACCAGTGAAGATGAAAATTTAAGAAAATTCCCTCGCCATTAATTGTTCATGTTAGACACTTTTCTCAATAAAGATAATGCACAAATTTTGGTCTTGAAACGGATTAACCGCTCATTTTTATGAGAACGTTAGTTTTTTTTTTTTTTTAAATAAAATAAATATATGTAGATCGCATTCCTAATGAAATTCTACGATAGAAATCATTATTCGCTGTTCCCGTCGACCTCGACTGAGAAGTGTTTGATGTACAGTGTATTACGTAATGGTAATGCCAGAGGTAAAAAAAAGTTGTGGAAACTTTCGTGTCGTCGTGTCAAGATATTTTCCAACAGAATCGGACGGACAGTAGAAATAATGAGCTGTTACAATTTTTCATGATTATACCTTTTTGTGCTGGACTTAGTCACTGATACGTTGATAGAAAAATGATTTTATTCTGATTTCATAAATAGCAGGAAAAAGGTTGTCAAAAAAAAAAAAGAAAGTACAATTTTTGTTTGAGATACATATATATGTGTGTTTACGTCCGTTTTGAATATCGATCAATTCATCAAAGTCGTAATTTGACTCAGACGGATTGATATATAAACAGTTTCTGAAACTCAGAAAAAGTACTATGAAAATGTTATATCCATCACGAAAAGTTTGAAAGTAATAGACCTGACGTAGGCCTGTACATAGATTTAAAAATAGTAAATAGCTTCCTTGGCATTAAAAATAGTCGAAGGTATTACCAAATCGATAAGAATACACACATCGCATTAGAAGAAACTTTGTGCTAATTTGATACCAATTTTTCTGTCGGCTTTAGTTTTACACGAAAAATTGTGCATAGATATCGTGTTAAAAATAACATATTTAATATATATATAGCGGCGGAATAATTATGGACCGAAATTGATGAGAGTTCGATGAATCAGTATTTACGAATAACAGGAAGAATGGTATCTCTCTCAACATTTAATTCATGTACAAGTGAGAAAGAGTGGGTTTGAAACGCAGATTATGTCCCTCTACCCTTTTGTGTTGGCGTGCCATCGAAGAACAGAGAGAGAGAGAGAGAGAGGAGAGGGAGAGAAATGGAAGGGATGAAAAGGCGAGAGACAGGCTGTTTTCTACCGACGATAGTGATTCGTATGGCCTCTCGTTTTAGCACTAGTTCGTATACCTGTATTTCACCGTAATGGCGTAGGCTCGGTTTCCCGAGCCTACCTCGTAATCCTCACTTGACCTCACGGCGGTTTCGTCCCGATAGAATACGCTTCCCTCTGTCTCACTTTTTTTTTTTTTTTTTTTTTTCATCCTACTGGCTGTGTCATACTTGATTGTGAGTGAAAGGCTGCGGTGCTCTTCGAAATTCATTCGCGCAAAATTTTTAATAATCTCCTCAATTTTGTCTCCTTCGTTTTTATCACGGCATCAAAGTTCTACAATAAAAATAATTAATAAAAACATTTATAATATTTATTTCAAATATCATCAACTCGGTTTATTGTCCAATGATATATATTTGATGAAAAAAAAAATTGTTCATCGGAATTCTCGTGCCTCGATTTTTTTGCGACAATTTTTCAATAAAGTGTTCGCCAAAAAGTAATTCCAGTTATGAATACATAATTCTTTTCATGAGCGATGGATCAATCGAGTGCGCCAGTCAATCGATAGCGGTATCAATGACCCGGCATTATTCCAATTGCTGATTATTTAGGTATTTCACTGACGCACATCGGCAAAATTGACTGCAGGAATATAAACAGAACCACAGCTGTATAAAAAAAGGAAATTCATTGCTCGATAGTGCAGGTGGCTTCGTGTGGGCTGGCTGGCGGTACACATGTGATAGGACCAATTGAATTGTATACGTCCAGTGGTATCGCGCCACCACAATCCCGATACACTCTGTCGAGGCAGATATGCCTCTCTCGGGGACATTGGATCGCGGCCTATTTGGCTACCGTCTCGTCCGTTAAACTCGGATTTTGGGTACGTACACCGCAAGGTATATCACCCGAGATACTACTACACGGTGGAAGGAAATAAACGATTTACTATACGCTCTATCCCATTGTTTTTTTTCTTACCATCCAAATAAATAATCAAATCCGCAGATGTGTCGGGCACTTTGAAATGGACCTTAATTCCCGATTACTTTTTTTTTTTTTCGTCACCTGCAGAAAAAAATTGACCCGGCTTATTCCCTCATTTACCTGCTATTCGTGACTCACGTCGCTACTGCATCTTATCCGCGTGCTGCTCCTTGGATAATCTGCAGGTATTTCCGATACTTCGCGAAGCATGCGAAGATGATGTATCGAAAGTCGTGCGAAGACACGCGCGTGGCGATTTTTATCCGGCCGGTAAATTCTGCAAATAGAATATATAATTTTATGAGTCCTTTGATAAAGAACAATAAATAAGTTGATCAATAAAAATACTATATTTATAACTGACAGCGTGAAATTTTATTTTCCTCGAGTCGAGTGCTTTTAAGCAAATTCTCCGAAAATTATTCAGTGGCAATATAAGTTGTCACTTTCTCTATGCAGCCAAGGTTTGCATCGCAGATTGAATAAATTTCTCAAAACCTCCGGTGACTGATATACTCGTGTAGCAATTTCCATATTTTAATAAACCAATATTTTTTCCCTCAATTTTACTATTTTTTTTTTTTCGATGTGCGAATATTCGAAAAGTATCCGTGAAATATGAGAATAAAGCTGTTTTCATTTATATATGTATCACTGAAAAATCTCCGAAGCCATATCGTAAATACGGATTTGCATTGGAAAGTAAGTCTATTAATTTGGGATCTGAATGCTTATTCGTCGCGTTGTTCTAATAAAGTGGATTGCGAAGAAGTATAAATACAGAATGGATTCGTTGCCACGAGTGTGACACGCTATCAAAGTTTACCGGTACATAGTTATAGGTGAGTGCGCGCTAATGAAGTCGATTAGCAAGGTGGAAGGAACTCCGCGGGTGCAGTGACCCCAGTTTTCTCTATGTATGTGTAGGAGTCAACGACGTTAATTAAAAGTTTACCAACTCGGTGTAGCCTTCGATGAGCTCCTAACCTGTTTATAAATCCCGAAGGACCGGCCTCTGCTTGCCCCTATTTTTAATGCAAATTCAAATTAATTGCCATTTTCGAAAGCGGAAGTGAATAAACGAATAGATGTAATTTATTATCCAATCTTCATTTATCCGGGCACGTAGGAAAAAAAAATAGAGTTTGCAAAGTCCTAATTGAATTTATTTGCTACAAATGCGAATTCAATCGAGTCCATTTAATATGAAGTTGGCTTTAACTCGCAATGAACTTGAACTAACTTAGCATGCAGCTCTTACTCCAAAACGCAAACTCACAGGGAATTTAATTTATTTCGCGAAACAAAAAATGAGCTTTATTAATTTTTGAATATACGCATGAATGTGGTAATCATATTTCAAGGCCACATTCTGGGCGTTCCATTGCGAGTGACCTTGACGTAATCCTCGCTCAGGCATCTCAACATTCTCATTGCGGAAGAGAGAATTTGTTACGGGAATGCAGTAGCCAGACACTTCCCTACTTCCTTATGAGCTTTTCTCATGGTCCACCGCTCTTTATATCTCTGACGTGTTTATCAATCTCGAGGGACAGGCGTTTGCCTAGCCCTAATTTTTATGTTAATTCAAATGAATCGCGAATCGATGTATTTTTATTTTTTCGCTTTTGATTATGTACTCAGCTGGTTTATGACTGTTGGGCGAATTTTGAACAATCGTTAACGCTTTAACATTGACTGTGTAATAAAATACTTGTTGTTTTTGGTTATCTTGGTGGGAGATTTGCCGGGAACAGTATGTCGAGGGGTATTGGACCCTTGATGGCTCTCGACCTCGCAGTGTAGGCACTATAACACTCCACCTAAATGCCACGTCGCTCGCGACCCTTCCCTTTGCCTTTACCGCGTAGAGGCTAATACAGACTCCAGTCCTTTGTTCGTACAGTTATTAAGACAAGAGACTTTGGTTACGCGAGTACAAGGGCTCGGTTCAAAAAAGCCTCTTATCTTTTTATTGGCCAGTTCATTAACGTTTTTTCGCGCACTCCTCCCAATTACTTCTAATTAAATAAATCTCGAGTTTCTTTTACTTCCCTAATTTCTTGATACATTTGTGGCAGATATTTCATTTATTGGAATTTATCGATCAAAGACTAAGTGGAAAATTGGAGGATTTGGTAAATTTAAGGACGATAGTTGAGATTATGGCGAGGCCGGAAGATGAAGAAGGGGGTGTACGAGTGTCGTAGTGGATGTAGAGAGGTGAGCGAACGGAAGCTAGTGGAAGCGATCGATCGTCTCTAAACACCTCGGGCGTTTATGCCCACAGAGATATACGATAGCCTCTAGGCTGTGCATTAAGAAAAGGAGGGAGGGCGGGGGAGTAAAAACACGAAGGGTGGGTAACGACGACGTGTCCCTCGTTACCGAGTCGAGGAGCTTTCGCAAAGCCTCGGGTGTGCGCGGGCAGCGAGCTGCCCGTCATCTCCCGAGACATTTGCCGAAGAGACACGTCGCTGCACCACCAGACCCTTTCGCGCAAATAAACTTTCCACGATGAGGTGGCGGTCATGCCGCGTACACGATACAACACATAAACCAAATTTTTCCCGGGTTAATAGATTTTTCGCCGACAAATTTTTTTTTTTTTTTTTTTTCCGGATGGCAAACCTTTTTGCCGATTCAACGAATTTTTAAAGCTAAATAATAATGCATTCCGCGATATAATCAAAAGATTTGCCGATGCAGTAAAAGCGTTATCTTCGCTTTAGGTGCGCAGTGGAAAATTTAAACGAAAATCTTTTATAAATGAGGCTAAACCCTAGGGAAGACCTTTCACTGGGAAGCACATATTTTATTCCGCGTAGTCAAAAGAAAATTACGAAAATCAATTGGAGACTCGACGTGAATGGACAACAAAAGACACGTTACTTTCCGAGTCTCTCCACTCACAGCCTTCTTTCGAGCAAAGAGCTCTTTTATTCTTATTCACTAGAGAATTGGCGTCGCCTCTCAAAGAATTTCTTGCAATATTGATAGAGGGTAGGAGGAAGAACCGAGCTCACACGAATCTCGGGGCATTGAGAGTCGGGCTTATAGCAAAAAATTTGCTACATCAAAATATGACTCGCTTTATCGTCTCAATGATGCCAAGATTTTGTTAGTGAGCTTCATTTTATTTTAGTCAGTGTCTTAATAGGCACAGTTTGTTATTTTGGGACACCTATAAGGAGGTGATTAAAGCACTCTCTGCTGTAATATACATTCCATGCGCTAGAGGGGGTTGAGTGGGGCGTACAATGTGCCAAGGGGAATCGTGAGTCGGTGGAGCTTATTTCAATGCAGCTGTCCATAAATTATAAAAATAGTTTTTATGTCTTTCGGCTCGGAGCTTTTGTGCCGTTGACATTTTATGTCATTTTTTTCATGAGAAATGTCGGGATACTCTATTAGAGGCACCGAGTGAGTCAGAAATTTAAGATTTTTCATCGTGTACGCTCCTTATATATCAGCATTTCCGTGGTTTTCACTGTATTTATTAGTTTTCCAAAAAAAAAAATCATAAATATGACCAAGCTCATGACACAAATTCGCGATCGATATGTGCGAAAAAGTGAAGTGGACCCGGGGGCGAAAAGAAGTGTACCCGTGTAAAATGTCCACCTAGATCCATGGGAAATAGGTATGACGCGTTTCTGGTGCTTGGGGTGGTGGTGGGGGTGGGTGCGTGTACGATTGGCCGCCAGTGACGTAACTCTCGATTCGAGAGAAGCTGCGGCGGAGCTTACGAGCAACGTCAGCGGCGCAGCAGCAGCAGCGGTAGCAGCGGTAGCGGCGTATAGTGGAAGAGTCGACGCGCGGTAGGAGAGTGAGTGGAGCTTGCCAAGAAGTTGCCGGTGTTGTATGCCAGCGCGCGCGTCTAGGCGACGCCCAAATTAAATGCGTAGGTATACCGGGTGTACGAAAATAAGTCGTCCTCGGTAGAAACACTGGAGGGACCGAGAAGCGACGAGAGAGCCTCGAGGGATATGGGAAACGATAGTCCCTCAAACTCCTCCGCCACTTTTTTCGTATTTATTATTATTATTCTTTTCTTCACCCGTTCATCCAGAAGTTCTCGAAGGCGACGGGAAATGGCTCACCGTTCGCCAGCTGCCGCAGAGCCCGAGCACCGGCACATCCACGCGTCCCTTCGGGGACTCAAACTTTCACGGGGTCTCGTGACTCTTGACTTCGGTGTCGAGAACTCGAGAACTCAATTTGCGACACGACGTCGGAATTAATGTCGACCCGGTATACATCGCCCAGCAATAGCTCTCAACGACATGTTCTTTTTTAGATTCACCGACATAACCGTGATTTTCACTGAGAGGATAAGCTCAAACGAACCTTTGTGGCTGTAAATTCTGACGCTAATCGTCAAATCACGCCGATATTTTTGTCAATTTATTTGTCTAAAAGATTTTCTTCCCCGATGTTATTCATTGTCAAAATTCTTGCTTTCATTAGCCCAATGATACTCGACAGTGGGAGTGAAAATTTGAATTATCAATAATGTTATCCGCCTGATTTATAATATTTCTATCTTAGCCATCTGTATGCGCCTGCGATGCCACCGAACAATTTATTTAGAGAAGCGATTACGAAAGTGTTGTTAATAGACAATTGTCTGTCTATCGAGGTTCGTTGCACGCGTCGATTCGATACAATATTCGGTGAGTTGTCATATGTAGTTGGCGATACGCGATGGCAGTTGTAGCAGTAGTGGCAGTAGTAATAGTAGTAGTAGTAGTAGTAGTAGTAGTAGTAGTATTAGGAGCAGCAGTGGCGCGCGAGTTAGTCGTGCCGAGGCGCGCGCATACTACTAGCATTTCGCCGATCTCGGGATGCCTCTCTCGACCCAGGTGACTCGACAGCGGCTCCCGGTAACCCCTCTCTCTCTCTCTCTCTCTCTATTGCTCTTGGCGTAACTCGCCGCGCTCTCTGCTCCTCTCCTCTTCATCCAACACTCGGCGGTGCCTGTGCTATACCAGAAGCTATATACTCGGAGCGTAGCTCCTCCTTCGACTTTACACGATAATAACGATAACGAGCTCGTAGTGCAACAGCAGACGCAGGGTTACCTCTGTATATAGCCACGATCGTCACAGCCATGGCCAAGGGAACGAATTTATTTGTATATATGCGCTCTCGGTGGCATTCGGCGTAGCGACTATAGCAGCGCGAGCGAGTACCGACTTAACTTGCCAATAGCGAAGCTCCACCTACAGCCGCGCTCTTCATCTCACGCTTCTCGAGCTTGTGTTTGTCCTCGTCGCGTATCGTGCGTGCAACTGTTATCGCTCGGTACACTGCACTACATTGCTGCAAGTGAGTGCGCGCGTGAAACTAACGAGCTCCTATGTCACGAGAAAAACACCGACCAACCTAAATTGGCGAACCTCCACTTGCGGAACTCGGAATACGGGTCAAAATATTTTAAGAATCCAAAAAATAAGATTAATTCGGGAAAATTTGTATGAAAATTTCGAAAAAATGTTGCGTATTTTTACAACTAATTTCCGATAAAAATAAATAGCGGCACTTAATTTTTCATGATTTATGTAGTGCACAAATATTTTGATAATACCGACGAAAGAATGCGTAGATGGGTGTCATAAACGAACCGTAGAGTTTGTATATTTTGGTTATAAGAAACCGATGCCGCGGTACTCTCGTTCAAATTACACAGGCACTACTTGCCAAGCCGATCCCGGAAACTCTTCGGGTTGTTCCGTCTACCGATCACGCGTTTCCCGGCACACACAGCGCGGCTAAACGCGTGACTGTGTGTATGAGAAGAGAGAAGGGATCGCGAGAGGGAGAACGGAATCTTCCACGGTTTTTGCGGCCACAGCCAACATCATTTTATTCGACTCGAAGAGCACCCCGACGAATAACGATTCCGAAACTATATATAAATCTCGGCTAGCTTTAAGACCCGTGGCGAAGCTCGACGACGAGACGTGAGGTCGCCAACGGCATACCACTCGACATAGCTCAACTTTATTCTCACTCGTGGACAATTCATTTTTCAATCATCGCACCTGATATCGACACGTTTTTCACAATTGTATCGCTCAAAAAGTCTCCCTTTTCGTTTCTTTGCATGCAATTTTTTTTATCTGTTTAAATATTCATTCAATGCTGATTTTACGGAGAAACAATTTATTCTAAATGTGCTTGTGCTCGTGATAAAAAATGAAAAAAAAAAAAGAAAACAACTACTTTAAGAAGAGCTTTCGACCGGTGCGCCAGGCAGTGCAGAAATCTAAAGAGACACTTATACGGACCAGAATTTTCAGAGAAGAAAATTGGGCTTTCACTGTACAGAGCTACCGCAGCTCTACAGGATGTCGTTGAATTGGAGTGTCGTAGATCCCCGACACTCGCGTAATACCAATATACATGTATATACATATTACGTATATTCTAGTCTATACAGCGCAAATAATAATACTGTCAGAGTCTAAGAAAGTGGGTCAACGTCTTGTATCGTTCGCCGTTGCTTCCTATAATATTAAAGCTCTTTCATACATTTACAGGTCGAGATTCTCGTTGAGAAAAGCCAGAGAACAACGCGGTATTTCAAGGCAACGACTGCGAGAGATGTGGTACTTGCGCGCGACAATTAGCCATCGTTTAATTTGAGGAAAAAAAGAATGATCGTCAAAGACCGGAGATGCAAATGTGAAAATTGCCACTCTTGGAATTGCAACTGCCAAGTGTCGGCGCTACGTTAGATCCCTCATCGTCACGCAAACTTATTTCCTATAAACATCTACCTGCATATGGGACATTCTCCGTCAGATACGCCGGTTTTTCAAAAAAATTAAACAAATATATAATTTTCTTAGATTAATTCTGCAATAGATGCCGCATTGACGGAAAATTCCTCGTATAAGTATAGCATGCATTACAGTGCACAATAGCAGCACCGACTTTCAATGTAGATCGATAATTCTCATCGCCTGCTGTTTTTTCGCTTCGTCGGACTCTGATAGTTTTTACTCGTCAACGATTACAGCAGCACCGGCTAAGGTTATTTTTTAGCAGTCTCAAAGCCACAGGTAAGTGGAAATTGTGAGTTTTGTTAACATCACTTTTACTCTTTACATTACACTTTGTTCCATGAAAATAGTGAATTTATTCATGATGATAAGGAAGAAGAATTTTGAAAAAACATTCGTGTATGACATTCGCCTCGCTACATTATAGTCGCCCAGCCTGTCGTCTATTACCCTTCGTGCTCAGCTGCTCTTTCTTCATCGCACTTTATCGTAAAAGCAGTAGTTTATTTCAGACCACGGGGTTGTGCGCTATGCACGTGAGTCTTTTACAAGTTGACGCGGTTATATTCTTGGGCCGCGTGTCACACTGCACCGCTATTATTATTGTACAGTAAGTGTGGCTATAGGTGCACCGAGTCATAGAACCGGCCATAAACGATGGTTATACGGAGAGCGACAAATCGTAGCGAACCATTACCCGAAACGGTCTATAGATGTTCGGAGTTGAGTGTTGTTATACCGAGGCGCAATTTTTCACTCATTACTCGACGATGATGATCACAATTTTGTGTTGTTACATTGGCGTTTTCGTATTGTTTTCTATGAATTTTTTTTGAGCCCAGTGGCGATGGAAATGTCGGGAAAAAGGTTTGGTACATAAATGGGGCTTTTTATCGGGAGCAGCGCCTTATCGTTTGGCTGGTATTATATTAGATTGCGGGCGTGTATAGTCTCTAAGCTCAGGGACACTCGAGGCTGGCCGTCCACTTGACCGGCGCTATTCGCTTGTGAGTAATCGACTGGTGCTGTCGTAGTATGTATGCGGGCCCGTGTCTCGACGTCGAATGCCCACGGCGCGTTATCTCGAGGTACTAAAACGTCCGAGGGATGCTCGATTGGACAGGGTCGAGTGGACCACAGACCACATCCGGCATCAGCCTCTCAGCCCATCCCCGCCGCGACTCCTCTAATCTTTCCGATCCTCGAGTATATCGAATCCTGTTCAAGTGGCGAACCTCGTGCTAACGGAAACTGCACTGTTCGCGAAATTACAGTTATGTCGAGGAGCGATGGTTCGATCGGCAAAATTTTGTTACACCGAGAAAGGAATTATCCTCGTGTCAAGTGGTTATGATACGCTCTATCGCCACGTGTCACTTTTACTTTCCAGGACTTGAAAATTTCAGTAGAATCAAGTTGGAAAATTGGCGATCCCTTGACTCGCGTAAAGTCCTCTCGATTCTCCTCAAAACTGCTGCTTTACCACGAGCTTGAATAATGGGTGGTATGATTTTTTGGCATCCTGTCAAACGATTACAAATCGATTGCGGTGTAACGAAATTTTGGCTGCTCCTCCAGTTAGGGGGTTAGGAATAATTGCTTATCGATAATTTCTGTTCATTAAACTATGCCAATCCATTGTTCATTTGTGAATTTTTATTTTGAAAATAAATATCTGGATTATACAGAATAAAATGATGGAATGAAAGCAAGTAAGGATGACGAGTAAATTTGAGTTATTCGGTTCCTTATCTAGGAAATTGCGTTTTATTTTCTAGGTGTGATTACGGCGATTTATAGCGCTGATATAGATACATGTATACATGTATACATATATGCGGACACATTATTCAGGCGTAGGACATATATGGAGGGCCGCGCGCTACTCACCGGAAGTATATTGCCGTTAATAAAACACGTGGGAGATAAGCAGAGCCTATTATGGATTGCCCGAGTCGCGTCCACTGTGTACCTTCGTGCTTTGCGAAGTCCACCTTGATTAGAGGCTCAAGGGTAGTAGCGGTAGCAATGGAACACACACACATCAGCCTGAACTCCAGTATCAACTTGCGCATCCTCGTGTCGTCTTTAATGATTAATGTCCCTTTTCTCCGGATCTTGACGTCCGATTGAGGTCAGACGGACCCAGTGATTACACTTTTACTCTTTAATATGTCCTCATAAAACTATCGCTACGAGTGCTATACAATAGATTGTCGCAAAATTACACCGCACACATATTTTTTCAAAACATTTATCCAAAACAGACATTTGAATTTATTGTATTTCGAAATCAAAGGAAAAGAGGTAAATACATTTTTTATTAGTTACATGAGAATATGAGATCATGAAATTTTGGCATAAATGTTAACGAGCTTACAATCTTTTCAATATTAATATTTACCATCGATGTAATAAAGTGTACTATACTAGAAGGAAAAATTGAAAGTTAAGGAAGCCGCGGTACATTAGTTGATGTTGTATAATAATGCATGGTTTATATCAAAAGCTTCAACATAACAGTTATATACATGATGTTATGTACGATATGCATATGCTAGAGCTATGAGAAATAATATACTATTGTACCGAGCACGTGTTAAAAAGTTATTTATACGATCGCACGGAAGCGACGTAGCGCATACGAGAACTCATACCGTGAACGCGAGGCTCTGCTCAAACAATTCCTCTCTCGAACATACACATTGTACATCTTGTAGGCGTGGGCTAAGCTCGCCGCGGCGTTGCATACGCGAAAGCACAGTCTCTCCGCCGGAAATATATTAGTTTACGTGCGTGCATTATCGATACGATATATCGCTGGCACATTGTCAGAGCATACGCTTGTTTGTCCGCGTTTGCTCCACGTTATCCCGAGAATGCATCACCTCAGTTATTTTCACCTGATTCAACGCGGGGAAAGTAGATGACTTTGACTTGGGATTAATTGCAATATGGCTCTAATCTGAAAAAAAAAAAGAATTAATTTTTTCAAAAATAAATCGGGGTAGACCCTTAATTGATAATTCCACGAGGGTCAATAAATTGGCTGCATCTAAATAGAGCCTCTTCAGTCTCGCGACTCTTGTGTTTCTCGTTTTTGCGTTTCCTTAGAGTGAAAAGATGACAATGAAAAAAAGCTGAATACATAACTCTTCCAGGCTTATTTTTTTTTTTCCAGCGGTTCTTTGTGTCCTATGAATACACGTATTTCGCATGACAAAGCTCCACATGGCCTCAAATTCTAGTTGGAAAAGCCACGCGCTTTTTCACTCGAGCCAGAGAGAATCGGTCGTTCCATGTGTAACAGCAATATACACAAGTGTAGCATCGATGCACACAGCGGCGCTATACGTATGTTCGCCAATGAGGACCACCGGCCCGACGCACACGACGATCCGGCGAATACCCACCGACACAAATCCACGGGCTGTCCACGAATAATTGCATTCACCAGATTTAAACCGTTCATGAAAGAAATGGCGAGAGCACTCGAGCCACTAGTCAATTTTCGATCGTACCTCCACGCTCCAGGCTAAAATTTGATTAACAGAGAGTCGAACGAGCACGCGGACACGTGGGCATCGAATTATTGTCAATGAAACTGTAACGATAAATATTTTGACGTACCGTACATTTTTCATTATTTCAATATTTACCGAACACGTGAATTTTCATGGAGAGAAAATGTGTTTGTTATTATTCTTGCGGAACATTTTATACGGTCAGCCGAACTAGAAAAAAATAGTGACAATTGAAATTTGTCGACACATTGAATTATAGCGATTGTACGTCGTTCAATGAATTATTATAAATTTTTTGATTATTGTTCTATGTACTGGAATGGCGAGCCTCGATGTAGTGAACACGTGTTCATTTAGCGAGGCGATTATTATTCTCGCGGAATGTATTATGGCTTATACGTCGTGTGTTTAATTTCACGTTTCTGTGGGCACGAGTAAAACACAAGCGGAGATACACGGAATTTCTTATACCACATATTATAAAATGTAGTCGAAACATCGCGCTTGGTGTACTCGTTCGCGCCTCGTTCCTCGCTGTAACTTCCCACACGTGCCGCCAGTAAAAATAGCAAGCAAAGAATGCAGACTCGAACGAACGAACGAAGGAACGCTATCGTCCGCGCTGTGTATGGCTACAACATATCGGCATTGAAAAAAATTAAATCTTCAGCACGCCATAACTCCTTTAATATACATCGCACGACTATTCGACGAAGTGCATTTTGTTTGTCCTGAAATTCTCTAGAGGCGGTATTTTTTACATTTTTTTGAGTCCACGTTTTTAGCGACGATATCGAGAAAAAAAATGATCTCATTGTCATTCTTTAGATAGATCTGACATAATTATAATACTGACTAAAAATGAAGTGGTATGGTTAGGAGCTGTAATCGGAAAGGATGATCCTCATTGCGTAAAGTGAATTAATAACTACCTACCTCCTCTATTATTCTTTCCCTTTATTGCCTTTTTAAAGCCACCGCTATTTCCATTATCTCTGCAGCTCTGTCCAGCCCACATTTTACCGATGCCATTTTGCTCTCTCTCTCTCTGCCATTATACTGTTACTGTGAGAGTGATGCGCTGTTTTGCCTGTATAAACAGAGTGTACGAAGGACATTGAATATATAATAAAGAAAAGTTAGCTTGGCCATCATCTCGGTGTCGTACAGTTCTACACCTCTGTCGCATCGTTAAAACCCTTTTCGCTTCGAGCGACACGGTCCACGTTTGAGACTTTATTTATAGCATTTTCCAACCAGCTGCTGCGGTTGCTGCAGCTTCTGGCTGATGTACTCGCATGTGTCGCCGCGGTTTCGCCGCACAGTCCAAACGCTTGTAACGATGACCGCCTAAAAATCTATTTCACTGACAATTTCGCGTCGCGGCTGAGAAGCGCATCAGTGAAAATGGTCACGCATCGGGAAGCCAACCAAGCCAGATCGAAGCGAGGAGTGAATGAGGGCGCGCGTGTCGCCAACTATATCCATAGAGATAAAAGCCAAAAATGCCACAAGTCAAATAAATTTTTCGCTCAGGGTCAATAACACAAATCTTTTGTAATGAGTTTGAAAATTGAACAAAACCAACAACAACAACAACAACGACAACAACACCGATACCGTCGAGATAGTGCGAAAGCTTTGGTAGCGCGTAATTCGCGTCCGAAATGTTGGCACGACGTACGTAGCGGTGCGCCGGTATGCGGTACAACGGCAGAGCCCTGATGTCAGCTATTTCCCTGGCTTTGCGGAGATCAGTTATTTCGCCGGCTTTACCGAGTGAAGGAAAGCTTTGACCTCGTTTCATTGTGGGCTCGATGGGCGCGCGCGTTCCTCGATCTCGACTCCCCGCAACTCGCACAAGCTCACACAAACTCACACGCGCGCCTATCCACCACGACCAATCGTGTGTTGTGCACTTCTATCTCTCGAAACTAGCTTGCAACTGTGCATGTGCCACGAAAGATAGCGAGAGCGCAATGTCGATCCTCACGAAGAGCACCCATGGAGTTCACACTCGAGGCTACATCGTCGTACCATTAAACTCCATCGACCAATCTCTGCATACCGTTGCACGCATTCAATCATTTCGTATATTGTATAGAGTAAATTTTCAAAAGTTCCGCCACCCTCGGAACACACACTGTTTCGATTGAAAGATCAATCTCGATGGAAACCACGAGTACCATCGGACGAGAGAGATTATAGCGCTGGTAGATTAGTACGTTATGCAAGGGAAGAAACAAGATGAGCCGAGTAGATAGAGCAGAGCACAAGGGTGCGCGTGTGTGTGGGTGTTTGCAAGCTAGATACTCGAGCTTTTTTTTTTTTTTTTTCTTTTCTTTCCGGTTTCTCTTCTTTTCTAGCTTTCGCGATATATGCACACGGTACGTGGCTCCTCGTGCTCTTCTTCATCTTCTCAGCTCCAGGCATCTCAAAAAGGCCATGCTCTATCACGGCGGACGATCTCACTTCGTTTCGTCAATATAACCTAGCGGGAGCCACTTCTGCTTATTTTAGTTCACGAACGCGTTACAAGCTCGACACACGCGAGTCTCTCCGAGTGAGATTATTATACCCGAATGGTGTGGCCGCCCGGGCGGCGTCTATACTCCCACGACTTCTGGAAATTTATGGAGTCATAATCGCGTGGAAAGTTAATCATTTCGGACAGCTCCGAAATTACAGCGGTGCAATCGCGTTTTTAATATTTTTATCGTTGACATTTTCCTTTTCCTCTTAATTCACGACTTAATTATCATGGCAGGAGCTTTTTTTGTTTTACTACATTGTGTGTTATTTTTTCATTTTTTTTTTCGAGGCCGAAAGGTCAAAGTACCGGATTCATTTCTCAACCTTTGCGGAATATTATGACCTCTTTATAGACCTATCGCGACGAGAGGTCGCGTATTATAGGGTATATGTATATGTAGTTATGTGACACTAGTCGGGCGTTAGCGACCCTGCTCCGCGAGATAGCGCACTAAACCTGTTAATTAAATTGACTCCAATGGGTTTCGGTACTTGTGCCGGAAGGCCGCTCTATGGAGCGAGGAAAGGGGATGACGGATATGAATATAAACGCCGTATCTTCATGATTGTACCGCAATGTGTCCTCGTAGAATTAGAAGAGATAACGGATCGTACATAAATTTAACTTCGCACACTGTCACTCATCGTTCCTACCCGCACGTAGTTGTTAGTCGCTATTTCCACGTGCTTTTGCTTGATTTGCATCTTTTGGTGCTTGGTCAAAATTTCAGAAACTTCAATGGACCCATAATTGTAATATTTAATAGCTCATCTCGCGACCCGACAGTACCTCGGTTACGTAGTTAGACCCAACGTCACACGAAACTTTCCGCACGTCGTGCTTCCGAGCCTTCAATGTATAAATACATGGTGCACAAGTTGCGACAAATTTTGCGCCATACACAGTGTTCACCGGCATCTTGAGTTCAGACGACACTCTGCCAACTTTACGTACGGCAATTCACCTCTCGGTCGAACAATCTTCCATAATCATCACAATGGAATAATATAATCACTTGAGCTTTCTATATCTCGCATATGCCTGAGATTCTGATAACAATTATCAATGCAATCTTTCTACCGTGAACGATATGCAGATAATTTACCAAAATAAACGAATTTATCATTACAATGAAAGATTTTATTTAGCACCTTGCAAATTATTTTTGATTATTTTTTATCACTCTTTTTTTTTGTAATTGTGTAGAGGTATATAAATGGAAATTAGCATTGCATACGTAACGATTGTGCCAACGAGGCCTCGTGGTGAAAGGCTTCAATCGTGGGCGGAATTCTACCACTGTGATAACCTCTTATCTGACAAGAATGGCAAGCCCCGAACATTTCTCATTGGATAAAAAAATTGCTAGGGTAACAATTGTCATTGATGTTGTCGGCTTTACTCGATATTTTGGTAGGCAAAATAATGTGATTATCTTACTATTAGAATTTTAACAAAAGATCTTGTGGCAACCAGCGAAATCGTTTTCTCAGCGTGATACTTTTCACTTTATTTCACATACGGGAGCGGAATTGAATAATCACAACCGTGGACATATATACGTCACTGGTGGTGGAGCCGTGACGTCAATTAGCTGGAAAGCGGTATATTTCGCGAACTCTATGAGTGAGAGTGGGCCGCATCTATCATTACCATTGTCGGGGGAGTAAGAGGAACAAAAACGGAAACCAGTCGTTAAAAAAAGACGAAGAAAATTTCTATCGACGTGCAAGAATAAAACCTAAGTCGACAAATATGTACGAAAAACAAAAAAATTATTTCCACGTTATCATCCCTTACTGTGCAATTTTCGTGGGTTTAGGCTCATTAGAGGATGTCAATTCCGGTTGAACGGAGTCTTTCCCGGAATCCATGGATCGAAAGCCTCTTCTGTGCTCCAATATATTCGATGCACCTGTAGAGCTTGCACTCGAGTGGATATTCGACAGGTGTACAACCGCCCACCCGAACAAAAGCACCAGCAGTGGCGATCTCGGAGTTAGCCTTTGATCGCGGGACATACGCTGTCGTCTACATTGTCGATGGACGTTTATCTATAGCTAGGTATTAGTACAGAGCGGGTCAGAAGGGTTAAGGGGGCAAGGGGTGCGTCGATGGAATGGACGATGCTGGTGGTGTTGCTGCTACGTGATGGAAGTTACACGGGATGCTGAGCGAGAAGGCCTTGGCTTCGCTCTTGTCATGTATACCGATGCACACCGCTGTCCTGTGTATATTGAAAAGCATTGCAGCTCGAGGGCCCTAAAGTTTACACAGCTCGATAGTGCGTTATATTAAGTTGCACCAAGAAAAAAAAAAAACACATTGTTACTTTGGTCCAAAGCATAGAAAAAACGTGTAGCAAAAATAACTGAGCCACTTAATCGGGTGACAAAGTTACGAAGTCACTTTATTGGTATGTTAAAAAAATTCCCTTGCCGTTCTTTAACGACACTCGACATTTAGGAATTCAACGTAAATTTAACTACAAATAAGAAGAAAAAAGGAAGAATCGTATCCGACATACGATCTGACTGAGAGAAGCCCTGAATCACGTTGATGAGATTATACAGAATAAATTGAAAAAAAAAAAAAAAAGGCAAAGACTGAGAGGGATGGTCGTTGATGATATAGCGAAGCTTGATATTGCGAGCTGTCTCGATTTTCCAATTTCCAACAGTCGCAATCTCACAATACATCGATGCCGAACGAAGCCCTTTTTCCCTTTCATCTATCGAAGAATGATTAAGGTCAACGAGAGTCTCAATTGTCCTGCCCGTCACGACATTGAATCTCACCGGTGTGTCTGCGCGAGCAGCGGCGACGAAAAAAATGGGATTCATATCGATTCCTTCGGCATACAACGAGAGCTCGATATATCGTTTCGCCGGTTGGTGCTAGTTTCAATTTCTCATTTGCCCTCGAGGAGTCATATCTCGACAAATCGCCATTCATATCCAGTTTGAAATTTTTACTTTCTCATCGCATACAAAGTATGTGGAAGACGAAGCTGCAAAAAAAAAAGAATCAAAGATACGAATTTTTTTTTTCGAAGACAAATATACGGTAAATACAAGATTAATGCTACGGTGTGAAATGTTGAGAGCGAAGAGCACCTCGACCTTTCGGTGGAACGATTCGCAGCCGAGAGTCACGTCCGATGGACGACAGTTCAGGGTTGCTATCTCGTGACTACGAAGCTATCGCTCCGCTTGCTCCGGCCAAGAGAAATACACAGGTCCATCACCGTGGAACGCAGACCGAGAGACTCTCTCTCCTTCTCTTAATGTAATCAATGTTATGGCTAATACCAAACACAAATATTGAATGGAGAGTTCGAGGTGCTCGCTCGAAGCGCCATTTCTCTCTATTGGATTGCTGTATTAACCCTCGCTCAACTGCTATTTAGATACCTTAATGCACTGTCGAACAAGTCACAGTCCGAACATCAAAAGCTAATGTGTTTATGAACTTTATTAACTCTGTATATTGAGAAAAATTCTTGGTCAACACCATTTGTTTATCGATTTACCGAATACTTTTAGCGATTTATGAGCCGTAACTCAGTTCTTCGTATTTCAATCTTGAATTTTACGCGACGACGTTCGCGACGTTACATTTATATTTTCCCATTTCAAATGGCCTCTCGTTTGAAATACACGAATGCATCAATTCGGTTTTATTAAATACTAGAATAAATATAGCAACATTTATTTTAAAAATTAAATGTTGACATTTTATATATTTATATTTATAAATTTGCATTATTTATTTGTATGCATAGGATTTTGTGTACGAGTCGGTATAACGGAAAATATGACGTAAAATGAATTTATCAGTACGAGATGAAAAATGATATTGGAGCCTTGACGGTGGAAGGTCGAATGACTCGTTGGACATTCATTGGCCACAACGACGGGCGAGGAGAACAATGTGTGCGGCTTAATTAACCGAGCTCAAAGTGAGTCCCAACGGCGGGAGGGAGGCAGAAACTGGTGGAAGAGAATGAGAGAGTATAGAGGCTTTCCACACCGAGTTACCGCAACTTTTTGTGCAGAAGTGCATGGACAAACTTTGCCCCTATTATCCGTGCGGAGTATATCCACGCCGTCGAAAACTCCGCACGCTCGATTATAACATTTTGCTTTTTTTTTCCTTTGCGCGTACTTCAACGAGCTTGAAACAAAAATCGTGTGAAAAAAAAAAAAAAAAAAAAAAACAAAATCATTGATCCAAGATAAAACAGGTTTTGTTATTTCAGATTTGCATGTAATAATAACATTTTCTTATAAAATTGTAACGATCACTCAAAAATTAGCGAGACAATATTTTATGATTTCAATAATTAATTTTGAATTTCGCTATTTTTCTGTGTATTTAATATATTTTTATGCTAATTTTCGTGTTTCATAAAATTTTAATCCCTTTCCAGACATTCCCTTGCCTACGCGAAACGCGAGTTAATTAACATCAAAGTCGGCGTTGAACGTTTAATAGTAAATTTTCGCTGTTGGGTGCAGCTGCATAGACCGATGCAACGAATGAGCCCCCTTAAGGTCCTGACTTTTACGAGCCCGTCCAACATTGTGTACTACAACGTTACATTGGAACCTTAAAGGTACCGGGCTCTGCTATAGGAAATTACTTCGCCTTCATTTCCTAGCTGGCACGGCCATAAGCCGGACTTGGCATTACTTTGCTGCTGCTGCTGCTATTGCAACTTGTCGTACGCCGGTTTCTTTAACGCTCTGACCTTTATTATTTCTCCAGTCCACGATTCGGGAACAACGTGTCATTTTAGCTGAACGAAATTTCGACCCAAAAACCAATAAAAATCGGTAGACAAGTGTTCCGCCCCAAAATGGTATTACTAAATAAAGTATAACTTTCGGTTGCCCGTTTTGAAGTTCAGTGAAACTCCAAATTTGACTGAGCCAAAAATTTCGTCAGATCATACGCAATACACATATATACACCTACGTCGTATCTGTTGGATGTTTTCGTTGACGATTCGCACGTGAGATGAAAGAGAATCGGCAATCCGACGTGAGATTGTCGCGGATGGATAACAAAATATTTAAATATACACATATGTGTCAAGGTCGAAGCGAACGAGCGTATACGCGATCTTAAGATCGACGATCGGTTGAACGTCACCGACCTGTAATTTCGAAACCTTAGCCTCGTTACGATCCGACGCTTACCGGCCTCTCGAAATGTACACGAAAAAGTGGAACGAATATCTCGCAAGTGGTAATCGATGATTTTGAACTTTCATTTAATTGTGGTTCTCGTGACTGCGCATCCAGACGCACGGATGCATTATCAATGGATGCGAGAGAGAAGATTAAATATTTACAAAAATTATGACGCTTGAAAAATTTTTATTATCTTGAAGAAAAATCAGAGACGAAAATAGAATAGATATAAAGTATGATTAACAACTTCTCGGAAGTGATATCGCAGGAAAAACCATTTTATTACACGGCGTATGTGATCAGAAGAAAAATCGGCGTCTGACGTATCGAGTCAGTCTCGTGCCGGTTTATTTAAATGACTTTACGGAGCGAGAGAATGTGACATCATCCGAGCGGTCACCGGGCAAAAGCGTACGCAGAGATATGTTACTTTTTCTTGGCCTAAGACTCGTTTTGCCGGCTGTTTGTATATATCTGTATATTTGTCTCGTTGCTCATCGACTGGTCACCGATTATGACGACAGTAATAACGTAGAGCCAAGACACATAACGTCATCGTGCGAACTAATCGACAGACGGGGTATCTCGGTACGTATTACCGTGACCGCGATTGCTTTAAACTACTTCCGGGGTATTTGACCATTGAGAAATTGTTATTTAAAAATTCGCATGAGCAAAAAAAAATGTTTTAAACTGTCACTCTGTACTTACAGTTATTTATTGACCGACCAATAGGACGATTTCTCTAATTGTAAGTGTATGTGTAGTTGGAAAGTGCAAAAATCGAGACTTGTCAATTGTCTATTTACATAAGTCACATTTTGCCATTGACAAATCATTCCGTCGATTGATCATATGATGTAACGGCGCTGAACTTTTTTGTAGTTCATGTACCGTTGCAAACGTCATCTACGTCACGTCCATGAGATGCAATTAGACACAATGCTTGTCACACAAGTGAACAAGCCTGAATTAACGAAGAATTGTGTTAATTCGTGGAATTGAAGTAAAGAGAGAAATCTCGTGAAATGATCTCGTGATCTATGGATATAAATAGAGACATGCGTCATTGTCAAAAAAATCAGTAGAATGAATAATCTGCAATAATTGATTTCCCGATCGTTTTCGATAGATTTTGTTGAGAACGTGGATTCGCTCAGCGGCTATTAAAATTTTGTTAACGTCTTGGTATTTTGGCTCCGGTGTTGACGACTCGGTGGAAAAGCGGGCGTCGCGTCGTTGCATGCGTGCCGAAACTATACCGATGATGATGATGATGATGATGCGTCTCGGACCGTTTGGCGATGCGCCCCACGAGACGTCAAGGAACCAATGACGCAACGCGACGTGGCCTTGGCCGCCACACACTCGCGGTCTCACCGCCGATCTCATCGTATACCCGATTATAAGGAAGACGGGAGAGTTTGCTATTTTCCCGCCGGCCTTGATTGACCATAAGGCCTGATTGCTCGCGCTCACGCCCCCTCTCCGCTTCCGGCAAAACGTTTTCTCAAACAGTTCTCTAAATCACAATCATTACACCTCTGTGACACATGGCCTACAATTTCCTCTCATCGCTCCAATGGTGCGATCAGCACTCACAAAAACGAAGCAATTGAATGTTCATTTTTTGTGGATAAAATCTGTTGTACTTTATCGGTTATCGATAGTCTCAATGGCAGGCACGAAACCTACCATTTATTCATTGATTTTCGAGGGTGTTGAAAAATTGAAATTTCATTGTACGTCTGTTGCAATCAATATTCATTTCCATTAATTATTCGTCACCCACATGTTTATTCATTTTTCCACCGACTCAAGCAACCAGACCGCATAAAAACCGAATTTGCATTCATCCGATGTACTCTCGTCTCTCGCGCGATCGAGTCTACTGAACGTACATGAATACTGACTTTTCATTGCCAAGCGAGTAATCGATGACGTTATTACCGCGCACGAGGGCGGCACGCATCAACCGCATTCCCACTTTACTCAATTTCACAGATCCCTCGTTTTATTATTCGCGCGCGTCACACACTGACTCACGTTAATGAGCGAACAAACCAATAAGAAAAATACAAGACTCCTGTGAGTTACGAATATTAATAAAAATGTGTAAGACGGGGTAAAACGGACCACGAAGAAAAAAAACAAAAAAGAAAATCGGCCCGTCTGCCACTTTAACATTAAGACAAGTGAGACAAAGTGGAAGAATCCTACGTATCTTCGCTAAAATTATTTTACAAAATCGGGCACTGGGCCAAAATGGAGGGGGTAAATTTCACTTCCGTGTTTTTTCAAGTAAAAAAAGCCTCAGAATTTTTTTAACTACCGATACTACGATTTTAAGATAAAATATTACTGAAATAATTTTTTATTACGATGTTGAGAAAAATTCCGTTTGTCCTTAATATCAACGTGGAATTATTATTAACGAAGTAGGTAGTTATTTTAATTGGTCCGTTTTGACCTCCTGACCCGTTTTACCCCGGCGTTCACCGTACTTACATAATGAATGACACATTCCGGAGATATGAGTAGACGATTTGATGGAAAAAAGTGATAGAGGCGTAAAGTGGAGTGTACGTATATGTGGAGCTGCTCGTAAGTTGGAGGCTTCAAAGGCACAGAGACTGCCGTATTCCTCTTTCAGTTTCTCATATCGCGAGTATATACGAGTGCGAAGTTCTCGCGAATGCGAAGGACGCGTGGGCGCGGGCGTGTTTTCTAGGCTCGGTGCGCCCATGCATACCATAACCATACGTATAATATACCAACATGAATTCGCGACATGCACATTAACAATGTCTCTCGAGTATTCTCGAGAGACTACATAAGCCGCCTTGTAAATTGTACATTATTGTCTCGGGGAATATACACGTGCGGACAGACACGAGCGTTTGTCGCCCTCGAGTCGCCACGGATTCGTAACTTCTCCTGTCATGTCACACATAAACCTTGAATTTATCTCTAGCTTTCTATTTATCGTTGACACTCGAGTCCCAATTTCGCGGAGCGGTACTATCCTCCTCTGAACGTCCGCAAAAAAAAAAAAAAAGACATACAGTATTTATTTTCTTGCAAATGAATATGAGCTTAAACCAACTAAACTTGCAGTGGGCAAATACTGATTCACCGAACTTAGCGCGATAGCAGTGCTGAAAAGCGAACTTTCCCGGAGGGTTGCAAAGTAGGCCAGGGAAGCTGTCGTCAGTAGTCAGCTTCACCGTGCAGCTACATTTTCCAACTAGTCCACAAAATCTGCCCCTTTTTGTAGCCGCTAATTTAGTTTAGTCGAGTGATGCTGTTGATTTGTACCCTTTTTTTTTAATCACTCCCGTGATGACTGTAAGTGTGACGTTCTAAACGGCAACCCCCGAAAAGTTAGTACCAATTAAGCAGTGGCGATATGTTGAAAAATTGCAACGGGGGTTGCAGCGGACGATGGACATGAGGGAAATATAATAATGTGGAGAGTCGCGTGTGTAAAGGTCGAGAAAATTGCTCGAGGATCGGCGTACTCTCGGTTAATCCACTTTCGGGTGTTGCCCGTTGGCAGTATGTGCACAATAGCCGATCGACTTCACCGCTGCCGCAGTATTATCTACGGTTATAAGCTCCAGTGGTGGCTGTCGGGCCATAATTATTTCATTGTAAACTCACTCGAGCCGAGGACTCTCTCTCTCTCTCTCTCTCTTTTGGCTCTGCTAACCGACATCGAGGATTTGTAAACGACGTCTGTCGATAGACGTCGCACCGTGTAGTCTCCGCCGTTTGCCGCAGCGCTAGAGCTCCATCGGAGCTCGCTCTCTTCCTATATATCGAATCTCTTTGAGCTCACGTTCCTGCCGAGCGAAATGAGCGCGCGCCCGACGGAAATACGGAGCAAGGCTTTCGGCACATAAACGCACACGTATAAAGCCGAGGACGAAAGACTCGCTTTTATAACCGGGCTCTGGCAAGAATTTAATCGCTATCGCCAACGACTTATAACCGATTTTCCGTAATTAACTATGTACCTGTCGTTTTTATTTCGTTAAACGAGGATTGTTAATTACATATGGGATTTTCATTTTCACCATGGTTAACCCTCCGTAGTTACATGGGTCGGTATGAAGGAATAACGCGGCTGCAACACGACGAATATTTTTCATTTTCCTTGATACCGATCAGACGTATTTCTCTTGGGCTATCCGCGACAAGATCCTTCCTCCACTCCTCTTTCTCGTCTATTTACATTATATAATCGATTGGTCCCGTCGTGGGGCCACACAAGCCAGATACGAAATACGAAACTCGGAAGGACAAGATGAGGATGAGGCGGAGCGGAAAGGTAAGGAATATGTGGGAGCCGTAATGTTAAAAGAGGGTGCAAGCGGCAAAAGAGGTTTCAGACGGCGCCAGCTATGCCATCGGAAACGCTATATATATATATATTTATATATATCGAAGGAAAAGGAACACGGACGCGTATAGTGAGCTGTGTGTACACATGTTGACCACGGGCAGACACATAAAGAAATAAAATAAGAATAGCGTTGCATTTTTCATCAATCTGCAAAAATTTCGATTTCTTTTTAATTCTCGTTCACATTGTTTAACAAGAGTCTCTCAAGTGAATAAAGCTAACGAGCGACTCGCTGTGCACTATAATTCGTCTACTCGGGAAAACTTGTCAACTATTTTAACGATGTTGACGCTTTTAAGCACACTTTGGAGCAGAGCTCCGCATCATCGAGTTTTTTCAGCATTTTTTTACACCATAATAATAATTAAAATAATAACAGCTACCGGAGCACCTATTTATGCTAGAAAATTCACATTTCGTAGTGTCGAAAGAGGGTGCAAGTGGCGGAAGGGTTTCAGACGGCGCCAGCGTTGCTGTCGGAACGGTATATCGTACATATATATCGATATAAAGGGAGATGGACGGAGAGTGAGCTGTGCACACATATTGGCACACGTGGAGGAGCAGCGGACAGTGGGAAAAAGTGAGTGAGAGGCATAGAGATATAGCTATTGGAGAGACACGATGCAGGCAGGGCTAAAGGTGGAAGAAGAAAGTTGGAGGGGGAGGGGGAGTGGAGAAGGAAAGAAATAGCGAAGATCGAAGAGATGTCGAGGGCGGAGGGCGAAAGGGACTGGGAAGGAAAACGAGGAGCTTGTCGGAGAAAGAGAAAAAGGGAAAAGGTTGCGGAGAGGAGGTGGGTCGATCCCTCCTGCTTGCCATCAGTCTGCCAGGCGGGCACGTAAAGCCATTGCTATTGCTCCTGTTTCTGCTGCTGTTACCGCTGATGCGGATCGTTATAGTATACGTATATACAAGTATATAGGCCATGTACAACGACGACGAGCAGCGACCGTAAGAAAATCGAGTAGACCGCGTCCGATATGTCGATGACACGCATACTTCCCTTAAAGAAAGTATCAAGCGCATATCCGTCGATTGTCAAATCGAACTCCCTCGTGCGAATAAAATTCAATCGCCAATATTGAAAATTTACTAATTTCAATAAACATCTCGAGTTACCATAATTGTTGGTAAATTTTGTGCGCCTATCGGTCGACGTGGTTAAATCTGTCGTGTGGGAATAAAACTCGTTTGCTGCACTACGGATTGTTGTAATCATGGTTTATGAATTTATCGACGGCATATTGATAGTCATAAAAAAGATTTATAGCGCAGTACATCAATCAAGACTATTTTAACATTCTCGGTGCATCACAGGTACACGAGCGCATAAAGCGTGTAGAGCCGATGCATCGAATGTCAAGAACATTTATTATTGGGAGGGGGAGTAAAAAAGAATTCGCAAAACATGGGCCAATAGTAATATTCGCATGTAGGCGATATACGTATATTTAAAGCGGGGTAAATCTTATTGATTCCGCGGGCTGGCGCCACCATCGCGCCGTGGTGGTTGCGATTGTTCAGTCGGTCGTCTCCTCGTGCGCATCCCACCGAAGGCCAGAAAAGCGGCGCGGGGGGCATGGGACAGAGCCCGTGGGGTGTGCTGGCGATGTTCGCGGAAAGAAGCAGGGAGCGAAAGAGAGATAGCCCCGGAGGAGGGTCGCCAGCGATATCTGGGATGGCGGTGGAGGTAGTAGTCGTCGGCGCGCGCGCGACCTCCGTCCAACCCCGACGGTCGTTCCCGCAACGCGGGTTCCCGAGCGAACATGCAACTGGCGTCACCATTGTCCCGTCGACCGAGAACGCTAAAGAGAGAGAGAGAGAGAGAGAGCGCGCCAGCCAACTCCGACGCCCGAGCGCCGCCAATCCGCCTTAAAACGACCTTCTGCTTATCGCTGAGACTTCCGAGTCCAAGGAGGCGAGCGACCTAGAATGTAACCCGACTTGTCACCGGGATCACCTCGGGCTATGTCAAAAAAATACAATTTCCTACCACGTGGGCAATTGGACATAGAAACGATTCAACATTTCTTTACAAAAGTTTTGAAAAAATAATTGACCAACAAGGGGAGACATTTTTTTAAATCATACAAGCTTTAGAAAATCATAGAAGTTACTAAGAAAATTCTATATTATTTTAATTGTGTCAGGAGGTTGCATAAAAAAAATTTTTCCGTGAAAGGTCGAGGTTTGGGAATGAGGGAAATTTGTAGTAGCGTGCTTTGATACTGAAGTTCGAGACAATGTTCCCTTACAAAGATGCGTTAATAAGGGATGAGTCTCAAGTGGGTAAAGCTAATAAGCGACACACCATGCATTGTAATTTCCAACCTCGAACAAACTTCCCAACTATTTTAGCACAGTCTATGCCCTTAATTGCACTTGGGAACGAAAGCTTTGGAATTTATACATGATTTTAGTCAAGAATATAAACATTTTAATTAAAAAAAAAAAAAAAACAAACAAATGAAAAATTCAGTGTCGATTATTGAATCACGAGAAAGTGGGAAAAATGGAGTGAGGGTGTAGCGTAAGTGCAGCAGTTTATTTCCAGGGTCGTGGTATTATTGGCCGCACCGCACCATAACTCCTCGAGATATAATTAAAATCTTTTATTCAGTCGTAAACCTCGAAGGCGGTTTATCTGTGTATGTGCGGGAGGGAGGGAGCTTTTTGTAATAGGCCGCCCCGTGGTGCGAAAGAGGCCATAAAAGTTGGCTCGTTTTTTTTTCCCGACGGAACAACCCGACGTTGAATCGATTGAGCGACGATATAAATCGCCGAAATTTTTTTTATCTCCACTCGGTGCGCGCGCTATGCTATAGAGACGAAGAGGAGAGCGAGGCTCTATGACGTCAAGGGATGTCTGCCTTCGGCGCAAGCTCGAGCCAGAGGCGTCGAGTCTGACGTCATCGAGAGCTCTGTCTCTCTCTCTCTCGTCCTCCTGCTCATGGGCCTGGCGTTTTCTACCTCCATCCATCCTTGGTGGCGCCTCGGAGCCATGCGATCTCGTCGTGCGGGACAAAGTCGTCCCGTTACCAGTGCCACTATTCGCTACCCTCGTCGACGATGTCGCAATCGCAACTCCACCGTACAATTGGTCACCGGATTGTCTCCTCGTCGAGTAGATAACCCTCAACGGGAAACGACTCGAGTCTCGAACATCTACGATCCATAGCAATGCTCTGGTCATTCCAAAGTTGTGAATCCTCGTTACTCGATGTAATTAACATTTATGTATTCACGATATAACGTCATTATAGGTTTATGGGGCTGATAAGTGAGTAAGTTCATTGATCTCGTATAAGCGGAAATAATGTTGATAAAGAAATTTGCAAAAGGCCAATTAATCCTTCCCAAGATCAAGAGCCATTTCGTCCTCGCCATTGACCTTACCATTCTTCTTTCGCTTCCCTTATTTCGTCTTCCGCCCACACCGACCATAAGTATTACCATTTTAGATGAAAATTATATAGCCTGTCCGCAGGATCCGTTGATTAGTTACGAAAACTTGGCGGAGTCCTTTAGCAGGGCGAAATCACTTGGGAAAATCACGAGCGATCGAATGGAGAGGACGATACGGGGCGACGTCGCTCACGAAGACGAGAGCGACAGCGACGTCGTGGCGTCGACGAGAGTTGGCGCCGTCTGGTCTTTCGCTCGTGCTCGCGTGGCTCAAGAGAGAGAGAGAGAGAGAGAGAGACATTCTCTCTCTCTCCTCCGGTGAGATGAGCCGCGAGCAAATCAAGAGCAGTCGAAGTAGGAGGATAAGTATGAAGGGACACGTACATGGTAAGAAGTGAAGGAGAGAGAGAGAGAGAGAGAAAAAAAAAGTTAGGGGCGGCAAAAGGGATGATGCACATAAGCGATTCTCATCCCTTTTACCGGTCCGGTGAACCCGGAAGTAGTGCGAGCAGTTGAGGTTCTAGCGCTCCTTGTCCGACCCTCGGCTACATAACAATGACACCCCTCCCGAAGAGCCAACCGGTGGCGTCCCGTCAGAAACTCCCCTCTCTCTCTCTCGCTCTGGAGCTTTCCCGAGCTTTTCAAGCTCCCTTTCGCTACTCTCACTCTTCCTTCTTGCCCCGCTCGACTTTCCGCCCTCTCGAGGTATCCCGCGGGGCACGAATGCCTCGTAATGTTGATATTTCCATAATTAGCCGTCGCTCGATAGCCGCGAGCCTCGGTCACGCGCATGTACAGTCGGAAGACGCGCGGGGTGCACGTGGCACGCTCTCTCTCTCTCTCCCTCGCTTTTTCCAGTTTACTCGCTCTCCCGATGTAACTCTTAAATCACAACGATGATCGATTCGAGCGCACCGAGCGTCGACGAAAGGAACTGTCGTTGCTCCTGGAGTTTGCAGTGGTAATGGTGTGCACGGGTTTGCGCGCCCTCGGCACCTGCTGTTCGCCGCTAGCTAGCAAACCCTCTTGTGACTCCCCTCGGTGTCTCGATATGGGTCAGGGGCGCGGTTCGCTTAGCGTCACTCTCACCCCGTTGTAATCTCGCACTCCGCGAGCTCGTAGGCTCAATCATATTGTTATACTCTTAAGACATTGTTACGTTTCACTAACAGCTGTCCGTTGTGCTGTGTCGCGGCGCTCTATACGACTAACGTACACGCGAGAATACAACAAAGCACGTTCTACTTACGCGGCATCTTTCTTTCCTTTTTTTTTTTTTTCTTTTTCTTATTCCGTTTTTTCCCTTTTTTTCTTCGCCGTTTCAAGAGGAAGCTTTGTGTTTATGAAAAAATTGCTTTCGACACATCAATGTCAGGGTACTCAGGATTGTGCGAAACGGAAGAGAAAGTTCTCGGGAGTTAAAATGTCCGGGGTGCATGTTAGTGTGTGTGTATATGCCTTACTATCCTTTTATTTGTACTGGTAATTTGAGACACTCGAAAAGCAGTAATCACTTTGTACTTAATTTCGAGTTCTGAAAAATAATTCGACTTTAAGCCAATCAAAAAACACGCCAGCGGATCCGATATTTTCGCGATAACAACTTGTAAGGAAAAAATCGGCGGAACTTCCGTCGTAATATCGTGGGAGCAACTTATTGTAGGAGCGTATTTTTATTCATAGATACACGCGTTGTACAAGCTTTTATCAGATACCCAACATGTGTACTAAATAAAGAATAATCACCGCGTATCTTTTGATTCAAAGAGATATCTTCCTCGATATCTTACAAGTACTTGATTACTTTGATAATTGATTAAATTTCGAGATGATTGGTTTCGAAGTGGCGGATATACTTGCAATCTCACAGCGAACCAACAGAGCGACTCTCTGACCTACACCTGATATAAGCTCGCATGGAGATTTTATCGATCCTCGACCCCTTTTTTTTTTAAGCAGACAAGAACCATTATTGAATCGTTGAACTGTATCCAATATACAACCAAATGAACATCATTTTTATTTTTCTTCTCTCACGGAAATTAATAGACATTGTCATTTCAAAAGCCCTTGTAATTTAATAATAACGTGAAAATGAAAAAAAAAAAAATTATTATCTTTTATTTATATTATTGGGAAGCAAGTGTAATTACATGTACGCACAGCTGATGTAATACCGCGTGCGCTCGGGCAATGAGAAGCGCGCACGATCCGTTTGTGAACTAATTCGATCTAATGCCGCACGTCACCCTGGATAGAACACGAGGAGAGGAAAGCGCGCGGCACGGTCCTCTAATGCCGACGGACGAACGTAGTGCGTGACGCGCGTTTTACTCGCCGCCGCCACCGCGAGACGGCTCGCTAATTCAATCTAACCGAGCGAGATCTAAATGCGGGCGGGAATGGAGAGCGGCTCTGTACCCGAAGACGGCATTCACGTGATATTCCCCCTCCTATGTGCACTCGCATATTACCTCGAGTGCAGTGAGCTCGGATTCCGAATCATACTTTGACCCACGTTTCAATAATAAATACTACACACCGACAAATGCAGTTTCCATGGATACCCAAGTGCAATCCCCTCGACGTTATTTCAATCGCATCCATTAAATTTTTGCACCCTTCCATGCGGAGAATAATTTTTTCATTTTCAACAACAACAATCTTCCGCAAAATGTGCATGGAAGTTTCCGTTTATTTTGCCAACAACACAATTTCGAGATAAGAATTTGTATTGTCGGAGACTTTAGTGTGTCATCGGATTGTTTACGCGAAAAAGTCGCTCGGAATAATATAAAATAAATTATTGTTGTGCAAACGCGCATTTTAGCGTAAAAAGTTGAATGAGCGCCAAAGTAAGTGGGTAAGTCGCGTGATGTAGGGACACTTCTGTTTCCCCGGGGGAAATATTAAGCCGCGTACCTCGGTTTCTCGAGGCCTACTGGTAAATTTATATATCATATACGAATCGTGTTGCTCCTCTGCAAACACATTACGGTTAATTGTGTGTGTGTGTGTGTGTGTACATTACATAGAAACCACATTGGATCGTCACGACATTATGCAATTGACACTATCGCTATCACTCAACATATCAGTGACATAGTAGGAAACAATTTGTGGACTTGCTATATATATATATATATATATATATATATATATGTATACATATCTCACTATTAATCGATCGGAAAACCAATCGATTGTACCGCACGTTACGACACTAACGTTACATATACCACTACAAAGGGAGTTAATTAAGTCTCTTCGTAAATAATATCAAATAAAGATTGTGCATTTTTTCACATTCAATTTAATTTGCCTTTGACAATCAACAAAACAGTCGAGAATATAATTTTTAATAAGTGCCTGACACTTTTCCGAATCGAGATCTTGAGAAAACATTGCATTCGTGCCAATGAGGATTTTCAAATATTAATATTCCTCTCGAAACGCTGGAAAACTCGATGTTGTATGCACGTCGTTATGAATTCCAAAGATAAATTCCACATAACGTTGTGACGCGTTTGAAATTCGTTGTACGCTCGAGAGCGTAAAATCGGAATAAGGTGAGAGAGAGAGAGAGAGAGAGAGAGAAGAGTATAATACGTCCTAATACTGCCACCGGGCGAGAGAAGTAATTCGAGGCAAAAACCCGGTATGATTTTAGCCTACTGTGTCCCACATGAGCCTCGATGCCAAGAATATCCGCACTAGATCTCCCCGCCATGTTTCCAAGACGCGGACTCTCCGCGAAACTCTCTCGCCGTCCCACCTTGTGTTCCTCGACCGTGGAATAGCTCGAGCCTGTGAGATAGCCGCGCCGCGCGCGTGTTTTCCTCACGCTGCTGCACGTCGCGCGCGGCCAAATTCAATATATTATACAACACGTACGTAAACGCGTTATATTATGTATATACGTAAATATGCACATATATTGTCAAGCAAATGCGAGCATATCCTGGGAAGCGGATGAACCGTCACGTGTCTTCCCAAACTTCCCACCATGGGGAGAGAAAAATATACTTACACGTGTGAATATATGTATTCACATATATCAGACGGAAGTAGATATATGCGCTATATGCAGCGTATCAAGTGTGACCAGTGTGTCGCGTGTCATTTTTTTTTTCCGCTTTAGGACACGCTTATTTTTTTTCCCATCTGCTCTTTTCTCTCTCTGTCTCATTTCCTAGAATATGACACTTCGTGTTCGTCGCGGTCTCCCCTTGATACGACACTGGATTATATCTATTATTTTCCGGTGTGACTCTGACGCGTTTTATTACGGTTTTCTTATCGTTCGACGCGATTTGGCCACTAAAAAAAGGGCGATTTACATAAAATCAACTGGGTTCTGTGTTTGGGACGAGTTATTCAGTTGGCTTACGGTGGATTTATTTTACGAGGCTCTCGTTTTAGTTGGGGCTTTTTCGGGTGAGATGTAATAACGGAATTTAAGGTTAAATTGAACTAACCGTATTGCGCGATTCAATTAAGTACAATTTAATGAAATTAATATAGCCCGTTAAAAATGTAATTCAATTGCGCCGAATGTTTATTTATCGATTCAAATTGAATTAAATGCACTCTGGACTTTGATTAATTGAATGCGATTAGTAGTTTTTAATTTTTTTTTTTCTTGCGACGAACAGGCCTTGCCGAAATAATCGCAGTGCAAAAATAGCCGATTACATGCAAATCGGTTTTTTATCGGTATGCAGATTAAACGAAAAGAGGCTCGTCTACATATGTTGAAAAAAATTGCTAATTATTTGAGCTTCTACCTTGACAATCCCTCGACCGGAGATAGTATATTGCCACTTGAGAGAAAGGAAAATCGAAAAAGCGGAGAGCAATATTCTCGTGTAGTGGCGAAAGTGTATACACGCTCCTCGAGGTCGTTCACAGCTCGTGGAGTTTCCTGGGTATCACGTGCCTCCATTGGGTAGCTGCCTAAAATGCTTGTGACGAATCGCCGGGTACACAGCCCCGTGGCAATTTCGAGCCGCTCTATATTTTCAGGGTTGCCTCCCTGAAAATTCGAGCTCTGTGACTCAGTGCTCGAAATATGATTCATTCTCAAAATTTCCTAAGAAATCTTCGCTAACACTTTGTACTATATTCAAAACAACTTAATCGTAGCTGACTGCTTAATAGGAAAAATTGAGAAAAATTTTATCAAAATATTATCATTCGGAAGAAAAACATAATAAATATGTAGTTAAAATGTGGGTCATTTTATAAAACGACACATATAAAAAATTGTTTTCACAAGGAGAGAATGCATAATAATACAGAATAACGACAGGTGAGCGTATCTGCAGTGTGCACCATGCAGTAATAATAATAATAATAATAATAACTTTAATTCAAGGACCGAAACACAATGGCAAGAGTACAAGAGATGAAAGCAAAGTTGTATTGGATTTTGAGGTAAAAATTCATTTTTAAAATGTGCCGAGTGTTCTTTTTATTTCACCTATTATTATAATGGTGTTGAGGTAAAAGTGACGAGAGAATGTATTCCCGTCACTGTCATCACTCGTGTTGTTGGGATATGAAAATATGGCACGATGGATTGACACCCGATGGTAACGAGCCGCGGAAATAAATTCGATAATAGGGGGGGGGGGGGGGGGGAGGAGATCGCGTAAAATTGTGTGCACCAAGGAAACATCGTCGTAGGTATCGTAAGCCTTCATCGACCTTGCCACCGCTCAACCGCGTACCGAGCTATAGACATTTATACTAGTATTGCCGTTTAATAATTCGTGTGAGAAATCGATCTGTGGAACGGTCACGTTGAACTATTCTTGTAACGCCGGTATTTTTGCTGTCGCGAACGCGCTCGCGCTCACATGACGGCGGCTGTCTTTTCCCGGACTGCTACTCGATGTTTTCCACGTGCGACAGCCACCGCGGTTCGCACATATCGGGGGATATTAGGGGAAAACGCATGAAATAATCATTTCGTGACGTCGGTGAATATGTACTTACTCTCCTTTATCGCCATAATAATTTGCGGCTCTTTAGCTACTTCTAGTTATCGATAATCGCTAAAATTACCAAAATGAATAAATATCCGTAAATTTATTCTAATTAAAAAATATGTATATATACATATATCTTATGATTTCGTTATCTCTATAATGCATTTTTAATGGTTGTGTAATTACGACACTACGAAACACGCACTCGTTACAGAGACATGCAATTTTTTTTCCGCCACTGTTTACAAATATTCTATTATCTTGATAAAAAAAAAATTGAATGCACATTAGTCCCAAAGACACAACATTTTTTTTAAACGACAGTATTCTTCCATCGTGGGTACGAATGCGATACATAAAATTTCAACGACATTTTGTCTCACGATTTGGCCTTAAAATTGGCATAAAATGTTTATGTACGGATTATCCAAAAACTGAAGTAATTTTGTATGGAATCGTTTTGTTTCGTTGCAACGAAAATCACTATTCACCGTCGGCCGAAAAAGAGAGGGAGGGGGAGAGAAGCGAGCGTTAAAGGTTAAGAAGCGGATATGGGTCGATAGAGCGTCGTTGAAAAGAGCAACTGAATGAGAACCTTCTTAACGTAGTTCCGTGTTTCGTTACTGTGTAACCCGTCCGTATAATGTCGCGTCTCGACCACACGAGTAGCGCCCGGATGAACTCGCGCTATAAATGAATCTCTCGCAGATAGAAATGGGCCTATGTATAGAGTAGTGGAGAAGACGGTCTTTCCGGACCGATGCACCGTCGGGGCTTTCATAAAACTCGGCCTGTGTCTATCCGTCGTCGGTGTGTTTCAACGTGGCCGCCACTAACCAATAGCTACGTGTTTCAGCTTCGGTACGTGTGAGAGCTTCGGTGTGATTCGCACGCACCACGACAACCCGCCCCGAACGGCAACAGTTCTATTCACATCATGAGGATGTGCTTTTCCTGTTTAAACTTTCTATACAATTAACTTTGTCAACGCGCTTCAACAGTCTCTGCATCGGAGAATAGACTCCGGGGGTGTTGTAATGTGTGGCTCTCCCTGTGCCACTATTCCAGATTGGAATATATTCGTCATGCACTGCGGTACGAGCATATATTTATATCGTGTATGTACATCGAGCAACCGATGGAAAAAAAAAAAAGCGAATCATCTTTTTTTTCTAGGTCGAGATCAGATGGAGAAATAAATCTTGCCGACGTGCTACATGACGCGAAATAAGAATAATCGATGGAAGGAAGAAACGGCGAGGAATGGGAGGGAGAGCGACTAGCAGACACGACCCAATCGAAATTAGCTCGCCTTGACACACCTTGACGCGTGTCTCCGATAATCCAGAGCAGTCGTTAATTTTCTGTTTTTTTTTTTTTTTCTTTCGAAGCCAGTTAGTGTTGTTCACGGTAATGCATTCATACGAGCCCCTTAATTTTTGCTTGATAATCGATAGTTTTTACGAAATATACGTCGGTAGAATAATGTCAGTACGATCGTGTGATTTCGTTTTGTGTTTATGCCACTTGGTGTGTTTCAACCGCTGACCCGTGGAAAAAAAAATTACTCTCCCGCTATTCCCGTTTTCTTAATAATTGTTTGTTTACATAGAATTCGACGAAATAGCTATCTCTCGATCCTCGTGACACTGTCATTCTGCAAGATCATTTTGTTGAACCATATACTTGAACATAAAGTCGAAGTAGAAAAAAAATAAATAGAGTCTAGTTATCAAGTTTTCGCAAGTTGAATAATTTTTGTATATAGAATTAAAAAAAAAAAAATCTTTGTATGGTTGTTCATATTTCCATCTTCGCGTAATGCAGATAAAAAGTAACAAAGTGTTAAATTTCCGTTTACTGAACTATTTGCTTGGGCGTCAGTGTATCGGAAAAGCAAGGTACAAGCGGAGAGAGGAAGAGAGAGAGAGAGAGAGAGAGAGGGAAGGGGAGAGTGAATTGGGCACTCGAGACACTAAAGGGTTGCCATAACCACAGCTCGTTGGAACGAAGGCTCTGGGCCATCAAGATTTTCCCTCTGCGCGAGAACTTGATTAAAATGTCGTTGTAACGATTGGCGAGGAGCGCGCGGATGGCACGAGGGAGAATGGAGAGATTGAAAATAAGTTAAAGGGGTTATAGAAAGAAGGGGGTAGGGTATAGCCGAAGAGAGAAGAAGAAGAAGAAGAAGAAGGAGAAGCCTAAAGAGTATATGCTCTCGAGAAGGACGAGAGAGGATGTGGAGTAGTTTGGGTGTGAAAGTGAGGCATAGGTATACGTAGACGGTGTGTGGTCGTGGTGCGTATTGATCGGGATAAGCACGGAGGAAAACGGGGACCTACTAACGGGTGCCGCTGCTGCTGCTGCTGCTGCTGCTGCTGCTGCTGCTGCTCGCTATAGATGTTTCTGTCCTGTGCACGAGTGGGAGTATATCTCAGGGTAGGATAGGTGGAGTCAGTGGGGATTCGCGCGCATGCGGCGATAACTGATGCGCTTAGCGCAAAAGCCCTGTTTTTTCTCTTCAAGGTTTAAACCAAGGATATCTCCAAGTGTCGAAAAGCCGTCATAAATAAAAAAAATAAAAAAAACCATAAAGTAATATGTACACATAAGAATATATGCCAGACGAGGTAATTCACGATACGTGCTAATGTTACTTACCGGACTGATTTCACCCGTTTCCGCTGGATTAATCAAAAACTCGATGAAACTTGTTCAGCTCGAACTTTTCCAGGTAAAACAATCACGTATCGCGTAACGGTTCAACGCGCGCAACAAAATATCGTCGCTCGTCCTGCTCGCCGCTCTCTCTCTCTCTCTTTCTCGCGCGCGCCCTTCGATCCCCTTTTGTTTTATATATTTTTGTTACTTTCCTTAGTTTCGTGTCGTTTTAGTTTACTCGTCGTTTTACGCGACTCTCGATAGAGTATCCTCGACGACGGCGTTCGTAGCCCTCGGGCGCACTCCGAGCGCGGTTGTTATTTTATTTCGTCTGCTACGAGAGAGAATCCGCGAAACGAACAAAAAAACAACTTAGCCACTTTTATAATATATGTATATACATATGCATATAGTGTATACATACATACATATATAGATATATATATATAAATATGTACGTAGATTTACGCGATACGGAGAGCAAGCGTGAGGCGGACGGTCGTCGCGATACGGCAGCGGATCTGAGTATGTAAGTATTTAGCGTTGGAATTCGAGGACCGGTCACTGAATTTCACACTTTGTCAATCCACCCGGCAGTCACAAATGGCGCACACACCCCGCAGTCCACCGGCAGCTCTACTCTCCTCTCGCTCGCTCGCTCGCTCCCTTTTTACTCTCTATCCCTCTCTCGCTCGTTGGCTCCGCGCGCAAAAAACAATGCGCTACTAACGGGACGGTGTAGCCCAATGTGATAATACGATCACCGCCACGAGCCCGGTCCGCGCTCTCCCTCTGGCCTCATGCACACTCTCCTCATTGAGAATAGGTAGTAGATACCGCCGAACTCGAGAGTCCCCGGACAGCCTCGGGGTGGGAGGCTCTCCTCACTTTTTCAAGATGGCGCCCTCCGGCAAACCCGACGATTGGCCGTTTTCGATGAAACGCGGTTTATTAAAAACACCCAAATACCATCGTCCCCCAACACTTTTTTCGCTCTTACGTGATTTCCTTTTAACGCATTCGCGGCATTCTTCGCTTCGTGTATCCACGAAACGCACCTTTTAAGGAATACAGAATCGACCGTTTTCACCGATTCCCGCCCGTCGCGCTCCGCACACGCACCGCGTCAATTCGCGTGTACCTTTAATGGCGCGCTATTCGAAGAATTCTCTCGGATTCACCTGTACTCGTTTCACTTTATTCCTCAATTTGCTTTGTTCTTGAAAAACATGCGTCGCTCGGGTATCGAAGAGTGCAATAATACAAGTTTATTATAAAATACCGCAACTTTCATTTATTTCCATATTCTACACCCTTGAGGCAATTATCAATGAATATACATCCGTTCGTAGTGTTACGAATACTAAGTTCAGAGATTGAAAATTCGTGCAAGATAAAAATGTACCTTTCCTCACCGTCAAATAGCAATTTTGTATATTTCCTCTATCTCCCTACTATGAACTAATATCAATGACTCGGAATTTTAAGTGGCGTAAGTTTCACTCGCTCATTTTCAATCCCTAAACTGTGGTTTTTTTTTATTTATTTTTTATTGTATTTGTTGAGAATCATTGTAACGAGATCGGACATACTTACAACATGTTTTTTGTCATTTTCCGAGTGTTAGGCTCATCTAAGAATATATGGGTCTACGTGCCGTGACGGAGGTAGCGAAGCAACGCGTTCCAATCATGTACATTTTGTCTTTGTTTTTCTTGTTATCTTTACATTTAAATTGAAAACCGTGTGTCGAGAGCGCGAGAAAAAAAAATCGCGAGGATCTTTGGTATCCTAATGTTATCGGATTGTCATACTCTTAGATGCGACCTCACGTACTCAGATTGCGAACATAGGCGCGACCGTGTTTGATTGAGAAAACTAATTGAGACTAAATGAAGGGGCGGAGGGGAAGAGTCAAGCTCAAAATCGCATTGACCACAGCGCAGCGTACGGTGAATCGAGTGTAAAGATATATATATATCCGTAAATAATAAATTCCACAAAACTTCATTATTGCACGCGTCTCGTGTGGAGTCGCAAAGAGGCAACTGATTGATTGATTATCGCGTTGAGCGTGAGATCGGCTCGGGCGCGGTGATAAACTCGAATGCAAGTGATAGTTATATATTTTTTTTGAAAATTTGTGAGATTAAATTTTTTGATTATCTTACAATTGTAAGCTGATGTTAGCTGGCGTATGAGAATCGAACGAATAATCATCGCGTGGGAACAACTGACGCGAGCGTCATATGCGGCTAATGCGTTGTCGATGAAGAATGCTTCCAGTTTCTCCGAGTAATATCTCCTTTTTTCTCTTTCTTTCACTTCTCTCTCTCTCTCTGTCTTTTTTATACAGTTAACGGCTTAAAGTAATATCTACAATACAACGTTGTCGTGGATGGCGCGGCATCGATATTTCGTAACAGCTTCTCCTCGTTCTCCGGTAACCTCTCCAGGGCCGCTATATATTCTCGATCGAAAACGCCTGGAAGAGAGACAATTTCAAGATTCACTGCAAAGAAAAATATACTTGAAGTTGAATTTACAACCAATGGACTTCATTTTTACTGTACAATGACATAAATTATGTTTGCATTTGACCGCTTTTAAATTTCGTGAAACTCAAAACGGTAAATATATTCTGAATTTCAAAAGCGAATTCTTTGTAATTAAAAAAAAATTCATTTCGCTTACCCTGGTCAATATTACTTCTTCCCAACACTGTGAAAGCTAGAAACAGTATGTCTCTGTATATGGAAAATGGCGCTGAATCCGGCGATTCACTGTTGCTCCTGTCTAAGGCCACTCTTTTTATTGGTTCGTCCAATATATTGTGACGAACGTCGGTGATTATACTCTGCATCAACCTGCAATTAATAGAAAAAAAAGTTACTTCAAGACATGACAAAAAATGTAGTGAAAAAAAAAAAGGAAATCCCCCTTAAGTATAAAAAACGCACGTTCTGTCCTCAATGGTATTCTGTTTCCACTGGAGATACATGGGCAGACGATCCATGTGAAGTTTCTCGTTATCCCACATCGTTCGAACTCCGACCGAATTCGTGTTGCCGTGAAATTCTTTGTCCTCGCTGTCGTTGAGCCAAAGCTCGGGTAAATGACTCGTGAGATTTATCCTCTCGAAGTACCATATCAAATTCCAGTAGACGATCGGATGTTCGAGAATAAATCTGTGCTTGGTGAGACAGGCGTCGCCCTCCTGGCTCAAAACATTTTCCAACTCCTTCCTCAACACAAGAGGATTTAGATAGGGAACGGTTATGGGCTCCGGTAATTCTTTGGGCTCGTCCAGGAGATCGAGTAGCGCTCCGGTCAGCGGATCATTGATCCTCTCGCCCTCGTCGGGTCTGATATTGTCGAAGTAAAGAAAGCAAAAAAAAAAAAATATCCTCTCCGTTAGAATGACGAAAATCGGTGAATCGCGATAAATAAAGAGTTTGATCAAAGTACCTGTAATCGAAAATCGTGATAGTGAGAAGAGGTACGGTAGCTTTGTCGCAAAATTGGCAAACCGTATTTAAATTCGAGTCCTCCGGTTGCCAACCGGCCATTATCTCCTCGTCGTAGAGAATCGAGGCGCAATGATGACACCTACTCGCACTAGATAGAACAAGCTCGATAGCCAAACGGTCCTCTAAGTCACGGGAACCTTTGGGATACATGCAATCTGCTAGTTCATAGAGCGAACCTAGGCCTTCGATACCGGAGTCACCTGTATATCGATTCACGTACAAAATAGTTAATACCAATTATTCTACCACTAATTCACTACTCTAGACATTCCAACATTTCTTTTTACTATAAACCCGCATGAAAAATGAGTATAAAAATCATCGAACTGATCCGAACAGATCCTCTATGCGTTCGTGATTTTCATAGCTTAAGAATATTTTCTCAGATTTTTTTTTAGAAAACTCAGTTTTCATGGGAGAAATCTCGACAAAAAAATACAACACTTGGGTGTCTGACTCACCGGACATTCTAGCGGACATTTCGTTACGGTCTTGTTGAGATCCATCCGTAAGCGAGTCGAGTGATTCGTGCGACACTCCGTAAACTAATTTTTGTTCGCGCTCCTTCAACTTAACGGGTGTACTAGTCGCCGATATGGCCTCCTTTATCTCGTCAAACTTTTTAACAACGGTCGTTGCGGCGGATTTCAGGCTGTTCAAACCACCGAGAATAATTTCGTTTGATTTTTTTCCCGTCAAACTCGAAGGACTGTAAAATTTTTTATTTTGGGATAAACAACAACCGCAGCACACGCCGATTAGTTTACATTCGCGAGTTGCGATTCGTCAAACGTTTTCGACAATTCAACAATAATGTCTATCATGCAAATTCAATTGTTGTGGTACGTACCTCATGTAGTTGGAAAGGCTAAGAGACTCGATAAACTGATTGGGCGTACCTATTTCCTTATGCTTAACAAAAGCCAGTCCTCCCGTCGAGTAACGTCTACGATAATCCGCAAAAAAAGTAACAAAAAAACAATGACGAGCATGCACACAATATAACGAAAAGTAAAATCAACATTCTACGTGTAGAGCTAGTGTTCTTAAAAATTTTAAATACGAGTGAAAAAAAAAGCGCAAAAGGGGTGAAACAATTCTAATTAAATGTATAATCGAGCGATTATTGCTTACCCGAAACTTAGTTTTAGGCTAGATCCTAGGCTCGATAAACTAGAAGTGACGCTGTCTTTATTCTGCGCCCAGAGGCTGCCAATTTCCAGTCTCTCTTTCTCTCTCTCCTGATCACCTTGTTGCGCAACTGAATGCGGCATTGTTTCGCTCCGTTGCAACTGGCCGCTCATTGCCGCACCCGTTTCGTCGATCGCCTGATGAAACGTGGCACTTCGTGGCAAAGGACTGTTGAGAAAAACAACGTGGATCACGATTTTGTACACAATTCTTCAACGTCGAGTCGCGTCGGGTATTTTCCTCGATACTGAGACTAAATTCCCATACCTCCGAAATAAAAGAGGCCCTCCTGCTCTCTCACCAACCGTATTATTAACAACCGTCAGAGTGCTTGTAGAGCAATTGGAATCGTTTTCTTCCGAAGGTGAGACAATAGGCGTTTCGTCGTTCATCAACGCGCCCAAGGGATCATTTTCAGTCACCGGAGTCCTTACGGGGCTTTTCAGAGGGGATTCCGGATGGCTCGGCAATCTGCAAACCATTTTTTCTAACTATACATTCGGAACTGGATGAATTTTTTAATGAAATAGATAATTGTCACTGCCGGAAGAATAATTAATAGGATTTATTTATATTGAAAAAATTAGCAACATCTCATTATATATGTGAAATTGTTGAAAAAAAAAAAAGGGTCAAGTCATTTTACCTTGACTCAGGCGTTGATCTATCGAGGATCTCCTGCTGAGCTGAACACAACATTGCATCTTTGACGATGCTGTTCTGGCGATGAAACTTCGGTTTCATTTCTAACAACCCAAAACCCGGCAAATCGGGCACCGAGCTACCCTTGAGAACTGTTGTAAATAAAATTCGTTATCAGACGTCTAGAGTGAAGAAAATCATGGTGAATATCTTCTCGGGAAGCTCAAAAACTCACGGTCAGTGTGGAGTGCCTCTGTGTCTTGTGAATGCGCACTGTCGAGGCTCGATCTTGAGACCGCGTGCTCCATTCCCTCAGCCTTAAGGCCGTCGACGGAAAGAACGTCGGGATTCGAGCTCATTCGCCTCCGAGCGCTCTTCTTTCCGGCTCTTTTAAATAGAGCCGCGCCCAGTATAACATTTCGTAATTTGTTCCACATTAATTGGCTCGAATTCGTCATATCGGATGGCCACGTAGCTTCAAGGACAGCCTGAATAAATTGCCGTTTATTAATATGCTCGATACTCGCCGCAATCATTATCGATATTCGAGGTTACGCCATGTACCTTATTATAAAATCCATAGGTCAAGGCGTTCGGCTGAACTCCACTGCGTTTCATGTGGAAAAGCAGTTTAACAGCCAGAACCGGCTGGCCATAAACACCGCATAGCTGCATCATAGCTCGATAGCAAACCTAAAAAGAGTTGATAATTTAAGCATCAGAAACATTTTTTTCTCAATAATTTAATTGATGTAAATAAACATTACGTACCTCCTCCATAGGATCCAATCGCAGTTTCTGCATTTTTACAAGTAATTCGTAGGCTTGATGCAATATTGAGACTGGCTGGGTCGATACTTGCAGCATGGCCGGCAAATGAAGGAACCAGAGGCTGTAGCACGTGCCGAGTAAACATATACCCCATCTTGCTGGATGAGCAGCCTACGAAGTTATCGCTTTTTTAGTATTTATTCTCAACATCATTATTGTCAGCCAATCAACTTGACGTAGAAATATTTTGAGCTCACTTGTTTCCGAGCCATGCGCTGAGCCACTTTTATTTCGTGTTTCGTTCGCCGAGCCATAGGACTTCCAGGTATCATACCAAAGGCACTTAGGGCAGGATTCTTCAGGCTAACATTCTTCTGAACTCTCATTAGGGCAGGATTCAGTTTGAAAGTATTGTACACGACCGGGGCCTGGTTAGGGCCCGCTTCCGGTGGAGGGATGAATACTGTGCGTTCGCTATGCTGAGACTCGTCGAGCTCCAAGAATGTCACTGTTGATTAAACAAATTAAAAATGACAAAATTTGAAATACACAAGAAAGACTTTCTTTTATTAAGCTGGAAAAATAAAGAAAATGTATCCGTACCATTTTCCTCTTCAACACGCTCGGTGCATTCATCGAAGAAGGCCAGACCTGCCATATCCATGTCCGACACAAAACTTCTCTCCTCGATGAATCTAAAGTATTTGATGCAAAAAAAATCGTTATTACGCTATTATATTTTTTTCCAAGCGCAAAATGACGATAATCACCTGATGAACATTTGCGTTCTAACGAGCATGCTGTAAAACTTGGCGTGAGCCTTATCGCGACTTCTTAAAAAAGCTTGAATATTGAAGAGACTCGTGGGATCGGTAGATCCGACTGTCGGAGCCTTGGTAATCGGTAGTAAATAATTTCGATATCCCTTGAGTATCATCGCTGTAAATCTTAAAAAGGTATCTTGGATTTCGAGTTCCATGGCTTGCTCTTTTCTTTTTTGTCGGAATTCTTGGTCGACGCTAAAATCTTCATCGCTTTTGTCTGAAATATTATTGTCAGAAAATAATAGCGGTTAATTTGAAAAATTGGTGGCTGCAAAAGTTAAAGTGAGAAATGAACCTTTGTGGGACGTATGGCTCTTTCCCATCGAGCTTAACTTCGAGTACAACAGTTCCAACCAACTCTTCAGCATTCTCGCTGCTTTTTTAGGCAGTAGTTTGACATTCAAGTATTTCCTATCGTCGCATATAGCTATATTGTTCGTATCCAAATTGACGCAGTTTACGTCGGACGGTGGATCGTACAAGTCGAAAAAACGGGAATCTACACCAATGAGGAATGGTAACGGAGCGTGTAAAACCTGTAAAATCAATCGAGAGCGTAAAAGAAAAATTTGAGAAGAACACTTTGAATGTAATGATTGAAGCACCCTTGATAAATGTAAAAATATCGTACTTCTGCCAAACCCAATGGACACAGAGGTATATAAGGACACTGCCATTTGAATGGAAACAGTATCATGGCGATTGCCTCGCTAACGGAAGTGAGAACGTCCGGTCTTAACGAATGCACCAAGATCTTCTGTTCCGTCAGTATCAGCAACAATATTAACATGCAATTTTCCGGACCAAGATTGATAAGCAATTGTCGGAAACTAGCGCCGCTTCTAGGCAAAGCCAAGTCTTCGGGCTGCGTCAATATCAACCTGTGGTCGGCGCTTAATTGGACGAGAATTCTCGGCCGCTGAGGACTCGGAAATGGTATGTCGCAAAGAAAATACGAGATGTATTTTTCAATAGGAACATTCTGCGGTTTTCCGTTGACCATACTGTGCAAATACACGAGAAATTTCTCGAAGGTATCGAAGAAAGGCCAATGCGACAGTATGCATATAGATTTGCTAATGTTCAACGACTGTGTCGTCGAATCGGTGTACTGCAATTTGTTCAATTGCTCTAAATTCAGTTTCTTCAGTATACCAAATTTTTTGAACGGTTTCATCTTCACTTGCGGCTTGTTTGCCGACATTTGTATGCCTTCGTCTGAAACGTGAGCGTCAAATATTTTGTTAAACAACAGTTTCATCATTTCATCATCAAAAAACACCTCCGAGCAATTAATTATTGAACTTTTCATAATTTTATTGGCTCGATACGATAGCTTATTTTTTAATACCAAATGGAAAAGATGTTAATCAATGGAAATTACCAGTATCGATGTTCTTTTCAGCTTTGTCCATGATATCTAGGTAACTGTTGCAATTTCGTACATTGGAATCAGGCACGACTTCCTCGTAGAACGTGATAGCAGAGCCGTAGATTTTCTGTGCCGCGTCGGCGACCGTTAGCACGAAGGTTGAGAAAACAGGCTTTGGTTTGCAAGCGACTTTCGGCCAGCATTCTATCGTCGCACCCATGGGTAAGCAAAACATACCCACGGAATTCGGGAAAGCGAAACTGTTGTAGTCCGTCATTGGATACTTGTAGAGTATCGTTGGCTTGAACGATATGAGATTGGCCCGATTCATCGACTTCTTGTAGCACAAAAATACGTCGCTGCCGAGCATGCCTTTATTCAGATTCTTGTAAATCGTGCAGAACGCGTGGGGTGTCGTTTCTCCCTTGTTCGGCAGGATGACGCATATGTCCGTCACCACCAGCGAATTACAAGGCATTCTTTGACTGGCTCGTCTGTAGGTCACGAATATTCTCGAGGTCGAATTGTTAACATTCGCCACATATCCATTCGGAGTTTCCGTTATCATCGATGCGTCTTGCATCAGGCGTTCTTTCCCATCGATTATAACACCTGAAATAGACATTTCGATACAATCAATGTTATTTCATCGAATTAGAAACAAAGACGGACAGGATAAAGAATAGAATTTTGTGTAAACAAACTGAAAATTAAAAAAAAAACACACTTCAATATCAATTTGCACAATAATTTTGTACCTATATCGATGAGCGGCGGTTTGTCTCTTCCACGCCGATAGCACAGGAAACATTCGTTGGTCCTGAGACTGCCGTGATTCAAATCGGCGAGCAGACCAGTGACGGTGTGCTCCAAAAGTGTGTAGCCCTCGGGGCATTGTTCTCCGAGCGCGGGAAATATAACAGCAAGATCGGTGATGGGAGCTTGCATGTGCATGTCCTTGAGATGCGTGCCTTCCTGACACCAATCCTCGAGTTTTTCAGATTCATCGCCGAGCTCGGAGTCGTCGTCCTGGCCAGGCAGGCCGGCGACGACAAAATAATCGGCGACTCGTCTTTCGTCCATGATGACGCCGGTGTTGTCAGTCGAAGCCTACTAATCTATTCTCAAGAATCAACATAATATCTCTACAACCTTATTCAGCCTTGAATACCGAGTACAATATGAACCAAGTTGGAAAAAGTATCTTTGAAAAATCTCTATCGGTCTCTATATTGCACTTTCCATCGGATACATTGATCTACGCACAGCGACTTTCCGTGACTCCCAAATTAGCATATCGGCGATGCGAACAAAGTACGTTGCGAGGTGCTCGATGAAAATATTCGACGATCCGACCTGCGAGATATCCCATCCGTGGCACGTGACACTGAATTCCAATTTACGGTTAGCACACCTGCTAATTATAGCGAGAAACTCGAATGTCAGTGTTTTTATTAGTTAACGAAAATTACGTGTTGAAGGTTAAGAATCTATAAATCTGTATAATCGTCATCGATAGGCTTACGAGAATCGTCGTGACTGTTGCGAGGTGACGAATCACTGGAAACTCTCGTTATTGATAAGAGAATCGCGAGAAAAAGAGAGGACGAACGGCTTGTTTTATATACAATAAGAGCGTCGAAAGAGCGGATCGACGAACGACTAACGCACAATCACAGACACATTTCCGGTGAGCGATGAGCGATAGGAACGAAAATACAATTGCAGCGCTTAGCCAACGACCCGAACGACTCGTGTATTCTTGTCAAATCACTTTCCACAATAATCAAACACCAGAAATTCATTAACGACGAGACGACGACACGAATTCTTGAGGTTAGACGTCACATACATGCACACACGCTCACAGAGAGAGAGAGACACACGTCACAGTTTGCCGAGAAACCTTGAACAGTTCCTAACAACAAAGATTCTTAATACTAACAGTTAAACTCTGCTTTATTGCTTCTTTGCCACTTAACTGCGCACTCGTAATACACTTTATTAGGTTGACGTTGGGCGCGATTATCGAGTTAAAAATATTAGAAAACCTGTACTTCTTGGACGGCCATCTTTCACGAGTGCTAAAATGGTTGACGGGAGAGTGAGTTCGGTGTTGTTTTTTTCTTTTACCTTTTTATTTTTTTCTCTTTTGTGTTCTAAATACGAATAAACTACGTAGTTGTCATTTGGATGTACTTAGCGGGACATTGTATGACAGGCTCTTGTTATTGTTGTTTGAGTTGAGGCGGAGTGAATGTTTTTTGTGAGAAAGATTGGAAATGGGGATACAATCCTTGATCGGCAACATGTTGATGGCCATCGGAGAGGGATTGTAAATGGGTACTTGTTCAGTGTGATTTGTAACTGGACAAGGACTTTGGTGAGGCGACGCGTGGTCGAGACGTGAACGGACGTGACGGGACGTCGTGCGACATAGGCGGCTACTGTTTTCAGTGGTCAGCGGCGGGGGGAGGGAGACACACGGGATGCATTGGCGCTCCGGAATATACCGAAGATCATCGATCGTTCGTCACTCGTATCGTTTCATCGGCGCGTCGAAACTGTAACGTTCGATCGAGCGTCGAGACTGGTGCGTGACTTTGGGACTGCGGAGCGATGTGCCTTGTTTTTTTGTTCCGTTCGTGCAGGTACGCCGAGGAAATGCAATTCATCGTACGTATTTAGTTACTACCTTCGATTGATTAGCGCAAAAACGAATCAAGTGGAGCACTTTGCTCGCTATGTAAAACGCAACTCACGAAGTGGCTAAGCGACCACCAAGCGACGTGCGTTTATTTATTCGCGGAGGTAGACGATGAATGCACTTCAATTTAAAGAACCTTTTTTTTTAAATCATCGTGAAGAGCCTTGAAACGCGCGTTTTTCGCAAGGAAATATACGGAAATAAGTTGAATGTAGCGAAGAAAAACACAATCGACTTTGATTTTTCGATCGAAACTCAGGATTTCTATTGATAAACATCGGCCGGCGATCAGCTGTGACGCAATGAGTTAATGATACGGTATCGGTGATGTAAACGTTCATTATTTATTCTCGAATTCATTTGTCATACTGTCTCAGACGCAATACCATTATACAGATATCGATATAAATACTTATATGCACTTCTATATGCAGCCTGTGTATAATGCAAAGCCACGCACTCCAACGCGTGGAAAAGTAGACGATGAAGAGTCGTAATGATTCTAGAATATCGAATTCCGTCGATTATTATTTTTTTTCCGGACCCCTATTACCATAAATATCACGTGATTTGTGTACTAAACGATTATTTTTACACAATACTACGATTGTTCATTGAAAAAAATTATGTAGAGAGACGTTATTTCGTTTGACAAAATTTCAAAGTCGACTTAGAGCACCATCAGATCTTTCTTCGTGAGGCTGTTCAAGAGAATTTTCTCCGTTGTAACCGGACCATCTGTAAGAGAGAAATGAAATTCAAGAGTAGAACGGAAGTGTTATCAATGCCGAGCTATCGCGCTTACGGATACAGACCTAGCGGGTACCACGCGTCCGTATTTCCGGCGTCCGCTCTTGCGGAGTCCAACGCGTTCCGAATGGCCAAGGGAATGCAACAGCTCATACACAGAGGTGGTTCACCGGTCGCTGAAAAATTAACAATTTTTTTTTACGCTTCATCATCGACAATTTTTCTTTTTCACTTATTTTCATTCAATTTTCGCTTGCACAAATTACCTTTTGATCGAAGGACTCCCGTCGGATTTGGTGCGTTTCGACGGAATGTTACTCTGAAATCGACGGGTATGTCCTTTGCTCCTGGTGGCTTGTAATTCTAGAAAAAAAAAAAACAGATTATAAATTTTTATCGGAATTCAGGATTTGATATTCAAAGGAGTTAAAATAATGTATTAACAAGGAAAATCAATTCAACTAGTGATTAGCGGAAAATCAGCTGAGAAATAGAGTGTCGGAGCATATGTACGGACGAACGCTCGTACGTCAAAGATGATTTAAGTAATTTGCGCAAAAGCGTATTCTTGACTGAATTTAAATGGGGCAAATGGGTGCCCGAAGTTATTTGAGTATTAATTGCAGACTCGAGCGAAAGTACGGTGAGCTTGGGAAAAAAGCCCATAAGTTGGACAAGGAATGGTTAATAAAACGAGTTCGCTAATCGAAACTGCAAAGTTGTGCTGGAAACACGTTCCAATTAAATTTTAATACTCGCCCGATTCAGCTACTCTTCTAAAATTTCAAACAAGTCACTTTGCTCGTTCCGCGTTTCAAGTTTCGCGTTCTACGTATAGAGTTTGAACTCTGATGTATTTACGAGATGGCAAAGATTGTCGCGCAAGTTTTGAGGGCAACGGTGATACACGTTTTCCCGGTTTATAAATTTTTCTTCGGATATCCATACCCAAGTTCTGTTATTTGTGAGAACACCAGTTTTCGGGTCATAGATCAATTCCTCGGTGGTCCAGTAACCAACACCCATCACAAAAGCACCCTCGACCTGACCTAAATCAATTTCAGGATTCAAGCTAATGCCTGCATCCTCCATTATGTCGACTCTCTGAATAATATGCTGCCCGGTCAACAGGTCAATCTCGACCTCTGCTACGGTAATACCGTAAATTGGGTAAGGCTGAAGACTCGGATCTTTCGACAGCCTGTTAAATAAAAGCGAGAGTTACGTGCTGATTAATTGCCTCCTTTTTACACTGTATATTGCCACTTACATGTATCGAGCACACAATTCGACATCTTCAGCATGAGCAGCCATGACCAATTCCTGCCAAGTGGGATTGTTCAGTTTTGTCTTAATGGGTTCCATTCGCTTTATTAACTCTTTGCAAGCCATCATGGTAGCCTGAAATTGCATTTTTCAACCGATCAATCAAATGACCGGACAAACTTTTTTTTTAGCTGCAATAATATTTAGAAAATCTAGATTCCAATAAAAAGGATTAGGACGAAAGTTTTTAGGGCTTGGCTGGAAATACATGTTAATAACAGCAATTGATTAGTCGAAATAGCAGTGAATAGTTTTCACACGAGTCATTCCCATTCCCGAAATACATCCGTGGTTGACAATAGAAGGTAAATATTTACGTAAGCGCTAGATTCGCTGGTGAGACTGCCTCCGGTAACTGAATTATTCGGCGTAATCATGTTGTTGCTCGGCTTAACAGACACCATGCTCAAGTCGATGCCCAAAGTGTGCGCCGCTACTTGAGCAACCTTCGAATTAGAATTTCAATGTTATCGTATCGATGTATCTATCGGATACTCGACAAAGAGCCAGTAGTAGTTATATCGATGAAGACCTTTGTGTGGATTCCCTGTCCGCACTCGATGCCACCGTGAACGACGGAAACCGTACCGTCACGGGCGAAGATCGATACCATTGCTTGAAACTGTCCCCAATACATCAGTGGATACTTCATCGTCACCAGTGATATTCCCTTCTTCTTCCAACGATTTTCCTGCCCAGACATTTCACACGTTCAAGCTTCAGTTCAAAATAAATTGACCAAATCCTCATTATGCCTCAAATACGTTAGCGTTAGTGTGAAAATAATTTTCTTTTTAATGTTATTTTTTCCAGTATAAAAACGTAAAAAATGGGATTTTTACACTGTTGAAAACTCCGACAGCTCGTTTTCGAGTTTCGTAATCGGAGGATTTTTTAATATCCTCCAACATCGATTGCAGCGCCTCTTTGTCAGTTGGATTCATATTTAACAAACGCACTTCCAGCGGATCCTTTCCCAGCGTTTTCGCAATATGTTCCATAATGCTTTCAGCCATAGCTATGCCCTCCGTTGATGCTGAAAGCATTGGGAGATTGAGTAAAAAATTGGTGTTCGGATCGAAACGATGGTATCCCTACCGGATATAAAACGGCGCGATTCGACATACCCGGAGCTCTGCAGAATGTGTTGGACGGTATATTGGTTTTTGCCTCGAAACCATCGCAGCTCCAAGTTTCCGGATCGTAGCATGTATAAAAGTGATGAACGAGGAACGGTGCGTGTAACTCGTTGAACGACGAACCCCCGTTGCCCCAATGATTCGAATTGAGGTATTGGATGAGTCCCTCGTCGTTAACACCCACCTCGTACACCTGTCGCGTCGAGTATCGCTTACCCACCGATGCCATATTACTCTCGATGGTCATCACGAAACGGGTCGGTCGATTCAACAGGTGACAGACCAAAGCGCACGCACACGAAACTGAAGTCGAGCGTGAAATCTTTGCACCGTATCCACCGCCCAGTCGTCTCACGTTGATATTGATACTGTGGATCAGCATTGAATTACATTTATCTTATCCGCATTGCAGTTTACATGCTCCAATCCAAGCACAACATTTTTACAATTTTTCTTTTGCACATTCAGGTGAAATTAGCAACACGCGATAATTAAAATAAAATAGCGGTGGTATGAATGGACGTGCATTGATATTATTGAAAATATTAGTATAATCTTGTTTGTCCTCGAGACGACGGAGTATTGTTCGTATTAATTATTGCTAATTTCACCATATTGTAACGATCTTCCTTAATGAGACGTATCCTCAGTGACTGGGAGAGGGAGAGAGAGAGAGAGCAGATTACCTATTGTTTGGCACTCCGAGGCAGGAAGCTATGGAAACCTGCGTGAGATCCATCCACTGTGAAGCTGGATAGACATCTATACCATCCTCAGTAGGAATGCAAACGCAGCTCTGCGGTTCCATGGTAAAGTGATACTGCGATCCGCAATTGAATTCTCCCTTGATAACGTGCGTAGCATTATTGCCTAAGATCATCATTCACCATGAGATGATACATAATTATTTTCGCGCTTCGTGCAATGTAATTCGTTGGGGAAGCTACATAACAAAATTGTCACGACTTCCGGAGAGTTACAACAATAAACATAAATAAGGAGCATAATAACAATAAGATAAGCGATCGAATAGAGCTATGTCAACCTTTTCGCTTCGCTGGCATGTTTGCAGTTTGCAAGAGCCGAGTTTTATCGCCCGAGGCAATAACGTCGTGAATTGTTACGATCGCTTTTTCGTTCAGGGTGTCCGAGTACGTGACTTTCACCTTCTTGACAGCCTCATTCGCTAGAGCGTGAGTCTCCGCAACTATTACGCCAATCGGTTGACCGGCGTATTTTATATCATTGTCTACGAAAAGCTGCAATGATAATAAATCCGTTTTTTAATTTTTTTCTTTTTTAATTTAAGGGTTGAAGTTCAAAACCAGTGATATTCATTCAAGAATCTCATTTATTTAATTGTTACCGTTGAATTAAAAATTATGTACCAATGCATTTGAGAATATTTTATCTATGGATCTTCCGAATGAGTATTACTTGTTTTGGCCGGATATCTTTAATGAGTCGCAATATCTGCTCGTTATAATTTTTAGTAGAAAATGATTGTGGTCTTACCGGTTCGTCCTCGTCGAGAAGCATTTGCTTGTTGGCAGAATCGATGCAAACATTTTTACCGGGTATATCTTTTGCAGTGAAGAACGCTATAACCCCTTTCATTTCCTGCAAAATATCGTTTATCTTGCTTGAGACATCGAATCAAAGTGCGCTATCGGAAAGACGCCCTGAGACTACCGCGTATTGTCTATACGAAAAGTTTGGGTACAGCCGAGAAGAGAATAGCGTGTACAATCTACTGTCGATCGCCCGGGCTACTTTATGAGAGGACGTTAAAGCGGCAAAAAAACTAGGCATTTCATTTTACGATCCGATCATACAGTTTGATAACTCGGTGGAGTTTGCTACTGACCAGAGCATCCTTGGCATCGACGCTCGCGACTTTTCCGTTTGGAAATTCCGTGTAGACATACGCGCAATGGACCTCGGTGCTGTCAGTCGGTATGTCGTTCACGTATTGTCCCTCTCCTGCTGTCTGGTATATGGATTCCATTTTTGGTACTGGCTTGTTAACTGGCCACATATTTTTGTCGGTATCATAGTCGTGCTTTCCCGACGACAATCCGCGCTCCAGAATTGTTCCACCGCTGCGCAATCTTCCATCCACATTGTCCGGCTTTATGCTCAAAACGTACTGCAACAATTATCGTGTATAATTACGAGTGTTCGCATTCCTTGGAATTCGTAGCTGTTAGGAAACAAGAGCATCGTTTTTCTAAAAGCACACCCACATGATAATTAAGGAGTAATGGTAGTTGTTACTTTATGTCTTCGAGTTCTTTTTATGTGCTCCATTTCCATAATTATTTCGCTTTTAAAGGGGCTCCGTCAGCTTTGAGTTCACAAAATTGGTAAATTTGTATTTTTTACGAAACTATTATTATGATCATGCTGGAATTTTCTCATTAGAATTTACTTTCATACTCGTACCTTGTAGAACAGGCCAATGGCAAGAGTTTTACGGAATTCCGGTGAATAGTCCGGGAGCTTGTGATCGGGTTTAAGCTCAGAATCTAAAACTTTGATGGCTTCACGGAAGACATTTTTGTCGAGAAGCACTTTTCCCTCAAGGAACGATTCCGTAGCAGTTGCGTGTAGCTATTATTATTATTATTTTTAAATATTAGTAAATGTAAGAAACAGTCTTTGTAGTGAGAAAAATGTTTCATAATAATGTAGCATTGTTGTCCACTTACGAAATCGTCTCTAATTCCCCCGATAATTATATTGGGCTTTTCCAAGACCTTACCAGCTCCATCCAGCTTGAAGAGAAAGCCAGCATTCACGTGAGCGTGAGCGTTCTGTGCTCTGGGCATTATCTGCACGTAGAACAACAATACATTGTGTAACAGTACGAAATCTCAGGCGCTAAGTGATACCGAGAACTCCACGAGCTTCTCACCTTATAAGAACGATACTCGTGCTCGTTACTCAAAGCCTTTAGGACTATGCTATAAATTATTTTGTGTTTCATGTCCGTGTTTAGAAACTCGAGGAAACTCGTGACTTTCTTCGTAGCAGGACTTTCCACTGAAACGTTAATTCCTTGATTTTATTACTTTAATGTTCATACTGCCTACTGCAAAATCGTGCCATTTATTATTATTTTCCATCCCCTCTGAAGAGCAATAAACTACGTAAAATATGTTAATTTCATTAGCATCTCTTTTTTCGGGCGGAATTTTCATTCGGACATTCTCAATATCTCAATAAGCTTTAAAAACTCGTCCATTAGAAAAAATCTTGATATCACGACATGAAGTAGAGCGTTAAGAAATTTGTTTCTTGCCACTGAGGAAGAAAGGAACGTTATAACGAAGGCTCAGTTTCGTTTAAAAAAAAAAGAAAAAGGTTGAAATTTTGTTTGCTGGTATAGTGTTGACGGTGAGACTCACGAATATGCATCTCTGCCCCGGCGGTCTCGAGAATGAGAAACAGGTCCGACGGAAATTCGCGGTGTTTGTGCTTTATCATCAAATTTCCAGCGAGTGTTCCTATCTGTAATGAAACAATTTAATGTAGAGGCACGTTTACTATAGAATAGACGACGTGACTGAACATTGCCGGTGTGCAAGGGGGAATATTGCATTTTGCCCTGTTGCCGGATATTTAAACAAGTTTTCTCATCGCGTTGTACGATAAATTATGTAAGTGGTGGGCTTGGGCGGGTCATAATACTCACGTTGCGAACTGGTACACTGGCAATGAGGTCTATGTGATTGGCCATGTGGCTCAAGTAACCAAATCCTGGCTCCTTGGAGAATTTCTCGAAGGTATTCATGGCTACGGTGAGAGAGACGTTTCCACCAAGGGTTAAGGTGTTGCTGTCTTTTACGACCCGATGTAGGTCAGGAATGTCATTTACGTCCACGTAAATTTCTGGCTTCTCCAAACGATAAACGCCTGACACCCGGTAAAAGCTTCGTTAAAGTGTAAATTCTAAAGACTATAACGGCATCGCGGTATGCAGTTTTCCGAGTCATGGAATCAATCTCTTTCGGTCTAAACTCTCGCTTCTTCAGCTCTGCCGGCAATAATTTTTGTGTGCATGGATGAGCACAATTCGAATGGGAAAAAGGGAAGATTTTTAAATACTTTCTTGGGTGAATTATTGTGAATGATATTCATAAAAATACTCTTTTCCACAATATTTTTTTAGACTGTACGGAAAAAAATATTTTTGTATTCACTAGAAAAATCCTGACTCTTTCGAAACGTTGATATGCCAGTAAAAGTGAAGGGATCGTTGAATTTTTTTATCTGCAATTTTGATTTTCATTTGATAGTGCTCGTCTCTACTGTAGAGTAGTAATTAATAACTCGTTTTAAGCTCACCGTGCGCGGTATTTCCACCATTCAGAACGTAGGAAGCATTAGGATTATTCGCGAACACGGAAAACAAACTCTCCAGGGACAAAATTTTGTGAAATTGTATATCTCCCATATGCATGAGCACCATATCCGGTTTGTTGACTGTTTCCTCGTCCGAGCAGTCGCCTTTACATGGCTGTCCCGACTTGGGACACGTTTTCAGCTTGTAGAGCTCCTACGACAGTCGTGAATAATTTCTTGATGCAATTGAATAAATAAATTCTTTAGACCTTTTTGCTTCCTCATAGAGAAAGTTTTCCTTTCACGGAACAAAATTACTTTAAGACTTTCTTAGAATACTCAGAATGGACCAAAAGTCGGGAAAAGCGTATTCGTTTTATCTAACTTTGGAATAATTATAGCTATTATAGCAAATCATTTTTTTTGGCTGTTTAAAACTCAATAGTAATAAAAATTCGTTACCTCAATATCGTGAATCTTTTTAGCCAAAGCAGGATCCGCGTCGCTGGCAAAACCCTTGAATGTATCCAGGATAGGCCGATACCCCGTGCATCGACAGATGTTGCTCCCAAACGAATTTTCAATTTCCTTCATAGTCAGCGCTTTATCCTGGACCAAACTGTAAGTTGCGGGTAGCGTTGAAGTGTAATCAGGCTTGCAAAAAAAAACCGTGGGATAACAAATGACCCCGGTATGTCTCTCATTAATACACGCGCCGAATGTATATTATTTTTTAATTATCGCTTTTTATAGGTGAAGAAAATTCCTTTATTGCACGTTAACCGTTAAATTATACATGTAATATGGATGAAAACCGAGCGGTCTTAGATTTAACTTTATTCCAAAGAACGTATACAACTTGATTGCAAAGAAAAACAGCAAACTTGATAGTTAGTTTTAATTAAAGTACTCCAAAAGCTCTTGGTTTGTGTTGGGTTGAGGACTGACCCTTGCACGGCTCTAGTTGAGCAGTGAAGTTAGTGAAATATATGCAGTACTGACCTGTACATATTCATTACCATGCCCGGTGAACAATAGCCGCACTGCGAGCCGTTCATGTCGGCCAGAGCTGCTTGAATTTTGTGGTATCCCTTTTTTTTGCTCCCAATTCCCTCTATGGTTTTTATCTTCCATCTACAATTTCAACCTCCTATATTCTTTATCGCGTTGGACTTTTTACAATTTTATAGATCCTCGTGAAGAGTTTATAAAAGTCAGTATTCTCGAGGCAAAAAGTTCTCTTCGGATGGGAAAATTCGCGTTGAATCGAGAGCTCATTCCATTGATAATTCATGGACCGTTGTATTATTCAAAATATTCTCAACTTTTTTGATTGTAACGAATAACAAAAACGTTTGCAATTCCCACGTAGAGATAAATTTAATTCTTCGATAAAAAAAAAAAAGGAGACGCAAGACAGAACGAAGCAGGGAAATCGTATCATCTTCTTCAATTAACACTTTCATTGATCAAAGTCTTGCCAAATAAAGCTCTCACCCGTTGCAGATAAGTATCGGGACAAGGCACGAATTCACGGCCAAAGTTTGGCCATGAATCTCGGCGCTGACGATACAAGCGCCGCATCCTCCTTCAAGGCACATCGCCTTGGTGCCCTTTAGTCTCGCGTGATCCCTGATAAAAACGTTGAGCGACGTCTCCGGGCGTATGTCCTCGGTAACTAGAAAAGTAAGAAGAAAATTTAATCAATGATACTGTCGTTACTCTTTCCTCGCGAATATTGTTTTTATAACTTGGATATCTTTCTTGCGTTAACCATGCACAAAACGAGTGCGACAAGAGGAAATAAAATTGAAGATAAGGTCAAAGGAGAGAATGATGGTTAAAAAGCTGAAATGCAACGACAAACTAACCATCCTCAAGCCGAGGGTCTTGTTAATTCAATCGTCCGCTATAATCCGTTCCATAATTCAGTAAAATTAAACGGAAGAAGGTCTAACGTAATTGGACGCGTCATGTCCCGAAGGCGTAGAGATATATTCACAGAGCATAACTAGGAATAAACGTACAATTTCCGACAAATGATACTTTCGGGAGCTCGTTATACTCTACACTGGCTATCCGCTCTAGGAAAATCATTTTATGCATCGTTGAGTTCGAAAATAAGACAGAGAAAAGAAAAAAAAAATTAATCGTGCATTTAGCGAGGCAAAGCATCGCGGAGAAGTTCTCTAATACTTTGCCAGAGAGATTTGCGTGTGTCTAATGTGATGGTACATATTCGCCTCGTGCTCCGCACGTAATAGACACTGCAACGAACAATCGACTTCTCAGTCTCAGCGTAATAGAGTTTATTCAACGCCTTCGTGTCCTCTTACCGAGACGAAATGCAATTGCTGTACCAACCTGTGTAAGGCTTCTCGTTGATCCATAGTTGCACCGATGCTTTTATCTCTTCCCTGTAGAAAAAAAGAATATTTCGTGAAAACGAGGTAGAATTAATGTTACGAAATCTCTACGTTTCGTATATATTCTTTTGATTAATATTTTTTAAACAGGAACGCAAAATTGCAAAAGCTTGCCCAGAGCTTCCGGAAGCTGCGAGGACTATTGGAAATGTGCAAATTTTTTATTTGCATTCTTGCGTTTAAAATGTTTATCGAAACAATATTTTTGAATGACAAAATATCGCATAGTTTTTACTTTTTGACAGTTTATCGGTACAATCTATCAACGCTATAACTTATAGTGATTATTGTTAAAAATTGTTAAGTCCCGCAGCTCAAAACCTCGGAATAAATGGAAAAATACAGGCTCTATGCTGAACACAACTTTGCTCTTCGTCATTGCCTTTAATGATGGTAATGATTGCGGTTACCTACGACGTTAAATTTCGTTTTCTGACTAAATGACTAATAATAACTCGCAGACATGCATTATGGCAAATGAGAATAGGGTATAGAAGGAAGCCTTGAAAGATTTCTACTCGTCATTTAGTAATAACAATGATTTACTATTTGTTTTTTTGTGTCTATTGTCGCACTAACTTTGTCGTTCAGTAATGTCCTTTTTATTGGTCCATTTGCCTTAACGTAAAGTCATTTAAGGTAAGGATAAAGTAAGAAAAATCACTCTCAGAGGATGTGCCACCCGGAGCACTAAAGGGTTCATGTCGAGGCTATTACCACGGGTTATGTAGCACAATATTATCACTTTGACAAATTTATGTAACGCCCGTCGCTCCCTAGGTACACCGCTGCGTTTAATTCTCGTTTTTATTAACGAAAAAAAAAAAAAACAGTGTTGATAAAAATCAAGGGAAATATAACAAAAATTTAATTAACAGCAGAACGCTTCGTGAAATATTTGTTCGCTTCGAGGAAATTGTCGCACATTGTTACAACGATGCCGTAAATCTTCATCAAACTGAATGAGAGAAAACGTAACATTTTAATGAAATATACGGGAGCAAAAGAATTAAATCACCGAAGTGGAAATTGATGCTTTGACAATAGCTTTCTCGGCTTACCCGTTGCAAAACATCATCTCTCATCAAATGGATTTGCATCACTGAGCCGTTTGATGCGAAACCCGGAGTAGATAAATCCTAGCGATAAACGCAAGGCCTACACAAAAAAATTTAATCGCACATACACATTCAGCATCTTTTCAGAATTTTCATCGAGTGTGTACGACGTTATCCGATGGCTCAATACTCTTATGTACAATTTTTTAAAGGAATAGTTTTTAAATATATAAGATTAGATTAGAATTTAATTTGTTTATTTTTTTTGGAGTTGTTTGGAGCGAAGCATTTGTGGACCTTTCATAGCTGTGAATTTAATTGAAATCCGTTACGTACTTCATATTTTATTACAACTAGTATATACTTTCACTAAGTTAGAATTTAAATTGGTTAGTCAAGTTGATTCAGGCTGGGATTAATAATAGTAGTCAAAAGCAATAAAATTACTTCCTTCCGTAATAAAGTAAAAATTTGCTATCGGAGCTGTACATCTGTGAAATCTGACAAATAATGAAGAATGAATGTGCGAGTCTCTGCTATGGACCGGTTTTATTAATTATTCCTATACTTCCATTTTTGCCTATACATATAGCTAATCAGGAGGAATAAAAAAGCGCGTCATAATGAAGGATAATAGTGGTGGTACTCTTCAGAAATTGCATGCAGCGTCTGCGACGTTGTTTCAGGCTGTTAACGTCACCGATAGAACTACAATCTACGATGCTATAATTGCTTACGATCCACTGTCGTCGCGTCACCCTCTTTAATTTACTGCCGGGATTATATGCAAGCTGTAAACAAAGCATATACATTGCAACCTTCTTTACTTACGCTCCCCCGATTTTGCCTTGTCCCATTTCAGTATTGATTCACGAATTTCACTCAGACCGGAGAGGGAAAAATGCTGTTTGATCATTAAACACGGAACGCAGCGTTGGGGAAATTCTCAGGACAACTGGACACTGGAATCAAACATATATCAACAAAGGTCGTAGAACACGAAGGAAACACGGTAAGCACAACAATAATAAAAATTCAATTCTACTAAGATCCGTAAAAAATTTGCCGGTCTTACCAGCGCGAAAACAGACAATTTCTTTCTATTCTTCCACTATTCGATCCTTTATACAGTGGCACCGTGTCCCTCCCACCATCCAACTATAGTGGAAGGGTTAAATCTGTTTCGTGCAACGCAACTTGGCTGCACGCTAGTCGATCATATTTTGTAATCAAATCCTACGATAGAGAGAACAATTACAAGGTAATGACAAAGAGTTACGGGGATGACTCGACGGATTAAAAAGCCTACTAATATCGTAGCGCCCAAGTATACGCGCGGATAGGATTCTTCGTCACTTCATTGCCTTCTTTTGAACGATACGTCGTGATGTGCACCGCGATATTCCGATGACTGCAGCATTGACTCGGACACGATTTTCCGTTTTCACTTTGTCGTAAGAATTGTAATCACTTTTTTGAAGAATGTTTTTCAGAAACAAAAAAAAACAAAAATCTGCGATACATTTTTTTAAGACTCATCGAAGGCATCGGGTATAGTACATTATTAGAAATTTCACAGAATCGATTGGAAAATCTTTGCAGTGATTTGCCTAGCGCAAAGTACTCTAACGTTTTAAAGCGAACCTTACTACGAGTCATTACTCGCCAAGCCTGGATAAAAGGATTGAGGCTGTAAGAAATAACGATCTATGAAACTGAACCAGTTAAGTGCAAAGGAGAAGTGGTTCGCTCCTTTCTCGAGAGGGTTTTTTTTTTAAAAAGCGTCCATTACTTCGACTCACGGGGCGAAATATTCTTTTATCGCGTAAAAATGAACATGCCTGTGCTGCTCTTTGAGCGCTGTTTATTTTATTCGTTTCTGGAGAAAAAGTTATGAGTAACCGCGAACTGCGGCACCTCGATGGGCTCTTCATCTTGGGCATTACCAACTCTGGTTGTTGATAACGTTGCATGCTCTCAGAGAACCACATAACAGTGATAAATGTAATATTCAACGTCTTTTATTATATTTTTAATAATACAATGAGATCTTAACATAACTTATTAGCACTTGGGTATTCATTAATATACGATAAACCATGCATTTGTATTTTTCAAGGTGAAAAATATTTTCTCTCCTTTTTTTATCCGTCATACCTCACCATTGCGTCGATGTACTTATATAATTTATAAAAGTAAATAGCTCATCACTTTATCCATTACAATAGCGTAAGAGATTTAAAAAAAAAAAACTAGGAATTATTTAAACTTCAGCGATATCGCGTAAAAATAACGTACATTGGTACAACCGTGAGATCGACGCGAGCAGATTAAAGTTACTAAACATTATTTTGACTATCTAATGTTCATTAATCAGTTCCCAAACAAGATCTTTCAGATCTTATTCAATGTAATCCTACGAGTATGTGGAAAACTAATTAATACAAAATCAATAAACGTAAACTTTGTAGATTTAAAAACAAAAAAGAAAACAAAATTATATCATTTGGGTAACAAACTAAACAACTCGATATTAATACATTTTTTATCGGTTTTTTTTTTTTCTTTCGAATCGCTTATCGGACGGAGCAAATCTCCAGGATCATCTGTCCGATTGTTAATCAACAGTTGAACAAACGTTTCAACAGAATAATGCTGATAGTATAATATGTCTAATATAGGAAATGCTTTAGTGGAACGTATCTGGTTTCGTTTGACTTGTTAATTCAACAAGGCACTGAGTTTTCGAGAGCATTTACGGTTCTTAATTAGCCTCGATACCGATTTTTTCGGTGGACGTGATTTCCGTGGAATCATTTTGCATCTCCTTTAGCGGTGATTCGCACGTCGTCGTGTCCGGACTCTCCCGTATCACATCGCTCTTACCGTTCTCGTGTACTTCCGATTTTTCCCGTTTTATCTTCTCCGACTTGACCTTCTTCAGGTTCTTTTTTTCCTCGTACGTCGCTACCGGAGGCTTCTTTTCCGGATCAAAGTGGCAGATGAGAACATCGACTAGATCTTCGACGGCCTTCTGCTCTGCCGTTACCTTATCCTTCACCAGTTTCTCCAGACCGTCGCGCTTATCGTTGTCCCACGCTTCCTGAAATTTTTTTCGACAAGGAATTAATTACCAATTCAGGCGAGGATTATAATTCTTCAGGTTCGAGTTACGTAGTCGAGTTTTGCATGTTGCTAACCTGAAGCTGCTTGAAATCGATGCCCGATTCGGCGAGAAGTCTACGCAATCTACTGGCTTGCTGTCTTTCACGTCGAGTCATGCTCAATAGATCGAAGATCGGTTTCAAGCTGTTCTGTATCACCAATACAACTTTTAAAGCTGCAACAAAAAATGAAAATTGTAATTTAAAAAGAGGAATTACACATTTCCCGAGGAAACTTATTAATGGTTGTTATCGACAAAGGAAAATTTTCGGGAAAAAAAAAAAAGTTTCATTGAACTTTCAGCATGTGATATGCTATTCGTCGATTTACCGGCATATTCCTTTTCTTCGATGGAAATCGGGTGTACGAATTCTCTTATAAACTCTACAGTAGCCTTGGCAGTCGCGTCACTGTCGCCACTGCCGACCTCTTCATTTTCGTCGCCAGTGCTGAGATGTTGCACGATCTGCAGTGCGAGTCGGGCACGATGGACGGCGCTGTTTAATTCCTCCTCCTAAGAAACGGCACAAATTTACGTGAAGATGAAGCGTTGAATGGCGGTGCGAATAAGTGGCAAAAAACGTCGTACCTGATCGAGAAAAACGCGGGAAAGTGTACGCAACGAAAAGCCTTTGAGGGAATTGGCGCACTTGACTTTGGCAATGTCAAAACCGTTTGCGAAGCCCTTGACTGTCTCTTTAAACCTGTCCAGCAGTTTGTACTTCATCAGGGCCTCTATAAGCATGGAGGGATTGACTTTGCGGGGCTCGTGGTGCACGAGAATTACCCCATCCGAAGCATCACCTTTGACCTTCTCCAGCCAGCTAAGGAAATCTGCCAGAGCTGAAATTTCACTCTTCGTCGGCACCACCTAATTGCAAAAACATTCATTCGATAAATTAGCCAACAATTAATAATTGCAAATTAAAATTGTAGAATGAATTGCCGAGTAAACAAAGGTTGAAAATTCAGTAACTTTTAAAATTCTACTCGACTCTATGGCTATCGTTGAATTAACAAAACACTTGTCAATTGCCGAGAATAATAGTTTGGCAATTAATTACCTTGTTAGTGATGCTGTTCTTCAGAACTCTGTATCTTCCCATAGTGACAACTTTGATGCGATGTCTTTTTTTTGCCGGTGGACTGAGATTCTTGAAGGGCATAACGTACTGAGAGTAAGCGGAGCCAGGTGTGTAAGCGGCTATTTGGCATATTTCATCGACGAGACGTTTGCCAGTGGCGTCCATGTCCCAACCGACGAGTCTGTAGTTACCCACAGGTACGCCGAGTGCAGTATTGACTTGCATCGCCGTAGCGACGTCGGTGACTTCAGGTACAGTGGAAGATACCATAATGGCAAAATATGGCAGTTTTCTAAAATAAAAATGAAGAAGCTCTCTGAACGCTCGGCGACATTTCAAAGCCAATAATCATTATAATAAAAATATTTTTCAACTTTGAACCAAAATATATTATTATCTTTTTGGTATTATTGTTATTATTATGAATGAATATTATCATACATTTTGAAAATTGTTTATCTTATCTCCAAAGATAATTGAAAAAATCTCTATCGCGACCTCTATCGCATATTATTATTATTATCATAATCTCGTAGAGATTTATCACGATACGTGAACGATACGCAGTTGGAAAATACGTAAAATTAATTTTCTCGACTTTATTATTAGCGGGTTTATTTAATACGCAAAGTAATGTAGGGAATATACGGGAGGATCTGTACAGGACAGAGACAATAGCGAGTTTATTCGCCGTGCCGCGCGGCACTCGGTTCGTTCGAGCAAACACATAAAAACAGAAAGGTCAAGACGCCTCTACACACAATGACTTTGAGGGACTGTTTACATTCCCGTTGAGCTCAGTGCCACTGTATATATTCAAGGGGAACGGGGAATAGAGACACACAAGCTGTGCGCGGCGACATACATAGTAGCGATATAAAGTGGCGCTAAATCAGTCCACGTCCGTAAATTGATACTTAATAAAAATAAATACGACACAAAGATTCGATATTTTCGCATACAACGCGCACGTATCCAGAGCAGAGGACAAATAATGAATATATCTCTCTCCGTTTCACCGAATATCGCAACATTATACCCGTTACACAGTAAGAATTTCAATAATTCACCTTTCAACGAAAAATAAGTATTTAACTTTGCCTAAGACGCGTTTCACCGACTGCGCACTCAGACGAAGAGATAACGATGAAAAATAAAAACTTTGACGATGCCGTTATTTGATTATGCGCGTAACATGCGGCTGTCCTCCGCTACCTCGTTTTCCTACTGAATTGAGGTCACAAAAATACGTAAAACCGACATACCGAAGATTTTTTTTTTTCCGGAAAACCGGCTACGTGGCGTAGAATTGCCTTGATGATACTTTTTTCCGGATTTTATCATAGCCTGCGGCTTCCGTATGTCGGAAAGTATGAAAAATACGTGTATATATATATATATATATATACACACACACACACACACATACATCTCGCTATGTATTATTCAAAACATCAGCGGTTTTATGAGACAACGTTGTAATTTATCAGTTGCCTGAAATTCTGATAAGAATACGAAAGAAAAAGTCACGCGTGGGAGAGAGAGCGCGACGCGTAGAAAAGAAAAATAATGCCACACGTGGCTGCCGGCGAGCTTCTATCTTTCTCCAACGCGAGCTTCGTTTTGTCTTGTTTTCGTTTTACTCGCTTTATATATTTCGTTACACGCCGCGCCCTGTAATTGAAATAGTATAATGACGGTAATTAGACTCACCTTAACGGATTTAATCGTCTAAGCGTAGCTCGGTTAACGACCTCTTGGACAACTGTCGATTCTCGATGATGGAAGGATCAAAATTGAAGATGTCCTACGTGCTCGCGCCACACCGATGTTCCCCCTATTTGCCGAAGCTACTCTCTAGCTCTGAGGAGCTCCGGTGAGCAGCGCACGTGTCGTCGCAACAGGCGAATCTCGGCTCGATTAACGCATGCGCGCTGTCCCAACACGATCCGCGCTCGTCATAGGCCGTTGTCGTAGTTCACGTGGTACTTTATCTTAACCCGCGAGTTTTAATCGAGTTTGACTCGAGTAGTGATGCTGCGGAGAGCCTCCGAGTTCAAATAGGGCCACGACTCCCTTAGAGCCCAAATTTTCATAGCCAATCTAAATACCTACATTGTTACAATTTGCGTAACTTTGTTATTTTACATTTCTAGAATGTACCGGAATGTTTACGATTCCTAAAAAAAAATCAGTGTATCGATAAAGACAAAAAAAAATCAATGAAACAACATCCGTTATTTAATTGCTTTTTGTAATCTCTTTTTTCCGGTGTCGCACAAAACACGGATACGCTTACCTCCACTGCGCTCTCGTAATCTCTTTATTACGTCCGAGTTGTGCTCGTCTCGAAGCAACTCGAGGATCCTTCGCAGAGACTCTTATCGCGGCAACGGAATATCGGATAACGTCTCGATAACCACACCGAAGCGTTCACCGATTACGCGGCAAATGGCGAGAGAAGAAAAGAAGAAAGAGAGAGAGAGAGAGAGAGGAAACGTCCCATCAGTCACACGATAAAATACGCGATAGTGGCGCTCTCTTTTTTTTTCCTCACTTTATCTCGAAACAATCGGATCGCGTATTGCCATCTAGTTGACTCACTGCAGTCCCGATGCATCCGAAACATACCGTTTCGTCTAATCGCCTTGTACCGGCCGGTAATTCGAGGAATATTGTTTCTCGAATATTCCATCGGAATGAGTGGTCGTGCCGCCCGCCGCGTCGCGGTAATACTATGAGGTGTCGAGTGATTAATTGCGCTGGGCACTAATCCGCGAGATTAACATCCGTGACCGATGACAATGGATGACGTGTAGCCACTACGCCCTTTCAGCCCTCCACCGACACTCCTGCAAATCGTTATTAATTACAGCAAACAAGCAATCCTCCGATCCATATTCCGAGCCGCGGATAAACATTGATTAAAGAGTATTTCGGGTGTCGGGTCAAGCGATGGAAAATCGTTAAGCAAATTCAGTATGTATTTTCTCTCTACCCCGGAAATATACGCGTGAATTTACGTTTAGCGTCGGACAGGACACGGATCCCAGGACAATGTTTCGACGTTTCCACGTACAAAAGCACATGCACGTCCCTCTATCTCCGGATACTTTGGCCGTTGGTGTGCAACCTCCAATGTTAAGTGCCTACCGGGCATTCTCTGTCGGTTCAACCACTTTTTTTTTTTTCTCTAACTTCACAGATTAAAATTTTTTTTTATCATTCGGGCATAGCAGTTTCGTACTTTTGCATTTTGTCTGGTATTTTTTTTGCATACGCCTTTATAGCCGATCGATTTTTCAAGCCGTTTTCATTTCGAGAACCCGAGCGGTAAAAAAACAAGAATCAAACACGCGCAACGCCCAAAAATTCCTGGAGAAAGGTGAAATCTGGAAAAAAGCTTGGAAGGTGTTCTCAAGCAGCGGTGAGAGTCATGATGAACAATATTTTGTAGTAATTAGCATAAATATCCCTGAGAGACATTGAATGGAAGAAAAATGTCTAGACTGACGGAGAATGCCTAATATAGAGAGGCGAGATGACTACGGTGGAACAATTTCGTAGGAGGAGCCGCGGGCGTTCAACGACCTCGTTTTAACCCGCTGCGGGGATGATGTCCGAGCGGGCAAGCGAGGGGGAGCTGCATCCCTGCTGGCCACAGGCCTCTGGCGAGCACTTCCTCCCCCACCCTCGTATACACATCCCCGATGGAAAGTCCACACATGCGCCAACACATTGAATTGCAACAGAGTATAGAAGCGGCGCAGCAGCAGCAGCACCGTTAGCATTTTCGTTGGCCGTCGTGGTGTTCATTTCGAGATCGTGCCAAACGGGGTCCGCGTCGCAACGTGCAATGTCCCTCCGCCGCTCGAAATGCATTAGTATCTCTGGGCGTATAGTTCTCGTCGACACATACCTCGAAATAACCCGATTTCCCCGACGAAAATTTATGCTCCACAATTACCTGGTCATCCGAGACCACAAAAATCCCGGTTAACTGCGCGCGATCACAGATTAGTGGTCACTCGTTTGCATCATTAATTTCAACCTCCAAACTCTCCTCTGTTTCGCTGTATATATTTTTTTTTTCATGTACATTGTACACTATTGTCGAGAATTCGCATGCGAAACGACGTCCGAGCGTAGCAATGAAAATAGCGCTCATTACAATAACGAGAGGCTCCCATTAATCCTTGTAATGAGTCGGAATAGCAACCGCGCTCCCTCTAGCGATCGCGGAATAAAATATTTACGTATTTACTGACGTCACGGGAGTCGCGTGGATACGATAAACGAGCGGAACAATCGTTTTTATTTCCACGAAGATGAATATAAAATAAATTGTTACTCTTTGCCAACCGTAAACAGTGAAAACAGCGTTAAGCCCCCGCACCCCCGCTGCTGCTTCTCCGACTTTCGACTCTCGATAGGTTCAAGGAATCGAGAAAACAAAAAGTTGAATAAACCAATCGATTGTGGCGCGCGTTGTACCGCTCGCACTGCCGTCTGTGTGGTGGTATCGTGTTGTGTTTTTTTTTTATTCCCTTTCGCGTTGCTCTCTCGCTTGCTTTTGATCGCTATATTTCTTTCTGCCTCGTGCGGCCCGTCGAACGTTTGAGCAAAAATCGGGAATGCAGTTCACGGTGTGTACACGAAATTTCTGCGAGTTGCTCGTCACGCCTTTGGCCCAGAGGTACGTATAGACGAGGCATCACCCCCTCCCCTTCTGTACCTTCTATACTCGCTCTCTCGGTTCCGCGACCTCTTGGCAATCGCGCTGGAAATCTTATCCATCGATCGGAAGCTGATGCACACACGGAAGGTTTACTACTGTAGTGTACGATGAAGTAGGAGCGATGGGAAGTGCAAGCTGCGGCCCGAGGGCCTCCACCGGTGGGTGGGCTTTCGAGGGTTTCCTCGCTGTTGCCATAACCTGAAAAGGAAGCGATTCCTCTCCTCTTGTGTATTGCCTCCTGTAACAATATATATATATATACATATGCACACAGATAATAATAATAATAGATAGCTATTGCTGAAACATTGCACATCTTCGCACGTCCAAGTCCTGAGGGGCCTCATTAGATATAGCGCAGGTGTTCGATATTCAGCAGCATAACCGATGCCCCATAGTCGTACGCTAGTAACGGGTTACATTTAGTTACGTACGGATGAGCCCATGAATACGACGGAATATCCACGTCGGATGGTACAATAAATTCGCGAGTCCCGTTCGATCCACCGGAAGGTGATCGAATCGACGGTAATAATTTTCACGCGATTACGCTGTAATGAAAATCTCATTGAAATAATTTGCGAATACCGAAAGTTTTGATTCATCAATTTACGATATTGCGAAACAGTGTACACCCGAGGATGGGAAAGTTATATACGGCTTTTACGGTATGCAGATTTTTCGTGGCATCGTAACGTGAAACGGAAAGCTGCGGAGTGAATATATAATATGGATAGGCAATGGGGAAACGTTGCACGGGCAACATCTTTGCACGTGCCAGTCCCGAGGGGCCTCGTTAGATATAACGCAGGTATTCGATATTTAGCGGGAAAAGCAAGCCCCCCGTTGGTCTATGTTACTCTAATGGGTCACATATGGTTCCGCGCGGATGAGCCCATGAATATGACAGGATATCCACATCGGCGTCTGTTACTGAATAAATTCGCGAGCTCCATTAAATCGGACGGTGGACGAATGAACGGTAATAATTGGCGTCCGATTTCACGAGAGCATGGGAATATATACATTGCCTTTTTACCGAACAGTTTTCTGGGGTTTCAATTGTCAGAGAGGCAGATTTTGCGGAATGTTTCTCGATGTGACACGGACGGAAAAAAAAAAACGATTTTTTTTTAGACAATTTCACGCCGATCCATGATATTTTTAGAAGAATATCTCGGCTAGCTAATGTGTTTTTTTTTTTTTTTTTTACGGGATGAATTAGGGGTGTCGGAGAATAAATTTACAAAATTACGATACGAAACGCTAATTTTCTTTTATTGTTCCAGTAAAAAATTTCGGCCGATGGGAGTCCGATGAGAATCAATGAAGAGCGGAGTCGTACTAAAATAATGCACAGAATTTGCATGGACGTTATGGGTTGTTACGTGTTTTAGTGTACATCGCAGGGATTCAGGAGGATTTTAGCCAACTAGTACACACGTTTGGTAGTATGCACTCAGAAGTACGGAAGGAGAAGCAGAAACGGCGCTTTAGGTACTCTCTAATTGAGTTAATTAGTAGCTGGAGGTTCGAGATAATCCCTTCGGGGCTTAACGCTGTCGGGTTATTTCCCGAACGGTGCAGGAATTGCAAGCAGTGTGAAGGGGTTGCGGGTATAGGTGATTCTTGACAACTGCTCCTCATGCGGCGAGCAGCTCGTCATTTAATCTCTTTCCCTCGTAACAGCTGCCTTTTCCTTCCACATTACAGCGACAAAAGTTGGCAAGGTATAATTGAGAGGGGCTGGAAACACATCGGCGTACACGATTTTGTTGGAAATAATTTATAATCGAAAGATCCTATCGATCAGCCTGTAATATAGTCCATAAGCAAACTATGTCGATTAATTCGAAGGGTAGTTCAAATCAATCAGTATTATACCTCCTTCCACAAGTACATATAGATTGTCGAGTGACTCTGGCAGCGTAGAACTTTCGATTGCGGCCATACGTAAACATTGAAAGTGAACTCGAGGCGTTCAGCTCTCTCGATAATCCCCTGTTCCCTCGTGTAATCACAAACGATAATATATGTATGGCATCGATTCGAAAACCGATATAGTAATTATCACAAAGAGCTCCGCTGTTCCTTTCCTTTTGTATATTCCGTGAATACCCGTTCAATATACACTCGTAATATCTATAGCGTTTTATTGGTAATTATAAATGTTCTTTGATATACCGAAATATCATAATACAATGTAACAAATAACGCATGGGTAGGTTAAAAACAAGAAATCAAACAACTAAAGGGCCAAAGGATTTCGTTGAATCTCTCTGAGGCAGATTCATCAATTGATTCGATAAATGAACATTGAATTATTTATTGTTCAAGGAAAAATAGAAGAATTTTCATGGGATGATATTACTGAACATCGGATTTCGGATTCACCATCAACAATACATTGTCGTTAATGGAAGGGACTTGCGAAGGGAGCGTTGAGCGGCTTAGACACGATACACATGGATCACGTATCGAATAACAATTTCACGGTGCTAATGTCCGGTGCAGTTGAGTCTGCGGGAGCTGGAATTGGCTCGGAACCTCGAATCCTCGGAATCGCCGTCTCGATGGATTTAATCTGGCTGAGATAATTTCCAAAGTAGCTGCAGCATACTCCGATAGACTCTGGGGGGTCGTCTGCGAGGGCCGAGCGTGTTGAGCGTGTTGGCAGTGTCACGAAAAGGCTTCCGTTCCGGGTGAGCTGATGCAAGGGAAGTACCGGTAGGTAGAAGGATAGGAGAGGCGAGGAACTAGGAGATGAGCGTGCTTCGCCGCACGGGAAACATTATCGTAGGGAATCGTTTGTCTTACTTAAACGCAGAGAGGAGGAGGGTGGTGGTCGGTGCGGCGGGCTTGACGATGAGCCTGACCCGTCTCACTCGCCCCGGGGACCAAAATTTCTCGACCCTAATCCCACGCTCCTCTTCTTACCGAACGTATCTCTCCTTACGGGGCAATCAATATTTATTACCGGTAAGCCACGCTAACTTCCTATAGTCACACATATACTACGGCTAATACATGCACCTTTTTATACAGTCACGTCGAGAGGAGCTTGTGTCGGTAGTCCACCCTTATAGTCTAATGGATATACGAACATTGATTGACCGATTACGTTCCTTCGCGATTTTGACACTGGCTCTGTATCAGTACGTACTTTTACCTCCACGCGAATCGATCATGTATCATCTACTTTGCATGTCAATTATCTTTATACCTCAGAGAATGCCATCGACGTTTTGTAACGTTAGCTTTAACTTTTGCAGCCTTCGAGTATTGGGATGAGCAACGAGGACATGGATATACAATTCTTACCGGGATTAATAATTCCAAGTGATTATTATGTGAGTACTTAATTTTATTATATTATTTTATCATGGTTTTTATCCGGGTATTATAGCCCTGTGAGTAAATATTTATGGAGTTTAATGTGTTTTCTGGTTAAATATCTTATTTCATAAAATATATTGTGGCTTTGAGGCGAAATGATATTGATGCATGCGCGCGAAATTGAAATAGGGAACAAAAAGCGGACAATCATTTATGAGAATCGCTTGAACGCAGCGAATTTTGGATGTTCGGCCGGTGGGCTCGTTTCCATTTATGTTCGCGGATATAAAATCCGTGGTAGCTATAGGTAATTAATCAACCTCGTGCTATCATGAATAGTCGGGGGCCGTTTGATTTATTACTCGATAGCCAGGGTGAATCTACTATTGATTTATCTTTGCGTCGCTAATAGGGTTAATGTCAATTTGATGCTATCCATAAAGGATACTGCGCATTAGCTACTTTCTTTCCATGGATATATGGCTAATATGTATACCGGTGTTTCGTTAAAATTTTATTAACGGTTTTTTACACTGCCGTCGCGTGTTTTTGCGTAACAATCAATTCTTGAAAAAATTGCAATCAAATCACGGCATTAATTTTATTGGGCCCTTAAATAAATCTATTTGGTAACGACAACTAATTTCATAGTGGGTTCACCCAATTAATTGGCTGGCGCATATTTAACCGATAATTTGGTTTTCTAATAACTATTTAGAATACGACTTTGATATTCGAGTGGAGCTCATTCCTACACCAAAAGCTTTAATAAAAACTTTAATATTCATCGTCCAATGCTTCGTGTATTAGTAAATAAAAACGATTTTCATAGATACGCACACATTTTCGTTGTACGAAAAGTATGTATCTACAGCGGGTGATGAGGTTGTGAAGGTAAAGATAATAACGTTATACGTGCTCCAGTGTTTGCACGGTTATCGCGTTTCCATTTAGTCTGAAATAGTTGGAATCGTCCAATTTTCTCGTTGGTTCCGATTATTTCGTTTGGTCAATAGATACGTGATCGCAATTCCGTTGGTTCTGCGGTGATGCAGGGGTGCGGTCGGTAGGTGAACTGTAATCGAGACGTGTATATAAACCGCCTCGGAATTCTCCCACAGCTTTACCGTGCGATCTCTCATGTGCTGGTAATCAACGGTCTCCAATTAGAGCTCATCGAGAGCTTTTGTGCGCTTGTTTCGTCCTACCACGACCGTCATTACCTGCGTATACAACCTCGGACGTACATGAGCACGAAGCGCAACCAATAAAGATTCATTTTTACAGCAAAAAAACTGCTCCTTTGTTTTTATATCGGTGAACTTCCCGATGCTGATGATGCACACGCTTCGCAACACCAATCTGCCAATCGACATCGCATTTTATTCCGATTTTATTGTGTTAGTGACACGCGACTTGTTTCGTTCAATCACAGAATCAATGTGTCGATGGTCAATGGTTTCGTTTTTTGGTCATTTGTTGTTTGGGGCTTTGTCAAAGACAAATAACGATGTTGTAGTTGCAGTCGTGGCATCTTTGGCTTATCCCTTTTTCGTTGTAGACTTCACGGTTGTAGTGGATGATGTAGTAGTTGTCTGAACGATAGGTGTTGGCGTTGTGGTTGCGGGATTTGTCGTTGATACCGCTTTCGTTGTTGATTCCTTGTCTTCGGGTTTCACGGTTCCTAAAATTCAGATAAAAAATATTCCAATTTCTAATTATTTCAAATTAATTCCAAAATATAAAAGTAAAGAAAATAATTTGATTGAAAATTAGTTTGGATGAAATGAAGAGTTAATGGATATCAAGTTGATTGTGGAATGTACGAAATAATTAGAATGATTTGAAATCTAATGGGGAATGTGGAATGACAAATTTGCATAAAATGCATATCGTATTAATAGAGAAAGATGTATTGCGACAGAATGTTTGGGGCTTTTATCGGATTTGTGATTTCGTTGGCTCCCTGGTTGAAATTGAAATATACATCTTTTGAATTGACAAGAGCAGGCGTATCAGCAGCCGTGGCAATGCCGCTTTCATATTTCAACTTTTCATCTCTCGCGCCACCCTGCGAACCGTTCTCGTTTTCTTTATAATTTTCATTTGAAATGCTTCGAATGCACGAACCCTGAGTCCCATTGGCGTCCGAATCAATTTCCTCCTCGCTCGGGTCCAGGAAATCGAATAAACCGGAATCATCGATGCAATCGGCTAGGATGTCTACCAGCTCGTCGATCACTTTCCCCGATAACAACTTTTTGAAAATGTTGCCTGCGTAATCTACGTCGTTCTCGTGGTGATGCTGCTGCTGCTGCTGTTGAACGTTATCCTCGTGCGATGGCTTATTTTGCGACGAACTTGTGCCGCTTTTCATTGCTGGTTGATGCCGGTTGACAGTAGGACTCTCTGAATCCTCCCACAGACTGTCCAAAATTTTCCAAAGGACGAATCCATCAGCGGATCTTCCGATAACCACGAATAAAAAAATAAAAGTGTAAAAGAGATTTTTCATTTTGGTGAAAAAAAAAAAAAAATCAAATTGCACCAACTGTAGCAGTAGCTTTAGAGTTTGTTATTGAACTGTTGAATTTCTACTGTTATCTCATATATAGGCCTATTTTGGAAAGCTGTAGCGCTCGACAAAACGATCGTTGTTTGCATTAATTTCTGGGCCGTCGCATCTGTGCAAACGCAACGATATGCAACTACAAATCGTGACTCACTTTCGACGAAAGATGGACATTAAATGTAATTTATGGTCCCAGGGGATACCGATGGTTTATATGCTTAAGGGTGTTATCGTTATTTATTCGACTGAATTTTAGGAATGTTTCGAGTAATGCATGTTATATTTAGCACACGAACGTTTCGCACTAACTAAAAATATATTATCTTTATTTATCCGTCGAATGATTTACATGCTAGTAATGAATTTATAAAAGTGCGCCGTATTTTTAATAGACACGTCAATGTTTCCATCGATAAATAAAGGAATCGCATTGAATGTAATTGAAAAGTTTACATAAACGAATGTTATGAGTACCGTGACAAACAACGATACGTTGCCGCGGTTCGTTAAATTTATATAGTTATAATTGTTCCACGTAATCGAGGGCACAAATAATGGAGCCAATTATTTAATGAAAAGTTCGTATTCGCAACGAATGTCGCTTTCAAAAAATATCTGGACAATACATAGAGCATAATGTTCGGGGAACGGGAAAAATATTTTGTGTAACAGTTGCAACGAAATGTAGTTAAAAACGAAAATAAAATGAAAATAAATCCCAATTATAGTATTGCAAAATTATCAATAATATTGAAAATGACCTGTATAAATGGAGAGGTGTCATGTAGATACCGTTGTGCCCCAGATTTTCACATCATATTATTAACAGTTTGAAGATAATGACGTTATGCGTGCGTTGAGCTATTTGAGCGTTTATCTCATTTCCATTTCATCCGAAATGGTTGAAGTGGTTCAATTTTCTCAAATATAGTTACAAAATGGCACTAGACATCGGAAACATTTTCCGGGGGAGTGAATATATCTCCTGCAAAAGATTTTTATATGGAAATTCGTGTACTCAGACCGAACGGGGTCATCTTATGGAACAAATTGGATATTCCAAAATCAATTTGTTTCAGGGCTTTATCCTAAACTTTGCAGCAAAATGGTGGAGAATAATTTACATCGATAAACTTGGCTACACGAAAAAATTCCACTCATGAAAATGTTTCACCTCTACAGTTTACCCCGTGATAGTTCTTATCATTAAATTTTCATTTTCTTTATTTCTTTATTCCTCGGTGACTCGAAGGGACTTATACTTTAACTAAATTTATTCATCGCTACGGTTTGCCTCGAGAATATATGGTTGGTAAATTCCATTGCGAAATTAGAGTGTGGGTACTCGTGTTCTTTGCCCTTAGCATCGCAGTGATTTTTCCTTCACGTTCAAAGTGCGTTGTAAATTTGCATAACAACCGTACGTGGAAATAGCTCACTTAAATTAAGTAAAAAGTGACAAGAATGAAAAATACGGTGATGTACAAAGGGCGAAAGCCACTGGGATTTATCGCGGGAAAATGCTTATACACACATGTAAATAGAGACAAACCGCATTTTTCGCGTCAGACGTGAATGCACAAAATTTGCATAAAAATCTGCATGCAGACGATCAGCCAGGCGTTTCCATATCAGGGGGCCGGTGCAAGCAGCATTGACGTGTCACACAGCGTGTACGGAATGTTCGAAGGCACGATACCATTCCCGTTTTCATAGACCGCATGCATGTACTACGATACGCGAGCTCTAATGCGCCGATATAACTATATTTCCGCAGGTACACGAGGTCCATACACAGCACGAGGATGTGAAATATCGAGGTGCGGAATGGCCTCGCATAGAACGTCAGGCGCAAGAGCGTATTAAAAAATGTGGATAAAAAGGTAAATATAAAAATTGAAGAAAAGCGGAGGTCGGAGATGCGCGCCACAAAACGAGTCGAGTTAGAACCTCTCGCGTTTATATTAAAAACTAGCCACCATCGAAATGTACTCCACGTTTCTTCCACCTCCTTTTCTCTCCTCTTTCGCATCATCCTCCTCCAACTTTTCCTTCTTCTTCTTCTTCTTCTGCTTCGCGTCTCGATGCTCTGGCTCGCGGCGGTGCATTCCACTTATTTATGCGTCCAGCAAACAGCACTTCGACTTTATAAGACTTCGCTTTCCGAAGGCCATTGTAATTCAGGAGCACCGGGAATGGGCTGTGCCGGTGCCGCGCCGCTGGGCCGCGAGCTACCGGCAGCAAACCAGTGGTACCAGCGGCCTCCTGGGGGTGTGCATTGCGTCGATGAATCACCGAGTGTGAGTGGGAGAATGAGTGAGTGAATGGTCTATGCCAACGGAAGACAGCCTCAACGAGTCGGGAGATAGATCGATATCCATGACTCTGCGCGATCTTCTCCAACTTTTCTTATAGATATTTAACGACTTCTGTGCCTGCTTGCACTGCGCTGTGCGCTTTCTCTCGCCCCCCCCCCCTTTCTTTCTCTCTTTCTTTTAAAGTCCTGAACTCTAATCGGCCGTTATATGCTTGGATAGATGCTCTATAGATGTATACTGCCATAAAATTCTATAGCTAAAGTACAGAGGGATGTATAGGTATACCAAAAGGATATCGATAATGAGCGAAACTCATTGAAACGGTACTTCACTGTCTTTATCAGTAATGGATGGGAAAACGAAGGATAAAGGAGAATCGTTGAAATCGGATGGGAAAATAAAAACAATCGGAATCATTTAAATAGTACCTGCATTTTTACCTTATTTTCGAGTACGTGGACGGAAAAGTGAAAGCAATTTTAGGAAAGTATCCTCAAGCTTTTACAGACACCATTTTATATACAAAAACTCATCAATAACTTTTTTATAAAAAATCGTGTCTCAGAATCCTCGGATTTTTTTCGCTGTGAGTTCCAGATATGGAAAAGTAATGACAACGTACCTTTTAATGGTTCTCCTCCACCTTACTTTCCATCCCACTGCGCCATTTGACATTGCGTTCTGCCGTGACGAACCTCGTTAACTGCAATCCACAGTCGGAATTCATAATTCCTTATAATCCAGGAGAAAGGGTCGAGGACGTTTAGAGTGGAAAGGGCTTTCGATATTAAATACTTCAACAAGCCATCGTTGCAATTCGGAATATTTCACCGTATATGTTTATCGTACGGATATAATTTATTTACAAGAGTAAAATATTATATACAAGAATGCGTTGAAAAGTACGCATGGAACGAAGGAATGTGGACGCAGGGGCCGGGGGGTGGATAAGAAACGGGGGTTGGGGATGTTGATGAAGTATGTTGGAATGAGTGGGAGACCTATTGTTCGAGGAAATATGGGGATTTACGGAGGAGGAATGACCAAAAAGGAGAAAGTGGATTGAAAATGAAATGAGGGTGTTCTAGTGGTTCGGGATCTGTTAATCGGATGACACAATTCTACGATTATTCCAGTATTAACATCCGCATGTCGTAGAAAGTATAATTTTTCGAGGGTTAGGGTAAAGATACATTATCGGCGTATAAGTACAGCATATTGTACAGAATACTAATAAGTACGTGTCTACGCCGACTTTTTTCTTTTTTTTTTGTTTTCACTTGGGTGCCATTTCCACTGATCTATCACACTTTGTATCACTCACCCTCTATGTTTTTCTCCCTGTCCTGTTTGTTTATTTGGTTGCTTAGTATTTGCGTTACTTTTAATATCGTGACACTCATCTTACATATAACACTGTTTTTTTAACGTCTATGTCAGGGCTGGTTGGATAAGGAGCGAGGATATCGAGGTTGGAAACGTGGTCGTAAACAGAGCGCTATCGCCTCGTTAAAAAATCCACGAGTATTTGATAAAAAAAGATAAATAAATAAGAAAATGATCAAATAATAATGCAGCTCCGGTAAATGTGAGCGTGGCCACGGTGGTCAAGGAAGTGGTTGTTTGATTCTCTATTTTTTTACTCGCAAAACTGAATCGTGGGAGTTTACACAGGCGTCGAATGAAAGTTTACACTTGCTACTCCAATATGTACATTTCAAATGAAATGTAATAATAAAAAAAGTGTTTCGCAATTGAAAAAACGCGAGAGTCTGTATTTGATTTCGTGTTTTCCCTCGGTTTGGGCGTTGTTCCAATAATTGAAGCAATTTTACATAAAATAAAACGGTCATGCCCGAAAAATGAAAAATCATGAGAATTTCCATCGGTAGTTTTTCTGTTTACATAACACGGATGTGATACATTACAGTGTACGGAGGGAATTTTTCTACAGGGAAAGGGTTGGGAGAGGTGAAGGAGGTGATTCAACGCCGGGTTTACCGCGTTCTTAACCCTTTGGTCTGCTCAATACATCTGAGATCAGTATACACATAATCATCATTCATCCGTGAGAGTATGCAGCGTGCGATAAATGGGAGTACAGTCGAAAACGGTCTCGACGCTTGAGCAAAGTGTTCCGTCAGCCATGCACGCTCACTCACACACGTACTTACGCACTCACACACGCGACGCAAACGCACATCCACAAACCACGCACGCACACATCATTTCAACAGCCCGCAAGCCTCAATTCTCAAGTCACAATTACAGTTACAACTGACGCACGCTCGTTGTGTAATAAATATACTCAACGACATTGAATTTTCATCTCTCTCCATATAACACCCAGCAAAACGATACAATAACACTTGTGGGCCATTAATTGTTCATCGTTGATGTAGATAGGTCAATTGGTCGTTCGACGAACTTCATCGGAATCGTTATAGCGTCGATTTTCATACGTCTGTAGCATTTGAAAAAAGGAAAAAGATATTTGTATTGAACGGTGACTTGTGCTATCAGCTTCAATTGTCGTCTATAACATAGTATCCGTATAGTACGGCATCGAAGTCAGCAACGTTGCTGCAACCAAATTATTCACAGCTCTCATCCTAACCATCGGTTCAAAAAAATTTTGAACCCCCCGAATATTCCCATTGCTTCAATTTTTTTTAAGTTGCACGCTGTATCGGATCATTATAGCAGGTGCTAAAATTATTTCAGCCAAATCGTAAGTGTCAACAAATTTTGGTGAAGCAAATAATTTTGTTGCAGCAAAGGTGCTAACTTCCGTGCCAACTTGTACAATGGCATGAAAATTAGCAACGTAGAGAATCTTCAACATCCTTGGATCCGAGTTAGCTCTTTTTTTTTGTCAGCTCAAAGCTAAAGTCCATGTCATCGCATAATTTAGTCTGGTCGTGCATTCATAACATGTAACGAGAACATTCGGATTCATTTCCTTAAGATCCCGCACAATCGCATGGAAAATTAGCAACGTCAAAAACCTGCCGGAAATTCCTCGTTAATTCAAATATTTCTTTGTACATCAAAGCAGGAAGTAAAATTATTTCGCCCAAATCTGTTGTTTGGAAAACTATTGGTGACTGACAATGATTCTGTCGTAGCAATGTTGCAAAATTATGTGCCATCGCATAATGTAGTTTGGCCGTGCGTGCGTAGCATGTGGCGACAATATTCGGATTCATTTCCCTTGCATTTTCGTGTATTTCCGCCCGCCCTCTTATATTCTTCCAGACGCTGTCTGTAATATTGAGATGCGTTTCGCGTTGGGAACGCCGCGTCGGCAGCAACACCACCACCAGCACCTGCATCATCACTGATGGGATTACAGGATTGGCAGATATTTCCTGCATGATCCATCGAGTCACGTAGGCCTTTTCATATCGAATTCCTCGGTCGTAGCCCTTCTCATAGGTCTCCTCCATCGTCGGTATCACGAAATCGAACATTATTGAGTTCGGAGTTCGAGTCCTCGGAGGTGGCGAGTTTTTTGACAGTGATACATCGTTGGATAGTGTGAGGAACATTTCCTCGTGTTCGTCGTGCCGGTCGGCCGACCTGGCTTCGTGAATTCTGACGACAAAACATGTCTCCCAAGTCGTTTAATAAATTTTCCCTTTGTGGTCATTCATTGTCCCCCAAAGAGGCGATGATATCGCACACGACATCCTAATATCTCGATGATTGAGCTGAATAAGGTACGAGGCAAAGGTTCTCGGGTGCCTTTTCATCTACACAGAGAAACACGACGGTTTTTCTAGGGTTTTCGTCTTTGGATATTGGGATCTTCGGAGGTTTGGGAACACCATCAACTTGCTACACTCGGTAGAAGCTATGATCACTACGAACATCTTTCATTATCTCATGTTTATATGTACCAAAGACGCATTGATGCATCGGCAAATTTGTCCTTTCTCTTGTGCCAGTGACCGAGATATTTTCCATAGGTATCATCGACGGAATATCGAGAATTCGACCCTGAAGACATTCCAGAGTCTTGTTGCTTGGATATCGAGACCCTCACGGAATTGGAAAACCGATCAACTTGTTTGCCTCGGGCTGTGTTTTCTTTTATTTGGGAACACGATCAACTTGCTATGATCAACACCGAGATATTCGTTTAGTGTCATGATTGTAGGTATCATTCACGCAGCGATGCCTCGGGGAGTTTGTCTTTTGTTTTGTGCCAACGATTAAGTCATTTTTCATGTGTATCATCGACGGAGTGCCGACAATCCAACCCTGTAGAAATTCCTAATGGGCTCTCCGGAGTTGAAGAGTTTCAGTTTGTTTACACAATTTGTCCACACGATCAGACATGAAAAATAGAAAAAAAAAAAAAAAAAAAAAAAACGAAGCGTCGACGGCTTCCGTAGGTCGGTGTGACATAAAGTACGTGCTTGACAATTCCACTGTGTATGACTGTATGTGTGTGTGTGTGTGTGTGTGTGTGAATTTTTTTTGTCGTGATTTTTTGTTTTACTTTGACATTCGTACCGCACACGTTTTTCGTGTTACGCGGATTTATACCAATTGCACGGGTTTTGTCGCGACCACCCTGTCGCGTTACAACCGTGACGAGATGTTATTGTAGACGGAGGTCGACACACGTGCTTCTGGGTAATGTTGTACATGTACAGAATTATTATTCGCAGCTGTTTGCGTCGGATGGATCCGCCTTTATGGAACGCAAATTATCTCAATTGGCCGAGAAGAAATGCGATCGTGACGAGAATCGTCCTCGATGTCGGCGAACCCGCTGCTGTGTTTCCGTGTTGCATCGCCGCCGGATGTTCCTCTGAAATGCAAATTGAATTATATTATTATAGACACTTTTTATCCCCTTTCTTTCCATCCCTTTCGGAATGGACTAGCTACACTTATCACCAAGTAATCGTACATTAATTGCATGTCCACTTTTCTTTTTTTTTTTTTCTACCAACTTTCTAAAACTTTCCTAAACGAATTTAATTTTCCAAAATAAAGCTGACCCGCCAATATATATTTTTTTCTTTCGAATACGTATCTAAACATTTTGTTCCGTATTTTGTGCAATAGAAGCTCAATAATGGCGTTCAAGTGATCCTTTCTCGTATCAATCTTTATTTACCCGATGGTTCACGGTTCAACAACTACGAGATCGATCGTCTTTGCTCTCGATGAACGAACAAGAGACCAGTATCGGTATGGCCCGGGAATCGATAACCGAACTCTATATATACATATATATAGAGATATATGTCAGCTGGAGGTTGTTCGTCGTTTAGTACCCTGCGACGAAGAGAGCGAGAGAGAGATAGAAAGTCACCGAGAGGAGCATCATCGCCCGCGCGGAATAATACTCTCGAATTGTCTGTCTCCATCACTCGCTCTCTCTTTCCCTTTCTCCCGCTCTTTCTCTCTCTCTCTCTGCAGTGTCCTCGCGGTGAATTACAGTGCTTCAGACAGGGAAGAGACATTCTCGCGGGTTTCGGGGTGTTATACCGTGACGCGTTATCGGTGCATACTATACCGTCGGTATATACGGTATATCGTCACCGCCTACACTGCCGCAGGCTGTAACGAGAGTTATGGCCGTACCGATCCGACAACTTTATACGCATACACAGAGCGACGTTGTAAACGGCGTGTAACCCACACAATGTACGGAAAATACACGCCGATAACATTTACACGTTCGATCTTTTTTGCACGTGATACTGGTGTACCCCTTTCCTCCAGCGCCGCGGTCTACACTATACAAATTTTTATGGTACTCACTTTACAGAATTTCTATCGTTTTACCTTCTATATATGTATACATTTTCCCATTATACTTTATTCCCGTACAAGCCAGTACAAACGTTTATGCATCGTTTATCCAATTTATTGCGCGTTTACTATGAAAAAGCACCTGTCACGTGATCTGCAATTTTTCCTTTTAACGCCCGGCTGCACCCACGAAGATCATCGAATTTTAAGTTACGTTCATGTGGCAAGACTTAGTTTTTATGGCGCTGAGATTTCGCGTGGAGTATCGGTCGAAACAGGCGGTTTCTTTATTTATCTGCAGGACGGTGTTATAAATACTTGACTGTCTGCTTTAATCAATGGTTTCCTGGGTCATGAGGCTCAAATTGGTTGCTTAAACATTGAAGATGACCCAACTGAATTTATTAGCCTCAAGATTAACAATTGGGTTCGTGTAACAAGCTTTTTCTTGGTGTTTGCCGTTGAGTGGTGAAACGCGATTTGGTCCTTGGCCCATCCCCCGAATTTCCAATCCTTAGTCAGTGGTTTCCATCCTTTCATTCTTTATTTACAATACTTTCTTTCCTTTCTTCTTCTTTTTTTAGCGTACGGATCGTTCACTCCCTAGCAATAGCCGATACATATTGTCTTCGGTTTCTTTTCGACAGGTGTATTTCTTATTAATCCCCCGGAGAGGGTTCGAGGGCATGGGCTGCTGCTGCTCCTGTTGCTGCTCAAGCATCTGCTTGGAGAGGTTCTATCGAAGCATCAGGGCCGAAATGGAGGTTCTACCATCAACCCAAGGGTTCCCTACTCCGGATCTGTAATACCACGACAATAATACTGCAAGAGTCGAGGGTTCCAAGGGATCACAGATATATAGGAGCCGTCGGTATGAGAGAATTCGCCGCTGCGTAGATTATATATGGCGCACTTGAACCGATACTTGTTATATACGGTATATCTGTATATAAAAGGTATGAATGTATCATAGGCTACTCCGGGAGAGATATTTTTTTCAGAGCCACTGACGGCATTTGATATTCTACGTAGTTCCTGTACCGTTTGGCTGTGAGGATTTTCAAATATCGTTTTTTTTTTTCTATTTCGCAAACGACGCTTTTGAATTTCTCGACAAATGGGCATGAAATGGGAACTCGCGAATTAAATATGTAGTTTTTCTTCGTATCTCATATTATTTTACGATCCAAATAATATTGTACTTTCGTTAAAATACACGCGAGGATGGATTTCGTGAAGAAATTTCATTAAGTCTGCCTATAAACCAGTGCAGCCGATGGAACAGTAAGTTACTTTGTATCTACAGAATTGTACTTTCGAAAGACATAAGATTCCTCGTCCTCGGACAGTCAAGCGCGAAGACCCACGTCCAACCCTTTCGGAAGAACGTTTGTTCGTTGAAGTACTGTACAAATTCCAAATTTAATAATTCATGAGAGCCGAAGTGAAAGCGTAAAGCTGCCCGCGAACCCAGCCAACTTTTCAGGTGAGATGGTCCGCGACATGCTTCCGATGAAAAAGAACACAAAAGGCTCCGTTAATGTGTTCTGTCAACTTTTACAAGTGTCTTTTGCTACAAAAGACACACGCTTTGCCAAAACTTATTGAAATCATTGTCAACGATTCTTTGGAATTACGAGGGAAATTTAATGAAAATCTTAGTTTTATCGTGTTTGCGTATAAATTGCATGTAGCTCAAGTTTTGGTGGAAGTTAGTGGGAAAAAGTGAATTTTTTATGAAATCAAAGATTTCCCTAAGTGGAGGAAAATTCGTACATAATTGAACGCGGATAGCGGGTAACTTACTACACCGGATACTGCGTCGAATACCGGGAAAGTCCGCCGATCGATCCGCCGTTAGCCTGTTTTTATCTGGCGGAACATGACATTTTTTGGCCATCCTATGATGCGTGCGACTTTTTATTTTTTGCACTTTGCTTTTGTTCCAAACGTGATTTACGAGTCAAAGGATTAAAACAAATGCGTAACAGTTTTAATACGCCACTGCGTACTGATGGCTCAACGGTAAAGCCGCGCATCACTGCACGCTCTCATTAGCAAATGCAATTTTGTTGTACACTCATAAATCGGTAAAACACATTTTGTACTTTTTTATGGACATTTGGAGTGCCAGTGATTTTTTATTTTATTTTTTCAAACCCTCAAGACCATTTTTTTCGTCTATCAAAAAATCGTATACGAGTCATTAGCAAATACGATTTTTCCAGTTCATCTATATAAATTCGTATAATATATTTCGGTATATTTGTATGTATATTAGGAAGAGCGGAGAGAATTTGTTTTTTCCTCGAACCCTCGAGACAAATTTCCTTCTCGATTCTAACAAATCGCATATGTGTTGGCTTCGCGACTCGACTATTTCGCCTCGCTCATTTAATTCCGATATCTCCCTACGTACCTTCGCGAACTTGGCGATTTTGCGAGGGACGGCTGCGACAGCCAAACGAGGAGAAAACCTCACCCAGGCCCAATTTATCGCTTGAATTTATATCAACTGGGCGTTACAAGAAATTCCCCTGCGCACAAGGGCGTGGTAGTGCCGAAATACGACGTCGTCGACGACAACGATGACAAGAAAAAATGAAAAGTCAGGAACCCACTATCGAGAGATCGATAAGCAAGTCAGAGAAACCGAAAAAAAAAATGAGGAAAAGAAAGAGAAGACGAAAGAGAAAATGCGCTCCGGTATGTTCACAGTTCAACTTTTCTTCCACTCTCGCGAAATCAAATTTTTCTCGATATTACGGAACATCGGATTTTCAGCTTTGTTCACTTTGAATTTCAACGCTAGAAAAATTGCTTTTAAATCTGTATATTTTGCAGACCGTTTGGTACCGCAGCGGCAAATTGCGGTATTGCGTATATTTACACTGTGTAACGAGTGACCACTGCAAATAGGCAATTCGGCTTCGTGCAAATTATCACCAAAACATTTTTCGAACGATCATTTATTTACATCATAAATCATTTATTTTTCAATACTCTGTAGAATGATTGATTATATTAGTGAGAATATATGCGAAAATTTGGCTCTCATGTAAATGCAACAGCACAGTCAATATTGCGATTGGAAATTGGTCTCGAATTTATATCACACCAGAGAAAGTAACGAAATAATGGAAACCGGGAAAAACCATTGAATTAAAAAACTTTGCCATCTGAATCCTCAAACTTTTGTACTTGCCTCGTGATACTTAATAAAGACTGATACTATATTCTGGAAAATGGCTCTTTCTGCTTATCGACTTACGTTTGGGGCCGGAGTAATGGAAACAATATTTTATGCATCGAGAATATTTAAATTAATTTATATCATAATGGACTTGGAAACAATTCCATTAATATTTAACGGCTGGTGAGTGAAATTACTCAGTTCGCTGAATCTAAGTGAGAGAAGTGTGAAAGTTTACAATTCAGGTTAAGCCGATTGGGGATTCCGGATCGTATTTATACTTAATATATTTATAGTATTTAATTCTCAAACAGTGGGTGGTATTTCATGAAGCGTCAAATTTTTTTTTTAAATCATTTTTCAATACCTGTCTTGCTCAACTTTCGTCAACCGATATTTGCTCTTTCGATAAATGTTCAGGTTTCGGTAAACGAGGCAGTTGTTTTTGTACTTCCGTCGTGGTGCGAACAGATTTTACCCTGTTTCGTAACATTTGGGTATTTACTATATATATATATATATTGTGGGGTGTGGTGCGGGTCGAACGCAACGGGGCAATATGTATTTATACGTATTCCGAGTACGGACTAGCTAGACGATCAGGCATGTCGCGAATCGATTGTACACGTTCGATAAATATTTGCGTAAAGTGTTGCCGGACGATCCACGAATCTCGTTTTACCCTAAACCCAACCCTTTCGCTTACCCTCTGTGTATTTCACTTCCGCACTGACGAATGTCTGTATCTGCGTTGCCATCTGACCGTGGAATCTCCACACACACACACACACACATTTCTAAATAAACCACACGCGCTCCAATGTTTACGTATTCCGTTATAATATTTAATCAGTTGGTTACAGGCAATTTCCATTCTATCCAGGTTGTCGTACCAGCCTATGTGGGTAAGCAGAGCAGCGAGTTGTTTACGGATCATTCGACCGTCGAGAAGAAATTAACGAAACAGGGTCAAATTAACAATTTTGACGATTGGGTCAATAACATCTAAAGAAATCCTGGCCTACGCACCGTCAACATTTTCATTATGGAGATTGATATATTCTTGGCGCAACCTTTCATGTTTTTCATCAGTGATGAATTTATTTCCGGACACAGGGCGTAACGGAACATTGGTTTTGATATATCGTGGGATTGTTCATAATCACCATTGAAATCGTATATCTCGTGACTAAAGCGAGAATAGCAATTTTCGTGTACGTAGGTGGAAAACACGAGCTACCGTTCTTAGTCGGGATGTGCATCCGCGAGGTCGACATGGTCTCTGAGCGACAAAACCACAGCGGTCTTGTTGCAGCTTAATTGTATCATATGGAACGTACTGCTGATCCCTGCTTAATGTTCGAATTTGGTGGTGGTCCAGCGTGGAAATTCGTTAACAAATCTACCTGTCGAGATGATTAATAGATCGACCTGCGTGTTGAAGAAGGGACCATAAGTGAACTAATATTACGCTATAGATATTTACAATAATTAATGCTGCCCTTTGGAGAATCGTAACTTTTCGAAGTAGGTCAATATTTCACTTTCAGAAACGTCGGTAGGTCCACGGTATCATCATTTTTTTTTTTTTTTCTCAGAGCTTCCGATCACTCGCATATAAAGAGATGAGGTTACCGTACCACGTCGGCCGGTTTATCCCAACGATTAATTATAATCACGCCGTATTTTTCGTTTTTATGGGGCCGTCGGTTTAAATGAAAATAATCTTGTGAAAAGGGTCTTTTCAGGTAGGTCGTGGTGCAGAGGCTTATCCGGGATGTCCCTCACTGCCTTTTATACGAATAATAATAATCATAGCCTCTGTGACATAATTCTCTTTTTCTCTTGTTTCTCACTTAGTTCGTAAAACAATTTTCGATTTAATCTCCATAAAACAACAAAGGCTTTTGTCGAGGCTCATCGTTCAGAAAAACCGAAGCATCTATGAGATGCATGTGCCCGGGAGATTCGAGCATATGCCGCTTCATATAGACATATATATAGGGGTGTACATAATACAGCTTGAGAGATACTCAGCAGCTTCCCTTCCGAGGGTCCTTTGACGTTGGACTTTGTGTCAGCTGACCGGGAAGCTACCCTCGGATGTGATACCATCCTCTCGGCATTCAAGTGCTGTCTGAAGTCACCACCGCAGCTTGCCCTCCACATTCCATCATTATTATTCTCCCTTTTATAATTATAATCTCATCTCGTTCTCAGGTCAATATCGCTTACCGAATAATTGCTTACAAAGAGTGAAATTAATGAAAAGGCTCTTGAATGAAAAATTTTGCTGAAACGAATTAATGGACTCTTATTTTAAATTGCAGTGGATATTCCTGTCCTCGGTGTTAGAAGTATCGAGTATTCGAAAAAGTTTGCTGGCTAAACTCACTCGCTGAATTTAGTAGATTTTCGAGACCTTTTAATCTCAGTGGATCGACCACAAAGTAGATTATTTTCTGGCAAATGATAGGTTTTACTATTTATTTTTAAGTCGAGCGATAGAATTTTAACGGTAGAGCGACTTGCAGTTTGTATTTTATCGGTGCTCGGGCAACAAGCGCGCGAAGTATAGTTAATTAATCGTGAAAAACCCGTTCGGTAAAGGCCAATTAATCCGTATCTGGTCACGGTGGAGTGGGCTTTGAGCCTCCCGAATTCACCGGGCAGGAACTGCTGCGGTGCGATCGATCGACGGACCAGGAGGAGGAGAATGATGGGATACGTATACATAATACTGACTCCACTCGTGTAGTTACTGGCATGGGATGCAGGCTCGAAAGGGTGCCATGCACCGGCAGTCATCGGATTTCACCGAATAACCGAGTGGCTGAGAAGTGACGAGTGGCGAGGCCAGCTCAACTCCTCCAAATCATGTTTATCCTCTATTGCCCCGCTCAAAAAACAAGATATTTCAATTTGTCTCATGCGAAATTACAACATTCTCGAATAATCCAACCGGGCTCGAGACTACCCAAATAGAAGGCTCATCGAATTTCGATGCATATTCGGTGCAATAAATATCCCTACGTCCAATTCAATCTCTCTGACTTTAAATAAAAGATAATCAATAAAAAACGCATTCCCCAGTAAATAATCGACGAAATTTTTCTATTTCGTCGGCGAATGGGAAACACCATTAGCCTCAATTTTTTTTTCAAAAGTACAAAACTTATTTGATCGTTGCAATTAATTCAACGAGGTCGCGGCATATTTAATTTTAATCACTGGTAATAGAGCGTCTGCATTCTCGGAAAAGTCATTGCAGGGGAATTTGACAAAGTGGACTGTAAGTTTTTCGCTGAGCACGCCACAACAGAGATATCTCGTTATCAGATATGCCGTAATTGCCCGGTTTGCGGCAAACGTTTCAGGAAGCGTTTTGCGATTACGTGATCAGAAGCGATATCCTGGGGCAGTAGACGCGCGGTGTATAAATGAGACGTAGACACGCAGCCTGAAGAGTAGTCCGACTATGTGCCCCTGCGGGAGAAAACACTCGGAGTAATGGCGGTAGTCATGTCCACTATTAACTTACAACTATATTCATTCTAATCCCCGCATTTTTGCACAATTTTATTTTACAGCTACAAAACGTCGCAAAAAAATTCGAATAAAACTATTTTTTTTAAGATGTAAAATATATCCAATATGCATGGCGGATATTTTGCAGGATATTATTATTTGCATATGAGAAATGAAGAGGACTTGAGAGTAGCATCCAATGTCCAAGCTTAAGGCGGTGTTAAACGGAGTAGTGGAACTTCACTGTTACCAACGCTCGAAAGATTGAGAGACGAGAGATTAACTAGATTGGCAGCAAGCACGGGATCTATCCTTCGCCGGAGGTACTGAGAGCAGCTCGGCCACTTACTAGACTATCCGGGTCTTCGAGTAGCTAGAATAGCTCCCTAGTAGCTTCGAGTAGCTTGATGATCCCTCTCATAGTCAACTTCATTTTTCCCCGGCTGTCGCCATTTATATCCTTCATACTGTCGTTGCTTACATAAAATAAAACATTATATATGCAAACTCTACATTTTTTTTCTGTTTATGCTTTAGTATCATGAAATTTAATATTTTGTTGAGAAACGAAATTTTAATTGGAAGGTAGGATAGTTTTCATTTTCACCAGTGAATATGTTGTAACTAAAATAAACAGCATCCCGAAAAAAAAAAAAAAAATCGTTAATATGAAAATTGGGAAACGTTACTAAATTGCATATTTGCCATTTTTCCTCCGTGGAACACGACCACAATTTCGATAAGCAAGCATCTGGCTGTCGAGCTCGCGGTAGAAGTCAACACCTGTGATGAGTGGCAATAAGGAAACGGATATGGAAATCCGTCAGGAAGAGAAGCAGGTTCGTTAATAACATGGATTGAAATATCAGTTCAATGTAGCCTCGATTATTGAAATTTTTCTCATTGGCCATGCCATTTCGTCGGGAATATTGAATTTATAATTGAATAAATGATCGATTTATACATCCGCGAAGGGGAAACGTCGGCTCGTGCGTTGTGAGGAGTTTCCGCTCGCACCATGGAAACGGAAAGAAGAGCGGGAGCTTGCTCGAGAGATGGGGGGGGGTGTGAATCGAATTAAATAATCCACCGGTTCATCTGTGTTCAAATACATTTTCCCCCATTTTTCTGTACAAATCGGTCGGGATATCTGGACAAAATGTTCAGTTTTCATATAAACGAATTATCCTGTAAAATCGTCGATTAAATTATTGTCTAACATTCACAAAAAAAAATCTGTTGAAATTACTTTGAATCTAAGAAAATACATTTCCCTCCCTCGGACACTGATAGAACGGAGGTTTTATGTTTTGACTCAACAACGGTAAAGTATCCATGTGCATCTTCTGTCCACTGACATATTTATCGATCGAGCTTAGTTTCCCTCTTGCAATACGTTACGCGGAGGATTCGTCTCTCTCATTCGCTTGTTCTCTTTATATTCTTCCCTCTGCTCGTCGCGCATCTCTCGTTACAAAAGTAGACCGCAAATTACAGAGGCTTTCTCACGATCTTCGTCTAATTTCTCCTATTCACAGGCTTCTGCCATCCGAGAACTGATTTTGATGAAGCTATGTAGACTGGGGAGGTTACATACACATATATAAGTATATATACTTTTATAAGGGATAGTGCAGAGTCCACTGAGCTGTATATGGCATGGTACAGCAGCTACTGTATCTGCTCGTGCAGCGAGCGAATGAGCTGACGGGTGGCCTGCAGATTTGTCTCCGTACCGCATCGACCACTCGTTTCCCTTTTTATTCTAATGGACGTGGAGCAAAGATGAGCCTTTCGATATCGCCTGACCCTAATATACCCCACGGACGGAGGGGCTGATCGTTGGCCGTCTTGGTATAATCAAGGTCAGGAGTCTCATTAAAGAGGGCCCCTGAATAAGAACTTGGAAGAATATCCCAGAATCCGAATTCGCCCTAGCCTCTCGGGAGTCCTCTCGTGAATTTCACTCCCGATTTCGACTATATTCCAAGTGTTCGTATACGTATTACCTAGATGTAGTTTATTATCAAATTTCACAGCCATGGTAACCTGCTGGTGAATACTTTTAGAGGTGGTACACGCTGCAGTATCTGCTCTTGGCCGAGGGAAGCTCCAATATGTGGCGGGTGGACGAGTCGACTGGTGCTCCACAAGATTTGTCTCCGTGGCGCATCGACCACTCGTTTCCGCTTTCTTCCTAATGGACGTAGCGAAAATGTGCGGCCCGATATCGGCTGGCCCTAATATGCCCCGCAGGACAACGACCGAATGGCGCACGATGCTCCACAAACCGAACTGCACCGTTTGGCAAATTCACTGTGCATGCTATTCTCACCCGCAGATCCTTTTCCGTGAACCATTAAACTCCGTCAAAGTCTCGGATCTAGTCGGTCACCGCTTCTGCCCGTACACTCTCCGCGCGGAACCCTTTGAGTTGCACGTGCTTTGCATCCCGATTTCTTAACGAGAGCTCGAGCTCATCCTTTACGGGGAAAAAAAAAAAAAAAAAAAACGCGCGGTATATGCGTTTGCATACGATTTCCAGTTACGTTGGAGGAAACTCGTGTGGAGATTAAATGTACGTCGGGTTCGTTTATGATTTCTTACCGTTGATAACGTGGACCTTAACCGTCGCCATTTCTGCAACGGTCGGCACGCAACTGTAGTTACCCGAGTCACTCAGCTTTGCGTAAATGATCCTCAATCTGCAAGAGGAAAAAAATCACGAGTTTTAGAGTTAATGAGTTGGTCGTTAATTTTTGAGGATCTTTTGTATATTTATTCTCAACTATTTTCGTATCTTGCGCTGAGCAGTCCGAAGAAAAAAAAGTGTGGATCCAATGATCTTGACTATTTGGATAATAATAATGTTGGCTGATATACCATTATATGTATATTTTAGTATATTTTCCACTATTATTATTATGGTTATTATTAGAGCGAAACGAAGCTTGCACGAAATTGCTATAATATAGCTGATATTTCATATAAATTTGCATATATTCCATCGACTTTTGTAATGCAAGGTTTATAGCGCAAATAAAAGTGGTATGAAAGGTGTAAGTATAAAAGTGGAGAAAAGGAAATACATGTGAAGTGGAAATGCAGGTTTTACATTGAAATGCGAGGAATACAATAGGCAAATAATGGCTATCTTTTTCGGATGTATATAGGTATGGAGGTATACCTTGACGTAAGAGCTTCGCTCCATTCCGTTTCGACCGTGATACGAGGTTCGCTGTCGACATCGTTTTCCGACGTCGGCGACGTGTCAAGATGCTGATTTTCACGGTACCAGGCAACGGTTCCGAGATCGTGAGGCCCTTGTGACATGAGACACGTCAGCGTCAGGCTGCTCCCCGTCTTCACGAATATGTCCGATGGCCCTATTATTCTCGCTCTGGCCTCTGAAATTCACAAATGTATATACACATCAGTATATTGAATTTTTGTAATAAAATGAACTGACATGTTCTACAAACAAAAAATACAATGCACCCCCGCTATGTACCAAATTTTACACCATTTTGAATATTTGAAAAAAAAAAAAAAAAAAAATGAAAAGCCAAAATCAATCACAATACTTCCTCGTAGAGGTTACTTTGTAAAGAGCCAAATTTAATAAGGAAACAATGTGCAAGGTTCTACATTGCATCCTTGTTTTTTTTTTTTTTTTTTTTTTTTTTTTTTTTTTTTCTACGGTCTCGTCCAATTAATATTGGACATGATTCCATTCAAAGTTCAAACACCTGATTTTTTTCACATGCTCCAGGCATCCGCGTTCAATATTTTTGTAATTATTTTTTCTTTATGCTTCATAATTGGATTCTTTATTACTTCGAAGTGAATGAGAGACAGAAATTATTGTTGAATGCTTTCTGGCTCTACGGTAGATTCAAGAAATGTTGAACAGTCGATGAAAATTGAACTGGCTCTTTCGCTGACCTCCGAATCCTCACTGTCCCCGTTGTGTATAATATATACAACATTGCATTGAACAGTCGATTATTATCGCTCGAGGGAAATTCTGTAATGAAACTTTTCAGTTTCCTCGCTGAGCTGCATTTTCCATGTTAGCTTATACATATATATATATATTTTTATTTTTATTATTATTATATCCACTTTTATTATATAACCGTGGGCGAGCGCAACGAGCAGCAGCTCGTTAAAATGTTTCTTCGTGCTTGACGTCGCGGCGCGTGAATGTTGTGACTCTATATCCCACTTATGTATATATATATATATATATCGTATCGTGCAGAAACCGCTGGATGGAAAAGCGCCAAATTTATTGAGTGCACGTGTGTTTGGTAACTCGACGGAATTGAGCATACATTAAAAATGTTCAACTGTATATCGTGTTATTTTCGGAGAAGTCAACCGAGTTTATTGAATTTTGTTTAATAAATTTTCACAGCGAATGTGGAAACATTCAATTACACGGAACGGCATTAAAACGGTAACCGTAAACGGAGTGATCGCTGTTACGGCCAAACGGTTAAATTTTTATTCTTCATTCCCGCGTAAAATGGTTTGAATAAATTAACCGATGCACAGTGGTTAAAAGATTTTTTTTCCAATTGTTTGTCATTTTTTTGTGAAGAAATTTTTTAAAAATATTTTGGAGTCCCGTCACCGGAGTGCCAATAACTTCACGATTTCTCATGTGCGATGATTACATATTTCACTAAATATACGTTGATTTGCATGAACCGCAGCTGCACATATTAATGCCTAAATATTCTCGATTGAATCGATGTTCACTATGAAAATTAATTTTGTGGTCTCAATACCTGGGGCGATATAACGTTGTGCGTATATGGGTTATTCCATGGGAGAGTTGAACGGGTTATGACAACGGGGTATGGACAAGAGACAGCATGCGCCAATTTCACAACAATTTTCTATTATTTTAGTTGCACATAAAGTAAATAAATAAAAAATATATATTGCAAATTTTCGTTTCATTCAAATGCTCGATTCGACAAAAGGAAAAATAAATTAATAAATTTGGGACGTAAATTGGCACTCCGATTTGACGCGATTACTTTTTACTGGGTTTCGGTGAACGATAAAATAATATCGTTAACCCAGTATCGAAGAATAAAATGGAAATATTATCTCTCTGGCAATCGAAGAAAAAGAGATGCATGATAATGGAAGCGTGAAATCGCCGCTCGCGAGAGCACCAATGGCGATGACCGTATTGGCACATTCGCGTGCGATGGCTATTCAGGTGAGGATACGACGGCGACCGGTGAGTGGCAAAGATGTGAGTCAGACTATCAGCCGAAGAGTGGAGCATGAAGTGGACATGACAAACGCAATTATAAACGATGAGGGAGTCGAGAGCTTGTTCACGCTTCGCTTTGTAGTAGCTTGCGGCACTTCGCCCGGAGGGTCAATATATATATCACCTCGATTTCGCGCTTTCTTTTTCTCATATCGGATGACTAAAAAAAAAAACTAAAGGTCTTTTATAAATTCGAAACTGAAACGAGAGATTAAAAAAAAATGTAACATTATTTTTCCCGTACCGCTCAACAGCCGATGCTACACAATATTTTATATAAAAAAAAAAAATTAATCTTTCGATGAGTAGGTATAAAAGTAATGAAAAAAATGAGGTCCAAATTGAAAAGACTCGACGATTTACGAGGTTGGCCAAAAATACCTCGTACGCTTCGTTTATTTTTATAACTTTCAGTTTTTTTTTTAAATTATCTCGCTGTCTTTGCTTTTTTTATTCTTTGCGCAATTGTGAAAGCTTTTTCCATGGAAATAAAGCGGCATAAATCATCCGAAATGTATTTTTATATTCCATGCATGCTTCGTAGGTTTTTGCCTTTTTTTCTCAACATTACCTATCTCGGACGTTTTATTTTATTTTTTCAACTTTTTCACGCAGCTCTTGGCAATAAGAACCGAAAACCGTTTTACCCGTCGAATAATGAGCCACGAATGAAATTCGAGGACTTAACATTTTACGAGGCAGTAAAAAAATGTCGACTACGTATATTTTCGCCGAGTCCAAGTGTGCGAACGAATACTGCACTGGTGAAACGCGATATATACTTTTTTTTTTCGCAGAACAGTGCCACTGGGAAAGCGTCCCATCGCCACAGGTGTAGCAATCCGATAAGCTCGCGCGTATACGGTGGCTCCTGTAGCTGCTATAGGTTTAAGCTTTTCTTTGGCGGTGCGCTCCGAGTCCGCGAGCGTTGGAACCGAGAACGGCTCGGGAAAACGGAAACGAGAGTCGTGGGGAAAGGGTTGAAGAACGTTTATATAAAGTCGGTCGGAACGACCGCACTACCCGAAACGGAGATGCTTTCGTAATCTCAGTTTAGCCTACGGAGAATAAGAAATATTACGTATTTGCATACCAATAACAGAAAGAAAAAAAATGATCAATTTTTATTTATTATTTTTTTAATTAGAATCTTGCACAATGCTTCCTTATTAATTTGTCGAGTAATTCCAGGCAACTTTCCTTCACGATCAAATGCTCTTCGCAATTTTGTGTTTCCCATAGAGGAAGCAAAATGCTGCATTGCAACTTTTTGATTTTTTATCGGATTCTTACTTCCTTTTCTATTGATGTTTTATCGATAATAGAAGAAGGAAGAAAAACAAATCACGAGGATTCTAAATTTATCGCGAAAACATTATCATTATTTCTCAACGACCGAGCCTCTTTTTCTTTACGCCCGTTTCTTTCAATTTCATATACTCTTCAGTCGCTCGATTTTTGTTTTTTTTTTTTCGTTCTTGTGAATTCATTCTTCTCTCGATCGTTTTAAAACCGAGTATCATGTATTTTCACTGGTTTCGTACTATTTCTTGAGCGATCGAGTTGGTGTGTGCGATTCGGTGCACGAAATTCGAGCTTACAGCGCGAAGTCGAGGGGCTCCGGCTGCTTTTATCTCGACTGTGTGCCAAATTCGAGGCTCGATCGCCCCGGGCTTCTCTCGCGAGTTCTACACGGGTGTGTACGTGCACTGCGCACTGTCCTCCGCGCTCCGACTCGCCAGTGTGCAACGTAGTTTGGCTCGAACCTCGTATCTTCTGCTCGCTACCTTCTTTTTCTTGCTTCGAAAAAGGTGGAGCTCTCGATTCGAGTGACACAGAGAGAGAGAGAGAGGGAGACGAGAGGAGGGTAAGGAGGGTAGTAAGAAGGCTCTGTCTGCTGGCTCGGCGATACTCGTCCCTCGTCGTGTCGACCTCTCGCGCTATATACACCCAAGGAGCACCATCGCGAACCCGCGAGTGGCAAGAGAAGTTGCGAGATAGTAGGACATTGGCTGTGCTGCTACGTTTGCACACTGCACAATGTATGTAGCGTCTTGTAGCGAGAGACTGCAGTGCGAGAGCGAGACTCGAGGGTCGTCCACCTCCTCCCGGCACCTTTGCGTTACCTTAACAACTCCCGTCGACGAGATACATCGACTCTAGTGTCAATCTCTTATTCATCGTTGATTCACACGAAAAAAAAAAAAAACGTCCCGAGCAATCGGCGTTTTTCCTTTACTATATTTTGAAGGGAAAAAAAAAATGGATTCAAGTCTACGGAAATTCGAGTCTAACCGGACGTTTCTCCATCCTTCGCCTTTAATTAAACATCGAACTGCATCTCATAGGATATAATTGCACACCGAGATATCCGAGCTTTATCGTCTGAGATACGAAGAAGGAAGGATTTCTACAGTTATATTATCACGCGGTCGTCTCCACGGACAGCCTTAATTAGTTCTCAACCGCAGCGCCAATATTTCGCGGTATTCCGAAGCACGTTTGATCCTAATAAAGTTTCGCAGAGAGGGTGACCCGAGCACCGGCCGCAAGACGCTCTCCCGAGCAAAGCGGAGATTGCCAATATATATATATATATATATATGTGACTATCGTTCCTTCTGACAAAGCTGAGGGAAAGCAGTGCCAACGGGTAGGACCAGGACACCACCAAGGCTGGTCCGTGTGGCCGCTGGTGCTCTCCTCGCGGGACTAGTGGTCACGTGAGACCTTGAGGTCGTGCCGTGTAAAAAGCTACACCGTTGCTGAAGAATAAAAATAAAATAAATGATAAAAAATAGAAAAATTGAAAGAAAAAAAGAAAAAAATGACCTGGAGTACAAAAAAGTGACAGAGGTAAAGGAAGACAGATAAAAAAAAGAGAACAGAACCACGGGACCCGGGTGAAGCAGCAATGAGCTCGGGCTGTCGCGTGAATCGAGTTTCAAAAGGCCTTCCAGGTCATGCTCTCGGCGTGAAAGGAGCATTCCCCGTGTGGTCGACATTGTGGAAGAGCTGCTGCTGCAGCAGCAGCACGCGCTCACACTCTCGTTTCGCCTTGGTCCTCTTGCGCTTCGCTTTGCTCTTCGCTTTGCTCTTCGCTTTCTTGCCGCCCCTCACGACTCTCTCCTGCCGCCGCACCCCCGGCCTACACAGCCAGTGGGATGAGAGAAGGACATACGCTATACGCTAATGCCGAGCACGTTTCAACTTATTACAACCCCGGAGATATATATCTTTGTGAGATATTATGCTTTACTGGAAATGAGTTTCCGTATGCATGTGGCCTGGCCAGGTGGGCCGCGAAGCCCAGTACCAACCGCGCGTTTTTCTCTCACACACACACACACATATATATAGCAACACTATTTTTCGCTTACTCGCCCAGTCTTCTTTCCTTTGTTTCCCCTCTCGTTCTCCATGCACGGAGCTTCACTCGTGGAAACGAGCAGCAACCACTGTTTAGACGTTTCCGTGTTAAAGTTCTTCGCGCATAGTCTTTATCGCGACTCGCCGTTGCTTTCTTACATTATTCGGACTTTGCTGGTAAAGACATTTTTCCCTGCTTTCCGAGACTGTTAAATTTCACAGGAATAGTCAGTATCTGAATTAATTCATAGAGATCACGAGGAAAAAGTGCGAGCTTGGAATAAATGGATCGTTATAAGCCGGATAGCTGTAAGATTTTAATGAAAGGAAACAAATCCTCCGGAGCATTGTGATGTGTCGTCCGAAATTCCGAGAAAAGAATAATTAATTCCGTTACCCATGAAGATAGTGTCGTTAAATTTAGTAAGAGGTAATTATGTGAAATGAGTGGAGTTTAAATTGGCAGTGAGACCGAAGCGCCTTTGTGGACTTTGGGAGACGGAAAGTCATGTCAATCGTCAGTTTGCGGAGCTATTTACTATTGTAATTCTACTTGTAGATTTGAGATTGAAGAGCGGCCAAGGTCGCGGTGAGGAGTTTTGACGTTGTTGGCCGTTATTGGGATGTGGAAGAGCGTGGAGAAAGCGGAGAGAGCTTATTGGCCGAGTCGTTTGTCTCGTGGGTAGTACATCGAATTACGTCGTTATGCAAATCGAATGATATCCTTGTCTCTCCTCGGTGTCACGGGAGCGGCGCTCCGCACTCAGAAACCCACTTGCAGATGCGCTTCACAACAGAGTGAGAGTTTAATTGGGGTCCCGACTTCCCGCTTAATAATACACCGGAACAAGCCCGCATACGACGAATTCGCGGTCTTCCGAGTCCTCCCGGCGGTATACCATTGCGGCGTTCCACCTCGTCTTACTTATTCAATTTCATTTTTACAATTACGAGTTAACCATGGAAAATCATGTTGGCGTAGAGTTGCAGTGTTGACCTTTGGCGTTGGGCGTGGGGGGGCCACGGTATGCACCGGAGGCCACTTTTTAATTGCTATTTACAAGCCAACTTTGCCACGTTATTGAATTAGAGAATATCCGGATACTTCATTTTTTTTTTTCCCCATAAAAGATGCATGTCGAGATATATCGGTGTAGGTAGAAATAATCTTAAAAATGTCGCTTTTCGATCGGGAGATACGGGGAAAAGGGGGCGAGGGTTTTCCCGAAGGGCAGTGCAAGGGGGACAAGCATTCCACGGGCCAGGAGAAAGTCCCTGAGGAATAGAATAGGATATTCTCGAGCGATAGAGGAGGAGTTTCCTGAGAAATAAAGTATGAGTACCGAGGGGGCAGGGTTGGCAGTTTTTTCAAGGCACGGGGGATGGGCTTCTCAAAGAGTAAGGGAGGCTTTTTCCAAGAGGCAGGTGAAAATCACATTTTTCATGGATTCGGGCTAAAAACGAAAAAATTCACAACAAAATATGAGTGACAAAGTTTCGCCGAAAGTTTATTTCTATTCCGAATTCTCCACAATGGATAACACGATGTAGATTTAACTGCTCGATTTATTTGTTTTTTCCACAGTAGATTTTATTTTAATTTTCTCACGTTCATCGCCGAACTTGAGTGATTTAAAAGCCTTTTAATTATTTTTGAATAATTGACATTGGTGATTGCCTTCGCCTTACTGATGAAAAAACGATAATCCATTTACCGGGCCTCGTTCAATGTACATAAATTCCTCACCCTCGCCAACTTCATTACCGACATATCTATCACTATTTTCATCCAATACCAATTATAAACTGATCGCCATCGGTGCAAACAGGCGTTCCATCAGTCGTCAAGTATCTTGATTGTTATTAAAAGAAAAAAGAGAGAAAAAAAATGGAGTTTATAGTTGATGGATATACTACAAAAGCAATGAATGTCGGGGTGGCCTGTCTTTCTCGCAGTTGCTTCGAGGGGGCGGGAGGGAGGGTAAAAGGGGTGGCGGAGAACATGTGTCAAGGGCGATGAAAAACTCGCTGGTCGCACTGCGACCAAGCGAATAACGAACCGACCTCACGGATATATTCGGTAATTAGTGATAGATTGAATCGATAAATAATAATGAATTGGAGCTTGAGTCATCAAAATCCGGGCAGAGCGGAGGTGTTGGGCGGTGTAAAGGGAGGGAGGGAGGGAAAGAGGTTGAGAGTTAGAGAGGTAGAGAGGAAAAAAAATGGGGGTGCGGTAAGCGAAAACGTAATCGAATTTATCGTTTGCCGAGGTACGCTCCAACAGCAGTGGAGCCAGTCGCCGCGTTACCTACCCCTGCGGCCGCACCGCTTGCCACTGCCGTTGGTTCTCTCTGCAGGTGAGAGTGATTTGCAGGTCTGCGTAGGTCTCGGTGATAAATGGTTGTGCGGGCTTGTACGTATTAATACCGGCGTACCCACCTTCAATTCGCGTATATATACATATGTACCTATGTATGTATGGTATATACGATAAGTCCGTAGTACACCCACCGAGTGAAAGTGTCCATTTTCTCTCTTTCCCTTGTATACGTGTTCGGCAACACTGTTTCCGCGTGCACACAATCATACACGTCGACAGATATATCCCGGGGAATTGGAGAGCCCCAAATAGTCCAGTTTAGCCGGCTCGGATTTGTTCCAGTAAACTCGACATACCGGATTTTTATTTTACCAAATATTCAGCCACGATAGCAGCTGTTATCAGTTTTTTAAAATCAGCTTTCACGGTGCGATCGCTCCTGTCGCTGTATCTACGCTAATAGCAATGGTGTATACGCAATATCGACGAATAACCAAACGGAATCGGGGGTCGCGCGGGCCTTGTCCCATCATGTATCATGACGCATTCGATTCAACGTTTTCCAAGCCTGCTTCCACGCTCGATTGTTGTTTTTCTCTTTCAAACGGATTTTTCGCTCGACTGCTAATGGATTTCATTCTCCATATCACGGGGGCTAATTTTGTGATCAGCAGATCCCCCTATAAATGCACACGGAAATTGCGAAGAGTGATGTTGGGATAAAATTTCGTTTTGCTGGTAGTTCGATCGAGAAATAATTATAAAAAATAATCCTGGCCCCTGAAGATTAGTCTTGCGGAAAAGGGTGAAGTCGAATTTACATTCGATCGGAGTTTGGCACGACAATTTTGAGATTTTTTTTTTTCGCCTGACTCAAAGTTCATCGGGATGAGTTTAATCAGCATTGTTTCAAACGAGAGAAGCATCCTCGAGGTTGCGGCCAATGATTTTCATCGCAATTTTTTTCACTTCATACCAAACTACCAAACGAGTCTTTTCATACGAAAAATCCAAAGCGAATTTTCACTCCACGAAATATTCAGCCGCGATAGCAGCTGTTATCGGTATTAAAAGAATCAGCTTTCACGGTACGATCGACTCTGTCGCTGTGTATCGACGCTAATAGCAATGCCGTATCCGCAGTATCTGCGAATAACCAACCGGAAACAGAGGTCGGGAGAATCTGTCCTATGATGTATCATACCGCATTCGCTCCAGCAGATTTTATTTATTAAATAACGCACGTATAGCCTTCTTTCCGTCGACGCAGTGTCCTGGGATATGCTCCAGTTTTGCGAAAGGCTTTTCATACTCTTTGATCGCGGGTATATATATCGGCAATAGGAGCGTATAATGTACGGGATTTTCTGTGAATATTGAACGAAAAAGATTGGAGGAAAGATTGGCGAGGTCGGGGTTGCCAGCCAAACTTTTCTCTCTCGCTTGGTCGGTGTGTGGGTGGGTATTTGTGTTCCTAACTTATTTGTTTATACATTGGCGTGCTTGGAGCGCGTATTTTTCGGTCGATTCACACGCATTTCCTGCAGTCGAAAACACGCGTGGCTCAAAATGGATTTATCACGTTTGCAAAGTTTAACAACGTCTTCCGCGCGCGTGTGTTTCGAATCCGGCCCCAGGCAAAATTGCGCTTTCTCTGTTCTCTGGAAATGTACGTGCTATCATATAACAGGATATACAATTCGCGCTGTGTACATGTATACGTCTGTGGCCCTGTAATGGAACTTCCAATCACCTTGGCGGTGACTTTAACCAAGTTGGAGATGAGTTGGAGGCAGCGGTGCGCCCAGGTCTTATACCGGTCTTACTCCGCTGGGTAGCGGCCCATTCCTGTACATTCCTTTACAACGGGAAAACAAACTTGTCCGAGATTTCTCCCTCCGGCACAAGGAGAATTTTCCACCGAAAATCTCCGCTTGAACCGTCCGAATGAACTTCGGGGATGGTGAACTTGTTTGAAGTAAGATCCGAGTTTCCCGAATCATTTTGCGATAGGGTATCACGGAAAAATGGATTGATTTTCGAGTAGGTCGTTCAATAAGAAATTGACTTTTCGGTGGATCGGAGATTGACTTCACCGTGCCATTTTCTATTCTTTACATTCCGGATAATCCATTTCAAAGTATTCGCTATAAATACACAATGGCGTATTCCCGTGGTATTCTATTGATTGGACGGCAGATCCAAGCTCATGATGGTCAATGTTTCTCAAGGCAGAAACCTCCGCGTTTCGGATTAGATGGTATTAACGTTAGGTAAGACAATGCTAGAGGCAAATCACTTCTGTCTGATCTAGTAGCCCAAAGCATCCTGTAGCTGTAACTGTTCGAGCGTTGATAAGCTCAACGTCAAGCTCACTCGACTGGATGCTCAGGTAGCTAGCCCTTCTAGGCCTTTGATGTATAATCAGGCAAGTCGAATCGAATTTCCACCTTGACGAGCTCTCAAAAATTCCACATTATTTCCCAATCGAATCGTCACGAAACATTTTTTTTTTTTTTCATATTTTCGTTTACATAAAAAAGTTTCACGATTTCAGCGATCCAATAGCAATAAAAGAAACAAAGTTAGCTCAGGGATTTGGGCTAATCCGAGGGATGCGAAATATCCACGTACCATGTGGAAAAGAAAGGGTTAGTCTCCTTTGGACTTGGGAGAAATTTAACGTCACCGATACGCCACGCACACACGAGGCTTTTCAATGTGGAAAATGTATAGGTTATCTATGAATGGAAGGCGCGCGCAGCCCTCGGTTTATTTATAATATTACGTAACCCTTATAGAGGAACAGTAATAACTCATATCAGATATGATATTGCGAATATAAATACACACACGAACGGTATATCATGGGAGTTACACCGGTGGTGGAGATCTGGAACGTTGCCCGACTATATTTGGGTTAAGAGGAACCGCTTGTAACAGCACCGTAAACGAGCGACGGTAGGAAGTGAAAAGGGGGTTGAGGAAGATACACGCCATCATTCAACAGCGCCAAATCGCGCAGTTGCGCGGCCTCCGGGTACATTGGCTGCGTATGAGTACACGATCGATCTTGCCTTCCTGCCCTGCGTAATCAAAAGGGTTATGGACTTTGCTTCATGCATTTCCGCCCACATGTGTCACGGTCGTACACATATAAGGGCGGCCACGAGCGTCCCTTCATTTTTCCTCAGGCTTTTATTAAACATTACGCCGAAAAAAACGTCCCCCGAAATGTTCGATTCTAATTAAAGAGTTTGAGGTTGCATGAATCGCCTTGTGCCCGAGGCTAATGTACATTTGGTATATACACCGAGCGTTATAATCGTGAAATGTATAAAGTGTGTTAATTAAAGCAAACAGTCGTATTTTCCAATACTCGCTACAAAATATCATATTAATTGATTATATAAAATTAATCGATCCGAATGAGAATCAATATTTTAGGAGGGAATGTTTACGTTGATCAAATAATTGTTTAATTAACGACAGGCGCGAAGTGAATTTATAAATTTGATGTGGATAAACACTCGTGAAAACGCCCTTCGCCTCAATTGTCTCGAGCACTCGGAGTGTCGAAGGGTGTCAGACAAAAGCTGCGAATGTGTCGTCCAATCAGGTGGAAATGAGTGATGGAAAAAGTAAAAGACACAAATAGGGAGAACTGCTGATTAATGGGAATTCATTAGGTCGGTAAGTTTGGCTTGGGCTCGTCGAACGAGAATTAACGACGTGAAACTTTGGGTTGTAGCGAGGCAGGTGGAAATTACGTAGGTCATTGAGAAGCATTGAGCGAGAGGGCGCCCGGCCCGGAGAGAGCGTGTCGCTCTCTCGTGTCGAGTGAAGAAAAATCGTCGCCTTAGCAAAGACGAAAACTGCGAATCCAAGTTGTACGTGGGATGTACGTGTGCTAATAGCGTCAGGTTAACTTTGCTAAGGAAGGAACAATCGTCGGTGATGAAAATCACTCGGGGGGGCCTTCGAGGTGAACAATGGGCCAAGCACGCCCGACTCGGCACGTTTCGTGACGGAAACTTGGTTGCGCGGGCGGCTCTGGCATATACCACCCCCTTCTTTCGCTCGCAGCCCTATGCCCTATACAGCCTCGCGTACTCCGAGCGTTCTGTGCTGCGCCGAATGCTCGCACGAGTCTCCCTTGCGCCCCCCCCCCCCCCCCCCCCCCGACCGCCTCTCGAAATTGCACCGAAAAATGGAAAGCAGCCACCCCACGGCCTCGCTTATGGAGATTTCGCCAGTCCCCGAATACGTACGTATCCAGGCTAGATGTGTTATCCACATATACCCTGTATTATCCATACGTACAGATATATACAATATATAATATTCCGGTGGCTCAAATTCAAAATATATGCGGCGCCGTTGCTCGCCGCTGCCGTAAATTCGTAACTGCCGGGCTCCCCGATGATTTAGGAAACATTCGAACGGTCCGCGCGCTTCTGATTACGACGGCGTTTTTTTATTATCTTTTTTACTCCCGAACCACCGAGCGAAAAATTTCTACAAAATAACAAAATACAAATATATAATGTAACTGCGCTGTGGACCTACCGGACTTGGTAATATCGTCAAGTACATGCGTGGATGAACGCGAATCTCGGTCTGTATTATCATCGTGATTTATGATTTTAAATGCTTTTTTATAATAGGACAACGCGGGACTACAGTGCAGTCACAATGGGGGAGTTAGCGAGAGTTCGTAATTAAAACTATTGTATACAATTACCATGGCACGTGAGAAAGTACGAAGTGGTCGGTTTCTAACACTCACGCTTACATTAGTTCGGTTACATGTCGGTGAGAGCGAAAAAAAAAAAAAAAAAGTTGGTAAATAATATAGTTATACATAATAACATTATAAAACCCGGCGGACTTGGAAATATTGTCAACTGTGGGCATGGATGAATCTGGGTCTCGGTCTGTATTATCATTATGATTTATGATGGTGTGTGCTTTTTTATAATAGAAAACCACGAACACAGCGGATTACAATGAGAGAGTTAGGAAGAGTTCGTAATTAAAACTGCTGTGTACAATTATCACGGCACGTGCGAGAGAAAGAAGTGGCTGTTCTGGATGGAGCAACTGCCGCGTTCGCTGTCACCGTTGTTACAAAGTTTTACAGTGACCGATTCAGAATAGCCTTCCTGTGAAAATGGTAACGAGAAAAGGAGGTCGCGTTACCGACATTCTTCGTACTTAGGAGACTCTCGAGCTCGAAATAAAAGAGTCGGCCTACGGGTAAGATTATAGATAAGCGTTCGGGGAATGAAAGCCACAGAGACGCGGGGAGAGAGAGAGAGAGAGAGAGGCACCTTTTTTTTAGCGTTAATTAAAAACTTTAATTGTTGCAACTATAATACATGCTAACCGAGTTTACCTACCTCCACTCCAGCTATGCACCAACGTTACTCTTTCAAATAACTTTCACGCGCCACTCATCCTGTCTCGTTAAAAGTTACGCGAGAGGTCATGCATGTGACATTATAGTGCGGAATTGTTACTATTATTTTAAGCAACAAGAAAAAAAAAAAAAAATTGAAAGATACATATGGAATGTATTTTCGAAAATTCTTCGATATATTTTCAAGAATTCTAATCTGTGTATTTCAAACTTCATATTTTTTTTGTATTTTTTTTATTTCAGCTCTCAGCGGGAGCCGGAAGCGGTTGATTACGTTGTGAGGCTCCATTGTTTTCTCCGGGGGAAAAAAAAAAATCATGACCGAAGCTTTTTGGAGCATCTCCCTTTTCTCACGGACGAGCTGATCTTGACACACATGGGACAGCCGAGTCATCAAAATTTGCGAAAACCACCGCAGAATTTCTATTCCACACCGTTCGCGGTATCATCGATAATCACGTTATCAAGCCCTGTTTCTTCGAGGGGAATTTAGCGAGCGGGTTGTACGAGGAATTCCGCGAAGAAGACTCGGACGTAGTCGCTGTGGTCCCCTTGAATTTGGAAGTTTCGTTGTTGACGTATCCCTGGAGTAGCTGGAGTATAGCGATGCGATTGCCGCGGTGTTGGTTCGAAGTTCGGAGGCAGTAATCGAACAGCATTGCGGAGCCAATTTTGTCGAGGCATAGGAACAGCAATAGCGCCAGCTTTGAGCATTCGAACCGAAATTGAATGGCCTTAAAGGGCACGAATGGTCACATAGAAACGTGGGCCCATCGGATTTGTAACAAAGGCGGAACGGACGCTATGAACAATGTATTTGTCGTATAACGGCGCGAGCCTCGACGAGAAGAGCGGCGAGCAATCGAATGGTGAGAGAAACAGCGGCCTAACAGCACCAACATCGCCACTAGCATGCTGCGAGTTCGTGGATGGGCCGCGGAGCACGCTTCACCCGGCACGTTTGCCAGAGCTATCAGGATATATACGCCAACAGCAGCAGCAGCAGCAGCAGCAGCAGCACCAGCACGACCCTACATTGCCCTCTACCCTTCCACCGCCCTTGTACACCAAGCCCCTGTATAGAGATTCTCGCGTCCAACCGTCCGTGTATTAATTGTCTTGTTACGGAACGCGTTCCACGAGCCCTGGCGACCGTATCTAATTTATGCTGGCCGTTCGACTGTCACGTGCTTGCCGGGCCTAATCTCCATTCGCGCTGCGCTGCTGCGAGTTCCCTCGTCGAACCTCGAGCTTCCACCACCACCACCACCACCACTGGCTATACCTATTAAAGCATAGCACATACGGTTGCTATCAGGGGCACGCGCCTCCCATAAACCCCCACTAAGAACAATGGGCTTTGTTATTTTTCACTCTCTTTACACGCACAATCTCATCAATCTCAGCCACGACGTGTGCGTGACGATCAACCTGCACAGCGACCGCGATTTGGCAATTTTCAATTTCGCTGCTTATTAGCAACCGACGGATTATAATAAGTCGGGCGTTTCGCACCCTCTACTAGTTAGCATATAAATGAGGAGACAGCGATTTCCCTCGTCATTTCCTTTAGACAGACGTTCTCACTGATGTTGATATGCATCGGATACAGATGTCGAAGACTCGATTTAAATAACTTTGAAGCTAATAAATCCAGAGCCTCGTGACGTTCCTCGTAATATCAAGGCTCTTTGAAGTCAAAGTGTCGGCACCCCAGGAGGAATAAAATCTTATCAAAGAGTGCAGAGAGTTTAAGATAACTCGGGCCATTAGACTCGGGTGCAAGAGTCCTGTGGTCTTCTTCCACGACGATGACGACGACGACAACAACAACGAGGCTGAGGATGTGGATGAAAATGAGGAGCGATCCCCCTCTCGTTGGCTACGGTAGCCGCGGTTATCAGGGATTCTGGCTGACGCCACTGAAGCGAGAGCTTAAGTGCGCCGCGCTCTACAACAGTCGTGGAGGGAACTAACGCCCCAATTAACAAGCGAGCTTAGCTTACTTGACTGATACTGGCTCGACGGGTTCTCTCTATTCTCTGTAGCCTACCACTCTCCCACCCTTGCTCACTTACCCAAGTACTTTGAGTCTCGCGCAGATGAAGAGTCGCCAAGATTAGAACTACCACTTCGCAACACTGTTCCCTTAATATGGCAGACACAGACTGGAGAGGTCTCGCTAATTATATGCCAAGCTCTCCAAGGCATATCGTTATTCAGATTGCGTTTTAAATATACGCACGTGCTTCAGCTATTCCTGTGCTCTTATAGGTTTGGTGGGTTTTTTTTTTTCTTTTTTAATATAACGTATAATATGAGCCATTGTAAATTTTCAATTTCATGACTCTGAGACGAACCATTTGTGATCCTCTCGCTGGATATTCCATTCGATTTTTACATCGGCCATCCGATTCAACGCCCACTGAAAAATATAGAAATGATACCGAAGACTCGTAAAGTAATCGTGGAATGGGTTCGAAAGTCTGGAATCTTTTCACGGATATTCCTCGGCGGCGATCAGTTCTATAGATGATGTCCTGTCGGAGTGTGCAGAAGAATCCCAGCTGCAAACTCTTCCCACGATTACTACGCGTGTTCGCCAATGAAAAAAAAAAAAATTAAATTTCGCTCAGTTAATATTCAAAATTACTGGCTTATCGAAGAACGTTAACCGCAGTGACTGCAGTGATGAAGAAAAAAATTGTTCGCCCATTCAACTGGCTTAATACTCTCACAGCCGGACGATTGGTCGAGTGAAGCTTTGACGTTGGATTCCTGGATTTCTAAATTCTCGATGAACCCCTTAATCTCCCGTTTAATATTTTTCGCAAACGTTTCCTTTTCCTCCATTTAGTCACAATTTCTCATTCAACAGTGAACTTAACAGTACGCGCACGGCTCTGTACGTTGCTCCTCTGACCTCCCATCGAGTAGCAGCGGTACAGCGGTAGCGAGTACAGGGCCTCAGTGCTTTCGAGAAACTGTCGAGTCCGCGGTTTCATCGCGGTGTGGTGGTGAAGGGTCGGTCGTGACCCGAAACCGGAAAGACCTGCCAAGAGGTCATGTTGCTAAGGTTCATCCTCTTCCACCGTGCACCAAGTTAGTAAAGCTACAATGTGCCTAGATGTACCGTGAGACATTGCCCTTTGAGCTTCACCGAAAGCTTTACGAGAAACACAAAATGTCTGGCTACCACCTTCGCCTTGTTTCCACCCATTTCCAAAATGGCGGCAACCATTTTCCTTCATATTTGTGAATTATCGTCGTGTCTGGTTGGGTTTTGCTAAAGCTCAACATAATAGGGTGACTAATTTATGGGTGACTATGTTTTAAGCCAACACGTGTATTTGTGTCGTCAGCAAAATTATCGTCCTGTGCATGTTTCAACTTTTATACTTTCCGCGCATATATACATGTATAATAGTTGTGTCGTAGCCTTGGAGCTAGTTTTATGACTAAGACGCGGATGACTCGTCGTATAACAGGCGACTAGTAAAATTTCACGAGTTTCGAGCGGCACTCACACACCAACCGGAGCCGCTAGGAGTTTCCGACTCCGCTGTACCGCTACAAACACGTACCTTGCTGTTCGGAGCAGTTGAGGCCGCCCATTAATAGCGGCGCTGCTCGAATAATATCGGCACTCTGACAATTACGCCTTTGAATGCACACGGCTGGTGGCCGCCTCATACCCTTCACCACTGTGCACGAAATCCCTTCGATACTTCGCCGTGGACAATCAAAATTTTCCAGTTCGGGGGCTATAAAGGGAATTCCACGTGTCACGCCGGAATTCGGGACTTTGGCTCGCGATCATATATCTCTGTTGTGTATTCTATACAATCGATACGTGTGCCTAATATATGCGCGGCGGTACCTAACCTGTTAATGTTAGTCGTATCTTCACACCTGCATTTGTACCTGACGAGAACAATGGGCATATAAATTCCAATTCAAAATTCATATTAATTTAAACGCGCGTTAAATTTGTGCTTTCCGAATCTAGTTCAGCGAGAATAAATGCACTAACGGAATTGTCCCAAAAAAGCGATTTTTTTTTTTAGACAGAATTTTAATCACGTAATACGTAATACGGATTTTGTAGTTCTTATTTTTCTACGAGATTGAAACTTCATAAAAATTTAATGGAAAATAGAAATATGGAGATTGATAAATCAATAACTAATCTATGGGATACAGTGGCGCGCCTTGACTGGAAATGATTAAAAATCATACAAGATTACAATATCGACAGGGTGAAAGCGATGGCCTATCCATCAGAAACTAATGTGTAGGTGACTACATCTAGCGTACCGGAGTAGATATCGGACCGGCCATTAACTACTTTCTTTTTCATGCTCAAACTGGGTTAATGGTCAGCATTAGAGGAAATTATCATAGCGCTAATTACATTCACATTGGCAGAATTCCAATGCGCCGGCGCCCGCCTCATTGCAATTGTCGTTCGTGTATGTAGCAAAATCTCAATCGCTCCCGAGTACTTCTCCGCGCGTTAACTCTTCGCGACATTATTTTGCGGTTCTTTCTCTCGCACAGTTCCAATCACGTTCTCATTTTCTCTGCCGTATGAATTCATAAAAGCGGGAGTTAAGCTGGATAAACCGTTGAGATGTCACGATGAATAGGAATCGCTTTAATGAAACATTATTCTTATTCAAATTTCAGAAAAAATAATAAATTGTCTTGAATAGACAAATCAATTCGCGAATCCTTCTCAAATGTAGAGTGATCGATGTCCGAATTGTCTCAATTGTCTGAATTTCCAATAGCGAAAGATTATTCAATCGACATATTGACGGGAAATATTTTTCCCGTAAGTAACTTTATCATTAAAGTGTTCAATGCCATTAGAAGTAATTCCGGACTTGACAAATGAATAATAGAGTGTCGTATATCCATGACGGGTAGGATAGCATCTGGTGCAATTACTCGGGGCATGTTTCCCGAGCTCAAAAGTAGACGGACTGACTACCACTGCGGGGCATAAATAAATTACGGGGTTGCCTCAACGCTGTGCGCCGTTTCCGTGTCTCAGAGGTCTGTCTCGAGTCAGGCGGAAGCTGCACTGCAGTCGAGTCCGGTGCATAGTATAGTTCGAGTGCGTGCACCGTATTATACAGTTGTGAGGGGGTCAAGGGTCATCCTAGGGGACGCAAAAGACAAGATCGCCATCGGACGCGTCGACGAGCTGCTTCCCCATAGTTACTACCCTATGTACACTCATACATAAGGCTGACATGTAGACACATAGGTACAAGTGGCATAGCGGAATCAGCAAGCAAGAGAGGACTCGATGTCGTCGTCTCGGACTGCCACAAACCGGGTCCATTCGCTCTTGGGAGCCTTAGACTAGTGGCCGAGTTCAATTCTCATCGTCATCGTCGTCGTCGTCGTCTTGTCGGTAGCGCAGCTGTGTTTCGTCCGGCACCTAGCCATACTTGCTCCTACGACAATCGACGTAACCTCACTAAGGGTGTCGTCCTATAGTTTCCTTGCTCTCTGAAATCTCGTGACCGCGTCCCGTTCCCGGTACCACTACGAACTCTCGCCAAGTTCCTCGTCCAATGACCCAGCCACCGGTTCAGTGCTTTGCCAACTTCGCACGCCCTACTCAAACCAACTCGGACCAGTCATCCTACCCTCCGAGTGCACAAACAGGACGAAAAAAAACAACCTCATACAACGAAACCACCAAGTTGCCCATGCTCATCCGGTGCTCCCAATGTATTTTGTTCTCTTACGTATATCATAAGGACACATTGAACTCAAGTTACACCTACAACCGGTGCATTGTTGCCGGACTCAATGCGCTCGACTACTTTGTACCGGAACAACACCGAGACTTTTTTTTCAACAGTAACGGAAGAAAAGGGCTAATGTAATGAGCACGGACATTGCAATAACAGCGTCTATCTTTGAAATTGTTCGAAAGGACTTTGTCGACGGAATTTAAGCATCTTCATTTTTTGCAGCACATTGCTCATGAAGTCGCAATGTAAGCTGAATTTGATGGTAAACCGGTGGGACAACAGTGTAGTGTCTGCGCTGTGAAAAGAGAGCGGCACATCGAGTTCACGGAGAATCCAATCCATCAATTTTTCATCAACACGCATTGCACTCGTGATGCATTACGAGATATCACTGATATATCGCAGCCGTTCGCGGTCAACTTTATACGATTGTCTATCAACGATTGATGGCATATCGAAGGTTGATGGACATTGTCCGTAAATAATATAGCTCACGAACCGCACATTTAATTTTACCGCAATTTCATGAAAAATGACGCAAAATTGCTCCACGCAGATTGTTTATCCATTGTTTATTGCAAAAAAATCTTTCACTTTATTCCTATCCCACGAAAATTTGTCGATTTTTCATATCGGACATAAAAATTGATCGTTATTATTTGTCGTAAAAAAGTATTGTAAATAGAATTTCATCGAGTCTATTGTGTGTCTGCTGATAAAGCTGGTGGTTCCCGCCAATGTAGCCCATCTCCAAAAGAAGTTTCACCAACGAACCCGCTGCCGGGAATTAGCATAGATGAACAATAATGTGCCTTCCAAAGGTATAATTTACTGTTCATTTTGCCATATTCTACAAGAGCAATTCTGCAGTGGGTGGTGGCTGTTGGAGGAGCGCGGGGCATTTGCAGTCAGACATAGGATGCAGACACTTCTGACGAGACTCTCCATCGCTTACAGAACGAGATAGGCCATTGAGCACACGTGATATATCTACAGTTGAAGCACACACGAGGCCGGTGCAGATGTGTGTGTTGCCTGTTCTGCCCGGCTGGCAAATGCGTTTGCCTGGGAGCTCTCGTGCAGGCTCATTTGCGTCGATCTCTCGATGCGCAAAGTCTCCCTGGATACCACAGTGCAAATTCTCATCCTTTACCCGTACACCCACGCACGGCAGCTTGGCGCAAACCTACTGCAGCTCTGTGTAGATAGAGAGCCGCGCTTCATCTACCACTATCCTACATACGTTAATTCTACTATAACGGGTGCTTTCCAAACAATCCAAGGAAAACAATTATCGTGACAATTGATTGTTCATTAGACCGGTTAAAAAATAACATGCCTATATCTGTCGGACCGACAGAAATGGCTTAATGTCTTTTTTCTTCGAATGAGACACGATCGAATTAAAAAAATGTTTTTTTTTTTTTACAAAATTCAATGACACTAATTTCAAAATTGAGATAAAATTGGATAAGCCAAGTTTATCACTTGCCATTAAACTCGATTATTGTGGGTTATCGACGTTGTAATTGTTGTCGTAATAGCTGCAGAGACTGGAACATCGTAATTGGTGTTGTGAAATTCTTAGAGCCACACCCTGTATATAAACCGATAGATAATATGCATGTATAAGTGCACCGAGTTTGTGGATAACTACGCGCTTTCCTCTTACCGCTAACGACTCCTACGTGCACGGCTCAACTAGTCCCTTCGCACTGTTAGTAACATCATTCGACCGATAACTCCATCCCCCGACATCCCTCATACGCTTTACTCCTAAAAGCAAGTATAATCTATAGTGGAACCATGCCGTTGGAGAGTTGCACCGCGCAACTGCGGTAGCTTATTGCAAAACTTCTGTGTATAAGCCGAGCGGCTATCGATACGTGCTTATCCTCTTAAGAATTAATCAGTTCGAACGGAGAATAGGGTTTACATCTAAAGCCAAAGTTAATTCGTAGGATTTTCACGAATTCTGCAAAATTAACCATTTTAATAAAGTTTTTTTTTCTTTCCTTTTTAGCCATTTCACATCATGAACCATGATTACAGCTAGGGCGAAGAATAAAATTCCATAAGCACAAAATATCTATGCATCTACATCACGAGGCGAATAATCGATGAAAAACATTTGCGTATTTTTGCGAAAATGTGTTGAATTATTGAAAATCCGGAAATTTGGTCTGTAAGCGATATATTATTATGGAGAGAGGTCTCGTGGCACGTAGAATGTGTAGACTGCATTCGGTTTACTACTTGTATGTGACTGGAGGCTCGCGCGCGCGAGTGAATTGGAAACTGTATCCGATAAGTGGAACGTCTGAACCCACGATCGATATATGTATTTCCATGGTTTGTGTCGTGTACATACGTACAAACGTAGAAATTGAAAATAGAAAATAAAAAAAACGTTAAGCTGTCGTTTGTACAACAGCCGAGGGGGATCGCGCTATGTAGATCTTTAATTAATATAAATCGTTCGAAATATTGAATTCGACAGACAGCATGTGGGAGGCTTTCTGTAGCCCGGTGGTTTCAATTAAAAACCTCTACGTTTACAATGCTCGACTGTCTACACGCATATATATACATTCGTACATTCACTCGTTCATTGCGTGTCGCTTCACTGCCCGTTCCGTGTTTTTTATTTTATTTTTTTTCGTTTTTCTTTTTTCTCCATATATCTGCCTCTTTTCCTCTCCCGTTCTCGTTACACAAAGGCTGCTCGTATCCGTTGATTTACTACCATGTTTTCACTGCTCTTTTTATTCTAGACCCTCGCGCACGGGAAATTGGACAATGATTTTTCCCGTTGAATAAGAAAACAAATTCTCTAACAAAATATTGTACACGCGGCCCGTAGATTATTTCGCGGGTCGCCAATCATTCACACGCGAATAAAGTGAATTCCCGTTTTTATTTTCAACGAAAATCAATGCCTTCGATCCCACCGATGCTACCGATGTGTGTGCGGAAAGGAAACACTCGTCCAATATCGTGTGCACACTGGATATTCCATGTTTGCTTTCCTACTCGACTACTTTCAACCCCCCTTTGAGCTACGAAATTCTGCTTTGGATTTTCGTTGCCATTCAATCCGCAAGGATTGTCGGCTTATGATAATACAAATATATCACTTTCTATTACTAGTACTTATCTCCCATGACAAGTTCATCAATGATGCCCATAATCGTTAGAAAAACCTTATAGAAAAAAGGAGTTTGAACGAATGAGCTTCTTTCGCATTGATTCTATTATTCCATTCTTCGCCTTTGGCGTATTTTCCCGTCAACATACTCGTTATTTTTATTCACTCGGGCGGCAAAAAGAAAAAACATACTTTTTCTTCACCACTAAAAGTTTCTGCACCGAAGTGAACGAGTATTACCATATGCATCAAGGAAAAGAAAAAAAGAAAGTGGAAGTCATGTGCGAGTAACTACCTTCTTTCGTACCCTCGAAAATCCACTCTCTTTTCGTGATCTTCGTGACTTTTTTCTTCCTCACTTTTGTCAATGACGGATATATATATATATACATATATACACGTATATCGTTGGCTGATACGCGTTTTGCATATACGCGCTACAAGCGAGGACCGTATGGAAACTTTTCCCACCAACGTGGCTACCAACAGGTGTACATCTCGACTTTTGTATCCTCTCGCGCCAAGAGTCGAAGCGACGGATCGAGACTTAAAGACTGCTGATGCATATAACCGGTAGTAGGAACTTTATAATAGCAAAGTCTACGACACAGGAGCGCTGCCGCTTCCTAAGCAGATAAGAAGTCTTATGGAAGAGGCTGCTGCTGCTTCAGCCGTTATACATAAGCTTCACGGCTGTAGATACATTAGGTACGGATATATCTTCACATATGAGGTATTCCAGGCCAACTCGATAAATCTTAGACCCCAAGACCTTTAAATCTACTCCATTTATTTTTGCGTTCATTGTACGTGCTCCAAAAAAAACCTGCGAATTTTTCTTTTTTTCGTATATTTCAATTCACGTCAACGTTCTGTTTTCGCAATAAATTATTTCATAAAAATTGGGCTTTAAAAAAATTTGAAATAAATTTGCAGTCCTTTTTTTTATTGAGTGTAATAACACAAAAAATAATAAAATAGATTGAGAAGTGTCAGGGTGAAAAACGTGCGGAGTGGGCATGGAATACCTCATGTTCGCATATGCATACATAAATATAGGCGTTGGAACGCGACCACTCAAGAGGGAGTGGAGAGTTTTGAAAAAAATCTCTCATGACAAACCAAGGCACGATTTTTTCCGGAAAGTAATATAGCTTCGGATCATTTCTATTAGATCGCTCCAACCTTCTCTTTTCGTTCCTCTTCGTTTATCGCGCTCGATAAAGCAGACCCCGCTACAAATACGGTACGAGCTGGTACGGCGAGGACATACACACCGGACGGAATGTTTGCGCTCATCGAGTTTGCCCATCCGGGCGGAGTAGGATCGGTAAAGGAAGTCGCGAGGGATGTGAAGGCGAAGAGTTGTTTGCCAGCCGGACCAGCGAAGAGAACAAGATCCATACCTTGAGGAGCGAGGGAATGAGAATGAATATTCCACGGGAGGAGAAAGCCTCTCTTTGGGAGGATTAAGTCTGTCTGCGTCGGTCCGTCGTAATTACCGTAAGATAGGCTTCTTTTCTCATTGTTGGCATCGTCTTCTTAAGTTAAACTTGCGGTTGAAGGGGGTTTAACAGTTTCTTTCAAGGTGCTTGAGACTTTTCATTTTTTTTTCCAGTATATAATCATCAAATTTTGCGCCTTGAGGCTTAAGTCGGATGAATCATTGAAGTAGGACACATCATCGACGATAGAACGTCCGTTATCGCGAAGCGTACGGCGGATGATCACGAGCCAAGGGTTTTGCAGTTTCATTGGTAGCTGTGCAATAAACTGTACATGGTCGATTTCCCAAGATTGTGATCTTCGGCTTTGGCGCAAGCTCGAAAGTGCGAAACTGAATCACGGGGACCGTCTTCTCGGTCGAGCTAACAGCTTTCCTTTCAACAGTGATGTCCAGTTACCGGGGAGTTAGCGGTTACTTCGGTGCAAATTGAGCAATAAGGGGCCCCCGGAGGAAGACATCACGAGATACGCCGCGTCGAACAAGACGAGAGTCCTCGAGTGGTTGCTTCGAGTCCATTTGGAGAATGATTACTCGAAATGCACTCGGTGGTAGATCGAGTCGAGATACGGAGTCGATTGACTCGGCAGCCCATTGCGTTCCTCTGTTGCTCAGTGTACACGTACTAATCAGAATAGGACCCGTTGGAATATTGGAGTGTGCATGCCGCAGATGAATGTGACCATCGGAGGGACGGACAAGGACCAGGAGAACGAGGAAATCGTCAAATGATAATGTAGCGCCGAAGCGTCTCAAGAACCGAGGAACTATCACAATGGGAAATGGTGACGTCGCTTCGTATTACAACGATGAATTTGCCAATATTCCGTATGACGGTATTGTCGCTGGTGGACAAGCCATCAGTAGGAAACACTTATACAAATTGCACGATGCACTCCGTTTATTCTGATGCTTGACGGTGACCACCACCGCTATCGTAATTCTCCTGGTGGGTGAATGTCAATGCATTATGTACAATAGTGAAGCCGCGAATTGTGCTTGACCGCTAGTTCACTTCCGGTGGCCACAGTAGCCGTAGCGAGCTAACCTCCAGCTAATATGATACACTATTCAGAGATCGGCCGGGTTGGCCCATCTAGCCCGGCCTCTCATTCAACTTCAATATTGTCGCCTCTGTAAGCGCAATTCGACGCTACTCCCGTGACAAACTCTCTCGTGCACGCGAAATACTAGCACTCCGAATGTCGTATATTGTTACCGCAAAGATGAGACATTCGCCTGGATAATACATTATCTCGCAACCGCAGTCAACTGACAGGATTTCCAATTGTACTTGTATCAGGATTACAACATGTCACCAATACAACGCTCGGGTATCATATTTTTATCATTATCAATTTTCGTCAACCTTGGCCTATATTCCAACGGACAGATAAAATAAAATTGTGCGGAAAGGATTCTTTCCGATTTGAAATAAGCGATATCTGAACGTTTTTTATCGCTATGCCCCAAAAAGCATTTAGAGTACGGAACCAGGAGAGTTTATTTGGGAGCAATAAGAGAAAGAGAGAGAGAGAGGGAGCGCATTAAACGCGCAAATTGGAGCACGAGCTCTCTGCCAACCGCGCACTAATGGGAAGTTAAGCTTGTTTTTCTTTCTTCGCAAATCGATAATTGAATACTCATTAAATTATTTGGAGGACATGACTTGGACGTTCAGGCGGGCCAGGCGAAAATCGAAAGCTGTAAGAGCGACACAATTTGATGTGTCGGTGATCAACGAAATTTTTGTACCTTTGAACTTATCCTGATCTTGGATTATCTCTTCGTATATATTATTGAAAAAAAAAAAAAAAAAAAAAATGTTTCATCGTCATTTTAAAAGGGAGGATAAACTCGGATCGAAACGTGAAGGAAAGGCAAGGGCGGATGATCCTGTCTATGACGAACATCCGGCAAGCCGACAGCCCGGGGGCAAAATTCACCATCGCCGACATCCCACTTCATCCATATGTCAGGAAAACGCACCGTGAATGGATTTGCTGACCCGCTGCCCGAGCAGAAAGTTGTGCCCGGTGGCACTGATTGTGTTGTTACGTCCGGTGACCAAGTCAGCGGCAGACTCCACGGACCTTTTGCCATCCTCACGAATACGAAACTCCAAGGCTGCAGATCATCCTCCTGCTGCTGTTTCTACTCTATTTCGTATGAAGGAATGCCCCAACTTCACTTCAGTTTTTCGCATTTACATGTTGTCTCGACACAACATGGAAATTACAAAGTACCACACGCAGAACATGATTATTATTTTACCCTTGTTCATAATATCTAAACAAAAATGATTTAGAAATTTGATATTGTGCAGAAAAAAAAAATTGCGGCATGCGAATCACTGCATCATCCAATTTACCGCTCATAATCGAAGACCAGGTTGAACTTTGCACAAAAATTCGCTGCAATGTTATATTTTCATCGAAGCGGCAGGAAAAGGGAAAAAAGTCACAAACGAGTTTGGTGATTAAACATTTTGTAGGGGAATGTCGGTGCTCGAGTGCTCCGCGGTGCTGTTAAATTATGATGAACGCGACGACGGTCGAGATTGTGGCAACTCTCGACTTTTTGGACGCTTGCGAACGGGATGGCGAACACTGAAAATTCGTTATATCCACACAGATGATCTCTCTCTCTCTCTCTCTTTTTTTCCCCTCTATATTCGTTTCTCTCTGGCTATGAGCTTAAATCGTAAAAGTGTCTCGAAGCTGGAGTGGCGACATAAATAATCCAGTCGGTGTAATTCTTTCCCACTCTTAATCAATCAAGTTAGATGAGTGCATTCTGCATTTTACATCAAACATAACGTCCACTGGCGCCCAGCACTCGCTCTCCTCGTTTTACATAAAGCTGCGATCCTCGCACCAACCTTGGCTCTTTTAACCCCGCCTAAAATATTACAATTACCGCATTCCCTCGAGCTAACTTTTCCTTGAGATATTTTTCAACCCGGCCCCGGCGTTTGATCGGTCCGCCAAATACCAGGCAACACAGAAGCTTGAAAACACTTCCGGTTATTATAGCGAGCTTATTTTTATTTTTCTTCTTATTTTTAAAAGCTCGTCGACTGTGAATAATGAACTGTCAGCACGCAACTGTGTCTGGAAGTGCTTTGCATTTTTATTTCTTAGTTGCAGTCCACTCGTTCCACTCAACTGTCATTCGCTGTTATTTCATCGGATACCGATAAAAATTGCTACAATAATTTTACACTGTTACAACATTTACAGTATATTTAATTCCACGGTTGATAAAATTTTTAATCTCATTCGCAAACCGAGCTTCGGTTTAGCGAGTAACGCCTTGATCGAAAAATCGTAAATAATTATTTCAGATGCATCGTGAATTTTAAAAATGACATTTAAAGACAAATTCCCTAATTTCGGGTGTATCGCAGCGGTGACGCAATAATCAAGCATCTCCTGGATTACGAAAATCTCCATTACGCGTAATGCTATTATCGTCATCGATTTATGTCTCAGGGACGATTATTTAACAACCCCCATCATTGCGTATTTAATACCGAAACGTTAAAGCCAATTAGGGGGTTTTAAGTTCTTAATTGCTTCGTTAAGCGCTACCTGTTCGATTCTTGCAGCTACTACAACACGTCTCTCTTATCGGCGTGCATTACCCCGGGAAAAGCGATGGTGCTGTAAAGAGATAGAGGGACAGAGAGAAAGAGAGAGAGAGAGAAAGGTGCAGAAGCCGCTTTTAATTACCATTCACCTCCCACCGCTCCTCCAATCTCTCGTATTTTCTTAGGGATTCCCGCCTCCGCAATCCGTATATTCGCGATGCAGCAGTCAATGAACACCTTAATGGTGGTGCTAAATAACTCTCTATCATCCCTGCCATAAATTCTTCGTGTAATTATGCATTTTCCTTCTCTATTCGTTTATTCCCAGCATACATGATATTTTTTTTTGACATTTTTGGGTGGAGGAGATGACTCTAAAAAATGTAAATTATTTCTTTTTGATAGAGGCGAGGAATATATTTGAAAATATAATTTATCTTTGGAGAATCGATTGGGAAAGCTTCGCCGGGGATGACGATAAATTTCTCTTGAGACTTCATGGATGAAATGATTACGCAGGTTGCAGGGTAGTGCGGCTCCGATGCTATCCTTGTATCGTGCTACTTCAGGCTTTCCAATATAGTGCCCTACGTTACATGTATACGACGAGGCGTGCGTAATAACGCATCCGTTTATCTCCCAGGAAACGTGATTTATCGGCTGATGGTGAAGAAATAATTCTAGCCAACACGAGGAGTACCATCTTTTCAAAAGGATAACCCTTACGCATCGTTATTCTCACGTATGTCTACGTAGCGGGCATAAAGTACCGTTACGAGATATCGTAAAATCCTTTTTAATATTTTAAAAAGGTTATTGAAGAGGCCACGTCAGCCAGGAAACAAAAAATTCTTTTTCCCCTGGCTGTATTTTTTTTTTTCCAATTCGACCGATTTTTCGAAAGCGAAAATGAATTTTTTAAAATAAGCAAAGACGAAAAAAATGTTCAGATTAAATTTAAAAAAATGAAATGTTGCTTTTGACGATTTTTTTTGTTAATCATAAAAAACTGGTTATTGTCAGTGTGCAGCCAGTGGATATAATTTTTGTTTTCCGCTTGTAAAGGGCTCTCTTTTCAGTGCGCACAGACTCTTTGCGTTGATTACACTCACGTATTTCCAGAGTCTGAATGGCCCGCGAAGAGAAGTGAGTGGTGTGACAGTTCGGTGGGCGGTTGGTTACGAGAAACGGTGAATGCCGGAGAGTAGTGCAGCAGCAGCAGCAGCGGTATCTCTGGTTGGCTCTGAAATCCGTGCACATCGACAATCGCCCAGAGGACAAATACCGATTGAGGTAGATCACTGACGCGTGTGAAACCCACGCCTGTCTACTATCCCAGCGGCACATTGAAAACAAACCTTCACAGACTCCGAGTGTCCCGCAGAATCTCGTGCACTACGTACTGTTCACAAGTTCTACAAATATAGCTGGATCAGAGTCAAATTAATCCTCGCGTCACTCGGACGTTTTCAACCATTTCTACAGACTCTTCAGCGAAGTACACTATACCGGTTACACAGCCACGCCTCCGCGCCCATTTCACCATCCTGTCCTCGAGCTCTCACCCTATCAACGATCCGATCTGCCTCGACATTAAACATTTTTTTTCCCTATACGCATCGTATTTTTTTTTCTGCCTACACCTGTTCGTATTTTCATTCGATCGATAGTTTTTACCCTTTGTGCAGAAATAAACCAATGGAGTACATAAGTATGATGTGAAAATATGAATATTTTTCAGGGCCTGGATGTTTGAAATACTTGGATTGCTTGGACTACGAGGAGTCGATAGGATGTACAAAGTGGCGCGTTCAAGTTGTTTTTGACAAAACATTGGTTATTCAATATTTTGTCATGGTTATTGTTGTAATGCTGGTGATGGTGTCGTGAAAATGCATTGTCCTCGTGCTCCGGAAAGCGCAGCGTATACGAGGAGCTAACCAACGAGTTGTTTGCATATACACGTATCGAGGGTGTCCGAAATAGTTTCGCATGAAGTAACAGGTGCTCGCGAGTGTAATTTCCGGACGTTACGTTAGCGCCAGTGCGGAAAGTCCCTTTCGTGTGCAGTTAGAGGCAAACATCCACTTCATTCCCTCGTTCGCAAGCTCTAGCGGCTTATCTCGTGCGCAACGCTCGATCCCGTGCCGGTGATACTGTCGGCATTTTCCCTTGCCCCAGCAAGGTTCCGGGATCAAGGGATTACACGGGCTGTCGGAAATTTGCTCGCACTTCCCAGGTTCCTTTATTTTTACCTTTCCCTTTTTATTTCAATTTTTGTTTTTTCTTCTATTTTTATTTTCTCGTGACCGTCGCCGTTGCCGCGGTCGTTGAAACGTTCTGCCGGCTTATCCAGGCAGTCAGCATACGATCGGGGATCAGACGTCGTTTGGGATTGACGGTGATGAACGGTCAGCACCCGGATAAAATGCTGATTGCTTGCGGCCCGGAAATTCCACGTCGACGATGCACCGAGAGAAATCTTGAGCATCTTGCGCTTTTAAAAAAATCTTATCGATCAATTATACGGCATAGCAAGTTGAATATCTATCGAAATTTTGGTAATAATCGTTATTGACGATTATGATTTTTTTTTCGTCTCGGAACGTCAATACCAAGAATTAATTTATATTCTGATCAGAATCTAATTAGGTTTAACCGATGGGCGCGTTTATTTTTAATTTGATGACAGATCATTCGACATCCTTCGACCACCTGAAAAAACGGATGTGCAGTCTGAATTTCTATGGTCTCATCCATTTAAGTATGAATGCACTAAAATTCTATGTGCAATTTGTCTGGTGAAAGTTTCGTGTTCCGGAGATAAATGTTACGTTGCGCATTCACCAATGCAGATTCCAGACCTTAGACGTGCAGTAAATGGTGTGCCGAAGGAGGAGATGGCCTCGGAGGACGACATTTCGCATTGACGCTTCCTTACCGGAAATTCTCGGGTTACGAGACGCGGAAAGTGGTGAGAGGTGAATACCGGTTGTCTGCAACAGCAACAAGATGGTCCGGATTCACGGAATCTTCCTGCGAAGAGTCCCAACCATTAAGGATCTTGAAGAGCGGCGAGGTCGAGAACACGGCGTTTCTTTATTTTTCTGTGCATTTTCCCAAGAGTCTCGAGTGTCCGCGAAATTAAAAGGGACCCGACAAAATTTTATTTATAGCCTTACAGATGTATTTTTGCATCGAATAACATTTAACTCCAAAAAAAAAAAAAAACTAATTTCAATGAAACGCTTTTAAAATTATTTTCATCTCGGAATAATTGAATGTTCAAATTTTGTTTATTTTATTCCTTTTATATCCCAACATCAATTTCATTAACGTACGTACGCAATATATGTACATTATGTGTGGAGAAATATTTTCCACATATCTCACATGCATGTATTTATTGAATTAATTAACTTTCCGGCCAGCAAGTTATAAAGCAAAATTGCAATTAATTACTATACGGATTATAGTTTATTAAGTCATTCAATACCATTAATACAATTTACACATATTTTAGAATAAGGTTAGGCAATTTTTTCTCCATAGGTTCAATGAATAAATCTAACGGTAACGACAGCAAGTTAATCCAAAGGGTGGATAACATCGAGGACCGATGGCAAGCCACATTTTGACAACTTATGCACCATTTCAAAGTGTCCATGACACCGAAGCCTCAAATTTAATTTGCATCGATGCACACCGACCGACTCTGCATGTTAAATTCACAGATGACCTCTCGAAACTCGAGACGCAATTCGGTTCATAGGGCAGCTGTAGGCGCCGGCTCCATTTTCCATGCTCACAGAGAATTGCGTGGATGAGCATCGCCGACTACGTATTCACATTACTAACGTGCGTCCACCAACGGTAGACGCATGTCTATATCTATATATATATATACATATATACATACATATACATACATATAGAGACTGCGAATGTGCTGCGCTTTAACGAAGTCACAAAGGGCACCGTAAAACCCTAGTCGGAATCTGTAACGACGTATAATATTCATGCCCGACCAAGCTGTGCACCCGGCGAGGCCAGACGGGCTTCATATAGATCGAGAAAACATACTGCCGATACACGAATACGAAGCTCGTTACAATTAGTAGCGCGAATGCATGATGCGTAGCAGCGGCTAAATCTGTAATGACCATGTTTTGTAAAGAAACTCCCTAACGATCTGCAGTTATATTTGCCGAAGCGTCCAACGGAATATATTTGTGTGGATATACGTGGGGGGTTTTACGTGGGTCTCATAATCAGGGAGATGGCGCGCACTGAGCCAATTTTCGCTTCCACACAGTGAAAGCTTTGTTGTCCGTTTTTTGTTGCGAAATTTCCATGTCAGTGAATTTATATTGTCCGACGATAGAAGAAGAAAAGTGGTTTAGAAAAAAAAAAAAAAAAAAAATGTAGATTTGGGTATGCATCGAACCTGAATAATTCAAAGCTTTGTGACACGAGAGAACGTTCAGTTTGGTAGGTCAAAAGTAACGAAGATAAAATTCATTTCGCATTGTTAAAAATGTGTGCGACTATTTCACTACGATTTTCTTGATCCCTCGAAACATTTGCGTGATTATTTATATCCAACAGAGATGAACATAACGCTAAGTGCGTTTTCAAATGGTGCACAAATTTTGTGGCCACTAAAATCTTACGTAGCGGCATTTATCTCGGTGAGGCGCGCAGTTGTTTTGGTGTCGGGTGATACCGTTGGTAATTATAGCAGCGAACCGTGCACAACGGTACTAAAGATGTATCCATTTAAAAAACGGTATTAAAAAAAAAAAAAAATAGCCGCTGGCGGTGAGGGAAAAAGGAAAATAATAAGAGAAACAGGTAGTACGGGAAAACGGCACATCGGGTTTCGGTGGACTTAGGGTTAGACGTTAATATCCGGGTGGAATAAATCAAGAGATAACGCAGTAGCAACCGAGAGGAGAGGAAGAGCCCGGAGAGGCTGGCCCAGCTAGTTGTGTGCGGACTGTTGGGTCGTTAGCGGAAGGGGTAAGGGCTCGAGGGTTGCTTTATGGCAAAAGCAGGGAATGGTTTCGCTCTCGGAGCAGCGCAGCTTCAGAACCACCGCTACACCAGCAGCAACAGCAGCAGCAGCAGCAGCAGCAGCTCTTGTATAAGGTCGGAGGGATTTACAATTTCATGGAAGACGTAGTGCGCACTGTGTTGTACGGCAACCGCGCGTCGTCTCCCGCAAATCGGCAAAAACCTTCCCCGGCTCAGGCTGTAGCCAAATGGAACAGCCACCAGTGGTTTATGTATGCAATATTATAATATTTGGTGTATCATTTGAAATATAAGTTTCGATACTCGCTCGATGCTATCAAATGATGCCGCATTTATTTTCCCAGCCTTCCGTAGTCGTTTTCTCGAAAGCTTTCTTCTTCTTCTTCGCTTCCGGTACCAAGAATATTTCCACACGGTTTTTATGGTGTACGTTGTTTCAACTTGAACACCCCAACGACTTAAAGTGATGGAATCAAACCCTCGGGAGATCGTGAGGGACAGCATATTAATTCAACACGTAATTCAACGCATTTCTATGCATGGGAACAACGTTGGACTATTTTTGTTTCAATAAGACATTTTTTATTTGTGTGTTGCGAAGAATATAGTCGAAATTACAAGAGTGATCATTTTCTGGGGTGGAAGGTCGGTGAACGGGTCTCGGAAATTTCGATACGATGGAGTGCCACCGGAGACCTCGTGCAAATACAGTTTCTCCGGTGTTGAATTCTCCATGGACTATGGAGATGGATTTGAACATTATGCGCTGGAACATCTTGGGCGTGTACAACCGTGGGTAGGATGGCACTGGGAAACAAAGTGAATGCCTCGCCACAATCGAGCACAGGAACCCCCTATAGGGGCGAAGTCGTGAAGTGCACAACAGCGATAGTACACGAGAAACCGGTAGGTTGGAACAAACTTTCAACATGATTCTTTTTCTCGGAGTGAAAGGGTCGGCCGGAGTGAGGCGGAAGCCAGTGGAAAGGTAAAAAGAGTCTGAAAGTAATGGAACATGGCGTGGAATGGTTGCGTCCAATCTCTGATTACGTTTTCGATTGAGGTCACGTTGCTTTGAGATGACAGGGGAAATAATAAAGGGGCAAGGTCACACGCGAAATGGAAAAGCTTGGAGAACGGGCGAGAAAGCGCTTGTTAAATGATACATTTATCGTCGAGTTACATTTCCACGGTCATTCGATTATTGTGTTTTCGTCCGTTGAACGAAACCACGAATTTATCAACACAATTGGGGCGAAAGGTTGGAATGAAATTTTCTCTCGTATCACCTTCGATCTAGATTGACGAGGAGCCGCCTCTGGAAGTACAGTCGGTCAGGCGATTTCAACCGGTGCACGCGGAGAACACCGCACCGATTCTGACGTGCCGATAAATGTTCAACTCTCGTGGAAATAAATGTTGCTCGTTTCGGCGGACCGTCTAAAGATAACACGACGAATGATGCCCTGAGATATTTTCTCGACAAGGTGCTTACACAGGTCACTCTGGACCAAGGCGCAATCCATGTACCCGATGTATTTTACTTGGTTTCATCCGACTTTCAATGAGTTTTCCATATATTCAGCGAAACAGTGGCGAATCTACGTGCATAATACACAAGTTCCATATCTTGTTATTAGTGCACATGCCTTTATCAACTTTGCTGTTACCAGCGGCATATGAACTTCCCATGTATTTGACTTGTCCAAATACAAACTTCCGCTGCATTCTGCTACTCAAAATGTGAACTTCCGCTGTACTAGACTTAGTCTAATTTTGGGGAAGTACATATTCCGAAATTAATGCTTTGGAATGTCAGATCTCATGCAGAATTGTCCCCTAGGCTGTAATACACTGATAAACTTGCGTAACTTTACTTGGTATACGTAAGTATGTGTAGGAAATAAGTCAGTGACAAATTGTCGTACGTAACATATTTTGTCATTAAGCCACACGCACTGATCAACTTTGCCATTAACAGTGCAGGAATATGGACTTAACCGAGACTTGACTTGGCGGAATATGCACTCATCATATGTTTCGCTAGTCCAAATATGAACTTCTTATGTATTCTGCTTGTCCAAATATGAACTTCCGGTATATTTGCCCAGTTCAAATTGAGAGAAAGTACATATTCCGGAGTGGATGCGAGGATTTTGGCAGATGACGTCTGATCGAGATACCGATTGATAGTTACGCCCATATAAATGATGTTAGTGCCCGCAATTATCAAGCAACAATTAAATTTTTGTTCATACGACTATTTTTTGTCACCAAAATCGTAATAACTAGAAAAAATATAGTTTATCAAGGGTTCAAGTGCCTCCGGCCAAACAAAAATATCCCGAAGGGTTTTTTTTGTTCCTCTCGCTGGGGAATAAAAATAGCAATGCGTATGTCGAAGCCGAATATTGATTTGTATGAAAAATAGCGCACATATTTCATTAATCACGTAAAACGAAGGTTGTTTGTCCCTCGAAAGCTTCAATGCCGCTCCGGTGGCGTCTCTCAGGCTAGATGAAAAACGCTAATAGAGCGGCAAGCAAGCCCGTTCACAGCTCTGTTTTCAACTCGTTCAATCCAACGACCCAGTTAACGCTAGCATTGGGTTTCCGAAGTTACCGGCTATGTACTCTTAAAGGGTAGCTACGCAAGCGAAATTCTCGGAAAATGTGCGGTGCGAAAAGAGCTACCGAAGCATGGATAGACTGCGCAAGCATCGCTTTGACCCGGCAACGACGAGGTTAACTGACAACAGTTTAAAATATAATCGTATTTCGAATCACGCTCTGATAACTGCAGACCTTTTTCATCCCTATAGTACGTTTGGCTACATCGCAGTGAAAAGAATTATATTTCGTAATGAATACATACCTTTTTTATTCGACCGAAATACATTTTTCAACTTTAAAAACATATTAACGATGTAACTTAAAAAACTGTTTATTAAACACGAACTCCCTTTTTTTTTCAAATTCTTCTCTAATGCAATTTTCAGTGGAAAAAAAAATACAACATAAATGGTGGAATATAAAAAATCCATCATAAAAAGCGGTGGAAATGTGCGTGAGGTCGGTGGTTGCTTTCATCGAATTCAAAGGTCAAGCGGTGAAGTTTCCACTCAGGACTTTGATGGTCTATTGGGTCATCACACGCTCTAGGCATTGATTACATTGCGGATTGAATCCCTCAGCCGGAGACCAATAATTCAGGGTATCAATTGGTACAAAAGCTTCCGTGCACACAGTTGTACTGCGCAATTTTATGCAAAAGTCATAATCCTGACGTAATTTAACTAGGAATATTTTTCTGTTAGCATAGAAAAATATTTTCAATACTACACTCAGATACCTCGTGTATCGAATCAATGAGACTCGCAGTAACAATACAATTGTTGATCGAACAATGAATATGGTCGCATGAGCTGAGGTAAGTAGTTGGGGCTACCAGATATGAATAAATATCAATTTCTATGCATCCACAGCTTTCGATGAAAAAGAATCTCAAGATTTTCCAATGTTAGAGTTCACTAATGGAATTGCATTATGTTTTATTCGCCATTACTCGAAAGTTCTCTTAAAGGATTCGATGGTTTCTACATGTTACAGCAGTACAGCGACTATGTATTTAGCTCGCTAGACGATAGTACCCTATTACGTTCACCACTAAAGTCACAGTGCTCGGATTGAGAGTATAAACATGGGATAACTTATACTTGAGGTTGCTTCTCGTCTCGAGAATGCTGAAAAGCTCCGTGTCTATATAGACAGTTTTGCGAAGGTATATATACGTATAGCAGGCTGCATTTGCGTGCACCTATCCGCACCAGCTAAGACCAGCCAACTGTACGCGAACTGTTTGCTAACAGTTCACGGACAATATTTCTGTTGGGAACGTAGCTTAAGAGCTCACTTCACTCGACTTTCTTTTCCTTCTCTCGACCTCTTTCTCAGAGCGTACCTACACTCCACGTTCTTTCGTTTATAAGCTCTTCGGGGACTCATTCGGGTCGTAAACTTGCTACACAGTGTCATGGGATCGATTGAACCAACGCTTTAGTTGCTAAAAGATTTGTGCGCTACTTTTCAGTTCATCACTTTGAGCTTTTTTCCGATATTTCAAACAATACGAGACTTTTGTTGATTTATTTTATTTTCCTTTCGCCATGTGTCAACTTGAAAATCTTTTCGTTTTCGATTGTCAATGATTTCAATATTATAATCACGAGTCGATAAAAGTTGTAATTACTGGGATGGTGTTATTAGAACGCAGAGTCGGAGAGGCAAAATGGGATAATGAAAAAAGGCGCGAAGTGCGATTTTGATAAGTGATCCTGAAGGAAGCGAAGTAGAATGTGCATCCCTCGCTTTCCGGAATATCGAACGGGCGCGTATCGGTTATTGAGAAACAAAAAGAAATGGAATTTCATAATGGAGAAGTCAAGCGGGTTGAGCTCGAGGCTCGAAGAGGCGCGAGGGGAGGGGTGACCTTAATTGAGAAGCAGACTTGATTGACTGTCGAGTTCGCTATCGAATTCTCATTGGCCTCTCGTGACGTTATTATCGATTTTACCCTCCGTCCTATTCTTGCACAAGGAAAGAACGAATGGCTGTGACTGACAGAGCGAGAGAGAGAGACGGTGGATGACGGATATCCCATATTCGCGGCTGCTTCTGGCGTAACGGTGTAAGGGCATCGTTTTATGGCAATAAAGTAGGACTGAAAATAATTAAAAAATAATCAATGACTCGCGATCCGTCTTCTGGAAATGATGTCTGGAATTGCGACTACCGAGAGTCTACACTTGGGACACTTCTCGACAGTTGACCAGTTGATAGAACATTTTTAATTGTAGCATTGACGATTTTATGCTAAATGGAATATGCTAATATTTGCAGAAAATAAATACAATTGCAATTATTATTTTAACAATTCGCTTCAATATTATTCATGTAAACTATTATAAATATATTAATTTCCGCACTCTGAATCTCATTGGAGTTTTGCTCATGTTGCTCCCCTCGAACTGTTTGTATACTTAGGGTTCATAGTCTCATGGTGGTTGAAATAATACGTTTCACTGCTAATGAGCTGCTCATACATATTTGAAGATCCAGAGGGGCTAAAGTGGTTCTCTCAAGGGCATTGCGGGATTATATTTAGTAGGGCCTCTCGGATTTTGCAGATTTCGGTAAACAGCTTATATCGTTTATTTTCATTTCCGGAATCTGAAGTCTCTCGAGTTATTTGACACTTGACACGGAGCAATAATACTGCGGATTTAAATATAAGTGAGGAAGTCATTAGACTCGAGATACCTTCTTCAAAGTATTTTAATCGCTACATGTACATTCTACAATTTGCTCGGTGAATTTAAGGAGAAAAAAATGTCTTGTTTTTCATTTTTATCGCAAACACCATTTTACCTTCTTTGCTTTGGACTGCGCACACGCAGTAATGGAGTTGACACGAGTAATTGCTTGCGAGATACTTCATTGAGTAAGTACTTTGCAAATTTGATGGTGAAAAGTGCACGTTTTTAGTGACCTTGAAATTCTGGTTGGTAATAAGAACAGCGTGAAATGTCATAGCAAATTGTATTTTATATGTCTGCGAATCTCTGAATATCCCAAGAGTTGAATAATCTTCAGGACTTTCATTCGACTGGGTTCCGATGTATCGCTTGACAGAAATATGAATTTTTGGTAGGTAGAACTTCGATGCTTGAGAAAAATGGTCATACACCAGTCGTCCCAGGGAAAATTTTATGCATAAAAAGAAGTGTCGATAATAAAATCTTGATTGCGTGCGAACTTTCGGATATCGGCTACCGATAAATCTGTGTTTTCACTTGTGGAACTTTTATGTATAAAACAGGCCAAAAATATACAGAACGCTGTGAAAACTTTTCCAGACCAGCAAAAAACAAATTAATCCGTCTGAATCGTTCTGTTTTTACGTGGGTTATAGGATAAATCAACACAATTTAACCGGAATTAAACACTGCCGAATTCTGGATGACTAGTGATAGTGAAAATGTAGAGCATCTTTGACGCTTCAATTCGTAACCTTCACTTTCCCCTTCTCCACTTTGGCATGTCTCATACATGTGGCTTGAAAGGCATTTCAAGCAAAGATGATAGGATACTTCACAGATCCTCCATTGACGCCGCACCCATTGTGCACTTGAAGTTCAGCCCAGGTTCAGAGAAGATATCTAGTCCGAAGAGTACAACGAACGTATCATTCTTGGCCAAGATCCTTTTGAAATAGCAGTATTCACATTTGGCTTTGTGTGCAATATCAAAGGTTTTTCATACGGTATCTGAACTCGTGAAAAATTATTCTGCACAATTAGGAAAAAACGTGAAATAATCGGATCAGCGAGAGGAAATTTGCGTATTTTACCCTCAGGAGAATAACGTTAGTCTTGTGTGTCAAAACTGTGAAAAAAAAATGATCTTTCCATCATTGCGATGATTTCGTTAAAATTTTTTCGCAATCGACGCTTTCAGCAGCGATATTTTGTTCGGTATGTTGTCCAGGTTAATTTGGATGTCTAGTATATGAAGCGTATATCAGACGTTGTCGTGAATAATTTGTGCATGTCTCCGGATGCATAGATTCGGTTTATGTGGAGACGGTGTACCCCATTGGGTTAAAATGAAGGTGGTTATGGGGGGGGGGGGGGGGGGGGGACGCGGAGGAAGTACGATTAAGAGATTATACAATTTCATTTTGCGCACTGCGCGAAACGGACAAGATGCACACGAGAGGCTCTTGTATGAAGGTATAGTGATATACAGAGGAGTAATACTACGGGTGAACACGCCACGATCGAGCAAAGTGCGACGCAAGTCTCTCGAAATTTAACTCAAACTGATGCCGTGTAAACTCTCGCTGGTAAAGTTTCGCCGTGGTGACGCTGTAGCGGAAGCTTCCTCTGCGCTATCCCGTATGTTCGAGGGGCTAATAAAGACACTCGTGAGAGAGAGAGAGAGAGAGGGGTAGTGAGGCAAAGGGGAAGATAAAGAGAAGCGCGAGCTGGTAAGATACATAGCTTGGGGAAGGAAGAGAGAAAGTATATACGGTAGCCAGGCTGCAAAGAGGGGATTGTGAGGAAGACTCAACTCCAATTCCGCCAAAAGGTCGAAACTAGCTTGCATAAATTAAACTCTAACTAATCCGTCTTGGCCCAAAACCAACTTTTAGATTGGCCAAACTCGTACAATTATTTACCCACGCCCACCCCCCACCATCTCGCCGGGTTGTATCAAGGCATCGTACACTCACGGATAGGACCTCCGGATATAGGAGTACAGTGCCTCCAAGTTTTACGTTTGTATGTTACTATAAAACGCGTGTCGCACCGAAGAGTGGGTCATATGTGCAATAACCCACAAGTGGCGCTGCCGAGTATGTATCTTTCGTATTGTATATACTCACGTGACACAATGTAAAACACAAGGTAAGCAATGAGCCGCCCTGGCACCACCGCCAATTATTATAATGGCACGAGTAGGTGAAAATACAAGCTGCGTTAAAGGAGCGCACCTGAAAATCCAATAGTCACAGCTTCTCTTGCAACTTGATTTTTATTTTTCGGGCCTGAAATCGGTCCAATTTTTTTTTCTCGGCAAATCCTACAATATTTCATTGTCACTTTTATCAACTTTGTATATTTACAGTAGCAGTCCACGGGGTTACTTTGTTTACCTAACACCGGATTAGTTCACGGTTTTCGCATTCACCTGACATGGACAGGTCTTTAATTACTCAGCTACCAAGAGAATGCACGAAATTGAACATTTTGCACTGCGAAATTCAGCACACGAAACCACCTGTGACCGTGTACGTTGGGGGTGCTATTTCCGTACAACAATGTTGGAAAATTGCGCGTTTGCCCCTTCCGGGCGAACGAGGTGACTGATGCTTCTCGTTTCAATTAATTTACCCCAGCAAAATAATCCGATACTGCGCATAACCGGTGAACGTTGGGTAATACCATATATCGCGATAAATTTGACGATATATTATGCATTTAAATTACCGCACGTATTTGCTATAAAACTTTACGACGGAGAGTCTAGACTGCCGGTATGTGTATCGATTTTACGTAATGAGAGATCGTCAATCAACGTGGCAAAAGTTAATTTCTCGCTATTATGAATACAAATTTGATTTCAATATTCGTTGTCGTAGATCAAACCGTAGCGCGGGGGTGAAATATATGTGAACCTCGTCTCGACGTATCGCAGGGAGGTAAAGGCTCCACGCACCAAAGTACGAATCCGCTGTCAAAGTCGCAGCTGTGTCTGCCCCTCGTAGTACCTTCGCCTTATTCGATCCTGCTTCAGCGGATTATGCAGCCTCCGATGGCCGATCGTTTTCCCGATAATATCCTGCTTAAGCTAAATCGCCGATCTCTCGTTTACCGCAGCCTGCTGTCGCCCAGGAATTTCTGAGTTCCGCATTCATTTGTGTGTATATATATATATATATAGATCTTCGGCGCCTGCTGCTGGGATATGACCAACGTTGGTATCAACGAGTGCCAAGTACGAACAGGATAATGATTGGCCCTTTAAACCAACCGTTCCAATCTATTTGACTTGATGTGTAAATTTTCGATAATCGGGAATGGAAAAAACAAAAACGATGGACCGAATAACAGACAAATGCAACGATAAATCGATCCATTTGTGAATAGCCATAAGGTGTTAATTACGACACCACCTGTGCGACAATCAAGCGAACCCGTAGGAGGATCCCATTAGGCTGATAATCGATATAATTTCCCCTCTAACGAGATAAGGCATAATGCGAAACCTTGATGCGAATCCAGCAATAATGAGTTCAATTATGCAAGCTCAAATGTTAAACCAATTTCAATGGTATATATATGTATATATAGATAGGAGGGCTTAAATATAATCTGGCACCGATGTGCGTCATTATCATCAGTCCGCAGGAAATGTATACATTACGTAACTCCCAAAGGTTCTGGCCCATTTCGCATCGGTTGGTCCAACGATGACAAATGGGCTAAAAGAGAAGCGATGGCATGGAGGAAATGAAGATAAGGGGGAGTCAAAGGTCTGCCTTTGAATCATTTATACGGGAGTCGGATTTTCCTGTGTGTTTCTAGTGTCGTCTAAGCCTCGCGGACTCTTTATATCCAGAGGAGTGGTGTGAAAAAGGAGTTTTATACGGGACTTGAGGGTATCTTAAATGAAGAGCATTTGGAGCACCAGTGCCAGAACTACCATCACCAGAAGCTCTTGTTCGCCGGTATCTCGAGCGGTAATGCCGAGGCCATAGTGAACAGTAGCACCAGCAGCAGCAGCAGCCGACTCAGCGAGCGAGCGAACCAGCCACGAGAATCTCTTTGAACGGCAATGCTCACTCAAGCGGGATCTTCCAATCCTACATGTATTTACAGCACTGCTCGCGGCAAGAAAAGTTCAGTAGATAGGCGCTATACCAAGTAACGTCTATAATACATAGCTCACTATACATATATGTAACAACCACTGATGTAGGACTCAAATCCCCTAGTCTACTCTAGTCCCCGGTTCCTTTGTCGAGAGAATCAACTTGGAGACTGTTTCCTCAGCAACTTGCAGACACTGATAGAGTCTGCTATCTCAATGTGGCTCCATTGATATTGTATAACATCGTTTAATTCGAGAAATCAAGAACGTTCATATTCCCTTCCGGATAATGCCATTAATTACAACGCATCGGGAACATACCGGGTTTGTAGGCTCTTGTAACCAAAAACCTGCGTAACCATGGCACTGTGTTCAACCTGCTTTACAAATGACTCGCCAGAACCAACCTAGTGTTTTGTGGCACCTTTTTCAACCAACTTTTTCATACACACGCCTTTTGCTCGGGAGCCCTGATATTTTTTATTGCAATTTCGGTGTAACTCGACGAGTTTGCCTTTTTCGATTTCACTCGTTTTCCATTATTCATTTGTAAGTGCCGTCCTTTATTCGTCGTACAAATTTCTACATATGCCGGGTTACGACGTCACGGCTCAGAGAAGTCTTGAGGAATTAATCGGTGCATTAAATCCGCCAACCATTTGTCATGAAAAACGCATAAGTTGACACGAAGTTTAAAGAATTTTTTACAAAATTACTCATTAAGAATAAATGTGTACGTAGGGCTCGCGGTAATACTAAATTAACTCGTTTGTAGAAATAGTTTTAACGTATGCGCTCTTTATTCACGGTAACATGTTACAGTTCGTTTAATTCGGATTTAATTAAGCTGCAATTACTCTTTCGAATACTCGGTAAGGTCACCTCTTCGTGCTACGAACCGGAGCAGGAATGGTTAACGAATCTGCGGCGTACCCGCTCGTGCTCGAAACGTCACTGTATGTATGTACATTTTTCGAGCAAAGACAAAATTTTAGCGCTCTCCGCTCTCGCACGAGCCCTTATGTAATGCACCGTTTATAACGTCAAATTTTTTCAACGGTTTTGTCGGTGACCGACCTTCAAACTTTGTGAATGTGTTCAGAAGCACTCGAATTGTAAGCTAAAGAAATATCAAGCGTTTAAATTTCTACTTTTAACGGGACCTTCGTAACTTTTTAACGGCCAACGTGACACTTTCGTTGAACTGTGCGATGGCAATTTTTGAAAAATTGTCACCCAAAATTTTTCAGTATTTCGATTCGGCAAATTGTCCGACATTTGAGACATTTTCCTTGGTAACTCGGTTTCGATTTGACGTTGTCGTTAATTGATCGGTGAATTGTGATAGATTCTTAGAAAAAGTAGCCTGACAGGTACGTCGGAAACATAGCCGATGTCACTCACGTTGAAGAACCGCGGGCTGTCAATTCCGTACGATCATCGCAATAGACAAATCCGTAATATAGGTCAGACTGCGCTTTGGGCAGTAGCTCAAAGGTCGCTATCGTTTATCCAACGATCGAAGCGAGAGCGGTGGTACAAATGCCGAGGTTATATGGTTATTTCGGACTTGACTCTGCGTCGATTTATCAATAGAATTACAGGGGTATTCCGGATCTCACTGGAATCACGGTACGTCATAGATACCGTTGAATCCATTCCTATCAATTACATATTATCGAACGTTCGATAGTCAAGCTCGATTTTCTTCAATAACAATTATTACATTTGATATAAATAAAAACTGGCAATTAATTCACATACAATTCTTGCCTTGTAGAAAATATGCAATGTTGTGAGGTGAAGGGTTAATAATATGTTTGCCGATTGATGTATCAAAGACACGTTAAATTTGTGCAAGAACGTCTGAATTCAGGCGAATTTTTCAATTACTTGCGGAAAATGTTTGTCGGTACATATTGGCGTGTCTCTCATGAAGCGACTACTCTCCCCTGCCAATAGCCACAGCTGAATAAAATAAAAATACCGCGATGCGTCGGATGGTTTGCTATCAGTGAAGAGCCCACTGGCGACGGAAAAATAGTGAAGAATATCAAAGTGCACACTAAGAGAGGCAGAGAGTGCGGAAGATGAGATCAGAAACAGGGAAAATGTGGTGGCTCTTCACTGGCGTATCATTCACCGCCGTCACCGCCAACGACGACGAAACATGCACTCAGCTTGACTGCTCGAGAGTAAAATAGCGTGCACCAGGCCATTCGCTTACTTTTCCATACAACGCTGCAGAGAAGTGTGCTCAGGTTAATCAGGGGTTTTCGAGTGGCCTCGCGGTAACCACGTGCTACCATTGAAACTATTCACCAAGCTGACGAATACTTTGAATTGCGAATAAAGATCCCCTCTCAAATTTGGCTATGGTTCCTCCATTTTTATCTCACCAATTTTTCATAATATTTTCACGTGTCGTCTCATTGACCTTTGAAAATTTATGGTTAGTCAGAGGGAATAAAAAATTAGGCACATCATACACACGTCCCCATTGACGTTATTTACGGTACGGTATGACGTACCATATTATTATGTAGAAATTAGTAATTAGCCACAGTAACAAAAAACAGAAGGTTCGACATGTTTAATATTCATCACGATTTAATATTTGGAGCGACGAACTTTTCAACGTAGAACGAAATTTCCGGTAGTTTAATTATTTTTATAAAGGGAGTGGCCCATTTAAAACGCAGATTGAATCCTTTGATGTCCTCCGAATTCAGATTTTGTGGCGTTTGATATGGCAGAGAGTCGTGCCATTTTTTAAATTCGTGCATTTGGATATATTCGAATTTTGCTTTTCTCAGTAATGAATTGAACGGCATTGATAAAGAGGGAACGGACAGTGAGAAAAATGAAATTTTATGAAAGTCGGTATCTATTTCCATTGAAATTAAACCGTCATCAGTCATATTTAACCTTTTTTCTCGCTTGATGCTCGCTTCGACCGCGATTCAATAAATGTACAGACAGCCAGTTTTGTTTTTATCTTTTACACGTCAATTTATGTGGTGAGATTGACATGCATTCGTTTATCGGTATTAAATCAATTATCGTTTTCACCGATACCATATAATTATTATGTTCAAGCACATCAATATTAATTCCAAGCTTGTTGCATCAATTTTGCATGGCATTATTGATGAAAAGTGATATCGAATAATTGTGCGTTCTATAAAAATCAGGAAACCACGTAAAAACTGAGCGAGAATGATTTATCACGTACGATTAAATATTTCAAAATCAACCGAATCAACTTAATGGATGAATGGATGAGAGGGAGCTTTATTGGAAATGTTTTCTCCTGAAAAAAAAAAAAAAAAAAAAAACGCACCTAACGTAGAAAAACACGAGCACATGTGAAATTTTATAAAAAGTACACATTTCAACGAATATAGTACCTAATAATAGATTTATTCTGTGTCCGCTGAGAGCGAGCAAAAAGTTTCTTTTAACTACTTTCGACCATTGTATAATTCAAACCAATTTTCTAGTGGTAACGAGTTTGGTGAAACTACTATTTTCCATCAGGAGCCAAGCACTTTTATTTTATTCGTATATTCCTCTTGTCATTCTATATAATACGTCGCTGGATCTTGTCGCTTTTTATTAACTCTACGTATTTATCGTCCCAAATAATGTTGCAAGTAATGTGAGCTTTTGGTCCCGTTATTTTAATCCACATTCGGTAACTCAGCTCTTCTCCTTTGTAGCGAAAAAAAAAAAAAAACAAGATGATCCTTTTCCATATTCATTCCGGTGGGATATTTGCAATCTTGCGGCTGGAGTAGTGAAGAGAAAAAAAGCTGTCGACGAATCTGAAAGTTATTCGCAACGATAGAGCGTCTTCATCAATCTCATTGGAGTTTCTTTGACGTCAGCTTACTTTATCATTGACCAGGAATGTATAAAAATATCCGAGAGAATGCAACAAAGACTGAGAAAGCAGAGGACAGAAGGAAGCCTGCGAGAGGATTGCACAATCACTTGAAAGCTGACGAGTCCGCAATCGACTTGGCGAGGAGCCATAGTCTCGTGATCTCGGGGGTCGCAATTGGAAAAGCATGTCGCGTATTGCATGTCCTCTCGTTCAGTGAGAACTGGCCTCTCATCTTATTCGTGTCGCTAATCAGCTGGCAATCCTTGTTCACCATCATTCAGGCTTGTTACAGTTCAAGTGCTAATCGGCTAACCAACGAGACACTCAATCTCATTGTCACACTTTCCCTGCTATTGTCCGAGAGTTCCGATACTTTTGTGTCGAATACTCGTCTCAAATATGTTTTCCAATCTTCTTGTATGAAACGAGATGAACAAAAATGCAAATCAAGATGAATATTCATCCGTATTTCCGGCAACTCTGTTGAACCTAAAAGTCACGATAGTTCGGAAATTGGCGACTATGAATTAACCGGTGAATTCACGGTAATGCATAAATGAATATGTTTTGTTATCATTTATCCCGGTAACTGTGCAAAGTGGTCCATCGGAGTGAGATTTTAAGGAAAAGGGATACGTTTATAGAGTGGTCGTCCATCTAAATTCGCATCAGAGCGAATTAATGGGGGTGTATGAATCTCGTCTCCTTTTTGTAGCCACTGGAATCCGCCGGAAGCGTGACTGAGTGAGCGAGGTTGTGTTATAATCCATGAAAGACATATAACATAGGGACATGGGTGAAGTAGTTGTTCAAACGAGGCAACCGATAGCTGTGTACGCGGCGCTCAATGCCACCTCGTAACGACAAAAATCATGGTTATCGTCGATATTAGCAAGATAATGGTGGGATTCTCGTTGCTCGCCGTTAACGACTGTGCTCCACGCGGATAATTTATGCGAGGCTGTTTGTGGCCTCCAACCCCCACCGAGATTCCCGACACTAACGACCGCACGTTAAGCCCCCCTCCCCCCAACCCCAACCCTCTTACACACCCGCCCCGTTCAACGAGTATTTGTTTCGCACTATGTGCATGCCCCTCTCTTGCCCATTGCCCTCATTGTTTTCCTATCAGATTTGAACGGGTTACAATTTGAAGCCATTATCACAATTGTGTCTACCCTGTTCGTGGCGGTGGCCAATGTCGTCATTGTCGCCACGTTGTCGCCTTTTCCTTTTTCACTATCGAGGCAATACAGCGAGAGCAGGTTGAGAATACCATCTTGTATCGCGAGGTACCGGCTATTCCAACTGTTATCTACCTCGTTTTCCTAATAGAGAAACGTAATAATATTAATTATTGTACGGTTCTTGTCCAGATTCGCCATCGCGGAAATTAGCCCGCTTCGATATACCGCCCAATGTACGCGTTACGATATTATATAATGAAATGTTTTATTTATTATCACGCCAAACGGAAATATAACACACACACACACATATATACATATATGTATAGATTTTCGTGGAGAAATACTCGTTTATGTAATGCGAAACGTGGGTCTCGTTATGCAAAATACCGCATCGAACAGCATTTCGCTATAGAAATTGGGGCCAGAGTTGTTGGGATATATTGCAATGGTATCGGGGGACTCGAATAGCAGTTTTCTTCCCTTTCCGGCTCAACCATGGCCCTCCTGTTCTACCTGCACTCGAATCCCTTCGATTGCAATAAGGGTGACACTCGCCATTGCCACTTCAAGCGGTTTGCGTCGACGAGAAAATACTTTTCGTCGTTTTCACTAATAACATGCATTTAAAGTTGCAAAAAAATGGGAGTGTTGGTAACCCATGAGCGTTAATTGCTGGAACACAATTTTTATAGCAATTGTATACCCTTTACTTGAAAACTTAGGTATCATCGGAGGCTCTATATCTTTATTATCCGGATATCGGATACGTAGCTTAGCTCCGTGTGGTCATCGATTTACGATTGTTTGTAACACCCGGAGCGGCGATCGTTGAAACTCGTTACTCTTTTGTGCGCACCGACCACCGATCGCACACACGAAAGTTTCGAGCAACTGCGAGCAGACAGAGCGCGAGACTATGGGGAAGCAGGTTACCGCGTACCGGAAGCTGGGAAGGAAGATACGAGAGCCACCGGTCCAACGAGGCGACTTTGTTTTCCTTACGATCCCAGATTCTTCTGCCGGCACTTGGACTTCCGCGCCAAGTCCAAGTGTCGCAAACTTTTCTCTCCAAACGAGGAATTATGATATTCGAGCAGGTAACATAAAATCGCAAGAATTGCGCTATCCTGTTGCTCGAATATTTCCGGATTATCGGCATATTTTCGCAGTATTCTCGCAGCAGTTCAATAAGCTTAAATTTTCAAAAATTAATAACACTGCAAGCCGCAATTTGCAATGTTGTATTGAATATTTAGATAAAATATTACGTCCTGGTAAATTTGTTTTGCAGGAGGTTTGATTATATTTACATGCAATTATTGTCGGTAATTAGCATGCGTATATGTATTTAGTAGATTAACTATTTTATTGCAATTAATAATGAAGAGGACGGATAATTTATTCGAGTCACGATGCCTTTACTCTATGAAACGCGTTCCAGGATATCACAAATCACCGATTAATTTACATTGATATTTACGGATTATTAATACGCGGAGAACGTGCCTCGAATTTTTCTCGTTAAATTTATTGAAAATTCATTATCGATATTTCCGGCCGAATAATTATTCGAAATTATTTATAATTCTGTGAAAACGTGTACCCATCAATAAGCAAATAGCGAAATGTCACATTTCAAACGAAAAAGTACCCCTCGGGTGGGCGAAAAAAAATATATATATATATTGGATTTTCTGGGTATATAAATGCGTTGAACGATTCTAAAAAAATCATAATAAATATAATAGGGGACAGGGCAGAGAAATAAACGTGCGGATCGAGTGTAGAAGGATGGACGTCACAGAAACGTAGAACGTGATATTGGGCGAATTTTGCGCTGAATATTGGCAAATGATTGGGTATATATATATACATATCCGTGTGTCTGCAGTCATAGAGAAAGGCAGAGGTAAAAGTAGCTAGAACTGAGGGAGAATTTAACCGAATCGGTTTTTCGTCGTTTGTGCGATAAAAATATCGAGGCCGCACACACACACACACACACACGCACACCCACACGCTTGTACAGGAGAAACCGCATGTGAGGTTGAGCCGGTGTGAAATCCTCGCACTGCTGTTGGTACGATACCGGCGGCGCCCCGAGCAGCCTCGTGTTTTATTGCCGCTCGCTTTAGATTTCCAATGCCAGGTCGACCACAGCCTCTGGAATGGACGATTGCGATACGTTTTTTTACGCGCGTGTGTGTCTGTGCAATCAATACGTATTTATATCATGCACGAGCGATGCATACACACACACACATACATCTATAAATATATATATATATGTGAAAAGCATTTGCTGCAGACTACATTATATATTCCAGGATGGGATTTACTCTTTAGATAAAATGTCTTCATTTTTTGTTTTATTTTTTATTTTTATAACGTAATATAGTATTATATGCATCGGAAAAGCCGCAGTGACCGTCGGGACAGTTTTTAGGTTAAAACGGATATCCGGCTGGTGCGGGGCAAAAAATGTTATATAATAAAGCTTTGTATCGAGGGGAAAACGTCTTGACCGCTATTGGTTTTCTGATCATCGGAGCACCGGCGGAGCATTGGAACCGTGAGTCTGCTGTGAAATACGAATTTGCATACCGTAAGCTAGCGGAATAACTTTATCACACGCAGCATAAATTCCATGATTTATCGGTAATATTGTATTTTGCATGGATATGCATTACGATTGAAAAGCCTCGTTCCGTCTGTGTCTTTTTATTCGGCTCTTTATCCGCCCTCCGGCTATGAATTGGCATTGGGGTACAAAATTTTTCGGTAATTTGACAATTCGGGTCGATGCAAATGTCGAGAGACTTTTCGTACAAAACGGGTAGTCGGCCGAAAGATAGATCAACGAAATTACGTGGTCCCTTCGTATCTGTTTGCGCATACGCGATTGGCACAACGGGGGCTCAAGTAAAACGAGTCATCGTATAGTTTGGATGACCCTAGTTTACTTGAACACCGCCATCAATAAATAGCAAACATAGTGTGTGCATGCATAACTGTCCGACCCATCTCACTGTCACAAACAAAACAAAAAAAAAAAAAACGAAAACTTCACAATTTATGGACATCTACCCCTCGAGAAGAAAAGTGTGTCTGACAGAGCTTCACGGTTGCCATTGCAACCCTCTTTTGGTTTTCATCAAAACGACGAGTCCGTCGAAAGACGTTTCCGACAAAATTACGTCCGATAATATGACGTTCCACACAATGTGTCCCATAAGGGACACGCTGTTACAACGAGAGCCAGTCAAGTTAAATGCGCCATCGGATATATTGAATCCCATAAGTTAACTTGAACACCGCTATCAATAAATGGCAAACTTCTTGTACGCATGAAAAAATGAATGCGGCGCAGCCTAAGCGGAACCCCAGATAGTACGGAGTTCCGGCATCTGACTTAGACGAAATTTGCGTGGTAAATGTGCGACGGGTCATGAAAAATCCTCCGAGTATTTTTACTGTCACAGAAAAAAAAAAAAAAACAACATCATAATTTATGGACATATTCACCCTACGAGGAGGAAAATGTGTCCTATGGAAGTTGAGGGGTTTTGAGGCCTTCAGGATGGGTTCAAAGTGGAATAAAATAGTGAAGGATTCCCGGCGACTTTTGACCCGCCCTCGTGTCCCATCCTCTGCATTCTTTGCGCCAACTTTATTATTATCCTATCTTCCTTCCTTAACAGCAAAGTGACGGAGAGCGTGCGAGCATATGCCGCGGGGGAAGTTTCCCAGGAAATGTATGACTATAGCGTGGGCCTAAGTAAGTGGTCTACCGTGGAGGGCCGTTAAAAATCGAATAGCTGAGTGTAGTCACCGGAAGATATGCAACACCTGGCTGGAATGTCTTACTTTTCCCTGGCGGCGATTCGCCACTTTCTCATCTTTGTTCTTCCTCCTCCTCCTCCTCCTCCTCCCCCACTTTGTCTCTTTTCCTCGTTGTCCTTTCCTCCACTCTATCGAAAGTTATATCCGCCATCGCCGGGAGGGTAAAAACTTTCGAGTCACGATAGAATCGGGATTTAAGGAGGCGATAGTATGAGACGAGACACGTGACCGGGTTTGAGGAAGAGCGTCGCAACTGCTATCGGCTTTTGTGCCACAGCCTCTCGCCGATGTGTTGACGACGACGACGACGACGACGTTGTCCAATACCTAAGGAGACGTGCGAGTCAAAGGATCATCGACTGTCGCCGATAATAAGCCATATACGCTCCACGAAACTACATCCTTTGCTTTTAGACGCTTTTCATCTCCACCTTTGGCTCCTTCGATAGCTCGCATTCCACTCCCCCCTCGAGACCCACGCTCTCTTTCCCTCTTGTTCCTTTCCTTCTGTATCTAACCAGCGACCAAGTTGCTTACGACAGGTTGCCACGATCAACGCCGCCCGTCTATTATAGCAACGTCAGCACGTATAGCCTCGACGTCGGCCACGAAATTTTCATTACCAAGGGGCAACGCTGTTATGCATCATTATACGAGGCTCTCTAAGGTGTTCCTCGTAATGCCACGTATCGGCCAGTTGGAAACATGGTCGATGCGTTTGATCACGGCCCAGGGTAAGTTGTACTTGGAGTTCCGGATACCTGAGTAAAGTGGTTGTTCAACAAATACGTATTGGAATAATCACATCAAACGACTCTAGCCCGATACTTGGTGGATCAATAACGGCGACGTCCTCGCCAACGTTACCACGCGAAACATTAACAAATATCGTTGTGGTTTGTTTAGTATCGGCTCAGTCGTTTGATATGGTCGGTCAAACAATGATTTGTTAGCAAACAACGACTTTGCAACGAACAAACTATCGAACTGTATTGGAGAACTCGTCTAAAAATAAAAGATGAACCTATCAGTGTTTTCTACGAAACAATATTTTTGCCACTCGTGTTCATATACCGTGCTCGACTTGCTCGTGTGTGAAATTAAATGACCGACATTTATCGTCTCTCCTTTTGGAGTGAAATTAATAAAGATAATTATCCGTCCGTGAAATGTGGTATCCGTGATTTCGGTGAGCGTAGATGGTTCGATGGTTGAATTGACTGTTAATCGACCTGCTATCATACTCGAGTGGTCGAGTTTATTATGCTTTCCTAATACCGTATAAAAACGCTCTTTATAGTGCACTCGTTGTTTGTCGCGTTTATTTCGTAGCTTCCGGTTCGTCGTGTGGAATATAATAAAGCTTGAGAAAAAAAAAAAAAAAATCTAACGAGTTTCACGGTGACGTTAAAGCTGCTGATGGGAGGTTCGCACGCTGCGCATGAGTGAGATAGACTGCCGAGAAACGTCGCGATATATTAAGGGGTCGACGCGCACCGAATGGACCCTATATACGCTGAATTATCCAAGACTGTGTGAACGACGAAGGGAACTGCACTCACCGACAACGTTGAGAGTGTAGTTGAGGGACATCTTGGGCTCGGTGCTGACCTGGCACTCGTAAGTGCCAGAGTCCCTCTTCTGCGGTGACTTTATCTGCAGTGTCCAGTTCTCCGACTTGTCTGGATGTATCACTTGGAATCTCAGGTCGGACGTGTACGTCGATATGCCTGCGCTCAGTATGTGCATGTCTCGCTTTCGCATCCAGGATACCTAGAAGCAAAATTAATTCGATCCGACGTTACTATTGGCCACATTAAATTTTTTTTTTTTTTCGATTAATGTTCGCTCAGTAATTATTACTCATTTATTGAAGATCGGATACTAGAGGTATTTTTTTTTGGTTTAATTGCACATAACCAGACGTTTATAATTATTGCAGATTATGCCAGCGTTTCGTAGGATTATGCATAATATATATCTGTACACAACGAGGCAAAGCATTTCGAGTCTTCACTCGTCGTCGGGACGCCACTAACGTTGGTAAACATTAGGATTGGAAAAACAAGACGAAGAAGAAAGATTCGAACGACAGCGAGTGAGAAAACGAAAAAAAAAAAAGGGAAAAGTCGAACCCGTCGGGGAACGACACGTCGTCGTTTCCACGCCGAGGAGCTGAGCTAGTGGCCCACCTGGAAGAAGGCTTGTTCACACGACACGTACGAAAGACGTCGGAGCGCCATGCGCCAAATCTCGCTACTGTTTTCTTTTAAAAAAATGTCTGTAACACACGGGCGAGTAGAAGTAAAAAAAAAAAAGAAAGAAAAAAAAAAGACGAGAAAGGGGAGAAAAGGAAGCGAAAGAGAGGTGTGAATAAAAGAGCGGGACTCTGGTTCCCTGGGGGCTGAACCTCTCGAGAATCAAATCCGTTTCCACGTTGTATGCAGTGAAAGGCAGTAGACAAAAAGCTTTGGAAAATCTGTTGAGGCTTTGACGTGTGTGAAGAGATTTCAACGATTCTACGTGAATAACTCACGACGCTTTTCGCCGAGCCTTTGGTTGGCCCGATGTGTACCGTGCATTTTGCGCCATCAATAAATGCACGTATCTTAACTGTACCCGGGGAAACTGGGTGAGTAAGTTGCAGAGCCGATCAGCGAGACATCTGCTTAAAACTAACTTTATAAATAGCTCGTCTCTTTTTTTTTCCCTTTCCTACGTTGTTAAATGTTTCAACTTTGTAACACTTTACACGCGAACGTGCAACGAACGCTTTTAAATCCTTTTTCTCTCAAATACTTCAGGAAATACTCGAGTATTTTGGAATCAGATGAATCAACGTGGATGGGAAAAGTTATCGCTGATCGTTTTCATACAAAATTATTCATATTGTACGGAATATCCGGTTGGGTCTTTGGCGTCTTCGATGCTTCCGGAATTCATCGTGTTTTATTTTATTCGTCCTCGTAGAGATACATGCCACGCGAAGCAGCGTCGAGGACAAAAGTCTCGGTAACTCGTCAATGTGGCGACAAATTCCTGTAGGCAAGTCCCGGTTATTCAATTCGCTTCCGCCCTAGGCAAAGCTTACGACGACTGTCAGTCCAACGAAGAGACTCGAGCTCCGAAAGGGGATGAAGAAAATAAAGAGGGTAAAGTAAGGCAGGCACTTCTGCCCGAAACAATTGTACCTTCTCATTGACTTTGAATTGAATAGAACAGGCGGCACACAGCCCTAGGCATCAATGCCGAAGAACTTGGAAGCGTCGACCACAGCTAGACTCCAGCACAATGGGAAGCGTAAAGGCGTTTGATAGAAAAAAAAAAAGAAAAAAAAAAAAGAGTTGGGAAAAGTAAAAGAGAGCAAGAAAGTATAACTAGGGAAAAATAAATCAGACAAAAGCATGAACACACTGAAGAACTTTCTTTTTATTACTATTACTATTATTATTATTATTATTATTATTGTATCATTTTTCGTGTCTAAAAATCCTCTCCGAAATAAAAATGTCACTGGAATTAGATAGAAAAAAAAAGAAAAATAAAGAAAAATAGGTGTACCATGATAGATAAATAATTAAATTGAAAATGCGAGGGAATACGAGAAGGTGGATAATTAAAGTGGTCTTTATTGTCGTTTTTTCATTCTGAGAAAAAGGGGCTAGTTAATGCGGATATAAAACACTGTCGGACGGTAGGTAGGATAAACGAGGGTTGAGAGCGCGCTGTGACGCCACCGGGAAGTGCATATAGCGCGAGAGAATGAACGAGGGAGCACACGAGGTCCGGGGCGTTAGTTGCTCGTGTGCAGAGCTTCGCTGGTGGCCCACACGAGTCGTAATTTATGCACCAGTTAAGAAATATATTGCGCGACGCCCGCGCGCTTCCACTTTCATCAGTAATGCGTGTAACACGCGTGGCCACCGACACGCGTGCTTACAGCCATTTACTTGCACGTCGATCCCTACTTCGAGTGGCTGAAATTTTGCACAATTATCTTTGTCGACGTAACGCATACGGAAATTCGCATCGCACGAGCTAATTTATTACAACGAATACGTAACATGGAATAGTGCGATAAAATATGATAATTTATATGCGAGTGCGTGAATTTCGATAATTAAGTGGAGAACAATTTTACTACTTTTAGACACCATGTAATGAAATGTGTTGTAATGGTATTAAAAAAAAATGTGGTAATTTTAGCAGTGTGTAAACGGAACGAATATCCATGGGGTAGTGCGTGGGTGAAACATCGGTTAGAATAGGACATGTGTGTGCATGCCAATTTCAGATAATATGATCGAATGGACCAAGTACTATTTGATTTTCGTCCATATATAGCAATCAATCCCGAGAGGGCATGTAATAGCTGTGATATTGTCGAGGAGCTTTGTATTTAACAGGCAGATTACCAGCTAACCCCATTGTAATTATTGGTTGACCGTTAACCAAATTCCATGGCTGCTTCCATCAGGGCTTCATCCTCTTCATATGTTCCATATCCCATTGCTTCCAATTGCTTTGATATCGTTCGTCAAATGTACTTTGTGCACCGTGAATATGTAGGTAGCCCTGCGGAGCGTCACCATTTCACAGAATCCGAAAGTCATTAGGAACGTTTATATAAGTGCAACCATAGAATTCATTGGTTAATCAATACTCGAATATAATTATAACAATCTACACGTAAATGTTAATCCGAGCCTTTGATCCGGCGCGTTTCGAATTCCGTTTTCAATTAAACCATTTTACATTTGATTATTCCATATAACTTATCGACTATTCGATATTCAATGTCTATGCTGATATTATCAATAATTCCTTTTATCCATTAATTCACGATAAATTTAAATTTTCAATGGAATTAACCATTCCTGATCATTCGGCTATGAAAATATATCAAATAAGTTTTCATCGAGTTAATGGCAATTCCCGCTGGTGACTAACCCGAAGTGCATATCTTCGGCCCTTAAGTTGCAAGCTCGCCACAAATTTAATAACCTCCCAGGTGACGCGTTCCGTAAGTAGCCGGATACTGGGTCAATCTTGGCTGCCAAGATTTCATGGCCAATATTGGTACAGCGTTGATACTGACTCGTGATGATAACAACAGCCTTGTCCCGCGGGTATCCCGACATATGTACGATAATAACAACACGGAGTTGGCACAGGACGGGCTGAAATCCGGGTGCCGGTAGTTCGCCCATGTTGGGGCCGGACTTAGGCCAACGCCGAATTGTAATGGGAATTTACGTAAACAAGATTGGAGAACTAACCGAAACAGCCAACAACGATTTCCAGCGTTCCCATGGTTATATTTCGACGCAACCATTTCGAAGCTTCCGAAGCTTAATCATCTTCGCGAAACCAAAGAATCGTAGGCTTAATAGTTTTATTGTTTGTGACAGAAGGACGAAAACATAATAACGCGAGTATAGGATAGTAGCACGCAGCAGCCTATACAAAAGAGGAAAAACACTGCGGAAAAAAGTGGGAAACTGATGGAAACGGTCGGAGAGCTCGTCGGGTTGGTGGTATACTGCACGATACGTGCACTGCGGAGCTAGGAAAATCGTCGGATAAATGGACGGCGGAACTATCGGAACTGATATATGAATCCGGGGCATCGTACTGCTGCGAGGGTGAGTGACTGCGGGTCAACAGAATACTCATTTGGTCCCGCTGCTTTGGCCCCATATTCCCAGTGAAAAAAAAAAAAAAAAAAAACGGCACGCACACCCGGTACTTACACGAACACACATGCGTCTCTTCGTAAAAGAGAAAAAACCACCCCTGATACCACACATCGCTTCGAAACCCGAGTATCATTACGGCTAACAGTTGCCGCAGACGCACGTGTGCTGCTGCTCTCTTCGCCGTAAGAATATTGCGTGACAGTGGAACGTGCTACAAACCAGACCATCACCGATACTATATATATATATATAGATTTACGCTTTTTTTTTTACGAAATTAATACGACAAACAAATCATTAAGCGAAAATCGCAGATCAGAATTACAACCCATTCAATAGTTTTCCTCTGAATTTAACATATCCCAACGTCGTATTTACGGGCTATAAATGAAAATCGGTCCGATAGGGAGAAATAAGGAGGGGTAAAGAAAGTTTTTCAAAAGTTATAGTCCGTGAGCTCGTGAAGAATAAGATATAGCGATTGTTTGAAGCATAAAAGTCGACAAACAGAGTGAGAATAGAGCTTCTGGAAATTCGAAACGAATTTCTTTCTTATCGAAGGCCGAATTCGGCGAGGGTTTAATATACTCTCTGTATACATAGTACGTAGTAAATAGCAAATATCCTGATCCCTTAAAATTCCAATTTTGCTACATCGACTGTTGTAGTACTTCGGCAATGGACTCTGGAAAATCCCTTAAGCAGCGACGTTTATATGTCCGAAATAAAATACCTCCCTACAGGGGCAAGAATGTTCGCGGAACACGTAACGTGACCGTATCAGCATGTAGAATAGATATATATATATAGACAAGTAGATGGACTAGTAATACGAGACTTGGAGGGGTTGAAACTGAGGATACGCACGGTTTATTGGAACAGAGGACGAAAAGAATGATAGTCGAAGCGAGGGAAGGAAATCAAATATATATGAGTGTCCGGAATACGTATATAGCGGACATTTACAAGTCATCTTCAACGTGCGGACGTATTTGAAGAAAGACTAATTGAAACCTCTTAATTATTAGATTTTTTTCCGTAATGTGTTATGCAAAAAGAAATACTTGTGAAACGACGAAGGCCCTCGTAAGTGTCTTTAATAGAGTAAAGGAAGGATGAGGGCTTTTCGAGAAAGTTGGCGTTAATGCCGAGTGCGCACACGCGAACCGAGTAAATGAGGATGAGATTTTTGTTGGTCCATAAGCCGCGACTGTGAGCTACAAGGGAAGCTGGCGTGACGCCACGCAAACGAATATTGCCAATAAACTGCCAATCCAATTTAGCTACGCAGGAAATACGGCCGTTCCGTTTTTATTGGTCGAGGCCAAGGCGGGAAGGAGCGAGCGCACGGTTAAAGTATGGGAAACTCGGTCAGGATGGTGCACGCTACTTGCGCCCCCTCTGCCGGCTTGCAATTGAAGCCGTCGTACCACATCGAGCTACCAGAAGGAGTTCCAACAGCGGCACCTCATCCCGGCCCCCTCTCACTCCTTTTCCACCGAACCTCGAGAGTCTAGGCAACTCTGGACCACGTCGACGTTTTCAAGATCCAACTCGGGGCGTCGCGTCTCGCGCCCCATCGACCCGTTACGATGAAATAAAATGCAAATAGCTCGCATCCGCGCGCCACTTTTCCCACTTGGCGCGAAAACTTCCTTCATACTCGACATCGCACACCCCGACGTCCAGAGGAGCCACCACGTTTCTTCACTCCGCACCATCGAAGACGGATGGGACATTTTCCCTCCCACTCGCGACTCTGTACAATCGTGAAAACCCTCCGGATCACGATCCTATCCTATCCCAGAGTCATCACCACCAACTTTTCTCCTCGGCGTTACTTCGCGCGGCGACTTTATAATCTGTGCTGGAAAATTCTTGTCGCGTTCCCTTGGGATTATCACGGAAACGTCACCTGGATTAATCGACTACCATAGGTTGCGGTCAATGTGTGGCTATGCTACTTTTCGAGCGACACTTCGCGATGGGTTAACTAAATTTCATTTAGCAGTTGCATCTAGCCCGCTACGGATACACCGAAACACAGGTATTTGAAAACATTTGTATCACGTTACAACTCGAAAGCACTGTATGGTACGATATCGCAAAATTTCCGGAATACAACGCTCCGGGCGATGTACTCACGAACAGAACAAAAGCTATCCTAATGTAGTGCGGGAGATGAATTGCCGTTCGATCTAGCTGGATGCGGTTCTCTAATGGATCCGTGCGGTGAACTCTTTTTATATCCATTTTCAATGCATACATAATGTACACGAACAATATACATAAGCTATCATGGCACGAACTTCACCTACATTAATCGACCGACAACCGTATATACGCGGTCAATGTGCGGCCACGAGATTTTTATGAGTTTAACGCCGCTTCGTGACATACAATTGCGTTTAAATTACGATCTTCTCTCTGATTTGCATATACGTGTATGAAAACTGAGATTTCAAAATACCAATACCTTGAGATCCAATATTTCTTCGTAAATGGTCGCATAGTTATTTTTTCAAAGCAACGGAAATAATGGAAATCGATCAATATCGGGTCAAGCGCAATTAGTCAGATTTTAGCGAGCTACAAAATTTTAATTGAATTTTTAAGGAGTACCAAACTGCCTGTAACTTCGAAGCGGTTCCCTCTAACCTCTATACTTGTTTTCTTCGTAATCGTTCAAGTTTTAAAATTGGGGAGATAAAGACATACCAAAGTATCACGTTTCTCCCGTTTTTCCTGGATTTAGCCCATAAACTCCGAGAAACTTTATTCCGGGTACTCTGAGAAAAGAAGATTCGTCGGTTTAACGAGATTACGAAGTGCCAAATAAATTTTTGTAAGCCGAACATCACTTTTATTTATTTCAAATATACTTTCTCGTCCACTTGACTGAATGACTTTTTAAAAAAGCCAGAAACCTCTCTGAAAAGTTTCCATTTCTATGTAGAATAGCATATAGACATGAAAAAATGTGTTTTTTTTTCCACATACTTCGCACCAATGAGAAGATTAAAATTAGCAATTCCGATTGAGCGTCGAAATGCGCTGTAAATTCGAGCACGAGCTCGAATAATAATCAGGAACGAGACACAGAATTAACGGTGGCAAAACTGAATGAAGCGTTAGTGCAAGTGAAAGCTCCACATTTTCGCTTTACACGCTACATTATTGATGTATACGATGGCGCTGATATGAATGCGGCAAACACATAGACATCATTATAAACTAAACAGCGGAATATATAGTAACCATACATTTAGCTTGGTTATGTTTCTGGTATGTAGAGCCAGTAGCGAGCTCCGCGCATCGGATTATACTGGGATTAGTTTAGATTACGATCCCGGTGGTGGTGGTGGTGCTGGCGCAGCAGCCATAGCCGAGTGCAGTTTCTATGCTAAATGCCTGCTTTCCAACACGTAAATACACCCCACATATATATTCCTAGACTTGTGAGCCGTACAATCGACTCCGCGTCTTGCAAGCTCACGTTCGGCGAATGAAGAAGATCTGGAGCGAACGTACGAGATGAGTGGGAGTTTCCGGAATCATCTCCGGAAATTATAGCCACGTCGGGACTTGAAATTCTTCGAGTAACACGTGGAATCGAACGCCTGCATGTAATTTTCAAAAATTCTTCAAAGACGAAATTTTTCTGGAAAATTTATTGGCGTGAAAATTTTTTTAAAATCCAAATGATGTCCATTTCTGGATTAAATCTGGCCATGTGAAAAGTTGATGACCAAGACTAGATGGAAAAGGCATTGGAGTTCGCGAATTGAGGAATAGCACTGCGGAAACTTATATATATTCTTATCAATTTAAATTCAGTAGCATTAATAGCTTCGAGGGAGTTTCTTTGGTTGCGGCAGTAAAGCGATGGAAGGCAGAGACAAAACGGAACGGTTGCTCGCTAATGAAAAAGTTTTGCCGAAGTCAGAGGCAAAGAGTACGTGGCGCGGTGCGATTCACCGTCGTCTCCTGGCGAAACTCTACTCCTCCAGTGCCATTCACCATACCGCCAAGGCTTATCGAAAGGCGAACCGTTGTCGTTGTCGCAGTCGTCGCTCGCTTCCTCGCTGACTGAATCGAAAAGCAATCTGCCGCTAGTCGGTTGGCCGACCAATGTGAGTCCGCGCGCCGTTTCAATTCACCCTTTCGGCTCTTTAATACTCTATTTCCCGAACTAACGAAGTTTTCCGTGCGATTTAGTATAACTGTATGCAGTCGAGGGTCCCACTAGTTTACAGCAGGACGCACAACGATTCGGCGTTACATCAATTGCCACGAAGATTGGAACGAGTCTCTCGAATTTTCGGATTTTCCTACTGCGCTTAACGAGTCAACGTTTAAATGTGAAAAATTCCATTGCGAAGGTACAAGTGAAAATGTATGACGGGCAAAAAAAATTTCTGTAAATTGAGAATCGTTTTTACTATCGGGTTTGAATTACCCAGGTGGCTCAGTTACGACACCTTTGTCGGGCCAATTTTTGTTGAAATCTGTATGGTAATTGAGTTTTTATCGTGTTTCTTTGTATTTCATTTTTTTCTAAAGGGTGAAACGATGTAAACACGCCATTCAAATAGAAAATGGAGTCCAGCTGTGACTCTTAGTCCTGCATTTTCCCTGTCAGGGCCTTAACCCAGTCGGATTTACCTTTTGTGTAATGCTGCAGAATTTGTACTTTGTAACTTGCTCCCTATTTAAAAGGTGGAAACTGCCAAGGAAGTGATACGCAAAGTTCTTATGTTCCCACGTCTTTAAAACACATTCAAAGTGTCTACTGACTGTCCAATAAATTGACGCCGACAGCGTCAGTTTATTGGACACGTCTTGAATCACCAGACACAGCTATATTTGAAGTAGATCATCGAAGTTTGTTTCGATATCCTACTCCAGAGTTTCATTCAATTACAGGAAGTCTAGCGCTTGGTCAACTCTCGTCTTCCGGTTTTCGGAACTCGCAAGATAGCAGACTGAGTTTCCCGTGGATGTATCTACAGATGGATGAGCAATCCTGCGATTCAATTTCCACTTGATTGTGATACCGAGGGGATGAATTATTTGCCCCAAATACTCGAATCGTGGTCATTTGGTCCCTGGACTTGGAAGCTTCACTTGCGCGTGAAAAGTGCGATGGAAAATTCTGCACGAGAAAAAATGGAAATCGACTTCTGGTTATCCGGTATGTGAGGGAAAAAATTTCCAACCACCTGCAGGAACTTCGTATAAGAGCAACTTCAGCATTTTCGGATACCACGGGCTAGTTTGCAATCTTTGAATTTCTGATTCGTCCTTCGTGCGAGATTAACAGAATTCGCCGATTCCATTCGCCCAACTTATTCAGTAATTTTCTATTTCAAGAACGAAAGTTACGATGTCCGTGAATTTTTTTTTAAAGATCTTATCCCATGTTTAGGGGATTCCGGCCACTGGTAAAATTGCATTCTAAATTGGCATTTCACGAGGATTTTTTTTTGTCTAAAAATACAGAAAGCTGAGTTTTCTTAACGTTCCTTTTTTCACGAAACATGATTCACAAAAGAGACGAGCCGTTAAGAAAAGCTGTTTTTTTTTTCAATAGCTCGCGGCCTTTTAGTTAGCTTTACGAATTGCCTGCTAATTAACCGTCAGGGTTAATTACGAGACGTCAGCACTTATGAAAAAAAGTATTAATGCGAGATGGAATAAAGAGCTTTCGTTGGCTTAATCCACGAATCTGGAAGCGCCGCTTCACAGCGTTTCAAGAGGGAAAAGAAAGAAAGAAGAAAAAGGAAGAGAAGAAAAACGTGTCTTACGTTCCCGGACCGCAACTCGGAAATTTCTTAACGCGCTGTATCAACAGTAACGAAGCGTCTGATCTGCTTTCGATGGAATGCCGCGGGAGAGGCAGACGAGTTTTAACTCTCAGTTATAGTTGTTGCTTGAGAAACGGACTCGGGTAAAGTTTTGGAGGATTGGTGGAAAAGGCGGTCAGCTCGGGGATATACGCCAGTGGAATATACACTCCGGACAGCAGCCGCTCTGTGAATCTCTCGCACTGTCTCGGCGGGCTGTCTGACGGGTATCGAAAACTTTCCGAGAGAAATTCCTCGTCGGAGCAAAGGCGGATATCGGGGAGCCGAATCACCCACTGCGATTCTGCCTATACGTAGCGGGCTCTCTTATAGCTCCTACCTATCCGGAGAGCTCCATATAGCTGAAAGTGAGATAGGTAGTATTACCGCCCGGCGCCCCGTCCGGAGGCCACTGGATCGAGCGCACTTTCCCCGTAATACGGCGCCAACTTTGCTCGCCAGGTGAGATCCGAAGCTCCGAATCTCTCCTCAGTTCACCCGTCCCGCTACTATTACGTTTCTCCGCTCTTCCGTTTCCCACTAGTTTCGACGAGTTCAAACTAGCCCGGCACTGCGCTAGCTCACCCGAAGCCCCGTTTCCAAGATAAATCGTCGAAATAATTCAAGCTTTACCCTGTCAAGAGTTCCAAACGGTGTTAACAAGCGCGCTGATGTGTGCTAAATAAAAGTGACCGGCTATAAATCAAAATATATGATCATTTTACAAGCTCACGGTATTATCTCCATTTTACAAGCTTTCGCATAACCGTGTTTTATTTCATTTCCGATCAATTAACTTTTATCAATTTTTACAAAATCATACAAACTTAGATGCTTAGATATGTGTGTGTGTGTGTGTGAACCATGGACCTCGATGATACATGGATGCGGCTGGGCTCAAACCGCATTTGAGCCGAGTTATTGCCATGAGTGCATATGCACCGCCATCACTGGCCTATGTGGCTAAATCAACGCAACGCCTTATAGGTGTAAGCAAACATCGATATAGCAGGTATTTCCGCTAATACATATATATATATACATATATAGCTTCACAAGCCCTTCAAGTGAAGCCTAATGGATCGATATGAATAGACCTGGTAATTAGTCCATGCATCGACAGATCAGTTGCCTCCTCACATCACACTCGATTATATCTGTCGAGTGACCTCCCGACTCGAGATACGTGAAATAGCGATTTAGCCAAAGGAGGATCGGACTAAGAGCTGGAACATTAATCGAGAAATGAGGATCACGGAGCTACTCCGGGGATAATTAATATTTACATTTTCCGACCTCCCTCCCTTATTCTCTCTCTCTCTCTCGCTCAAATTCGCTTCGTATATCTCGAAGCTACGAGTTAGCAACCTCTAAGTAGTATTGCTTCAATGATGCGACTCTATCAGCCACCATCAGATCTCTTAAAGCTCGTTTCGTCTCTCTCTCTCTCTCTCTCTCTCTTTCTCGTCTCGCCTTTCTCCCTCTCCCTCTTATCAGATCAATGTACTTCCGTACGAAAGAAAATTAATCCGACAGAGTTTCGTGACACGGAATATATCTGTCGACGCGCACTCCTCGGGGAGGCTTAGCGACGACTTTTTATACCCTTCATAAATGTTTCCGATAATAAGAATTTTTGTTAATTGAATTTTTTTCTTGTCCACTTACAAAGCGATTTCGTTTCACCGCTATTAATTTTACAATATGTTTCGCCAGGCAAACGCATAAGCTCCTTTATTATGTAAAGCTGATTTTCGGCGAGCGTCAACACATCAGCTCCGCTTCAACTACGTCACATCCGTTTAAGTTTACGATCTTAAGTGTGAGTTTTGCGAAATTTATATAGTGATAGGTTAACGGGGAAACTCACGATCTTGAGCTATAAAACGGGTTTACATGGAAAGTGGTTTTCGAGATAGCTCAAAGACGTACAAAGTTGTGCTTTTAGGGAAAAGTGCTCGAAGTATTAAAAAATGCCTTCGTGCATGATAAAATTCCATTTGTGAGAAAAAATGTGCATATCAAAAATCAAAGTCGTTTTTTTAATTTATCAAAAAATAAATAAGAAGCGGAAGAGCGCGGAAATGATCTTTCATTGACAATGAATATATATTTAATATTTTGGAATAGAGAATTTTTTAATCCAAGAAGTCTTTGCCTATTTCGTCCGTAACAGTTACATGCCTATTGGATTTAGCCGCGTGTGCGTAATTAAATTTTACAGCTAATTATCTCATTCCAAGAGACGCTTCACCTTTCCAACAGCAAATTACATCGCATTTAATTAAAGCTTGTAATAAGAAAATGAAAATTAGTGGAAATTAAAATATATATTTTTAGAGATAATTGGGACGGTACCGCCTTCCGGGGGCGCGGTATATTATGAGAATTCGTTAATTGAAAAAACTGTTCTCGCACACAGGGATCAATGAACAGGCAGTTCTCGATTCACGGAACCTTATTCGTTTATAGTTTCATAAATTTTTAGCAGATGTATCCATTTGTTTTATTTCCCGTATGGTAACGAATAAATTCAATTCGTTTGTTTAGCATTTTTTGTTCATAAAATATATCTCGCACATTTCGCGTTTGCAATTAATTTTTGAAAAATCATCATTTAAAAAAACGCACTAACCGAGAATAATTTATTTACATGCATATATGAGCAAATAGGGTATCTTTTTGCTTGGATTTGTGACCATGTGACTGGCAGTGGATAAACCACAATGGTCAGCGGCTCCGACCCAAGCGAGTCCACCGATCTCTCCTTTGTAATTAGTAAGTAACCACTGACGGAGGAAGCAAACCCCGGAATGGTAAGACCGTCTCGGCAGAAAAGGCCAATCCAATTAGCGAAAGAATACGTCCGTTGCGCATGCCGCTGCGAAGCAGACTCAACGAGGACCCCGAAGATTCCCTCGGGAACTAAAATTACGGGGGAAGCAATGCAAATTGGTATATCAGGTTTGCAGAAGGCAAACGAAAAAAAAAAAACCGGCTAACCAAAGAGCTCAAATAAATGTGGAAAAAGTGTTGAAGGAAACGCGGGCGAGCCAAAAAAACTTGACTAGAAGAGCGAATGGAAGCTAGTCGTGACTATTGAATGAGAAAGAAAAATAGCGAGGAGCACACAAAGATGCTGAAATATTTTGGGAATCCTGAATTTTTTCGTCGGAATTATTCGCAATCGAAGTTTCTCACAAAATGTAATCACTCGCGCAGTAAATTGCTCCTTCCATAGTTACTTTTTTTTTTTTTTTTACTGAATTTCCGATAACTTCTCCGAAATATATGCAAATGGATATTCCTGTAAGGATACCAGAGACAGTCTTCCTAAGAAGAGAATCGAACTTTGCAAATCGAATGTAATCGAATGGTACAGACTGAACAAGTGAACAAGGGCAAGTGGATAACGGAAGAGAAAAAAAAAAAAAAAAATTCCCCGGTGAGCTGCAGTAAAAATCATTTGAAAAAATGTGCAATTACAGCAAATGCACCATTTACATTCCATGATTCTTAGCTGATTGGGAATCCTTGAAGTTTCAGTTAGATAAAGAAATTACATGTAGCTGTATCCTTTTTTTTTTTTTTTTTTTTTTTCAGAAGTGCGTTTGTAGTTAAATGTTTCGTTCTTGCATTTCACTCGATAGTGTAACAAAAAAATCACCTAATTAATGCAATTTCGAGTTGAAAAAAAAAAAAAAGGTCCAAGTCTCTGGTGGTTTGTCGGTATGACCCAGTTGACAATTCATCTCATCGTCATGAAGGACATGCGGTTAAACAGACGTGTCCCAGACAGTCAGTCACGTCGGTGCTGCGGCAAAGTAACCGGAAACTCCACTGGTGAAAATCCGGTTAGAATGAGATAGAGTGACCGACGAATGTCGGCGTCAGGGGGACTGGAAACTTTTGTCACTATGGGACACTTTGGTATCGTCGTAGGAAGCATTCCTTGCCCAGCATCTCGCGGCTGTCTTGTCGCACTCTCCCTCTCCCACTCTTTCTTGAGTCTCGTCCGGTGTGCAGACTTTTGCCTCCGACAAAACAGAATTCCGAGGATACCGAACAAGATAGAGTTGAGCACTGCGCTCTAGCTGTCACCGAACAAAAGTTTCCCCAAGAGTTTCTTCCCTCCTCTTTCCGTGCCCACACTTTTCTCGGCATTATGGACCGCACGAACGTCCGTACTGCCCTCGTGATACCTTGCCAGTACACACTGCTCGTAGACCAGTTGACTGATTGATGCGCATCAGGGACCGACTCTGTATTCCCGAGCATCATTTATAGCCCTCTGGATACCATCAAAACGTCAAGACTGATAACAATTGCCATGCGACGAAATTAAGTGAGCCAATATAACTCAGGAATATTTTTCCATTATTAATTACGATTAATCCGACCATATAATATTTCGGACAAGTAAATATTTAGTTATTTGAGGTAGTTTATCGGTCTAACAATTTTTTTTTTAATTTGGCATTTTATATTTTTCTTCGAATCTCAGTTTTCGTATTACTTCCGTCATTTTGACAGGTGATTAGTTTGATTTTGATAGTTTCAGAGATTGTGGCGGTTAGTCACCGTAGCGAAAGCTCTCAAATACGTATTCGGATGGGAATTTACGACTTATTAGTTTACGCCTCCAGGCCCGACGTTGCGCAATATCTCTCGAAGCTTCGCATGTGCCGGAATGCATCAACGCTCAGAGTTTGCGTTTGTGTTAGAGGTTTGAGTGTGAAACTGCGAGTCATATTCGCGATGAAATTGACGGCTCGGTGCCCGGCGAATCTCCGCAACTCGCTACATTATTTTCTATATGTCTTTGCTATATATACAAGCTTTTGTACATACAGAGATACGTATATAATGCTACAGTATATGACAATATAGGTATTGTTCACATATATATATAGGCACTACTGTAGGGCCTCCGTCGTTTGCTCGGCCGCACCAAACTATCGTGACTTGATTAACTCAATTAGTTCGATTCCATGCAATATATAATCGATCAGCGACTATCAGTGATGTCCAACGTTGAATTTCACAGCCATTGGCAGTTGATTAAGTGGATTCGAGCAATAACTTGTTCGGGGACGAGAGATGTAATATCAAAGTGAAATAACCTCACTTCGCTGATCATCTTTGGTGATATAATTTCGGATGTCTAATAATGCCATTCCCTCCATCAATTATCCGATATCCAATATGCAGCTTATTGAGCTTGATTACCTAAACTCGATACGATCAATTGTTGATTATAATTATGAATAAATATGTCAATGAAATTAATTTAATTATCGCAAATTATTGGTTAAATGATTTCGATGATAATTGCTCTGTGATACGATTATTGGATCGATTCGATTTAAAGTAGTAGGTAAAAATAGAAGCAACAAAAATGATTTAATTGAAAACGTGGGTGTCACTCTTTTATCATGATGATTATTGTCTAGCAGCAGGATTTTCGTGACCACGTTCACTCGTGGCAACAAACACAGAAACGCGAGAAACAAAACAACGAAACATCACGAGGTAACTGTCATGTCCATCAGGTTACGTCTGGTCGGCTCGTATGCAGGGCGAAGCGAAGCAGCGCAAGCTTGCACCGTATTTTATCTTGCCTTGGGGACGAGCCTGTTACCCAGCTGGTGAAGAGTGGCGAATACAACGTGACTTTTTGTACGTTCCCGGGTCGCGCGCACCTCCAGCATTTCCCTTTTTCTATGACTAGTGCATAGTAAGCGTGCACGCCGCTATTTTTTAACCCGATCGCGTCGCTACTCAATTCGTGCCATGTCCCACGTGACTACAGGTCAGTATTTAAAAAATCGTTTTTTAATCCAATTTTTCCTACAACTATTGGTGCGAAAAAAAAAAGTAATGATTGCTCGCGACAGTTACGTTTTCAATTGGCCATATTCCATATTCAAGCCCTCAAAATTATCGTGAATTTTTTTGTAAAGTCAAAATTGAAGTCGCTTTAAAGAGTGACAAGTCTGCTGCACAAATACACACGTAAACCTATGTAAACTTGTTTTTTTTTTTTTTTTTTTTTTCAACTCTGAGCGCCTCGAGATTTTTCCAACGAAGACAAAGCTTACGACGAAGGAGCAAGGTTTTATTTCTACAGCTGCAAGCTCAACGTTTCGGGCTGTAGTATTTCCGTGACTTGGTAACATGGACCAGTACAATTGGTACAACTGCCTATTCTGGCAGTGCAAATAATAGGAGGTTTGCCAGCGGCATGCAATCTGGAATTGAAGCCCTGGGCTAGCGTTTGCGTACAAACTGAATATTTGAATCTTAGCATCAATCATTAGACTGTGTAATACAAATGTCTATTACCTCTTCGAATACGACGGAATATCGCAAAATTCCCAATTTGTTTATCGATCAAAAGACTCTTTTCCGTGGAGAGTGTTGGAATTTTTCTGAAATTGTTCTTTTACTTTCCGTCCTTTGCACTTTTTCCACGCCACGCATTGCCGTCTGGTAATATATTCATTACGCTTAGCCATTGCTTCTTCTCGTCCTCCCGAGAATTTAACATTCAGTGAGATATTCAAGAAGTTCAATATTGAACATCCGACGTAGGAATGCAATTGGTTTTTATTCTTTCCGCTATCCGGTACTCGGGTTAAAGGGAACGTGTTGGAACTACCTTTCCCATGGGCATCTTTCAACAGCTCAAGCTTTATTACTATTAAAGGAATCTTTATAAAATTTGCGGCTACTCCCACGAGTCATCTCACAGCCGGAGTAACTACATTTGAGCAACCGAAAAAGTGAATTAACACGAGTTGCAATTATCCTCTCACTGACAATTCACTTTTTCCCAAAGTAGAATTTTCGCGTTGAACATCGACGATTTACGAATGCGTAGCGGAATATCGGAGACTGCGTGTGAATAAAAATATGGAATTTGCGATTTTTTTTTTTTTTTTTTTTTTTTTCGAATTTAAAAAATAGTGCTACCGGTGATCGAAACTCGGGTGTGCCATGAAAATCCTCTTTTTGTGTTCTCACCGACTTCTCTATTCACACAGCGATTATAGTTGCACTCTGACAAGTTCACATATCGACGGTTTGTATAAAAGCTTGAAAATACAAACTGCCCAGACACATACGGTAGTATCGAGTAGCATCGGTTTTGCTGTACGGCATTGCACGTATGTACCTATGAAATATGAATGTGGTCTGTCACAATGGTGGCGTCGACCGTTACCAATACACAGGATCCCATGGCTTGGCTTTGATGGCTTTAGCGGTGGCAATTCTCATAGCAGCCACGGGTAATTTAGTACGACGCAAATGGTGTTCGTTTGTGGACTGTTGGTTTAACTTCTAACCGTCCATAGCATTAGACAGGTCTGTCAGTCGAAACTAGAAAAAACAAGCCACAAAAAAGAGCTGAGCAAAAAAAATGGTGTGGAGTAAAAAGTGATAATAAATACGTCCTTACCTAAACATTCACAGGTGGAAAATAAAGATTTTTTAAATACGTATGCACTGAAAAAAAAAAAAAAAATTTCTTATGGTGAAAACCAAAAAGACATTTAGGCCCAAGGCAAGATAACTTTTAAAGTCGATCCATATTAATGTGAACGGAAGTTCGCACATACCCGTGAGGTAAATTAAACCTGTTAACAGCATCATTGTGTGTTCACGTGGAGGAATGTGAAGCGTAAATTGTGTTTCCCTAAAATAATTAGTTAGCAACTGTGTTGAATGGAGTGGGTTTATGAATGGCATCCATCCAACATCGAGGAGAAGCTAGTATTACGCCTGTAGCATTGCAGCAGCACTATACACTCATTAGTGCCTAACAGTTTCGAGCTTTCGATAACAGAATATACGAATTTCTGGAGCATTGCGAAGTGGCCGCAACTTCGTTACGTTTAATCTTTGCAAAATGTGCATTTTATTGAGCGATCAAAAATATTGGTTCGTGTAGAGTCTGCATTTTTTAATTATTCGATTAACCAACTGATTTTATGTGCTTTAATGTTATATTTAATTAAATTACATTGAAAAGTAAATAATTTCCATCTTCGTCTGTTGCAGATACAGTGATAACTGAAGTCGAGTCTGCCAACGTGAATTGTGCACCATTTTCGGCTAGTACACCCAGTTCCCAAGTGCTTTCCGGTAGTACAAGTGCCTACGAAACAAGAGAATCCTTTCGTGATGTCATTTTGCCTCAAAGTCTGCTGCTAATATCTTCCGGTTCCTGCGTCTGTCGAATTTGTCACACCAATAATTCCAAGGAATCTCTCATATCGCCTTGTAGGTAAATGTACAGTCACGCACACAAATTACAGCGCCGGTCTTATTGCTCATGTCATTTTGGATTGAATTTATTTATTTACTTTTCAATATAATAAAATTTCCAAAATCATACTCGAGTTCGTGCGAAAGACACACCAAAAATTGCCATGAGGTATTCAACTCATTTGAACTTATCTGTTAAAAATTTGCCTTCTCAATGACAATCCTCTTGTGGATCGAGAACAATACCGTTTCATCGGAGTCGAGGACGACAGCTTAACTGCAATGTCGAGTGTACTCAAGCATTGTGCACTCCAATGAAAGCAGCACGCATGCAGCGCGTATAGTAGTGACTCGTGTTTGCGCGAATATAGTGGCACTGGTGGGTGCAAGTGGAAGAAGAATTTTCTCGTATCGCAAGATCCTGGGAAGCACCTCCTTTGACAGTCGAGAGCGCGTCGCCGGGAGAACTCGATTTCGTCGTGCTCGGCTAAGATTCTTGCGACACTGTTATAGAATGGAAATATGTGAATAATGCATGCGATGTATATTGCACATACACAGATGCAAACTAATGGTGTACTCGGGAAGTGCGCTTTCCGAAAGCCTTTAATATCCTTCCTCGCGTTTTTCCTTATCAAAAGCGATCAACATTCAACAAGGTGAATACCGTCAATCCAGGATATGGTATTCTATTTCAAACGGAAAATCGCAATAACCTTTTTACAGCTGGAAAGTTAACGTTGCTACAAAGTATGCCTTTTGTCTGAGATCCGAAGGTAAAATGAATTTGTTCACGATTCCCGGGAAGCAATCTTGTCACGGATGAAATTGTTCGCTATAGAAATGATTTTTTTTTTCTATTTTACTACGCGAGTATATCAAATTTAATGCAACATGTTTGATGAACTGAATTTCCGGTAATGTAAATTAGCAAACATTCGTAACAGTTTACATTCGGTTCGCGAGTAAAATCTCGTGTAAACTGATCGTGGTTAGTTGAGGTTACCGTTCGAAGGAAACAAAGTTCAAACAATATTTTTCAGTTGATAATATACGTTCAAATTTGCGCCTGATGTAACGGTCTGAATTTGAAGTAGATACTCCGGGATATGTTTGCTAATTTCGAAATGTCCGAAGCATATTATATTGCGAATTGCTCGAATTTCAAGGCGCATTGTGGTATTGCCGCGTTATCCAATACTCGTTTTCCTCAACAATAAAGGTTTTATCCGGGCTCTTTCTTGCCTCGATATTCGAGAACCAATGATGGAGCAAATTGTAATCGTATTACCGTACGACCCCAATGATTTCTGACCATGTTTCACGTTGCCTCGGGTGTTCGGTTCAGTGGAAAGAAGAGATTTGTTACGAAATAGCCTCTCTCTCTCTTTGCCGTGTCGCCTCGTCCGCTTCTATCGTAAACGCCTTTAGCAGACTCGAACCTGTTGTGCTGACCCTTTTTCCTTGTGTAACCTTTACGGGATTTTAATTAGAGAAATAACTATCATAAGCTCCTAGAAGTTTCATTTTCCTCGCAATAGAACCGAAGCTCCCACTTTCACATTTAGAATCCTACTTTTTCTGTCATCAATGAGAATACAAGAAAATGCTACAAATATTTCCTTTGGTTCGTCTTGCTTTTTCGTCCTTTGTTAATTAGTTCATTATTCCACCATTTTTCATCGCAAATCATTTTAATGAAAGATGATCTTGACAGCGGAAAATCTCATGTCTAGGATTTGTCGTTGAAAAAAATGTTTCTTTTTTAATATGAACTCGATTATCCCGAGTGCACATTTAACGTCTCTTCTTGGAAAGCCGTTTTCACTACTGAAGTAATAGATATAATTGCGCCAGATTCAACGTGAAATTGTTTGTGATGATAGTTGTGCTCGTTAGTCGAGAGGACAATCCTAATAGTCCTTTTGTATGGGAGCTTCCCCAGGAGGCAGACACCTGCGTTCACTTACAACGCCATTTTACTTGCCGTGACAAAGCTCGCCGCTCGGCGACGCTGAAGCTATTAGACCTGTTTCGACTGAACCACGCTTTGACTCTCGTTTCTCGACTCTCGAGAACGAAGAGCAGCGAATAAATTGGTGCGCGCTTCGTCATATTTCTCTATAAACTATGTTAGACAAATTTAATTTCGACTTTGAGACACCGAGAGTTTCCAAGACCACTCCACGCTCTTTATTACCCTGCGCTACATTCGTACCGTCGCACTCGTGATACTTATATACAATGTAGAAACGTTCTACATAACGCAATATTCAAAAGTATTGCTTTTACCTGAGCGTTCTCTCTTCTGACACTGGAAGAACATTTCCGCCGAGGAGTAAGTCCACCAGATTTATTCCCGAGCCAGTGAACAGTTTATTTCGTTGGCGAGATATATCATTTTTTATGAACTCGTAAGGTTTTGAGCTTTTTTAAAATAACGTACAACAAGGCGCGATTATTACACGAGAGAATTCGCACGAATTTCGTATGGCATTTGTTAAGGTGTGAGAGCACAAAGAGGCGAAGCTCAAGCCTACGGCAATTCTCCAGCGAGGAAATCCAGCGCGAGGATTCTCATTGTGCTTACATAGTTCTAAGTGTCGCGATGCTCCAATCCCGAAGCTGTGGCGCACTAAATTGTTCCTGGAATTCCAGCCGAGGATATTTCGGGAGGCAACTGTTGGAAAGTTTAACTAATGTTATCGGGACGACCTGCTCTGTGAACGCGATATGATCTATGGGGTCTGTAATATTTTTCATGACGGGGATAAATGTTGCAGTTTGCGATTCACGCCGATAATTTTTTATTACAATTTTTCTTTTAATTTAGCTGGCCTTGGAATTTATTTGGTGTATCCGTGAAATGTAGCAAAAGTGGAAAGTAAAAAAAAATAAAAAATAAAACAACCGCAAGAAAAGCACATCCTGAACGAGATACATACATCAAAAGTTCGCGTCATAAATTATAATAACTTACATCCATCGCTGCTCGTGTTGCATCTGGCGTTGTTAGTCTTCCAGTCACCACCGCGAAAACGAATAATGTTATGCAGAAACAACCCCCTCGCTTGTTATGCACAACAACTTCAAAGTTGCTGAAGGATAAAATGACTCGAACGTGCTTCCAAGATTGCTGTGTTTGCGGTAAACGTGACTGCAAATATTAATGGCCCTCGCGAGGCTTTATCGTTCCCGTGCAAAATTTGCAGTGATCAGTTGAGGCTAAAGTTTGTTTGCGAAAAAACCATTGTACAATTTGTGACACCCATTTTCAGTGATGATAAAATTCATAATCGATTGTAATTTGAAAAATCGACAACAACACGTGCTCGTGTTGTACAAAAATAGGACATTATGCGCTCAAAACTGATTCCCAGAAATAACTCAATTAATTGATTGAATTCCATCAAACAAATAAAAAAATTTCCACGTGACAAATTAATTAAGAGGGATCGAGAAATGGCAATTGTAACTTTTTAAAAATAACAGTCACGCTGGTGACTATTTTACGGAATAAATTTAATTAAATTCAATTAAATTTGTGAATCTGCGTTAATTAATTATCGACCTTCGAAAATCGGTGATCAATTAGCTGATGAATTGATTGCGTTTTTCTCCGATTATTTTTGTTAACAATTTTCTGTTTAATGAACGTTTCCATCGGAGTTCGATGCAAATAGCGAGACAATTAATGTGAAATGATTGAAATTTGATGGGGCGATGTGTGCAGGGGCGTTGGCTTATTTTTAAATTGTGATTTTAGGTGCAAAGGGACCCTCGCCTATGTTCATCTCTCGTGTCTGGAGCGATGGCTGAATCAATCTTGCCGTAACCACTGCGAGCTCTGCCGTTACCACTTCAACGCAGTTGAGACACCTCGTTATCGTTGGTAAGCGACCGGATAATCGCCTATTTCAATCGTAAATGGAGTAATCTCGCCATTTCCGGTAAATCGCAGGCTCTCGTCTCGAAAATCCCATCGTCGGCTTGACGAGCACGCGAAAATGTACATTGCGAAAAATCGTGATATTCGTGTGGAGTATTCAGCGAGAAATATTATTTCTTGACTCACGCAAAGATTTATTTATTTATGATTTTTTTCTTCTTCTATCGTGTGATTGTATTAATTATAAAATAACAAGAGTAAATTTTATTTTGTTATCCCGTGAACGAAAAATCAAAAAGCGTCAAATTTTTATTCCGTTTGAGGGGCTCGATAAGTAACGGCGGAAAATTGATTAGTTTAGCTCGGTAGTTTCGTTGCGGAAACTGCGGGGTTAAGCTAGTCGGGGATATTGTCGAGCTTCGTCTGGGAGGAACACCTCTACCGCGCTTCAACATCATCACACGCCCGCTTCATGCTCCGTTAAGCGGTAAACGGTATAACGACGTTCACATCGAAGATTGATCGAAGAGGCATCGCTTGCGTCTCGTCGATGCTAAACAGCGCCCACTACGTGCTTGTTATTGGCCTCTCGTGAGATTCACGTCTGATCTAAGTCATCCGATGGTACATCCGTCAGTAAGATGCATCGACAAAATCTTTTCCTCCTCACTGATAATCACAAATCCGAACACAAACGGATTTTCCCCACTGAGTCAATAAAATTCACAACGATTGACTGCATTGAATGTTTGAATATATTTTTATCATAAATTTCAATACCTAAATGTGTGTAGGAACCCTTCAATTGGGAAACCCAATTGATGCTAAAAAATTCTCAGGTGTTGGCAAATTTTTTACCTTAAAAGAATGTCTCATTGTGTTTTGGAGAAATAAAAAAATATTACGTGTGTCGTGAATAGAAGTAATGAATATTTAAAATTGAACTATCGATTTAACGTCACCAGGAGAAAACGTGATGATGAGATTACGAGCCTACACAAATTGGTACTATAATTTTATTGAGGCTTTTCGTTGATATATAAATCTCTACTATTATTGCACGAGCTATTGAATTGGGTATATACGGTGGGATACCACTAAGCGCCAATATCTTCCATCACGTCGGAGTATTGACGACGCCGACAACAATATGTGGGGATTCCGCTGAAACCAAGCGTCAATCGTGAGACGAGGCGAGCGACGAGGCTTCCCGGCTCGGGGCACGGAGTTGAGCCTCGTATGTCGACCGATCTCTCGTCTTCAGTCAACCACCGCACATGTACATAGTCTACACATGTATATGTGTAGACTAGGGTTTCGTATAGCTCGTGCGCTACGCGCCCTTGCAACTCCACTAACCCTAACATGTGCGACCCCCTCACCTTTGGGCATGCAAAGCCCATGAGGGACATGCAAAAATGTCGGATTGGGACTTATCGAAATGTTGGCTCAGAGGTCCTTGATGGAACTTGAAACAATATACTGTGCAAGTGGGCTAATCCAAATTTTGACATGAAAGGCTCTGTATTAGGAAAAAGATCCGTAACTTTACGGGGGACCTTTTAGTGGCACTTGGAAAAATTATACATATACATATAAATATTTTAAAATATTCTATTTGAATTTCCACAGGCCGGAGTCCCTGAGGATATGGATTAGTCACCCCCGCAATCGAAGACACGTGCAGTCTGATCTTCTCATTCTCATACTACTTACAGTCGTTACTATGGGCTTGGTCACCGTTTGCGTACTTGGTAGGTATATATATATATATATTTATTAATCATTATTTTTTTTATGCAACATATGCACTGCAAGTCTCTATTTTTGTGGCTATGCATAACAAAAGTGACATTTGTCGATGAGATATTTAAAAAAAATTAACTCAGTTTAAAAATTTTTTTGTTAAAGTGACACATTTTATAATTTAGGTGTCCGTCAACATATGAAGAGAAATTTCGAGTGATAATCGGTCTGAACTTTTCAGGTATGCGCTACTTTGTCATAGAAGGAAAAAAAATCGGTATCTCGAGGATGTGGACGAAAGGAGCGATATCCTTTTTCCTCGCTATCATAGTGCTCGGTTATGCGACCACGGTTTATCTGCTGGCAAAGGTAAACTCGTTTCAATGTACTGAAATATGTATTACATTTATCCTCTGCGCTCGATCGTTCGCTTCCGGCTGTCAATTGCGAGGGAACTTTCATCGATCACCTTGTCTTACCGTTTTCTTTACCCATGTCTCTCCGGTTGCTAGCACTGCAGCACATTTTCACCAACGACACATAAACGTCACAATGTTATCGAACAAAATAAATGACGATATTTAACAAGTCATTTGTTACGTGACCGTGGAAAAATCGAAATCTCGATAGTGGGTCAACGTACAACAAGAGACCTTATTCAATGCGTCCTTGATTTCCATTGTTCACTCGTCTATCGTATCTAGAACAAGTCAGATGTGATAGACAATCTCGTATGTGGTATATTCCACTTTGACTCGAATAGGGCAACCACCACCTAAGCTTCTCCTCGAAAACACACGGATATCCAGCTTACACACAATACGATCAAACAAGACGAAGAAGAAGCAAACTTGACAAATAATTAACAACGAGAGAGGAGAGTAAAATCCAAATGCATGTCGACAGTGGGTCAACCGAGGGCAAGAGACGAATGCCTTATTCAGTGCGCCCTCGGTTGTTCATTGTTCACTTGTCTATCGTATCTAGAACGAGTCAGGTACATACTCAGACGTGGTATACGTTTGCCGGTCCCTTTCTCCTCTCCTTCCTTGTATATTTTGTTTTCCCACTTTGACTCGCAACAGCACAAGCTGAGTAGCTACTTCTCGCGTGTCGTCTATACGAACGCGCTTCACAACATGAGATGTATACGGACGTACTACGTACTACAAATGTAGATATACGTATAAGTATATCTGAGGAGAGAGAGGCCGGGTTTCGTCCTCGCAAACAACATGCTCATTGAGCGTACACGAGCATGCATGAAAGCCCATTATGCTTCTGTTTTCGCAATCGGGAGGCTCAGCAATAAAGGGAGCAACAGCCAGCAACAGCGGCGAAGTAGAGAAGGGCAAGCGGAGTCCTGAAATTTGGTACAACACGCTGGGATGAGGTCTCTTGTAGCCTGGAGTAGTGTGTGGTGTATGTGGTGGGCGCGAATCCACCCACCGGCAGGCAACCCTAGTCAGAGCCTCTAGTGAGTTCTGGATGCACGCTACACACTCTATTGTGTATATATTGTGAAGGCAGAGGCTGCTTCACACACGTACGTCTACACCTGTAGCCAAGGCCTCGTCTTCTCTCCTCCTCATCACTTCACAGTCTCCGCTTCCTGCCTCAACGAAATATAACCGTCAACAGTAGCGGCGGGGTGTCGGCCATTCCCATGGGCGCTTGCGGCAAATTTTCGGAAGCCCCGCCTCGACGGAACAACCCTATGTATATGGAATTTGGGCGAACATGTGTATACCTTGGTAACTATTCCCAGGGAACCTTCCGCAAAAGCCATACGTACGACTCCGCTTCTGGATTTTGCTTCATCCAACACTTCTTCCGGCGGCTCCGCACAGACGTGTACTCTCCACGCTCGATAAACGCTACATAAACAGATTTTCCTACCGGCAAAGGGAATTCGATGTCGGGAATATAACGCGAATTTCAAACTCGAGAAAATCTTGACTTTGATACGCCATTCTACGAGTACCCTTCGAATGGGCTGTCTACATTTTATGGCCCAATATCATGTTCTTTTGAACATAATGAAACAAAAAATGTAAAATTGGATACGATTCAAGCTGTTGTAATTACTAAAATTCCGACGAAACGATGCCGATCCATTGACGATAAAAGCTCGTAGCTGCGACGGCAATTACTTTCCCTCTTGATCTTTATACGAAAGAAAATACAAAAGTTGATATTGTTCTCTTTTCACCGGAAATCCCTCACCGCCTTTTTATTATATTCTCAGATACTTTGTCCACCTTGTGAGCTTTGAATTAAAATACATTTATTGGCGGCAATATCGTCCGTGGAATTCTCGATAAAAATCTAAATACCACCGAGAATTAAATGCTTGATAACGAAACCAACAATAGAATGGAAAGAATGATTCGAGCCGCTCCAGCCACTAGCGTTGGTCCACTTTGTATGCTTGGATATGAGGCTGGAACTTGGAATGCGGAGCGACTGCTGCTTCGCAGAGCCATACAAATCGGTATGTGTACCGTGTGGTGTGCAGTTGACGTTTATGCGTTCCGATCTTGTCGACCCAGATGGAAACGAGCGTCTCTGCTTCCGACGACTGGTGAGCTTGCGCAATGTACTAATAGTGGAGTGCTATATACGATATGAGAATTGGAGAGTCTGCATTCGCGTTTGTATGTGAGAATGGCTCGGTGTATTGTGCGGAATAGCGCAGGTGTGTGTCGACAGGGTTATCGCCGATGCTCTCAGGATATGCACACTGTCAGCTCCAAGGTAGCTTCGCTAAACACATGCTCGGGTGAGGGTTAGACGGTACGGTACGTGATCCGGAACAACGCTGACGCCTTTTTGCGGACACATCGGAATGTCGAAGAGGTAAAAGTCTCAACGAGGCGAGGCAAGAGAGCGGAGGGGTAAGGTAAAGAGAATGCCTGGTTATAAGAGAAGAAAGGGGATGTCAAGCCGAAAGAAAAGTCGGTGGAATGATGTTGCTGCGCGGGTAGCCACCGGGTCTGCTTCAGTTGCCGGTGAAAAGAGTGATCAACCGACGAATAGAAGGAGGAGGAGGAGCACGGAACACGAAACGATGAGATGAATGAGAGAGAGAGAGGCTGCGGGAAAAGAAGTGAAAGCGACAACAACGTGGTGATCGGAGGTGGTGGATTACGGTTGAAGGTAGACGAAGTGAACCATAGCAAGGACGGGAGAGATATTGGGGTCAGAGGGAGGGGCTAGTGGGAGGGAGGGAGGGAGGGAGTGAGAGAAAATCAGCAATGAGAGATAGAGTGCAGAAGGGAACGGAGGAGCTTGAAAAGGGTGGACCGCGATACGAAAAGTACAGACGAGAAGCCGCGAAAGGAAAGGTGGAAGGAAAACGAAATGGGGAAATGAGAGATTACGAGGGAAAGGCGCGGGGAAGCAGGAGGACAGTTGGCCGAAATCGCACACGAAGCAAGAAGGGTCCTGGAGGGTTGTTTCCTAATAGAGCCGCGTGTGTGGCGAGCTCTTCATTGACCCGTTCCTGACCTAACGGCGCGCACTTTCCTCTCTCCCTTTATCTTATTAACTCTCCCTTACTAACTCAATGACTCTAACTAGATTCCTCGTAGATAAGAAGTGCCCTTAACACACGAGCAATTTGCGTGAGCTAGTCATTCCGTCTATGACCACTAACGGCCCAATACACTCCAATTTATTTTCTTTCTTTTTTTTTTGCGCACGCTTTTTTTTGTGTTTTTTTTTTTTTTCGTCTCTAATAGGGTATAAAAAGTTCGTAATTGAACGCTCTCGCGTATATATTGCAGAGGCATAGAAAAAAATTGGACGAAAGCAGTAGGAATAGATATACCGAAGGATGTGAGAAAAAAAACACCCACACGCACATGGTCCCTTTTCGCTTCTCTGCAATCCCTCGTACAGCTCCAACAACGATGTTTCAATTATCCTGCCTCGCTTCGTTTACGGGTTCGGCCGCGCGTGGATAATAGGGAACGAGCTTGCCTCTCCGCATACGCTCAGCTTTCCTCGACCTCGTTACTCCTTTCTCGAACGCGTTTCACTATCTGTCGACAATCCCAGGATTTAACAACGCTAACACTCGGCTCAGACACGAATGGGAGAACGGAGAGACAGTACAGAGGAGAGAGCGTTCTTTTTTATTTTTTATTTTCATTTTTTTTTTTTTTTTTATTGCAATGCTTGCCAATCCCCTTAATACGAAGAAGAGGCTAATGGATAAATGGTATATACCATCACATTTTTTTATTTTTTTTTCTATTACCGATCGAAGCAATCATGTAAAGGAAAACCTTGCATTCCCATTGTCCTTTACTTTTCACAAAACTAACTTTATTATTTTTTTTTCTTTCCCATAGAGCTTCGGTTTTCTTGGGGGAAAAGAAAGTTCGAAAAAACGAAAAATCAATTTTTGCTAGGTTTTGCATCGGCGTTTGCATCTTCATCGTATCACGAATTACTTGATAAATCCGATACGTCGTACAGCCAAAATGTGTGTATGCAATTTTAAAGCATATATGGTTTCTTGAGGTGAAATCGCTAATTGCTTCCTTTTGTATCAAAGTGCAGCGTACTTCTCAGCTGCTACGGACTCGACTTTGCTCGCATTGAACGTTGCGTTTGACAGGCTTTATTTCGTACATGGAACTATATTAATCCTATGGAAAGTTGAAGTCTGAGCGGGAAATTGATTAAACCCTTTGTGTGCCGGAAATCGTGAAATGTTTCAGGATCAGGTGTCTCCTTGGTATAGGTGGTGGAAGAGCACGGTAAACGTCAGACTGTTGATGGAACAGCAACACCAACCTCAGGAGGCTCTCGTCGCCTTGAGAAATTTCGAGGACGAGGAACCCTTTACCAACACAAGCAGTCGGAGCATCGGGTTTAATGCCGAGACTGAAACTCCAGTGCCATCCACGAGCATCGATCCGACCCTCGTTCCATCGACCAGCCAAATCTTGGAAGGCCAAAGATCAACTATCCCGGACTCTGAACTAAAAGCTCGAGCAGCATCCCTCTTCCGATAATCCGGAAAGTAGATAAAAGTCTTTCGGCGATTGAGGAGCGACTTTTACAGAGATTCTTTGCCTACTCCTTCCATTAGCGATAGAGACAGATATAGAAAGGAAAAAAAGAAAAAAAAAAACGAATAATACAACAATGTTCGAGCACCGATAGCAGTGAATTATTCAAACTTTGTGCTCACGGCGGGATAAAGAATGACGTTGCGTATCGTACACTCCCACGTTTGATTTTTCCAAGTTTCACAAAGTTTTCTTTCTTTCCGGCTCGCATAAATTCTTTTTCATTACGCGATTTAAACTAGATCAATGGAGTGAGAAAAAAAATTGATTGACAAAATAACGACGATCGTTTTTTTTTTTTGCGAGATGCAATCACAAATCACTCGAAGTATAATGAACACAAGTGACAGAATTGCAGTTCTATATCCGGGGATGAATTTAAAAAAAGAATGCCCATTATTGGAATTCATTTATCGAGGTGGTGCGGTATTTCTAGTTAAAGAATCTCGCAGTTGGTCGGGAGTAGTTATTAATAGAAAGTATCGGATTTGGGGAATTTGATATGAGAAAATTAGTGAGTTTGTATATAGAGCTCCGAATGCCTAATGGAATATCGGAGTGCGGTAGGTTATCGATCGTTGGGGTATGCGAAACCGGGTCAAAAACAGCCCCTTCACTCGGCACCACTCGGCTAGGCGGCACCCGGCTACCGGCATCGCCACCAACAGTGGCGGCAGTCGTAGTCAGGATCGCGGCCGGGAGAACGGGAAGGTGTTTTCACCGTTGCCCCATTTCCCTCGTCAATCTCTCCGCCCGCGCCGAGTGTACTTTCAACGGAGCGTGGCGCCTACCTAACGCAGCAACGTCCAATAGAAAACAAACAAAAAGAGATGGAAATGCCGAAGGCTCGAAGGGAAAGCGGGGGGAGGGAGAATAGAAAAAAACGCAAAGTGCGCGGGGAGATGACGGGGAGGGAAAACACGAATGAGAAGGATAAAGAGGGTAGGAGGGGGGGGGGGGGGGAGAGAGAGAGAGATCCTTCCACAGTGAATGAGGGTGGGTGACCGGGTTGCGCTTCGGTACGCGTAAAATATGAGCGTAACGGAGACGTTGGAACAGACGAAACGCTCGGAGGAACCCTCATAAATCCTTTATTGTATCGCGGTTTGGGTTTCGGGGTTGGAGAATTTTGCACCACGCGATTCGCCGCAATAACATCTCGAATAAGGGTGGAGAAACGAAGGGCAACGGAGTTTGACCGGGGGAAAAGAATGAAGCGCTAGAAACGAAGAAAAAGAGAGGAATCGCTACTATATGTATATAGATATAGATATAGGGTTGTATGTACCTATGGCCCGCCGTCGTACGGATTGTACGTGCAGTCGACGACAATTTTGAGTAATTGGATTCCGGCAGATGCGGAGACGTGGTTTGCCTCTGCCTTCCAAAAGAAAAATACCATTCGACTCGGGCGAATTTCTCGTGACCTTTTTCCTCCGTCTACCTTCACCCGAGGTTGGATACTGCACGCGACAACTCACCTCCTGGACATTTTCAACGGTGTCTTTCTCCTCGGCCTTAACAACATTCTCTCTCGATGGCCCACAAGACAATTCACCGAGCGGATAATTTATCACGAGGCCGACAGTTAAATTGATGAACCGGTGAAATTTGGGTTTCGGTGGGAAAGGGTTCTTAAATCTGAGACTTGATCGTTCATTTTAGGAGCACCTTTGACGTAATTGCCGAGGGCACAAAATCGACTTTCTTATTGTCGGTTGACGAGAAAAGTTAAGCTAAAAAATGTCAAGATTTTATTTATAATATCTTGCTTGTTTTGCAGCCAACATTGTGAGAAAAATCTCCAGTTTTGCCTTTACAATGAATCACGATTTTTCTTGTAAAAAGTTTTTTTTCCAGAATTTTTGGTCGACCGGTTCTCTCGCAAAAATCCGTCCAAATGGAAGGTAAAAAATGTTTTTATCGCCGGTTCTAGGTTAACGCAAGTATCGTTGTATCATCGACTATCGATCAGCAATCGAAAATTTGTGCTCTCCACCAAATGACAGGCTGAAAAAGGATAAATCCAGTTTTCCGCATTGATTGCGTTTCATTGAATTCATTGAAGTTGATGATATTGGCTACAGATGAAACGTTTTTCGTACGAATCCACTAGAATGCAATAACAGTGGAAAAATGAAATAATTCGATGATGCGAACGAAATCGTCGAAGCTGTGGATGATGCAGTTTACCGGTATCAATGAACAGAACGAAGTTTATCAGGCATGTCCACATGCATTTATTTATCGGTATCGAAAGCACAACACTGCGGTAACATGAGTGAGAGCCCATAGACCTATTCGTTTATTTTTGTCGATTGGCCGAGTCCATAGAGTGCCGTCGATTTTTCACTGACGCGTATGATGTGTCGTGCAATAATTCACAAACTGTCAGACGCTCGGACGAGGCATCCTCGACACTGGAATCCCACATTGGGCTTTACCACTGGCTCGCATCCTCCCATAGAGAAAGAATTCTTTCTGCTCTCGCGTCTCATCCGGCCGTGTCTCTTTCTCACATTTTCCCCTTGCCCTCGTTTCTCTTCTCTTGTACCGCTGAGAAAGCTGTTCGTAACGAATACGATAGCTTGACATTGGCCAAAGTTATTGGCCACCCGAGCCATGCCGCCACCACCACCACCACCACCACATTGGCTTGTATTCCAATTTTCCAGATGGCTGCTTCAACAGGATAAAATATCGTAGTGACGAAACGTGTATAGAAATGGTCTACAACCGGAAGAGCGAAAGAATTCGCGGCAATGGCTTCTGCCCTTTCTCCGTCAAATTCGTAATTTCCTTTTCTTCGGTATATTCATTCGTTGCGATCTATCGTAACAAATTTTCACGCTGCAAGAAATGAACTGCACTTCGGTTTTTCTCACTTTGCCTGAAGACTTTGAGAAGTGATATAAAAATCGAGAACGTAGTTGCGAAGGAAAAATAGTGAATGGAAAATGTAGTGTACGAAACTTTACTACGGAACTTGTTGCGGATAGTGGAAAATTTTGTGTGACGACCGTAAGACACGTGCAACATTGTCGTTCCGCAAATACGATATGTGCGGCAATAGTGAACCGACATGATACTCCGAACCTATTATAACTTCTAAATTGAAGATTCGAATGTACGATGCCGGTATAAATTGCACACTCGTTCACTTGCCATCGGTGCGCATGAAGCGCGCTCGGTGAAAGAGAGAGAGAGAGAGAGAGAGAGTAGCATGCCAATAGCTAGCGACTGGTTGTTCTTTGAAGTATCAGCCGGTGCACAGCTTACACCACGGTCCAAGTTGCATCAAGGATTCGGTACAGCGAATCACAGCGGTGAGTCTACTTGGTCGGGGCGTGTCTTGCGAATGTGTAATTACTATATATTCCGGGCCGACGCGACACTTCACCCGACACTCCACAGCCAAGCTACGCGAATCGCTCAATTAATTGATGTCGCAATCTCGCTACGTTGGTATATTGAGTTCGGGGAAATTAATTGTTTCGCGTGTGACTTGCCTGACACACCGGATACCACATAACTACGAGGTGACTGTTCTGACAAAGCGGTGACGTATAGTCATATGATGTTGTACTACCGCACATCAAAGTTATTTGGGAATTTCATTGTCCAATTAAGGATCGATGTTGGCAATGCAGCGTTTCCTGGCATCAAAAAATGCATTTATCGATGCGAAGATGTTTTGGAGAAATTTTTTTCGAGATGGTCACATTGAATGCTTGATAAATGGAATGTTACTTTTTATTTGTCGGTAAGATAAGCAAAGAATTTTAAGTCTTTCACTCAGAGAACTTGGAGATTCAATGTGCAACTTTCCGTTTGGAAGAGGATTGCAAGTAAAACAAATGGGTGTCTTAATCCCTCGGTTCATTAATACGAGATATCGCGTAGGAGGAGTAAGGGTGCTGGTGAGCCGCTGGTTATACGTTTCGGAATGAAGAGTGAAAAGGATCTCGGGAGGAGCGATGTACGTTTGTCTTGGAAAGGAAGAGCTGCGAAAACACGTAGGGATATAACCCAGTGGAGCAATGCACAAGTTTGAAGTGACTGGCGGTTGCGGGCCGCGGCTACCGGGTTGAATGTCTAATGGGAGAGAATACATTCATAATTAAGCTTCGTAAGTTGAGAAAGTTAAAATTATACCTGCCGACACACGGGTCTCGGCCTCCCCCCCGGTTCGCGCTTGAAACCAGGAATAATGAGAATTTCAATATTCATATCTGGCCTTACGGCGCGGTTATCATTGCCAGTTTACTCGGTTCGTTGATTATCCGCCACACGACCTCGCTCAACGAAAAGCATCTTGAAACTTTTTTAATTCCCATTAAATTCACCGCCGTCACTATTTTCTCAAGCCGAAAGAAAAATGATGATATTTTCTTCAAATTCACGAATAAAAGTCTTACAAACTTCGGATTGTTAATGCGGCTAATAAATATAATAAGAACGCTAACCTCAGAAACAACATCGCTATCGGACAAAGAAACGCTCCGAATTCAGGCCATAAGGTAAATTGGAAGCTAGACAAACGACGGAGATAAAGGAAAAGGGAATAATGTATCGCGTGAGCTCCGCAAAGTATACATATATACTTAAATCTAACGGTACGTCCTTTCCGTATGATATCCCCAGTGATACATTTCTCACGGCCCAGCTGGGTATAGCTATGGGTGGATGGTTAGGTGTGCAGACCCATTGCGGTACGTATATGGAAGCCAACGATAATACGTACCTGTCCAGGTGCCCAAAATACACGTGTACCCACGTGCCGCACACTCGTGAACCGAGCTGCACTATCCACGGCGTGTCTTCGAAATATTTAAATGCCCATCGCAGTGTGCGCGGCCTAACAGTCCGGTAGAGGTGCAAAATATGCCCCGCGCTTCTAAGATGTCCAATTTACATACGAAATCTCCCAGGGGGGGTCTCCTAAAATACCGTCGTCCGTAAACTTCACTCGCGTGGAACCCCCGATTCCTTTGCCACCTTTAACGCGTCGGCTTGGGACTATATGGTTGCAGCCGGTGGTGCGAATTTATGCCTCGGCGTATTCCAGTACCAGTGGAAGCCGCATAAGGACCCATCGCACGAGACACAATGATGGCTACCTGATACGTCTTCATTAAGATCGACAGCCTGATCCCTCGATAGCGTGACGACAAGGCAGACATCAAAGGGAACATCTGGTTTGTCGTTTTTACTTTGAACTTTGTCGTCATTCTTCAAGGTGAGCATTCGATACCAGATGCGGAATTTTTTTTAACGATTGCCTCAAGATGTGTAATTACCTTCAAGTTGATTGCACGTTATTGGAGAACCCACTTCAGGGCTATCCCCACTCTTCTCCGCGACCAGTTCTTCATCTTCGCCCCTTTTCAATGCAAACCGAGCGATACGCATCTCACAAAACACCGAGAGGGTTAAGGGACTTGGCCTAATCTCTACCGCATCATCCTTTGCCTACCTTCGTATCATTTTGTCTTTGTTCTTTTTCTCGCGGTTAATTAGAACCGGAGAAAGCTCGTTTATACAGAGCCCCGTCTGTGGGCGGTACAAGGGGAATAAATTAAAAGGCTTTCCGAGCCGCAGATGTACGCGTTGTCATCCACGGAACCGGCGCCACGGCGTGTACGGTATATAATAGTGGCATTGGGCGCGTCTAACCGAGGCGCGTACAAATTATGATGCAAGTGGGTCGTCCGTGTGGAATCTCCACCGCTTTTCGGGCATGGCTCGTTAGCCAACATTCTCTCATCGTAGTGCTACTTTTCCCGATATACGAGAAAGCACCCGCGCTAGTGGAGAACTAAAAATAAATGTACAACAAAAGGAATTCCAGAAAAATACTGGAGTATGTAAGCGTACGGTCGGTTAAAAGGAGAAACAAAATAAAAATTGTTATCATGCATAATTCGCGTGCAAAAACCAGTCATTGTAGTGTCAGAAAAAGCACCTTTTATATCAATTTCTCTCGAAATTCAATGGGTCTTCAAATGGTCATGAAAATATTTTTATAACTCAAAAAATACTTCCACGATATGAAAAAATTTTTTTTTTCAAATTCCATCGATAGAAAAAAATTTCGAAAAATGTACAAAAGCTTAACACTGATTGGGAGCGAGTGAGAGAGACTCCGACTTTGTTGAAAGCTCATTTTGGAACCACAGGAGCGTTGTTACCGGGAAGTGAAAACTGTTGGTTTGTTTAGCACAAATTTGCTCCATCACATCACAAGCATGAGCTAAAGAAAAGCTTTTTCGTGGAAGCAGCGTACACCTCTCAGTCTCATTGAATATCGTCGAGCCCGGCAAGATACAGGAATCGGAGAACCGGAGAAAAATAGAGAAAGGCTTGTGCACGCGAACGTCGGTGAAGCGAAGCAACGCCAGCAGGAACTGTAGCAATAGCAGCAGTACAGAACGAATCTAAAACACCCGAAGCGAGGGAGCGAATGGCCGCAATCCAATTTCGTTTGAAACGTTCATCCATACGGAATTATGGTAACCGAATCCGGAATGTCGAGACTCGGTGCGCACGAGCGAACGACCGAACGACCGGCTACGATATCGTATGGGCGGCTAAAAAAAATTATTGAGACTACTCGGGCGCACTATTTCGAGGACGGAAAAAGAATCATGAAAACCCGGCGGGAGGCCTTCGCGATAGAGATAGCATTGCCACGATGTCTATGCCCATACGCGGAAGCATTGCGTTATACGCTTCCCATCCTATGGAAAAATGCGTGTATATATATATATATATGTATGCATGTACACGTACCATAGAATATATCACATCGGTGAGCTTGCACAATGCTGCTCTGTCGATACGATTCGATCGTTCAATTACACCCGATGACTTGGTTTCCGTAAAAACACGTTGCGGGTCAGCGTCGAATAATCAAACTGTAAAAGTCCCTTTCGTTCGGTCGCTATTAAATAATCAATTAAGTGGGAATGATCGCATTAAAATCACGAATTATTCTAGTTATTTTGTTGTCTGTTTATTTATTTTTATTTTATTTTTTATTATCAAATAGCGGCTCCGCTTTTACATTTTTATCTGTGAACGGCCAGGAAGGAAGAAGCAATTTTCTTTCAATATTCTACGGACGTTGGATCGGGATCGACAAGAATGCAGAATCTATGCACGATTGCCTTTCGTTTTTCCTCGTGTCCAAGTATTATGTCCAAAGGGTAGTGCTTTTCCCTGTGGGAAATACGAAGAGACTCGAAAGGCTTTTACCGGCAGACGCAACCGCCACCCTTTGCTCGCGGTCGTCGAGCAGTTATTAACGTTTAAAGGATTTCTTGACCCCTTCTTCGGTGACCGCACGACTATACGTCGTCAACGCTGCTGCTGCTGCCGCAGCACCTTCGAACGACTTTACACCTGGAGAACCTGATAGCAAGGACGAAGCGCAATTTCCTGCCGGTGAGTAATGAACTCGGGGATCTATCCTGCGAATCCACTCACCTACTTCTTTCCTACCTTTTTCCTGTTCCAACGCGTAAATTCAATACCGTCGAACTACTGTAAAGCTGTTAACACCACCTCTATGAGGTCTCCGCAACGTTCCAGCGATTTACCTTCGCCTTTCACTGTAAGCAAAAGATTCTAATTCAAGCTTTTATCGCCTCTGTGAATGTGTGGATAAATCGCGTCTTCATTTTATTTTAGAACTCTCGAAAAATCATTTTATCGTGCAGGACTGAAAGGATAATTTTTTTAAAACATTAGAAATAAATTGAGTACAACGTTGCTGAAATATTTTACGAGAGCACCATTTTATGCAGAATTTTCTTAATGAAAAATATATTGGCCGGGAAAAAACGTCAGCGAATTACGACGATTTTTGCGGACAACTTGTGCGGATGAAATTTGGATGAAAAGGAAGCGCAATAAGTTTTTCGAGGGCCCGAAAAGTTGAACGGAGAAAAGCAATTTTCGCGTACATTGCGGAAGCAGCGAAAGCCAAGTTTTTCCCCGGCCGCCGGAGTTTCGATGAAGATGAACTACTAGAAATTAATGTCTGATGTTCAATAGCCCTGAGAATGAGGATTGATACAGTACCGCTAAAAGGGACAGATGAAATCCTCGGTTGATTTCTCGCCGCGCGTGATCCTCGCAGATTGGAAAAGTTCGGCGGATGCCCCCCCTCGTTTTTTTTTTTTTTTGTTTCGCAGACGCGGATCTCGGAGCCCACTGGAGAAAAGCCCCTTGGCTCGGTTTCTCGCTTGCCACGTTAGTTTTTTGTCCGCAGGAAGTCAATAACGATGCGACACGCTTACTCGCCTTCGCGTTCAACAAGTATCACCACCGAACAATAGAATCCCAATAAAAAAAAATTGTACTGCGATTGAGAATATGCTTATTGACAAAATTCGGTCATAATAATAGCGGTGAAATCAAATGCGATGAATATTATAGGAAAATTATGATTTGGGAGAAGCAATTATTCTGACATCATTTTTCATACTGCAGACATTGCAACGAAAATTTCATACCTTTTTTTTTAATACTGTAGAATACCTGCAACGCTTCCATAAATTTTCGTACCCGTTGAAAATGCGATACATGGATATTCTCCATATAAATTCATCAAAGTTTCGTTTGATATCATACGTGGAGTAGTTAATTAACGCGGCACAAGAGTGAAACCGACGAATCGCGAAAGGCGCACGTAACGCACCAACGGCGCCATCAAAGCCAGGACTATAATTGCTCCTGAATAATGAAGAACTCACCACTGGCAAGATCCGCTTAATTAACGTTATTAATACATACGCTGCTCATTATGTGCCCGAACGAATAGACATACAATAAAGTTCTACTCCCGTGACTATGCAAAGATTAATTTTATATGAAATATATTAATTCATTTATCAAATATGATAGACTATACGATATTATAGTAAAAAAAATAATAATTATGTTCAAATAGATTGTATTTAAAAGAAAAATTAAAAATAGATATAACGAGTGGTATGTCGTTTGTCATTGTCATGAACCGAGATATTAATCACGCGATGGCAATTTGTCTAACGACAAAGCTTCCCATATAACGACTAGCTGACCATCTTGGCAATCTATCTCGTGCCCATGTGCTGGCCAGTGAAACAATTCGCTAGCAAGAGCCACGTGTGCACCTACGACAGACTCCTCGTGTGGGCGGTTCCGCAAGCCACTGTAACTATTATACGATTGCTTATTATACGCGCCGTCGCCGAAACTGCCGGTTAACGTCGCCCGGTCGAAGAGAAACGGTCGTGATTAAGGCAGTCGATCAAAGGCCCGAAACTACTGACTAAGCTGTTACGTGCTTGCTCGAAGGGACACAGAGTGTAGGGCGTACACCTACAACAGCACAGAAGGTACGCACGTTGAATTTCCGTAATGCTGTGCAATCTCCGAGCCTAACTGATTCCAACGTTGGACACAATGTTGAAACGCTTTCAAAAAACGCCACGTGGCTTAGTCGGGCCATCAATCCGCAGCACGTTCTTCGGCAAACCGGTCAATCAAGATGACGCATACGAGCAAAATACAACCTCTGCAAAAATTTCTTCCAACGAACTGCATTCTTGCAACCTTAAGAAATAAAAATAAAACCCGAGACCTTTCTTTTCTTGTCCGAAAAAACAAACACTTGAAAAAAAACGACTTACGAATTTATGCTCAACAAATCCCGGATGATTCTGATACAAGTGTTCACTCTAAAAATTCAAGTCTGGCTAAGGCGAACCAAGAAAGAGTTGTAGTATTGACGGAGGATTTTGCTGTATGCGTTCGCACCGGTAAATCCATCCAGCTGACATTTTTCCATATTGTAACCTCGCCGTCGATTTCGACTTCATCCAATGGGGTCCGATTCGGGGCAGGTTGAAATATTGGAGGGCAGATCGTAGTTGGAATTGACTGGTCTTGATCGAATAGAAGAACTAACCGTGCTATCGGATCATGTTAAAGGCTTACACTAGGTTTACATTGGCAGGGTTCACGAATCGAGGCGAATTGTACTCGCACACTCGGTTGAACGAAATTTCGAATGGTCGAGTGGAGCGTCGAAAGGAAACCTCTTTCGATCGGATCAACCTGCAGGTTCATTACCAAATGCACTACTGCCGTGCGGAGGTGCACTGCCGTGATACGTTTTGGGTATTACGAAGCGGTGAGAGGACCGGAGGTGGAGCACTCTGGCTAGTGTCGGTCGATTACATTCGGTCGATGGGTAAAGCGTCCTTTCCGTCACGACATTGTGAGTGTTATCATAGCTAGATGACACATCTCTTTGCCGTACATTCCGGCAGCCCTGCCGGGCCCTTCTTCACTTCTCTATGTCGAGATCCATTCATTATACAAATGGACGCCTTGTCTGTGGTCCCCTACCACGTGTCACCACATCGGCCACAAATTGTCTGTAGCAGTAAAAAAGAAATGACAGAAGAAGTCATAAAAAATCGAATGAAAATCTACAGAGTCATTACGCGTTTATTAATTATACAAAGCCCTTACACAATAATGCGATAAAAAGCTGAGTATACGAAGTTCTAATACACAAATAACGATACAAAAATTTCGATACCATTCACATGGTCTATTGTTGCAAAAACAGAAAGACACTCGTGTCTCTTCAGCAAATGATGTACACAGTGAAGCCACCTATAAATTTCTCCTGTGTGTATGACGTCCATGTACCATTTCCTCTTGAACGTGGATCAGTATTGGAAATCATGATATTGGAAATGGATCGGTGTTATGTTCATCGGGAATGAATATCCTCATTGTTCCGAAGCATGAGGCTGTTGGCAAGTTTGGCTTATTGGGAGAATCTAGCGTCGTCCGCCGAGACGTCCATCGGATTGGAGGATCGAACGTCGGGAAGTTTCGAGGTTGGGTGTTGCACGTGGAGGTAAACACAGAGGAGAAAGTCGCGAGGGAATGAAGGAAGATATCGAAGATTGTAAGATTGTGGAAGAGAGGCTGGCCTCGATGGAGAGAGGAAGATTCGAATGGATCGGTGGATGAGGGAAGGAAGGACATCTCGAGCAGCATCCGTTCCCCTGAATATCTCGAGCGTCGGGTGTTGGGTGGCTCGAAATGCCCGAGGTTCGGTAATTCGTGCATTAATACATGAGCCCAAAGAGGAAGAGGACCAAGGGAGACCAGCGGAAAATCGTAAATCGTGTACTACAGTCACGTTAACACTGTTGAGAGGATTAATGTTAGCTCGAGGGATGAGTATATAACTGGCACGTAGGAACGTAAACTCTCCGGCACGTTCTCGTAATGCAGAAAGTCGTAATCTGGCTGAGCTTATACACGTAATATCTGCGCTCAGTCAGCGATCTACCCCAACCGACCGCACCATCTTCTCTCCCCACCGCGTCAACATAATTACAGAACTTAAACATCAAAGTACTGATCTCTCTCTCTCGCTTATTAACCTACTGAAATATATTTTAAGTTGCGTCTGAGGGGCGAGTAATAATTGCACGCAGCTTAACTTATTTAACTTGTATAGTGTTTTTCATGTTTCCTTAAAGCACAAGTTCATCGAACCGCGCGTAAAATATGATATATTATCATGGACCATCGTCTGCCGCTCGGCGTACTTCAGAAAATTCTCTCTCTCTCTCTCTATTTTCCGAGGAAACGTTGAAAATCCTCGAAGATTGCCGGGGACTTGAGTGGAGTACGAGCTTTTCGGCTTGTCTCATATTAGTCGTAGTCCACGCTCGCAAAGCCACGATATAGAGGAGTTTAGAGCGTTATATGAATTACTGAGAGTGTGTACGGTGGCGTGGCATGGCGTGGCGTTGGGCGAGTCTCACCTTCCTTCTGCAAGCATCAGGGTGGAAACGCTCCACCGTTACGCCTGAAATATTAAGTATTTAACGAGGTTAGTGGTCTCGTTGTTAGCGGAGCGATCCACGCCGCGAGCTTCAGCGGCATCATGAGAAAATAGAACGATCGTGAAGGTAACGCTCGGCCAACACACCGGGCAGGGTGTTGGTCGTACGGGATCGAGATCGAAACGAGTGAGTACTTGGATTCATGCCGAGATATCAGCCGGTATTCAGGGTCGAGAAAGAGAGAGAGAGAGAGAGAGAGGGATCAATAACGCCAAGCTTGATAGTATAAGGTACGTCCTCTCGCAGTATTGTACTCAAGACGCGACGAAGAGGCCTTTAATAGAGGGGAAGGGGTTGCGATGCTTCGTACACTTCCCTCAGGGTGCATTACTTTGTAACTATCCATGTTATGCCATACTTGTACGCTATTACTATATATATATATGTATTTTCATATAACAACAGTGGATCCACTGGCCCAGATTATTCCAAGTCCCCACCCCCTTCTTCCGATTACATAAATGTATATATGTGTGTGTGTGTGTGTTTAGTGGGTTGCATGGACTCGATGGAAAAATAAAAGGATAGCGATGGTAACGCTTGACCAAAACACTGAGAGGGACGTTGGTACACGCTCGTAATTGAAACACGTGAGTACTTGCGGTCATTTGGAGATATCAGAGGGTATATCCAGGGCCAATGAGAAGAGGGATCAATAATGCCGAGGTTGATGGTACGAGGTACGTTCTCTCGCAGTGTTCTACTCAAGGCGCGACGAAGAGGCATTGAATGGAGAAGAAGGGGGGTGGGGGGTGGGGGGTGGTGATGCTTGGGATACTTCCATCAGGAGGCATTACTTTGTAAGTACCCATACTTGTATGGTACTACTACTGTATTCTCGAGATATATATGTATATATTATATATATATATATCTGTATAAGTAGTAAAATGTGGGGGTGGGAACAGTTGCCGAGTCGCCGGTCGTCTTGAGAATACACAGAGAAAGACAGTCAGCCACTCGACTTGAAGTTCGCTTAGGAGGACTTTACGGATGTCATGAAAAGAGAAAACTGTAGTGGCATTCGAGCTCAACATATTATCAAGAAGAAGAAGAAGAAGAAGGCGAAGAAGGCGAAGAAGAAGAAGAAGAAGCAGGGGAGTGAATGCTTTGCCTGGTTGGGTATATAGGGCACGGGTTTCTATCACTTAGGGCTATAAAATGAGTCTAATAAGGGACGGAGGTATATCGCAATCGTATAAAATATTAATACCGGGTTTTATACCCTCAAAGTAGTTGGCCCGACGTGATATCTGCAGTTATAAATTCAGGCTTGAAAATAGAGGGGGCAATCAATACCGGCGATTGACTCGGTGGAAGCTGCTGTCAATTTGGATTATCATCTCGAAACTTCGTTTTTTATTGACGCTAAAATTGTGCGGTGATTACTGAAAACGTCACTCATTTTTATCCAAAACATAAATGTGTCGAATGCTCTGAGAAAGAATTTTTTTTTAAAACATTTTTTATATATTTTTTAAACATTAATAATGGTTAAAAATTCATGGAATTCCGTGATCCGATAACGTTGCATTCATTTTTATCACAGTTAATGAAGAAAGTAACGAAAGCAACCTTTTTGATTTTTTGGTAAACCATCGTCCATCAACACGCCGGTGGAGGATAAAGGCATCACACCTCTGTTTGTTATCTCTGAGTCATTTGTAATCGATCACACGAAAAATTGATTGAGTGCCTCATACACCGCAATTGTTTTGTTTTTTTTTTCAACTCGTACCCATTGAATTTGTTAGTAAGTCGACTCCATCACGAACGGCTACTCGAATCGGAGCCCATCAATGCCAAAATACCGAAATCATTGACCGCTTCACGTGCTTTTCGAAGCGACTGAAATGGACACCGTTTTTACGAACGCGAGTATAAATGCATTTCACAAGTGTAATTCACGATATCGTACATAACACGTTATTTTTTATTAAACCATTTTGTCGGTATATTCGATACTTCATATTCTGCGAAATTAATAACGTGGAAAATAATACACCCGGTTCAATAAAAATATTCATCAAATGCTTGAAAAAATATTTCGAAATCTTTAATATTCAATAATTCCACCTCGGTACGGAAGTATTTTCGAGAAACGTCCGGTACGGAGGTCCTCCGTGTGTATAAGACTGCAAAGCTCTCGTTACTCGAACGACGTACTTGGAGTCCCATTTTTGAATGTGTCCTAAACGAGTCGGGGATACCTCGCCGTTACGACCGTAACACCGACTTTTATGACCTTCCTTTGGCAGTAACAACTTCACGACACTTTTTACATACCACGGAAAATTTTTCGAAATATTTTCAAAAGATCCTCACGTTTTACGAGTGAGCTTTCCAACAGCATTTATTTTAAATCGTGCGTAGTGAAATATTTGTCAAAATATCATCCGATATTTGCCAGGTAAAATATATCTGCTATTCTGATTGAAAAAAAAATCTACAAAATTTCGGCTGAACAATTCATCCCCAACAAATATCCCGTCAAAGGGTTACCTATATACGAGGAAGCTTTCAAGCAGTTTGTCAAATATTTTCATCCAGTGAATAAACGATAACAGTGGGATTTTTAATTAAATAGCGTTAAAAGCTATTTAGCGAATTAGGGTGAATATTATCTATTTCCAGCGGGAAGTTGAGATGATTGGAGTCGAGGTGAGTTGGAATCGAGTGAAGGAATTTAGCGTGGAGTTGGGAGGGTGATATCTTCCGCGATGGTGAGGTTGGAGTGGAGGAGAGCCTCGTCGCGCTTCGATGCCTTCTCGTTTCTCGTCATTTCGTCGAAAGCACCGGTGCCGACGGTAGAGAGCGAAGAGCGCCGCGCGCAAACTGAATGAGCCTATTCTCTCTCTGCGTCTCTCGTTGAGGGTTGAATAGCTGCTCCTCCGGCGCCACCATGGCTGGCGCTCTTGTCTGTTCATTCGTGCACTCGAGCTTTTGTCGCTTTCGCTGAGAGTAAAGCCGCCGGCGTTGGAGTTACCTCAACCGCGCCGCCGCTCGCTCCCTGGCTCGTCGCACAGAGCTCCTCTTGATCAACGGTCCGCAGTCGCGCGTGAGAATATCGATGCGCTTCTTCCTCTAACCCGGTTGATCGTCGTGCAAAGCGACCGCACACTCTACAAACACCCTTTTATTCTCTCACCCCCTCCCCCTGCTTTGCCACGATCTCCTTCTTCCCTCAAATCTATATATATATATATATATATATACATAGATATTTTATACATTATGTAGAATGGGAGATACACGGAGGATCCCACGAGCCCTGACAATGAGAGATGTACCGGCGGTAGCAGCGGCAGCAGACCTTTGCCTATCCCAGAGCCCCCGTGGAATATTATATTTAGGTCAGTGAATATATGAATAATATCCACCGAGTGTACATCCATTGTGGATCTAGCGGTCTATGGATATAGCGGCAGAAATTCGCATGCTGCAACAACGCACCGCGTATGCAGCGCTCTGTGCTTTGGATGGGCAAGCAAATTAGTCAAGTACGCTCGAGATTATCGCGAAGACAGCAATGAGCAACAAACGATGGGATAACTGTTAATAGATCCTGCGGGTGCCCATCGGCCCGGTGAGCTTACCAATTATACTAATGGCCTGTCGTGTGTGACTATTCGGTGATATTTATCGAACGTTAACTGGGGCGTTAAGGGGAGATACGTCGCGATGTCACCTGTTGGAATTACCGTGATTTTTGGACGTCAATCTTTTTTCTTTTTTTTTTTTTGAGAACACAATGGAAAGGAACTGCCGAAAAATGTAGAAAAAGCTTTAGTCCGAAGTGTGAAAAAAAAAAAGAAAAAAAAATGTGGGTCAAACAGATAATGGGTGTATTTGGTTTCAAATTAAAAAATAAGAAATAGTCAGACAAAATTTGCAAAAAATTAACCATACGTTGATGCTGAAGAAAAGTTTTGGATCGTTCGTTTCCATTGCGATCTCTTGAATTTTGTATATGTAGAGGCGATAATACGAGTGTGGAGATGGTGAAACTTGTGCTACGTTGAAACATTGTACGTACGGTGAAAGAGGAGTAGCGTGGATTGGCGGGAATGTCGATAACCGTAGACGCCGAGAGAAGAGGAGAGGAGCGGAGAGGATCGTGTCGCACTCGTGAAGACCGCAGGGACGCTCGGATCGACTACCACGAATTCCTGGCCCGTCGCCAGGTACAGAATCGAGTGATACGATTGTCGTGACACCGCGCTGCCAATAGCGCTCTTACCATTTAGGCGTCTCGAGGTAACCAACGTACCCGCCGCCAAGGACTCCACCGAGAGCACCCCAAATCCACCACTCGCTCCCGTCTTCGCTCTCCTCTCCTCGGGGTGTCATTTACTTATCGGTCTCGGGAATTCCGTCACCGATGACATTCCACATCGTCGCACCCTCGAGATTTCTCTCCACGAGTAATCGTCTTCATACCGCAATGTGCAATTACGAGTGCAATTACGAGGAGACTAAAAATTATCACGTGTACCTAATTATCTCGGTATCGGAGGACAGATATTCACAGACACTGATACACATTGTAAAAAAGGCTACTTAAAATTTAACGTTCGAGTGTCACGTTTGCGGTGTTTGTTTTAGTGGGAAAAGTTTCGTTGGACTGACGTTTATACAGTCATTTGTTTTTTCTTTTTTTTTTTTTCTTTCACGTGAGATGCTTAATGTTTAAACATGCAAAGCTCGTAAAAACGAAACAACGATGGGCTTTACTACGTTAGCGCTACGAGGACCGTAGAAATTCTCCTTCCCTCGTCACGGACATAACAAAAAACGAGATGTACGACGCCTCATTAAACTCCGTTGCTGATGTACTATTTGTACTTTCATTCCCGGAGCGGCGCCCCCGAAAAAAAAAGAAAAAACGAAATGTCTCGTGCGAAGAGAATAGCCCGTCTTAAAGAAATATTCGTTAAATGTGGCGAGCCACCGTAAACTTAATTAATAAAATACAAAATATTGTTTACAGTTATCGCAATGTTATTGCTCATTACGTTAAAAATATATTTTTTTAATTGTTTGCGCATCTGTAATAACTATTATTATTACTATCGATATCCGCTTTGCTTCCGCCTCATCCCACGTGACCAAAGGTGCCGGCTATCTCCAAGGCGTACATACGACTTCCGTATGTCGCCCATATTATTCGCTACTCCTATATGGGCGCGTCCCGAACGATCCATATAGCTGGATTTGTTGATGCAGTCCATCCTGCGGATGGCTGGAAGCTCCCTGTCGAAGCGCATATTGACGTAACGATCCGCACGTCCGTGCCCTATTGTTATCTCACCAAACTGCATGGACCAACTTATGTTAACCGAGCGTCTCCGGAGCCTGAAATAGAGGAGTTAAATAATGATACGTTGATTCGATAATCAGTATAGACAGTCTTAACAACATCAATGTCATTCAAGAGGATTAAAAACTAAATTCGGGCTCGAAATACCTTCAAATAGAATTCCCGTCCGAGGTCGGAGAAACAAATTCGCTTCGCGCCGAATTTGCTGCTGATTGAATGATAAAAATTGAAGAACAATTTTTTTTTTTTTTTTTTTCAACGCGAGAGTTGGCTCTAATTATCTGTAAATGGCTGTAAATGGAACACTAACGGCGCCACCGGTTATCTGGGTTGGGTACGTTACAGAGAAGTAGACTCAAGGACCATAACTTTCACGGAATGGGAATTAGAGTTCGCTCGTCCGCAAACTTAGCCGCAGGCCTACTTTTCAACTTTCTTCGTGCCTTATGCTATATAATATAATATATATATATAGTTTCGTGGACAAAGTTAGCGGCGGACGACAGGAGGAAACGCAAGTCGATACGAATGAATGGTGGTCATAGGGAGCAGGTCGCTAATTGTGCCTGGCTCGGAGTTCTTCAGCCCCGATATTGGCGATGTATCTGCGGTTCATTGGCGACAACGTTTACAAAAAAAAAAGTAAGAAAACCTGTTGGGAATGAGCTCCGAGTTTTTGGTTAACGATGCGTCAATTATCTCGCCCAAAGGTCAAGCACTTGTGCCAAGATTTTTTTTTCCTCTTGACGAAGTGAAATTGAAGTCCAGTATTTTTGCTTCGCGCCCAAACTTCAAAGTTTCCGAATATGTACTCCAAGTAAAAGAGCTAATCGCTCAATTTCAACTCACTCGCCCACTGATAAGTCGATCGGCTAAATTATGGACTGCTGGAATTCTTTTGGCTGGAAGTTTTAACAAGCGTCTTGGAGGAAGTTGCTCGCGCTGCGCTGACAGTACTTTCTACCGTTCAATGAATTTTCCGCCCCGTTAGCACAGGTATTCCGATTCTGAAAGCTCACTAAAGTGCGGTCTCTATCGGGTCATTCATTGATCGGCTTATTAGTCTCGGGGAGTGAAAATGGCCAATCGAAAAGACATTATAATTTGACAAGCGATTAGTGAAATCGGAAACTGGCGTCACAAGCTGTTACACCGGTCCTATTGCATTTCACCGGGGGTTGAAAGAGCAAACTGTGGGGTTTGTCTTGGGGCAATAATAAAGATGAACCCTCTGAATTCAGCTGTGCTGGAATTTGGTGATGGCATAACTGCACTAACCGACTAGGAAAACACGTGTCAACGAAGATGATGGAATTTTCTGTATGACTTCCTCGAACGGCGACATGTCGTTCGAGTCCATGAGAGATAGAAGCTCAGTGGGTTGGTGGCATTTGTGGGGGCGGGGGGTGGTACTAAAGCCCGACCGTAACATTTACATACACGGTGGAGTTCTCGACCGCCAGCGGGCCTCCAGCGCGTAGTGTGTCAGGCGGAAATCCGCAGCGAATATACGCAGTCAAGCACTACGAAATTCAGTGGAAACGCTCCAATCATCAGCGTTAACCACTCGCTGGTTAGCCACGAGTAACGGCAGCACGTAGAGCAATGATCGCTGCGACTGCGTCGGCATTTCAGCCTCGCGCGCGGTCGGGTTTACAAAATCCTCGAGAGAATTCGGTTTCAACGTTGAACCGCAGAGAGTTATTTCGTGGGATTCGCAAGAAGAACGCAATGCTCGAGGCAACCAGGCACCGCTATGAGAAATGCAAGACGTGTGTACTCGCGCTCATGGTCCTATACCGTGAAACTTGCGGCGAAGATGCTTGCACCAGTGGTGGATGTGGTGTGGCTTGTGTTACTCCACCGAGACGGAGGGAGTCGCGGTGCCTCCACTGGAACGAGAACAACCCGGGAGGAAGATTACGTCCCGGCGCGCGAGTCAGCGGTTATTACGGAACGCGACGTTGCGTGAGAGAGAAAACACGGGAGACGTACATGCGAAACATACCGAAGAACCTTTGCCTGCTACTTCACTATTTTCACCGCGACCTCTGCTGTCGGTTCATCCGCCACGCGCGCCATTTCTCTCTCTCTCTCTCCCTCTTCCCCTTTTTTTTAACCTACTTTATTCGCCTTTTCTTTTGGGCTACGGACTGCGTACCAAAAGATAAATTTACACGCAACACGCAACACAGACAACCCTCAACTTTTTCTCATAATTACGTCGTCAGGATAAGCAGAAGTTTGTCTTTCTTTTTTTTTTCTCTCTCCCGATGAAAATGGGTTCACGGAATATCTTGGGGTCTCTTCTCGTATGCATGGTATGTGATAAATGAAGAGAACGGAATTCTCCGCGAAAGTCGTCCGAAGTTTCTTACGCTCCAAATCCTCGGGATTTTCCAAAGTTTCCTTGAATCGCTGGTGTATCGGTTGATTCACTGTATTATTAACACTAAATATATCAACGGATCGATGCTGAAGTGTGACTTTGAGTCAGGAGCGTTGGATGCAATTTTATCATGGGTAAATTTGTAAATTTTCCAGTGGCGTTGGAGAGATAAAGAGGAGATGGAAAAAATCAGAAGTACATATATATGTGTGGGATGTCGGGCGTCAGGGAGAGGTTCACATTTGCCACGACGTGTATATGATGGTGACTGGAGGACGGCTGCGAAACAGGAACGAGGAAATGGCTATACGCATCCGGGCTTTTACACGGTGAGACGGTTCTGGAATAAAACGAGCTCCGGGGAGGATCGCCAGCGTCTCGATGCACACCCACTACATACCGTTGAAGTTAACGTTGTGTGAGAATACTTGCATACAGCTGGAAACGCAAGGACGCAGGGAGACACTGGAGACCGATGGAACACTATGCACTTGTGCTTTTCCGCTAGCCGGAATTACGAACACCGAGAGAGAGAGAGAGAGAGAGAGCGAAGAGTGGAGTTTGGCCGTACATCACTGCCTGGATGAAAAGTTTAAGGCCCCGAGCGAAAGTCCTACTACCTACTTGGTACACGCTGCAACGCCGCCCTTTATTTCCTGCCATTTCACGAGATTGTTGAGCTGCGAGAGGTGAGTGCCGTTTTATACGCGTGAGAGAAGATATCGCCATTGACTAAAGTATCGATTTCTCTTCTCGTATAACCAACCCGTCCGACGAAGAGAGTGTGTCCTTTTAAAACGGGCCCATCCCTTCTCCGTCGGGCTTTCAACTCAAAAACCGGTTCATTCACACCAAAATATCCGCCGGAAATAAAAGCCAAAGAGAAAAGTCGAAGCTTGTGTTTACGCGCAGAAGTTTAATGAAGCGTGAACCCGAGCTTCGCAACTCAACGAGCTTCAAAACTTTTAACTTCACTCCAAGCTCATCTGTAGTTTTTATCATTCGATCGATTTTCCACGTCTCCTTCTCTCTCTCTGTTGCTCGCGGTGTCCTCGTGACGATAAAACGCCGCTCGAACCCGACACTTTTCCTCTTTATCGAAGCCCACAATGTCAAGTGACGGGTTACAGCCGAGGCGAAGCACAGACGAAGCCCTATCCGGAAGTCGTGTGCTCTTCAATTATACGTTTAGTACGCGGCCGAGGGAAGAAGCGGAAAAGAAGCTAAACAGCTTTATTGGACAAAAGCGGATTGAAAACCCAATGTACCATGATGTTGACATCGGTACTTAGCGGTGTTACTATGGCTACGTGGGCTTTACCGAGCCCTCGCGTACCTCTATACCGATCCAATGTTCATTTTTCTTTTTCTTTCTTTCTCAAAGGGCAATTCCACCGCATTGAAATATACCCAGAATTAAACGTACATAGCGCAATTAGACGTGTCTCTTCATCGCACCCCACCCGCTTATCGATTCCATTGATAATTTAATATTCAATATTACACTCGAGTAGCCCACAATGTTGGGCTTAAAATATTCATCATTCACCCTAAACTGTACTCGAAACTTCACATGTAAATTATTAAGCGTACAGACATTCAATGGCGCAACGCAGAAAACGCACGCTCAAAGGGCTGCATGGATAATTTCAATAATTTCCCAGTCAACGTTCGCTTCTCGGTACGCGAATTAACGCTAAACAGCTTTCCTGTTACTAAGCTGCTTACACTTGCGCGTAGCATGCCCTATTAGTGTCGGAAAGTGTTATTAACTGAATATTCCTTCGTGAAGGATCAAGTGTTTTGCAAGAGCTCGAACAGAACATCGAAGAACATCAAATGACTACTCAAGCGTTTACTCGAATAGTGAAGGAAAAAAAAAATCTTTATTTCCTATACATTTGATATAATACAATACAGATCATTTAAAAGCAAACCCAGTTTCCATGAATAACGTTGGATGTGTAAAGTTGAGAATCTCCACTTGTTTTGTAGGTGAAAATCAAGTGGAATATACTCAAATTCACCGAATGCATACATGAACAGTAATGATGCTTGTGGAGTATGAGCATTAGTGTTGGCTTTGGGTATGAACTGTATTTCGCACGGTAGGCGAATCAACAAACGGGATAGGGTCAACTGCTATTGCTGTTGTTCGGTGTAATGATCGAGTTTCGGATATTCGAGGATGCATGCACATGTATCACATGCAGCAGTATCTATGTTCTCCCGCATGGAAACTGTATGAATACCGTCCACAGTATCTCGTATACTCCGTAGACCAGCTATGCTCTGGCCACGAGGTAGCTTTGATTCAATCAAATCCGTGTAGCCTTGATCGAACGTATGCTCTGGTATCTCAAGCCACTGGCTGTAATAAACCGACATCAGATGACAAAAGCATAATGGTCCGTCGCCCGGATATAACGAAGTTGAAGACCCATGGATTCTGGATAAAGGTCACGCCTACAATCTCCAAAGAGTCAAGGAGGCGATTTAGATACCCTCGTACATACCGAGCCCTTTGAAAACCTCCGACGATTTATCAGACACTTTTTTTTTTATTCCAGTGAATCTATCGCAAATATATATATATACACTTCGACATTGTTCAAGTTCTTAATGTATTCCATGCATTTTCCAGATTTGTGGATTAAGGTTCGATGCAATGTTTTGAATCATGGCGGTAATCTCTGATAGATTCCCTTGTAACTTGGAATGAATCTTGGACGGGGGCTCGAGAAGCAAGGAAAGAGTCAAGGATAGTCCGGAGATTTTAAAATGTATGAGCTTTCGGTTCGCACTCTCGACTCTTTTGAGATTCTCACCGGCATGGATATTATTGCATGTAGCTAAGCGGTGGAGCGTGGTCTCACTTTAATAAAGGAAGAAGCTATGTTCGGTATCGAGGCTTTGGAGATATCACCAGCCGACAAGCAACCTTCTCAACTTGATGACGTGGAACCACGAGAATTATGTCGGTGTACATATAGTACAGCAAATACTTCGACGTTTGCAATTTTTTCGCACTCATCCCCCGAAGCCCCCTATCGTTTCTTCTCTCTTGACTGTCGCTTCTGCTCGAGAGCGAAATGTGTTCAGCCAACACGTCTCTTCGCGAAGATTTATGACCCTTGGAATCCGCCCAGTCGTTAATAATATTCTTTGCGTAGCTATCTACGCGGTTTTGCCTTCTGGCTTTTCATCCGCAGCTCTTCAACTTACTCGGGATGTCTTTATTAATGTATACCCTTATTTTGGGGTGAAAAACGAAAATTCATTTCATGTGAAAATTTGGGAAAGTGCAGATTTCAGATTTTTCTAACGTCTGGTAAACTTTTTGTGCAACTAAATATTATAATAATGGCTTATCGATATTTAAATATCGTAAACCGTGAAATTTGAATGAAGTAAGTTTTACTGTTTTCATGCAGTTAAAACGTATTGAGAATTAAAAAAAAGCCATTTCAGATATTGCGAGCGGTAGATACGTACGTGACTCGTGAATTCGAACCGTGAAATAACATCCCTCGTTATATGTCATATTGCGAGCCATCAGATGTTCACATTTCGGATGCAATATTACAGATTGTTATTCAGAATGGACAAAACAATTTGGATAGGATTTAATATAAAATATGTATAATACGTGGATACGCAGTTGGCACCTATACGAGACTGATGGACATTGTCGCGTTAAGCCCGCCCATGTGGTTTATTAAAATCTAACGAAGCGGGGAGGTCGGAATACATAATCACCGGCTCAATATTCATCGTATGCGCCAGTGACTCTGCAAAGTCATAGAGGAAAATCGTATGGTATAGGTAGTTTAATGAAGATGCGCGTCATCCACTGATGCTCTCGGATCATCGTTATGGCTAATGAAATCGTAAATGCCGTTCATGCTTTTTCCCCCAATCAGAGCGCAGCTAGATATTTCCTGTTCCCATAAATGCACTATTAAGGGCTTCAGGTCAGTCGCAATAAAATTATTTCCAATCGGCTGCATTATTTTCCCCGATCGACTGATAAATCACAACCAAATCTATCCATTGATAATTTTTCAGCCAATACAAATTCAGAGACTAACGTGACATCTGTCATCGAGTGTAAATTGCACGGCAATCACCAAAGTCCATCCGCGGCACATGCGCATTGACTAGACTTCAAACGAAAAACAGACAGAAAAAAAAAAAAAACGCTCTGTACATGAAAAGCGGCGATGACCCGACATTGACTCGGAGAAATAGAAGGTTCCTCAACCTCGTCGCAGGAAAACGGTGAAGCGTTTACTCAAAGATATCAAAGCTCTCATTCAAGCATTTTTCCTCACATTTTAAAGCCGCGGCGTTTATAGAGGTCAGTTCTTAGTCGCCGAGTTCAAGACAAAATGGTGCGAATTCATTTAAACCCTATTTCATCCTGTCGGGCTTTCTCTCTCTCTCTCTCTCTTTCTCCCTCTCTCTCCGGCTTGGACCGACGAGCACAGTTCGTTGACGACTCGAGTCCACACAGCGTGCGCTCGGTGCAAGACTCTGTACGCCCTCGGCTTTCTATCCATCTGCTGGTCCAATGAAAGAGGGTGTTGAAGTGGTGAGCAAGACTGGCTGCTCCAGTGCTCGAGTTTCGAGTGCGCACGCTTACCGAGCCGCTGACACACTTGAAAACGCTTTTCCGTGTATGTCTCGACGGCGGTTGTGCGAAGCCAACTCGAAAGCGTTTAAAGTTGTTGGACTTTCGCAACGAGCCGAGGCAGCACCACGTCCCTCAGCCGTATTCCCTGCCAGGAACTGGCCAGCGCCGGGGCTCCTCACTCTCGTAAGCCCCCAAACTAGATATAGACGAAGGTGGACTGGTTTTGTTGCTGGTCTATAGAGTTGCCAGGGAATGGTAGGGGATTCCCGCGGGGCTACGTCCGTCAGCAGCAGCAGCAGCATCACTGCCAGCAAAAAGCATGATACGAAAAACAAAAAGGCTACCTGCCAGTGCAAAGCTTCGTTAGATAGCACGTGCTTTGGTGAAAACGTGCGAACCAAGTTAAAAAGGGCAGGCGGTACCTCCACGGAAAGGGCGACGGGGAGAGAGGAATGGACTACAAAGAGAGACCAAAGCTCTCCTCATAATAATCTTGTAACTTCACCATTACGAAATAACCAGTGAAATACAACACATGCCGAAGACGTTGATGAATCTGGTTTAATCTTTGACAGCATATTTTTCGAAATACACAATAAGCTATGAAGAATTCGAGGGTGGGGGGGGGAAGTCATAAATTTCAACTGCAATTGATCTAATCGTCTCATAAAATATGTGTATGCCAAATTGAGCTCTATGATAATGCAAATTGTCTTCCTGCGCGGGTATCGATGAATAACTGTTGAGAGCCGGGAATAAAACACCGAGTTTCGTCGCTATGCTGCCTGCCAATCCGATGGACACGCTGCAGCATCGCGTTGGAATGGGTAATTGGGAATGGTGAACGAAAATTACAGAAACGATAAAATAGTGGCAGCGAATCGACGGATGCCCGAAGAGAGAGTCATCGATTTTCACTGCACTCGGTTATCGCCTCATAAGAGACGTGCATGGAACGTTGTGTTCCATAATAAAAAAAAATAAAAAAAAAGAATTTGAAAGCATTCAGCTCCCTGGCTTTCCGCTGCTTCTCTGTATAATGAAGATATCACTGGTCGTAAACAGGGAAGGAGGACGGAGCGGCTGGAAGAGAGGCGAGGAAGAGATAGGAAATGGGTAGAGAAAGGGGCTGTAGTCCTATCGGGCTTGCTGCTCGTACTCGTCCAATTGCCCTAGCTTATCGTCGTGTCTCCTCGGTACTGCTACCACGTTTTTTTTCACCCTTCCTTTCCTCGCGCTGACACATTCCTCCAACGTACTACATCTCGTTTCTTCTCGCCGCCGTCCTACCTTCTTCCTCCCAATCTCCAGTTTCGCTTTTCTTGTCACTGGGATTCTCTTCTCTTTCCCTCTCTCCGGAGACTTTTTGCGGAGCAGTTACGTCCGTGATATAAGTAACTCGTCTCGAGGGGAAAACACGATGTGAAGTTTTTCATTCGGACTCTCCTGAAAAGCGTAGCGCATCGATTACTTAATTCGAATCTGGCAAAGTACACTTCTTTATCTGCCGATGGCAATCTTCGAGCAGCTTCTCGCCAGCCTGTTTAATTCTTCGCTGAACGAGGATAAATATTTGTATCGATGTGGGAATGTTAGATGCGAAGTTATTATTCCAGTCATCAACGACTACTGGACATGGATTCGGATGGATCGTGGCTATTGATCCTTTTTTCGAGGTTTTCGTGCACGATAAGTTACGTCAACTTGGTAAATAAGCGACACTTGACGTCGTGGTAAAGACAGAAAAGGGATAGGAACACAAATGTCAGGAATCGTCCGATCCTGAAGTCCTTTCGGTAGTACGCGAAAAGATCACCTAAAAAAGATAATGGAGATGGGTTGATGGACCTGTCCGGGCTAATACTTCGGCAACCCTTTTCCGAATCGTTCCGATTGCCAACCCGTTTCAACCTTCATTTAACTGCGACAACTGCTGTCAACGTTTCAGGGTTCACTGCTACATCTGGGCACCGAAGTTTGTATCGCATAGATAAATAAATTCATGCACTTTGTGTATATCCATTTGAACTGTTCCATTTCTCAAAATTGATCCCAGTTATTGGGTTCATTCGATAGTGATGGTAATTAATATTGTTCAATGAAATGTGGACCACGACGATTGGAATAAAGCAATTACAATTGTTCAATCAGGTGTCACAATGGTTATGGTGATCTCCCAATAATTTCGAATAGATTTGATTTTAACGGCGTTTTGAGTAAATTTTAAGTTGGCTATTTTGTTTTTCTAGATTCTACACTTGACATGGGATGACAACTTTGGTCTCTACGACTTGGACTTCAGAATCTCACTTCGAGGAACTCTGCAAACTCAGGCAAAGTCAGAAAGCAGAAGTCAAAGAGAGAGAGAGAGAGAGGAAGGAATCATTGGTTCAAAGAGATTCCTTCAGTGAAGCTTCTTGCAAAAAGACCCGATGAAGGGCATCGAAGACGGATTGGTGGATACAGACATTTTCTTCTCATTGTCTGAATTTCTCATTACATTTTCAGTGCTACCCTCGTCCAACTTCCGAAACCCCTGTCAACCATAAAGCCCCAGTCGATTACGTCTACGCGTTTTGAAATTTTTATTTCATTCAGCATAATTTTATATAGAATAATTTCCATTTTCAATTACAATGCTTCGAATAATTACAAGGTTTTACCCTTTAACCACGTTACTGGTTCGTTTTAATGGTTTTGCCTTGGATATTTAAGATCCTTGAAGGAACATCCTGAGGAATCCTTAAATATGAATGAATTTGATGTGGAGGGATAACAAAAATGCTCATTTATATCCTGGAAAGACTCGGTGCGATCGGCGAAAGCAAGATCTTCGATCGCATAAATATTTGTACACGGATAAAGAAAAATAGAGGAGAAACCATTACTGTAATGATCACCAAACGCTCCATGGATATCGAAGGATGATGTTCATTAATCCAGTTCATGGCATACTTCCCATCACACCCACCGACGGATCACGGAACTCTGTGTTTTCCTTTGGGATCTTCCTCGGCATCGACTTCTCGGTTACGCAACTTTGGCGTTGATTTCCGTCATGGTAGATGGATTGACATAATATACACCGAAGTAAAGTCAAAGAGAAGCGAGAGAGAGAGAGAGAGAGAGGAACAACAGAGGACAGGGATCATCCGTTCACAGAGATTCTTGGAAGGCTCTGTTTGTTCAACGAAAAGCGAGTCGCTAAAAGCCGCCGGAGACGGATTGGCGGATGTGGCCGGGCCTAGAGCTTCCCCAGCCCTTATCCGAATTGTTCCGCTTGCATTTCCACTTCCACCCTCTTCTGACTCCGACAACCACCGCCGCCGCCACCATCAACCGCGACGTCTCCGTCTCTGCTCTGTATACGGAAGGTTATATCATGGAGATAAACAAATCGATACCGGAATAGGCTTGACATGCACCGCGTATGATACGGATCGGTTATACCAGTTTCCGAGGCAACCCCATGGCGTTAGACGAGCATCACTGGCACGTAAGCAGCGCACCACCAACTAAGCCACTCGACTGTTATTAATATCCTTGGGAATTACTATTGAGAATTACGGACTGTAAATCCTAACGCAATACCATGAGAGAAATATAACAATAATTGCTATAGCGTGTTGTACGGCATTAAACTGGCTCCGCAATTATACACTCGGATACGCCCTTTGGCTGTCGATCCTGTGATTCATTGTACTTCATCATTTTATATCTAGATCATTTTAGATAACGTCTTTGTGCGAATGCACCATGTGTATTGTTCAAATGTAATTCAATATTTCGGGCGAAAAATTTCAAATGAAACCCTTTGACACTGACCGAGTAATTATTAAAATTGTTACTTGACAGATATTAATTATATTTGTAAGTGAATTCAAAACAAAAAACAGCGGTTTAATTAACGTCGTCGTTCTTCAGCAGAGTGAGTACTTGAAGATCAATTGTAACCCTACTGTCGGCTGTGAGGCCATCGATGAAAATTGTTCTATTCGTCGATCAACTTTATGCCGGGCATCAGGCTTTTTTTTCTTTTTTTTTTTCATCGCTATTCGAGGAGACTGTCAGAGCCACCGCGCGAGGCAATAAAAGCCTAAAAAGGGCAAAGGGATTGAATATATGTCGCAGATCCGGTGTGTAGTATGAGGCATGTCGAAAACCGACGGCGTTCCCTGGCTCCGACATCGTGGCATCGTAAAAGCAATCGTTTGTATTCACCCTCGCAGCAGTCAGGCTTTCTATATATTTTCTTTTTTTTTTTTTTCTTTTATTCTGCACTCTTCGCTTCCATCGCTTTTGACGCGAATGCGGCTTCGTCTCTCGTCCGTATTGAAATTGAATTAATTACAGTTTCGCTGATTCTCCGAAATATGTCAGGATTGTAAGTGCTATAGCTGCATATTATATACATATGTATGAATCCGAATGTCTGGGACAGATCATCCGGTACGCCCACTGTACAACGCGAGCTCGAAATATCAATATACTTCGGGCAACTATGCATCCCCTCGGGACTTGCGCCACCGAAGTTGGACGGCGTACCGACTACACATCCACGGTCAGCTTACGTTCCAACTTGATGTCTAACGCCGAACCACCCGAACACAATAGACGCGGATATGCACCGGTAATTGTATTGATCGACGTAACTTGATTATCCGAATGGATATCAGAAACGCTGCTCGTGGAAGCTCAAGGATCTCCGAATCCTTGGATCTCGACGCTGTGACGTTCGTTCTCGCTCGAATGACGTAACGGAGACCTGTTACTTTGCTTTGATCGCGTCGAGATTATTTCCTCGTGAATATTCATCGGCTTTGCTTTTGTGATCGTTGCACGATTTCAGTCTTTGATATTCACCTCGAGAGTTGCATTAAAAATGAGCACTTTGTTTGAAGAAAATTGGTAAGTTGATTTTTGATTTCGTTGACCTATTTGCTGAACAAAAGCCTGTAGGGTGAAAATTGTTGCTTGCTAAAATTGGATTGGAGGTGAAATGTGTTTTATTCGGACGAGTGAAATATTGGCAACTAGCAAAATTGCGCACGATAATTAACCACCCCTATTTATCATAGCCATTATAAAATGCACTGTTAAACAATTAGCGGATTAATATTTGAACGCATCGCGCGATTCGGACGAGTCGGGAAATTTTGCGGACCGCGATTCTCGGATTCCGAATGGGTAATTATAAAAGTTCATTGCACATTCACGAGTCTAGTAACCATCAGTTTGGCGATATCCTGCATTTCGGGTTTGCGTACAACACTCTTGCAAGTTATTGAACGGAAAACCGTGCATTCGGGGTTTCCGGAACTCCGTTCGGCATGAAAGTTCGAGGGAAGCGATAAATACGCTCACGGATTGGGTAACACATTTAATCGCTGTTTATGCAATTCCATTATATTGCTGTAATTCTCTCGGCTCCGTATGATTGATACACACACGATATTCAATAATTCTGTTGCTCAATAACCATCCAATTCTGCCCATATTTCAATGGATAATTTATAACCGTGACGTATTTTTTTTTAACGATTATAAAAAGTAAATCCAGATTATGACAAAGTATACTCGTAAAAAATATTTATTTAATTCGTAAAAATATAATCTTCTCGCGTTATTAATAATAATCATAAAACCGAGAAAATCTTAATTTCTGGCGGATAATGAGACACATTCATTTATTTTGAGCGAGGATTTGCCATTGCAAAAAATGGTAAGCGTGAAAGCTGTCAACCCCGCACAATAATTAACCATAATTACAAAAGTTTGATGAATTTTTTAAATTATTTTCTACTCGCGCGATGCGCTATCCGCAACGGATACGCAAAGTATCCATGGAGTGAATTCTACACGCGCAGATTGAAATTTTGTAGTCTAACGGTTGGAGGCCAAACGGAATAAGCGTTCAACTTAATTTAGTTGGTCGAGAGTAAATTTAATTTAGCTAACTAAATACAGTTTGCTTTAATTACACGATATGGCTCGAGTACACCATGAGTTTCGCGATATTAAACCTCTCATAAAGTGAAGCCACCTACATTCATATAATAGCTCCATGAAATTAATTTTGAGAAACTTAAATTCGGTTGACTATTTTCATTTAACGAGCGTGGAAAAATATCTGGAAAAAGGAAGAAAGCAAAATTCACTCTGCGGCGGGAACAAAAAAATCTCGTAAACCCCCAAACCAAAGGCCATAATTTGAATTAAAGAACGGGGGAGGAGGAAAAAAAAATCGTAGATGCAAGTACTCCTCGTATACCACGTTGCAGTCACGCACGAAGCATCGCAAAGTGCTCGTACACTTTCTTCCAGACTTCCTAGAGTTACCGAGAATGAAAAAGCTCGTGAATTCCGAGTGTAAGTGTCCTGGGACTGTGCGGGTGATCCTCCGTCCCTCACCCTCGGCCTCCCACCCACACAGTCTCTCGTATATACCGCGTGTTTCCAACTGAATTTTACGTTTTGGACGGCGTGTACTCGGAGGTGGAACGACGACGAAGAGCAAAGAAGCGGGGAAAAGAGCGCAGCACGCCCCAGGGGCGCGTATGCACCGGTCCAGGAATTAAAAGTCACGTTGAAACGCTACAAAACATGCTACGAGCTTACTACTCTATTAGATATGTATATATATGGGGCATTCCATCTGATTTCGTCCCCCCACTTTTTATGTTACCATCCCGAATCAAAAAAAAAAGCTCAACATTCTCATCTCCGATTTTGACTAGGTCACGATTTTTCTAAATGAAAATATCGTTGACTAAAAAATATTTTTTAAATTATTTTTACATTTCGGTAGATAATATTTCTATTTTACCTGTGACTAATGGACATTTTTTTTGGAATCCTGAAAAATTTTTGAGCTTTTTTTGAAGTAGGAAGATTAATGTGACAAATCATGGAGGAAATCGGTGAGGTCGAGGGTCGGAATCAGGTCGAAAGCAGGTGGAATGCCCTGTACACGTCTACCGGAAGTACCTCCGAGTTCACTAGACGGAGGAACTCGTGGCCGGGCAAACCCGGCAGGCGCACTGCTTCCTTCGGAGCGCTGGTGGCGGCGGTGCTCCTTTCGCTGGTAGGGGCAGCTTTAATAGAGCTTGGCCACAATTTGCTCTCTGACGCGCGTCGTGTAGCGCCGGTACCGCAACACCGGCGCCTACAAGCAACCGCAGCGAATGCGGTTTGCATACGTTTTCCGAAAATTTTATGGAACCCCTCGTGGCACGGAAATCTCGCGCCGTGTTGCATCTTACGGCCGATAAAACAGAGTCACAGAGGGCCCAAGACAAGGAAAATATGCAGTGCGAAGTCAGCGATGCAAGAGGACGAAACACGTCGCTGTAATGACCAGGAGACTCGAGATACTTGAGCGCGGAGTAGACAGCGTAATATATACTCGGTAGAGAGGAGAGTGGATGCCACAAGAACGGCTGCAAGATGAATGAGGAAAAAGAGAAGGAGAACAAAAAACGTGTCTCCGCAATCCTTCGGAAATGGTGAACTTCCTCGAGTTCAGAATATTATTCGCGGAGTTTTATTCGCGCGCCCACAACAACCCAACGAGACAAACAATTGTGGAGCTCATCGGTGCGTTAATAAAATCACTCTCGTGCGGGAGAAGGAAAAGCGAAAAAACTAAAACACCGAGAACATCGGACAGGCTATACGGGGAAAGTAAAATTAATGCTGTAATTAACCCACTCGAAGGTAAAATAGAGAGCACTTTTTTTTACCCTTCGCTTTTTTCATAAAGCAACTTTTTCTTTTCTTTCCTCTAATTTTTCATACGTACAGAATCTGTAAAAACTTCGGAAAATTTTTAATTTGTGTTAGCCACAGACACGAAGCTGTGACGAGGATAATTCGCCAAGCGTTGAGACGAAGCCTTATAAATTCTTGGAGACCACCTCGTGGCAGCCTTATTCGTATTACACGACAGTGAGCTTTCTTGGCTCAAGTCTGGAGGTTACGCGACACTACTACTCTATGTATGTAACTATGGAAGGAGAGCATCTCGCTTGCCTAGCACTTAGCAGCCCGAGAAGAGGCAGCCACAACTGCATCAGCAAGAGCCGCGAAAAGTGCTGATACTGAGCTAAATTTCAGCAACGTGGTTCATCAGTTGACGGGGCTGATGAACCACGTCGCGCACCTTGTTAACACGTACCTACCCCCCACCCCTTCCCATACTATTGTGTACACCGCATGATAACGTATCCGTGTTACACGCGAGAGACTCGTGACTTTACGGCTATTTCTAACAAACCAGAAACATTTTTCTAAGCCACTTCCACGAAAACGTTTCTACATGTAAATTACCATAAATTTCGTGATACATTTTTTTTATTATATTTACATCACGACACAATTTTAGCTGGAGTTGTTGAAAAAAGAAATACATTTTTTTTTTTTTTTCAAGTGTTTCTACTTCGTCATAAATGTTTCATGGTAAATATTATATTATAACAAGATAAAATTGCAGATTGCTAAGTGACTTTGCGGCGTGTAGGAATTTTTTTATTGCTACTGTGGGAAATGAAAAATATTTTGAAAAATGAAAAATTACTGTTTGTTTATTTGGTAATCATGATAGTTTTAAGTGGAGATAGTTTTAAATGGATAATGAAATATATATAGCGCATGTGTGCGTTTTACAATTTAGCCAAGGATCTCGAAAGATTTTACGGAAAACACTTACAGCGAAGGAGAGCCGAGCTTATGTAGTAACCCGGTAACGGTTCGCGATACGAACTTCGACTTTATCTCATTCTTACCATAAAATGGTACATAAAATTCGCCGTGAGTATCATAAGGGTTTCCAGAATGGTACCAAAGCTCCGAGTCTTTAAGCTCGTACCTGCAGCGGAGGAAAGTGAACCCAATACACGTGTGTTCAATTTCAAACCCACAAAATCATTTGAACGAGAAGTAAATCAACGATATTCACGGATACAAAGATGCTCAAAAAATAAATTCGTGAAACATCGAATTCACCGGAAAGGGTGAATCCCTTTCCGCTTGTCTATCAAAGCTTTAATTACCCGTCACTGGAAGCATGGATTACAACAGGCCGTCGGATCGTTAACGTGTAAACGAAATATCGCCGATGCTCAGCATGATCTCGTTCGCTTTTTAGTTTTTCACTACGGTTGATGAATAAAATGGAGCGAGGAGCTTTTGTGGTTTAAAATGTACATCAAATATTGCGGCTTCTATATTATCCGGGCCAACGCTTTGTTGAACAAAATGTTTACCTTGCCGTCAAATACAGAAAATATAAAAAGAAAAAAAAATATATCCCTACAAAAAAAAACCATAAAAATGAGCTTTAAATACATGCATACATACGATCGAAACAAAAGTAATAAAAAGATTTTTTTTTTTTTTCAATGGTATATGAGAAAGCAACCACCAAATGCAGCAACAATTTATAAAAAATTATTTTTCGAATCACGAAGTAGGAATACATTTAATATGAGCATTGTTGGTTGTTGTTATTAATTTATTTAGCATAATACAAAGTAGACCGGTCTATGGTATGTGTACATAGAGCAATAATGGCATCGTTTGCTTGCAAGTTTGCGAACGGAGGTAAATAGATTCTATCGTGTTGTATCGGAACTAACGTTAGCAAGTGCTGTAGAATTCCCCGGGGGGAATTTCCTATCCATGAGCAGAAGCACATAGGCGGCCCGTGGTACATATGTATATAACAAACACTCTCTTGAGCTTGCATCGCCACCATCGTCACCGCCACGACATTATCGTGCGGCGCGTTGCAGCTAAAAAGGAGGGTAAAAATCGGAGTTAACAAGAAAAGTACCCCTCAGGCAGTGACAACCCTTCGCACGAAAAAGCCACCCGAGCGCGAACCAATCGTCGACGCCCTGATTTCTCACTATATAGTAATCTCCATCGACTCGGGCGTTATACTAGAATTCAACTACGCTCCAACGATAATAAATTCATCGACGAACCGTGCAAACCTTTTATATCGGATTACAAGAATTTTTTTTTCCCAAAAAAAAAAAAAAAATACTCACGAATATCTCGTAATTAAAAATTTAATTATCTTTCACCGGTCCATTGGAAATACCTCAAATACGAATTAAAAAATATATTCTCCACTGACTTTATAAAATTCTTTAACGAAAATTCATAAGAGACCGTATATAATAAAAAAATTTACTCAAGTGACACTCGAATATTAGCTCCACGTAACATGTGTTGCATCGAAATCCGAACAAGTGACACTGATGGATGAATATCACTGATTTCGCTATGACTCATTTAACATCCATGCTAAGCGTTTGGTAATGCAAAACACGTCGCGTTGTTCACATGAGGAAATGAAACCGTACGGAATGATGTAAAATTACAACTTTAATTATGGTACGTTGGGTGAGGGTGGCTCCGGAATCTCGGCGCACGAATCAAGGCAGTAATTTTCCACAGTGTACAGATATCCGCGAACTCGTTTCATGAAGTTTCTGCTCACGAACAAAATGTCATGGCCTCGCTAGGTTGCGGTGCAACACTACTTGACTAGTACCGCCAGAGATCTATGTAAACAGCCATGACTCGCATCGCTAAGTAGGCGCTTCTGTACGTGCACCCGATGTTGTACCTTCATCCCCAATGGGCTCGGACTCGGTACATACAGCCAAAGACAATGGTAAGCAAATGCATCGACTGCCAAGCTGTTAATTATTAGAATAAATACACCTCCCCCCACCCACCCATTGTAAATAACATGTACATTATAAAATGAAATTCTCCCCGGAGAATTGACAATGGGTAAAGAGCTACGAGTTGAGAATCTTGTCAATACAACATATCATGGAGGTAGTATATTTATTCACAGTCGTTGACACAGTATTTCTGTATCTCTGTGCTTATACAAATCTGTGTATATATGCGGTGGAAAATTTCCGTAGGGCACGTTGAAATCTCAATGCAAACGTTGCTGCGAAAAGAAAAAAGTCAAACTGAAAAAATAAAAAAATAAAAAATGTTTGTAGCCTTTCAGTACGTCACTTAACGAGGTCAAAAATGTGGGTCATGATGAGAGAGCGAAGGGAATTCATGAAAGGAGCACGCGTCTTTGCCAACGAGGACATATACTTAAATAGAGTGAACACTCTCGTAACTAACCCTTTTTCACAATATTTTTTTTTTCATTCGCGTATACGCCGACGCATGGATCGCGCAAGTGGGGTAAGAGGTGGAGGAGGAGGAGGAGGAGTCGTGCTAATTTGTGAAAAGCACAGCTCTGTTTTATCGGTAATTGCTTAAACCGGGGAGAGTCGCCCGGTGAAGATCGTCGCGGTGGTCGTTATTTTGAGGATCGCGAATCCATCGTCAATTCGAAACGTAACGTTCGGAATAATTATGCAACACGAGAGCCAGTGCACTGGGTGAGCGTGTAACGGGGGCGCATTTCGTATAAACGTATGAGGCGATTGAGCGGCACAAGGATCCCCCTACGTAAATACGTGGGTTGGCGGATTTTACGAGGTATTTCTAGAAATTTCAGTAGCTATAGAAGTAGATTATAGCCTCGTGCGCGGAATTGCATCGAGCGGGAAGGGAAGTGGCGGTGGGGCTCGCTCGGCCGTCGTAGGGTTATAAATTATGGTTCGTGCGATGAGAGTTTTGAAGTGGGACCGTTAAACCGAGCGTGCCGCGGTTCCCCGGTAGGACCGGTGTTGGTCGGATAGTTCAGAGGGTGAACGAGGCGCATCCACGAGAGGGAGAAGAAAATCTCGTTTATACGAGAGGAGAAGTCAGATAAGAACGAAAATGTAAGAACTGGACTAGCGTTGGCCGGTTCGTAATTTATAGCGCTAGATTCTCCTCTCATACTCTTACTTTACCACTGCATTTTCCTTCGGATGCTTCTGTGTGGGTTGTGAGTAACGAAAACCTCAGCGAAAGAGAGGCGACCAACTTTTTGCATGATTCCCCCTTTTCTCTCTCTCTCTCTCAAGCTTCTCGCGAAGGGTTTTTCTTATGCAACCTTCGGTGAGATCTAATACTCTGTTTCCACATCTTTCTCTTCTTCTTCTTCTTTTTTTGTCCTCCACCGTTCCGATGAAGAGAAATCCCGCGCGAGAAACGCCTCGTTCTTTTCAATTGATTGCACTTCGATAGGATTGCAAAGCGGCTTTTCTCTCGTAATGTTTACGGAAACGCACATCAATCTATCTCTCTCTCAAGAGAGAGAGAGCCTCGTAAGCTGAAGGATAAGAGTTGAAGAGAGAGAGGAGGTAATGGATCGTTGAAACGAAGTGAAGCACCAAGTCGAAAGCGTTTTGTGTCATACGGATGGAGCAGGAAATGGGCGCACGGTGAAGAGATTTATCGCCGAAAAGATGGGAGAGCAGGGGCTGATACAAATCTACATACCGAGGACAAGCATCTTCAACAATGTCCGCCGGCTTCTTACTAAAAAAAAAAAAAAAAAAAAAAAACGTGTGCAAAATGTGTTTTAACAATATTTCCATAAGCAATCAAAAATATGTTTCTATAAAAGTATGAAGAAAAAAATTGTCAAGTGGAAGAATTACTCACAGCTCATTACCTCTACCGTTACTTTTATTTTCGCGTGAATTATTAAGGCGGAACTTTCCTTTTCCCATTTTTTTTTTACCAACATAGCCCGAACTTTTATATAAAGTGCGAATGCGGAATTACTTATAGAATGAATAAGCAAACAGCTGGGGAATTTTTTCTATGCAACGCGGTTATAAATAAGCTTGGTAACGTCTTCGGATGTGACGTCATTTGTATCGCGTTCGCATGATAAATTCATCCACGAGAATGATGAGGAGTTTGAAAAAAAAAAAAGTTGTCTGAACGGATCCAAGGAAAACAGGCGCGCCGACACTTATCAAAAGGGGTTCGAACCCCTCAAAGATCGGGCTCGTCGAGGGAAAAGGGCTTGAGTGACAGCTGAAATCTCGAATATAAATACGGCACCCCGAGTATTGGAATGTTATCAAAAGACATCTTTACGCTTTAATGTATATCGCAATGGGATTTTCGTTACAAGTCGCGGGCGATGTTACTGGCTTACGAAAATATCGTGGAAGATGCCGAAGAGAGGAGGCTCCGAGATTGGTTAGCATCGGTATTCAGTATTGGTGCGCACCGATGATCCGGCCACCGAATAACTTGTCTCACCAGACAACATATGCAATGAGGGATCGAGGCACTGCTCTCCTCTCGTGTTACCCATAACGAGTTTCTTACCCTCGGAATAAAAAAAAAAAGAAAAAACGAAAAAACAAGATTGACTTTTCACACGTGCAAAGAATTTTCTTATCTACGTGAAACGAAGCACTTTCGATGCGATAGTTTTATGCAATCTTGTGAAAACCCTATTTCCACCAAGTTACTAGCCTCGCATTCGTAACAAGATGAGAAGTGGCCTCGCCAATATGAAATAGATTTTTCTCGTTTAGCTATCGAACCATCTCCGTATTATCGATTAATTGGGAGAAGGAGAGGAAAATTTGTAAAAAAAAGAAACCGCTCGGAAAACCACCATATTCTCATGGTAGTCGAGAAATATCGATGGTCCATGAAGAATCGATGAATAAACGTCTCACTTTTGGTACACATTTTCCAATGGAATTTCATTTAATTGTATTGCGTTGATTAAAAAATCTACCGCGAGTTCCAAAGCCACGATAACCTGCGAGTTGTGGTGTATCGAATAAAGTTCGACACTCGAGTATCATCGAGAATTTGTATAAACAAAAGAGTCTGTAAAGTTCCACTGAACCACAGAGAAAAGTATGCACGAAATATTTCCTTACGGGCACAACCCTTTGGCATCGCAAGCTCACCTGCATTGCCTTATTCTCGACACTGGCGCTGGTCGGTAAGTCGCCGGTGTCGAGAAAAAAACGTGGACCGAAGTTAACCGCAACCAGGTACACAGTTCTCATCTCGAAGATGAAAATAACTCAAGTATCTCGAGAGTCTCGAGGAGCGGAGCGTGCTGGTCGGTGTACTCAATGTTGTACCAGCCTCGAGTTCGCTTGAGCGTAACCAAAGTACTGTGCAGCAAACCACAGGAATTTCTAACTAGCCACAGTCGCAGGATCAACGCCCCAAACGTTCCCGGAGCCGGAGATGAAGCGCGAGCGGACCGCTCTCGGATACTTTACCCTCCCTTTGAGCCACTTTAATTCTCTTTAACCAGAGACTCCATGCATATTCTATAAGGTGCACCTAAACCGAGACCACAAGCAGCCCTACAGTGTCTGTGTACATCGGCACGTTAACCAGCTTCGCCTTCCGGTTGTGCGACCCGAGGCCAGTCACCGGTCACGGTGATGCTCTTCCGCCCGCATGTGCATCACGCTTCAGACATCACTGTCCGACGAAATAAAAGATGTGTTAACTTCCGCCTAAGCGTCTAGACAAACTCCGCTTCTCCTTTCCGACTTCCCGTACAATAATCAACGCCAACGATTCATGATATTACGATTTCTTTGATAGTTAATTTTTTAAAAATAATTATAATGCATAATTTGTAATTAATCGTGGCGATGAAGCGAAATGACTGAAAATAATGTTATTCACTCGTGCCCCTCATTTTCTGCACATATGAAAAGATAGTGGAGAATTTTGTTATAGTAAATAGCACTGCCATTCGTTAAGACATTTTTAATCGAACGAGTGATTCTCGAAGAGGTGCGTGTAACTCGCTGTATAATAATCCACTCTGGCACGGGAAAGATTACACGTGATACAGAGTGGAAGAGGAATCTCGACGATATTATTGTATCATGATCAGTGGCGCAATATATCATATTCCATGTGTAACGCTGCACGCTATATTACATCCCGTGGAGAAATATACGGAGAGAAAATGTTGTTTTTCCGCGGGTGGGACTGATGTGACTCGCCAATAATAAGTCTGCCACGTGGATAGAAAGAGCGAGGTGAAACATTGACGTTTCGATTTCCCCTCACCACCGAACGCTCGCTCACCCGTATGATACTCCCCCATTCGAGCTATATCTCCGGAGCACGGCAACACGATCTTCTCAATGATTAGGTGGCGTGCCTAGAATGCATTCGACTACTGGCATGCGGTAGCCACGTTTACCGTATATAACTCACTGGTGTGTAGCGATAGTATTGTGGAGTAGGTATACAGACTTGAGGCGATGAATGTCTGGAAAGGGAGCACAGATTGAAGCTCTGCCGCCGCCGTGGGGTTAGTGAAGCCCACCGATGTACATCCTTCTATCGACGCGTCTATTACCACCGACGTCGACGTTCAACCTCATCGCTTTAAGCTCGCAGATAATAACGATTAATCGATGCGATTTCTGATCGGAGAAATCCCTCGGAAATTCGCTTCCACAAATTGTAACCACTTGACTTACGAAAAGCGCTCGCATCTATTGGACTATTTTGGGTGACGATATTTCGGTACCGCTTTATTTTCTTCATTATTTCGAGAGTCGATTAATTGAATCCATGCTCGCTCACGAATATCGTTAATTAGTGGCATATTTGTCCTTTTAATTGCTGTAATAATGTTCGGTATGAGGGCATTTTGTTTTGAAGCTGAAATGAATTTGTTCGGGTTCGGTAAACGGTCCACGTTGATGCAATTAAAAAAGGGTTGGTTAGGACAATCGAGTTATCGATCGGACATAGGCCAGGCGTTTAATTGCGTAAATTAAGGTAGAACTTGGTTGAGGTTACCGATTGATCATTCGGCGGATATTTAACCGATAACTCGGCGCGGTCCCAAACAACCTTCTTTTTCCCCATGTGCAATGTTTGACATTACAGAGCGGTTATCCGAGGATGTGGGTATGCACAGCGTTCACCCGGATCGCAGTTTAAGCAAACCCCCATGACCTACGTCAACACAAATTTACTGTTCAAATTATGATTATCTCGGGAGGCTCTTCGCAATGAAAATTTCGTAAAAACGACATAAGCAAATATGGGAAGAAAAAAGAAGTAAGCCTTGCATTGAAATATTTGTTCTGGGTGGTTTTTCAAAATAATTTATAGTCCCGAGGCCATTACCTAAATGAGGTTAACAAGGACTATGACATTGAAATGATGATAATGCAGAACACGAGCCGAAATACAAGACGAGAAAAGGAGACTCTTGCCATTTAATGGACACTGCAGTCGCTCTCTCTCTCTCTCTCTCTCTCTCTCTCGACACATGCCATGTCCGGTGCACCTTGTTGTCTACAAGACTCTCGGCCTCTCGGAACAGCCGCATAAACGAAGGGACAATGGCGTGTATGTGCTCAAGCCCTGTTGAGTAATCGATTGTCAAGCGGAGGTGTAGCTCCGTAATGTCGTACTCACCTCTTTGTCGCCACGTTGATGTACCCTGCAGTGCAAGAACGCGGTCTGACCAATGGCCGTAGTGACATTCCGCGCCACGTTTGTCTCGAAATACGGCCATCCGCTCATGTTCTGACCGCCCATTAGTCTTTGATCGCGGACGAACAAACCTGCGGCAAACACATTTCAATTAGACCTTCGATTGAAGTGGTGAGACATTTTTAAATGATAGATGTAAGATATCAAGGGTACCATTTATTGATAAACTATCGCTAAATTATTTCATACCAACACACAAATGGTCAAATTTTTTTTCAACTGTTTCCAAAGTACATTGAATAGAAATAAATGGAAAATATACAGCAGCAGAAAGTCCGGTTGAGGGTTGTAATTCCGGAATCTTGGGTGACAGGGATTTTTTTTTTTTTTTTTTTCTTGCTTGACGAGTTATCGTCAAGTGCAGTTGTTCACCAGTAGCGGAGAACCGTGTTCTCTTATTTGAGATAAATACCAAAAAGATCCAAGACACAAGTGCCAAACGACCATTTAAGTTAGAGTCGTCAGAACAGTTTTAAGACTTATTAATCCAAGTAAAAGTGGAGAACTTCTCGAATTCGATTAGCTGAGGACTGTTGACGGATTTTAATTAGAGCTGTAACAACATCTGCAAGGCTCCTCGAGGTCCTGCCTCCGCGTTATAATATAGATATAGATATCATTCCATGTTAAGCTTTACCGTCGTCGTAGAAGCCCTTCACGGAGAAGAAAAAAAAAAAAAAAAAAAAATCAGAAGAACTTCTCTCACCCTATCTTCGGACTGGCCGCGTTCTACGCTTTAAATTTGCCATTAAACTTCCCTGAAAAGAACTCGAACCAATTCATCCGTTTAATTAGGAGAGCCAGAAGTCAACAGCCTGGGCGAGCGGTCCGATCGTTAAAATATTCAGAATGGAATAATAAGACGTATAAATGCAAAACTCGGTGATATAGCCGCATCCGCGGTCGTTCGGCATTCAGATATTACCTCTCGATTCGCCGTGTCCATACCAGGAATCTCTATAATTGTCACCCGGTCATTTATCACAAAAAAAGGGAAAAAAAAAATTTCACCTCGTATAATGCGATGGAACTTTCCCATCGAATTATTTATCGACATACATCGCGGGCAGACATTTTTCCGCATTGAAAATCTTTCAAAGAATCACTCATAACGTCGATTTTAATCACATTCCGAGTGCTTCCTACTTTAGCAAATTTATCGGAGATGAAAGCCATAGAAACGTCATTTCACCCCCTCATTTCACCGCAATGCAAGGAATAAATTATTTTCGAAGCCCAAAATTACAATATTGATACCCTTTGGCTCGTGAGCCACGAAAATATCTTCGAAAAATGGGTTGAATGGTATCCTCATTGAAATTCCGCCAGAAACAATCAAATTTTCGGATTTCGGGTGCACTCGATAAAATTCTGAAACTCGAAAATTTCCAGCTTCACATATTAGCGGAATAAGATGCACACTCAGTGTGATCCGAAAGTGGAGCGTGTACGAAAAAAAAAGAGGGAAATAGTCCGGTGAGTGTGCGGGGGACGTTCGCGGAGCATGTTCGCGAGGGCAGTTCGTTATGGTATATAATAAATAAAGGTACGTGTCGATAAAACTGACCGAAAAGTGTTCCATGTCCAGTGCAGATCACACTTTACCGCTCGGGAGGCCGGCGCGGAGTCGGAATTTGATTTACAGATCTCGTACTCGAGTTCTTCCAAGGTATAGCTGCGTTACCATTGCGATATATACGATGCACCGTCGACCAGTATCTTTCAATGCGGTGTCCGGCGAAACGGTAGCGTACCGCACAGTCCCGCACACTATATTAGACCGTTCCACAGTCGAACGGCTAACAATCGGGCGTCCACTGTGCGACAGCGTCAGAGATGCTTTATTGTTTCAATCGTTCACTATAAGGACAATTACAATACCGTCCGGGATTTATACCGCACAGTCCAGAATACATATCCATTGAATGGTACGACACGCGACACAGAACACCATGTGCGCTTCACACGGTGATGCACACGCGAGACAGAGCTTTTGGCTTTTGTCCGCGCGGGCACGTTGCTTTACTGCATCACACCTACACTTCGGGACCGCCCATTGAACCAACGAAATTTCTATAATTCCACATTCATACGAACGCCGATACTCTCGATACACAAAATGCGCGACGATTCGGTCAAGTTGTCCCGACCTAGGACAACAGATACAATGTCAGTGCAGTAATGTGGTTTATTTTGTCTCTCGGCAGCGAAAATGGGATTCGAGATAGCATTGTCCACATTGGACTCCATTCGGGAGTTCTCACCTTTCCTACGCAGGTGGTAATTAGATTGTTGTCTCTTCCTCAGGATTTATCGCCTTTGCTTGTTTCGCTCAGCAACAGGCTCATCTTTGCTGGGAGTCCTACTGTGCACGTTTTCATAATCTGGGTCAGCTTCTCTCTCTCTGTTTTTCATTACCACATCAAAATCTTGTTATCATCTATTAACCCAGACTCCTCATCAAATATACACATAAAAATTTCGGAAAATCAAATTAATCCGTAAAATAGTGAATCTGAATAAAGAATCGGTAAGACTAATGTTATGTTTAACGTGAAAATCGCCACGAGCAAGTTAAACGAAAACAAGGGTTTGTCCACGGGGACGGAAAGTCCGAAAAGACTCGGAAGCTACTAAGCCCATCGAAAATTAAGCAGTGAGATGGGTAAGCAATTGAGTAGCAGTTGCTTGCGTCTGGAAGGATCAACTGGGTTGAAGGATCGTTCCCCGGTCTAAAGTCAAAGAAAAACTATTCCAATCTCAAGTGACCCTCGTCTTTGGAGGGTTTGTCGAGCGACACACACGCCGGTTTGCCCGGTGGCCCATGTTTGCCAAGTTTGGCTGGCGAATTTCAGGGACGTCGTGGTGGATCGGTGGCCATCCATCAGTCCTGAGTTGAGTCGTGTGACGGTGGAGGTAACGGAAATCGAAAATTTCCGAATCGGGCAGAGCGACGTCGAGGTTCACGGTGCCGCTACGCGCGTGCACCGGTACAAACGCCGGGACAAATGGTGACGAGAGATAGCGGTGCTCTTAACGCCACGATGAAAGTGTAAAAACGGGTAAAAAGAAATGAGCCAAGTGAGCGAGTGTGAACGAAATTGGAAAGAGGATGGAGCGAGGGAACTCGGCAGAGCTTCGATATCAAACTACACAGAGCTAATACCTGCGCCAGCGGAGCCCCGGAGTTTACTCGAGAGCTCGCAAAACTTTTGCTCCATTAACGTTTCTCATTCTTACGTTTCGAGTCGGCTAACTTTTGCAAATAAAACAAGAAAGAGAAGAAGAAGAAAAAAAAGAAAAAAAGAGTGGAAAATCCTAGCGACATGTTTTTCTGGACTCGGCCTCTCGGCACGTGATACCGGTGGGGGGCACGCGGCGTCTCCGCGACTCCAAGTGCGACTAAAACTCACCAAGAAGCATCTAAATAATAATTATGAAAACCCGTGAGTTTACCGTTTCCGACTCTAAACACTTTCTCGCAGTTGCGCTCTCTTTAATTCGCGACTCGACACTAGCTCGGAAAACATTTTTGTCGTTCACGAGGGAGATTAATGGTCCTCGGGTAGTATCTCTCCCAGGAGTGACGGGAACAAGCTCTCGTTCTCGCGTTCCTCACCCACCAGCACCGCGTCAGACCTTTCTCGGATATTAAAATCTCTCCACTGTCTTTCTCTCGGTCTCTCTCCCCTCCTCCTCGCGAAACCAACTTTTCGCTAAAGCTTCAACACTTTATTTCGTAAAAGTGTCCAGCTTTTTTTTCCCTCCTCGTTCCTTTGTCCTGCCTCCTCGTCGTACACTCCTCGAGCTTAAGGTGCACCATGAAAATAATTCTATGCCAAGCCATGATATTATATAGCCGATCGTGGATCCCGCGGAGCACCCACGAATTATAAAGCACTCCCTCTGTATAAACCACCTTACAACACAGCTGCTCGCCTCATAGATGCTATATATACTTGTACCGGAGTCCCGGCAAGTTTTGTCCACAGAAGCAAAGCCAAAGCTCCGGCACATCGACGACGGCAGCTCCTCTACAGGCGCGTGCGACTATGAAACTTTGATAATCCCCGTTGAGCGAAAGATTTATAGCGAAAATTTTATACCGCTCTCGCAAGCTTTTCCGGAGTTGTGGTGTTGGTACGCTGTGCGCGACGTGGCCCCCCCGTGTTACCGCTCAATGCCACCGTACCTTTTCTGCTGTCACTGCATATACCGTACCATTGTTATTATTATATTATACACAGCACACCCCAAACTTTCATCCGTCGCTCGTGGCGACTCTTAATTGCCGGAGACGCGTATCAGGTGGAAATGATCGCGGGAGCTCGGACTTTTATGGGGTTCAACTACTTCCTCAACAATTTTCCTTAGTTTTTTTACAACTTTAAGCGAGTTCGAATGGAAATATCTTGAGGCAAAGCGCTTTTGGTAAATCTCGCCGTTTTGCTTCCGCGTAAACGAAGCTCTAATTTTATGGGGACAATTTATTGTGTTTTGGAATTTTTATGTGGATTTATGTGAGTTTTGGGTCTTGCAGTCGTTTTGAAGTTATAACAATGTCATGGAAAAGCTAAAAAGTTATCTCTTCGTGCACGCGATGCAGAGTTCGAGTGCCGATTTGGAGGAACCATGTCGAATGGCTCGATCTCACAATGCGGCGTATCGACTGCACTAACTATAAGGAATAGTTTGGGATACGCGGCTCGACGTGAGATTGAATGCACTATACTTGAGTTTCGTCAACTAAAATCGTTCGCTTCAACTGAATGTCAACTGGGATATATGGCTGCCAATTACGAGTTGGACTAACTTTAACGTCATTTTAGCCAAATCCAGTTTTAGTAAAGTTGAGCCAAGTTCTGCTTTGACGTTGTTGGTTCGTTTGACTTTTTTTCTTTCAATGTGCGTACAAGTATAAAAATGCGCCATTCCCGTAGTTTAATTTTGTTTTAAATGCACTTCCATCTCGTTGAAGCGTCGGTTTGATCTCAAAATGGAATCCCATCGAAAGGCGGCGTTAAAAAATCCAAAGTGGCACTTCGTCCGGGGTTTATGCTCGGGTCGTAAAGCACCTCTTTGACTTAATTATACGAGTGATCTTTTTCCGCTCGGTGTTTTTCAAGAACAAGAAAAAAATGTCCGGATGCGAGAGCTTCACTTGGATTTTTATTAATAATCCCATAGAAACCGAGGAATATTTCGGATTGCCCTTGACCTTGGAGGTTTCCCAAAGTTCTCGACCTATCCAAGTTGATCCAACTCTCCAAAATCAACAGATCAACCCGCAAAACAAAATATTGGGAAGGATAACAATTATATTGACCTTTCCATCCTCGACAAATACACTTAAGTGGTGTAACTAAGTAGTCCTGGGATGAAATTCCACTCTCCCTTATCCTAATAGCAAAGGGTTTCTGACCTCCCAGAACGATCGTTAACTTAACATCGTAAGTGATGTGCCCCGATGCTTTCGCCATCGGATCTGTCATTCTTCGGGTATGAGGCCACCTGTGCCCACCATAAAAAAAAAAGGTGCCCTCAAGGCCTGCGTTTTAGTGCGACGCACACGACGTACATGAATAAATTAGGTTGAGTGCTGGCCGCAGTTTCGTGGAGACGATATTCGAAGCAGTTAGGAGATTGAATCCTCTCCTATAATCATTGGCCAGTTTTCGTTTGATCCTTCTTGGCCTCTCTTGGTTCTAAGGGCCATTTCCAGTGTCGGACACAGGCTTTTCCTTCAGACAGGGTTTATATATCGAAAACGTTTATGTATATATATATATATACCGTGGAGCGCTATCGAACCTGCAATCACAGTATCTTGTGTCAAAGACCAAATGGAAATTCATGCGATATCTTCGCTGCTTGATGTCGGCGATGAATAGTGTTGTAGCTGAAACTCTATCAAATTCTCGGATGCAATCTACTCCTTGAGACTAAAACCCGACTAATGGGTCCATCTGCAGTCAAATCAGTATCAACAATCGAAGTTTCGATGATCAACTGTTCGTAAATACCAAATCTAAAGATCCAATATAATGGGCACCATACAAAAAATCAGAAAAAAAATGTAACATTGATGTAAGACTTTTGAAATGTTTCAGGTGTGACACTGATGGAAAAAAAATTGCATTATTATATCTTTTCAGTCAGGATTTCGTAAAAGACCCGACTGCCGTATATCCAACTACTGTTTTTACGACGTATAAGAGGGACGTTCTGTCGAGAAGTATTATTCAGGTCACTGCGCTGGACCACCGGAAAATTTGTATCTAATGAAAGATAGCAACAAAAAACTCTTAACCATTTTAGACTTTGGTGAGTTTCACCAGAAAAACGTCACACCGAATTAAGCGAGGAGTTGTTAGTTAAAAGGCTTCGAGCATCTACCCAAAATACCAGCTGCTAAAACAGCAACTAAAACATAAACACAACATTGCATTAAAAAAAAAAAAAAAACAGGTATAAATTATTTGTTGTAAACAGAGTCCCTCGTATTTATTGGAAAAGATATTGAAAAGCGCTTTTCCATTCTGACATCGTCCTTTCGTACCCAATATTCCTACTTATGTTTTAATAAAAAAGATATTCGGATTCTCGGTTCCGGATGGCCGTTCGCATATTCGAATGGGAATAACGGGGGGGAGTGGGAAGATGATCGCGTTTCCCGGTCTCACATGAGACAAAGGACAAAGGGCCTGGACTTTCCGGATCGACGGTGGCATTCGTTTATTACGCTTGTGGTATTCCCAGAAGAGTCTCACCCTCTCCCAACCCTCGGTCTGTCTCACGACCACCACCCTCCTCTGGCAATCCCCCGAGGGACCTGGTACCCCCCCGCGTAGCCCCCGCGCACTGTGGTTGGTCCACTGGTCGGCATGGATTTAAAGAAGGGAACGAAGAGCCACGAGGCCCTTATCCGAGGCGACGCGTGCCACAGCCGGCGCTCCGGCTTCCACCAAAGAACCACACCGCACAAATTGCCCTCCCGAATAATCTACTTCGACCAAGACCAGCCATACGTTACAACGTCCCGAGACGATCGAACGCTCAAAATCCTTTGGTAACGTGACAATAAGTTCCTCGTACCTGAAATACGGTCTCGGAGAGGTAAAAGAAAGGGCCGAGAAGAGGGATGGAAAAATCGTGCAAATTGGCTCTGAATTATTCTCAACTTTATCGCAAACTTTCGTCTACAAGGAAGCAAACATTTTTCAACATATCCTTCTTCAGAGTTTGATAAAAAAAAAAAAAGAAAAAACGTGGAAAAACAGACTCGGCAACTTTGTTTGAATTAATAACTTCTATTAGTTCGGAACTCTTTTTTTTTTCCGAGCCAAGGTAAACTTGTTATTAAGGAACATTGTTCGTGACTATAACTGCGTAGGAATTCGAGCGAGTTTACGATCTTTAGCAATATCGAAATAATTAAAATTCCTATTGAACACTTTGTGCCTTGTGGATAAATGGATCAACGATCAACGAGGAGAAAACAAAAAGACAATCGTTGCGCTCCGCGGACAGAGTGGATTTTGGAATCACACGATGTAATTCAAGGCATCGGATGAGAGAATGAGAGAAAAATATATATCACCTCGAATAATGCGGATACGGGGAATGTGGAAGCAGCGGAGTGGAGCCTCGAGAAAACACGTTTATTGAGGACGGAGAAAGGATGAAATTCTTGTGGACCCGTCGCTAAACATTTGCCGGATGAGAAAAACCGTCTGTACCATCGTTTGCCAGGACAGTATATAGAATAGCAAGTATAGCGATGTAGTATAGGGATGAAAGTTGAAGGGGAGGAGGGGGAGGGGGAGGAGGGGGTGGTTGGATCGCTTGGTAGCACCGCATTCCCGGCGGCAAGTACTCACCGAGTACAGGGATGAGCATCGGCGAGTTTACGACACTAAAATAATTCTGGAAGCCGGAAACGCGTTTTCCCGTGAAAAAGATGGTCTTCCGCAAGATCCGAGGGACGCGAGCATACCATCGAGTTATACACCGGGAGAAAGAGAGAGAGAGGGAGAGATTACGTCCCACCGAGGGAAAAGAGGGCTTGAGACATTTCCTTGCTGCTGCTGTTGCTGCTGCCGGCTTCCGTCACGGAAATTCCCTGCCGGATATGAAATTAGAGACTGGCATGAGAGTACCGGCGGAACGTCGACTCATGTAGGGCCAAGTACACCAATATTCTCGAGATTCGCATATTTAATATGCGAATCAGTACTGCCTTGTTGAAAAATCAAGACTTTGCTGCGCTCACCGGCTGCTAATTATTCGGAGGACATTGCGTGTGAATGTTGTGTAAATACTATGTGAATACTGTGACATTTAAACGAGAAGCACTGTATTTTGTTGCGCTGGGGAAAAAAATGTACAGATGCCTCGTTATAATTTTTACAAAACCATCGGAAAATGTCAATATTGAATGTCGATACAAAGTTACTGTTATTTTTTTATAGATTGCAGATTTTGAAAAAGTTTCTATGGTAATCTCCGCATTTCCACGACTCAACCAACGTACGCTTCGGACCTTTTAATTCATCACGAAAAATGGTAATAGTAAAAAATGGATTCTGGAGTAGATTTTACGTAGCATTTAGCTCTTCGAGTTGAATAAAATCCCTAACCGGAGCAGTCGACTCGTTCATAATTAACAAGGCAGGAAACGTTCCTACTTAACGCTGGAGATTTAACGTCGGAAGTGAAGCTTTATCCGGGAAGAGGGAAAGCGGTTTAAAAAAAAAAAAAAAGGAAGAAAGAAAAAAAATGGTCCACCCCTCGACTTTTCATCTATAATAATGGCAGCGCTCGGCGCTATTCACGCAACTTCGGCCAATTGAGACATCCTTTGATATACGATAATAGACAATCCGGGAATAATAAACGCCCCGTGATATTATTTGCAAAAGAACCGCGGTCAGAAGTCAACGAATATGTCTACCCTATACAAACACGTACACGCACATATAATATACACATATATATGTATATATATATACACCCTAATAATGCAGAAGCTCCAGACGATGTACCGCCGGGATGATGAAAATAGTAAAACGGAAGCAGCAGGAGCGACAGCCGGGAGAATCCGACGGCACGAGACCACAATAATTTATTGCATTTTCTTCCTTCCAGAGCGATGGCAAAGGGGGTGGGGGTGGGTGGGGAGAATGAGAAAAGGAGCCGGAAACCGAAGAGTCGGGTTCGGTCGGGAAGACATTCTTTTATTGCGGCAAGTATTCCCTTTGGGGACTTCCCACCGAGAGAAGCAGGAACGAGGAGGAAAAAAAAGCGGCAAGATTGAGAGTGGAAGTAAGGAAAATTGGAGGAAGAAGTGAAAGGAGAGGCCGGGTCGGCAGCCCGGAATAGGATGGATATGGAGAAAGTGGGTGAAACAAGACGGGGGACAGAGCTGGAGGGAAAAAAGATTCGGGGCTGGGTAGAGGAGCCTTAACCGCGGTATTACGTACGGAGGGATGATTGGAGACTAACACCCGCTAATACACTTCTGGCCGGTACCATCGGACGGCTTATGGAATTCCACGAGGGCCCATAACGCGTTGAGCATACTACCTTATACACGAGCTATGCCCTGTGTGCGGCATTCACTCTCCTCTCCGCCAGTGGTACGAGTCAAGCGATCCCAGCCGGGCGAGCACGCGAACCGCTCCAAGCGTAACACGGACACCAAGGGTATAAAAGACAGGGAACGAGCACAGAGTGTCGCAGTGGGCACCGCAGCCTCGCCACCGAGGGTCACATTCGCCTACGCCAGCGCATTGCGTACCCACTACACAAATGAAAAATATGGGATCGCTCGTATGGGAGAACCCGTGGCGAATAAGTTTATTTTTATTTTTTTTATTTTTGTCATTTTTTTTTTCTCTCTCTCTCCCGTTGTCCCGCAGTTCTGGCTCAAAGAACAACGCCAGAGCCGTCTCGTTATTTCACGACGATCGATTTTTTCGTTTGACGCGCGATACACGTGGGCACGGCCATTAGATGCTGTACAAGCTTCAGCGAAATTGTGGTATTAAATGGAATACGTAAAAATGACATGGATTTGGTGCTTAAAAGCGTACGTTAACGGCGAGTATATCAGGCAATCCGGAAGAGCTCGCGAACCATTTGGCCTCGATGCTTTCTCGGTTATCGATACTTTCCTCATATTTTCACATGGATCTAAAAAGAGCTTTTTCGGATACTCGGATTTGTCGATACACTTTTCGTCGAAATTTTTTTTTAAGCAGATTTTGACTTTCCGTTCTACTTTGGATGTAAAATCGAAGCAAGGTCGGGCATGAATTATAGCCCGCATATACAGTCATTTCGACTTGTACGAAATTTCTAGTCAGCCGACCTACGGGATAAGGATTTACCTCACTCCGGATTGGCCACCTTCGCCTACCAGCCACGCGATGTGAGCTCTGATTTTCAATATTGCGCTCGTTCGCGAAGAGATTTGCCGGCTGTCATCCGCAGCTTGTGAAAATGAAGCGGTAACTCACGTGCGTTAATTTTCAGTCGTCAATCTGACGGGTTTAGCAGCGAAAAATGAGGTTTCACAGACTAGGAAACGGCGGTGGAAAATCCGGTGAACGTTATTGAGGAGAGAAAGGTACTCGGTCGGTAACAAAACCTGTAAACGATCGTTCGGAGACACCGAAGACATTTTGACAAAAAAAAAACAATATTTAGCTTTTGATTTTACCTACAGTATCCTTTTTTCTGAATGGCATTCTTCGAAAAATTCCTACTTGTCCCTCTCGTAGTCATGTATCACATGGCACATGTTTCGTCTTCCCTTAACGAGATTTGTATTCAGTCACGGCAAGAAAAAAAAAAAAACTATGTTAGGCCAGATTAAATTCGCAAACGTGGCTGTTATTTCTGATGCTAAGGTTTCCAGTTGAGGACTGACGAGGACACGAGAAAGCGAAAGATGTCGAGCGCATCGCTCGGAGATACGATTAAATTACATAGCTTTCATCTTCTTGCGCCACCCGTATATTCCCTTCAGGAAATGTAATAGGAGAGACGGGACGTTGCAAAAGGAGATTTCTTTCGCAACGTCATTGCCCGCAGCCGTAAAATCCAGGGACTCTCGGCGATGACAAGATCGCAGACGACAAGAGGCTCTTTTACGGCTTATCTTTTTATTTTATATCATTGACTACGTTTACGCGCTGTCTAGTTGAGCCGAGTGCTTTCCTCACCGTCACCGATTACTCCACCTGCCTTTTCTCGTCGATCCAACGAGTGAGGGTCAATGGCCTCGGCTCCAATTCAATCACGACCGCGTCAAGCTCTTCGACGGTTACCAACCTGAAGATCCCAATTCTCCGCATCGACGGGAAACCGGATGTGGAGTAATTTACTGCGCTGACTAATTTACCCAACGAACCTCTCTCCCAGTTCGACCAAACCAAAAAAAGTACTTGCAATTCTCTAAAATTATACACAGTATTTTGTTATCCCAAAAAAAAAAGAAAAAAAATCACACGACAATGTACCATCGCATTTACCAGGTTCATTGACCCCACCAGTCCAGTGACTCCGGTAGTCGTTGTTTTTCTTTCTCCGTTATTTACCTATCGAACAATCCACACGGCAGAGTACAGTGGAAAGTGCACGATGGGCTTTGCTAGCAGGAACATCGATAGTTTCAATTTGAAGACGAAAGAAAAGAGGTCAGAAGGGTAACACAGCCGGGACAAGGGAGACATATATCGGCCGTCCTGTGTCGATTTATTCGTGCAGAAACGACGAACAATTGAAAGCACGGAGAGCTTCCTCGGAGCGGCAACGCGCAGATACTATACGAGAGGTTAATGGCGTACGAGCATCGAGTACTGCTATACTTAGCCCCCTCGAGCCCCCCAAGCCTCCCTTCGCACTGTCCCTCTTCCGCTCGTATCTATACGCCCTTTATTCTCCGGCAACTCCAACCAACGATATAAAAGCTCAGTACCGGGTGTTCCCATTATTTTCGAATCACGGTCCAAGTTCTCCTCCTCGCGGCTAAGAGGTATGTGTGTGTGTGGGTGGGTGGGTGGGAGAAAGGGGTGCGAGGAAGATCACAGGGAAAACTCGGGCAACACGTCGAAGAAACTCGCAAGAGATGTGTAAACCTCGGCGAGTCCGCGGCTGCAGCAGCAGCAGCAGCAGCAGCGGCAAGTACAGTGGCGAAGAGGGCGCGAAGTCGGGTGCGGAGAATTTATCCAATAGGGAAGTCGGGTCACGCACCAAGCCAATAGCGTTTCTGCGGTACGTCCCCGGTAATCCACAGGCATTGCGCACAAGTGTACTCGCCTATAGTCCAACGTGTGTTCGTAAATTGAAATGCCTGAGCGAATAATAGATGTGCTGGAAACTAGGAAAAGCGCGAGAGGGAGAGAGAGAGTCTATGGAATTCGAGGGTATCACGGTAGCGGCACGACCGATGAGGCAAAACTAGTCTATCGGATGTGTATTATTCTTGGCCAGTCCCTATTTCGGACTCTGTTCTATTCTGTGCATCACATTCTATTGCTTTCTCTTGCAAGGTATGCGTATGATAAAAAACAAAAAATTGTTATGCATTTTTACATAACATCGTCGTGAATAATTGACAGGAATTTCAGTGAAATTAGAGAGAAAATATGGAATTCAAAGAAACGAGAAATGGAATGACTGCAAATAAGAAGTGCAAGGAATTTATCATGCGTTTTTATGGTCGCTGTTCACTGTATGGAAATTTATTTTTGCACGGGTACCCGGTGATCAATAATTGACCTGGAATTTAAGCAAAGTGCGAAGAGAGAATATGGAACAGCGACTGGTCACTGTTCGATTGTATATTGAATTTTAAAAAAAATTTTGTTCATCACCCTTTCTCGAGATGAATTTATTTTGTAAAATCCTGGATACTTTCGTGCAATCGTGAGTAATTTTCTCCCATAATACAGCATTACGGATAATTCTCCGCTGTAAAATTTATGATTCGCCGGAACAATCAATAGTGGAATTATCGGAACTCAAAGTTCCATGCTTCGGGGGATGAATTATTATTAGCCATGGTCGCATTCAGCGTGCGTGTTCGCGGCGCCTTTTGAAGGGAGCAAAAAAGATAATTATCCCCGTAATTTAAATAAAATGCAAGCTCCGGACTTGTGTATCGCTTTCTCATTATCCGCAGGGCTACTTTCAAAAAGAAATCGCGTTAATTAATTTCAGTTTGATGAAATCGTGAGTGAAGATTAAAAAGTTGGACGAAAATTTGAATTCTGGTAGGGATTAAGTTCCTAGCCCTTTGGCATATTCGGAAAGTCTATAATTTATTGTCGGTAATAACGAACATCGGATACGTTTTCACCAATTGGTGTTATCCAGAGGAGGGATTCATCACTCATTTTTAGTCACTCTTAAAACGCTCTGTATGAAGTATCCCCCACTTTTCCTTTATACCTGAGCGAATGGCTATTCGTAATTCATTAGTCGTCTAAGAGGCTTTAAAGTTGGTTATAGTGGAGCGGCGAGGAGAGCATGTGCTCTAAATGTACTTTTAATCAATGGCTTATGGAGCTTTCAGGTCCTCGCCACGTATTTCAGACGACATTAACGGTGGTTCTCTAGCCATACCTTTCTCCTTCCCTCCCACACGTCCGCATCCGCCGAAGCTACGGCGTGTACACGTGGATACACAGCCCAACAACGTGCACCAATATTCGTGCCCGAGTCTTTTCATCGGAGGGAGCGAACGCTCGGAAAACGAGGATCGCCTCCTGGAAAAGGGCATTTCTTCCTGTCAGCAACGAGAGTTTCAATTTACAATCAGACCTCTCGTGACCTTCCAAATTCATGTGAAAGCGTGGACGAGATTGTGTTGGTGAAGGAAAAAAAAAAAAAAAAAAAAGAAAAGGGAAAGAAAGAAAAGGGACGGTAAAATGGGAGTGGACGTTATCTCATTCAATTTATTCGATTCCCGCGAGCCTATCAGAAGCCGGGGAAAAAAATAATGTCTATATATATATATACATAATAAAGGAAGTAGCGGTGGTTATATTCGAGAATGGCATTGCAGATGAAGAGGCGGAGTGGTTAAATGTGTAGGGAACGAGGAACGAGTTGAATTTTCAATAATTTCGATGAAAACGATAAGTTTCGTGGGCCCCCCTCGGTCAAGGGGGAATAATAAAGGAGATAGAGCCACTGGGGGAGCAGCCACGTTTCGGTTTTCCGGACGGACATAAACATAGCGCCGCACTTAGAAGAATTTTATGCTGTCGTTTCGGTTGACGCTCTCCACCCTCTCTCCCGGACCCATCAATCAAGAGTATTTATCTTTTTTTTTTTTGTGTGTGTGTGTCTGTTTTTTTTCCTTCTTTTCTCTTTGTATAACTCATTCCCCTCCTTTCGTCTCCGTGCAGTCCCAATATAAATGGACGGTCGTTACGCCTCCTTCCACTAACCGCTCAACCTCGTTCTCCTGCTCTCTGCTTCTTCCTCCTCCTCCTCCTCCTCTCTTTATCTCGTTTCTTCTCTCTCGCTCTTTCACGATTTCCGTTGTTCCCTACGGCAAGGCACTTTTGAAATAAACGATGGCTTTTTTTCTGGCCCGAACACACTCAGCGATGGCGTTTTCGTAGCCGCGCCACACCGTCCGGTAAATGCAACCGTCATATCGCAAATCTGCCGCTGTCTTCCGCTTGGAAATCTCTCATTTGTTAAGCTTATTCAACAATCTATGCAATTTGAAAATTGCACTTTCAGGCGTACAATAGCCGAGGTGGGAAAGCAGCTGACCTTCATAATTGTGACATGTGGCTCTTGTTACTCTTGGTCACGTGCATGGAGAAAAAAAAACAGTGTCCGAATAATTTCTGTATTTATTGAGAAATCACGATAACGTCTCGTGGATTAATTCACAAATTCACAACTCGAAAAAAATTTTATGAACGATCACAGTACAATGATGTAATCAAAAATCAAAGTGACATGCGATTTATTGTACAAAGTTCTTAATTATAAATATTACGTGTACCGAATTAATGTTTGAATTATAGCAGCGATAGCAGAGATCTTACGTTTGATTAATCGTAAGCATTAATTAGTGGCGGGGCTGATCCGGGTAATAAAAAAAGCCTATCAAAAGCTGGCATCTGAGGAGTCAGTCGACAGGAAGCGAAGGCCTATCCGACCGATAGTTGCCGCTGCCTCATAATTGGGCTTAAATTTTAATCACATTTCCGGGTGAAATATGTGCGTTATCGTAAGTAATTCGCACAGAGCTAAAGGAGGTCGGAAAATAATGGTCGGAAAGCGGAGGATGATGTTCCGGTAAGAACGAGGAGTAAATGAGGTAGAAAAGTTGGTCTTTTGCTCGCCAAGTGCCACGCAAACTGCACTTTTCCGTGTGTAAGCTTCTCGGGAGGAAGTAAAGTGTGTGCAGACCGAGGGAATAGACAACGGTTAAAGTTTTATCAGTCTTTGGGTGGGAGGTTATGTTCGGCTCCAGGAAAACTGGAGAAAGAATCTTACGGGGGGGGATTGTGAGGTTCGGAGGGGGGGGCGAAGGAATTTTAAATAAGTGAAGGTACATGCGATGCTTGCGGGTCGTGTATGTGGATTCATGGCTTATCATTTGGCTAGTCAACGGCAGTGCGAGGGTGTAAAATTGTTTATGAGCCGAGTACGAGTCGCCGTTGACGAGTTTCTCTCTCGCAGTGCTCGTCGAGCGCAGACACATTCGGACCCAACGGAGTTCCAACGTAATCCCCCTCGTAAAATAAAGGACCCTATCCCTGACCGGGTTTCCACTGCGCACTGTAACCCTCCCTCCTCACCACTCTCGTTTTTACCCAAGCACTCTGCGATACCGCATTCAGCTTTCCGCTTCAATTCAACATGACGTCTTTAATAATCAACGACAAAGGACCAAAAATATTAATTCAATTTCCAAGCGTAAACCAAAACATGTTTATTTCATTTTTTCATCAGGAAAATGCGGCTTTCTATTCGTGGTAGAAATAGTAAAAAAATTAGTATCTATTTTTTAGCGTTAATTCGATGTGAAAATTGATCGATTACCAAATATTGATTTAATTGAGTAGTTCTGCGATGGGATTAATTGGGGCATACAATGTTCGTGTATTCTTGTATATACAAAGGGAACTAGCGAGTAGCCAGGGTGAAACAAGTCGAGGCCGGAAGTTGTGGTTACGAACACGATCTCCGGGCGCGAATGCTGGTCGGAAAAAGATCACAGAGCCGGAGAGCATGCAATTCGCGAGCGGTGAAGCACACCCCGAGCTGTGGAAAATGAAAAGGCAAAGCAGTACACGAGTGTGTATCGTTTGAACGGATAGAGGCATCTGGATGCCGAGAGGAAAAGCTCGTGCAGCTACTCCAGGAGGAGTCCTGGAAAATGGTTCGAGTAACGGTTCATCTAACTGAGCGAGAGCACCCCAGCGGCGCGGCGGCATATATCGGAACCATGCGGAAGCTCTTTCTCTCCCTTCCTCCCACTGCCTCCGGAGCTCCAAACCGATAAACCGAAGGGTTCTTTTTCTCCGAGTGCCCCACCCCAAAATACCCCTTTTTTACTCTTCATTTTACCACTGCTTTTTCTACTTCAGCTACTGGTAATAAATACAAAAATTAGGGGAGTCATTTTTTTTGCGTCTCTCTCTCTCTCTCGTAGAAAAGCATTAGACGCAAGTTTGGATCAATGCCGAGGTACACATTTTTTTTTTAATTGACTATTTTGTTTAATAAATGGAATAGAAGGGTGTAAAATGTAATTTTGCCGAAAATCAACAGTTTCCGACAATCGAGCATTCGACAAAGCGAGATATTGTGTCGCGCCCAGCGCCGAGCTTTTATTTCCATCGGTTTACGATTTAATAAACGCCCGGGCAATCGCTTCATTCGATTACGCCATTCTCAATATGACACACGACCTCCCCCTGGCCACTTCTGTTTCATACTCTTGCTCGTTTGCCAGGAGTACTACCCACGTTGCCGAGCGGTCTCTCAACTCCGGCTCCTATAGTTGGCCCCCTCTTCATCAATAGCACACGCAGCGCGATACAGGCGAAAGACCGTGGGCAATAATAATTCATTATGCCTGTCTGGTAGCCACGGTGAGCACCGAAACAGAATTGAAAAACGCGGTGACTTTCGTTTTTCCAATGCCATTTGATTAATCTGGAGAATGGGCGTGATTGCGATTGCTCTCGGGCTCATCCACGTACATTTCTGCCTCTACCTTTTCACGCGCACCGCGAGCGGTTTCTCATTACAACGCTAAATGAGTATTATTACGACCGCTGCGCCACAGAGCCACGACTTTTTCAGCGCGTTTAACATTTTGTACTTTGATGTTCATTGAAACAAAAAAGCCTGCGTAAAACTTAATTGCTTCAAAATTTCAATATATCGAAAGAGAGAGAAAAAAGGGAGTTTCAATATTATTTTGTTGGACCTTTTGTGAAGGCGGCTATGTAATTAAAAATGCTTCAGATGTGAACTAAAATCGCGAGAGAGTTCATCTGGTAATGATGATTTTTTTTTAAATGTGCCGACGAAAATATTATTCAGTGAGGTTCGTTCGTAAACACGATTTTATAATGAATTATTAAATTTCCATAATTTCATAAGAATAAAAAATTTAGATGAATGGAGAATTTTTTAAAACATATTTTTCCATTGACAGAAACATTTATTAAGGACAGCCACCTTCGTACTTGGTAGTAAAATTTTGATTAGAGCCATAAATGTGCACTTCGGTACTTCACTTATGCGTCGGCCGCTCAAAAATTTTATGATCTACTTGTTTCGCCATTACGGCCCGACACGTACGGCGATATATATTAAATTGCGGACGGGGATCATCTGATGTTCGAATCCATAGAATGGTTAAATACAGAGGTGGCACGGTAACGACTCAAAAAAGGAAGCGTTTTATTTCCATGCAAATTGCAACCTGTAAAATTCTTATAATGGCTTACCTGCAATATCGAACCCATAAAATATCCCATAATTTCTCGAATAAAAAAATTGGTGATATCTCTGATGACCAATATTCCTTTCCGTTTCCTTCTTAAATTCCGTATCATTTTTTTTTAAATGCAAAAATAAAAGTTTCGAAAAATGTTCCACCGTTTGACACATTTATCCAAAATTCTGGCATTTACGAAAAATCGTTAAATAAATGCGGTATAAAAATCTACGACTCTGTGAGTGATCGATAAATCATAAGTGTTTTTTTTTTTCTCTCTCCATCACCCAATAAAATGGAAGTCGTATTCCCCTAAAATCGAATAACTTAACGCCATTATACCGAAAGTTCTTATCGTATCGTTTTTTATCGATAATACATAAAACTTCTCGTCAGAGCGGAGTGGCATTATCGGGAGAGGCGGGGGAATGGAACGGAAGTGCGCGAAACTGATTTCGTGATCAGAATGGTATTCGAGAAGGTTCTCGTCACGGCGACGCAGCCCACCGGGACACACGACACACCGGTGAGAAAACAAGTTTGCCCAAAGAAAACCGTGGCGAAAATAGTGTAGCGAGGGTAGGAGTGTGGGTACCTAGAGGGGGGGGTTTCTGGTGCGCGTTCACTGCTCGGGGCCACTATCCAACTTTTCGATAGAAATTTCTGCGCTCGTTGAGACGGATGTAATTCACTAACTTTCTTCCCTCTGATTGAAGGGAGCAATCATAAATGTTGCCCGGGGCTCGAGCCGCGGAGTAAGACGCGAAAAAAATTATATCCATTCCTAACCCCCTTCGCGGCGAAGAAAAACTTTTTTGAGTAACATTCGCTGCTTATGTTGGTCATAGTCGGTGGAAAAAGCTGCTGCATGACCCAGAATAAACTCGAGAGCCAAGGGTGCATTATAACGGTGGAAATGAGCGAAAGAAAAATAATGAGTAAGAGGGTGCAAAAAAAAAAAAAGTGTATAAGATGGGAGCAAAATATCGGGAAATACACCGTCGTATATTTCACCTACCTCTGGCCCTTGACCCTTCCTGGCTCTGCAATTATTTACGTCATCGACGTAACTCTACAGGCCACAGATTTTTTGTCAAACAAATAATCAAACGACACATTTAAAAAAAAAAAACGTTGAAAAAGTCTGCAATGTGAAATAATTTTTTAAAGGTGGCTTAATATTTTTTTCAGATTTCTTTGAATGGGTCCTTCGATAATTTGAACAGATTGTAGGTAATTTGAAATGTAACAAGTAAGAAAAAAAAATTGTGCACCGTGGAATTGTGTCAATGAGGTAAAAAATTGTGCACCCGATCGAAAGAATCAAGAGTCAGACCCAGGTCGAAAGGAGATGGAACGGCTCATATGGATTCTGAGTGAGTTGAGAAGTGCGAGATGTTGCGAGCGTCTGTTGCGTATGATCGATGATGAAGAACAAACGAATGGTGAAATTGTATGGATTTGGAAAAGAGAAATAAGCAGGAGATGGATAAGGCAGTTAACTCTTAAGCTCTCTGGCGTTTCCACCCCTTGCACAAGTAACCCTTATACTCTTGCGTCGTATTAGCTGGTCCATTACTTTGTTTGCCTCGGTTTAGGCTATTAAACGCAGCAGAAAATGGTCGACGTATGGCCAACTTAAGTTTCGCCTCCGTCAATGCACTCGCGAGGAAAAAATCCCAAGGACCACGTGTGGGTTATAACGCTATAACGCTCGTAATAACCAGCGGCTGGTCTGACTAATTTCCGGGCACACAACAATTTCCTGCTTTCCTCAGCAGGAGTTCCCTCGACAAAGTTCCGAGGTTATGATTAGCCTTGCCTTGCACCGACTAAATTGGCTGAATTTTCACGATATATACTATCTCAAAACTGAACAACCCCATTTTCCTTTACAGAGTGACAATTTTTACAAAACAAATTACAAAAATATCAAGCCTTTGGACCAAATTCATAAATTTCATAAATTTGATATATTCCACAGATTGTAATACAAACTCGGGACAATTTTTTTTTTTTTTTTCACCCCAAACCCCGTCGAAAATTATCATGTCGAGCGTCAACAATATACACAATCGATACTCGTAAATAATTCCTAAGACATGCACTCTCGAGTGTTCCATAAATCCGTGGAATCGGTCTATAAGGTTTCGGTGGTCCTTAAGTGCGGGCCAAGTAGGAGGGTCGTTGGAGTCACGCGTGCACTTCCGTCGTCGGGTTAAGTGCGCATCCCGACGGCGTAATAACCCTGTTCTATTTGTTTTAATACGTCGCGGGGTGAACTGCTCTCGCGCGGGCGCCCGCGCGCCGCGCGCGGTCCGCTCGAGTCATCCGTTAAACTGCGAAACTTCTGAATATGCTAATCTCTCCGGTGTGAGCTCGAGCCTGGCGCCGTTCTCTCTACTAATTCTAGTGTTTCTCGTCGACAAGCCAGGGAGAGATCTCTCTCTCTCTCTCCCGCTCTCCCGCTCCCGTACCTTGATCCCGTTTAGTCCATGTACTCGTGAGCTCTATAGTTATGGGTTAGTATGGGTTTGTCCCCGTGCTCCTGTTCTCGACAACTTTAACTCACGCGCGCTCGTTATTCTCCTTCTCACCCACGTCCGCGTATGGCCAAGTAATTACCCGCGCCCCCCGAATACTTTATGAAGTATTCCTGGTATGACGAGGCCGGAAAACTGTTGGAATAATACAGAGCTTTAAACGAGTCCATTTGCGAGTCCTACCGGTGACCTGATATCAGGGATACAACTGTTTAAACCGCCTCCGATTCTCCGCAGCCTCTTTCGTCTTCTCTCTCTCTCTCTCTCTCTCGAGAAAGAGAGAAACCCGAGAAAGCGCGACCAAGAACGAGAAAATTTTCAGTGCTCTAGCGCCCTCGTAATAATACCTGCTGGTGGTGCTCAAGGAGTACGTATACATACACTCGGGAGCGAGGGAGACGAAGGGATTGTTGAAACTTTTAAACGCGACTCGCAGTCGGGAGAAATGTACATCAAGCGAAGGGGGAGAGAAAGGGAGAGAAAACTGCTGGGGTCGAAAACTTTGAAACGTCTCGGGCATATTTTACGGTCTGTAGCTCCTCGCGCGCATATCACCTAGGATGCCGACTGGTTCTTCTCGTCTCGGTTCTCACTAAACTTACACTCCGCACTTATGTGTACGCGCGTATACGTACAGAGAGACTTTACTTTCTCGAACGACGTTTCGCGGTATACATACACACGTCCAGCGGTGCTATTTTATTGCGAGTCTTCTTAATAATCTCCGTCCCTCTCCGGCCCTCTGTCTCCTCGTGGTCCTCGTGATGTACTCTCTTCACTCTCCGCTTTTCTCCACGAATCTCCTTCCAACTTTCAAAGTAATAAACGCCCGAAATTACACCGAGGACGGCGAAAACGTCTCACGCTTAATTTCGGTAGAAATGTTAACCGTGTGGCCGTTTCGCATGGGGTTTGATTACTTTATCGTGGGATCTCCCATGTATTCTCGAATGGGAGTTATAAATACACGGTATACTCGGTATACTTGTGTAACTATTTTACCTCCCTTTTCACGATCGAATTTACCTCGCACTCATTTTCATAAATCGGATTGCCTGAGAAAAAAGAAATTTTTCAATCACCCTTCACTCCCTTTCAGTGGCAAATTATCTCAACGTAATACCTTTGCTGTGAAGTCAAGCAAAAGCACAACGTTAATGAATTTCTTGTTTGGCTTCTCGGTATTCATCATTTTGTGAATTCAAGTAAAACGAAGAAAAAAAAAAAATCTCTCGTTATTCTTTGGAGCCGGAGGAATTACGGCTTGGCGTTAATTAAAATTTGCAGCGTCGTAATGAGAGGACCGAAACAAACGTCGCAATGTGTTTCAATCGAAGCAATGAAGCGCTGAGCCTGTGAGTGTATATGCCGATGGGTCCTTTGGCGAAATTAGCTGCTATCAATCTACCTGGGATATCGCGGAAATCCGGTCCCTCCACTTGACTATGTAAAACGACTCTCGAACGGTAACACGTGTATTTCGCATGTGCGAGAGGTGCTTTCGCGCTCGGAAGAGTACGGGGTTTGGCGGAACGAGCAAGAGGACGAGATTCTCAGTGTTGCGGTGCGGGGGTGGGTGTGTGTATATCTGTCGGCCACCTGACTGACAGGAACGGGTTGTGAACATATGCGCGGCATAGCCGTGGAGTTCACGGAAATTCGATTATTTCGAACGTTTAGGATCGTATCCCAAGATTCATCGATACATAGAGCGGATACGTTGGCGTTGAACGTTCTGAAGGATTTCATGCGTCGGATGCCTCGCTGATTCGCATTCCACGATATAACGAGCAGCACCGGTGAAATATGCTGCACGCGGTAACGGCGATCCGCTCCGAAGCGGGATCATCCCCTTCGATGCCTGCCGGAAACCTGACAGCCGCGCATATCGACGATATGTGTCCGCGCGGCCCCACTTCCACCTACCGCATGCTAATTATTTTCCTAGCTATGCAATACACAAGTTAGGCCTTCGTGTTATCGCGCAATAATTCGGCTGGTACAAAGTGCAATCATAATAATAATCACCACTACAATTTAAGTTTTTTAACTTCGTTACACAAAAATTTAGAAGATTTTTTTTTTCAAATTTTTCGTGCATAATTAAAAATGATTATTGAGTTTTTGCGAAAAAATTAATATTTATTTAAATACTGCTTTTACTGGAATGTCGGAAGATGAAAATATGTGCGCACGGTGTGGAGAATAGGGAAAGGAAACAATTTTGTCATAATTAAATGCATCAAGATATGGAACGGTTTTGCATTGAGAAAACGAGGTCGCGCGGGAATGATTCTCGGGTGGTTCCAACAGTTTCGCCAAACAGAGCCGGAGGAAGTTCCTTGAAAAACTTTCAATTATACGTCGGCCACCGGAGATGCGAGGACGTACGGTTCACGGTGCAAAGCGGTCGCTCCCTCGCTCCTCTTCGCTGCCCAACACCGCGACCTCCTCCTACACGTATCGTGATTTCAACGCTGCAACGCCACAACTGTGGCTACACAGCCGGAACAGCACTGAGACAGCTTTCGCCATTATCCAAGCGTGTAATATAAATACCCCACCACTCGATGCTCCGGCAAACTTCCGAGACCGCACGTTATACATACATTCGGCAGTGTCGCATTGACTTCCGGTCTAACGTGTCCATGGCTTCGCACTTTGCTCATCACAATGGAATCGCAATGATTCATCTTTCTGAGCTCTGAATAAAAATCAGAAATGGTTTGTCCATGGTTTGGTTGATATTGATGATCCACGATGGCCAACATGATTTTCAAAAAAAAAAAAAAAGGCAACGAGGAACCGATGCCTGGAAATGTTCCAATCCGACATCAGGGTCGGTTGAATATTTCTGATTGGGTAATTCCGAGTTGAGAAAGCAAATTACAAACCACAGGTTGCTAAATTAATTAGAGTTTTCTCAGGCGGTAATCGACAAAGGAGACATCAATCAAACAACGTTCGTCCACGGTAACGCAAGAAATTTTCAATAGTCCAATAGGAGGGAGCTAGCGAGGGGCGTAAGTCATATCGTATTATCGGTATAATCAAGAAAACCCTCAAGATGTTGCGAGGGCTTTGCCGCCGGTTTAACGCGTACCCGGGTTCCTTTGCCTCAACAAAGAAACTCCTCCAACTCGAGCGCCATCTTATAATTACTTAGCACCTTTTCCCCTCTTCATTCGCGTTCCCTTCTCAATCGCTCTCGTTACACCGGTTTTCCTGGCAAACAATAATTCCCCGATGGAAACTCTCGAGAGTGAACTGCTGTAAAGCATAACAGCGGCTCCTACAGTTCGCCCTATTGGATGATGGAATTACAAAACGCTAGAGAGTTTCTTTCTTTCTCTTTCTCTTTTTTTAATCAATTTCCTAGTTAGAATTATCCGTTTTACAGGGTAAAGTATAAAAGGTCAGGTGAACCGGTACGATCAAAGGAAATTCAATACCAATTAATTGTCAAAATGATTCAACCAATTTTGTTAGCGTTCAATGAAATACAATTGATTTGGACTTGTGGGGAAAAAAAAAAAATATTGAAAAAAAGGCATGACCATCACTGTGAAAAATGCTAGAGAATTTAGCGTCGAGAGACCCGGAGGCTTCCAGAGGGAGCTGGAGGTGTATTAGAACGCAGTTTGGTCAACTGTCTGGCAGCGATGTGGTAGCGGTGCGGCACCCGAGGGACGGAATGACCGGAAGTACGCTACTTTGACGAGAGAGGCCCATGTGATTGCACCGAGAATGCAGAACAAGAGAGTCGAGGGGGTGGCGGTGGGTGGGGTGGCCAGTGGAGTTAGGATTGCGGACTGTAGATGTGGACATGGATGATAAAGGGACCGGGCAAGCCGACGGAGGGACATGAGGGGCGGGGAGGAAGGAGGAGGGAGTAGGAAGTCAACACTCGTGTACACCTAGTGCATTCAGGAACAATACACGGAGCCTAGTCCACCAAAGATAATTACATGTCTCTCCGTCATATTATTGTGCGACGGGCCTATTGTTGAAAGCCGCTACTGTGATACAATGCTTATACGTGGAGCAGAGAGTCTCATCCCTTGGCAGCAGCTCGTGTGGCAAGTGTGCTGGTATCAGGGTGCGCGCACCCTCAGTGGCCTATCTGCATCGGTCTCGCGGCCCTAACAACCGACCGCCAGCCAACCGGGTTCCTTCGTCTCCATTGTCCGACAATTTGTGCCCGGAAATTTCGTCGTGACCTTTCGACACACGTAGACACGAGTTTTCATAAAGAGACACACGAACCGAGAGGAATACGCCATCGCGTTCTCTTCTCCTCTTCGCCCTATTATTATATCTACCTACATTCCCCAGGACCCCCTTATAATCTCAATTGTCGTCATGCTCGTTGTCGTCGTTGTCGCGAACAAGCTCAAACTTCCAGCAATCCGAAATACGCCCTTCGGGGGGGGATACGCGATGAGAAATAGGAATAGGTTACCGGGAACACGAGAATGGGATTCAACCGGGATTATTGTTCGTTCGTTGGGTCGTTGGGTGCCCTCGTAGAGCTCGCTCTTTCTCGTTCACTCTCTCTCTCTCTCTCTTTGCCTCGTTCACCGACAAAAACAGCAGAACAGAGGGAACAAAGAAAATGCCCGTGTCTTGATTATTATGTGGAACCTTCGTCATTATCGGATTTTACCGATAGCTTCGATTCTTCAGGGTCAAAGGAGAAGTCAAGTGTGTTTGTTGTTGTTATTTTGGGTTCCAAGGGCCGAGTCAAGGCCACGAGACGCTACCACTCTGGAAGCTCTGAACGTTGATGTAACGAGTGCGCTTAAAATTCAGTGGTACTATATATTCATTAGTTAAGCGTTAAGAGCGGGGGATGTATCGGGAAGCCACACCGTCGCGGAGCCTTGGCCGGTATATCTGTATACAGGAGGCGAGGCGCACAGCGTGCGGCCCGCAGTTGACAAGTATTAATTAGCTTTATTTTCGTAACGTAATTCATTAATCTCCCTTATCGCCAGCCGGGGAGTTGGCTAGGGGCGCTAAAGGAAAAGGAGCTTGCGACGTGCGAGCCGAGGGAAAAAACACACCGGAGCGCTTCCCATGTCCGCGCGGCGTCTCGGCTTCTGTTTCTCCCTTATTCTCCTTTTTTTTTTTCCTTCTTCCTCCTCCTCCTCTTCTTCACCCTCTCCGGCGATTTTTCTTTATCTCTCTCACGATCCCTCTCTTTTTCATCTTCTGGCCTCGCGCTGCACGACTGAATACTCACGTCTGCTTAATAATCAACGAGAACACGGAGCCGCTCACGTACGTGAGATAATTCGAGTTAACTATGCCCGGACAGCAAAGGCCGATTGTAGTGTACGTGTAGATGGGAGCGATGAATGGACGACGAGTGGCGAGGGTATAAATATGATAAAGGGAAAAATGCAAAGTCCTGTATAACTATTGTGTAATATCCTTCTGGTATTTTTTCTTTTTTTTTTTTTTGCATTGATGTGCTGATCTCGAGCTGGAGAATGAACGTACAGTTTTATACTGGGAAACGAACTGCTGCGAGATAAACAAAGAAAATGAAAGGAAAGCATCTCGCCGAGCGCGAATAGCTCGGCTTTTACCATCTATTCCATTCTCCGTGGCGAGTTACGTCTTGGATTAATTTTTCGAAATAAAAAAAAATCTTCCTCCAGTTTTTTTCATTAACTAACGAACGCCCTTCATTGTCACTGGTCGGTACAGCGTGCGGCGATGAAAGCTTAAGAAAGAGGAGAAGGGAATTGCGGAATTAGCCTCGTTGAAATGTGCGAGATTCTCTCCTCCGCAGCCTCCGCCGAGTCTGATGAATCGCGCTTAATTAATAAGCTCAAGTAGCATATACATCGAATGATAAAAGCCAACGGAAGCTCGACGTGCACTGTCGAATTCGGTTTTCCTCCATTCCGCGAGGGATTACGGATCAACGTTTCGTTACCCGTTTTGAATTCTTCCGCGCCAGAAGTAATTAGCGACATTATTTACCCGCGGGACGTTCGAGCTCTCCTTCGGGATTATAAACATTTTTGTTATGGAAATTGTTGGATCAACTGTGTCTACGTGTACGGGAGAAGTTTATGCATAAACCGATATACTATTATATCGGGACGATGACGTGGAATTGTAGAATTCTCGGGAATTCACAGTACCTGAAGAGGTATACATTTGTTATCGTCGTGCCTACCAACAACGATCACGATATTAATTTCAACTTATTGATAATCACTGACATTTATTGGATACCAGTGAATTTTTTCTGTCGTTAATTATAACATTAATAATAATAATACAAGGGATCTCCTCTTAACCGGTCGAGCGTTGACACCGTTGCCTTAATTACCGATTTGTCAGCTGGAGAGAATATCGATAATGTATATAGTGGTCAGTGATAGCGTTGCTCGGGGTAAAAGTGCTCTGTTTATACGCGAATCTTATCGGACCTCGGAAGAGCGCGCATATCACGGATGATGAAGCGGATAGAATTCGCTGCCAACATATATATATATATATATATGGATAGATGCAATAGGTATTGAGGTATAGAGAAGGGGGGAAGTATCGTTGGGTACGGGAGCACGAGAAAGGCCAGCGCAACGAGGGCGCCGCCGGTCTCTCGATCGGTTGCTCACCCGCACTCCGCCCTCACTTCGCCCTCTCCTCGATACACCGTCGGAAATCTCGATTAGAACACGCATCGATCTGGGTCATGCCGATAACGAGCTCCACTTCTGTACTCGTTCACGCCGCTGTTGTTGCCAAAAAATGCTTGACCGCATTCTCAACAAAATGAAAAAGGCGAAAAAAAAACCCACCCCACCACGTATAAATGAAATATTAAAGTGACTCGAGCGTGCAGCTGCTCCGCGCGGCGAGCTCGGTAATTACCGAGAGTCGAAATACCGTTCGATCATGCGTATTGAAAGTGTTTTTGTAAAAATCGCAAAATTTCAGACTTAAGCCACTCGCGAATTAGCATTGATGGCAATTAATGTAATTATTCGGTGGGGCATTTGAGGCAGCGATTTATCGGATCGGTAATGTACAATGATATTAAGGCAATAATTAAAATGACAATGTGCAGCGTGGATCTCGTTGAGGGTGAAATTCACCCAATTTCGCACGAACCGAGCCGATTTACATTGTACGCATCGGGTGTAAGATTGGCCGAAAAGTTTCCGTGTGTACCTTCGGCTAATGCGCTTCTCTTCAGTCGACCGTGCGAACGCAATTTAACGGTTAACTTGCGTTTCGCTGTGAAAAATCGAGGGATCTTTTGCGCAACGGTACGCCGGAAGTAGAGGGTTTCGAAAGCGAATGCGATCGTAGACGCAGTTGAATCGCGGAGGCTCTCGAGACTCGTCCTGCAATCGACTGGAATCTCTCGTTATCGGAGATACGCTTTATCCTCGTATATAAACCTTGACGACACTTGGTTTGAGTACTTCGACATGTTATGTAGGTAATAAAACGATAGTACGGCTTCGGTACTAATGTTCCGCGAGTTAAAGAGACACTTTCAACAGTCGCGTTATCTCATTCTTTCGCCAAATATTTTATCCGCTAAATCCTAAAGTTCATTTAAAGTTAACCCTTTCAAGTTTATCGAACTGTCGTAACGATACATTTTTTTTTTTTTATATCTGCGTGTCATTAAGAAAATTATTATTAAGCACCACAATAAATATAATATTTTCAAGATATTAATTATGATAAGTGAGTTTAGGAAAATAATGTGCGATAATTAGATACGATTTTCGAGCGATAAAATGTGCAGCATAGTTTACGACATTTTTTATTTATTTCCATGGTAATATTGATCACGGGTTTAATCCTAGCAATGTTCCTATATCACGATCACCTGAGTAAGCTCAAGAACACAGGTGGTCATTGCAAGATATCGAATAGCTATCGGTGTCTCGGCGGCCAGCCATAATAATCTATACGTTGATCCGGATAACAAGCGCGCCAGACTGAACCTCGACGTCGATGGATAATGTAACATGGTTCGGTGGGAGGGCGTGTAGAGGGAAAGACAGCATTAGTTCGGTGCCAGAGCACGTTCAATGACTCGTTCCGTCGAGCTTGCAGCTTTAGAAGAAAAAAAAAAAGACAGACCAAACTTCATCCCCCGAATCTTTGTAATATTCACAAGAGCCCATGGATCATCTTCGGAGCAGGACGATGGATGAGCTTCGACCGAGCTTACTTTTGCTCCCTCGTACAGCAAAGCTTTGTTTTCTACTCGCGAGCGAAAATCGAGCAACTTTGAATATCGGATTACGTAAGAAATGAGCAAACTTTACGGTACAACTTTGCTTTTGAGATCCTCCCTGTTCCAGGCTCTGTCTACGTGATTTTATTGACAGATACTTCGAATTTTTGACAGGCCATACGCGACGCTGTCGGACTACTGATACGCATCGACTACTTTTACCGCGGTGAACACATTCCTTTGCATTTATTTCCATAATCAGCCACCCAAGCTCTTCGCGTGTTGTGCGTGTATTACGTAAAATGCATAATGTAACGTGCGCCTGTTTAACGTAACCGGAAGTCGTGGCTGTCAGTCACGACAAAATTCTCCGAGGAGGAATAATGCTTTTTTGCATTTGGAATATGTTAGAAATCCCATTTGTCACTTCAGGTACCGCAGATTTCTTACCTCGGCCGTTCTTGATTAGTCGGCAGTACTAATCAGTTAATTGGCCCGCCGATCGATTAATTAGCGGTAATAATTGGTTTGCTCGCGATACCGATCGGAACTTGATTGGCTGTACTAACTGCGATGACGAATAGATACGAAACGAAAATTCGTGAACGACTCAACGATCAAAGAGAATGAAAAACTGAGACGTATACCCAAAATATTGTATTTGTACCGCATTAATTATCATTGACCGAACGATAGAATCCATTCGTGAAAAATGTTAAAAATCGCCCGCTGATTGTATTCGTTAATAATTAATTACGTTTGCCCTAGTGATTAATTGGAACAGCGGGTAACTTGTAATTAATACAACTCTGGATTCGCATGAATAGTGAATTATTGATAAAATTACGAGCAACTGATTTAGTTCTATGTCATAATGACACAAATATATACATATATATCGTTTGACTCGCCGAAGCTCAGCTTTAACTACCGTGTCACCTATATAAATGAATTCAACTGAATATTGGAGCGTTTCTCCGTCTGTAGTTACCGCGATAAATCGCAGTTCTCTGCTGGCACTGGGCTCAAATGCAGATTCTATATGCTTGTTCGAGTGTGCCAAACATGTCCTCGGATTGGCGGTGGTGAGGGGGGTGAGGGTGCCATAGGAGCCAGGCGGAAGGGTTGCGTGTCCACGCGCATCATAATTCAATTATCGAGCGTGCAATGTACACACGCATTGGTAAGCTCGTGGAATAATGATCGGCTCGATCGCAGCTGCCTCGGTCTACACTATGAGCGCGACCTGCTCACACTTCCCCCGTATATATATTTCCCAATTCGCTCTATACGCTTTTGCGCCAATCTCTAGAAACACGGACATTATACCGTCGCCCCCATAGAAACCGTTCAACGAGGATCGCGAGAGGCAACTTCGATAGGATTAAGAAGATGAGCTTGAAGCGAACCTGATCGCCGCGGCATGTGAACTATCGGCTCAATCGACAATCGAAGATTTGTGGCATGGGCTGAAATGCAACCGTGCAGAAATTTTCCATCACTATTTTGTGCACTCAAAATAATTTTCATAACGTTCTCATTTGAATAATTCGATTGAATTGTATTGCATAAATGCGTTTTTAATAATAATGGATATTTCGAAAAATTAAATACTGATATCAAAAATTAATTTACGAAAAAGCGAAATTAATGTTTTAATGGCAAAGTAATAGAGCTTTCACGTCACCGCTCGATTCTGGTATGGATACATGGTATTGAAGGAGAAAAATCGAGTTACTGGTGAGTATATGCCAATGACTGGACTCGTAGGCCATTAAACCAGTCAATAACTGCGAGGTTTATGCTCCGGGTACGGAGGAAAGCACGCGGATTGGTATGGCAGAGGTTGCACCGTCTGCGACCGGCAGCCGGGCGGTAGTATGCAGCTTCGAGAGTCCCCCTTCGTGCAACCACGAATTCACCTCCCTCGGAGTCGACAAATCTGTATGCAGGAGTCTGGCGACTCTCGTCGCGTATGGAGATACATGCGGGAACTCGGATATCCCGGATGTTAGGTACTACAAGCATCGACGAAGTCTAGACGTCGGTGGTATAGGAATTATGGATGTCTATCCTCGTCTTCCCTCACTCCGCACATATAGATATATACATTAGCCTGGTCGTTATTCGGGGTTCGATCGAATTTTCGGATCCACGCCCCAATCTCACATCGTTCCCCAAGTAAATCAATGAAAATCCTCTTAATCCATCGATATTTCTATTAAACATTAAACCCTCCATATTTAAATATTTAATCCATTTTCCATTCCATTTTTTTTTCTCAGACCCCTAAATATTAACTCAAAGGTCCAAAAAATATTAACCATTACCTCGGTAATTGTTATATCACAATATTTTGAATGGATATACGTGATATATGTGTAGTTACACTCTGGAGTTGCTATATATGTGTGTGTGTGTGTGTGTGTGTTTGTAGGACTCGTTGAGCTATCCAGACGGTGCAGCAAGTCCTGCGGGTATCGACAACTACCGGAAGCGACCCGATGTCGGATGAAAGCAAGTCGGACAGGGAACATCGAGTTGTCGTGAAACTGGGGAAAATTAATTCTGGACAGAGAAGCTTACGGATTCGAGGATCGAAGCCACCATGACGACAGATATTGTCGAGAATTAATTGTTGATCCTGATGTAGTAACTTGGTACAATGCCTCGATTTCTGGCTGCACGATATTTACATGTCTGATCTGAGTTTGCCGAACACAGTTTACTCGGGAGTTACCAACTTGGTTGAATCCCTCACCTCGACCGAACTTCGACCAAGATTCGAGCACATATTCCAATGCCATTCGGGGGATGAATTGCTCCTTAACTCCTCTTCGTCATCCACTAAGTATTCATTATATATTATCTCGATGATTGTACATTTTTAAACACATAAAAAAAAATTTTTTTAATGAAAAATAATTTTTCAAAGATGAAACAAAAATCTTAGGTGACCAACCATTTCATTTTTTTTTTTGGAATATGTTTTAAAAATAATGTGGAAATACGAATGCGCTTTACTTATGCAGCCTCAATATGTCATCAGGAAAAGCTCTATGCGGCTGGACACCTTTGAGGTTACGAGGAAAGGATCGAAAGAACAAGTGTATGGAGGAGGGAAGGTATATACGTTTTCGTTCCATCAAAAGCACTTTACTTCGGAGGTAACATCAAACCCCGCTTTGCTCTACCGCTCCGCTTGGCTACGGGCTACTCAGCTTGGCTCTTCGCATGGGAGCAGCTGACGTCTCCTATGTCACCTCTATATCTTACCTCGGCTTTATTATGCGAGGAGCACTCGCTCTTCCTCTATCTTCTATACCTTTGCATCTCATAGTCCGCATCGGGTGCCCCATACACCCTCCCATATGTATACACGATACATATGCATCAATGTTGCACACGTGGGATTTACATTTGGATGCGTATAACAATACGATACCATTCTAACGACGTATTCCCGGTCATAGCGCATGACTGCTGTACCAGATCAGTATTTTCACGAAAGAACAAAAAATTCTCCCTTACATTTACGTATTTTTAGTAGCTTACAAAAATTAAAATGTCGCAACAAAAAATCGAGTATCCAATTTCATATTTATCGATGATAAATTTCCAGTATTACATTTTTTTCAGAGAATCAAATTTTTATGATAACCGATACAAGAATGTTTCATAAAAGCAATCAATTACGAGGTTGATTGCAAAGTCAATTAATGGTATTCCATAGAAATATGAAATATCAGTTTATCCATCCGCCAAATATTGGAATGAAAGTTCAGCGTCTGTACAAATCATCCCCTATGTGCTTCACGCCCTGGGGAGAATGATTTTCGCCTGTAGGAATAACTGGGTGAAGAAGAAGAAAAAAATCAATAGCTTTTTGTGTCCGAGCCATTAGAGCTTTACAAGAAAAAGGATGGTGGCGAAAAATGTTGATCGCGAAGCTGTTGAAGCGAGCGTGAACGTCAAAGCGAGAGAGAGAGAGAGAGAACGTCACCTCTTGGACATGAAAAGGGATTCACACGGGTATATCCAGTGAATGCAAAGAATGAGGCCCTTTGGGGGGCGAAAAATCTACCCCGGAAAAAGTTTTCATTCCATCCGTTCCGCTTCCATCTGAGCGATCTCCCGACATCCATTCTCCGGGCAGAGCCTGCTCAGAATTCCGCTTCTTACAGTAGAGGCTTGGCGGAACGATGAAAATACCATCAGCCGCACTGTTGTGGTTCCAGTTTGTCGCATGCCCCCTCGTGCATCATGATTATGCCCTCCCGTGGTTGTACCATGAACTGGAAAGCACTGTCGTAAGCTCACATAGCCAAACACTCGAGCTCCCGATACTCGACGCTAGCGCGGATCGTTGTTCAGCATACCGGACCTTTATCTCCGCCCTCTCGCTTCCTCTTCCGCGCCCTGCTTACAATCCGAGCATACATAACAGTATGCGGTAAGTAAGTGTTACCAGGAGTTGCGCAATGGCCCAATAATATACATTTCGAGCTCCTCGCAGCTGCACAGCGATAGCCACGGTTCCTCGCCGCAGGCAAAGCCTGCCTTTCTTTGCCTCGACCAAGAGTAACCGGAATAACTGAAAGCTCCACGCATGGAAAAATCGTCCTGTCATTTTTTTCTTTTTTTTTTTGGGTGAATCGACGAGTTCATCCAACAGGAAGGAAAAACAAACGGGGAGCTCGGGAATAAAATAGGAGTAGCTCGGAAACTGGAATATTCCTATGTCCACGAGAAACACTTCCGTGCAATGTGCGTTCTGATCTTTCAGTACATTTTCCGCGCCAGGTATGAGAGCCATAAAGCAGTGAACTCGAAATGCTATCCGAGTGGAGTACACTGTCGTTTTCTGTTTTTATCATCTCGTGCTTCGTCTTCTTTAGCTGTTATATCTTGTCTCCTTATTCTCTCTCTCTCTCGTTTTTCGTGACTTCCTTCGTTCACCATTGCGACTTTGCTCTTGGGCATTTTTTATGGTTTACTGGTGGACGGAGAGAGACAAACCGAGCGTTATCTTCCACTCAGCCTGGTCAACTTCGGGCGACAGTCGAAAACAGCGTAATTGTGTTATTTTGGCTGTAACAACAAACAAAACTCAAAAGCAACATGGCGAAGAGTCAGATAAAAACGACGTCGAGTACAGGATACATTTTCGCTTCCTCCTGTTATCGTATTTCTCTTTGTCTTCTTATTTTATCCTCGGTTCGTTTTTTTTTTCCCCGTCCATTTTACGACTTCTTTTGTACACCGGATGCTGCGTCTCGTCATCTTTGATCACTCACTGACCCACGGGCAAATTGACACAGGCAGACAAGTCGACCGTTATCTTCCATTCAGCTTCATCCTCGTGAAGATCCAAGCGAAAAACAAAACTTACCTCTTTGTGACATCCACTGTGAAACGAATCATGACGTTATTCTTGAAATACTTGCAATTTTGTGATGGCATTTTGTCATAAGTCACGAGTTTCGTCGCGTAGCGAAGCGAACAAAGCTCGGATTCGGCGGTACTCTTATCTATACGCTGTATGGTAGTGATAAAAAGAAAAAACGTCCACGAAATACTGTCGAGCTATGTGGGTTCTGATCTTTAAGTACATTTTCTGCGCCATATACAAGAGGCACACAGTTCACGTAGCAGTGAACTGGGAACGTCATCCGAGTGCAGAGTACATTGTCGTTTCCTCTTGTTATCGTCTCCTTCTTCGTCTTCTTTAGCTGTTATATTTTGTCGGTATTTTTTTTTTTGTCTTTTCTGTTTACTTTTACCGACTTCGTTTCGTACAGCGAGACGACGTTGCCTCTCGTCATCTTTGATCACCGACTAACGCTGAGAGACACTGACACAGACAGACAAACGGAGCGTTATCTAGCCTTGAGCTTGGTCAACGTTGGTGAGGAGCTCGCGAAGGCAGTGTGTATACACGGCTACGTATAGTATCCACTATAAAACGAATCATGACGTTATTCGGCCGTACGAGAACTCGACTGGAAAACGTATTTCCCGAGCGATCGAGTTTTAGCTCGGCCATGAGAGAAGGAAAGCGCGTTGTACGGAAAGCTCCGTAGGAGCAAAGAGACGATAAAACCGAGAGAACCGTGCGACAGTCAGATTTGCTCGAAGGTCTTCGAGGGAAGTTAGTCGAGTTTCGAATGGGTATAAAGGCATTCACTTTCCAATCAGTCCTTTTCCCCTCAACTTCTATCCAAATGACTTTGTAGGTAGGAATAAAAATTTGATAAAGAGCACGGGAGGGAGAGAAACGAAAGCGTGGGAGAGTTTCCTCGCAATCAATCGTCCCGGGCGAACAATCGGAAGGAGAGGTGGTGGGGTTGGTACGAGGGAAATGGGCCAAAGGGTGGGACGGAGGCAAGAGAATTTTCAAATTGTTTTATAATCGACTTTTCCGTTTCTGAGGCATTGCGTTAATGCAACCGGGGATGCTAACAGTCGGTACGTGATGGACGAGGGAGATGAAGAAGCTGTACGTGTGCGACGCTCGCGACTCTAAGAATTTCCCTTTTAGAGAGGTACGTCGTTTTTTTTTTTTTTTTTTTTTTTTTTTTTTTTCCCGCCAAATGGCGCCGAGGGTCGCACGCGTTGAAGTGCTTTAAAGCTCTACTTATATATGAAGCTGCGAGAACAAACCTATACACGTGCATCATATATCGCTGTGGAAAGGAACGTTTTCACAAAACGATTGAATGTAGCACGTCGCCGCGATATCCATGTATCAAATGTGCCACGTGCATAGAGCATCGCTATACGTACATGCAGAAGAGCAAGCGAAGAGTAAAGAGGAAGGCGGTGGGAGGTATGGTTGAGCGTGACGATGTATCTGCATCATCCCGAGAATTGGATACGCCCTGAAGTGGCGAGGAGGCGAACTACCGCCTCTCTCTCTCTCTCTCTCCTTTTTACTCCGTGCAGACGTCGAGTTCTATTCGTAAATCGCTTCGACTTCCGCATGAAGTTTTTCAGTGAACTGTGCACGAATTCGTCTTGCAACGTCTCGAGATCCTCTCGGCCCTTCTCATACACATGCGCCTCGGTACTTATGGATCTCTACGTGCGCGCACTCCAATATCATCTCCGCTAGCTACGTAACTCTACATGTATCCTGTATACATGCCCATTTACATGGGACTATGTAATACATGACATTTACATCTCGGTATACGGCAAAGCAACTCTTATGTGCGGAAAACTTTTGACGCTGGGCTAAAAATCTACCCTTGCAGTACGTGGAACTCTACCGTGCCATACGATACTTCAACTGATTACATAGGCATTTCGATTACACTTCCTCCACTTGGACCATTCTTCAAATACTCCATGTGTACTCACTTTCAATATTGGCCCTCTTTCCTGTACATCACGAGACGACTCTCCACGAAACCGCACCGCGCCGCATCTTTCACTTCACCGAATCACCTTACCACCGGGGGATTTTCAAACGCACCGAGAATCTAATGCGGATTATGGAGATTTCTTGAACTATGACGCGAACCACATAGACACACGTGCACAACGTGAATTCGAAACGGCAGGAGGGACGGGGGAAGAGGTCTCTGAGGAAGGGCGCACGCCTCGTGGCGTATATCATTTCTCTGTGTCGAAACTGGAAACTCATTCGAATTTGAAAGCTCTCACTGGTGTGCCGCGTTGCTCGTCCGCTCTGCTCGTCACTACGGACTCGACGAAATACGAGCTCCAGGGAAATTCGTTGTAGAATTTTCAAAACCGGTGGACACGACGCTCCGACACACGAATCTTCATGAATCTATTCGTCTAACATGACGCTTGTTGAATTACTCAAGGTGGTACCGTCGGTCAAGTCGACGGAGTCCATCAATTTGGAAAATGGCTTGAAGCACTTTCAAGGATCATTTGAGACCGTGACTTCATACGAAAATACCTGCGGGTTTAAAAAAAAGATCCTCACAAAGGTCGCGGCTTTTTTTTTTGGCATTTCCATGTAATTTTCACAAGGACAAATTCGACACATCGAAGGTTCAAGTTTGACCGACTGATACTGGCCGAGACAAATCGATATCTCGAAGACAACTTATGAATGTCCCATGAGCGTCCAAATGTCGACAGGACATTCCGCGGATGTCTTATGGGCGGCATATGTTATTGGGGGTTTCTATAAGTGGCGCTGGCACTTCACCGGTTTATGCATTATGCATGTATATGTCAACATTGATGTGTCCCGGACATGGGCTTTACGGTTTTCTCCAATTTTTCCAATACTTTGTGCGAACTTGAGCAAGGACATAAATAAAATGTTGTTGTTTCGAGGAAATACGGGAGGAGGGTGGGGGGGTAGGTTCGTGTCATTTCCATCCGGACGCTACGTACATCCCTATGAATATCAGTAATTCATGTTAAGCGCAAACATGATTGAACGAGAGTGGCGTGTCTGGCGTGAACGCGTTTACACGGCTTACGTTTATTACTGTAATTGACCCCCGTTCGTTTGCATTGACGCAATAGTACGTTAATGCATTATTGGCGAGGAGAAACGCGCGCCAGTGAACCGGTTTAAACAATCGGCAATGAAAAATTGTTTTTCCCGTGGCTGATCAGTACTAATTGCGTCCAATGAATCATTTATGTTGGCAACGCGTTGGAATATGGAATATTCCGAGGTGAAATGCAATCGCGAATCCGATTCCTCTGTCAAATTTCGTGTTATTAAAGGTGATTGGCGTTAATTAGGATTGCATCCCATTCAAAGTTGTCCGATATATCGCGTCGATATGTTGGAAACGTCACGAATCAAAGAGAGAGAGCGAGAGACGAGAATGCAGAGGAGGAAGAGCGGAACGCACGCGATAGCCGCGATCGACTGCGCTCTCGTAAATATGCTATGAATACAATTTGTCTGTTTCGTGGAAATGAGGGAAATATAACAAACGAGATTTTTATACTCCTCTTTTCTTGTCATAACCTCGGATAACAAGTTCCCGGATTTGCCGGAGCCGACAGCGAGCCCGAGCTCGAATACTCGAGGCGCCCTCTCGTACGATATAATTCAATGTCGGTCGAGCAGCGGGGAACGCCCCTCGGGAGCTCTACATCAACTTCCCGGCAAGGCTCATCCCGACGGGCCTCGCGCCGCCTCAGACCATCACACCAACACGTTTCTAGGCCTCCCATACACACCCCAGAGATAGACACTTAATGTAAGACACGACTTTCGCTGCCACTGAGATTATGACGTTCACTTATTTATCGTCTGATTAAGTTATGGATAAAGCGCCGGGGGACCCACGCTATGTGTGTCTATTGGCTAAGAGACGGGGACTCGACACTTAAATTGATCAACGAGGCCTCGTTGATACACGATCAAGGGCTTGTTGATGTATAGCGCAACATTAAAACCTAATAGACTTAGTTTCGTGGTGAAAATCTCTATTTTGGGTTAACGACAAGCTTCGTGTGTTATAGTTGACTCTTAAAAGAGGATGAGGATAATCGAGGACACTTTTGTTTTTATACATTTTTTTTTTTTTATAGTCGAAATTTGTTATAACGATTGCAAAAATTGTAAATCATTCAGTTGGAATGAATTTAACTAGGTTAATTTTCCAGTGAGCTTATCGAGATGATCCTCCTTATTTGGAAAGTCACAAATGCGCTTCCTATCCTCGGTTTAGACACTGGCGCATAGCGACACGCTGAGATAGACGCTTAATGTAAGACACGACGTTGCCACCACTGAGATTATGACGTTCACTTACTTATCGACTGATTAAGTTATGGATGAAGCGCCGCGGGACCCACGGTATATGTGTCTATTGGGTAAGAGACGTGGCTTGACACTCAAATTGATCAACGAGCGCCGCTGATACGCGACGATCAAGGACCCGTTGCCATGTAGCGCAACGGCTAAACTAATAGACTAACTTCCCCGATAAAAATCTCCATTCTGACGTCAACGACAACATTGACGTGTCATAGTAAGCTCTGAAAGGAGGATGAGCTTAACTTATGTACAGTTTAACACATTTTTAGGTAGTAAAAATATAGAATTAATAAATAACAATATTTCCACATTTTTTTTATCCAAATAAAAAATGTAACGCGGATTTTCGGTTCCTGATTGCTACACAAATTATAACCGACGGTTTCGGTTGGTATTTTAACCCGGAATGCAATAGTGCCGAAGATTGCAGCTGAAGTATTTGTACGAAATGCAATTTTCCGTGTTTGCGGCTCAGACCTTACTTCCGCGTTGATGGAAAAAAAAGGAAAAATAAAAAGCACTAACGAAAGAAACAGAATCCGACGGGGAATGAGCGGATCCGCCGTAAAAGCGGAGAGAGCATGTTGAAGGAAAGAGTAGTCCCCGTGTGGAACTGATGCATTTCCAATACCGGCAAAAATTTCGCTCGTTGAACTCGCTATCGGCAATATCGGAGGTGAAATAACCGGGGATCGAGGGCTGTCGGCACTTTGGAAATTTGGAATTGACGTTATACGTCCTCCAGCAGCGGCGATCACGGCGTAAGGATGTAGCTTTCCGCATATAATCGACACTGGAACTCCCGATAGGCGCAATCGAGCAAAAATATAAGTGTACAACGCGGGAACTACGATATTTGGAGTTTTGCCACGGGCTATAGCCGGTTCGATAGCGGGCGCACACAGTAGACGCCTCGTGAATTCGAGAAAGAAGAACCGAATGAAATATACATAGTTGTATCATACGAATGTAAGGAGTGAATGCGGGGCGAAGAACGCCTCGAGGCTCTTGGGAGTTATTGTCGAGCAAAGAGCGAAATACGAGAGAGTGCGAGAGAGAAACAAAGCTAAACGACGAGGAGCATTCCGGGCGAAGAATGAGAAGAGTCGAGTCCATAGAAGTATCAGAACCCTCGAAACACGTCAGAATAAAATTATTTTTAAAACGAGGAATGCAAATAATAAAACACGGGTAACGAGATCCGCTTCAAACATTTTTACTATGATTTTAGAAAAAAATAAATAAAAAATCCCGCTCACTTTTATCTTCTTCAAAGTATCGTATTCCAACCCTCAGCATCATAAATCTATTTTTTTTCTTCGGATAATGATATTCGGTAAAAATAAAAATGTTGAAAAAATGATAATCATAAGAACGTTGAAAAATATATATGAGCGGTAGTCTACAGTCTGACCCCGTGAATTGCAACGTATCCCCACTACCAGTCGCGTTGCTCTCGTTTCTCCCACCACTTTCACCGGTGGTGAACTGACGAATCGGAATCCGGACGCGCAGAGGTGGGGGGGAGCGGCTGCACTGCGATTGGTTCGGGTCCCGCGCGATTGCAGCATGCGGGATCGAAGTGTACGTGCCGCGTCTATATTTTAAAGGACTAAGATATTCTTCAATGTGGCCCGGAGCATCTGAAAGAAAAATTCAATTCTCGAAATATCAGCGCACCGGTGGAATCCATTATTCTCCTCAGTCTCTTATTCAAAGCTCCTCGGAATTCGTTTAATAACGGCAACAACATTGAGTTGTACGGGTTGGTAGAGTGGAAGGAATACCTCGCTTTTCCAGTGCTTTTCCAGACGTTGCCTTGAGGAGAACCGTGCATAAGCGGCACGGCAAAATGCTTTGGCAGGCTTTGTCAATGTGCAGTTAGAACTGAGGGTAGCCTGTATGTGTGTTAACGTGGCATGTGCATGTTCACCTCCACATAAACACGATAAAAAAGGAGTAGAAGGAGGAGGAGGAGGAGAGTGCCATCTAGCGGCAGATAAACCCTCGATGGGTGGCGCACATTTACGGAAATATAATTGTCCCGGATTAAGGGGTAGACTCGGTTACGCTGAGGTTGGCTGGAACGTCGCGGGGGGTAAAGGCGCTTCAGGGGCGTGGAGAAGCAGAGCTTTGGTGGTAGCGGAGCTTCCGGAGAGAGAAGCACACATACCAGCCGCTCACTTTTTACGGTATTACTGGCGGAATTAAAAAAGGCTTCCTAATTACCGGCAAAGCTAAGCTCCCGAGGACGACGCGCTAGCGAGGCGCCGAGCCAGAGATAGATGCATTACCCGGCCATCTTTCCCTCTGCCGTACATTCCTAAGTACCACATGCTAGTTTTTTACGCGTTTCCGTTTGCCCACACGCGGAATATGCCCCGGGGTCTGTGGCGCTCTGGAATATCTGGGCCTTGGTAGGTTACCAGAAAACGGAAAGCGCCGAGTTACTCTCTACGTAAGGTCTCTACATATATATGTATTTATATGTATATATGTGTATATATTTATGAACGTACGTTGCTTTTGTGATGAAGCACGTAGCTGACGAGGCAGCAGGACAGTATCAGTCGGAGAGACGGGTAAAATAATTGTCATTACATATACACGTAGATGTAAATGTATAATAACTTAATTCAGCGAAACTCGAGTGAAATAATTAGTCGCCATTATATCAGTACTCGGCGGGTTTCTCCACGTTGAAATTTCCCGTACAAGAGAGATTTTCAACATTAAATTCCCGGCGGATTTGCCTCGGCAAAGCCAAGAGCCAGCGACAAAATGGAAGAGTGAAACAAATGTACATGGGAACGAGCTGGGAAATCTCTGCAAGATTTTCACCATTCCCTCTCTCTCTCTCTTTCTCTCTATGTTGCATTTCTCACAGTCACAAAAGTACATTCTTCAGCAAGTTTTCGCTTGTTGTGAACTTATGGCTAGCTGCAAATTGGATGCCAGCGGACTCTAATCATTCCACGTGGACCACCAAGTGCGCTTAACAAATTTTCTCGTTATCAACTTTGGGACTGCGAAAGAACAACGGACGTCCAAAGACTTTTGGAAATTAATCAGTAACAATCCTTTTTCCATAATGTCTCGATGTGTGTGTGTGTGTGTGTTTTAATTCGTTTCATTTTTCTTCAACGCCGATAAACCGAGCATATTAATCTAGTTTTTTATTATTCATGAAACGGAAGATAAACGAAATAATAATGAGTCGTCACTTCATTTTATTTCGCAATTCGTGACTAAAACGTTGTAAAAAGGATTTCGTAAATAATTAGTATTTTCCACGGCGCCAAGCATTTCGCAGGGAACTGAAGGATCTCATTTTTTATTGCAGGCTCGCAACGAAGCATGATAAAAGTCTCGCGGGATCTTGGGAGAAAACAGTTAAAGCCGAAAGTTTTTATTGGCCTCGGAAACTTGGAGCTTTAACTATGCCGTACAATCCACGTTTATTCAGCAGAGAATAAAAACGAAATTATATTAAATTAGTTTGAATCTACTCGCATTAAATAATTACACGTGAATTGCGAAAAACGAAGTACTTACTGCTTCAAAGGCACGCATTAATATTTATTCACAGCTCGGCAAAAAGTTGCTACGTCAAAATCGTTGTTAAAGTCCCGCGGTTTCTGATAATTCAATTTCCTGAAAGTGTCTACACAATTATGAGCCGAATAATTTACAGATCACAATAAAATATTTTAAGTCTTCATCGTTCGTACGAGCATTTCATAAGCATTTCGAGTCATCCTGAACTGTGGTCACGTGATCTACGCCCCGTAACTCGTGACGACGTTGATATAAAAAGTGACAGGTCATAAATCAAATCGGGGTGAAATGTTTATAGCGCCGCTGATAATACAACCAAAATGGAAGACAGATGTGAGTTGTTAAAAGCAAATTTTATTATTCCGTCTCGTGCTTTATGACGCGAGCTTTAAAACTTCTAGCGGGAATCGTAGACAATAATTATTCGACGAAATTTAAAAGGATCTCCGTCCGCACAACTCGTATTTAATTTTTATTCAAAAAATGTCACGAGAATTTCACGTTTCGCAAGAGGTACCAATAGCTATTTTTATTTTTTTAATCACTATTTTTTATTCACGATACCAAAGAACGTCGAAAATCAAGGTTCGACTCTTCATCATTGCCATGAAGACCCAATCAAAATTAGGGCATTCCGATAGCTTGAACAATTTTGCATGCTATCCTATGAAGATGAAGTGAAGAGCAACTGCAATATGCAAATGGAATGTTAATTGCGAAGCAACAAAGTATCCTTAGTACATTTAGTAAAGCCAACGTTTACCAGAAAGAAAAATAAGTATGTGGGCTCCTCTTTAAAAGTGTCGTCACCGGGGTGGTAGCGTTTTCCCCAGTGAAAAGCAAGACTACGAAAGAGAGAGAGAGAGAGAACTAAATAAACTACTTAACATTCGGACACCCCGGTAAATGTATATATCGTTGATAGAGGCAGCGAAGCGAAAGGCTAAATGGCGTCGAGATGTAGGAGAGGGACCGCGAGCGCTCGGCGCTCTCGTGGCCCAAGTGGTCCAACAGCAAGCTTTGTTGCGTACACAAGCTGCCTTCCTTTTCCACTTATTTCCGTTTCCTTCTTCTTCTTCCATTCTGGCTACCCCGGACTTCTCCATTCCGCGTTCACCCTTTATCTATGTCCCTCGGAACTTTCCACCTTGCACGTTTTATTTTTCCCCCGGACCACCTCCTCCTCCTCCCCACAGCTAAGAATGGTTAAACGACAAGAGCAAGAGAATGAGAGCTACTATTTCTCGTGGCTTGCTTGTTTTAGCCTCGTTTTCCGAATCAGCGGCGGTTAATTGCCTCGCCGGAATAATCCAACCTCACAGCCACCGGGAGAATAGGTACAAGGTGTGGGGGAGGTTGGGGAGGGTGCGGGGGGCCAAGGGGCGCCGAAGAGGCAGGGGGATCGCCTAGCAAACGACAGCACCGAGCGGTAACTCCCCGACCCAAACCGACAACGCTACTACGTTGCGACATACTAGAATCGAGGTGGTGGAGCTTGTGCAACCCACCCAAGCGTAACTCTTCATCGTATTCCTCTTTTACAACCACCACCTTTTTGCAAAGCTCAAGAGCGTTGACGTGGACCTGTCTTTTTTCACTTTTTTTTCATTTAAGTCACTTTATTTTTAACCCACGATTAATTGATTCGAGCTATTATTTTTCTTCCTCAACTTAATTTTTTTCCTCAAAGTAAAAATTTGCACACTCTTGAAAGCGTATGAATTTGATAACGACGGGCGATTTTCGGGAGAGACGAAAAATTGATGAAGTGGTTGGTGAAATTTTTGGGGGTTAATTGCCTCGCCGGAATAATCCAAGCTTGCAGCCACTGGGAGAATAGGTGGAAGGGGTTGGGGCGGGGGTGGAGAGAGAAGGGGGTGCTCGTAGCAAACGACAGGACCGAGCGGTAACCCGCCGACCCGACCAACAACACTACTACGTTGCGACATACCAGAATCGAGGTGGTAGAGCTTGTGCAACCACCCAAGCGTGGGTGGTGTGTGGCTCTCAAGCTACAAATGGTTGCGGTACGAATTTACTGATGAAACAAACGGCCGCGACTCTTCGCTCGACTCCCCCAAGCCCCCGGGCAAGCTCCCCCACCCCGCACCCACCCCCGCACCGCGAACCCATCGCCCATGTGCGGTGCGACTATATGGGTTAACACTGACGGTGCACGAAGCTTACCCTACACCAAGAGCAACAGAGAGAAAGCGTCAGGATGCGACCGCACGTTGCGGAATGTCCCTAGTGCGAACACCTCGCGAAACCGCAGTGCACAACGCGTTAATTAAATCGGAAGTGATATGCGAAGTATGACTGTGGTTTAGCCGTTCGATTCCAACTGGTATCAATTGTGGCTGACATTATTATGTTTCTTTGCCGCGTTTTATATCGCCCCCCAATGTCCGCGTTGATTTTATCAACGACGCGTTTATGAAACGGTTAATTTTATATTTATAGTTCAAGGATGGACAAAAGCCGTCACTGGATATTCTGGAGCAGAATAATGTGATGCGGTGAATAGAAAAAAAAAGAAATTGAAAGTAGGGTAAAGGGTTAAAACCCTACAAGGGTCCACGGTCTGATGGGTACGGTGAATTAACGCTTTTCTTTACCATGGTAATGCATCATCGTATTTTGCTGGAATGCTATTATGTCGCGGCCAATGAATAAAGTGGTCGATGGAACTGTTTTCCATCACAGTGATGGTATGTCTGGGTTCAGAGACTTTTTTTTTTTTTTTTTTAAATCTCGTCAGAGGAATATATTGAAAATCAGGTCGCACGCATGACCGAAGCCCGGTCAGTTTCCTTGGGCAGAAAGTTCGCCGCGAAATCCACAGGATTACCTGATCATATTACCGACTAATTAATGTTCAACCTGCAGAAACAGCCTCGTCGTTATAACGATAACGCCCAATTAGAAGTGCTGACCTAACAAGCTGCAAACATGGAATCCTAATAGTCATAGGGCACGTTATACCGGTTTAAACGTCTACCACCGAGTGCCCGTTTAAGTGGATAACCGACGGACCATGAAGACATCATGTGGAACATATATCGTCCATGTGAGTTTCAGCTGACCTAACAACCTGCGAACAGTGAATAGACAAAATCATTAGAAACTCATCTCACGTCGATAACCACCAGAGCATGAACTCATCGAAGCTTTTTCATGGACATGGTTGCCAACTTTCACGCGTCCTCCTAAAAAATCCCACAGAATTTTTAAGGTCAACGCCCACCCGCGCCTTTGATGTGTAAATATGACTATCAATCTTTCGCATCATCGTCTCCCTAGATTCTTTTCTATGGGACTCGTTTCCCGGTTATCTTTGCCTTGGACTCTTTCACCGGTTGCCGAAGAAAAGCTGAGCGTCATTCCGAAGCCACGGAGTCTTTGAAAATGTGCCAAGCCACCCGGGTATGCTGAAGATGTGAAAAAAATGACTTACCGCCGGGCATTGAATGGATATATTGGGTCCATGGTGTCGATCTATCAAATGGCCGGCCAATGTGTGACGCCACACTGTGGAATATGTGGTGTATTATATTATAGTGTACGTACATGGCAGCACGGAAGGAGGATTGGGGGGGGGGGGGGGGGGGTGGAGCATGGGAGGCCGTGAAACAAGCCAATATCGTGGCTCAACGATATAGACGGGAGGGCGATTGCTCTTTCATCGAGGAGAGGCTACTATCCAACGTCACCACAGCGAGCTACACTATCCTACATGCGAGCCGAATGGCCATAGAAGCAACCCGGCCACATACAGGGCGGGCGACATCTCGAAAATTGATTGTTAATATCTACGAGAGTGTGCACGAGCATCGGCTGCGTCAGCGGCCAAATTTTTCTTGTTATTTTTGTTTTCCTTCCCGGAGTAAAAAAAAAAGTATTATTTATCCTGTGCAGGTTTCATTTTCGAAGCAGGTCATCGTGACGAAGCTCTCGCCCAGTTATCCACACGATTTATGGTGTTTTTGTACCTGTAGAACATTTTTCCACTTATCAAGTGAAGTGAAGGTGATGGAAAAGCTCATAATCGGAATTTTGGCTCTGTGACAATATTTGAATAGTAAATTGGTTGGACTGTCAATGGTAATTCATATTGTTGGGATTTTTTTTTTTTACGAAAAAAAAAAAAATTATTGTGAGCTTTTATTTTATGGCGTTTTTGAGGAATTCATATGGGATTGCTGAAAAAAGGATGTTGATAGTGTCAGGTCGAAATTTGTAGTCCTATGTGACAGTCTACTGTACACAAATTTTATTGCTTCTTTATTTCGCCCGGTTCCCTTGGGCTCCTCGTGTACATGTATATTTTCTACATATATTAGTGTATGTATTCTCCCGGCTGCTGTTACTTCCTCCAATTACCATGCCGGAACGCTTTCCCGGTTGAGCGTTTCATCGAAGCGTACGTCTACTCGGGGTAAGTCAAGCGTGTATTCCCTCTTAAAATATATGCGCCCCCACACACACACACACACACACACAGGATAAATTAAATTCAAAGCGGCAAGCTTGCGTAAACGCGAAAATAACGTTAGTATGCACTTTAATAGTCCTGAAGGATATGATTATTTAAGAAAATTCATTTCTTTAATCTCGTTTTTTTAATTAAAAATTTATTAATTCGTGCGGCGCGTTTATCACATTTACAATATATTCTCGATAATAAAAAATTCCTTAAAATCTGATTTCTATCAATGAAAAATTACTCAATATTAATTATCTATTTAATATATTATTTCACCAGTAAAATGATATTAAATGGAACGGGGATGTCAAATAATGACATATATATAAATGGTCCACGAGAAAAAAATAAATAAAAAATGTACACATTCCATACGTTCCCGGACATTATATAGGCGTAAAGCGAAAAATCTTGCGAGCCTCAATCGCGTGGGAGTTGCAGCACTCGTACTCGCACTCTTTTCGTTATTATGCGGAGCTTCGAAATATATTCTCATGTAGCGACGCTCTCTCGCACGATGGAGGTAGATTAAAATCCGCTTCCCCGACAACACCGTATGCTAGAGTGATTTTCTCTCGAGCATCCCATTCAGAAAGGCGGTAGAAGGAGCATCGCTCGAGTTCATCGTCGTAGACGATGTCGTTCTCTTCCTCATCGTCGCTATGCACAGCGAGACGTGATGAGGATTATACCAGACACATGCGAGAAATGAAATTCTCGAATATATCGAGGAGAAGACTTTTGCGGCCAACTTTTGGAATTTTATCAAGCCAAATTTAACGTTATCAATATAATTGATAAGCCTTTAAAACTCCAAAAGCAACTCGACCCAATAATCTCGTTTTGAGATTTTCACACTAAACTGGTTTAAAAAAAAACGTCTTAATTTTTTTCCAACGAAAATATCGAGATTTAAGTATACTTTCATACTGAAGAAGAATTCACGGGAATTTTTTTTTTTTTAATATCTATTTTCTTCAGGGCAAAGGAGAATTTCTTGCATTCGAGAAGATATATTGTAGGCAAAGTAGCGGAGGGAGTTAAAATTTCGGATTGAACTCCAATACCAAAAGCAACCGACGAACATGTCGTAAAAATAGGGTTTCGGCTTATCTGCCTCAAGGATCACCGCAATAACTTTCCGCGACACTCCCATATGTGCGATTCCGAGCGCTAGGAACTTGGACTTTAAATCTCTATGTGAATCCTAGGCGAAAAATTACTTCCCCCGGGATTTCTGCATACGCCCACAATTTTCGCTAAATTGGATCCTATGGGAAATTCCCATTTTCTGTACAGAATCACACAGATATATATATATTTTTTTTTTCATTGTGGCTCGAGTGGAACATCGACTTATCAGTGTCATCGTTCGATTAAGAGGATAAATAATTATTAAATACGCGAGCAACGTATTTGTTCATTTATTTTCATTATTGACAGTATTCAATTGAACTCTGCCTCAGGATACAAAGTCCAATACCGATCAATAATTGGAGATAAATTAATGTATTTGACAACATTTAATTAATTTGACGTGAAATTAAATATTGACACAGGGAACAAATTTTCTTCGAATGCTTTTCAATTATTGAGTGGATAACTGATAAACGATCATCTCTGCTCTTGCAAGATAATTGACAGTAATATAATAAAACCGCGTCAAGATTCCCATAACATTATCGTGCAGTTCACTTTGGTTAATATTTTTCCAGCGATTTATATTGTACTTTTGTAGAATTTCGAGATTCAACGTGATTGTCACGAGTGGGCGTTTCACATCCCGTTGAATAAAATGCAATAATAGAATTGAGTGGTGTGCCCAAGCAGCGCAGTACTCCCACATTAATAATAATAGCAGCCGGTCTACGCGTTAAACATCGAACCCATGTAATTCAACGAATGGTCGGCCAGTATTGAAGGGCAATCCACCTGAATCGTTGTATCACGCTCTGTTTATACAATTGGTACATTGAAAACATAATGTGCGCAAGGTACATTGCCAGTAACTTGCAATATGAGTGCATACGTAGCTGCGGCCGCAATGAGTTTTGTTGGGACAGGAACAATATTCGATAACGTGTAAATAAAAAAGAATTTTTATACCGAGAGCTCAATTGTGAAGCTGAAATTTAAATCCACTCGCATGAAGCCCTCGTGTGTAACATATTTCGATGATTTCTATTCGAATAATAAAAATTCTCTCGATTGTTTTATTATCAATACGATCAACTACAATCGGTGCGAATTAAAAAGAAAAAAATTGATGAATCCATAAAACGTTTACAGAGGATTATTTACGCTATTGTTGTGTGTTCCACGGAATAAAAATGTATCCAATTATCGGATTTTCCATTTGGAAATATTTTATTTGTTGGGAATAAAGTTTGGAGCGGTAAATACGGCCCGGGCCAGGCCCTGTCCAGGACCCGTTGCGCCCGACCAGGGCCTGACCAGGATCTGATTTCACCCTCAAATTCTCTATTAATTTTACCTGAAGTTTTCGAATTTCTTCTGAATGCGTAGAAAATTCATTCCAAGTCGACGATCAATGTCTAGTAATTATTTCGCGAGATCTTGTTGCTAATTACAAATTGTCGAGCTCCACATCGGTTCGAATTGGGCAAATGAAAATGGATTGATCCTTCTTTCATCAAACAGCCAAGTAGCACTGTCAATTAACCCTAGCCACGGATAATCCTACAAATCCGGCGCTCGCAGCGCTCATTATATGGGTTCCGACGATAATGGGGCGTGACGTAACCGCGTGAAGCATACAAGGGTACGCGAAACTGGACATACTCGAGCTTAAGCTCGATTTCACATCACCGTCACTCGGCCGCTGGCTGAAAATAATTTCAAAACCCTCCTGCTATCCAATGAATAACGACGGTAAACCGATAAGCTTTTTTGGGGATCTGATATCCGGAAGGGGGAGGGGAGGAGGATAATAATCAGCACTCGTTTTAAAGGTGCACTGCATACTTTCACGAATGTTCCCAAAAGATTTGCAAATACAAAATCTGTAGCGTTGTATTGGTCAACGAAAAATATTTAAAGCCAAAAAAAAAACAGAATGTATGCTTTGGTATCACACAGAACGAAATCAAAGTTGATTTAATTACATTTGTTGAAATTTACATAAATACCATGCGATGAACCGGAAGCCAATCAGGGAAGGTCAATAGCAGACGAGGACCGGTCGATCACCGAGCGACACGTTTTACCTTGCACTTCGTATTCGGTAATAAAAATGTCGAATGTTACAACCCTCAATTTGATTTTTATAAATGTAATTTTATATTTCACCCAAGTTCTGTAAATTCTGTAAATTTCTATATGTTACGATGAGTAAATTTTTGAGAGCTCAATAATTTAACGTTACATCCGATTTTAAGGCGAGTGCTTCAACTTTATTTCCCAACTACGAGCGAAACATAAATTCTCGATATCACGCATACGAGTGAGAGGAAGATAGAAGTAATTTTTGTAATCCGTACTTTTCTGAAACAGCATAAAGCAGAAAAATAAGAGGGAACGAGAAGTCCCTCTATTAAATTACCAAAGCGCACCGTTCGACGATTTTGCTTCACTAAGTAAAAGTGTTTCCGAGAAAAAAATTGAGCGAAAGCTTTGGAGTCGGGGAGTAAAAGAGAGAGAAAGACTCCGCTTGCTATGCAAGGTACAAATTATAAAGTCTAAGATATAAGTGGACTTTACAATGAAAAAATCGTGCGAATTTTAATGTTCCGATATCGATTATATTATTGATCCAATATTGGCCTCATGGTAATTAAACTGATAGCAATGCCATAGGCTTCGATAAAAGATGCACTTTCTGCCCAAAAAAAAACTGCTACGGATTTTTTTTATTTTATCATATAAATCGAATCACTTTTCTTCGTTGAAAAAAAATTTCTACAGGATTCCTTATTTTTTTCCTGTTACATAGAAGACCAATTTTGACACTTACTCGTAGAGAAATATTTTAAAAATATGAAAAATCAAAGAAGAACATTATTTTTTGCTTTACAGAATCACTGAAAATTGTGAGAGTATAAAAAATTAATATTTAATCGAAGGAAAAAGCATCTTCGATACATATTCCTGACGGAAGCTCATTTTCGGGCGGAACTTTGATATTTCCCGATGAAAGTTCCCTCGGTTGAGCCCTTCCGACTTATAGTATTTCGCACAAGAGTCCTGAGCATCCGTGAGGCCTCGGACAGCGCACGAACTCGCCGGTGGAAGAGTGCATGGGCACTGGTACCAGTGGTGGACGCATTAAAAAAACATGGAATTCGTAAGACCTCGAGCGTCCTGTTTTCTCATGAATAATAATCGCCCGACGCAATTAGCCTCCTCGCCCGACAGCAGAGCCTGCAAACTGCATTAACACTTTGCTTTCTTTTATCTTTCTCTCACGTTTTTTCCGCCTCCGTTTCTTCCTCCTTCTCTCATTCTTTACATACTTTCTGTTTGGTTCTCTCCAGCTCCGCGATTTACACGTCTCTGATTATCGCGAGAAGCTCTGCTTTTATTCACGTCAACGCAAATCTCTCCTTCCCTCCCTCCTCTCTCCCTCTCTCATTCTCTGTTGGTAAATTAGAAGACCGTCGGATTTCAACAACTCCACCTGAACAAGTAGAATTGGAAAAGATTTTTTTTTTTTTTTTTTTTTTCAATTTACTCACGATAAAAGTTAAAAGGGACATATGAAAATTGGGAAAACAAACAACGAAGAGGTCCAACAATTCACGGTGCGTTTGCACTTGTGATTAATCTATAATTCCTATTAATTATTCATGAATTGTTCATTAAGGGTCTGCGGCGGGAAATGTCAGCCCGAAAGGCGGTTAACAGATGATCGTGCTTCTTTTATCAAGTACGTGTCGGAAGTATTGAAAAAACCATCCATTCTAAAAAATTGGCTTCCTACTATTGTTAGGTTAAATTTGTTTTTTTGCTTTGGAACGCGAAGGTATCGATGGGAAATGGCTCTTTCTCTTTTTCAGAGAACAAAACCCACACACACACAGGAAATTCGCACTGTCACATGGGATCCCGAGGGAAGCACTCGCCCGTGCACACCATGACGTTCAGCGAAATGCATGAATCGCGTCTTTCACCCTGCGAACATTGCAAGTCCACCCCCTTTGGGCCACGAGCCCGTGCCCGATAATACAAATCGTGAATCACAATAAATACAATTGTACTTTGTCCGGAAGTTGGCCTGACATTTGTTTCCCATGATCCCCCGCGCGTCTGGCTACTTTATAACTCACGGGAAAATAGAAATGGCGAATTTTCCCGCGGACACCTTCGCACAGCGTTAGGCCACGAAATAAAAGTTTATAGAACAGAGTCGCGTATTCAGTTTCACCGGTTGGCCCATGAAGTTCGGAATATACATTTGCGCCGACGATATTACACGTTGCTTCGTCGTCTCTCTCCGTAATTTACGACTCGACCGTGGAACTTGCTTTAATCAAACTCAACCGTTCGCACAATTTTCCCAACACCGCTCAACATTATTTCGCGGAGTAAATTGATCGTGGAGCGTGTTTGCTCGATTCAGATGTTAGAGTGGCGAAGAAAAAACGTCAACGCGCAGACTGAACTCAGCATTTTCCAAGGACCCTCATCGACATCGACTCCAACTTGTTACTCGACTAATTAAATTGATCGACCAACCAGAATCCACCAATTTCTTCCTCGAATATCCATTGTGAAACTATTTTCGCCACTGTCGGCGTTTGAAACGAGGACAACCGCCGCTCGAGATTGCCGCGAAATCAATTACGCAGCTTCCGATTTCCATTCTCGCGTTTTAACGGCGCCTCGAAATTATCGCGATGACTGTAATGATTTACGGGCGTTTTTTTTTTCTTTCTTTCTTTTAGCCAACGCGGAAGTGTCGCGAAATGGTTCGACGGAATGGGATCGGCGAGAAATTGCGAAACAAATAAAAATCGCAGACACTTTGCGAAGGATCAAAAAAAAATTCATCGTGCATCTAGTTTTTCCCCAAATAATAATGAGCTTGCGAAAAATGCATTCGGTCTTTTCTCCCAATTGGAGGTCGAATTTCAAAAAGTCCCTTGTCAGAGCAAGGAACATAATCCCGGAGTTTAATGTTTCGGGGTTCGCGCGAGTTTGAGCCGAGCGTGAACGAAGGTACGTGGCGCGCAAAGGTGAAAAGTAAAAAAGCAAAAACCACGTACACGCACCTATACATTTTTTTGTGTGTATTTTAAAAAAAATACGATACCACTGCTTTGTCACGAAAAATACTTGATCGTATCCTCTTCCATGACGAAAGAAATTAAAAAAGTACCGTGCAACAATAAAAGCAAACGAAATGTTATTCGGAAAAAATGTAAAATGCATCCGAGTTAAAATAGGTAAATGTGTGAGGTGGGAAGCTCCGGTTCAATATTTGCTGGCTTTTGAAGGGACCCGATAAAATTAGATTGCTGTATTGTTCACTACGAAAGAAGAGGATTCGCCTCCCCGGAACGGACTATTTACAGTCAAAAGTACAAAGTAACTGCGATCGTAAAATGCAAAATTGCTTGACCCATAGTCCCTTTTTTTATGGAGGAAAAAGGAATAAAGCTCCCGACTGCAGCAGTGAGCTTAAGCGAGCGGTCTTTTACTTTCGTGCCGATAGAAAATGTGTCGAGATATACATACATGGCCGCACATACATATCGGAGAAAAGGGTGACGCGGGAAAGTACAGAATCGACCGGATGTACCATAAAAGCTTCGGTAGCAGGACCGATAAAAATCGGGTATTACGTGCTTGGAGAGCGCGTGCCACCGCACTACGATGATAATACATACAATGTGCGGCGTGGGTAACAGTGAATGTATAAAAGAGGGATTTCTGGGCATCGAGGAAGAAGAAGAAGAAAAAAACGAAAAGAAGCGAGCAAAAGTAGTGGAAATAGAATTGCACACGTACCTTGAACCCCGCACGTTTCGATCACCAGAAGTAAGCCAGGTAACAAGTGAAACAGCATTTTTCCACACCAATCACTTCACAAACGACGATCACACAATGGCCACCGATCGTTTAACGATCGTATCACCGGCTCTAGATCCAAAGGCTTCGCACTATAAAACGTAGATCAAACGTTGTGTTACAATATTCGATACGTAAAATCTACGTTGCATTCGTTCAAAATAACGTGCAGTCCGGAAAATTCTTTTGTTCACCAGCGCGACCACTTAACTTGATATTTCTCTCGCTGACAATTCCCTCGAATTCTCCTCGATCTTTCTCCGCCCGAGTGACTCGGAGGTTCCCTCTTTGCCCCTTATTCCCCGAGTTTCCTTTGCGTATACCCCGGCAAAAGATTTTCCAAGGAGCTCTTCCGGGCAGCCAGAAGGATCTCACAGTCAAGGAGATATATAGAGAGAGAGAGAGAGGCGGTGGTAGCGTTTCTTCAAATAAGATTGAGCCCCATTCGATGAAGCATGAACCGATCAAAAGTGTCGCGGCGCCTTTTACGACGACCTTGGCGACGAAAGGAGGTGAGAGCAAGGGAGAAAAGTGCCGGTGGCTTTGTCCGTGTGTGTGATTTTCTCAGAGTGTGCGTTCTGGGTGAGAAAGTGTGTGTACGTGTGCCAGTGTCTGGATAGGACGAAGAGACAAGGACCGCGGAGGATTCTGCTGGTCCCGCCGTCGCCACAGGCGCCTTTTCTCTCTATATCTCTGCTCACTCCCAGGCTATATCTCGATCACTGTGGATTCCCCAGACGATTTGATTAACCGCGACGCCCGCCAGCCTCTTCACACGTATTCCTCGTTCTCCTCCCTCCTCCTCCTCCTCCTCTTCTTCCTCCTTTACTATCGCTTTTCACCCGAGACTTATGCCGCCTTCACAGCCACTCGCACCTTCACATTCACACCCCGTTTATAAATAGTACACGTATCCCCGATACGATGATTCGGTTTGAATTTCATAAATCTCCGATTGATAAGAGACGAGGTCTACCTTGAACTTTTCTCGGTCTCTCGCGAGACGATTATCATAATCGGTATTTGAAAAATCGAGTGGCCCAACTTTTTGGCACCTGTATCGATCACCGGTATCCGGATCACTGAAACGATATCTCGTTTCGATGAAAACAAATTGATACTCGTAGGCAAGCCCTAGAACTGACGATCACGTCCGGGGCTCTCGGCGTGGACGGCGATCCAGGCTGCGTCACTTTTCGCATCACGCTTCACGCACTTGATCACGCACCGATCGGCCAATGACGTGGACGTTGCGGTATCCGATTGTTCCGCGGCGGTTATCACTTTGCACACGATAACGTCAATGTTCGTTTTCCACATCGTTGCAGTTGGCGCTAAGAGGAACAGGCGATAGGTGGGATAGTGTCTCGCGTGTTTCTTCGCCCACTGACCATCCAAGACTATTCATCATGGTCGATGCTTCCGGTCCTGGAGAACCTTCATGACTAACGCACACCTCGTATTTATTCGCCGCTTCAGAATGGACTTTCGAAGAAACTTTTCCAAACTAGGCCAAAGATATCGGTGAATCGATGATAGAACAAAATTCTATTATCACAAATTCTTTGGGATTATTTGTTTAATAAAATAATGTAAAAATGGTAATCGCACTCGGTTAAATTTTGAGGGAACTTTCGCGCATCTCGAGAGGCTCTCGGAACCGGAGAACACGATTTCAGCGGCAGGAGCAGCGCCGTCACGAGCAGACGTGCGACACGCGGCGCGTATGCGAGATAGCCGTGTCACTGCACGGCGCGAAATGATTGCGAGGGGCTTGTTTTCGGAATGGCGCCTGCGCCACGGTGAAGCTGCGTCGGGAACCGGCTGAGCCAACGGATCTGGCGCAGACCGCCTCGTTCGTGTCTCAAGTCGTGCCCGAGAACGACGACGACTACGAGCTCGCCGAGAAGCCTCCGCTGGAACTATAGTGTTGGTGGCGGTTCCAGTCGCACTGAGATCTGCTGGTGGTGGTGGCTACCACTCTCTGTTACACTCTCTGTTTTCGGTCAACCCCTAGATGTGCACACCGACTATCCCTCCCCCGCCACCCTTCATACCCGATGACCTAGTCCTTGCGTACCACTGTACACGCGGGTGACCCCCCCCCCCCCCCCCCATGACACCAAGAAAAGCTCCTTCTCTTTCGCTACCCCACCGAAATATCTTTCGGGTAAACATATATAGCACACCGCACGGTTCATTATGTAGGCTAAGGGTGCAGCGATTGGCACTTCGCAATTCCCACACTTTTCCCGAAGAAAGAGTGTGATGTCTTGAGAATTTTTTATTTTTTTTTTTTTTGGGCAGATGGAAGTCTCAGATTTTTATGAATTTTGGGTTTGGGTGAGTTTATTGGAAATTTTGAAAATTACTTATAATTATTGTGTTGCTGTTATTGGATTTTGCGAAAGATGAATTCTGCAAGCTCAATTGGAATTGAAAAAAAAAAATCGGTGGAAATTACGGTGGATGTACATGAGATTTTTAAAGAAAGCACGTTCTGCCATGAGATTTCGTTTTTGGTTGCCCCGAACCCCCATTAAAAGGAACTTTGTCGACAGATGACTGAGCGGATCAATAGGCAATAGGACTAAGATGACGGGGCGAATAGTCCGTTGATTTCTTCAGCGGTAATGCGTAAGTTTTGTTTGAGATTACGAGAGGGCGCACAGCGAACCGAGAACTTGGATTGAAATTCGAGCGAATGTTAAATCGGCTGTTGAAAATGGCATTTGAAAATTATTCAGCGAAAAGTTCGATAAAACCGGTGTTTCCGCACAGGCAATAACGAAATAATGATATATAGGCACTCGTATAAAAAAAATGTCGGTCATTCGCGGGATTTTATTATTCAAGTTGATGGAGACGAAAATTGCGTCTATTTCCAGACAGCAAATAGTTGCACTATTTTTCAATATTCCCGTGATAACTGCAAATAGAGTTGTAAAAAAATATTGTTTTTTTTTCATTGACTTCGTCTATTTTCTCTCGAATGTCGAATGGAAATGCAATATTTAACAAAAATTCTTGTGCACATGAGGCAATCGGTGTTTTCGTTAAAAATAACCGGAAATCCAGTGAGAATGTTGTCCAATCTGTTTTGTCTCCTGGCGAAATATTTTTATTGATCTCGACCGTAAATTCTATGTTTTTTTTTTTTTTTTTTTTTTTTTTTTTTTTTTGTGGCGAAGAAAAATAGTATCACTGTTAACGTTGATACACGTCACCGTTAATTCGTCATGTTGGGTTGACGTCCCGAAGACCGCGGAGAATGTGGCGAACGTGAACTTGAGTAAATTGTCGTCGTTTCGAAGAACATTTCATCCTCGGTGGAGATTGTCGTATGTCCCGACTCACTTATACTTCTCCTACGAAAGATAGCACTTTACCCAGACAACAAGCCCGGCGACAACGACAGAGACGACGACGACGACGACGACCACGAAGAGTGCGCATTAAAGAACGTGCACTCGAAAACTTCAAGGTGATTTGTAACGGTGGAAGGGTTCTTTTCGTCGTACTCACAGTTGCCGTTGAAACGTATACACTTTTAGTCGTTTCGCCGGTCCTTATACGACTTGTAATTTGATAATAGCGTGACAACACTCGTCCCACTTTGCGCTCTTCACCCCGTACCATTTCTGCACTTGTTTGTCTTGCCGGTAATAGATATCGCGGTATATCAAGAAAAAAAAAAATATATATATAAGGGATGAAGCTAAAATGTCTATTGACAGAGTGAGTGATAAAAAAAAATGTTACGGTGGTAAAAAGCTGCGTCAAAATATGCCTGTAGATTTTTGTTGGCCCAAAATGAATGGTTATTAAAAAATGAATTATTACACTTTTTTCATCTTGATTTATTAATTTTTTAAAAATTGTCAGGTTATATTTAATTCGCATGGCTGTGAAAACGTTAGAAACTTCACTGACAGTCTTATATGAAAATCCAATATAATTATTCTGGGGAGTAATAAGGTCCAAAGGTCACGTGTCCTTTCGAGTATCCTGCTCGTATTTCTCTCGGCGAGCCGATGTGGATGCCTACGCAAAATTGTCAAGCCGACGTATCCGAGCCCGTCGCACAATCACCGCTGCCAGCCGAGCTTTCGCTCGCTAATTGAATTTTTTTGTTGCGCTTTTGTTCCTTTCTGGTTACACAATCCATCTCGTTTTACACGACAGCCCGGGGTAATTTAACCCACGACGTGGGAGTTCAACTTTGGCTTTTATCGTCGATCGTTATTTCTCCTTTTAACAAATAATCAGGATTATATTTATAAGAAGAAGAAAAAACAAAACGTAACGAGTATTTCGTATCATCGAATTGCGATAATCTCAAGGTATCGTCATATTTTTCATCGTATCATTATTATCAATTTAAAATTAAAATAGTGACACTAAAAATGTTCCATGAAAGCTCACGTTGAAAACTAGAGTTTTTAAAAATAAATATATATATTCCCTTAAGCCATGTCCAGCTTTTGTCAGTTCATATCCCTCCAGCCTTTTTTCCGAAGCTTTTTATAATTGGAAAGAGTCTGTGACAAAAACATAGAGAGTCTATTAGTTTCGCGGCGATTCTGATTCGCTCGGTCACCCCTAACCTTCCCTGGTCATCCATCTCTAAATGTACGTACGTATATACCGAACGGCGAACGGATAGAGAGATAATGAATTCATATCGAATGCCACAATCCTTTGATCACCTTTTTTCGGGCAACAGCACGTAATCAAGCGAACGCCCACTGCCGGTTCAACCTTCATTTGCTGCACTGTCACCAAATCAGAGATCCAGACAGGAGCTTAACGATGCATATCGCTGTTCGAGGACATTCTCCTCTTCTAGTTACCCCGACCGCTTTCCCGGAGATATACGTCATTAGTTTCGATTCGTTTGCTTCGTCCACACAGCAAACACAATTCACCCTCACCTTATGCCTACCGATTGCGACCCTTACTCCGTCACAGACGAGTTATCGATAAATTAAGTGAGACTTTTAGTGGTGAATGAAAAAAAAATTTTTAAAAATTGCTTTACCGCACTATAGATAAACAGAAGTGCCAATAAATTTACAGATCAAGCCCTTATGATAACTGAACGAGGGGTCGATAAACTACAGACCTTTTATTTTTAATACAGGAGAAAACGCGGCGAGCTTTTGTCGTGCGTCCCGGAAGTTTTATTCGATTTCAAAAGCCCTTTTCGAAAATCGTATTGCACTTCGCAAACGGAAGAATCGGGCGGCATTATCATTGTATGTACAGAACCCATCTCTGCACGACTAGGTGCACATAGTTTGCTTCCGTACACACCCAGTCCGGTTATGATCAAGTTTTACACATTTTTCCGTTACAAAATTCCGCACAAATTTCGTTCGACACAAGCTCTCCTTGTTAGCGTCGAATTTTTGTCGTGGTAAATTGGTCGAATAAAATGAATTGATCAAATGAAATGCGATAGCCGGTGGTGGGCCAGCAATTTTTTTTTTTTCCGTGTACGTCACGATAAAGCTAATCAAGTAAAAATGGAGAAAGGGTTGTAAAAAGGGGGATTATGTGAAGGAGAGACTATCGAGAGACACGGGAGATGTCGTGGTGCGAGATTTTTTAGTAGAGTGCAGGCGAGAGGTCGTATAGAGGAGCCGTCGACGGGAGAAAGGCCACAAGCAGGCGCAACGTGGGGATCTGGGAAGCAACGAAGCAGCCAGTCAAGTCCACGACTCTGTGCTCAGCTTACAGTGACGGCAGATGGAATCTCGTCGAGCGCCATTGCCCAGAGCACTGTAAGTGAGGGCGCTAAACTCTCGTCACATTGCTCGTTCTTTACTGCCAGAAGCTCTTCCTTCTGGAAATAAGCTCGGGTTTTGCGCTGCGGTGTGTCCGGAAGATGAGCTCCGGCTTCGAACTTGGTACGTGGTAAGACAACAGCATGTTTTTTCCCCGCCCCGTACCCGAGGCTTTTACACCTTTTACCCTTGCAATAAAATCTCTCTAAAGCAGATGATACATTGTGAGGGATAAAGTAGCTTGCCGAGCATAATTTAACGTTAAGTGAAACAGCCTCTCGTCTCGTCACGTGTAATTAATCGCTCATTTATTTGTTTATTTAAACCCGGAGAAGCCAAGAGAAGGCAGCATCAATTAACGAGTATGTTCCCGGGGAGTAAGTCCCTTTTTTTTTTTTTTTTTTTTTCTTAGGAATTTTAATATCGAGCTGACAAAAATGTAGCTTATTCAAGATGAAACCTGAGTGGAATGCGTAAAAAAGGCTCATGATTTTTCTTTTTTTTTTCTCGAGCACAGGAGTTAAAAAAATGCACAGTTGGCGTTCTCCGTATAACCTGAAGAGCATTACTTGATAATCCGACGTCATGCCGGAGATAAATTGCATTGCAAGACGACCGACTTTATGCGCTTCAATTTCGAATAAGCACCGAATTTTCTTTCGGTGACCTCAAGTGCATTTATTTTTTTTTTTCGTCCCAATTACAATTTTCCGAAGATCATCGTTTTTTCCTCTGGACCATATTTCGTATGTCTTGCGGGTTTAATTTAATTGGAATTGAATGCACGCGTTAAGGAACCACGTGTGGTCCCACCGATGTCATCTATTTTCACTTCCTTCCTGTTGGTCGTACAATCGGAGATTTGTTGTCATAGCTTTGGACCTCTAGTCGCAGCATCCGTACGCGTCTTTCCTCAAATGGAGCTTTTGAAGTGGAGCATCCAAGCTGGACCGGAAGGGTTGAACATCGGTATTGACGTCCAGGGTGTTCGAAGCTTCCGCGACGTTTCACCTACGGTCGATTCCCAATGGTCCTTTCATGTATATGTATATGTATATATATATGACCTATATAAAAGCTGCATCTGGTGCAACGACAGCAGCAGCGGTCCCCTGTTTACGACTTCATTAGCTTTGATCCTGTCGATCTTCGTCTCCTGCGTCCTCACCAAGATTTGTAGTCTTCATCTCTCTCTCTCTCTCTCTCAGCTTCGCTAAAATCGGAGGTGTACTTCAAGGCCTTCACTTGTGCCTAAAATATTTTCATGGTGTATATATGTAAATATTGGAAAGTGCAATTAAAAGAATAACGTCTCAAAGATAACGAGAAGCGTTATGTACACCCAACATGAAATATATTATGTATTTTATGGTATAGCAAAATCCTCAAGCTCACCTGAGCAGAATATGAAAATTAAAAACAAGCGTTGCGTATAACGAGGTGAAAAAAAAAATCGTTGCTGAAATATGTCGGTGAAGTCTCAGATTTCGTGTTTTACCATTTTTCCTTTTCACTTAGACCGTTTAAACTAAAACAGCGGCAATATCAGAAGCCTTGGGCAATCAACTACTCGTTTAATTTTCCCCTTTCTTTCACCCGCAGTTCACGTGAGTAAATAACAGTCCGAGCGAGTCCTCGTTTTTTTTTTTTCGACGCAACTTCGTCGTTTTATTCGGTTCGTATGCGTTACTTAATAAGCAGTTTTTTGTCCACCTTCAGACCCCCCCCCCATGTGTCCGATATCATTTTGTCCCCCTTTCTTCCTGCAATTAGCACGCTTTAAACTTGTTATTTTTATTTTTCAAACAATGCCGAAAATATGTGCGGAGAAAAATGAAAATATCCTTAAGAGTGTATCCGTATATGCATATATCTACTTATATATAGTTTTATGCATACAATGGAGTATAAATATAATGTATAATGATATTAATGTCCAAAGTACACGGAACCGCAACATTCTCACGGGCCTCTCGGCATTCAAACACTTTTATAAAAATCCCCACCCTCGAGCTTAAATATGTGCATACATTTAAGCTCAGAAATGTATAAAATAATCTCACCTCGAGGCGTTTCCCTCGGCACACCGTAAAGACTATCCTATCGTGGACAAAAGTTTTTTATGTCTCCGACGTTGCTTCACGATGCACTACATATATATATATATAATATATGGATGTACCGAGAAAATATATAGTTATATGTCGATCAAAGGAGAAACAGAGAAGTGTGGCAACTCTGTGTACGCAGAGAGACTAGCTGAAGAGTCTCTCCTCTATTGAGAAGCTCAGGTGAGAAATTGCCGGTGCCACTATCTCTTTTGGTCGCCTCGTGAACCTTCAACCCTACCGAAGAAAACCTCGATCAGACCAGCGAACAATAAACTTTCTCTCTCGTGCCAGTTTTCTCGTGCACCCCCGCCCCCTCCCCCCACCCAGTGCGTCAAACTTTCGTGCACCTGATAGACATAAAGGGCGTTTGTGGTGCACTGCATCTCGTGCACCGCCACCCGACGAGAGAACTTATTTATCGCTGATGCATGTATACAAGAAATCTGCATACATATAACCTAACCCCGTTTCCCGTTTCCAGGATCTTTGTCTACAGTCGCTTGTACTTGCCCCCTCTTCGACGGGGAAAGATGTAATACTTGCGGAATTCTAATGGCTCGAAAGGGGGTCAGACTATAACGCTGGAAAAGGGAGAGAAAAAAGCATTTCTTGCTTCTTTCTCTTTGGAAAAATGGCTTCGAGTATTAAGGGGAAAGTTGCGGGGGAAAGCTTGGCGAACCGAGGAATGCATCGCATTATTTACTTTGACAAACTTTTTACGTCCGGGCTAGTTTCAGTTGAGCTTTTTTCTTGGTTTCTTTTTTTTGCAATTCGTGTAGTAAATTGATGTACAGAATTTTTATATGCCCTGGTATGGTCTTCACGACGTCAGAACCGATTTTTTGGGGGGGAATTGCGTGTTGGTTCACTCTGTCGTTATGACTTATGGTAATAAAATGGAATTACTTTCCATTTAGCAGTCAACACGAAACTTTCAAGATTTGTGGTTGAGCATCAGTCGATCAGCTTAAATACCATTTCCGGTTCTGGACGAACCAAGGAAGACACGTTTACCGGTCGCTGATACGATCCACCTTGCCATGTACTGCAAAACGGAAAATTCCACGCAGGAAACCTCGAAATTCACATCATGTCCTTGGATTGTCTCTTCAGCCAACCGAAGGTGAACCAGAAGCTCTTCCGGAATCTAGCGGAAGAGGGTAACGTCGAAAACGACGTTATCCCGAGCCTCGCGCCGTCGATAAGAGCTTTCTACCCTCCGTAGATGCGAATCAAAGGTAAACGTAGAATCCTACAACCTTCTTCAGCTTCTTTTGGAAATATCGTCACACGGCATCGCGACAATGACGGCGATGGATATGGAAAATTGGAACGGTGGTAAATGTAGATTCCTGTAGAATTAATTCGACCTTCCGAAGCAGCTGATGATGGAAGAGTCGAATTTCTCGACTGCAAAAATGGTAACTGTTGCGTCCTGCCTATTTAACAACCAAATGTCCAAATATCGATATCCACGATTAGCGATACCGAAGAAAATTCATTTTTAAACGGATTATCAATGATTTATCGATGCGTTTGAATCCCTGCGAAATTTAATAACCGGACGATGCAAAGTAGCTACTTGTTGCTCTCTGTTATCGCGATGGTCGAATGGACTATCAATCGGACGCATTGGCAAATTGGATTGCAGCAATATTTTGTGAAATTTCCTCGTTTTATCGACTTTACTGTCGAGCCCTTCATCGTCTCGCCTATTTTTGACTCGGCCGTGGAAGCTTAAGAAATAATTGCCCATGGACAAGCCGAAGAACCATTAGCGGTGACTACACACACGTACACACTTCCTGAAGACGTCGCAAAACCTGAGGACCCTTCGAGACTTCATTCGTAATCCTCACTAATTGGCAAAGAAAATAACATTTCGAGAGGAAAAAAAAAAAAGAGCTGAGCTTCCACTCGGAAAGCAAAGAGAGCAAATCGAGGAGCGACGCAGTCCCGCATTTGTACCGTAGCTTTGTACCATTCTCTTTCGTTGGAGGATCTTGCGCTTTTCCCGGGCAACCCCCCGTGAATCACGCCAGTGGAAAAATAGAGAAATGCAATTTTTAGCAGAGTCGTGCCTCGTCGAGGAACTCGATCGTGAGATACTTACCGCTCTTCCCTCGAAAAATGACAACACGAAGAATCGAAGTGTCCGGGAGCGGAGCTCCGACCATTACCGAAATGATTGCAATCGGATTAGCCATTAGTCATGTCTGCGAAGCCCTTTAAATTGCTATTTATTTTCTTCCAAATGAAGCCGATCGAAACAGACGATTCTCCAAATCCACGAGCAAAAGGACAGAAAAAGTGAAAATCCTCGTAAATCCGACGAATTACTTTGTCCATTCTCCGCGCTCCTTGAGTCTCCGTTTCCTCAAGCTCCGAAAAAATTGTTCCGTAATTACCATAATTACACTATTACGCGAGGAAAAAAAATGTCCAAAATTTTCTTCGCGTTCCTCGGACGCGCGGAAATATTTCCACGCGAAGTTTCTTAATGCTAAATATTATGTTACCGTTCACTTGTAAACTCGAAATTCAGTTTAACATTCAACTACAACGCGGATGCCTTTGGCAATTAAGCTTTTAATTAGTTTTGTAATTATCTCGTTTGTATGTATACCTCGGCAATAATAGTCGTGCTGAAGAGTTGTTAAATTTCGAGGAGACGGTAAAAGCATTGAAGATGAGATTAACATAACGCACTGGCAAATATCGTAAGATGAATTGAGTTGTTACGTATGTACGTAAGTAAAGGGTATGTATGGGATTAACAATTTTGGGAGAAGAAGAGGATCGAGGAGCGAGGGGAGGGCCTAGATCCGTCATTCGGTTTAATCGTTTCCTATGCACTTCGCTGTGCCCATTGTCGGGAGCGGGCTCTATAATAATTTAATGCCAGATATAATAAGTTACTCGCTGTCTGGCGGGTTGCCAGAGCTGCCCTATTCATCCCTCTATGAAAGCTGAAAAGCGCGGGGGCGCCTCTGTGCGCGCGGGAAACCGGTGCCTGGATCTGCTCCTGCTGTCTGACTGCTTGCCTACCTTCGCCCTGAGCCCATCACCCTATACACCCACCCTGACAACCCACCGCTGAACAGGCCAAGTGTTAACCTACGGAGTGTCTGTCTCTTGATTGGAGCGACGCGTTAAACGCCCGCGATCTTAATTGGTCACGCCTAATTGGAAAGACTATTACGGCTCCATTATGTCATTCCGTCCCTCTCTCAACGAGGCGCCTCGAAAAAAAAAAAAAGAAGAATCTATTGGAAATATTGCAATTCCCATCAATAATTACACTATCGATTTAAAAATTTACCACTCTTTCGTATTAACGAAAATTCAAGTGATCCATAATTCTCGACTATAATTCGGGATATTCGGGATAGCCGGTTTTATAGTGGAAATTAAACTTGACATGTTTCAAAGAATAAATTAGTCATCCAAGCAACGAGCAATCTTGTGGAAAGTTGGAGAGGAGGAAGAGCATGGGAATATGTAGAACTTGTCAGCTATAGCCGGTACGTAGTTGTTTGGAACTCATTCGAAAGTGGGAGCGTGCGGAGAGGATAGGGGGGGGGGTGGTAAAGAGGGTGGGCGGTGAGGCGAGAGTGTACGAGAGAAGCGGAAGAGAGAGAGAGAGAGCCGAAACGCGAAAGAGCGGTCGAGTATTACCACGAAATTCGTAATGTGTCGCAGGGCATAACACATTTTAATTACGGCTATTTAAATTCAATAATTTTACGGTAGTATTTTGCAACGGAGCGGCGAAGCCCGCGCAGCTGTTCAAGAAATTACCATACTAAACTTTATCACCAACATCTCGACAAAGACGTGCCAAGATGGCTCAACTAATTCCGAAGATAGAATAAAGTTTGAGAGTGAGAGAGGCGACGAGCTGTCTCCTCTCCCTCGCTCTTCTCATCATCCCCGCTTGACACCCCCGCCCACGCTCTCTTTCACTTCGACTCCGATAACTTGCGAGCAAATTAACGTCGTCATTACTATTGATAACGCCACGAGCGAGTTTCCCCGAGACAATAAGAATGTGGTTCCACGAGTGAAACCTCTCGTAATTCGCTTTATTATTAAGTTCCGATCGATATCCTATACCCATACTCGAACCTCGTACCATTATTCCCACTATATTAGGAAAATCCCTGGAGGTCCCCATGTAAAAAAAAAAAAAGAATTGGTCCAATGACATTCGACACAATCTGCGATAAATAATCTTCGAGGTTTTGATGATTTTCTCTCCTCGGGGATTCCCCGGACAATTATTATCATTATTATTCACAATAATTGAATAATAATAATAAATACCTGCGCACGATACTTTTTCCATGACGTAGCTTATCGATCCCGCAAAGCGTTGTAATCCATCGAAGCTCTTACCACAGTTTTCTTCTGTTTATCAGGTACCAAGAGCGATGCTCTTCAGGGTGGTAAATATATCGCCTCCCCTTTGCAACATTTCACAACACCTGGACTCGGGAGTGAGAGAGAAAGCATTTACCACGATACCGATCAATCTCCGATCGCGTAACAATTACCTCGACAAATCGGTATTCCTTGGGGCTGTTTTGATGATGACAGTGCTGCCAACCTAATGCCCTCGTGATAAGGGCCTTTGACGCTATCTATTTAACCATTAGCACGTAAACTATGAAATACTTGTTGTGTGGGTCTGCTTTCACCCAGAAGCAGCAACAATTGCCTCGTCTCGGGGCACGTCTCGTTATACACTATAATTGGGATGAATATTGAGAAGTTGGCAGAGAAGTTGTAAGTAAACTTGGACGCCTCGGGCGGTCGAGATGCTTGAGAGCAGAGACGTGTTGCGGACAGCTTTCCTCGCCGCTCCTCACCTCTTCCGACACTCGTTCGCTCCCTCGCCCTCCTCAACCGACTCCGTCTCCTACACCGGCTACATCGACCCCTCTTCTCATTCCATGCCCACCACCTTACTCTCCTACTACAACAACCTTTATCCCCCCACCCCCCATTCCACCCTGCATCCTTCCGGCCCCTTCTGCATGAAACTTTAACGATATTGCCAATAATCCGGAATTTTGTAGAAGCACCGCCCTCTACTTTTCATATAAATGTATCACCGCCCGGGAAGAAGAGGCATTGCTTTTTCTTTTTCCTCTTACGTCTCATTTTCTTTGAAATTAGTTTATGAATTTGTATATTCCGGTGCATTGGGTTAAGCGAGGTTATTTTTTGACACTGCGATCGGTTAAGGGGAAATTAGGAATTGATTTTTTTTTAAATGAATTTATCGTCGGCCGACTATCAAAGACTTTTCCACTTGACGTTTCGGCAGAACAATGATTTTCTTTTTTGTAAAATTTTCGTGGTGATTGATCGAAAAAATTGATATTCGTGCATTGCTCGGGGAGAAAATCGAATAAATGAAAAAAAATGTAGGGGTACATGGTCCTCCAAGCTGACACGCGGTACATGGGCGCACAGCAGCCACTGGTACCACTGGACGAGCCTCCGAGACGCGGTACTCCGTTCGCCCTTCTGTTTTCATCCAATATTTCGTCGGGGGTTCGTAAAACTTTGGCCCAACTAACATTGTGTGCGTAGGGAAGCTCAAAGTTTTTACATGTCGAGTCGCAATTGGTTTCCCCACCCCGCGCCCCCCCTTTCCTTTGCCTCTCCGAATATTTTCTGTCCCGGACTGACTTGCAGTTTGTCCCATCACCGTAAATATGCTTTGAAGCCGCGTAGAATGAATATCTCGCTGTAACAACTCAATAATAAGCGCGGCAAAAAAACCCGCGAGGTTTTTCATGGCCCCACGAATTCCAGGGAGCGCTATTTTGTCGGTATTTTTATTCCTCCCGACACCCGAGACTAATTGGCAGAAGTAATGTCATTCGCTGATTGATGCCACATCGATATCACGTGTGTTCACATGTTTTTCACTTTTATTTTTATCATCATCAAATTACTTTTTCCCACCGATATATTTATAAATCGACAACCTTTTTTCTGTCAATTGTTTCCCGTACTTAAATATATTCAAAAATGTATGACAATAGTTTGAATAAAATATGAAACTCACAAATGTATTTGAATCGATTTCGAAATGTCTAACGAATTATTATCAAATTATTATGTATAACGAAATATATTATCGAATTACATTTTCCCACCGATATATTTATAAATCGACAAGGTACTTAAATATATTAAAAAATGTATAACTTTAATAACCTCAAAAAGTGATGTTGGTATATCCGTTTTCAAGCGCGGAATATGAGAAGGCTAAGGAAAGGAAGAGGATTAATTGGGAACGTGTGGTATACCAATAATACGAGTCGATGGTTTTGCAACATCAGGCACACGGATTTCACAGAGTCCGTTTAATTGTTTGGGATCGCGGAGGACTGTGCGGCTTACGCTTTGCCGGATTCGTTGACGTTCATCTGATATGTAACTCTCGACAGTGGTTTGGCCCTAATATCCTCGAACTGTTTAGGCTCGCTCGGTCTTGGTCTCTCCTCGGTGCCTTCGCTAATTGGCTCACGCTCTGCGAAACGATCCTCTTTAGTATGTACACTACATAACACCGATAGAGCCGACACAGGGAGCGTACATATAGGTAAACGGTGGATAATAAGTCACTTACACGGATTCTGGACCCGGGGGTTGGCCCTACGCCAGTTCTATTCGCGCTTCGGTTGTTCCGATCTATTCTATACCGTACACGTCACACGCATGACGCTCTTAACTAAATTATGGACAAAGTAGTCCGATTCCCGGCCACGACTAAAGGGGCATTCACAAAGTTCGTGGATTATCCTCTACGAGAATATACCTTACACCCAATGTTAGCGCACTACTCCGATAATGCTCGCGTTCCGTTTTACTGTCACCCACAATCGAGTCTCTCGTCTCACTAAAACGCTAAACATTGCATTTAGATTGCTCGCTGAAAAGAACGAACATGGGGGAAAAAAAAAAAAAACGAAGAGTCGCTGGGAATTCAGAAGTATTTTTTTTTATTTTTCGTAAATGGTAGTCAATTTATGAATATATTTTGCAACTTGTAATACGATTTACGATAGTAATGAGCGCATCAGCGACCAGAAAATTAATTACTTGAAAATGTTCAATCGCGAGAGTTAGACTTTAATTGATCGGTGACTTCGGGCTTGGAAACGAGGGCTTCAACAGTCGACGAAACCACGGGAGTGCATAGAATTCGCTACCTCGACGAGATACCTAATAAAGAGTGACGTGCGTGTAACGAGATCCGATCATTTCCGTCAAAAGGATATTTGCGAGTATAATTCGAGATTTGGGACGGTTCGACGTAGATTTCATGATTACGGATCCACGCTGCTCAATTAGCCAATCTCCACGAATGCTAGTTCTACCGAAACAACAAAAATAATCGTAACCGCCGTAGAGCCCGGTCACATGGATTCCATTTGCCGGCGGATGGATTATTACCCCGTGGTTATCATTATTGTGATTACAAATGGAAATGCACTTTGCCTGTGCTTGCAAGTTTCTCAATATTGAGCAAACCTCAATCCGATGTAGTTATTTAATAAAAGACAGAGCATTTCGTAAAAATCATATTTCAGTTGCCATTTATTTATTTTTTCGTGGCAAAAAAAAAATTTTAATGCTTTTCTTCAATAGGGAAATTTTCATTTTCTGTACTTAGTGAAGTTCCACGAAAAAAAAAAATTGTTAACGCGCATGAAAGGCTTTCATAATATTTCCACATTACGCGAGCTTTCTGCCGTTTGGGATTACGTTTTCGCAATGTCGAAAATATAATCTTTCCGTGAAATAAAAATTATCCGTAGCGGGTGAAAATAAAATCGGAAAGTAGAGCAGTAACGAATATATGTTTGAAAAAAGAAAAATTTCCGAAATACTAAGAATTACAGGCGTGTACCGCTCCAAAGATGGAAACTGACTGGTGCTCGGAAAAAAAAGGAAAAGAAAGAGAAAATACTTTGTCCTGTGAATGCGTACGGAATATTAAAGGTAAGCTCTACGCATTGGAGTTTTTGCTGTTTCTGACGGTGAGTATTTCGATCACCGATTCATTTAGTCAGTAGATGTCCACTAACGTCCGAAGGTACTTGTTTATTTTTTCACACGCTCGACTAAAAAGCTTTTCAGCGAGAAAGGGGAATACGAATGGCGAAATAGAAGAGCCGTGGATGGGAGAGAGGAAAATACGCGTCAATTAAACTACTGGTCTACGCCGTGCTCACGAGTATTTCCGCTGTTCACATGTGAAAGGCTGCAAATGAGAGAAAATTGAATCCTCGTCTCGCGGACATTCTAAAGAAGCATTATCGAGTGTGCAGTCGGAACGGTGCACACCTCCCGTAAGTCGCTAATGGACTGACCATCTGGTATGCGTTAGGTTTGTACGGAACCTCCGAATAATACGGAAATTCTCCCACTTGTACGCCCGAAAAAAAAAAAAAAAAAAAAAAAGCTCCACTACAAATTCGATCAAAATAATAGACACTAAGAATAAAGTAAATTCTATATACAAATTCGATGTGAAATTTTACATCGTAATTACACATTAAATTTAATTAATATAAATATTTACTGTCTTTTCGAAAAATGTATTCGCACCTCCGCGTGAAACAACAGCTGGATAATCCAGTTTAATTAATTTCTATTTTTTCCCATACATTATCCATAATTAATCCTAATAAGTTTTTCCCAGGGAGTATTGTAAAATCAATTCTGCGAAAATTCTGCAAAGTGTCACACGCGTTACTCCGCCGCCCCCCGGTACCGTGTGACAAGCTTTTAATAGCCTGTTGTGTAAAATGTTAACCCTTCTCGTACGGTTGACGCGTAAACGCGTCGTCATACGAATCCTGTTCATCCGGGCGAGTAACGCGTAAACGCCTCATGACCGCGGTGCATTTTTATAGTCACTATAACTGAACAAATTTTCCCGCGTTAAAATAACAAAATAACAATTCCACTTGAATGGTAAAAGCTTATGATATCAAGACTGTAATTTGTACCATGAATTTTTTTTTTTTTAGATAAACCAAATGAGAGAAAATAAAGTCAATGAAAACCACACTTTTATTCACCCACAAATCGATAAAAAAAGGATGTAAAAAATCGAAAAAATTCCGTACTTAGCCATTCATTGCACAATTCACAATAACCCTTATCTCGTATTTTTCCAATGTCCGGTTTAAAAGCTACCGCTGTTTAAATATGAAATTTTTAAGGGGTATTTTCCCCGGTCGCCGAATTCACCCACGATTGTATTCAAAGGGTTGAACAAGGACCCAATGGGCAAACGTTATTGGTAATTATACTTTTCTGCATTGACTTTATGGTTTTCAATGAAAATAGTCGCTATTATCGTCAATAAAACGTTTCTCCGGTATTACGTCCGTCGTAAATATTGTCTAATTAATCCGAAACCACATGGGACCGCACATCCGCATGGACGGTATTTATCGATGATTTTGGAAACACGCGGAGTGTTCGGTCTGTAAATAGGCCCACTACAAATTTCTTCTATCCAATGGTTAACGATAAACGGCCATTAAAATAACGGCGGAAGCTTTGTATCGCTAAACATTGTGAAATAATCAGGACCAACGGAAGATTACCTTCATCATGGCCTCTTGTTTCAACCCTTTTTCAAAACACTTCACATCATTCACGTACAAGCTCTTGTCCAAAGAGCGATAAATCATTTTTCACGCACTGGTTACATTTAAAGTCACAATGCGCTTTTGGTTCTTCCGAATATTCCGAATAAATTACGCGCGATAATATATATATCTGTATAATAACCGGAAGTAGATTCAACGGGAGCTCGGAAATCTGGCGGGAAATCTGTCCAATTTTGTTTAAATAATCGGCGTATGTAGATATAAGAGTAAATCCTGGTAGTCATAGCCAACAGCCGTTGTTCGAATCGCCTCTATAAGTCTTACTAGATATTCCGGTCATGCGCGACCGCAAGTACCGTACCAAACGGTGTCGCGGCCAAAAAGTCTCTCTCGCGGGCTATGTGAAGCATTTCAATAATTTTTCACGCTCGATAATTTTGCCGTTTGAGGATATATATGCGTTTTCGAGGAGGAGGGCTTAAAAGCTCCGCGTCCAGAGGAGCTTCCACGTCGATAATAATGTCGCACGCTCGGATGGTGAATGACGCGGTGGGCCAACTTGGAGGACACGGCGTTTGCGAGGACTTGCAAAAGGGCAACACTCGCTCTTTGACGGCTAACGAGGTCCCCGCATCCGGAGTTGTCGGGCGATGTCCAAGAGTTTCGTACCGGTCCACGTCTATATACACTCTCGATGTGTGCTATATATCACGTGACTCAAGTTTCGCCGGATAAGACGCTGCACCAGCGAACTTTGACAGCTAACGAGTCGCGCGGCTCTCGAGTTACTTGTTCTCCTCGAATCGGACAACGTCAATCACCCGGAAACGGATTTTCAAGGCCACTCCCACAAAAATTCCTGTTTTCTTCACGATCTTTCCAACATCCTCGCTGGTTTTTCACGAAATATCCTTGATTTTTTTTGTTTTTTTTCGCTAACTGACAAAAGGTCACCTGCGATTTTGACATTGTTTTAATAAATTGTTTAAATCGCATTTAATTCGCTGTGGGGATTGGGCGCGTTACAGAGTCGATCTCGAGTCGCGGGTGCAACCGACTTCCGGTGACTAGCGAATCGCATTCGCCTCCGAACATAGCCCGGAGCGCAAAATAAATCTGCAGAAAACCTATGTCAATACCGTTCGTATTAGGTTCGGTTCATGATGCCGAAGCTAATCGCGTTTCTGAGAAAACGTACGCCGTGGGACGGCGGGCGTACCGCGAGCCTCCATCGATCGGGAATATTTTTATTTTCGGTGAAACCGCGGCAGCGAGACCCCGACTGTCGACCCAACGATTTTCCGGCTTAGCGGCAAGTACGTTAGCCACTGAACCACTTTAATGTCCAAAAGCTCTAGCAAATTTAACCTAACATTTCATTAAAAAAATTCAACAACAAAAAATGTCAAATTACCGAAAATAATTTTTACCAGCTAACGTCACTTAAAGTAAAACTGCACTTAGAACACATAATAAAAAAAAACCTAACCCCAGCGTTACCTATCTCGTCATTTTCACCCCATAAAAAGTGTATCAACATGAACCCAAAAACCCATAAAAGCGCCCACCGGATATGTCGACACGGTGAAAAATGTTCAAAAGTGTGTGCACCCGGCGTGTGTTAAAAATCAGAGTGCGAAAGAAGCAAAACAAAAAAAAAAGATTCTCCGCTCTTAAATGTCCCGTGTCTTTGATTAGCGGCACGTGACGAGTAGAGAGGATCGACAGCTTGCCGTGTGATCATCGCGTCCCAGCGAAATAGTATTTGCCACAAGTTTATCTTACTATCCGAGTCAGCGGTTAAATTAGTGAGAGGAGATCGGTCGTTACAGGGAACCGTGGTAGGGCCGTGCGTGAAGGTTGCGCGCAGAGGTCACTGCGGACGAGGTTGTGTTGTTGTCGTAGCTCGCAGCACTCCCACTGCAGCGACTGTCCAGTGTCCCGCGGCGGTTGTCCCGAATCTCCCTATTCGCTCTCGATGCTCGTCCAGAGGATGGGCCGTCCCCGCGTCTGTAATTATCCGTCCTACCGTGCCGCGTAATTTTCTTTAATCACAGAACGAGTGGCGACCACCGGTCTACTCACTTTGACCGTGTTACCCCGAAGGATACTACAGAGAATGGTTTGAATGGGCGGTTCAGTTGGGCTGTCAAAAGGGAGAGAGCGAACTGCTCGGTCTCCTTTGGTTATATATATGTCCTTGATACTGTGTCTATATATATATATATGTATACAAGCGCCTCGATACTCCCCCGCGCTCGCACAGCCAACCTCGAGTTCTTAGCATCCCCTAAATGCGAAATACTCTCGAGTACCGCGGCGAAACTTCACCGGTACGCAGCGATAGAGCGAGCTTGTTTCGAGGCTTTTCCAACTATACGCGCCGCTAGTGGGTCTGTCGCTGCGGCGAGGACACCGAGCGTCCTCAACTGCGAGTAACATCGACGTTGGCTACTGTTCGCAACGCGCGGCGGGTGAGGGGGAGGCTAACTGCACTCGAAGAATGGCCAGCGGCCAAACAAGTTGGCCACGGAATTGGTTCAATGAAAACGTGAACGATGGATTGTTTTTTTTTTCTTCCGAATTATTTATATGGAAATTAAAAATCCATGGTAATTGCTGTAATAGGAATAATTCGCTTGTGAGGCATCGTAAATTGAAATGGTTGTCAGGGATTAGTACATGAGTGGTGTCTAGCTCATTTCCGAAAACGATTTCCGGGCGCGGCGCATCCAATCGAAATACTGTAATGCGATGATGTCTACATACCCATGGCCGCTGTCTGCACCCTCTTCGTGGCTTCGAAGTCCCCTTGATCGATGAGCCCAGACGGATCAAGACGAGGATCAAAAGTTTATGCACTCGGATTCTACAGAATCCATTTCACACTTTTTTTTTTCACACGCACATTCACACACTCACTTCACTATGGTATAGTTGCACTCGAGATGAAATGAACTTTGCGAAAAAAAAAATTACTTTCCCCACTGCAATATGCTTGAAATCTGAGCAGAACTAAACGCTTCTATATGATCTTGTAAACATTAACAATGACGCGCGTTAGGAAATGTTAGGCACATATTTTGGTTTGCATAAAGTGTAGGAACATAGCGAATGGAAAATTGAGCAACGTGGAAGTGATGTTTAAATTTGGAATTACGGTAAGTTCCAGAGCACGCGTTGCACTTCGCTAAGATTACATAACCTAATTACAGTAAACGCGAAATCCGTGCGGACCTAAACGCTTTTTCATTACGCTCCACCACGCGAATTGATGCACCGTAGCTCAGTATAACGTTGCATAACGCTGGCTTGTATACACCGGTCACTTACGTTGTTTATGCGCCATATACTTTTAATTCACGACGCCGGGAGAGCGCGAGAGTGAGTGAGAGAGCGATATAAACATCACGCTCCCTCTGTCGGTTTGATGGGTTGATGCGCCATCGTCGGTACAGTCAGGTTAATTAAGTGCCAGGATTAAAAAAATTGTTTTTACACCTTTTATGGGAAACCAGTGAAAAAAAAAATGGCGGTAAATCTGAATTAGAGAGATCTTGCGAAATGTAGAAAAAAAAGGTAAAGCATTGAATTTGCAAAAAAGTTACTGCAATTACCGATAAATCGTATTATTCGCATTTTTTTTTCGGAAGTTAAATTTGTGACCTGACTGTACCGTCGATGTCCCTCCTTGAAGAGAGGAAAATGCTGTTATCGGAACACATATGAGTGCGATTGCTGTTTTATTGTTCCTCCCGCTAAAATACGCCTAACGTAAACAAAGGAATCGGCCGATCGTCGGTTCTCTTTGCGTTTACTTCGCGTCGTGCTATATCGCGTCTATGAACGGCGTCCCTTTGATCAGCGGTATAAGCAATCGAGAGAGAGAGAGAGAGAGAGAGAGAGAGAGAGAGAGAGAGAGAAAAAAGTGTATCGTAGGTGCAGGCCCAATGAAAATACCACAGAATCCGGCGGCCATCTTGGACATCGAACCGCACGAGCGGACATTACGATTTTCTATTACCCGCGATGCTCGTTACAATTAATTATGCAGTGCAGCGAGTGTTTATTCGGCGAAGTGTCTTATACATTTATGCATTGAACCGAAGGGCATCGATAGCTTCTGTTTCTTCTTTCTTTTCTTTTGACTCGAGTACAAATATTGCCGAAGTTCATTCATCGACGTTAACATTATTGCAACAAGTATTTTTTTTTTCCATTTACATATTTTCAAGAATATTCTTCAATCGAACGTTGCGCAATACCGATTAATTGTTCTGCATTACCGAAAATCACGTGATTTGCAAACTTACAATGAAAAAGACCAAAGAAACAAGGATAATTTACCGAAACGATTTTCCACGCGTCCGGTAAGGGGAGAGAGGGATTATCGAATCTCGTCGGAAAGTCCTGCTCGCGTGGGTTTGGAGGGAGCTGTGGAAGAAGCCCCCGTTAATTAACACTCACTCCGGCTATCACGATATAAACCGGCGAGAGGCACTGTAAAGATAAGAGCCCGAAGCGGACGACGAGCCGAGAGGGGTATGAGGACGGGAAGCGCCGCACGCGTTTCGCCTGCTCGCTCTGGCGGCTAAACGCACGAAGTAAGTACGACAGGCTGCCCGAGAGTGGCGCGACTGTCGCAGAACGAGGCTCACGCGATGGCCAGCACCTTGTTGCCCAGTCCTCCATATCCTCAGCGCAGTCAGCAGTCCTCGCTCGAGATGCCGCTTGTTGTTGTTATCTCGGGTGCTGTTTCCTGGTAATTGTCTTCCTCCCTCTTAGCATCGCCCGAGCTTCACAGATGTCTGTTATCTAGTGAATAATTCAATAACCGGGAGGCAGTAGTCGAGAGAGAGAGAGAGAGAGAGAGAATCCAATGGGCGAGTGAAATTTCACGACGCCACTCTAAAATTCCCACCAACGAGAAAGCTACGATCGTAAGAAAAAACAACAGCAGCAGCAGCAGCAGCAACAAAACAATAGAAAGGAGAGAAGCTACGAGATTACAACTTGGGATGACACGAAAGGAATCAAAGGGCTGCAAAAGGGCCAAGTAGAGAAGGGTAAATGAGAAAACGGCGGGAGACGAGGTAAGACGCGAGAGTGAATGAGAAACGGCAGATGGAAATGTCTCTGAGGGAATGCGATGCCTCGGCTCGCGCTCACCGCCGACAACATTCGGGAGTTCGTCAAACTCGGTAGCGACGGATAAACCGAGAGAAACGCCCGTGGTTTCGCGAGTTAACCGGGCTTTGAAGTCCCGCAAGATAAATCGGCCCGTAATAACGTTCGAGTCGACTCGACTAGACGCTATGCTGCTTCTTCCCTCTATGCACACAGCGTCTTCTCGACGTTACGTCAGCCGAACGTGACCGAATAGTAATAGAGATAAACCCTCCGACTCGGTGCACTCAATATTTGTATTCGCGTTATTGCGATAATAAATTAATATCAATTCAACGACCTTTTATTGAGTACCTTCACTTCAAGGTCCTCGTAGAGTTGTAATCAAATATTAATATTTGTAATGCTATTGAGGCAATTTTTATGTTTATTTTTTATTCGTACCGCGATTGGTTGCCATGAAAGTCATCGTAAACAACGCGTTAAGTTTAGTATCAAATCTGATATGAAAAACGGGCACTATAAATACGATATGGTTTTTACTCTGTACAGGAATCCCATGGGATCCCTCGGCTCGCTTCGCGAAGGGTTCTTCGGATACACGCGTGTATTGCCCAGTCGACACGTAATAATCCGACGTTACGATACTCGATCAGAGAAATATCCCGGAGGCCTATTGCAGCGGTTTTATTTGCGCGCTCTGATTGGCTGCCCAAAGAGTACCCATAACACGTTCGGTTGAGTGTTAAATGGGACGTTAGATTGGGTTAAGGGTGCCGCAAACACCTCAAGTAAATTTGTGCTGAGAAAGCATCGCTACCACCAACGTTTACGCATGCACTTACCGAATACACGTTGGCAATGAAAATTACTATTCGATTAGAATTTTAGTACTTCGTGTAAAGACGGAAGAAATTTAAAAAAATCTATATATATAACATTGATATATTGTTTGAAATAATTTAAACACAAAACGTCAGACTTAAAAATTTTTCATTTATTTTCCATTCTATAGATTTTATTGAAATGAATCCGCTACGCGTCGAATGCCCTGTAGAAATTGAATAAAAGAACGTCCCTTGTGCAGTATCGTTAATGCCTCTTTGTCGTTGTTGCAGTATCTGCTGAGAACGAAGTTACGCCAGCGTGGAGAGTGGCCAGCCGTGAGTCTCGCGAAGCGCGAAGCGAAGCCAGCCAAAAAGGGGGCATCGTTCGTTATTGCATCGGGCAGAGGAAGCAACGGGGATGGTATCGAGTCCGAGCGGTCCACGTGCTCTTCTATCGGTGAGGCTATCGCACTGCGGGGAGCCGATAGCGCGAAAAGGACGACCACGAATGAGAGAAAAAGAAGAAGAAGAAAAAAAAAGAACCGTAAGAACGAGGGTGGAAGAAAAGAGGAGCTAGCATAAGTCGAGCGCGCGGTGTCCCACGTACTAAGTCTTTGAATCGTTGACATTCATCATATCGCCGGTGCTGACTAGGTCGAATAGCGCAATCGACTCTCTTCGCTTTCTTCTATCCGTTCGCTCGTTCTTCTTTTTTCAATCCATTAGAGCGAAATTGCAAAAAGAATCTCCGGAGTATCGGTAGTGGCACAACTTTATAGCGAGGGCGACCGGGGAAAGATGGAACGCTCGTAGTTTGCCTTTTGCAAAGAAATTGTATTTGTCCTTTTATTTATTCCTCCTCGTTTTTTTTTTTTTTTTTACATTTCTAATTTATTGCTGTTGACAAGCTTTTTGAGGATGTTTTGTGGGGAATATTGTCAACGTGAAAGTAGACAAAAGGAGAAAGCTGAGGGTAGACACAGCGAAAGATACTCCAGAGATGTTTAAATGTATATTTGTGCATATATTAACTACCATAGGGTCTTTCAGATCCAAAACAGTTTATTACTTCGAGGCTACCTCACTCCTCTCTCTCTCTCTCTCTCTCTCTCTCTCGAGTATTTCACTTTACTCACCCTTCTTCGGTATCGCGAGTGCGCGCTTCCTCTCGGAAGAAGGGAGAGTCACGGATCCCCGCTGTAATACTTTACAAAGTAAGGTGACACAAATTGGAGATTAGTCAGACTGAAATTAATAGGACGTTCCCTGACAGCGAAACGCTAAGATCCACCTGCGCACCGCCATTCTCGTCTTCAGATATAGTAGCTTCTTCTGGAGAACCTCGACGTGCTTTATTAACAAATTATGTTGACAGTCGGATATTTAAATATTTTACTTATCAACCTGCCGGCTTCTCTTTATCTCTGCTTTGTCATGACTATTTGGCAAAAATTGTGGACGGAAAGAGAATTCCCCTGATAAGTAATCCTCCCAAAGATGATTTTCCGGTGGTGCCAGTTTTTTCCAGGGCTAGTATTTCTGGGATTCGTTAAAACAGTGGCCGAGTTGGCGGACAATCCCTCATATGCAGGGACCAATTAGTCATTCAAATAATTTACAGCGACGTTGCTAACTTCTATGCCATACAGTCCTCGAAGCCAATCAGTCCATTCTCACATCCCGTCGATTCTCTATTTAATCTCGAAGTCGATGGTGAGTCATTCAATTCCGCGCAAGTTCGTAGAATACGTGACTCGTCGTCACCGAGGAAGTTTCAAAGCCATCGATAACGAATACAAAAAGTTGGCTCGTCGTCAGTGGGTCTGTTAATTCTGCTCCCAATTATACGTATTTAAAATATTTGAAACACCAAAATCTATGCAATATTTTACCTTGATAAAAACAACACCACAGGGTGAGCCCAAAAAGAGAAATTTCTTCACGGTCGAAATTTCCCTTTTGTCGCCAAGTTCATCGCGGGCAATTCTTTTTCCTTATCTTGTACTTGTCGCAAAGTTTAGCTTGCACCGCTCGACCAAATTCGTTGTACACGGTCCAATCTCCTTTGTAGGAAAACTTGTATGTCCTCCGAAGAAGTTGCAGGAAGTTGTAAAATTCACCATATCTTTTTGGCAAAATCGTCAAAGTGAAAATTTTTGTATACGGCAAGAGTCTTCCTACAAAGAGGATTGAACTTCACACAACCAATTTAGTTCTGCAGTGCAAGCTGAACCTTGCGGAAAGTGAACAATAGAGAAAATATCGTTATCAGCAAACTTGGATACAATCAACAAAATTCCACTTATGAAAACGTGTAACTTTTTAATTTGCAATTATTCTGGTGAACTATAAAGAAAAAAATTATTTTCAGGTCCAATTGCGCAGGGGCTAAAATGGAGCTCAAGGACGTCAGGAAACCGGTAACCGTGAAATGTCACGATCTAGCCAAGTGAGATATAACGCGATGTAACATCGGATGCTCCCTCGTATAGCAGCTTGGCTGCGCCACCGCTGGAAGCACTATTTCACAACGACCCACGTATACCAGTCTTGTGTATACATAGTACATTCGTGGTTCTGATACCGAGTCTAGGAAGGTTAGCGAGGGCGAGAGAGGAGCTAGAACGCTCACGTCTGATTAACGATGGCCATTGGACACGTAACGCTCGGTACCCCATTGTCTGCCAGCCAGCGCCGATGACTCCTTCTCGATCATCTTCTTTCTCCCTCCGGAAGTCTCCTTACGACTTATCGTTTCTCTTCTAACCATTCCTCTCCTTAGATATCTAACTTTCATGACTCTATCGTTTCTTTCCTTTCCATTCCTCAGATCCAAGTCATAAAACTAAATTCCACTTGTAACTGGATGTACCGGTCAGAGATAGTAACAAAGTTAACAGTGAAAATTCATATTTGCAACTGTGCAAATATGAGGAAAATCATGAAGAAGGTATAAAAAGGTACAATTTCATCTCAAACGTAGTTGCATAGAATTTGTGGTATTTCACGACATAACATCTCTTCTATTTATATAGAGACGACGTCGCAGCGCAGTGACTCTCAGAAAGGGCTCTCGTAGTTTGCGCTACTAAATTATTACTTCATTCGTCAGACATTGTAAATATCGTTCGATGAATCCTCCTCGTCGTGTACCTCGCTCACTTTCTCCTCGCCCCTTGCCTTCTCCGCAGTGGTTATTTCTTCAACCCAACTGCGTGCCTCTCGTCTGTCGCTTGGTTTCTTGACTCTCCGAACTTTCCGGCCATTTTGTCAGTCATTTTCCATTTCCTCTGGCAAACACTCCATCGTCGGATGAGCTTTCGAAGCTGATCGGATGCTCGGGTGTGCGCAATCGGTATCCTTCGATTTTCTCTGTACACTGTTTGCAGTACACTTGCTTCGGTATTGAAAATCCGTTATCACGGTCACATATTTCGTTGCAGTTTCTGTAGTGTTCTCCAATATTTCTAATGTTTCTTATTGATACTTTTATATTTAACAACTTGAAATTTTCATAAAAATTATCATCATTTTACGGTAATTCGTAAATTTAATAATTCATGCACTCTAATTTTCAAACATTTCCAAATTATCTTGATCTGAAATGACAATATGATGAAATTAATACATAGGAATTGACGCGAAAACACTCACGCAGCTTCTCACTCAGGCAATCTGCTCATTTCCACAGATATAAATCACGAAACTTGCCTACGTAATGCTGCGCAAAGGCAAACCGAGACTCGGATCACGCATAGTGCTGTTGGATGCTGCTCGCTGCTGGACCCGCCTGACCTCCCTTGCAACGTCCAACAAACAGCACGCCCGCTGCGCTCGACGTAACGCCGGGCAGACGGAGACAGGGCAAGCGACGACGAGAGCTGTAGCCTTGACACGCGTACTACATCCATCACTCTTCATGTACAAAAAGAAGGAATTGGTAGTACCGAAAAAATTCGACGTATTTTTCGACGCTCGTATTAACCCGCGAAAGACTCCTGAGCTTCTATTTTTCCTCGCGTTGTATGCATTGCAGATTTTTTTTTGTTTTGTATATAACGTGGAACATGACAAAACATTGCTTCGCAAAAAATTTTTACCCTCTTCCGGCAGTTGAGCGATTTTTCCCATGCTTACGAAAATACGCGATCCGTCGTTTGTGTCTATGAGTACGGAAAAAATCATAAAAATGCCGGAACACATCTGAATGGCCACCTGAGTAAGGATATTACTCCCATATTTTTCTTTCCGCATGAGAGAAATAACCACAGTTACTGTTATTAAAAAAAACGAAACGTTGTGAAGCGCGTTAATTTAATCTCGCGTCTATAGCGTGAATTCATGTGGACTTAAAAACAATAAATGCAGGATTTAAAAAAAGTTAAAATCGTTATATCTTCATTCGAGAACGAATAGATAAAGAATATTTTTATTTCCATTTTATTCCTGTAATCAAAAAACGTGCTTGAGTGAACAATTATATTGAATAAAAAGTCTCTCGAAGAGCCTTTTTACGCAATTAGTGTAATTTTACAGAGCGGGGATTTTCTGTTACGCATTCAAACGTTTCGCATTGATTTATTAATAATATTACGGTCGTAAGAGGATTTGCATGAAGCTTGATCTCTCTGATATTAATAATTGTATTCAACCAGGTGTTATATCCAGTACAGAATTTTTTTTCTGCGTGCATTTTGGTCCGCAAAATTGCAGATGTAGTTATAACAGAGAGTGATGCATCGTTTTCCCGTTTCATAATATCCCGTCGCGTATGACGAGCGAAATAGCTGCTGCGGATCGACTGCGAAGTATTTGTTTGCCGAGGGAAAATATTTTCGTTTACATGGAAATTTCATAAATGAACTCCCGAATTTTACACTCGAACGACAGCGTTAAAAAATACTCGAAACGTAACCACGATTTTTTAATACTTTGAGCTGATAAAAAATACAAAAATACGAGAAGCTGAATCCATAAAATACATTTCACATTTCTCAAAATGGTTTGCAGGAAGCTTAGACTCCGTCGCTGATAATAAACGATACCGTCGTGGAAAAAAGAACTAGTAACGATTGCCGAAAGCCAAAAAGGGGAGAGAAAGAAAAAAGTAAATCCTCAGGGCAAGGAAACTCATTGACAAGAGATCTGCAATCCGATGAATGCGAGCACATCACCGGGGGCGATACCGAATGTTTTTTTTTTTTTTTTTTTTTTTTTTTTTTTTTCTTTCTTTTTGTTCGTTGCTCATAAAGCTCAACGGGACGACTATAGAAATAAATACAATCTTGCGATAGGCGTCGGCTTTTGGATTCGGATTCGTGTGAAAATGATGATAGCTTCTCACTCAGCCGAAATTGAGGGTGTACGTAATGCCGGGCACTTCACCTCACAATGTTCTGAGGTCCGTAGAAAGGAGAGTGCGGATACCCGCCGATAAGCTCTCGCATATCGTGAAAAAGGGTCCCCCGCGTCCAAACTCTCCATCTCACTTTATCCCATTCTCGTTTTCCTCCCTTCGTTCACTTTTTATCCTATTGCTATATTTTCCCATGGGATAGTTAAATTAGGGACACGCAAAAAATATGGGAAATCACTCCATCTCTATTTCCATTTTCAAACACGATTTTTTATTATCATACCTGCCTCTAAAAATAATCAGGAAGAAGCAATATGAAAAATTTGAATTTGCATTATACATCAAGTCAACATTTTGCTTAATGTTTTTGTTGAATGTTTCAGTATCTCGCCGTACGAAAAAAGGGAAAAAATCTAAAGGATGTTGACGACAAAAGTCCATAAAGTCGCACCGAGTCCGGGGAATAAAAAAACCGCGCCGCCGAAAGCGCAGAGTTCGGGGTTTCCTCTTGGTCGCACAGGAAGGTTGGATCGTTTCGCACCGTGAGAAGAACGTGTTCGGACAGCGTCGGCGAGGTTTGTCGGAGGCTACGAGCTCCGGCGAGGAGGCATTGTATGCGTAATGTACGTGTAGCACGAGGAGCGCGGATTCCGGAGGGTGACCGAGGTGAGGAATCAGCGAGAGTAGGAGAGAAGCTCGAATTGCAATTTACCACGTCAGCTCGTGATGCTGCCGGTGAGAGAGTCGGTGGCCAGTGTCGAACGACAAAAGAGATAGAAAGCGCGAGGCTAGCGAGCACCGAGCGGACCGATAGACAGACACAAACCGGAGGTCGTCCTAGCCATAAAAAGAGAAGTATAAAAAGCATCCCCTAGCCCCGAACTCAAACCCCTTCCGAATGTTCGCACAGCGTTCACTTCTGGTACGAAGCGGCGAACGGAGAGAGAGAGAGTGAGAATCCCTTTCTCTCTTCTTCGACAACCGTCCCCGTTCCCCAATCCTTTACCCACCGCGAGGATCAAGCTTGGAACGGCTTACGTGCACTTTCACGGCAAGCTAAACAAAGTCCGGCAGCGCGCGTATTACTTTACGAGCGGAGAAGGACGTGATCCATTTCGTCGTTAATGTGACGTGCGAAGCATCTCTATAAAAGCAGGCTTCGCTCACCAGTCATTTCTTCGCCCCCCCCCCCCCCCCCCAACTCCTCCCTCCCGTTGCCTCATTCTCCGCTTTACTTCTCTCGACTATTTTGCTCCATCCTGTCCGTGAGACCGTAACAACGGAGCCCCAACCTCCGGGATGATGATGCTTGGACAATACCCACTAGTCTCTCACTGTACGAAAGTGCATCGCGTGGAATATGCACTCACCTCCTCATATCACAAGCTGTAAACACATGAAACTCGTAGTATGTTTTGTCTGGGAGTCGGTTTAAATGAACCGTTACGAAAATATCACAACCTGAGTTATACGTCGGCTCTATGGCTTCTCACCAGCTCCACGTGTCTTTAATGCTCAATGTTTAGTGCTGCGATTGTAAGGCTCTTTTCAAGGCTGCGCCAGGTCAACAAACTTCTCGGTGTTTCCTATTTATTTTTTGGCGCAGCTAACTAACAATCTTTTTTTTGTTTTTATTCCGGAATATGGAAGAATAGCATGATTTCGCACTTATCAGTGACTTGATTGAGGTGATCCGGTAGGATTAGAAAAATTATGCCCGTGGAGTCTTGTGGATGAACGAGTTTTTTCGGCTTTAAAGCAGAAAATTCACTTCGGTTGTTATAAATCACTGATGCTGGGCGAAAGAGGAAGTTGGAGCGAGGACGAAAGAGCGGGAAGAAAGACGAGTGAAAAGTTTTTGTAGTATCCCGATAGGAGTAGACCTGGATAACATTGCGATCCGAGCTTTTCCGTGTACCGGCGAGTCATATACCGCACGGTTACCAACCAGACTGCGCGAATACAACACAACCGTACTCCGCGTCAGGATGGTTAGTATCGAATGCTTGTATTTGTTCGCGCGTTGACTTAACCCTCTGTAGTATGTTGTGTCTGCAGAAAGCAGTAACAGCAATGCTGATGTTCTCCTACCCAATACCACAACATATATCTGCGCATAGTTCCCTCGGATAATATTAATGCCATTGTTTATGTATACAATTGCTTTTCCATCATAGTCGAACGAAAATAGTATTGCGTCTGAAAAGAATATGAGGTCGAATGTTTAGTTATTTTTTTTTTTTTTACTCGTTTTAGAATAGAAACGAATACAGCTGTGTTTTTTTGCCCAACTGCGGTGAAGCTCTCCGCAAAGTTGTTAATTTTCATTTTCATTTTGGTTTCCTTTAATTTTCTCGTGTGCTATTTTGTAAAGACAAACAGAAAATGCTGTTTAAAAATAAAATGGATGGTTACCTTTGAGCGTGACGCTGGTTTTTGATATTCAAAAGCTTTGAAGTAATGTTTGTATTGCGTTTTAGTGCGTGAATATTTTATTTGCAATACTTATTAAATAGTGCAATAATGTACCGTCGAAAAATCGACGGAGCGACGATGAAATGCGCAGCTCGGCGATGAGAGTAGATGAACAAATACGAGAGAGTTGTTTTTGTGAATGGTTTCTACATGACCGCTAAAATCCGGGAATCCGCAATTCGCAGTTGGAGTAGCTGATGAAAAAGGGAAGCGCGTACCATCACTACAGTGTATGCTGGAAAGGCACTTCAGTCGAGAGTCCCCCTATTTACTATAGTCCCTCCCACGCGACCGAGCCTCGCTATCCCGTCGCTCGTAGTTTGCACAGTCCATAATATACCATGTGGTATATGTATTTTCTCGAAAAGTTTTCATGTGTTCGTATGAGGATTGATGAAGTCACGTGAAAAGGGCCAACCGGAAGGCATTGTGTCGGGCGTCCGTCCGGAAGTCCAAATTATCGATTTGCTGTCACGAAACTTTGTGAAGGCATCTCGTGAAAATCGCGATTTCACGAGTCTTTGTATCATCCTAATCTCGAGAGTAAAGATAGGGATCGCTATTGAATATTTATGATTTTTCGAAACACCGACGAAATCATAATTCTTGGGAATTCAAAAACATATAAAATTCCCAGATTTTTTAATTTCGCATTTGATACTTAATAACTTCATATAGTGTCCATATAATCAATAATTACCTAAATGCAAAGAGGTCATCGCTGATTAAAATAGATATTTAATTGCGGATAGTGCTTTAAAAAAAGCATGGGCAAAAACGTATCTCCGGGGAAATTAATGTTACAGATTCAATGTATTTGCAAATGACATACACTCCGACAGAGACTGCCGCTCCATTATTGGTGTAATTTAATACACAAAATTTGACTGCGATGCTCGCAATAATTGATCACTAATTTGACTGGTGAAAAGCGTTTTGTAGTTATTGAAAGAAAAGAAAAATGTAAAAAAATCCTTGGTCTCCATTGCCGAATGAGTTTAGTATGAGAGTTTGCCAGTCTATTTCTGGTGGTAATATAAATTATCTATCGAATGAGCGTGGCTAATTGGTTAACTTATTTAAACTTTTACGTATAAATTTACCTCTCTCTCTCTCGGTTCTTTTGAAAAATAAAATAATAATGGCATATATATTTAAACTTTCTCACTTGATCCACTAAAATTGTGCAGTAAAATAAGTTTCTTCATTCCACAAAGTCTACGACTATTAAATTTGTTCCGAATTAATACCGACACTCGAGAGCCTGAGCGGCAGGTCAATTCATTTTTGGCTGGCAAACGAATTGCGCTTCGGCCGCTGGCAGAACCGTGCGAATGCACGTACGCTCGACATATCCACGCACGGGTCCGTGCACATGCACGTCCCACACACGGATTTACGTTCGATGGACTTTATCTTTTATTTAATTGACGCGTGACCGATTAGAGTGTACGCGTACAAATCCGAAGCGCGCTCGCGCCCCAAACCCGCAAATCGAGGTAGTAATTAAGAGAGAGCGGAGAGCGTCCGAGCATTTAAGGAGACTCGACATGGCACACTCTATTTCAATGTTTAATTGAAAACTCGATTTCTTCACACCGATTTTTCGCGCAATTATTATTACTTTTTATTCGCTGATCTCAATTGTTACTATTTAGTCGAGAAAATCCTCTCAAGTCCGCACTTTGTCCGCGCCTATTCAACAATGCTCAATTCTGCTAGGACAGGAAAAGGCTTTTATTTATTTTTACTCATTACATCTTCGCAATTAGACACTCGCCTCGTGGAAAAATGTTGCGCCAAAGCTGCGGGGAGTAATTACGAGCGGAATTTAAGAGAACAAGAGGGAACGGCAACACCCGTTTTATCATTTCGGAAGTACAATTAATGCACACAAGTGATCATTTTTTTCATTTAATTTTGAAGAATATTTGTATTGTTATTAATTTTTCTTTAATACTCAGTAATTTTGTTTATATTCCTACGTCTTTACTCTCAGAGATTTTGAAACACAGAACCGAATAAAGTTCACATATGTACATACATGCATAAACGAAAATTATTAATTTTTTATGCTCTCGTCATGTTACAAAAAATGTTACATTTTGCTCCGGTGCATTATTATTCCGAGTTCATAAACAGTGAGAGCTTGAAAAGTGCACGATATTTTAACAATGTTGAATTTTTAATGAAACTACTCTAAATTATTGAGGGTGTAAAAAAAGGCATGTAAAAGTATAGAAAAAACATTGAATATTCCTCGCGGTTGTGTTAGCGAAATAAAGTGTGTTTTACGCGTTAGCAACGGTCACTAAAACAGCTAAAATGCCTTGACAGAAATTCAGCGCTGAATTTTTAATAAATTGTCTCCGTCGTAGTTGCGAACGAGGAGATGTGAAAAAATGAGGGGTAAAGTTGGTGGAGAAGCGTTTTGTATGTAAGATAATGGCAGCGATGTCACCTTCCTTATCACATTGATGATAGCGTTGCAACCATCACTTTCAACCTCGTCCTATTTACTTAATCATATGAATAATCGAAGAATATCTCACGGTATCAATAGGAAGCATAGCATTTTTTATGTTGCCCAACACAAAAATGAATAGAAATTTAATATAAAAATTTAATTATCCCGTAGCTTCTTCTTCGCGTAATAAAATGGAACATAATTGTACCATCCACTTTTATTAAGCTTATCAATTAGACGCTGCACGAGTTATTATCAAGTGCAATGGGCACGTGTGCTCACTCAAGACATTTTCTTTTGCAGTTAATGGTCCTAATGTAAATCTCGGCATAGTCGCCGATGTCAAATGGCGTTGGCGATGCAGCATATCTTATTAGAAACAAATATTCATGTCACATACCTGGCGCCGGGTGGTGCCAAGTGTTTGAATGTTACCCTACACTGCACGTGCGTGCTCGACCGAGGCAAGTGGCACAGCTAGAGAGCTTTTCCCGACCTGGCGACGGAGCGCGAGCTGCTAGGAGCCTGGCAGCCGCACATTGCCCGCGCATCATTTGAGCATATCCGTTTCCCTTTTCTCCTTCCTCTTTTTTCTCCTTCGACTGTCTCGAAGAAGTTTAACATAATATCAGATAAATTTTACCGGCACTCCAGGAGCAGAGAGAAAAAAAAAACGACAAAGACGTGAATATCTCTTCGACACTTTCGATATTACGAGAAATCGCTTGATAGAATTTGAATTCTTTTATTCTCCTCGAGCATTTGCGAGATATTCTTTTCACCCGTTGCTAAAAAAAAAGTCCAGTTTTTTTTTCGAACGCTTTATGGAATGCAGCGGTGACACGGTGTCGAGGAGATGTTTAATCCAACTAACAAAATATATTTCGATATTTTTTCAAATATGTTTCCATCTGACTTTCAGGTCCAACTTCCGGTCCGAAGATAAGACTTCATTTTTAGTTGTTCGGAATATCCAGTTTGGGTCTTTGGTCGAAATGGAAAGTTCATAAGGAAGAATGCGTTGCAGATGGACCGAAGGAGGGAGGAAGTAACGTGTAAGTTTGCTTCTATCTTATCTGCTCCTCGTATCAAAACTCCGGTGGAGTACAGCGAGCGGAGCGGGCAGATTTTCGGCGTAAGCTGCAACGAATCGCCTCGGCAATCCATCTAAAGTTGGAAGCCGAGAATTGGGAAAGGTAGAAAGGGGGTAAAGGGCCGGAAAGGCCGAGGAGTGAAAGAGAAGTGAAGCCAGCCGTGAAATTCCCTTAGCCGCTGGATATGCCAGTTCGATGAGCCATATTTTACGCGGCCATTATGCCCACGGTAATAAAATATAATACCGCACAATTACTGAGATCTCAAGTTTGCGAAAGAAGAGAAATAAAATCAGCATAAAGCGGAAGAGAGCGACCAAATGGCGCGGGCAGACCTTAATGAAAGTACCAGTGCGGCAAGGAAAGCACACCGGCCCTTAAATTAATTCGCGATGAATTACGTCTGCGCCAGATGTTCGGGCAGTTGTGTTTATTTATGAAGGAACTAGGATCGTCTTCGCAGTCCGCATGAGCCGCCGGTATCTCTCTCCCGGCTCTCCTTACAGCTGCACAAGAGCAAGATCTCCTGTAATCCACGATTCCTCGGTGCTCCCTTAGAGAATCCTTATCTCTGCCTCCCGATGCAGCTTAACTATATTGCATCAATGGATTATAACGGCTTCATCGATGCGATATACTTCCCAACGATACACTTTATCGCTCAACCATTTTTTCACGATTCACGACCTCGCTTTATTCCCGCTGCAATATTCCCGAGCGATATCAATACGCTATTCGTACTCCATTACAATTACTGCGAAAGGCTATAAAATAAAAATACCTTTTGTTTTGCAATTCATTTATGCGCGCGAAATAATTGAACACTAGGAGCTTTTTTTTTTTTAATATCGTTATATTACCGAGCGGCAAGAGGAAATACGTAGTATTCATATTTTTTTTATAGTAAATATTGTATTTGAAAAAAAAAATTAAACAAGTAACTAGAAATATTTGAAAAAATTGAAAGAAAAGGGGCCTTATTAACAGAGAATTTCATACGAATTATAAAATCAGAGACATTGTTTTTTTTTTGTTTTTCTTTTTTTGGGAGATTTTATTGAACAACAATAATACACATTGTCGCGTAACTTATTTGTTTTTCGTTTATTGATTTCTTCTCTTTCTCCCCTCCATTCCAACGTATCAATATCAGTAATCACAGAAATATCCTAACATTTTCGAACAATACTCGAAGATCTTTGGATGCAGCTGGCAACAATAAGTGCAACGGGCGCATGTATATAGTCGCGATCGACACAATGGTACGCGATATCGATGTAGAGACCGGTACGAAAATATGTTGGTGGAATAATGGTCGTCCATCGATGTAGAGCTTATAGCCGCAAGGTCGGCTGCTTTTTTAGCTCAGACATTCTAAATGTACAAACCAAATCGATCCAGCGAAGAGCCGGAGGTGCTATTATGCGCACCCCGTCGAAAACTCGTCCCTCGATCGTTGCCATCCAATAAATTGTCACCGAGGGTACGACGCGACGGCCCCAAAAAATTTCGGCGTCATAAACGCCGATTAGCGCAATTTTTTTCCCTTAACGTAAAAAAGGAACGATAGCGATGAAAATAAAAAAAATATGACTAACGACAGCATATTACGAGGAGATTACAAAAATTTTGGTCTCACAAACTTTTTCCATCGCAGGCATTCCCATACAAATTCACGTACATCCTCTACAATATTTATAACATTATCGTCTCTCTCACACACACACATTTTTTCTTTATTAATCTACATTCCGCTTCAACTGAAAAAATCAATGTAACATGATAAAAATTTTTCGAACCCCAATTATTTTCGGCTTACACAATAGCAAGCTATAACGTAAAAATACCTCGCTACAGTATTATTAATATTATTATTATCATACAAGCGCGTATCTCTCGCTTCATCTCATCGGCGGATATCCGTGATTTAGCTTCTCTATCTAATTTATCCGAGTTGACGAAACCTGATATCGTTACCCTGACGTTCATCGTGTTAAATAAGTATAGTTTACACTGTGCTTGAATCGAGAGAGAGACAATGGCTCGCACGCGATGTTTATTGAGGTCGATGCCCGCCGGCATCGGTGGAATATTTCCGTGCTTTTTCCTGCGCTCTCTTCGGTTATTCGAAATGCAGGAATACCGTTAAATCAATCCGTTCGGTTGATGATGATAAAAATTCATTTGCTGAGGTTTTTCGGCCAGGCTAAATTCTTCGTTATTGCCAAGGCTCTGTTCGATTTAAAAAATTGAATAACAAATAGGAATTGATATTAGGAGCTCGCAAGAGAAAAATCTTGATTTTATACAATTTAAAAAATAATTCTCAAGCGGATTACGGTCCGTGTTTATCTCACCGTTACTATTAACTTATCGTAGTAACGCAATTCGCTACCCCGAGCGCTTGCAGTTTACTTGGCTCCAACTTAATCTACTTGCCCATAGCAAATAAAACGTACGACCTACGATTATAGCTGCGCGCCCGCTTGTTTACCGTTAGCAATCGCTTCGAATAGCTTCGGCACCGCAAGAGCGCACTCGAGATCTCGGCAAGAGGAAGGAAGAAGCAGGTGATGCGAGACGCTCGTAACCTCAAAGGAATCGGTGTACAAATATACATACATACTATGCTTCAATAGAATAATAACGTACACAGTTTGTTTTTACGATTCTCACTTCCACTATTCATTCCGGCGTATTTACCTTTTTTTTTTTTTTGGGTAATAGTTTCACGATTTTCGCATATCCAACTTGTTCTACTAATACGTTTGTAAAACGCCTCGAGGATCGTCCGGGAAATGCTCGAAAATTTAATCATTTACATTCAAGCGGAATTAGAAGACCAGAGGCAACACTCGTGGGAAAATTTACAGGCCGTCGGACGTCGAACAACGAGGGCAAATGTAAAACCCAGAGATGGGCACCATTCAAATGAGAAAGATTCCACATATTTAAAATAATTTTTTAATATAATACATAATTTTCCTACTTCAAATGAACTAATTATCAACAATTGTCATGCAAATCATCGTTATCCTTTTACAATTAATAATAGTTTGAAATATTTAAAAACTGTTATTAAAAATGACGTAACTTAATCGTTCAGTTAAAGGAAATATGTAAAATGGAATTTCATTCGAATGTTGTCCACTGCTAAAGAGATCTAAATAATAATTACTAGTTGATAAAATATACAGTATACACAGAACAGCTGATAGAACAGTGCATCGCACACTCGCACACACACACATCCATTTGCATCGCTCACTCGGAAACATCGCATTTCATAATCTATTGCAAAAGCCGCTATTTTGTAATTGTCGAACTATGTTGGAATTTTTCTATATTTGTATTTCCTAATTTTCTATTTTTCGAGTGTATATATATATATATATGTATATTTAACATACTTATTTTTGATGCTACAATAGCCAAGATTCAGCCTCCGGCAATGATATGATCCTCCTGAACAAACGCCACGTTTATAGTCAAGTAAAATTTTATTCAACAATATTTCCCGACTCATCGTCCACGTCGCCTAAAATCGCAGACATGAAATTTCGAAATGACCGAACTATCTAAGAAATTTTCATTTAGCAACTCACTTCACAGTACTGTACATTCATATATAATTACATTATGCACATTCTTGATAACAATGAAATCTCGATGAAAATATAAAAATAAAGAGTAAGTTAACGTATTCACAATTCGAAGAAAATGCGACTGAAGCTGGCGACGAAGTCCACTACAAAATATTCATTTGTAGTGGCTGATTGCACGCTTTCTTCAATTTGACATCTCACTATTTTTACGTATGCATTTAGTTATCTCGAGTTACACAGCTACGATGGTGTCAGTCACTTCAGGAAGACGAGCGATGCATTTAAAACAGTGTCGCGGTAATCCAATGTATAATTTATAGTAGTTCCGACAGGGGACATTGCGCTATTGTCCTGAGACTCGAGATTTCTCGTACCTGTAGTATTCATGATAAGACGTAAATAGCTAAATCAATATAATACCACAATTTGAATAACCTTGCTCAATTTACTGAAACACTGCTGACATAGTTTCCTGTAGATTATCCTGTTTAGTAAGGACGTGACACCCCTAGACCATAAATGGGACTGCAACATCAAAAAAACTGTGTGTAAAATAATTCAAAGCCCATATCAGGCAAAATAAAATAAAAACAGTACGTTTCTTTGAAGAGGCGGATGATGACTGACGGTGAGAAATTAAAAAAAGTATTTAGTGGCCATAAACACGCGACGCAACGAATATATCTATAGCGGGTGTAGCGTATGAAAGCTTGGAAAAAAAAAAAAAAACAATGAAGGGAAAGAGAACGCGAGGACGCAGGTCGTAAATGTAAGCCGAACCGGAAGCGAGTAGCGATCTCAGCAAGGGCGACGCGACTGCTGTTAGAACGCCAGGGCCCGTGAACCGCTCGAGAAGTTATACGAGAGGCGACTCGACACCGACTTGGTGTGCAATTTTTATCGGCGTGTCGTGGCTCGCCCTTCTGTCTCCCACGACTCCCGCGCTCACAATGTTTTCCACCTGACAACGTATACGACATTACGGAGCTTCCCTTTATATGACAGTAGCGGAGCTTTCCTGCACACGGGAATATCTGTCGGTTCGCGCATTTATCATCAGCACAGGACACGTACGATATCTGTGCTTCCTGGCCCTATCAGTCTTCGGATACCTGGATCTCGAAAGCTCGAGGAAAAAATAAAAGCTCGACAGCCAACGGAATGAAAGGTTTTCTGACTTTGAGAACGGTATTTTTTTCTCTCCTATTTTATGCAGTGTAGTGGAACTTCGGCAACGACAAAAAACACACCCACTCGAGCAGATATTTACATAGAAATTTGCGCGTAAAATAAAATTACAATGTCAACTAGAAAAGATTTTTTGAACATGATTTTTGAAAAGTGTTTTCAATCGAGCCCGATCGATATAAAAAATTTTAGTAACCAACTATGCAACTCCGTTACCTAAATTAACAACTGTTTGATGTATATATTTTTTGCCTGCCTTTGCGATCGATATCATAACGTATTTGTTCGTATTGATTGATGATATGTCAGCCTGTCCAGAGACGCGATGATAAAACGTGCGAGCGACCTGAGTTTCGAATCAATCAACTCAAATTTATATTCAACTCAGCAGTAAAGAGGGTAACATGCGTTCAAAATTTCCACAAACGTGTTTATTCAAATTATATAAAAATTCAATTGATTCAAGATAGACAAATGAAAAAAAAATATTCGATAACGAATGTTAGACTTTCGCGAAATTCTATTGGCTCGAAATACAAGAATAATAAAATTTTGGGTAACAAATACTAGACTATCGCCAAGTTCCGATATGAAAATAAAAATATTTAATAACATATTTCAGAGTTTCGCAGCCACACATCATTTTCTCATACAGTTAATGCGATGCAGGACTCACTGATATGCCGAAGTAGAAACGGTGGCCGAGTCGTCGCGTCTGCCCGTAGTTGATGAAATTGACGCAGCGTCCCCGCGAAATATCCTTTTCACCCCTTAGGCCGAAAGGCTCGTGATAAGCTCGACTATCTTCGTGTGCCAATCTCTTCCTTTCTCTTTCCCTTCGTTCGTGGGAGCCCTCACAAAGCTGTTGAAGAAGATGCCTCGGCTTCGTTGGATTCACTAAAATTCGTCTCTGCTTATCCTCTCCATTTTGTTTATATATATATATATATATATATACTGTAGGGAGTACATGTATATTCAGAAAAGCACGCACTCTCGCGCAGATCTCTTGCCCGTGCAATCTTCAGAGTCGTCTGAATCCCGCGATCGTGATAAATGCGACGAGCATCAAACTAATGCGACAGGCGGAATCTCGGGCCCCCGAAAGCGAGACAGGATCGAGACCCGTTCTTGATTTTTTGTTCATTTTTACAGTCGGCGTCGGACTTGAAGCCGATGGAAAACTGACGTGTCCGTGAACGGTATTGTCCACGGGAATAAATTTACCGTTGTTTTCGTGATCGTCATTGTTGTTGTTGATATTGTTATTATTGTTGTTGCCGTTGGTCTCCGTCTTTTCCGAGTCAGCCGAACCGAAGGATACCTCGTCCTCTTCGTCGTAAAATGGCGGCAAAGCCGCAGTCTGCATTCTCGTCGGTCCCGATATTTCTGTAAATCATAAAATCAAAAAAACCACATTCGGGCATCAGGCAGCTATTTTAGATTAATAGTATTCGGGCTCACATAATTGCTCACAGTCACTGATTTTCGCAAGAACCAACCATAAGATATCTTTTTTTTTTACAGAAAATTTTTAACTCTAATTGCAAATACGCGGTATTTGTAGTTAAAGGATTACAGGATGTATGACTAAGGTGGTTACAAACGCGCTCACTATTCCCTCTGCTTACTTTTCATTCCATACCTCTCCTCGGAGATTCTACCAGTCTGGTACATGAGGTCATATTTTCCTAATACTCTACTTCACCTCATTTACACAAGAGCACAGATAAACTGTGGAAATCATAGTTTATACAGTCGGTCTAATTTTCTGAGTTTCCATTAGATAAACATTAGAAAAACTGCCTCACGTTCAACAGTTAGAGCGAAAATCGGTGCATGGCTAAACGATTCACCGATCCAAGTACCGGCAACACGAAATGATGTTTGATAGAATTCAATTTAAAAAAGCAGTAAATGTGTTTTTTTTTTAAATTAAATTGAAAAAAAATGTTATATTGAAAAATGGTTCCTGCAATGCATTTATTTAAATGTACGAATTCGGAATACGTGACTTTTAAAAATATTCCATCGTTTACGTAGTCTCGTCGACCGTGGATGCAAAGCATAGTCAGCACTCTTAAGCCTCATCAAGGCCAACGAAATGCCCTTTCTTTCTCACCCATCAACGTTTTTCTCTTTCTTCCACTACAATTTAATCCAGTTTTATTTCTTCCGTCAATCAACATAATTTTCTAAATCCAAAATAAATCCACGCTTTCGCGAATATTAGTTCAGTGGGCTAAGTAAATGCCCCGAATATTATTAAGTGTGTCGAGTTGTAACGCCACGAGTTTATATTATTATAATAAGAGCGTGGGGAATGACACCGTGAAATAATCCAATTATTATCCGGGCGTCGCGCGTTGTTTCTGCGTTAAAAATAATAATTAATATTGCATTCGCTACAATTTGAAATTATTAACTTCTAACTAATATTCGTGCAATAATCTTGAATATGAAATCTCGGTCAATTTTAATTGTTTTAATTGAATAAATCTCATTACATTTCATACAAACTCAGGTTTGTGTTTTTGGGTCATGTGTAGCAACAATAATAATACCATTAATGACAATACCCGTATTTAAACAAACCTATCAGTACGTGGACAGCGTATAATTTTGGTCCGATGGACGGGCTTTAATTATTGTACCGACTACATAATCCGTTAATAATGTGGTGATACTTTTGGCTATAGATATCAACATCAATCATGTTGCATTTCTAGCCTCTGGTATTAATTTCAAAGCTATTGAAGTAACGATATAACGAAAAATTGCAGTTTCAGTCGAGTAAGTCATTTGTGGATCGGTAAACGATATTATTTCCGTTTATAAAATTTACATGAGTGAAATCTTATGAAATGGCGAAGCAAAAAGAATGACAAGTGACCCCGGCCTCCTCTATATATTCCCGGATGTGCTGAATGCACGAAAAATAATCCCACACTCTTTGTACATTTTTATTTGCTATTTCTTCGAATTTCTAGGAAATGGCAGCTATCAGCTTCGGAAATGGCGCACAATGGCGTATAGCTCGGACAAGTGGAAAGCAGGCGAGGTACTCGAGGCATCCTGGAATACGTGTGTCCTGCAGGGCACAAACACCTCGGGCGATACGCGAGAGAAAAGAGGTACGAGGACGGAGAGAGAGTGCGCCAAGCGAGGGCCGTAAAATGCAAGAAAAGTAGGAGAGATGGACTCGGTATAGCACTAGTAAAATAGTATGTAATGTGAAGGGAAAGAAAATAAGCCGGTTGCGGTCCCTAAGGCGAAACAACGCGCTGCTTTGCTCGCGGCGGGCAGAAAGCGAGGACGAAGAAAGAAGCAGCGAGGGGACGAGAAACGAGGTGAAAATGCGAAGAGAGGAAAGTTGCTTAAATTCGTATCAGAGCGGCTCGATCGGACTGCTAGGAAAAAGTTCAGTGGCGTTTCGCCCTGTGAACTGAGCTCAGCTCGCTCTCATCCACAGGATATACTATATGGAAGGACACCAGATGTCTTCCTCTTTTCCGTTTGCTCTACATCTTTCTTCCTGTCCGTGCGACGTTTGTGCAAGAGGTGAAAAATAGCTATTGGTATCCTCTCCCGCGAGAGACTTACCATCTCTCCTAAATGCCATGTCGCTTGGTGCAAAGCATATTTTTAACGTCACCTGTAAAGGTAACTAGAGATTTAGTTTTTCACAAATGATAATTTTTTTTTACATTTTTCTTGCTAATATTTATTTATTTGTTTTAATTCTGAGCACGAGCTGGAATTTTTAAATTATCGGTATCTATATTCGAATTGAGACGCCTTGTAGATCACGTTAATAAAATATTCGCTGCTCTGTACATGTTTAATGTGTTTGGTTAAATCTGCAGTCGTTGTAGAATTCACTGATATAAATTTGGAATCGATTGAAATATTCACTGGCATTTTAATTTCCAACCGTATTTCTGTTCACGTAGTATGTGCAACGTGGGACATTACGTGATGAACAATAATTTTCGCAAATTATTTCACAACGTAATTCTGATTTTTCTAATAAATAACGACTTTGCTTTCGTCCTCGCAGTTTTTTTTAAATTGAAAATTATTTTTCTCTCACCGTATAGACGAATGTTGCTATCCACTTCCCCCAGTGAATTTTTCGCAGCGCAACGATATTTCCCAATGTCCTGCTCTTGGAGATTACGAATGGTCAGTACCATACGAACCTGAAAGGCCGATTTCTGAATGACCTGGACATCGTGACGCGTACTCGAGATTATCATCTCTTCTGAAACAAAGAACTTTGATTATGGATCAACGTGCTTCAGCGAAAATATCGTGGAATTAACTCTCCCAATCGTGGACTCAATTTTAAATTGAAAATCAACTGCAATAAATTGAGAAAAAAATAATAAAAATCATAATGCAGTAGTGGCTGTACCGATACTACAGTCTGATAGAATAATCGATTGGTGAAAGTGTTACGGTGTAAATTGTATTCCCCAAAGGCTCGGGTGATAGGCAGCGGCTATTGTGAGCGACCACGTCGGTTATTTCCCGGAAAATGTGAAGACCACCGAGAATGGAGCACTCATGGGACGGAAAAGGGAGAGAGGAAGGGCAAGAACTCGCCGAGGGGAATTCATGAACAGCAAAACTTTCCGCTAAAGGTATTGGATTACATCCAGGTAATCCAATATTATATATAGTTGTGGAACATATGCTGCATTGCTGTACGTCATATGTATAGTATGTATTGCTTTCATCATTCACGTATTACCAAAAAGCATTTCTGCCAAAGTTTAAAATGTCAATGGTTTTCAGAAATTACACAAAATTCTAAAAAAACTCATATATATCCATTTGAAAAAAAAAATTAGATGGATAAGTGATTCGATGATTTTTTTCCAGCTATTTGTCAATAACATTCTACAATTATTATTATGCATAATCAATTTCTTCAACCCCATCTACATGCTTGATTTTCTTTTCAATTTCTTATCCCATTGAGGAGACTTTGAAATTCTCTCTGAAAATCACGTTTGCCAGGAAACTGCACCGCTAGAACTACTTTAAGCATGGAATCCTTTATGGATTTTTTTTTCGTTACTGTCATAACAGCGTGTAACAAGCGCGCCTATTATTGGATTTTGATTTATAATGCAGAAGTCGTTCCGACAAGCCGTTCGAAATCGTCCTCACCCTTGTCCTTGACCCAGTAATTGATTGACATCGGTGATGCCTCGACCGAGCATTCCAATGCAACGTCGGTGCCCAGTGGCGCGCCGACCAGTTGATTAGGTACGTGAATTACCGGTGGAACTGCGAACCAGAAAGCATATCTCGCTATGTTGGAAGCTCCATTGCATAACGCGTTGTATTACCGCGGAAATTTCTGGCATGCCCCGAGGCCCGGGAGTTTAACCGAGGCTCTACTGTACTCCACGCTATTGTTTGATGACAGTGGTAGTTGCAGGGCTCTTGCAACTGCATACATACACTCACCCGTACAAAGTAGTTACTCAATGTCTACGACACTCTTCGTCTCTCGGGAACGTAACGTGATTCCACCGAGTTTCAGCCACTGAGAGCTACTAATTAATAATTAACTTACAATGTACGTTGATGGTTATGCGTTTGCTGATTGACGGAGGAACACCGTTGCTCGCTATGCAAAGATAAGCACCCATGTCGGTTCTCGATACCTTTGTCAGTCGCAAATCCTCACCGACGAAATCCTTTACCGCTGTCGCTGAAAATCCAAGAGGAATTGGAAATATCAGTTTAACGTTAATCACGAGCTTTGAAATGCTTTCCCCAATTAAGCGCATTCGAGCCCTTAAATTCAATACTAACTTCACGAATCTCGTGAATACACAATAATTTTCAGTGCACTCAGAGAAATCGTATTTTTGCTGAGAACTGATTAGTGATAATTTTTAATTGACTATTTATGCGCCTCTTCGTTACAAGCAATTATTTTTATATATCTAATGAAAAAGACCTATCGCTACGAGTGGCGAAATTGCCAATGAATCATTTCAAAAAACTAGAACTGTTTTATCGCCCAATATAATTTAAAATATATCGTTGACTATTATTCGTGTTGACATCGGCACTTTGCTTTAACGATTCCACCCCCGCACCGCCTTTACCTGCACAAAAAAAAAAAATCCAATACGAAAATATGGTAACGTGTACTCACTTCGAGTTTTCTGGTTCGGCGAATTCGAGGGTATCGGGTCGCGAATTATAATATCCTGGCCATCTTCCCTCCTCCAGGTGACGCGAGGGGGTGGTATTCCCCTGGCTCGGCAAGTCAGCTTCACCTGTCGCACATTCCATATATCGTTGAAACCCCGAATAGAAATATACAAAAATAGTAATAAACAATAGTACACAGTATCGTTCCATTTGCTTTATGGAAAATCTCACATACATGTAATACGAAAAGCTCAACCCCGAATAAAACCGCCGTATTGTTTTCACTCTCGGCGGTTTAACAACAGAAAATTCACATTTCAGTTTCACTTGGAATCTCGAAAATTTTTCAGTGACTATTCAACACAAAAACTGTACGCCCATAATATATGCCAGCGGAATTTCTACAACCTTGTGACCATTATTTTTTTCCTAGCTCGGTTTTTTTTTCTCTTAATTAGTGCGACTACGTGCAGCGCTCACTTTCATATACGTAATAAAAAAAGGAAAAAAAGTCTTTACTGTTCTAACACTCAGTTGATTTTAAACGAAAGCCAATGCACATTTGATTTGCGGTTGGAATTTCGAAATTACAATGACAACTCCACTTGAACCATAGGACCATAATATACGTCGTTTCTCCCTCTATATCGTTTATCAATTTGCCAGAATTCTGGAGTATCCAGAGAACCAGAGGGCACGTTGTTATGGTCGAGGACTGTACGTGGGCCAACAATTGAATCGGTTCTCTACTGAAATTGCGTTCTTGCATTTTGAGAGCGTCCGCCGGTATAAAACAACCCTTTGGACTGCAGTTTAGCGAAGGTTAATTCTGATTGGCTTTGTGCAAGCGAGTTACGTGAACAATAACTACCTGACCACCTTCACCGATCATTATATCCCCGGACGTCTCCTCGGCGATGAAATCCGGTGGAACCTCGATCGACAAAACTCCGACCTGTAATTTAAAAAAAAAAGCACCAATTATTCAACGACAATTTCACGGCGAAACAATTAAAATCGTATTCATCAACCAGGCAAAAATTGTATAATTTAACACGCGTTCGCTATCAAGCACAAAACGCGCTTATATTGTCGTCGCATAAAAATTCCGCCCTCCCCGATCCGCGCTTGTTACATAAAACAAGTCTCGCAGATCCGTTGTAATATAAAAATTGTTATGTAAATGAAATTTGCGCTTCGTGGACCGGGGGCTGAATTTTCATTATTATGCACTGAGTAGGTGCACGTTCCCCGTGGACGTTCTTAACGGTGAAGGGATTATTTACACTGGTGAAATGAGCACTTAATTTGTTTAGACTCTGTACACGAATTTATAATTCCCACGAGGAACGGGGTGCAAAAAATGTGCACGCTCCAAGTGACACACTTTCTACACAGAGACTCTTAAAAACCGGCATTTGTTATACTACCGTAAGGACAAATTTGTTCAATAAATCAAACAAATCTCCCTTTGAAAATAGAACAAAACGAAATATTCCTGAATTCAAGACATTTTTACCAGATTAACGAGACCAAATGAGCGCATGTTTAGCTATCAAAAGATCTGCAAGTAATAGTTTTATATGTAAATGTCGTCTCGGTCGGAAATTCGCTCGGCCCAGTGTTAAAACCCCCATTGACGCTGAAGGGGGGGGGGGGGGGTTAACATCTCTTTCGTTGCAGATTTAAAGTGCGGGTCAGTTCCGGTACAACGAAAGGAAAGGGAAAGAGAGGCGAAGAGAAAGAGAGGTTCGTGACACTTCTGTTTTAGCACGCAGAAAAGGGGGTCGGGGGGCAGGGGAAGGGGGCAGCCCTCGGTTTGATCGCTCTTGCAAGAGTGACGGGGCAGGGTGTGGGGGTGTAGGGGTGGGTGGGTCGTCGGTATAAACGAGGTTTTCCGTTAATTAACGCGCAGCTCTCCTCATAGTCCCCCCCTCGGCCCCCCTCAACCCCGTCTGTACAATTATAACAAATTTTGCGATTGTACCGTCGTTTGAGCGCCCCTTTTCCAGCGCGCCGCTTATTTATTTTGTACAGTGTCGCATATCACGGGTTTGTAGTCGGTTCTGGGTCAGTGTGACTTGATTCTGTAGCCCGTATATGAATGCGGATTATAAATATGTGAATGAGGGAGAGAACTACCACGGCGAAGTGGCAACGTTCTCACCGGGGGCCACGCGAAATGCATTTCGCTCCTCATTAGCTTTCCTCGAATTCATGTGCATACTGCGCCCAGTATCCACGGCACATAGATGAAGAACAACGTAGTACTGTACTGCCCGAGGTGCTATAAATGGTACGGGGGCGGAAGGGGGGCACTCGGCCAACGAGATTTAATACATCCACTTCAGCGTTCGTGGCCGCTAACGGAAGTTCATTCGCTTAAGGCTGATGGAATATGATGAGTTTCCATATGTGCTATGTACTCCGGTTCGTATACCTTCAGGTTCATTGCTATGCTCATTGCGATGAATCAATGAGTATTGTTCATTCTCCAATTACAGAGATTTACATGAAAATTATATTTGGTGGTGTTTTTCCTTTCTTCACGATCATTGTCTAATACATGTTGTCTTTTTAATATTCAGGGCTTGATGATTTTTTTTTTTACTTTCAATTTTTTTTGCTGAATTATTTTTAATCAATTGAAAATGCGTAAATGTGTAATTTTGAGGCGAAAGGGTTCGACGGTACAGATGAGGTTGGCTCAGGAAATTGATAGAAGTTGGAAAATGGAAGAGATGACACAGACCACACACCATCGGATCCGTAAAGAGATTAATGCAAAGCACTTCTGTTTTGCTTCGCTCGTGTGTACCAACGAAGGGATTACGCACGTATGCAATTATCCTTGTCATCCGGGGCCGGGCTCGCGAGGTCTCACGCGCCCACCCTCAGACCCTTGAAAAGCCTAAGACCGAAAGGGTTCGTAGGAGTGACTCTAAACTTCAATCATTATAACGAAATTGTGTAAACCGCGTTCGTTGAGCCATGCTTGAGAAACGTTATAATGAATGAAGCAACGTATAGCGAACGATGGTGACGGTGGTGGGTGCCTAGGTGTGTGCTTGATGAAACTGCCTAAGTCGAGGAGCAACTCCTGTACGCGACTATTGAATGTGCCCTCAAAACAGTTACGTCACCGCGTACGGCCCACGTTAACCCCACGTTAACCTGAATTTCTGCTTCCCGACGATTCACTTCCCTAAGAGCTCCTCATTTCAATAATCGGATGTGCCGCCGCTCCCTTGTACATTGCTTTTAATAATTGATTTTTTTTTACAATAAGATGCAGTGACGGAAAAAGATGCACAATTTTTTTTTTTTTTTCGATTTCACAAAGTGAGTGAATCCTGAAGGGTGTGAATTATTTCAAACTTTTGTTATAGCAAAAATTGTGACTCCACTTGCAACAAAATAATTTTTAAGCTCGAATTTTAACTTGGGACGTGACGCGAATTGAGTCACGCTTGATAAACATGTAATCTTATCTACGAACAAAATAGCGTCGCTGTGGGAAAAAGGAAATAGCGGCTATTAAAGTAAAATGATAAGGCGAGAACGAATGCGGCGAAGTAGAAGCATTAAAACCACGAGCACAGGCCGCGTATACATCTCCTTGGAGAAATACCGCCACGGGGCGGAACTACTATTCGAGCCTCATGACTTAACTAACGAAGCGAGGATTTACCTGTCACACGCATATTTCATGGCTTTAACTTTGAAAGAGGGAGAACGCGTCGTGGCCACGCTCGCGAGAGACTATGATACGACGCACTCTCCGAGTGTAGTAGCTCCAGGAGATGAGAGCTTGAGACGCCCGGCAAGTAAGAGCTCACGCGAAAACTGGATCGCTCCCTCAGTATTCTAGTCTCGCTCCGCGTGTTCAACACCACCGACGTGGATTACGGCTTTATGGAATAATTCCCGAAGCGAAATACCGTTACTTTCCATCGCGTTCCTCGCTTTCCTCCTTGCAAAGCGTTCCCACGCATCGAAAAACAAACTTTCCTCGCATCCCGGAAGAATCTTCGCCAATTAAACGAAACACTCGAATTTCGATACTATCTTTCCATTGAATCATCTGAAAATACAAAATAAACCAAAATTAGGGACATTGAATCAAGAAAACATTTATTTATCATACGCTCATTGAGTTGATCTTTTTTTACTGATAATAAAAATAAAAATAATTTTTTTAAAGATAATCCAGTGATTTATTTGGAGTCAATGAACTCTTGTTTCTCGGGGCACAGATATCGCAAGCTTAAAATACGTTTATCCCATATACAGTGATAAAAATCAGTCGAGGTCACACTGTACTACGAAAGGCCTACCTTAATTACTTAAGATATGCAGCAGGCCTATACTTTGGAAATTGCTCCGGCAACAGCCACACGAGTTCTTGCACCATTTGAGATTACGGTTTGGTGGGCGGGAGAGAGAGAGAAGAAACTCGATGGGAGAGAGGGGATCGGAAATGCGAAGTACTGGAAGCATTTTGCTGGATTAGCTGGCCACGGAGACCGAAACGTTGGAGAGCAAAGGAAAGAGCGACGGCGCAAGGTAGTACGAGTATGCCCGCATAAATTCAATCTGATTTCTCGACTTACGAAACTAGCCCCCTACCAAAACCCTCCCCTACTCTCTACATAACCATCTCAACTCTTCCCACATTACCACAACTACCTCGGCCTTAAGAATGAGAGCTGTTTGTGTGCTTCTCCGAAAAATATCCGAGAGAGTGTAATTGCGCTGACCAGGATTTTGGCGAGGTTCATGGTTCATGGTTCAAACACGATTTACCTAATTCTCAGAGAGCACGAGCATTTTCCTTCGCTTTGGATAACCGCGGAAGAAAAAAAGCGAAGTCTTCAACGCAGAAAGCATTCACTCGAGGAAATCGTGATGGAAAATGTTTTTTTTTTCATCTACATAAATTTATCCATGGAAATTTGTGTCGGTGAAATATATATAAAATAATATACATGCAACATCGACGATTTCAGCCCAGAAATATTTGGTACAAGGGTAAAAACCTTGTGGATAAAATTTTCCAGCCTGGAATTAAAAGAGATTTTAGTCTGGGCTGAAAGCTTTTTTTCTACTGGTACTGTGAATTATTTTGTTCGTAATAGTATTATTTTTAAATGTTATATTATTTTCTAATTCGTTCATTTAAATATCTTCATTATCAGCGACTTCATTTATATATCGCGTTTTCGGATACTCCGTGACATGCATTATTTAAGAATGAATTATTGACGAGCTTTCGAAAACTAAATTGGCATGTAACGCGTGAATGAACTTAGCAGACGGACAAACAGAGAGACCAAACAGGTGGGAATGAGTTAATGTACGTTTTTAACTGGGACACGCAGAACACGTATTCGCACTACATACTGACCCTCGATTTTATCTTGGATAACACTTTCTATTTTTACACACTCCGTATGTGATATAGAAGAGTTAAAAAAACAAAAGGTCTTTTGTCAGGTGAATTAACGAATTCAAATGCCGATCGATAAAATCGCTAGGTGAAGGAACCTCCGCGACATCACCAATTAGCTGCTTCGGAAATCGGCTGAGCTTATGATTAAGTAGAGGGTTACAGCCCCAAGCAAGCTGCGGTTCGAAAGCTTGCTTGATACAACGGCTTCGATGCGGTTTCGTCGGTTAAATTCGTGTATGAAACTTCAGAGCTTAAAGGAAACATGCAGAACCGTAAATTCTGCGTATTTTAAATATGTATTTCAATGTTTGAAAGCTCCAGATCATCTATCCGAGAATTCAGGTCTGCGGTAAACTGTCACGCGGTGCTACGTAAAATCGTTAAAATCGATTTCGCGTCATTTCGTTGGAGTCGAGCGGTGCCAGGTGTCAACGGAACTGTTAAATGTTTTAAATTCACTCCAATTTGTCGGAGGATTATCAGATTTTTATCACCGGTAGTCGTCATTACCCGAATTTTGTTGTGCAAATTTTTTTTTTAACAGCTTTAATTTCCAAATATTTCATATGGGTAATAATTGAATGGTGCAAATTCGAGGCGTATCAATGCGCCGAAATATTGTGAGGTGGTGAAACTTATTTAGTTAGTGTAGCCTGACAGTCGAATGTTCAATCTTGTATCATTCTTGACCGAATTTCCTCAGGGTATTAGGAGATGATCATATTTCAGTCGATAGTGTCGATTCCCCCGTCGAATGACGTCCTATCCTCGAGGAAGGGAGGATAATTTATCACGTTTACTTAAACGTAGTCAATGTGGAGAGCTTTCCGTTAAGTTGCCTCCATTATCGAACTTTGCGTATGAATGCACCGAATATCCTCAACATATTTCTGGGAGAAACTGTCAGCCCGCATATACATGTATATGCATAGAACGTCGCCAGCTGAGCCGACAATCACTGAACCGTTGCGGTATTTCATCTCCAATACTGTAAAAGCCACAAAATTATTTTCCACACATCCCAAAGCTTTCTATACGAAGCTGCCAAATTTTATCGACATTCGAATACATATTTTTTTGAAATGTAAAAAAAATGTCACTACTTTTTTAGCTATTCATCGAGCCCCTTTAAATAGCCATTACCAATCCGTCTGAACTATATTGACTATAACCCCTTGCATGAACATATGGAGATCCCCTGAATAGCCTCAACATATTTCAGAATCGTCGTTCTCGCAGCACATACGTTTATATACGTTTTATATATGCATATAACGTACATAGAACGACGCCAGCTGAGCCGACAATGGCAGCGTATCCATTGCGGTGTATGATCCACGACACAGCAATGGCTACAGAATTATTATCGAGATTTTTTCAAAAATTAAGGAATGAAAAATTGATGAATATTTGATGCATGTTGATAAGAATAATGATCTCTCTTTTCTCCATTGATCCAACTCCTTTGAATAGTTATTACCGAAACGTTTCAACTATTCTCAATATATTACTAGGTAAATCGTTCAGTGGGTATATATTGTACATACATATATACATAATATAGGTACATAATGTACGTACATAGAAGGACGTCAGCTGAGCCGACAGTGGCAGCGAACCCGTTGCGGTATTTGATCCCCAATACAGCAATCCGCAACCGTTCGACATAACTAGACTCTAATTAATGCTCGAAGCGCGGCCCGATGGATATATCGACTCGAAGCTCGATATCCCCTCACAATATTAAGCCGATCGACGGGTTACACTGCGTACTGTACATAGAGACTCTCTCGGTTCTCTCTCTCCCGTTCGGATACGATACGAGGAAATCCCAACGGCACCACCAACACCAAAAGCACCACCGGCTTCCCAGCCAAAACCGCGATTCCAAGTCCTTTTGATGACTTAATCCAGCACTGAGTTATCGCTTACCTCGACGCCATCCGGAGTTTGAAGCAAACTCTCGCGCCATTCGATACACTGTATCCTCGATTCAATAAAGACACATCGTCCGTGTTGAGTGCAATCGAACCTACCATATCGACGGAATAACGAATTGATATCGATTTCTATTCGCAAATTCATCACAATGGAATTCGGATGAAATGGGAATTATAAAATTGAAGGATTAATTCCCCATTCGGAGCGTAACTGTACAATGTAAATTAATATTACAGCTCTGTCTATCCGAGACCATTAAATGCAGCGATATTTAGGATTGTCTAATTGACTACATGTCAATTAACATCGCAATGATGTTTGATGTATTACGAATGAGCATTCATCGAATGAAATTTATTTCGATTTCTCTGTGGATTATCACGCTTATCCAATATTGAAATACATTGTGCGAGAACAATTCATCTTCGTTACTTGTAATTATTGCAGAATTGTCAAAACTTCATGTACCACATTATGATCGATCGTACATATTTATTTACTTTGACAAATATCGTTAATGCCCTTCCCTAAAGGAATACCGATCTTTGTGCTAAACTCGCTGAGATAATGTTTAATCCACAAACTTAACGAAATCGCTGTGTCATTTTAAATCGCCCAGATAAAGAGAATCTCTGATATTAAACATGCAAATTTATAGGGTATAAAAATTTCTATCGTTATTCATTTCCAATATCCCATCACGGTATAGCATGTAAACGTTCGATCAATATTCCTATTAAGAGACCCGTTAACGTCGTAACGTCAAAAACTTGAGAATAATTTTTTTTTTCATATTCAAAAACGACGTACACCAAATACTCTCAAGAATCTATTATTATGGCAATAGAAAAATCAGGGCAAAAAAAATTTGGCAGTGCATAAGTAGTTTAATTTTATGGCTAAAAAATCCCCACGGTACAAAAGGTACAAACGCATCAATTAAATGGATAATACTCAATGGTTCATCGATCAGCTTTGACAATTTATGCAATTATCAGTAGTAAAGGCAATTTGCCTTAATACCATTTGTCATTAGACACAAATATTTGCTGCATAGGAGACGTAATTGGCATATGTTCTTATGGGTTTACCTGACTCTTCATAGGATCGGTATTAATTTGGCACATGTATAATCCGGCGTCGTCGAGCTCCACCCCCTTTATGTGAAGATTCCATATGGTGTGATCGCTTCGGGAAACGGATACTCGGGGATTATGCGTTATAACATGATCGTGGATCGCTTGTATCGCTTTCGTGTCTGCCTTTATCCAACCAACCTGCAAACAGACGAAGGAAAATCAAAATTTACTCCAAAATAGTCGACAATTTTTGTTTGTAAAATAAGAGTCGAATAAAAAATGTAAGAATAACTTTTGCCTTTGCATTTGCATTCGCAGGTAACTCTGATACGTGTGGCAATTTTTTGGCAAGCTTCCTTACCAACTTCTCAGTAAGAACTTCAAATGGAAATTTCTATACCCGATCCGGACAATCTTCTTACGGAGAAAATGAGATTCCGCAAAGCCAATTTGATCCACCGGTACAACCGCAACTCTATCGCAAAATGACGATTTTTAAAAATCCTCACGTTATCTTCTTTCTTCTTTTTTTTTTTGCCTCATTCATACTTTTTCTATATAATGAAAATTTTTCTTGAAATATGTCGAAAAATATAATAATGCACTATTTGAGAAAACTTGAAATCGCCAACACACATACTTTTGATTTGAAGAGAAATGTTTTGTGTGCATTTGTTGCTGAATATTTTGTTGTTCAAAGTTAAAAAAAAATTCAATCAAATTTTTGTCGAGTCATTTTGCGACAAAGCACCAGAATATCAGCTGTTCGATTTCATTTGGAAAAGCATCTACTATGCATGGTGTACACGATCGACGCTTCCAAAACATTCAACGTAAAATTGACATTTTCCATAGAATATTCTTAGTCCGGTACAACAAGTGCAGTAGAAAGCTGTCGACGCAACATATTCCGCACGTACATGCAGTATTTATATTATAAGGCGGAAACCGAAAGAAGCACGTATATCCGAAACGACCGAATACACATGCAATTCGTGCCTGATATCTGGATTACGTCATTCTCACTGTTGCAGTAAGGAATGCCGGTGAATGTTTTTGTTACGATTGGCACGCGACGGTCCAATCTACGTTTATTGTTTTTCGTTGAACCCGGAGCGTCGATAATATACCGTATATATTTAAATATCTGTATAGTGCAGGGGTTCTGGAAGAAGGGGAGGAAAATGTACCCTGTATCCTCCTAGATGTTCCACCAGACACGTGAACGTGGCATCTCTTCCCAGTGGAACTGTCAGATTGGCAATTGGGGCACCAAATTCGGGCTGGAAGGCACCACCTTGAATTAAGAAAAAAAAGCAATGGTTATTAATTTTGAAAAATTAAAATAAACAAGAAATAATCTCGCCTATGTAATGAGTAAAAAAAAAAAAGGCGACTGTGTCTCACGATATTCTCAAAATTCTGTACCATTAATATCAACAAAATTCTGTAAGGTGCAGAAAAAAGAAAATCCGTAACACCAAAAAAAAAGTCGGAATAATTAAATGCACTCGTCGATAATGCAAAAATTCATGGAGCTGTACGTGACTCCAGAATGGGCAATCAATTCTGGAGACATTGGCCAACATGAAGAAATTCAATGGACAAGCGATTCTTGTGTGGAGTGGCGAGGCTCGTCCGAGGAGCCACGAGGGGATGCATTGAAAGGTATCAAAGAGAAATAAAGTTTTCTTTGAGCCGACGAAACGAGCGGTAGCTTGTGCGGATTTTCACAAATGGCGCGTCCGTGACTGAGAAAAGGAGTGAGAGAGAGAGAGAGAGAGAGAGAGAGAGTGAAAGCTTGAACCCAGAGGTGGCTGCTCTTCAGGGAAAAAAAAAGAAAAAAAAAGAAGAAGAAGAAGAAAGAGAGAAAGAAAAAAACGAAGAAGCCGCAACGAAACGTAATAAGCGGAGTGAATAAGGGAACCCATAGTCGAGATGAGTATCGAATAAGCGGGCAAACGCGAGAGGTGAGAAGGTGAAAGAAACTTGAGAAAGTGAGCAAGCGAGGAAGAAAGAAGCTCTAGCGACTACAGAAGAAGAAGAAGAAGAAGAAGAAGGTGGCGGAGAACAGGGAAAAAGAGAGCACTGGCCTCGGGCCATATAATGGCACCAAAGGCGAAGAAGATGAAGAATAAGAAAGGTGAAAGGGCGGTGGGAGGAAAGGGCGAGGGGGGAAGGAAGTGAGCGAGCCATAGCGAGACAAGAGGGCGAAGAAGAGCTGCTGCTGCTGCTGCTGCTGCTGCTGCTGCTGCTGCTGCTGCTGCTGCTGCTGCGCACTCTGGAGGCTGGAGTGAAGAGAACCGACAAGGTTGACCCATTTATCTCATAACAGGAATAATAGGATCTGAAAGTGTTATAAGTAGACAATCACCGTGGGATCTTGGAGAGTGTCAGTCTCGGCTTCTCTCTCTCTCTCTCTCTAGCGCTTGCACGAAATGTTGTTCAATTTCTCCGTATATCTATACACGAGACAGAAATATCGCTATCAAAATAAGCCCTCTCTGTTTCGCTGTGAAGGAGCTTTACCTCTGAAGCCCAAGTACCAAGCTGCCAGCTTCTAACACTTGAAAGCCATCAATTAAAACAAGTTATTTTGCACGGAGAATGGCATACAACGTAATTAACATTAAAGTCGCAGTCACTGAATAGACAATCGCCTTTGTAATAAGTTCACCCAACGCGCATAATTTCATGGTAAATGTCGGAGTCGGTTATGGACCGTGTCGGAGTTATAATGAATGTAACTTTCTTCAGTTTAAGAGGGTTTTGAATTTCAAGATTGTCCCGCTAACGGTCAGTCGCTCAAGTGACATTTTATTGCGCTTGTGATTTATTGTTGTTGAAGGTATGATGAAAATGGAAACCGGGATTAAACATTATGCAAGTCGTGTACCAATTTCCAATTCTGGTTTACTTATTTCTTAATGCAGAAAAGAATGACTATTTTTTACTCACTGAGAAGACTTTTATAAATTCTGCGAGGCTTTAATAATTACGAAATTTTGTTATGAGCTGCCTCGGAATTATAACAGAAATAACTTTCTTAATTTTAATCAGGTTAATAGTTTTTAGATTGTCCCGTCCCACGGTCAGTGGTAAGACTGACGTTTATCACCTTTTTGATTTATTCTAGTTGAAACTTTGATGAAAAGAAAAATTGTAATTAAGAATTATGATAGTTACTTTACCGCATCGAAAATCTAGCTTTTTTCTAATGGAAGTGTTCGAGAATTCCAGTGTGAGTGAAGTTTTTACATTTTTTTTTGTAAAGTAAATAGTGGAATTGTAAATGTGCCTGGACGTATCAAATTAGGATGCGATTGTAAATAATATTATCCAATCATAAACAATTTATGTTTACCATGTCTGGCGGCTGTTTTATTTATTTTCATTCAACCAAGCCCAGACTAATGTATTTGCATTGATATTCTGTCCCGTCTACCGACGAGCATAATGAGGAAAACAAGCTGCGCCCGCCCTCTTCAAACTTGATTAACTTTAATGTATTCGAGCCAATAAAAAGGAGGCCAAAAGCGAAACGCAGTGCTGCTATGACGTTTTGAGCCTTCCGGTTAAATCTCGTCGCGGTTATATTAATTGTTCCCTCCTTCACTTCCACATCTTTATACATTGACATTAAATTTTTTTCCTTGAACAATTTTATCATCTTCAAATGACTTCTCGTATAGAATCCAATTGCAGAATTGTAAGCATTTTTCTTTCATCTTTAAACTAGAGCAAGCTTTTTTTTTTTTTTAAAGTTTCACTAAATTTGGCAGAAATGATATTCCAAGGGATAATGGACAATGCATTTGTGATTAATGTCAAAAGTTTCCGCGGTCATGTGAACTACCACAGTGAACATTGTTTAATAGACTCCCAAGCGATGAAGTTCAGGCGGTCAAAGAGAGAAAGAGAGAGAGAGCGCAGGTGCAATCGGACTCAAACCGGAAGCCCGCAACTTTATCGAAATGCCGGTGGCGCATTATATCCCAAGTCCCTTTTCACGTTTCAGGTAAAAGTTCCTCTCGGTATTAAACGGTTGGAACGGATATAGAAAGGACAGTGCTCTCCGTAATGCGATATAACGCAGAGTGAAATTCCAAACGCGCTGTGTGTGGACGACTCGTAACAAGAGTTAAGAGATTCCGGGTTTGCCTCAGTGCAAACGAGACGTAAGCAGACTCCCTTCGTTCTCTGCGCCTCTTCCCTCGCTATTCTCATTCCGCTTCTTTATACTGTAATTCTTTTACTTAAGATATGCACTTAAGAGGATCCAGTGACCTAAAAAAAAAAGTGAGACGAAAGATAATTATGTAGATGATACGCTTCTTTTCAAAAATCTCACATTTAAACCTGATAAACTATACACCGAGCATTATAATTCAGCAATTTTGTGGATACACACAGTGCGCCAAAAAATATTAAGAGGTACAAAAACTAAATGATTTTTTTCGCAGCTTCCTTGATATAAAAACATACTCACCTAAATTGTCGTTCGGATGGGTCAGCAGGACAATTAGCATCGCAAGCAGCGCTTTTTCACGAACGACCATTTTGTTGGAATCATCGGATCAACTGAAACTAAAGATAACAATATAAATTATTAACTTCAGCGGGAAAATATATCTTTGCGCTGGTAAAATAGCGGATAATTAGCTGGAAATTCCGGTTTTTATTTAAAAAATTGCGAATGTGGACATCTTTTTTTTAAATATCATTCCCAGATCATATTACTCAAGTGAAACAATATCAAAATTTCTTGCGAATACGCAGATATGGCAGAGATTCAACAGATTTCTGGTGACTACATAAAGCGGTACGAGGATATTGTGAAACGCTGTCGCATACCGTGCGACGGTGTTGGTCCGTATCATATAACACTTCCGTTTCCCCGCGGACCATTCATAGACTCTCCCAACAGTATATTAAATATCTTTGCTCAGCATACTTCCCAGTTCGTTCTGCGCAATTTTCCGAATAGTATATTATACATGAATGCCTACACATGTGGACATGTATACGAACGTTAATATTCATGAGTCACATTTTCCTCGCATTGCTTGAGCGTTTTCGGATCTCCCAAAGTTTTTGCTTGAGAAGAATGTAACGATATGAACGACGACCTTTCCTTTACATTTTAGAAGACTACATTTTATTTCCAAAATTTAAGTGACTCTTGCTTTTTATCAATTTTTATATCTTGGCATTTTAACTATTCGCAGACTTGAGATTTTTTTTTTCTTATAATTTATGATATTTCTTATATTTCTTATATTTCTTCTTCTTGTCAAAAATTATATTGGAGCGCCAGATTATTTTGTTAATTGGCGGACAAAACAATCTTTGATGTTATTTTGTATCCATAAACTGTTAATCAAAGGGTAATTAGAGACGCAGCCTCCCAATATTAAAAAACTAATTTTTTTAAATGCTCGGTTTTTTAAATGCGTCTGCATAGGTGCAACGCATTCGAGGTGTACTTTTTGTTACCTGCATGCTTACGCCGCTACATTCAGAACATATTCTCCCTGCATGTAAACATGCACATTTCTATATGCATTCATGCGTTTCCTCCACACTATTTTTTTTTTTTTTTTCATGTTCAGCCATTTCTTCTCAAGATCTATACATATGTACTAGGGTTTAGTAGCGCCCGGCCGTTGTGCGCCCTCGCACTCCAGTAAACTCAGCACACAACACCTTTCCTCTCTTAGCAATGAGCCTTTAGGGGATTTAGAAAAATCCAGGACCATGAAATCCATCCATGATATATAAAAAAGAAATCAGGGCTTGTTATACGACCTTCCAACTTTTTGTTCTCGGTATTTCCAAAAATTTCTCCCGTCATCAATCTCCACCAGACTTTCCTCGAGAAAAAAAAAAAAAAAAAAAAAAAATTGCATAAGCGAAATATAAATAATTTCCATTGAACCGACTTTCGTCGGAAAAAAAATGTCATAAGCGAAATATAAATAGTTTCCATTAAATATTCATAATTGTGTCTGGGGTACGGAGCGACGGTTAATCTCATTCGTCTCTTTGGACGTTGGAAAAATGTGAAATGTGTCACTGCCGTTATTTTGCCGTGCGTCTCGCTGGCCTTGACATTCGAACTAATGATCCAGATCGCTTTGCATGTGAATACGTGCGACCGCACGTGAATGATCGATCGCAACGTCGCGCAAAGCGATCGCCGGTAAGTTGGACGGTGCAGTCAGGTGGCGGCGGGGGCGGAGGTGAACGGCTCCGAGGCGGTGGAAAACCCTCTCAGCCGAGACGAACGCTTTCACTCTTTCTCCCTCTCTCTCTCTCTCGCTCTCTTTCCATCCGTAAATTCCAGACTCGACTCCACTTCGGGACGCATACACGCGGGAACTAGTGGGGCAAAAAAATAAAAAATAAAAATAAAACCTTGTGAGTGAACAAGAAAGGAAGAAAAAATAAACAATAAAAAAAAAAAACAAGCGGTGAAGTGAGAAAGAAAAGGTGGAACACATATATACAAAATTTCCGCGTTGCTGCTGTATGTCACGTTCCACGACCGAAATTTTTTCAAGTTTTACTCACTTTCTCTCTCTCTCTCTCTCTCTCTCTGTCCGCACAGCGAACGTTCACTCCTCTCGTCGCTCTCTCGCCCGTTATGACGTTCTACATCTGGCACAAGCCTCGCTACTGCTGCTGCTGCTGCTGCTTCTCTCCCCTGCGAAAATGTACTGCAATCCTGCCGCCCACCGACTCTGAATCACTTTTGTTCCCGGACGTACTGCCGCGATAATAGTAGCATGGTGTACACTGCAGAGAATGATATTCGAGTTATTTTTCAACGCTCAATGGCTATCCTCGACGCCTTGACAAGCGGCAAGCAAAATTATTTTGCTATACCATTTTTTTTCTAATTTCACAGCGTTTAAAAAACGATACTCTTACACGGAATCCATAATTACGCTCTAATTATCGGAAAATTATCACAGAAAATATGTACTTGAGATAATTTTCTAATTGAATTTTTTTTTAAATATGCAAATATTGTAATAATAATTTCGGTGATCTGACGAAAATTGAGCAAAAATTTGAGGTAAGATAGAGAGAGTGCTTCTATTTAAAAAGTGAAGAGTGGATGCAGTTTTCTATTTTGGAATTCATGAGGCGGAATTTTTCGATGAATTTCGAATATCTCAAATTGCCATGACATTTTTTTATTTTTTTTTTAAAGGCGTTTGTATTATGAGATTACAGATTGCTCGACATATTTTTCCGCTCTTATTTAATAAGACTCTACAATGTAATAAGAAGGTGGCCAGCAGAAACGAAGAAAATAATACGGGGTAATAATTAAAAATCGCTGAAGCGTCTAATACGTATTTTCTCGTAAGTTACGAGACTCTCCTTCGCAGTGGAAATCGCAGTGGAGTGAGCGCCGCGGAAAGATCCTTTCTTCTTTCGCAGACACGAGCGGCAAAAGCGCAGGCAACAAACGCGGCCAAGAGTTTGCTCCCACGATATATCTACGCTGCTACTCTCTCACCGGGAAATCCGAGAGACGTTTAAATAATCGTCCAATTAAGGTGTAACTTAAATTTATTTTAGTACAGAGCCCGGGAGCAGAAGTTTTTAAATGTGAATTAAGGATTGTGGTTGTATGAAAAATACGTTCGTTAAATATCACAAACATCTTGTGAGAGTGAATTGTGAGACTGTACTACAACACAGTAAATAAAATTTCAAGTACATACTAGAGATGAAATAAGCTTTTTGCCTTCAACAAGTGTAAATGTACTTTTGAAATGACGGATGGTTTTTTTTTTTATTTTACGATTAATTTTCTCTCACAAAATTATTTTTTCGCTGCTGACTTAACAGAATATTTATTTACGTCCTTAAAAACACTTTATTTACCGTTGAATTATTTTTTATCTATTATAAATGTGTGACATTTTATTGCCATTCTTCAAATATTGTTGAAACAATTTTTTATAAAATGACAGAATTTTTTTTTTTTTCATTCTTCGATTTTCCATGATTGCACATAAATTCGATAAAAAAATGAAGAATTAAAAAAAAATAATAATAAAATAATGAGCGCGTTTTTTTAGTAATAATAATAATAATTCTATCAGAGAGGTTACAATTTTGGATATCGGGGACCAATACCGACGCGTGACCAATTATCGATCGATGTCATCATTCATCCCAATCAATTAGCTGTTAGCTAAAACGGAGAACACCGCAAGGTCGTCACAGCTCGCGCCATTTTCCGTGCCGTCACTGAATTTCATTGGAATTTGCGTGGATTACTGATATCCGTGCGTGGGTGGACGCCGAAAAATTTTATTGAAAAAGGAGAAAATCATAAACGCAGACAATATTATTTAGCACGACGCGGTGTTAACCTTTTGGCAATGACTGTAGTTACATAAACATAAAAGCACATTACATCCAAATGTCAAGTTGAAAATAAAATCCGCATGAAATGAGTGCCCTTTTCGGTTAATATCAACAAATTCTCGCTCAGCTTTTGGGTATCTCTGGTATATATGCCCTATTCCACGATTAGCATTTTTATTTTGAAAAAAAAAGTATGATCTACAATTAAAAAAAAATATATCTTAAAATGCAATTTCTGGAATAATATTTGTTTATCAATTTTTTTGCGAATTTTTCATAACTGAACGAATGGTCTGATTTATGGCACTTGGCATTCAGGCTCGTATACGTTTTTCAATGCGTCCATTAAATTGCACCTGTGTGTTTTTTTTTTTTTTATTTGATTAATAAGTCAGGCCTCGATTATAATTCGAATAATGTGCTCACCGAGCTGAAAATCCAAGGTTTCCCATATTAATCATGACTGGGATAGAACAGTTTGAAAATTGGCCACCGGGGGGGTCAGGGTGACAGATGTGATTTCCCAATGGTACGTGTCGGGAATTTACGTTCACCGTTCACCCGAACTTTAATTAAAATAACTATTATATCCATAAATTATGCAAACAATCGTTTCGTTTCCTCGAAATGACTGTCATTTTTTAATTCTAATTGCCTGATTTATTTTTCCCGCGAAATATCATTTCCAATACAAATCCGCAAATTCGTGGAAAAAAATCCAAACGATGAATTAATGACACGCATAACTTCCCAAAGTCAACATTCTCTTTTTTTAATATTTTTCATTCACTACACGTTATCAAAAAAAAAATGTAATATTCAAGAGACTTTTGTTTCATTAAGTGAAATAGTCTCGACCGATAGTCGCCATAAGTCGGGAAAGTCAAATACAGAAGAGCGCGTGTAAGAAAGTAAGGGAGATTCGCACCCGGTCGAGGAATTACGAGCAGACGCGTACAGAAACAGTGACTGTGGTCGGGGGACTTTGCCAGTGAGAGTTAACTGGTAAGTGAGAAGGCCAGATAGAAGAAGAAGAAGAAGAAGAAGAAGAAGAAGAAGAAGAGAGAAGGCCATACTTCGCAGCCAAACTACTTGCGAACATTAAGGGTCATTACAATGGCCATAAATTGCGGCTACCGTCCGCCGCAATATTTATGTTATCAATTCTGAGCCTAGTTCGCTGGCTCGGTGTGAGAGGTGGCGTAGGAAACGTTCCCGGTGGCAAGCCCAAGGACGCAAACGTACGTAATGCCGTCGCGGTGGCATCGTCTTCGTTCCCGGCACGACCGCAACAACCGCGTGACAATAAAAACGTTGCCGCACCGCAGCCCGAGCTCCGCCACCGAATGGTACGAGGACGTTCTCCGGCCGCGCGAATGTAGAGTCAAGAAAGTAGAGTCGACTCTTCGGGCCGCAATACAGCGACGATTGCGCGACGCATTCGCACTTAATCACGCCGATAATGGTCAAGCACTCGGGGCCACACGCTGGCTTACTTAATTCTCACTCACTGGATGACCAGTAATCTCGTTGATAGATTTTACGGTAGAGCCAAGTGAACTCTAGCAAATTCAAAACAGCTAGTGGCAAAAAATCGACGTACGACGCGTGACAATAAAAACGTTGCGGCGATGGCGCAACGCATTCGCACTTAATCACGCCGCTAATGGTCAAGCACTCGGGGCCACACGCTGGCTTACTTAATTCTCACTCACTGGATGACCAGTAATCTGATAGATTTTACGGTAGAGCCAAGTGAACTCTGCGTGCACCGGCGAAAAGAAAGTAGCAAATTCAAAACAGCTAATGTTTGGGAGATTGAGTGGCGAAAAATCGACGTACGATATAATCGTTCATAAGTCATAATTCAAAGGCGCGGGAAATCAGGTTGTGATCAATTTTCGATTGAAAGAAATTTCCAAGTCCGTTATACAGTCTCATTCACCGGCAGAAGCTTCTTCCAACGGGAATCCGGGAAAAGCAGCTTCCCTCAGCAGGGTATGAATAAGAAACTTTCAAACTTTCCACCGGTGCACGTATATATGTATATATAGTCTACCATTATACTGTATATATATGTATATATATATATATATATGTACATCAATATCTATAGATACGAACTACCGGCAACTCGGCATTACGCTAATAGCGCAAGTTAAAATCTCATCCATTGCACCGGATGAGTGCTTCATCTCACTCTCTCTCTCTCACTATCTCTTCCCGAATCTGCTATTTTTCAAATCGCACTTGCCAACTGTTAAACGAGGCTGAACAAAGAAGTCGAAAGAACGAAAGGAGAAAAAGATTTTTTTTTACACTACCGCTGAAAGGTTGAGGAAATATACATTTTTCTTGATGAGTCCCTGATTCAACTAGCCCCGGTCTGGTTTATATCATCATCCTAGCACTCATCGTCATACCGAAACGTCTGTCCGTCTGGCCTTGGAAACGTTTGTTCGTACGATCGCAAAAGTTATTTCGCGAGAGGCCCCTCTCTTATCGCGGACGAGGAAGGATAAGGTAGAAGTGAAGGAGAGAACTCGAGAGTCAAAGTGGCTTTCGGCAGATGTACCTTCTTCCCTATGTATCTTCTTATGTGCCCGTTAGTCCACATATATATGTATATATACATACATATATACACGTATGCATGAGACTACAAGAAATACTCTTTTGCCATGCAAAACTTGGTGCAAAGTCACGGGAATAAATCAGTGACCGCAGGTACTACACACACACACTGAAAACTGGTGCGAACATCAGCGACGAAACACCCAAATACGAGAAAGGTCGACCACACATTCCGCAGATGCTGTTTCCATAGATGCACTTTACTACATCGGTGAATAAATTTATAAATGAAACTAAACATTAACCGCGGTGAAGTAATCATTTTTACACTCGCATTGATGGGAAATAATATCGAGGAAAAAAAAAAAGAGAATAAAGGTTGGACCTGTAGCTTTCGCGGTGAGGCGAACGGCTTGAAAAAACTTGGTTTTTTTTTATTTCTCTCTCGCCGGGCGCTCTTTCGACATTGAAGAAACTAGCGGCTCGTTTACCTATATATTCTCCTCAACGAACGGCGAATTTTGCACGTCGAGAGCTTTGGATGCGATGAAGTATGGTCAGTGCGGCCAAGTACTTTTATATTACATGTATATATGTGTACGTTTTTTTTAGAACCACCGGATTCAACGAAACGTTCGTAGCCTAGATTTTTTTTTATTCGTGGATTGAATTATGCGGGCAATTCAACTTTCGTATTTTTTTTCGGGATTTTTCATTTCCCTTCACTCGTTTCAATGAAAAAGTTCGGTTTTGTCTGAACATTCGAGCCTCTCGCCCGCGAAATTTCCATCGGATCACTTTTCGGTTGCCTCGCGCAACAAACGCACACTCGCCTCACTCAATTCATGATATTACGGATCAAAATAACGAGTGCCGGCTGCTCGGATTGTATTCGTCGACACGTCGGTGCGCTAAATAATTCATCCGCCCTTCATTATTTTTCACTACAACCCACCAACTTTTTCGCCCTTTTTTGTTATCAACGAAATCGAATATTTCGATGGTGAACAAAAAAAAAGCAGACAAAATTGGAAAAATCCGGCGTGAACTTTGAGTCAACGACTCACGTGGCGAGACGTACATTAAAAAAAAAAAGTGTTCGAAGAAAATCTCGGACTCATACGTACATTCGATAATTACATTTTTAGGTACACTCGAATATGCACATTTCCTTTTTAAATGCTTTAACAATGAAAATTTAAAAAAAACACACCAATTACAAAATACATCGTGAGAAATGAGGATCAAGTGAAAAACTCACGTGGCAAAGGTGTTCCGGATACGAGGCGCGAGAAGGTGACGCAGAGGAGGAAAAAAATGACGTTGAAGAAGATGTGGAAGAAGACATTTGTGAGGCGTTTTAACGGTGCACGTAGACGACAGCGGGGAAAGCGCGTAACGAACGAAAGCAACGCGCACGTGACACTGAACAAACCGGAGGACGCGCGCCTCCCGGTCACTTCCGGGTGTAACTACCGTGTGCACCGGTTGATGCCGGTAAACTGCTCGCGATCCTGTTGGTCCTCGCTCGGGCGACCCCCGAGCGACGTCTCTCACCGAGGAGAGTAAAGTAGGAGCGAGGAGGAGAGAGGGAAGCGCGCAAACTCGGCGCCGGCACGACGAGAGAATGAGAGATCCGACAGGAGACTCGCCGCCGTCCGAGAGATCGCGCGAGCGCACCCCTACCTATACACGAGTATTTATGTATACGGCAGCCCCGAGACCCGTAGATAACAAACTTTCTCTATCCACCAAGACGCAAAATGTTCATTTAATGGATAATGGAAAGAAAACTGATAAGTGCCGTACTGACGATATTTTCACCGATAACCCACGACGTTTTGTGTCAAGATCGTATGTTTTTTTCTAATGCAAAGGAAAACTGATTGTTCTGTGGTATGTAACCGCGGATGATGTAACATCACAGAAATACAATTCTCATTTTTAACCTTTATACTACACCGTGTTTACAAATAAAACTGGCAGCTGAAGTGGAAAATAAAACTCGCCGCTCGCAGTTGCGTAACGACTGCACTACAAAATTCGATCGAGACGATAAGATAAAGACAATCTGTGTGTGTGTGTGTGTGTGTGTTTTTTTTTATTTCTTCTCTTAAGGAAGTTTCTCATTTCTCGTGTAGTATTCACATTAGCGAATAGGATCAGCGCGCCTCGAGTATAAAAGGGGAGACTATTCGGAAGGTTATTTAAAGTTGAAGTTAAAATTCGGTGAAAAACGAAGGGAGGAGAGTGGGAGAAGGAGGTATGAAATATTCGCGAGCGGGAAAACGATTACCTCCGCCTGCGCCTCCGAGCCAACTTCTCTCCTCTCTCTCTCTCTTCTCTCCCGCAAGATTTGCTCACCAACTTACTTTTCCGAATACAATTCGCGCGACTCGTTTTTGCCTTTTTGTCTTCGTTTCACTCGCTTGGAAATGCTCACGGTCCCGTTGCAATTAGGGACTCCGGAGACGCGATAACGTTACGGACCACCACCGCGACCACCACCGACCTCACCTACCTACTCTACCTTACAACCTCTACCACACACCATCGCCCTCCCTCTCTCTCTCTCTCTCCCTCTGCCGTAAGAGAGCAGCAGACGGCGAACCGCAGCGACGGGAATAGAACAAGCTCGAGGATCGCTCGACCGTCTAGTTTCTGAATATTATCGTCTCCGGGGAGTCTTGAACAGCACCGGTTCCCTACGAGTCTCCGGTGGACCTGGACAACGTCCAGGCTTATCTATTTATGAAATTTCACGTAGCAACTCTCCCTCACTGCATTCAACCTTCCGCACAGTTAAAAGTGCATCTCCGTATTTTAATGAAGGGGGAGAAAAAGAGTAAATAAAATAAATGTGCCCGTTGAATACGCGGTGTTGTAAATAATTAATTTCTCACAAAGGGTCAAGAAAACTCATCCACTGAAGGTGGTGTATTAAATTCCAAGTGAGCATTTGAAGTTACGGTGTTTTATTTAAAAATACCATGAAAATCAGTGAATTTTTGCAGCTACAGTTTTTTTTATAAATTCGGGGGAAAATAGATAATAATATTAATTGTGATTTTTTCGGATTTTTGTATATACTTTTTTATTTAAAAAGCTGCTTTGGTATTTATTTTTTAATATTTATTTTCTTTTTTCCCTTACGTATTGTTTATGAAAGCTTGTATTTTCGTTGGTTCCTCTATACGCACGTTGAAAGGTCGAATTCCCGCCCACCGGAAGCGCGTTGCGAAGCTGTTTGGCAATTTACATACGTAAAGAGCTCTGTAAACAGACGCTTATAGACAGAACGAAAATACAATGCCACAACAACAAAAAATCGGCTTATCGCAGTCATCATATTGCTGCCACGATGAAACTAGTCGTGTCTCATTACTAATGACGCTGACACGGTACAGTGCCTCTCATTAAAAATACGTGGCACGACGAAAATCAAAATACACAAGTGAATTTTTTATAAGCTTCTTAATTGGCCACACCTAATTTAAAGACAAACGACGTTAATATATGGATATACCTTAAATATAATATAAAAAATAAATAAAAATTTTCCCCAAACTGGACATCCTTTCGTTCCATTTATCCTTAAGTTTTTGCTTTCTTTCCGCGCACGGAGAATGCTGAGTCACTTTTCCACAGCATTAAATTGGGTTACGATAAATTCACTACAGGTATATCGACTTGGTTGGCTAGCCGCGCAAGATGCTTCCATCCGCTATATACAGTCCTGTACAATACTAAACATGTACTCGGTGGTGACCGGGGCAAGATGAACCAACTCGGCGTGAAAATCCAAACTCTTGAACCCTTCTCGAAAATACAAATAATCAAAAAGGGTTATTTAATATTGACCCTGATCGCGTTATATAATCCTGTACAATACTAAACATGTACTCGGCGGTGACCGGGGCAAGATGAACCAATTCGGCGTAAAAAATCAGTCCCTCAGAAAAATAGCAAATTTTTCGAATTTTATTTATACGATCATATGTTTATGTTAAACGTAACAAAACGTGTTCCTGAAAATAAAAAAATATTTTTAATAATAAAAAAAAAAGCTTGAAAAATGTCTGCTCTTAATAAAAATAGTTAAAAAGGGTGAAATTGATGCGGATAGCCCCGGTCTTGCAGCATACGTAAAATCGTTGAAACCTTAATGGAAGGTATAGAGAAGGTAAGGGTATCCGGCGAACGACGACTCGACTCAGGAAGGAACTATACTTGGAATGACTGGGTCGTGCACCTAGCCAACCTCGGGTCCCACTTGCCTTCCCCCCTTTGGCCCCTCAATCGCCGATTGCGCACGCGATAGTAATAATGGCTATAAAGTATAAAGGCCCGCGCGGGCGCCACGTGCGCCAGCTACTTTTCCGGCGTGAACGACGTCTTGGCTCGCTTTGAACAAATCATCGCATCCTGCGAACTGGCCGCGCTCCTGTGCGCCGCCGGCTCCTTCGATTTTTCTATGAACTCTTATGACTGCTCTCCTATAAACCTAGCGACCTTTTCCTACCATACAAGCACCGCTCGTCTAGGCCACTGCGAAGAATCGTCAATCGAACGCTTTGAAAAAGGCCTAATAAAAATATCATCAATTATCCCCCACGATTCCATCGCACCGATGGAAAATATCAAATTCCTCTTAAGGTTGTAATGCGATAAATAGCGAATACATAAAAAATTATTAATTTTTCAAAATATTTTGTTTTTCAATTATAATCATGAATTATATGGGAAATGATTTTTTTAAATATTGAAATTAAGTATCACAAGGTAGAAATTAATTTTGTGTTAGAGAATAAAAAAATGATGTTCGAAGGTCACTTGGAAAGTTCGCGCAATGAAATATTATCCACCACGCACATGAAAAAATGGTCACACGGGAAATTCACCTCGGATTTCACGGGGGCTTTCAAATGTCCTTCTGAAATCCCTTGCACCTCTTCATCCTTTGCGTTCCGGACGCTGCAGTTACGTCTACCGAACAGCTATCCTATTACGTACGTTCTACCGCTGTAATAGAATCGCCATGAACGCGAATAAAGGCTCCGGCGCGTTTATGTCGATTTCATGTAGTCCAACTACAAGGCAAAACCATTTGGCTCGTTGAAATGGCGCTACGTGTCAACGTTTCCCACTGCGGATTTCAAAATCCTTTGACTGGATGCATCGCACGGAAATTCATGGGGAATGACATAGTTAACCACGTTTAATACGAGCCGGACGAATTTTCGAAAGGATATAATGTATCAATACGTACATTAATCATTTTTCCGACTTTTCCAATTTTTTTTTCAGTTTAAAAAAAATTTTCGAATATCACAATTCACGTACAGAATTTTCGATGAATTTTATGCCAAAATCTCATTTTTTTGAATATTAAAAAAAATTTTAGGTGAGAACTTATTTTTTTAAGGTACAAAATTATGTATTCATAAAAACTCAACTTCCTGTGTAGGAAGTAAAAAGTTGTAACGTTTCATTTATATTCTCGTGGTTCCTCTGACATGTGCGCATGAGTTACGTGCATGAATACTCGTTTTTTTTCGTGGATCCATAATGAAAAAGAGAGAAGAGATAATAAAAAGATGCCGGGACCATCCAGCGAAAGTTTTTATATGATTTCCTCACTGTCAGTTGAGTACAGTTATACCCACTTACCGTCTGGGACCTGCTTCGCTATCTTATAGCTATACTTTATAAATAAATAATAAAAAGAGAGGAGCCAGGGGAGAAAGATGAAGTCCATCCCACGAGGTCTTGTCGAAAGTTGGGGTAGCGACCCTTTCTCGAGCAGGACACCCGCAGTCCGGTATACATACCGAAGCCGAGAGTCAGGGATCGCATGAAATGGTTAGAAGCCTCCGCAAAACGTGTCTTCCTCCGTGTCGAACCTTTTCCTTGTCCTTCTTCTCCTCGAGACTTACTTTCTTCCTGTCCTCTCTCGACCGAGGAAAACGCACAGGATCTAATACTTTTCGACAGGAAAAATGAAAAATTTATACAAAACACAAAATCCAACTACCAACAATTTCGCGTCTCTATTTTTGTTACTCACAATATACCTTAAAAAATTATATAGAATATTGTTGAGGACACTTGAATTATTAATTTCTACCTTTTTGATCAATAGCATTGTAATGAAATAATGTAATAGGAAAAATGTATTGTATCGACGGCACTTGACACAAAATACTTACATTTATTTTGATAAATTTTTAGAGCAGCGGCGAAGCAAAGAGTCAGAGATCGCACGGGACGGTGAGGACCCTCCGCAAAACGTGTCTTCCGGTGTGTCGAACCTTTTTCCTGTCCCTACCCATGGACGGTCGCCTGACGTCCACCGACCGAGCCAAAGGCAAACGCATGGGGATTCGAGACTTTTGGACAGGGAAGATGAAAAATTGCGGCGGCGTCGTCTGCTCGGACCCTCCACGACCATTTCCACTCCTTCCGCGTGAGCCTCACAATTCCCATGTCCTTTTACTCCGTCTCGTTTATCTCCGACTTTCCCGTGTATCGTGTATATATATATATATACTTTTGCGTACTTCCGTGGCCTTCCTCGGAACGTCATGTGAGCTTCTGTATAAACTTTCAGATATCGGAGGTACAGTCGAAGTTCCCGTAAAGGAAACACGATTACGAGCCAAAGGTACACAAGATAAACGTAGTTTCGTAACTACGTTTACGTTCGCTGCAACGAATGATAAAGACCAATAGAGCGATACCAAGCGAGGCTCCGTTTATTTTTCTCCTGTACGGAATCGACGCTCGAACTTCCGGTGTCTTCCATTTCCTCACTTAATTATTCAAATATCAACGATATTACGCAAATTAGACTAGCTTATCTTTAAGTGAAGTTCCACTGCAATTGTACGAAGCGCCACTTCCGGAAGATCATAATCATCACGAGTTTCATACACTTTCGTGCATTTAAAACGTTATTAATTTTATCAAATTTTAGGAAGTATATGCAGACAAAGGATTTTGAAAAAAACACACACTTTGGGTAACGACATTGAAAATTTTAAATTTCTAATTTCTAATTAGCGCATAAATAATAATTAACCTCGATGCCAAAAATCGTGACCTTCAATATTCATCCGAAGTAACGAGGGAGAAAGTGGAAAGCAAAAAGTGACAACGATTGCTAATAAGAATAGCGAAAACGTCTAAGCAAAAAAATAAAGCAGTCCTCCTCCTCCTCCTCCTCCCCGTCGCGCCCGCAAACCTTCATTTTTTTCAATGCCTATACGAGGGAAGTCTCACTCAGTTCTTTTCACCCAACATCAATGAAGTTTGTATCTGGCGCACATGGCGCGTGTGTATCCAGGTTGAGTTAGTGACGGGCGAGCTGTCGCCAGTGTGTGCCAGCTGTTTCGCTACTAGCTCCCCTCTCCCCCCTCCGCGCTCTTGCCCCCACTCCACGCGAGCTTCCGTTCCAACCTCCGCAGTCGATGCTCCGTACAGTTCAGTGCTTTAACCACCGCGAAGAAGAGAGAGAAGAAGAAGAAGAGGAGGAGGAGAGAGGAGCGGAAAACCAAGCTTTAACAATCTTGTATGACTCGGGACACGAGACCTTTGCTCGTGTTGCTCAGCTGCGACGCCCTTCGGCATATCATCGAAATATTTTTCCCGGCAAATCTTCAAAAATGCACGTTTCTCACGACGTTTCGTTATTTGGGGTTTCCCGGTTTTTAATGGAAATGCGATTGTCCTGAAAAATATATACATTTTACATAAAATGTATATTTTAGACTTGCAGATGATCGTCTTTGACGATGCAAACGACCGCAGAGGCACGTATTCTCATAAGGACTAAACTGTATACGCACAGGTTACATACAGTTTACCCTGCTGTCGTGCAAAGGGTACCCAATTGGTCCAGCCTATACGCGACTGTACGTACGAGCGTAGGATTCACTGGTACCCACGTACATATGTGCCCTTAGTTTACGAGGAAACACGAACGGGTGGCCAAAGTTATGTCCGTGCGGGCGGCAGCCGTAGCTTCTACACGCTCGGCCTCTGCGGCGGTGATGACATCGTCTACCTACCTACATACCACGGGGCAATACGGACATCCCAATTTTCTCAAACAACGACGTCTCCTTGCATAACGAAAAGTATCAAAACTTTGCCGTCAAACGCATTGGATAGCAAAAGTGACCGATTTAGTCACATCGCCAAGGAAAATGAAAAATAAAAAATGGTTGTTGGTAAACAAAATGGCCGTTTTGCCCACCGTGCGTCGCCATCTTCGCAATATTACAGTTGGGGATAGCGTTGAGTGCGGTTATGTCGCAACTGGTTGGGCGCGTGGTCCGCTGATACGTCGGGGTATCCCGTTGTCTTTCCGTTCTCATCCACGATGCTTTACGGATCCAACTTTACAAGAGTGTGTCTGTGTCCACAGCGGGAAAGTGTCGAGGGAAACTGTACGACATTACGATTCCAATCTCGGAGAAGCCTCGGCCATTTTATGGGGTTACATAGTTTGCCGGATGCCGGGAAAGAGGGAAATAGCGAGCGGAGGAAGACTCTGCGGAGCATCGAGAGATGCGCGCTCATATTATAACCTAAAAGGAGAAACCCGAAACGATGTAATTACTCGGAACGCGCAGTATACATGAAGCAACTCTGTGTGCATTCGCGTATCACGTGGTCTGTATCAAAGAAAAACGTCTGCGTTTTCTCGATATATCGCAAAATTTTCAAGTACACCGAAGTCCTACGTTGACGTTTTTTCCCCGTCGACGTTTTTTCTCCTTTTTACGCATAAAAGTGCAGCATAAAAAAATCGTTACACCCGAGTGCACGTGATTCCGGAAGTGGAATGTAAATTTCGATTGAAATCAATTAACCTCCTTGACGTATAAAGTGGAGGTCACTTGAATGTCGAATATCGAATCAAGCATTGGTAAGATTGCCGAGAGAGAAAAAGCGTTTCGCGTTTAATGCGATTACGCGAATGTTTATAAAATTCCCACGAGACTCGATAATAAACCGAATCGCTTTTCCAATTTGGCGAAATTCAATATCGCCCGACACTAAATTTTTGTCCGCTCAAGTTTTTTCAGCGGCGAAGCTGAAAAATATGTTTCACTCGGTATAATAAAAGGTCGTTGCCACGATTGTCACGAATTTTTCGAGTATATGAGCGGCTCTTATGAGACGAAGAAACTGTTTTTAAAAAATGAGAAAAAAGGGGTTAGTCGAATGTTTGAAATGTGAATTCCAACCACGTTTCTGTTGGTTTCTATATGGTTCTAGAGTGGTATGCTCGTCATTACTCAGAGAAAGAGTGAGAGAGAGAGAGAGAGAGAGAGTGCAGACGAGAAAGCACGCGACGTGCCGAGGAGTGAGAGGATCTTTGGACAATGCCGTTTGAGATGTACGACGAAAAGCGAAAGGTCTGCTGGCATGGAGAAGTGGAAGCACATCGGAGAGTAGGATATATTACAGCCCGAGGCTTCTTCTTCTTCTGCTTCCCTCATGCTCGTTTCCGAGCCAACAATCTAAACAATATCCGCACCACCGGCGAAGACAATAAAAAACAACAACAACAACAACAACACCTTCGAAAGGGCTGCCCATATTAAAGTGAGAGGAAAAATGTTGAAATTCATGCCTGAATGGGACATAAGTGTTTTGTGCTTGTGGCGCAGTCCACGTCGTCTTCATCGTGAGGCTGATGAAAAACTCGTTGCTGAAGAAACAAAACTGGGTCTCGCCAGTGGCAGTCATTGTTTTTATCTTGAATCCACAAAAAAAAAAAGAATATAAAACTCGACGCAATGATAACGTTGCTACGGCTAATTCGAAAATGACGAGGAACTCATATTGAAATTAGTGTTTATTTGTGCTATTGTGTCCAAGACAAAGCGCGGACGCGCGAAACGTCTTCGAGTGACAGTCAGAGTGAGAGTGAGAGTCATCCAGGAAAGTCTTCCATATTCCGTCCGGCGAATAATCAAAGCGCGACTGTTTTTCACGCCCGGATTCACCGACGCAGCGTCTGCGTCACTCAGACATTCCATTACACGGTCCCGAGTGATCAAGTGGCGAATGAACCGTCGCGCCCCCCGCGAGAAGCCTCAATTTTACCGCTCGCGCTGTAAATCGTGCGTGTGGGTCTCGCGACAATGAGAACCGTCGCCGGCTGATCTCCCGCGCGATTTCAATAACCTAACAAATTCTCGCCGACACAATGGCAACCCTAAAAGACAAAGAGCGAAAAAAAAAAAAAAAAAAAGGCAAATCGTAGGTGCATCAATTTTTTCATGCATCGTTCCGAGTTATAAGCACAGAAAGTGAATCCTCAGCTCCATACAGGTATTCAATTAGACCGGATAGTTTTAATACCCGCCATTCAAAGATCCCTCACTTCGCCCCCCTCCCCTCCCCTCCCCCTCCTCGTGTTTGCCAATGAGAAAAATGCCGAGTGTGCAGCGTTCGCCCGGGCATTTCGTCCCGTTGCGGCGCAGCCGATATGCTACCGGTACCCAGAAAAAGAAAGAAGAAAAAAAAAACACACACACACACACACACACACAGGGCCGAGTGAAAGAGAGAAAGAGAAGGAGCAAAGCCAGCGAGGAATTGCGATGCGGTGTAAGGGCTCGAGGAGAGAACCAGGCGAAAGCGAATGAACGATAAAGAAGTCAGAGAGTGAGAGTAACAGTGGCGTTCGGTGTGAGGGGATGCGCGCGCGCGCGCGTGCAAAAGAGAGAGAGAGTGAGAGCGCCGCTTTCTCGGGCAGGGGGGGAGGGGGGGAGGCCGCACCGCGACACAATGGGGGGAAAATTAATCGCTGAAATCTGGGTACAATGTAAAAGAGTCTACGCGCAGTCGGAGGTTCACTGTGGGTTATGAAGAGAAAAAGAGAAAAAAAAAGAACAAAAAAACTGGCAAGGAAAGAGTACCGCGGGTATTGAAGCGGTGGGATGGGGCAAGGGGCGGGGGCGGAAAAACTCTGCGGTACCTATGACTCGACCGCGAAGCCATAAGTCAGCGATTTCCTCCGGAACATTGAGTCGGCCGACGAACGCGCGAAATCTCACTCACACACACACACACACATGCACATGCGGACACGAAAATAAACACACGTACGAAGGCACACGGAATCACACTTTATGCGCGTACACACACACAAACGTGGATAGGTGACTCGTCGTACTCCTGGGCATAAAGAGGCAGGCCACCACAGTGCCGGCGGAGAAACAGGGAACAGCGGAAGACGAGGTTTCAACAGGCATCGCAATAGGAGAGAGAGAAGGACTTGCTGCGGCCCGAGCGCCGTAACACGCTCTATCTCGGTGCTCTATATAGCCGGAGTTTACGAGAATGCGCACAGACAGCACGCTGCCGGCTAGTGCTCGCTCGCTGCCCTACCATCGTCTCGCTCTCGGCCGGGAGAGAGAACATTTTCAACGTCTTACGAGGTCTCGTGTACAGAGATTCGATTTTCTCCTGGCCAATCTCACCTATGAGCCACTTCCCGTCAGTTCAGCTGTTTTTCTTTTCGTTTTTTATTTTTTTTTGCGGTATTCCTAATGCCCAGCTGGGCTCAAGTACCATTCGATGCGAACGTTCCTCCTATTTTTCTCGTAAATAGAGACGTTCCACTTTCGACTCCTCATTTTTCACCAAAGTGTAATATCAAAAATAGGCATTTTTTATATCGCATTTTTCGAATGGAATTTTAATTTTATTCAACAGACCCACTGCATCGTCGCGGACACTTTAAAACCGGGAATTCGAAAAATTCTACCGCTTTTTATATTGCGTTTAATTAAATTTTCATGCGATTCGTAAGCCATTTTTCAGCGCGACAAAAATATCATTCTTCCTTTACATACACGGAGAATAATATAGATACATACGTAAATACATATATATATACTTTCTGTAAACTTCAATGTGGTTTTCAGATGCGGTCAGGCGCGTAGTACGTCATCTCCGAGGAAAAGCGTTCACAGTGCGATGCACTGTAGTCTCGGTCGTGGCTCGGACCCACCGAACACGAGGCTTCTGTTATCTTCACACCTTATACACCATTGGGAAGAAGGTTCGCTGGAAAGGAACGCAGAGACACGTTCGCTCTCAGAAGCGAGAAAAGAAGGAAGCCGGAGAATAAGAAGAAACTGAGCGCGGGCGAACAGCTCCTCGGAGGTCTGAAAAAATTAGGAGAAACATTACCCTTATCTCCGGGCGCAAACGGCTACGGTTCTGTACCATCGCGCCATTCGTCCGGAAGGAAAAGAGGCCAGACTCGCACCACCGATCTTACACTTATACTGCGGCGCAGTCGAAGGCTCGACCGACGACTGTGCCCCACTGCTATCCACGAGGTTCTGTACTACCGGAGCGCACCACGAGCTTTTCACTTCCGGTACAGAAGCACCTCGCCCACCTTTTCCACTGCATCTGTTCTGTTCGGCGTGGAAGTTTCGCCGCAGGATCATCGCTCGCGTTTTTTCTTATTCTTTTTTTTTTTTAACACTGGTAATCCTCTTCGAGCTATTACCCGCAAAACCAGCCAACTTTTTTCATATCCTTTGATCGGGGTAAACGAGCGAGGATATATTTGTAATGCCAGAAACGTTTACTCTCACGCGGAGAAGAAAACAATGACGTTACCTTCCGGTGCGGAAGAATTTTTAGTACGTCGTACGCCAAAGATGCGTGCGACGGAATTTGTACCATAAATTACAAAGATGTAAATTGGAGAAACAGTTTTTTTCCTCGCGGATAAATTGAAAACTCGCAATGTCTCGTCACGAATATTTATCTGACGCTCTCTGTACTTTGGATATCACGTTGTCGAGATGTTATTTAGTAGTTGCGTTGCAGCGAAAGGTGCCGCGAAATACATCCAACAAGTGTGGATGCGACGATGGTCGTAACGTAAAGGGGCGTCCCGTCGCTTGTGTTGCGTTGCAGATAAGATGCGTACTGGCGCACGAGAGAAAGCTCCGGAAGACACTATCTTGGTTATAGGAATTCGATGAAATGCGTGAGAGCGAGAACTGTCAAACGCGACTATGTTATCTCAAAAATGGCTCTCGCTATGCGTTTTCCATTCCGTAACACGCATGATAGCTTCGGAATTGAATATGCGGTGCGCCCTGCGCTGAAAATGACCCACCGAAATATGAAGTTTGAGTGAAGAATTTTTTTTCACCGGCAATTCAAATAATTTCATGAAAATTAAATAAATTAAGTGGGCCCTTGGACTAATTAAAATCAACCCCTTGAGGTTTACAAATTTTTTTCATCGATAAATAAATAAATTCTCAAATGCTGGTTTTTATAGGAAAGTAGGGAAAAAAATAGTGTTGTTTAATTCTTGCGTTTAAAGGGATTTAAAAAATGAGTGATAACGCTCGACAAAATTTTCTAATTATGCAAAATCAAAGGTTTACACTTTAAGCGTTTGTGTACGTGTGTTTCCCTTTAAAATACTTTGGTACCTTATCTGCAGGGAAAAGTAAGTGGTTCGTTGGAACAAAGGGATTATCCCTTGGAGTTCATAGTCCCTTGACTACCTGGGATAAGGGTCGCGTCAACAATATATGAAGCAAGCATCAGAAAAATATGGCGCAAAGGTGCAGTCTTCATAGTTTTATTGCCGTGTCATAAGATCTGTTTTTTTTTTAATTTTTATTTTTATTTTTTCACCTTGTCTTCCTGATAATTGCTGTACATCCGGTTAAGCTGGTCCATATTCACCCACCGCTTCCCTGGAGAAGCGATCTTAGTATGCGTAACGTGTTGACTAGGTACACGCGTATCTCTTATTCGCCCGTATCGCGATTCCGACACGGAAACTTGCTGAAGAGAGAGAGAGAGTAGGATAGCGAAAACAAAGGATGTAGCACTGAACAATGTACGTCTGGAAGACTGTCGCCCATATAAATGTAGAAATTCACCGTGTCTCATTTCCCAGTTCCAAAGTTCCAAAATATTCTGCACTCGAAGCCAGTGCAGTGTTTATTAATATAATAAACGTCACCTGCAACAAAACAATGATATTTCTATAAAATCATAAGTACTTAAAAAATTAGTGGTATTGAAAAAAAAAAATTTCTCTGCGTTAATTATCACTCGACACTCGCCAGGAATTAATTACCCGCTCATTTCATCCCCTCGGTTGGTTTTTTTTTTTTTTTTTTTTGCTTTTCGCTCCCATAGAAACCGAAATAAAGTTGCATTTGTGAGGACAAATGAGAGAAGCTTCCAATAGTCGGAGCTGCTAACGCGAATCACTGACGATAAGCCGAGTGCGGACGGCCGCGTATTATGCAGGATTAAGGGTGAAATTTAATTATTCCCCGAGGTTTTGGAGGCGGCGAGAAAAATATTGCGCGTCAGCTCCACTGGATCTCCGTCGGTCCAGAGGTGCGGATGCTGCAGCTACTTCTTCTTTGCCCCTTTGCTTACCTTATTGCCTCCGCCCTCCACCCCCTATTCCTCCTCTTTTCGCTCTTCTCAGTGCTTCTCGAAAACGTGCACTCGGACAGCATCACCAAACCCATACTGCACTTTGGAATACCGCGAAACTTTCCTCTTGCCCGGTGCACGCTTATTAAATTCTTATCGCTGTATTAGAGGTAAAAACTTTGTCCGAATTTATTTTTCGTCTGTGTATATATATCAACTACGTTGTATTATTATATTATACATGAGGTATTGAATATTAATTCGACGAGGCTCATTTAAAAAATTAATGTGGCCACGATAATTTGTAGAATATATTAAACACGAATGAAAATAGCTCGACGTGTTGCGTAAATAACAATATATTGCAATATCAAACGATGACGGCAGTGAAATATTAATTTGATAAAATGATTCTCAAAAAATAGGCTAAAATGTACCACCGGTGAAAATTTAATTTTCCAGATTTTCGTATAATTTTCCGAAAAAAAAAAAAGAACAACTTTTCGTCCACAAACTCGGGCGGAAAGTTTAAGGGTAAACGCGGTGAATATGGGCCACTAAAAAGTTTTCGCCTGTATCTTCACTTCTCGAGATGAATCTCGCTATGGTGGATGAAATAGGTTGCCCCGAACTCGAACTAAAATATTTTTACGGTCTCCGCTTGGTATTATGTGAATTAATTTTTTTTAAGCAAAAATTCACTGATATTTTTGTGTCGAATTTCGTCAACCCTTTTCATTTAAATTTTTTACACTGAATAGTGTAAAAAAAAAAAAGAAAAAAACGTTTTCTCTATAAAATTCGTTTATAATCTTAATGCGAAAGTTGCGGTTGAATACGATGGGAAAATATGTCAGGGGACTCGAAACTTGTTAATCGATCCCATAGCCCGTATATCTATGGATAGAAAAATAGCGCAATGGTATAAATTCGAGGAGAACGCACCTCTCCTCAGGGCTCCACAGTCTCGGCCACTCCAACTGTCAAAGATTAACTTACTTTTCCTCGCTCCTCTCGCTCCACGTAAATTATAAAAGTAAGATCGCGAATAACGAAAGATTTTCTCCTTGGATGAGCCATAATGAGAAAAGTAATTCCAATTTAAATAATGCCACGTGGGTGAAACTATGGGAAAATAATATCTACCATTGGATTTGAGCGCATTATCCTCTTCGATTATCCTGTACATAGGAAAAATCTCATTTTCCTCCAAATACCTTCTATTTCCGCCAAGAAATAATAATAATAAAAACGAGATTTTCGATTTTTTTTTTTTCAAATATTTTTAATGTACTATTAATATTAATCTACGATCGTTAACATATCTTCATTGCGCATTGAGTGAATAACAAGAATGCGCGTTGAGGTTAGTTTAATTGTTGGCGCGGATAATGCGACAATTATAAGCAAACACGAGTGGCAGACGAGGCAATATTATCGTGTCACAGGTGCGCCGATTGCAATCGAATATCGAGCTCTATGATGTGAGCCACTCGCGCTCCGTCCCTCGCAGCTACTCAACAACGAAATGTCGAAACGCTACGGGTTTTCGTATCGCGAATCGATATTATCGTATCCGCCGCGTCTCGCGCCGATAGGCACATGGCTGCAGTATGGCAAAGTGCATACCGACCTCCTGGCACGTCGCCCTTGTTCCAATGATATACATTTTTGTCATCGTCACTGCATTTCCGGAGTTCCTCTCGTCGAGCCCCTCCCCCCTTATTCCTCGATATCTCTCCTCTCTCTCCCTCCCATTTTTTCCTCCCGTTATCGCTTCAAAGTCCTCGTGAACTCGGCGGCAAGCCTATTTCCCTATTTCAAAGGTATTTCTAACCCTTTCGCTTGCATATTATTTTTAACCGCGTAACTGCAACGGAAAGTCGATGTTCAATCTAATCGATTATGAAGAAAGGTACAATTTCAGTATAATGTGTTATTCATAATTATTATGTGCATGCAAAACGGAAGCAGCAAGTTTTCTGTGAGGGGATCAAACGTAAAGCGATTTTGTGAATGAAGTTCTTGTAAATCGTCGACACCCCCGGGTTTTCTCTTCGTAAACCCAGTGAATAGTGTACACGCCGATAACGCGACGTTGAAACTCTCGTCTCGAAGCAATTGAGAGGTTATCCGTCGTTCGCGAGACGCTCGCTGAAAGCTTACCGTGAGGCTCGATACTAATGGAAAACTCGCGAGTGCGAGAGAGACAGCACCAAACGGAGGACATATGAATAGGAGAGAGAGAGAGAGGGGGAATGTTGAACCTGCCGCTAAAGCCGTCAGATGTCAACTCGAGTCTCACCCTCGTGCGTTGTTGTGTATATGGGGCATTCCATAATAATTTCCACAGGTTGAAATCCGAAACTGCTCGATTTTTCAGTTACATTTTTATTTTATTTTATCGTCACCATCTATCATTTTTATCATATATTTATGTTGGCTCATTTTTGAATTACTCTTTAAAAATATGCGAAATTGCAACGGCGATAAACGTGCAATTTAAAATATATATATATATATTCTCACAATCATAGATTATATTTTCAATGTTAAGAAATAAATTTAGGAAATCGAGGAAGGCGAGTTTGAAGGTGTGTGTTTTTTATCGTGGAATGTCCCGTATGTACTGGCACATTTTTATTGCGTACCTTAATAGGCCCTCTTTTTTGTTGTTGTTGTTGCAGGATCGGAAATGATGCGTAACGAGAATTTCTCCAAAAACTTGTAACCTCGCGCAAAGTGCGCCACCGAAACACGTATCCAAAGTTATTAGGCAACTGCCATTCGTCAAAGAGACTGACAGCCTTGACTGACGGAATTTTTAACTGTGGATAAATGCGATATTAAAAAATCTCGAGGCCGGGCGGTTCGTTGTCGACGATTTGCCCGCGGGAGAATTAATTACACTCGCGATGGTGAACCGCTCCACCGCGGAACTCCCGGAAATTCAGTCACCGCTTGACGCTGATCCTCCTTGACAAGTTTATTTTAATTCGATGCGAATCGTTAATCTAAATTCGCTCATCCGGCTGCAGAGCTTTTTGTCTCGCTCCGTCTGACTTTCCGCCGACGAAAGAAAAACATTTTATCGGCGGAGATAATCGATTAAGTGATCAATTAAAAATTCGTACGGACCGTCATTTACTTAGCTGTTCATAACAACTATTTTTTTTCATCACAACATTCGCATTAATTGAGAAAAAAAAAATTATTTAACGCGAATGTCAAAAATTGTAGAAAACATTTTTGGACACGTGTGATTTTTATTTTTGCAAAAAAATAATTTATAAATTGTTACTGCAAAAAAAGAAATTGCTAATGAAATGAAACAATCGTGGCCTCGCATTTTTTAAATACTTTCATAAAACGTTATATGTACTATATCTTTTATTTCTAAAGAAAAACGGAAGAAGTCTGCGGTAACCACTTTGGATCTTCTCTCTGTGCAAATGAAAGAAGAAAAAAAAAAGTAATGAAGAATAAGCGAGATAAAGTTGCGTCGAGTTGCGCAGGGGCACAACTCCATAGAAAAAGAATCCAAGCGAGAGGCGCATCATCGTCCGGAGGATCTTATGACTGTGCAGAGCTGCTCGCGAAAGGAAATTAAACACATACCGCATATGAAACGCCGAGATGTTTAGCGGTGGTAAGAGTAATTTCATCGCATGTATCTAAAGCTCGATAGTCGCTGCCAAAATTTATCTACAGACACCACAAATATACAATGCCAAACACACATAAATTAGTGGAATATCAATGAATTTTTGTAATAAAAAAAAAAAAAAAGTCAATTTAATTTCCCTCAATAATCACTGCTATTCGAGTGCACAATTTTTAAATTAATACTTCTTTTACAGGTGGATATGAGCAACAAATAAATCCTCTCTTCGGCTACCAATTTCGTTATTGGAATATCGAAAAGCTGCTGGCCACTCGTTACCGCAAAGTAACGTCGAAAAAAAGGAAAGGAAGGAAGAGGAGCCTCGTTTCAGTGCAGCCAGTGTGTCCTGTGGCCTATTGCCACGTGCATTTTGCCTTTTTCTCTCGGAGGACACGCAAATCGTCCTATCGGCACGCGGAAAGGACCAATGACTAAAGGGCACGATCGCGAGAGTGAAAGAGAAGGGATCAAAGAGAAGAAAAGCGTAATAGAAGGACTGTATACGGTGACGTAAAGGCCGAAAGCCATGAGAGAAAGAGAGAGATAAGATGCACCGGAAGAGACGAGAAGCTCGAGGGATAGAGTGAAATAAGCGGGAGGGAATAATATTTCGTAGCGAAGAAAACTGTCGACGAGCGAGGAGGAAAATCTTCTCAATAAAAATCCTTCGTTTCATACAGTGACAGCAAATGGGTTTGCTGTCAACAAATATTTGCCAAACGACAAAATCGTTTTCCCGGACGATGCTTTTACACACAGAGAACCCACCTGCTGACAAATACCTCGGTTTATTCCATGTCGCGACTAAAAGGACAAGCCGAGTCTACAGAATTTCTTCAATCTGCACCTTTTCTTCAGGGGCCCTTGTAAAACCCTTCCGGAAAGCAGCCCTTTTTGTAGCCTCTGCGTTACTCTCATCCCCTTAGATTAATTTAATCTTAGCGTAATTAATCGCACAATCTATCGCAAAAATTAATAATAATAATTCTACGGTATTTTGATTTTTCAAAAATTCTTAGTCATAATGGTGATTTATTTAAATCAATATTTTTTAATGAACGGTGTGCCTGTATTTATACGAATAACGTTAATCTGCATGACAACGGGAAAAGACCGTGATAACGATAACACACCAAAGGGGATGAGAGAACGGGGCAACGAACGAGTAAAAGGATAAGGGCCGATGAGAAGAGTAAAATGAGAAAGGGCGACGGCTTATCTCTCAACGAGCTTCCGGAGAGAAGCAACGAGTAAGTGAAGCAAACTCGTTGCCGGGAGTATAAAGCAACACGCACGCATCCTCGAAGCAATGATACTCACCAGGAAGACGACATCACCCACCGACTCTCCACTCTTTATCCACCATTCGAATCGTACGAATTATTTTTATTGTCGACACGAAAGCTCCGCCTCACTGCCCGAGCGATATCCTCACGCCGCTACGACTCTGCAGCACGAGGAGCGGAAACCGGGGCTAATTGAAACACGGGATGAATTGAAATACTCCCTCAAAAATTCGAGACCTCCGAGTAACTCTTATTCACAATTTATATCCAACTTGCACAACGATGCGATCAAATCTCAACCAGTTACACTTGAATAAATTAATAAAGCGTTGTAAATTAATTTTTTATAATCGCATTTAAAATAGTTTCGCATAATTATCATTTTAAAAAGCGACTAAAAAAAAAAAAACAGAAATATTATGTATTGCCGAAGAGTATTAAGTATTCAAGCAAACATTAACGATATTAAGTAAATTAAGTAAAAAAGTATCGATTGATGAATATCGATTTTTATATGCTTTTTCAATAGAGGAATTATTAGAAAATCATTGGATAATTCAATTTCGTGTTCGTGTGGCAGGTATAAATGGTTCAAACAGCCCCGGTCTCTCCTACAGGTTTACTATCTTCCTATGTACGTATACGTTTCGTCTTGGTATATAGAAAACACAGCGAGGACCTCGGGAGAAAATTTAATGCCGTTCGCTATCTCTTTATCGATAAGTACCTATATGTGCTTCGTTATACGTATAAGTTACTTGCGATACATAAGTATGATGCGAGACACCGGAAAATATAGACCGAGAGATGAGACGCACGTAGGAACGCCCGAGGGGCGATAGTGACCCACCCCCGCTCGTTCGGGCATATATATTTTCGCCTTTTCGAAGCAGAATATTTCGCTCTCCGAGGGGCACCCAGAGAAAAAGGAAAATATCCGTAGGGCGATCGAGTCTTAGATAGCTTTGGTCTTCCTGATAAGTACGTCGTTGACTCGAGCACAATTTATCAAGAATTCAAACTTTCCATCTTATTATTTAGCGCCGCACGGAAATTCAATTTACAAACATCCTCCAGGCGATAATGAAATTTCAATACTTAAACTTCATCGAGATTCTACATTTACTTTCAATTTTTTCACGCTATCCTTCAGAGATTCGATTATCATCGGGTATTGATTTGTTATTATTGAAAAATCAATTTATGTGCTTTCGATTATTTTGAATTTACATGAAAAAATAGTACCGATGGAAATAACGTCAAATCTAATGATGAACTTTTTTTTTTTTTTTCTAGCGCCGCTAATTGCGGCAAATATTTTAAACGCAGTCAATATTTGGCACGACTATTGACAAAGGATTTTTCAGCAAGACCAGACGAACTTATGATATCCGATACGCGGAATCTTGGAGCCCTTGAGAACCGCACCAGCCTGGCCACTTAGGCAAATATTTGCCGACGGAACTAACCGGTACGCGAGGCTCTCCTCGTGCTCCAAGAGGCGGACTGTGCACACGTATATTCACGTGAATGAAAGCGCAAATCTCCTTGGCAGCATCTCTCGTTGAAAAGGACTTTGACGACAATCGAACGTGAGCAGCTTCGACGAGGATTTGCCGGGCCTCGAGACGAGCGAATCTTAAACGTCCATCTGCGCATATAAATACCAATTTTACCCTCATTTTCCCACTAGCCTCCGTTATAAATGGTAAATAAATCGTTAAACGTTCTATAAATCATAAACGATAATATTATAAATAATTTCTCACGTGCCAATGTTGAATGCAGTTGAATCCTTCTCCGAAGAGGAAAAATCCATGCGAACGATAAGAGGAAGATGATCCGGCAGTCCCAGAGCAATAATTCTCCACGCGTACATGCGAATCGAGTTGTCGGTGTTCCTGTCCTCGGTTTTATTCGCATTCTCGTTAAATTACCTCGGGGAATTGGATGCAAGAGAAACATAAAGCGAGTAACTCCTTTTTCGCTTTGTTTTTTTTTTTTAACTATATATATATATATATAAAACTTTGATCTTTACCTTGTACGTTATCTCAGCAAAGGCCATTCGTCGCAGGAAAAGACATATAAACCTCTGCGCCTGGTCTTCTCGTCACGACGTCGCACTTTCCTCAGCTGGCGACGTTGGAATTCCTCAGGGATCATCGCAATCCATAGAACCATCGATGGAAGCGAATATCTCTAATATCCACGTGACGTATAAACGTCAATATCGCAGCAAGTAACTAAAATTTGAGAGAAAATTATTTTTACACAAAAAAAAAACCAAAAAATGTTATCAATCTTATCAATAAGGGAAATGACGTTTCCTCATCTTCGTGAGAATATTTGTCTCTCACAGATAAATATTCTCAGCCGTTAGGTGCGGTCGAAAAAAAAAAGGTACTCCATCCACGTGGACTCTTATAAATCCACTCGATGGGAGAGTTAAACGATTACGGGTTATCACGCTCGTTATCGGAGAGCGGTGATTGATCGCGTGGGCCAGTTGGCCTCGGCTTTTACAATAATTAGTCGATTAGCTGGGATATTAGACCGGTAATTGTTAACAGCAATTTGGTGGCTAAATATAAGGGGGCGAGTGCGCCAAAGTTGACGATAACTGGGGGCCTGTTGTTGCGGCTGAGACTTCCGGTCGAAGGTGGAAGGGCGCAGTACACGATAGATTATTATCCACGTCGCCTGTTTACACTCGACCAACGCTTCGACACAGCTCCGTGTACGTTCGCCTCCTTCTCTCGTTGTTATAATAATAATAATAATAATAATAACGATAATACACGTAGAGTCCATCGACGAAAAAGCTTCGGAACCTAATTACGGCAACCCCGGACCTCACTTCGATTATTTGCGCTTAACCCCGCCGATAATATCAGTCATCCGGTAGAGCACCTTCCAAGTATAGCATCCAGCAATATCTTGAAAGCCCCTACCGACTATTAAAAACTAGAACAAGTATGTACACAGTCCTAATGGTATCACCGCTCAAAATATCTCGTGTCGACCTGTAAAAATACATTTTTGTGCAGGTTAAAGTTCTGTACTTTTATCGAATCCTACGGAAAATTGAAAAAAAAAATAACAAATAGATAAATTTATAATTGTGATATAAAAATGTATGACATATATATATATATATATTTCCGATAAGAATAAACAATTGCGACGATAGAATTTGTCAGTGTCAGTTTTTGACAAATTCTCTTACATTGAATTTGTCGTTCGACGACAAAGTCTCCGCGAGGCGAATAAAAAGCGAAAAAAAAAGAGAGAGAGGAGTGGGAATCTGTCGTTGCGATTGGGAGAGTCGACGTCGTCGGCGGATGCTGTGCGTGCCGCTCTGCTCGACGCGAGGACGCGTCTCCGCGGTGCGAGAGAACACGACCCTCGGCTCCGCTAAAGCTCCATTATTTTCCGAATCACGTTCGCGCCCGGCGTCGTTACGCTTATCAGCGGGCGCGCGCGAGCGAGCGAGCGCAAGCAAGCAAGCAGCGCGCACGCGGCCCACTGGCATGGCAAGTATTTTCAACGCGCGCCCGTTATCACTCGTGCGAAGTTGTGCGCCAGTGCGGAGAGAAACGAGAGCGGGAGAGAGAGAGGCGCGCGCGCTACTAGCGGATTCCCTCGTGCTTTTGCGTCGACGAACTTCCCGATTACAGCCAGTGACTAAGGGACGAGTGCAGAGGGCATATTGTGCTCGGGCGATATACATCCTCCCTCCGCAAATCCGAATCTCTCTGTCCGACCCACAACTTCCATTAGGCTCTGTACCACTCGCCCGAGCTCTATACTTGGGCTTTATACCGCGCGACACGAATTTGTATAACCGTACAACGTGCGAGAGAAGGTCCATGGAGTAGCGGCTATCAGACTCCCGAATGCTTCGTGCAGCGAGTGAGAGAGAGAGAATACCCGCGGATAAATGCCTTTTGCCCTCCAGAGGTGTCCCCAAATTCTTTGAGATATTATCGCTCACGTAAATATCACAAAATATAACTTATACATAAGGAATACAGTATTTTCGCCTCTACATGCATTATTATTATTATTCGCGATATTTTTGATACCATTATTATCAAGATATATTTATTAGCACAAAGGCGAAGTTACGAATGGATTTTTATATAACGATATCTTCGTATTAAATTGTCTCGTCGCTACCCAAGAAGGTAATGGGTACATGCGCATGATAAAATGTGTACGTAAGAGCCGACGATATTTCGCTTTTGAATAATAAAGAATTGGGTGAGACACGTTGACTCGGACCACCGAGCATCTCGCGTTCGATTCCGGGCAAACAGCGCATACAATATGCAGATGCCCGAAGCACGTGGTCCTTAGGAATGAATAGGCTATGGCACTGATTGGGGCAGGCGCCGGTGTGGCTGGTTAAATAAATAAACAGACGATGATAGACGCGTGGAGTGCATGTCTTCGCGTTCGATGAGTGGCCGCAACGAGGAGTCGAGCGCTGTTTGCGGCCGATGATACATCCTCGCCTCTCAGCGGTGGTTAAGAGCGTGTAGTTCGCACGACGGCCACGAAAGATTCCGAGGGCCGTGTAGAGATATTAGGCGGTGGAGAGCAAGGAAAGCCCATCAGGACGATGCTCGTAAATTTAAGGGGCGCGGAGAGGCGCGCACCCTGTTTGTCTGCGAGCGAACGAGATTCTCTCCCCCCCGCCCCGCTCTCTCGTCCTCCTCGCACACTCACTCGCCCATCTCGGCGATCCTCGAGCGCGGTAGACCCTGAAAAGCACAGCGCGGTGTACAAGGTAGGCCTACATAAGAAAATACTGCACGGCGCGTGCTTCAATCCGCAAGAGCACGGACCTACGAGTAACTATATATATACACACACACACACATATACATGTGTGTATATATATATATATGCACTCAGCTCTCTCCCGCATCTTCATTCCACCTTTCCTCGAGTCTCTCTTTTTCTCACTGTATACACATCCGCGCGTATTTCTCATTCTCATCCCTCTTTAGCTCCACGATCTATCCATCTCTCACAGCTACGTACCCGTAGTACCCAGTGCCATTTGTGCGGAGTCTCTATATTCCTCCGCACCTCCTTCGTTCCTTCCCCCCGCCCTTCGCGCCTCTAGGCCCGCCAGCCGTATTGCGAGTACGTATATCTCTTCGTCTCTCCTTTACTCACCGCCTCGTCTCGTCGACTCCACGCCACGCGTTTCCCACTCACTCTCCTCCAGGGGGCGCTGCCAACTAGTGGAAGAAAGTTTGCCGGAGCACCCGGATTCACGGATAGGTATATATACTCCCGCTGCGAGTGAGATAGCCCGGTTAGTTGTATGCTCATCTCTGTCTTTCTCCTTTCAGCTCACTTTATGGATATATACCGGGAGAACCCGGGAGTCGAAGGCGAGCGAGGTGATATCGCGCCGAGTGACGGAAGACGGAATATCGGAAAATAGGGTCCGGGAACTCCTAAGATGCTCCTGCGGCTCGCCACTGGACCCCCCGACCGTGCGAACACCTCCCGACCGTAAAGATCTCTCCTCTCTACCCGAGTAATCAGATTTGCGGAGGGAGCAAAAAAGGAAGAAGCCACTCTCGCTATGAATCTTTCACTCGTTCTCCCGGACTCGAGGAAAGAAACGAGGAATCCGAGCGAGAATGTTATTACTGCAGTGGCATTATCCCCACTTGGCCAATACGATAATCCGCGATCTTTGAATCCCCCAACGCGATATCGAGAAGCTGAAGCGAATGGCCAATACTCAGATGCGGAAACCGTTCCATTTATTGCTACTCTTTGCCGAACGGTAGAATTTTTTTTTTTTTTTTTTTCGTTAGATATTGTAACGTTGATGAATAATATAGTTTAGTATGTTTAAAAAATGTTTTGGGGTTGAGAGACGCGAAGGACTGAAGTATGCGTAGCTTTTTTAATATTAATATACTTTTTTTTAAAATACGGTTTGAAGAAAAAAATGTATTTTTGCATTTTTGTCGTGAATCAGTGGTCGAAATTCATTGGATTTTTATTCCAATTTCCATTCGACCCCGTTAAACGAATATTCGTTAACGCCTATATCTATGAAAATTTCAAATTTATCATTCAACGCGGCAGCTCCCGATTTTGCTCCGGGCGTTATAAATGCGATTTAACTGCTGTTGAAGCTGTTCCGGGCAGCGTGTACTTCACTGTCTCTGACCACTCGACAGATATTTTAATTTATCCTTGTACCGGATATACGGATTTATAATATCGGCGTCGTCGATGGGCTGATATATTTTCTTGTTCGTACGGTTCATTCTCCATTTTCACACTCGACTTTAAATGCTGATCACGTATATCAATTTTGCAAACCCGATCGGACGAGAAATGGGACAGTTCAATTGCTTTCAAATATCAATTAGCACAACAGTCTTCTAATCATCTTATTTAATGAATTTTAATTTTTTTTTACCAAGTATCACTAACGGATCACCAAGAGGAATTTTCTCTCGCATTGCCATTTTCCCATGGCAAAGGACATCCCAGGGATTAAAAGGATGTTCAATAATGAGAGATGATTCCGTCTGAAAATGCAGAACGAAAAGAAAGGTCCTCGTTTCGCGGGTCTGATTTATTTCGCAAAATCGTTAAATAATATGCATCAGTCGTCGAGTGTGGAGGGGCCAGTTTTCCCAAAGGCAAAAGACAGTGAGAAAAGATGAGAAGGGGGTGAGTGGCAGGAAAGTCTGAAGAAAAACAAGAATAAGAATCGAAGTGAGGACAGCTCGGATTAGCATTTTATTTACACTCCGACTCGTGCCGGCTCCTATCGAAGGGTTCGAAGAAAACAGTCGACTAAACTTTAAATCCCTTTTCGAATAGTACTTTATTCGCAACGACGTCTCACCTCATTAAAACGCGATGTCTGCGAATTCTCGGGAGTCTCTGCAGTCACTTTACTCTCTCTGTCTTTCACTCGCTTTCTCACCCTTACCGAGCTTCCCTACAGCTAGCTTTACTTTCATCCCTCGCTCCATCTCTATACGCGAGCACGTAGAGCTTTGCGCAATGTCCAAGAAGAGAAAATCACATTCATTCCAGGTCTACTTTACGTCGCGTTGTGAATTGCGCCTGGACTTCTTCTTACCAGCTCCAACTAACTCGCACGAGAATCTCCATTTTTTTCTTCCTCCTTCCTGACTCTCACTCGCTAACAACCCTTCTGCACAAAGAAACTTCTTTCCGAGACTCACGATCAATAAGAATATACAAATTTTAGAAAAATAACAAAGACAATTATATTAAAAATATACAAATTTTAAAAAAATAGTAAAAGCGTGTAAGTCGTTCGAATTAAGTTGTTCATAAAAATGCACTGATAATCTAATGAAAATCTCGAAACCTTAATGATAGGAATTATTTGCCACAAATAATTGTTTTTTGTCAATACTAAGAAAATTGTATGTCTGACCAAAACGATTCGTACTACTTACGTATCACATTAGTCCCATTTAACAGCATTGTTTCCCAACTTGGCATTGCAATAATCACAGAAGACTGTCGATGACAGCCCTCACTGTTCGAGGCATCTCGATATTAATCGCCGATTCGATTTTTAGATAAAAACAGATTGCCCTTCGGCAAGTTAAAAAGACCAATTAGATGTGATGTGAATAAAAGGAGTGTGCGTGACAGCAACAGAAAGAGGGAAAAGAGAACGAGAGGTTTCGATATCGCGAAAAAAATAGGATAGCGCCCTTCGACCATTTGCTCCATTTTTATTTATATATCTATATAAAACTACACGAAACTCTCTGAGAATTTTACCAAATTTTTTTTACGACCCTTTTGCAGAGTTGCAATACAATATTTCATCAGTCAAAATTTTCAATTGTATTATTTAATTCAGTTCTGAAATTTCTAGGATTAGAATCTGTTGAGATAATTTCACTGTAACCCTTTGCTAGTCGTAAAATTTTAATGAGAAATATTTGAGCGTGCCAGAAAAAATGTAGCTGTATTGACAAAGAATGCCCCATATGTACACGTCCCTAAACTAATGACCTACGTGATAAAAATTGTGTTATCTTCCAATTTTCAGAACCGAGGAATACAAACGGGACTGGCATTACGTATAATAACGAGGATGCGGTAATGCCGAGGTGCGATACGAAATAACTGTAATGAACTTCATTACGGCTAACGCGAAAATCTTCCTCTCATCCCAGGTGTGTGTTATTCAAGTTGTCTATTTAAACCATCGGGCCACAGGATTTCCTAATATAATTAATTTTTTTTTTTCAAATTCCCTCAGTCGACGATCTTCCAAAACTTCTGCACTTTATAATTCATTATCAAAGTACGCCACTCATAAGAGGATCATTAATAACGCATACCCCCGACGAGGCAACATGCTTTGGCACTACGTACGCAAAATATGTCGTGTCCGGTTACACAGAGCCCTTAAAACGTGCAGAAGAGTAATAAAAATTGTTGAAAAACTTTATTTCCGAAAAAAAAAATATTAAAAAAATGCCCGCAAGAAAATTTGTATATGTGAAATAGATGCAAAAAATATGTATTTTATGTATAAGATTTCGGTGCACACATTTTGTGTTGCATTCCACATATCACATAAAAAAATAGTACATTCCCTGCGAAACCGTATTATTTTTATATTCGTAATATTCGTGAATAGTAGAATATAAAAAATATATGTAAATAATACATAAAATAAATTCACTGAAATCTAATTCATGAAAGGGGCAAAAAAAATGTTGACGTTTTAATAAATTACATCTTCATAACGAATGTTCTTTTTTTTTTTTTTTTTTGTAAATAGGTATACTCGCCTATATTTGCATCACGTGCGAGGAACGAGACGCGAATCGATTCCCGAGGAACTGTTGAATCCCATGTGCATTCTTTAGGTGTAAAGAAGATCAGGATGGGATCAAAGGATCGAAGGATTCTGATCGGATTGATGGCTCCGGCGCACGCATATACCATGAACTTTCTTGCAAATCTATACAGAGGACGTCGAAGAATGTGAGCAAAATCACATCTCGGAGCGACAGACCTTCAGGCAGTGTTCGGGAAGCTAACATTGCATATCAAGTACTATAAGCCCTCGCCTCACCCTGATGCAGACCTACATTCCATTTAAATTTATCGAAGGCCAAGTACAACACAGCGAATGAAAAAGAGAGCAAAAAAAAAACGACAAGAGCACATCACAAATAAGAATCATCCGCGCTTTGATCTACTTTCGGAGACTTTGCAGTTCACCGTCGAATATCAAAACCCAAGGGCTCCGAATATCTCCTGGGAAATAACCGCAGGTGCCACAACGAAAGCGTTAGAATTTACGGGAAACGGTGAAATTGAACTGGAGTCCCGAAAAAATGCTCAATGTGTTACGTCCCGAGATAATGAGACATTGAAACGGTTTTAATTTTTGGGAGTTCGTGTTCGTTTTTTTTTAACGTAGATTTTTTTTTTTTTCGCAAAAAAATAGAAAATCATTTTGAAGCAATGTGCAAGATTGTACTTTGCACTGTTATTTCTCACTCTTTTAATGTCCCTGTGGATTACCAGGTTTCAATTAGCCGCCCAGCATTATTAGAGTCTCGCGCTCTGCAGTATTTAAAGCGACAGAGTGCACGCATCCTCAAAATCGCGGTTCACTAAGCAACGCAATTCAATTAGTACGACGATTAATTAAGTAATGTGGGAACTTACCCCGAGCTGTTCTCGACGTCCCTCTCTCTCTCTCTCTCTTTCTCTCTCTCGAGAGCTTCGGAAAAGCGGGAATTTCCGGTAACGAGTCTCCAAGCGTTGAAGCGTTGGCTGGTAATTACCTGCATCGCCCTTAAAATCAATGACTGCCACTTCGATCAACAGATACGAGCAACTCAACTTTGAAATTATCGCTCTATCGGTTCAAATGATTAATTTTCATTCGAGATCAATTTGCAGTTGGCATAGTTTTTTGTAAACCAAGTATCAATGAAAAAATATGTGCTGAGATTGAAGTTGGAAAAGTACACCAATCAAATGTTGGTTTTTGATCGGTTAAAAGGAGAGCATCTAAAGTTCCACTTCTTATTGAGTCCCAACCATAAGTTAATTTTAAAAAGCTTGATTAGCGTCCGCGAGACCAAAGGACGAGGGTGGAAATGATTAATCGACGGATAAACATGCATTTGGCACGAAAATCCCATAAGGGTTTCGAGTGACTTCCCTGAACCGTCGGTTCGAATCTTTAGAATTCCAAGTCGTGAAGTTGGTGAGTCGGCAGATGGCGAACTAGCGAAGCATTAAGACGTGACGAGGTGCTATGTGAAATCTCGCGGATCTGAATATCGTTTACGCTCAATTTAACTCGCGGGTTCGTCGAGCTGCGAAAACCGCAGGATCCCTAAATCTATATAATGGCACGACAATTATAATTTATCAATAGGATATTCAGCATTGGGCTCTGCATTTTCTTCATCTATCATCGTGATGATCCCGGCATCGTAGGGAAATGCTCGTCTTCATCCTCCGCGTTCGATGTCTCTGAGGAAAGCTCCCGGATTAGATGCTCCGGTAGTTTCACATTTCGTTTTCTCGTCGCTCCAGAGTAAACGAACACCTGTGTCAAGCATAAGCCACACATAACGTGATATCTCACGTACAGTGCTGATACGAGTTTATCCAAGTGTCCGAAAAAAAAAAAGAAAAAAAAAGCTCAGGTCAAAAAATGTTCTCCACGGGCGACATGAAGTTGAAAAAATAATCTATTTCGAAATAAAAATGCAATTGCCGTGTTTTACGAATTACAGACTGAATAAACGAACAAAAATTTACATGATGTACAATACACATTTTCCTCAGTTTCTTCTTTTTTTTTTTTTTTTTTCATTCCGCTACGTTACGACACGATTATTCTTCGTACGACACAGCCTGTAAGAATAAATTGTGCTTATGGCTTGACTAGAAGGTACAATTGCCATAGTATCTACAGAAAATGTAACATTCACGAAACAATTATGTTATTTTTTGTTGTTTTTTAGCTTTTTGTTGTAAGCTGAGGTTGCGATGTGCAAGAAGAGCCGGGTCAATTGCTTGCGACGCCGGTGGTCGGATCATAACGCTGGCCCGTTAACATCGCGCGATTGAATTTTATTTCAGGTACGTTTTAAAAGAAAACGCTAACCTTTTTGCAGAGCCGACGCTCCAGGCCATATCGAGTGGGAACTTTTTTTTATTCGGATGCTGCAAAGCTTTGCAAATGGACTTTTCGTCGATTGTGCAGAGAATTCTCCCGAAATTGGGCTCACTTTTAATACTGGCTTGCAATGTTACAGAAATTTTCACTATACAGTTACTGAGATTTATCGAGCAAACGGAAAACTGTTAACATCTATATTTTTTTTCTAGCTTCTCACGCGATGGATTAATCCCATCTTTGGCACAGATATCCTAAAATATATCGCTTTGAATTCCCTCGGTTGTGTCAATCAATCAAGCCGTTGACTTAATTAAATTGAAACGAAAACTTCCCGCGAGTCATTCTCCAAAAATCAACGATTCTTCCGCATTTGACGTTAAAATTACGATAACGAAATAATTACCCCAATTTTGAGGACGAGTCGTCATAAAATTGGCACAAATTAATCTGCTAAGGAAATTTATCCATCACACTTTCTCCTATCGATTTGGCCTGGAATTCCCCATATAGAAACTCGGTGCATCTTCTTTATAGCGATACACACGGACTGTTACACTGTACTCATTTATCATCTGTTACAAGTATAATCAAATCCGCAAATCCAACGGAAAGCATTTTGGCAATTACAAGCTCCGAATATCGTCACATCGTTTTTACCAATTTGTCAGCTCAATACGCGGTATAATATACGGAAATACTTGATCATAGTATTTTATCTCATATTATTATCGTTACAATTAATATTATTGTTGTTTTAGTTATTATTATTATTATTATTACCATTATAATTACATGCTAAGATCATGCGGTTCGAAATCCTTAGGATACGCAGTGATAAACATATTGAATTAAACTTTATTGTATCGGTATATGCAGCTGCTAATGGCAACATAAGATGACGATTAATACACGCTTCTTGCTTGATGAAAAATAAACAAACAAAATAGTGTATACATCTTGAATTTTAGTGTCTCTGTTTGTGTATATCTGCGTGTGTGGGTGGGTCTGTGTGTGTTGTGTGTGATTTTAAATCTCTTGATTGTCCTCCCCCGTCTCGTTGTCGACAAACTCGACGTGGGTAAACGGAAAATGTCCGACTTTGCCGTGTAGCTCGCCTTCCCACTGTCCATTAATATTAGTCTTTGTCACCTTTATCATATCCCCAACTTCGAGCTTTAACGCCGTTTTGTCGTAGGCATTCGGCACCCGCGCCTGTTTCACCTTGGCAAATGCTGGAAGAGTTCGTTGAATGTTGGACCGACGCGTCGTGGCCGCGGGCGCGATATCCTGGCCACCGATCTGCGTCGACGGCTGGACCAAACTCGAATTTGAGCTCGAACCGACGCTCCCTCCGATGCTCTCTTGCCGAACATTGTTTTCCACTCCCGGTTGACCGTCCTCCTCGTATTTTTGCACGTAAGGTACCGGCACCAAGCCTGTCTGTCCCAGACTGTTTTTTGCAGTCCACCACTGCTCTTCGTCCCTCGTCAACACCGTCAGTATCTCTCCTAAAATCATCATTTTGTTTTTACATCTTATTTCACGAGCTTGTCCTCAAAGTCTATCACTAAAGTTATCCATACGTTTAATAAAGGAGAAAAAAAAATTACAGATACTAAAGTCAAATTTGCGATAAAATCTACATCGATTTGTACCATATCTCTTCTTCATCTCTGTTGCTATCTCTACATATATACGTAATATGAAATTCACAGTTTGTCTGGCTATCTTTATGAATCTTGTGATTCCGAGAGTGGCTCGATGGATTAACATTACGTATTAGTTAGGTAATGCAAACGGTTAAGCGAATATTGTTTAGAATAAAGTTCCAAATATTTCATCGACGATACTATTGTAAATACCTTTCACAATAGTGTATACTTTTTGAGAATTAGAGTAGATTAAAACACGGAACAAGCGGATACCTTTCCTGAAGGGCAAGTCGTCGGGATCGTTGCCTTCAAAGTCGTACTTGGCGATGATTTTCTGGATCTTCTTGGGCGCGGGCCTGATAAGCGGCGTCGTGTCTAGATAGTGAAGTTTGTAAAAGGCCAGAAGGCTCGGTATATCCGGAAACGTCTGATCGCCGATTCTATAGCGTATTTGGTCACCCTGCTGCATTTTGTTTATAATATAGTGGCTAACTTTGCTGTCTTCCCTGACGCACAAGACAAAATCTCCGTGTATGGACGTGCTGTCTCGGACGAGAAAAACGCCGCCTTCCTTTTCTCCCATAAGCAGATCGGAGGCGTCTTGTCTGGACATTGCTCCAAAGTACCAACTGCAAATAGAGAATCAGAAGATTAACAAATTACTTTGATTCCCAAATTTCTACCCAAACCCAATTGACCGACCGGCGAATTGAATTAAACCAACTTGCAAATTGCTTTCCCAAACCAACTTATTCTACGGACGTCTCGATCCGTCGTACCGACAGAAACCAATTGATTTCCCAACTCGTTAAACAAACTTTCGCTTGCGTCCAATCAGAGTTCTTTCCCACCAAGCGGATTGACCAATTTCTCAACGGAGACACTAAAATTGTCTACCGATCCATAGAAAATTGGTCATTCTTTCTGACAATCGACTCGAGAATTCTCTCAACGTCAAACCCAAAATAAAATGAGGGATTACCTGGACCTGTCATACTGATCGAAGGTAGCGGCCATTGTGAGATTGTTGTAGGAATCGGTTTAAACAATAACCGTCCCCGAACAATAGGCTCTTCACTAACTCATGACAGAGTAGCGTCGAAACTGTTGGTTAGGCATATCAATGCACGCGCGACACGTCCGCCGAGTTTTAATTCCTGCGCGACGAATTAGCGACGGGTGGCCAATTAATTGTTCACTGTTATCTCACGACGAAAAGCACATACGCACACACAGCCAAACATACACATACGCGCAATATTAATATCGCACTGTTGCTCCGGCGAAGGTTCGCCCGATATTACCTTCTGGTAACTCGCGACACCCTCGAGGATGAGTGTGACAAAAACCAACAGAAAAAACACACAAAAAAAACGCGGAATTCACGTTGATCGTAAAGTGGAAGGGGGAGACACTACGATGATGAATTTAACGGCGTACCGTTTGACATTTTTCACCGACACCTACAGCTACGACTCCACTGCCCTTCCGGACTATCTGTTGCGATAGGCCATCACCATAATTCATATAGCCACAACCAGGTACTATCGGTAATAATCAATCCCACCGACTGCCCGATTATTCCGAGGGAATTCAATTGGACTCCCGGATAAATGAACGGCGGAATGCGAGCTCGCTAATATGGTTGCGACTAGCTATTCGTAAGGGCGCACTAATACTATCGTGTGTGTGTATTACGCGATTTAGAATGAGTGGGAACGAAAGGCTAGCGGGGCTACTACTGATGGGGAGGGAGAGAGAGAGAGAGGGCGAGAAAGGAAAATTTTAATCGACAACGTCGACAGAGGATGCTGGAGGCTCTGGAGTCTCGAACCTCCAACCAGCAGCCACCGCAAAACCCACAAAGCTCCTGGTGGGGAGACATCGAGGTTCGCTGCAGCTGCTGCTGCTGCTTTGCACCCACGACGCGATACTTTAGGCTCTGCTTTAGGCACTCGCAAGTGCCAAATATTTTTCTCATTGCTAATATTTTTGACAGTTTAGAAATTTTTTTTTCGGCTTCTGTGCTTCGTCCGGACGAAAAGGAATTTTTCTTTATATCCGGGGAATCGGTATGTTTTAAAGCATAGAACAATGTGTGGGCGGATTTTTGAGTATCAGATTCGCAAAATTCCAACCGGTTTTTCTATCGGAATGACTTTTTGTGCTGGAATGGCGGGAAAGTGGGAATAATTTTTGGAAATTCGAACATTTGAAATATTGATATTTGAGATTTCGTATTGGGAAATGAAATAAATTGATGTTGTGAATGATTTAATAAATCTGCTGGAAAGCAATCTTTATTGAGTTCGCACGAACTTATTTACATTATTACAATACACACGCCCAAAAATTTGTTTATCTTATGATTTTCTTAAACACCATTTATTGCACGCAATGTATATATTATAAGTAAATTGATAAATTTATAAAATTGACCATACATTTATATATTCTGCTCTACTATACATATACATATAACTATGTATGCAACGAGTGCAATTAATTCACATGACACTGATTATGTAGCCAGTCACTTGCGGCATCTTTCTACAATACTTCATTCTGCTCGTAAACGCAACTATCGTTATCCCGTATCTTCCTACAGAACGCGACACGTGTGTATCCCTTCTCTCCGACAAATTTTAATGACGTACTGACTTATGGTAATTTTTGTCTTCCTTCTTTTTTTGCGCATGAGAAAAAACATTCGCGTACCAATTTTCCGATTTTTTATAGGAATATCCTTACGAATTAATTTTTTTTTTTTCAAATGTATACAGCCTATACATAAATATATTAATTACAAAAGTATTACGAATACTTATTATCAAAGCACTCCAACGAAAATTAGAGAATGTGGATAGTCAGTCAATGTTACAACTGCGTTGTTGTTGTTTATTTGCCGTGACGTTCATCAGCATAAATCAGAGATCGGGACCGTAATGCAATGATTCAATTTTTTTTCAATGAGAAATAGTTCCTTTTTTTAGGTGACTCAGTCCCTTTAATCTTTCAACTTCCAACGCAGCATATTATCTAGTTTTAACGAATTCTAGACATCGCGTTGCTGACCGTACACCGACAAAACAATGATAACATCGCCGAAGCAGACCTAGTTTAATTTGTATTTTGCCCGAGTCTCGTGTAGAATGTAGTTCGATAAAAACGTGAGGAGACACCGCTATAAAATCATTATCATTTTCGCGAGACATCCGGCGTTGTCATAGCTTCAGCTGTGTCGTTGAACAATCGATGATGAAGCATATTATACAGACGCGCTTAATTAACGCGGAGTGACTCTCGCTGTCGGCGGCGAAACAGTGATTTTTAATTCGTACAATAACAGACATATTTCACTCGATCTACTTGAAAAATGTATAGACTAAGGCCTCTTCGATTTCATTTTTTTTTTCTTTTGAGTAACAATACCGATAACAATAGGGCAAGCTTTTTCAGAGTGCTAGTTAAAGTTCGCTCGTAACCCTTTTTTTTTTCGCCCACGAATAGACATCATTCGAATAAAACAGGATTAAAAATATTTTTGTTCACCAATAATTATGACTACATGAAGAAACGAATCATAATTCAGCGTTAATTATCAATCTTCCCCTTCACCGCGTGACAATATTTTGTAGACGCAATGATCGATGATCGTTAAATCATAAAAGTATTTACAATACTTTTTTATTCGAATGATGCTCATCACTGATTCTCGCTTCGTGCTGAAGTAGTTTTACGAATGCCGGGTAGAAAAACTGCCCAAAGACTCAGTGACGAAAGTCTGTTGATGGAAAATTAAGCTGCTCGTTTATTCTACCCAGAGTACAGCTAATTTTTCGTCGCGTCGAATCGTGGAAATTCGAAAACAATCGCTTTTCGTTTTTCTTCCTCTAGTTGTAAATAATCCATCCGATCGTTACAATTCTACCGATTTTATTACTTTGTTGCGTGATTCACATTGGCTTTACGATCCAATAGGACAGCGTGCTTAGGTCAAACGCCGTTTGAAGCGGGAGCGTTGTCGAGAGGCGGTCGCAACAAATCGTGGTACTGCATCAGAGCCTCGCGCAATGATCGGGACACTTGCGTCGAGGCTGTTGCTATCGTGCACTCGACGAGACAAGGATAGAGGCCTATTAGTTGCTCCCACACTGACCGCTCGACTGACACAAAACAATGAAAATTATTAGTCATTTTTTCAATCATCATTATTGAATTAATTTTTTTTCGTTACCTCGAATATAGATCATTGAAAACTTGTACACATTTTCTGATCCTACTCTCTTAATTTCTCTGGAATCAAATTTTATCTAAATGAACGATTATTCTTACCTTTGTTTGGCGGCGCTTTTTTCAAGGATACCACTAACGTCGCGACGGCCTTAAGGACGAACGATATCTCCGACAGTCTGAATCTAGAAAGCAAAAGAAGCAGCGAAAATTTATGTTAACGACGAATTGAAGACAGTCATTGATCAGCGGAGGATAATCAAGAGTACGAAACTAAACCACCTTGGCAAAGGACACTTTCCACTTCGTCTCTCGTCCTCGATGTAGCGCCAGAGAACTTCCTGAAACCTGTGAAGAAGAGCGGTGACCGCCAAACGACCGGCGACGCCGCCTTCGTCGCTCTCGCTCGCCGCGTCGTTCACTATGTCCGATGGTTTGCTCAAACCATCGAGAAGAGAGAATTGCAACAGTGTCTCGAAGCACGTCTTGGCAAATTCTTCTCTCAGCTTAGTCTCGCCGTTTTTTTCTGTTTCAAAGCACAGACAATGAGCTTATTGCACGATAAACGTAAACATTAACTGCAAATAAATATTTGGCTTCTTATTTACCTATGTTTGTCGTTGTAGCAGAGTGGATAGAACCTTTATTTAATAACATAACCACTCTGAGAATAAACTGATGTGGAATACGCTGAGAATGCGGCAAGACTTCGTTTCGCAGCAGCTCCATCACTTGACAATCTACGGCCTCGTCGGCTTGGATTTCCTCCAGGCCACGGTCGATTTTTATCACGCTGTTTTCGATGTAACGACAATTAAAACTTATTGCGACTTTTCATTATTTTTGCATATTCTCTTATATAAAAAAAATATATTTATAGTAACTTTAGAAAAATAATCTTCCAAAGATTTTTTTTTATTGTTAAGAAAATGTAATTGGATAATGCATTAAATAAACCGTGTATTGCTCACCTCTTAGGGAATAAGAAATCATCCATTGTGTCGGCAAGTACAGGCCACATGCTTTGGAATTTTTCGGGATAAGTTCTGGCGAGCGGAAGTCCAGTGTGCAGCACTGCTAGCATACTAGTCACTGCGAGTTTCCACGTTGTCGGGGAGGGACACGCGTATTTCATCGACAACGGTACCCGCAACGCTTCGATAACGTGTCTCAAAATTTCGCCCTCTATAACGACCGTTTCCGAAGCTGTCTTTTGATACAAGTTCACCACCATCGTCAAAGCTTTCTCTCCGAAGGGCACGTAATTCATCGTCACCCAATCGGCGGATATTCCTCTGACTTGTGATATATGTTTTGTCTGGAGTTTCCCGTACGTCGGAGCCTGACAAGCCAATTTTGAGAAATTTAACAACTGCAGGAATATGAGACCTATCATCGTTCGAAGATTGTCCGAGCCGTTGAGCGCTTCCTATTCGACAAACAAAATTAACAAACTTAATGACAAAAATATTACATAATCTCGTAAAAAAATAAATTGAAACTGCTTGCAGAATATTTTTGTGGTTTTTGGATTTTTTTTTATCACGATTAAGACACGAACCTTTTGTAAAAGTTCCATCGAGTGAAGAACGCCGTCCTGCAATTGGGTGAGAACAACGTCCGGCACCGTTGGCAAAATGTACGGGGTTGAATCGCCGTGCACCGGCACTTCAACTACATTTTTTAGTACTGTACACAATTTCTGAAGGTCTGTACCGGTAAATCTGCGGATATTAAATTAAACGGTTTATCCAGGAGAAAAACGCCAGGGTAAAGAAAATATGTACATAAAAGTAAAGATCGCTGCTTGTGCTGATGCTGGTAATTGAGCTCATACTTATTTCTTATGTGATGAAAAACAGCTGGGAATATATGAACAAGGGCAGTCAAAAAGGCCTGCGAGGGCACGTAGGGCTCAGTTTCGTCTTCCTGCGGGGGCATCGAGCTTTCCATTCCGATGTTCAACCAGACACGCCACGCGATGACCCACAAAGCTTCGGGATCTCCCGGCGGAACGTCCTCGGCATTGTCGCCGTTTTTTTGCAGATACAATATTTCTTGGAATGATTTCAGTGCGGCTAACGATACCTATACGCACAAGAATATTTTATTTTCAACTGTAAAGCATTCAGTGTGATTTAAAAAACCATCAGAGGCGATAATTCGTACCTCGTTGTTTTTACTGAGCGCCGAATGCTCGATAAATTCGAGGAGAAGCGACCACGCTCTTGGAAAATCTCCTAACATCTGCAGCAACTGTCTTTTCGTATTAAACACTCTCGCAACTCCGCTGAGTGTCAAGACCTTTAATAAAAATGGTTATTTGAATTTTTGTTCACCAAATTAAAAAAAAAATGGATTAGGACACAATCTAGCGATTAACTTTTGTACCTGCGTTTCGGCCCATTGTTTCTGCGCTGTATTTCTACTGTGATGAATAAGTATATTGCCACTGGTGTCGACTTTTTCATTGCTCGCCGAGCTCGAGAGATTTCGTACTTTGTCCAAAAGCGGAAAGAGCACTTGCCACAGCACGGCTTGCCAAGTCGGCTGATGCAGAAGACCACCGTGCGCTGATATCGTCGAGAACAAAGTTTGACTCGCCGATTTTCTAACAGCTGGACGAGGGTCGACGCAAAGATCACCTGTAATTGAGTTTTATGCGAGTTTGGTTATCGCAGAATTGCAAAAAAATTTCGGAAGGATTTAAAGATACGATGTAATTACCTAGTCTCGCGTAAAGGCACATCCACAGTTTATCGAACGGTGGCATATTCGTGGTACCCGGAAAATCCGGAAAAACGGATCCAGTATCGCCGATCAGACTTTGGCACAACTTTTCCTGATTTTGGAAGAAGTAGTCGCTGATATTCCACTGAAATAAACGACGAGAAAAAAGTCAAAGAATGTTGAGCGATACACACTTTGTGCGGTATATTTTTTGTTTGTACCATTAATCCTACTGCAGTCAGCGAAATATTAAGTTCCTGCGTTTGCGAACCGAATTTCGCGGCTGTATCGACGCACAGCGGAAGGCAACGCCACGTCATAACTGGCAGAAAGTCTGTCACCACCAATTGAAGACATTGGAACGCAATTCGAACCAGAGCCTCGCTGCGAATCGAAATAACGAAGATAGTAATCGCACAAATAAATAATCATCGAAATATTGAAATAATTACCCGTGATGATCGGACACCGCGCCGATAATTCCCAGCACCAAAGGCCATCCATGGAAAAGAGTTTCACCTCCGCCATGAAGAACTTGCAAAACGCATTCTAATTGTCGTTGTCGCACATCCGCGTGTCTCACCGATGATAATTCCGACAGTGGACCTAGCAAAAGTGTCTGCAATTTCTGCAATAACGTCGAGTGATTAATTTGCAAGTAAAAAACTGAGCAAAAAATATAAATAAAATATATATTCTTTAAATTTCGGAAAGGTGGGCAGCATTTTTTATTTTCTCGTCATTTTACCTGATTATTACGAAGCGGCTGCGGGTACTTGTGCTGAAGCGCAGCTTTTACTAAGTACGTTATGGCCTCGACGCCCCATTCGCGCATTCTAATGTGCGGATGTTGACAAACTTCCAGCAGATGATTAGTCAGAGGTCTCCAAAGGACTTCAACACGAGGCAAGTTCACGAGGCCAGTTTCGAGCAATTTAGCCACTGCGAACAGTGAAGGTTCCTGTGCGACGAAATTATTTCTTGTTTAACATATGATATATTTTTTTTAAAATCATTTCGCGATGCAAAAATATCTCGATATTCTTACCCTGTTCGAATAAGCCAATTCCATCGCTTCCTGGCTCAATTTGCAAAGAGCATCGATCAAATGATGCAGCGCAACGTCGTCGAGATATTGGCTACTCTCGAAGAGCCTGCTCAGCATTGCGCTCAGAACTGGCAAATCCGCCATTACCGCGGTCGTCAGCACAGCGTTGGAGTCGGTGGCCGTTCTCCCGGCCTTTAATGATCCTCCTGTTGAAGGTTTAAGCCCGAGAATCCAAACCAAGTGCTGGAGGGTCGTGAGGACGAGGTGCCAGGCACTACCGAGAATACTGCCGTGGCAGTGAGCCAATAGGAGAAGAGCTCGCATGCATTGGAGATTTTTAGCAGTGAGCATTACGGGCCCCTGCTGAGCACCTGAAGAAAAGACGTTTGCGTTGCGTATAAAAGAACGGGAATACAGGCGAAGTATTAATTATTATTAAACAGATTATTACCAATAGGCAACGAAGCAGTGGGCAGCGGAGTTCCAACCGCTACAACTTGCTGTCTGTAATCGGGTTCCCCGGCGCTGGTAGGATTGAATTGCGACAATTCTTGAGACCTCGCAGAGGGAATTCCCTGAGGCGCATTGTTCAACACGGTGAGCGCGTAATGCGGCGGTAACGAGGCTTTGCATATGGCGGTAATGAAAGCATCGCGTGGCGTTTGGAGATCGAGCAATCCGCACAAAGATGCGAATGTTTGTATCGCTTTGAGAACGTTTTCCGTTGCAGACTCGTCTGTGCTAAGATTAATAACCTGCGATTAATTTTACGTCCCAAAGACTTTCCTGATTTTTTCATTGTTTCATAATATTTTTTGACAAAAAAGTCGCGAATCGCGGGATTTTACAAAATTAGAGTATTACCTCGCATCGACGAGAGGACTCAGCGCCGCTAGTAAACCGCACCAGCTTGAATTTATCAACTGCGTGTGAAGACGACGCTCCGTTTCAGTTGGATTGTACTGACTTTCAGTGCCTTGCTCTTTTGGGCCGATAACTGCAAGAGCTATCGATCCTATTATGTCCAGCAAACACGCGTACGCTATACTTATCCCATAACCATCTGGAATCTGTGGTGGTTCAATTTTGTCCAGCATCTCTAGACTATAAAAAAAAAGAAAAACATTCTATGCATAAGCACGAAAGTTAAGAATGATTTGCGTATAAAAAAATGACATAAAAATACACTCACTATGTTGGTTTTGCTTGACCACTCGAAAATGTCGCTACAACTGGTAGCCAAACTCCTCGTGAATAGAAACCAGGCTGAGGCGATACTCCAGGACCCACAGGCATACCAGCTAACAAGGCCGGAGCTCCGCCTTGAGCAGTTGTCACTCCGGTCCCTTCGGAAATTAATAAAAAGGGTTATCGCATTTTTTAAATTTCGCTATCTTCGTCGTGAGATATTTGTGTCTCACCTGAACCGGGTTGTCCTATGACTTGAGGATTTATAAAGAGACTATGCACGTACGCGCCCAAACTGTTAACGATATCCTGAAATATATTAGTCGTGTGCTGCTTCAAGTCGTAACACTCGCAGAAGCTCGTCAAAAGATCGGTGTGTACGGTCATTTTGTGCAGAACTTCCAAGGCCAGAGCTCGCTGCCACGGAGGCTTGTCAGGGTCGAGAAATTTCACGATAAGCGATAAAAATATTTCACATTCCGTCACCTGAAATACAATGTTACTATTGGGCCTTGATTTTCAAAAGTTTATTGTAAATTTAATTTTTTTATAGCTCTCAATTAATGATTTTTAAATTGTCTACACAATTTCAGTTGTTTTCAAAATTTTTAAATCTTTAGAAACGAAGTTTTGTTTCTAGGATTCCTTACCAAGAGCGAGTGATACTTTTGTACCAGTATTGAGACGACTCTGAGAAGTCGCATACTAATGGGAAAATAGGGCTTATCGAGCGGCGTTGCAGGTTGCATCGAGGCCGGCACGGAATTCCGATACTTGATGTTAGGAGAAAATAGTTTTATCACCAGAGCGCAGACCCGTTCTTTCAGCAGAAAACTGAACTCGGGATGCTGAAACGTAATAATAGAAACATCGAGCGTCAAATATTTTCCGTTATCGGTTTCACTATTTTCCGATACTAGATTCCGAGATAACGCGTACCTTAAAGAACACGGATGAGAAATTAGTGAGAACAGATTCCAACAGTTCTAAACCAAATGTCCGTGTCATTTCCGTGATTCCGATCAACCAATACGGCTGATCCGCATTCACGAGCTGCACCAAATCCTGACAAATCACAGAAAATTCGTATATTCACTCTCACAATTACAATTTTTCCGACCTCAAATTTATATCCAATTTTATTAAACTCATTTAAAATCCCCAGGAGTCATTTGCAATCGGTTATTGTTCATTAAAATTTTTAACAGCCAATAAATTGGAATGAAACACGTACTTGGAACATTAAAAAGGCATCGGCCGCACAAGGTGCAAGACCCTTCGGTGGCTGATTTGTGCAGACTTTTAGTTCCTCCAAAACATTTTTGTCCAACTCTCGCGGACTTGTATTTTCCTCGTCCTCGGCGACTACGCGTTCGAATACCAGAGACACCAACTGACGGACAGTCGCACCGGCTGTGTTTATGGTCGTGGAGTCTTTTGTGAAGTGCAGGCGGAAGCACAGTACTAAATTCTGCATTAAACGATACATTTATTAATAAAATTCGTGCACCCATAAAAAACTGCCGCTTCTCAATTTTTTCAATGCATTTTTTGAATACCCCTCTGAAAATGGACAAGTTCTTACCCTTGCAAGAGTCTCTCCGTGGACAACGGTGTTACTAGTGAGCAGAAGCGTGACAGTCTGTAAAACTTTAACTTCTTCCATTCCGAGCTCCATGAGCATCCACAGAGCATCCGTTATGTACCGAGCACCTTTCTGGTCCACCGCTTGCTGCGTTATGAGCCTCTGCATCATCCCCAGGCAAAACTGGAATGTTCAAATGATTTTTTTATCAACATACACCCTCTTTTTGATTTCTGTCCGTCAAAAAATTTCTGTCGACGCACATTATAATTCAATTAAAAAAAAAAAACGTTAATAATCTTTACATTACCTTCACGATTTTCACATCCTTGCTTTCGCATCCTTGAACCAGTGGATACAAAATCTGGTTGACGATGTAGTAAACCGAAGTGCCAGGATTGTTGGAAGCTGCTCGCAGCTTTGATATTCCTTCCTCGCACGACTAAAATACACAAGTGTTATTCTCGAGCCTCGAGTACATAAATACCGCAAGCCGATCATCAAAGCGCGATCCTATTCTCAGGGATTAATCGAGTGACGCATAATTTGTTTTTTTTTAAATCCTCGGCGATAAATAAATGTATAAGCCTGAAGAAAAGGTGCTTAATTATTTGTAACTATTCTATAATTATTAATATTTGATTTTCACTGTGAATATTAATATTAATGCTTTCACCGCGATAAATGGCTTCTTGATTTCGAGTCGTGCACTGCACAGCAACAATATGTCAAAAAATCGAATGCTCCTACGATCGACTAACCTCTTTGATTTGCGGATATTTTTTCTTGGTCTCGACGCTCAGTATCTTGAGATCGGCGAGGAGAGTCTCCAAAAATTTGGAGTTGTTCTCCGGACTGTAGCCGATAGCTGTGCTCGACATTGTTGGCGAACAGTCGTGTTATCAATTATAATTACACTGACATTGTTTCATCGCCGTGGCACTTTATCAACAATATCGGATGAGTCGTGTTGTATCTCCACTCCCTCGGAGTGATCGAACGCGAAATCACTGGATTATCCGTGGCGCACGTCCCATCGTCGTTTATGTTTTATCGGAGAATTGTTTATATCGATTACAAAACAGTCGCGGCGCCCCGATTGAGAGGTGAGTTGGCAGGAAGGGTTATTCTTATTATCGCCGCTCGTATGATTGGACGGCGTACGATGTAACAGCAGCAGGGCTCTCTCCTCCCGTTCATCGGACCCTCCTCGTCGTCGTCGTCACTAGACTGCGCATCCTGCGTTGTAGTAGTCACGACCGAGTCACGTCAGACCAAGTACTACCGGTGCGATTGCACCCACCGATGACCCAACTATTAGATTCTGACACATAAGAGGCTCGGTGAAGTGGAATTTCTGTTGAGGCTTTGCGTGTTTGGGGCTGACCGGAAGTAGACGCGAAAAAGCGCGGGAATTTCGTATTGGGTCTTGTGATTCATGGGGAATATGAGAAACGACGGTATTATGGTATTTCGGACGGTTCTTGATTTTGCAATCGTATATACAATTTGAATTGATTATTTGAGTTATCGTTTAATGAGTTTGAATTTGAATGCGCGGGAATTGAATGTGTCTTATCGATTCGTGTTTCCGGTTAGACCGAAAGTGAGTGCACCAATCAAAACGCTTCGCCACTTGCGCCGGACTTTTACTCGAGCCCCTGTAATTCTAAATGCAATTATTGACGGTTTTCGTTTGTGTTCAATTTTCCGGAGCAACAATTTGTTGAACACGAAAAAAATAGCTGTGTTTTATTAGCAGGATTTTCAGCGTACAATTGTGATATTTGGAAATCATGAGATACTTTGAAATTTGCTTTTATTTGGACGCGTGACTCTAGCGGCAATGCGGGGAACTATTCAGCGCGAATTGCGCCACGCGCTTGTCATCCGTTTGCTTATTTACCTTCTGATAATTGCGCGACTGTCGGTTTTGTGATCAACACGAGAAGAGCAGAGAGTGAAAAGGGCTTGAGAGTGAACGCACAGAAATATTTCGATTCGGTAAATGAGACGAATTGCTGATTTTTTCGGGAGACAAAATGTCCGTCGACCACATTCAATACTCCGATAAGTACACCGATGACAAGTACGAGTACAGGTTAGTTACGTTTTTGTCGGCGCAGATGAATTATTTATGGTTTTCAGTGATTGACAGTACTTTTAGTTATTATTTTTGTGTTATGCCGTTTAAAATGATATCAATGATGTCTCGTTGATTTCTTTCGTAGACACGTAATTCTACCTAGCGACGTAGCTAAACTCGTACCGAAGTCTCACTTGATGACGGAAAGCGAGTGGCGCAATCTTGGGGTACAACAAAGTCCTGGCTGGGTGCATTACATGATGCATACACCAGGTAACGTACTTGAGTTTCCATCAAAATTAGCGATATTCGTTCATCGACATCGCAATTGTTTTGATTTTGCGTGGACAATTCGCGCTGTTCGCCAGTTACGATATGAAATATTTGTTTATCGTTGTTATCTCTTGCAAAATGGGATTAAAATTTAAATACGGGTCAATTTTTGACACTCCATTCTGAAGTAAATTCCAATAATGTTTTATTTGGTCTATTCGTTATTATTATGTAGCTTCAATACTTTTGTTTTAAATCTGTAGAGCCGCATGTTTTATTGTTCCGAAGACCGAGGACCGACATTGCACCGGTAACGAGGGGCGCTCCGGTGTCACTGAACAGTGGAAATACGCGTTGCAACTGAAGAAGCAACGAAATCAGCGTCGATCATGCATTCGTCCAGTAAAGGTATATTTACTCGATGCCGTGCGAAAACCAAAGCTTTAAACAGATTCAATAATATTCAGCGAGAAAGTCTTCTGTTAAAAACGGCTGACACTACTGACGTTAATATTGACAATAATTTATATTCATCGAACAGAAATGATCCTATCGGAATATCGTGTAACTTTGAAACGTAATGTGGAATACTTCGCGTCACATATTTTTGTACAGTGGCACAAATAAACGCCATTTGTTTGCCGAATAACATTGATTATCGAGCCCGCAGAATTTTCGCGTCTACGTGACTCGAGGCGTATATATATTATTTATACAATAGCCCAACGGCAGCGTGCGAATCTGCCACTGGGTTCGCTAATATTTTTTATAACGTTCGTTTAATTAAAATCTTTTGACCTCCTTACACCCTTTCAGCTTTATGCCCTTACTTTTAATCTATAAACCATCTTTTCTTTACACAATTGCATCGATTTCTCCATTTAATGGAGAATCAAAATTCTGGCGATACGTAAATATATATATATATAGAAAATAATTCAAGGTACGACTGCCCTATCGCGCTAATTGCGTTATCAATGCCGCACACATTTCGAAAAACTCCATTGTGTGGTGGCCGGTCGCTTGAGGAGGCGCTACTGATTGATCTAAAAAACAAACAAAAAATGTTCAGCCTTTAATAACGGTTTCTACGGTCGCTATTTTGTGTTTATCGGGGCTCAATTTAATAACGAATGCTCACCTCTTAATATGTCTTCGGTATCGTCGGTGGCTAACGACTTGAAATCCAAAAGATAACTCTTGTAATCAACTTGATACAACTGCAGGGACATCTTGCTATAGCTGTTGGTTAATTTGTTGTTCTGTCTTACTCTAACACTGTAAGCGTTGATAATTCTCCACTCCTGAAAATCACAACAACAAAAATAATAATAATTGCCGAAAATTGAGGATTTGGGAATTGATTTTTTGAAAAAATAACTCACAAAGTCGAGAGCTTTCATGGCACGGTAAACTTCATTCATGATATCGTTAGGTTTGGACTGTGATCTTATACCCAAGTGCCATTTAGCCCTTTTAACTGGCGTTCCGCGATTGGCTTGAGGTACCGCTGGAGTAGCTTGCCCAGTTTGGCGTTCGCGCAATGCTAGAAAAACAGGTGAATTGTCGAGTTATTTACAGTCGAAGAATATTACGAAACGGAAATTCTATTCTACCAGCTTTGACTCACGGGCTATTCTCTCGGGATGAGGTCTCAATGGACTGTTCGTAGCGTCGTTCGGGCTAAAAGCAACTGGCGGTGGACTAGAAGCGACGTAAAAATCTTTCAGCTCCGCTTTGGCTGCTTCGTCGGCGATTCTCTTGTTGTCTATTATGAGATGATAGGCTATTGCGAGCTGATCGTGGGGATCGCAACTCAATAAAGCAGAGTGCACTTCCGCCTCCTTCACGTTGAACTTCTCGCAGACTTCGTTCACCGCGTCGATGTCGATTACCGACGAATCTTGCTCCACCGGCGACGGGAACAAATACGTCGGCAAGTCTTTTTGGAACCACTCGTGTTTCCTGCAATTAATTTTTGAGATCTCTGTCAGATTACGATTATCGTTTTGGTCCATAGATGACGATCTACGAATGGAAAATCCTCCCGAAATCGTGTGTTTTTAAGCTTCTATATAAATGAATGGATAAATAAGAAAAAATCGTACTTGATGTCTTCTATGGTCGCACGTTTCATCGGATCAACTTGCAGCATGTGGCAGAGAAGACTCACGACAGTTTTGTTCAGGTACTCCGGAATAGGGAATATACCGGCTGTAATTTTTTGAAAATCTCCATTTTCGACAAATCCTTTGGGCATACCGACGATGGAATTTTGGGGCTGAACTTACATTTTATTTTGCGGAACAGCGTTGGCACGTGCTCGTCGTCGAAAGGCAATGTTCCGCACAGCAGAGCGTACAATATCACTCCGCAAGACCAAATGTCGACCTCAGGGCCGGCGTACAATTTTCCTGATATCACTTCCGGTGCAGCGTAATTGGGAGAGCCGCAGGATGTACGCAAAAATTCTCCGTCCATCATCATGTTTGATAATCCTGGATTCGAGAGATAAAAAGAACGGGGATCGTGACCAATTGCTTCCAGTTTCGAATTTTCAGAATTTTTTTTGAAATCGTTATTTCGATTTCTTTCAAAGATTTCATTTTGGAAAATTTGAATTTGTCGGGCGTACCAAAGTCCGCAATTTTAACGTGAAGATTATGGTCCAGAAGGAGATTTTCGGGCTTCAAATCACGATGTACAATCATGTGACGATGGCAGTAGTCGACGCCGGAAATAATCTGCTGGAAAAATCTTCTTGCTTCGTACTCCTTCAACTTTCCGTGCTTAACAATGTAATCAAAAAGTTCCCCTCCCGAAACATATTCCATAATCATAAATATGTCGGTCGGTGTGCTGATGACTTGATACCTGTTTGAAAAATGTTCTTTTGTGCAGGGTTTTCTATGAAATTATTCGCATACTTTCTGCCCTCCTGAATTTCTTACAATTTTATAATGTGCGGATGACGGAAGAGCTTCAGATTCTGAATCTCGCGACGAATCTTTCCTACGACATCCAAACTCTTTATTTTCTGACGATTCAATATCTTCACCGCCACTTTGTGCTTCGTAAGGACATGTTCGCCGACTGGAAAAGTATACAAAAATTAATTGCGCTCTTCGGCAACGCCGCATTCCAAAACAAACGATTATGCAGTTTTCACGTACTTTTGACCTTTCCGAAAGTTCCCACACCCAGCGTTTGGCCCAATGTGTAATGCCCGATCTTGACGATGGGCTGAACTTGAGCTCCCTGAATCTTATCGCCCATTTTGCCTTTATCGCTTATCCGCCAATGCCTAATCGTCACCGACAAAAATACCCAAAATGATAGAAAAAAACATAAAAAATTTGCAAAATAATCGAGGAACAAACGAAATAAAAAATGGTAAGTACAGAATTACACGTAAATAATGTCGAATGTACGAAACCACCGATACAATCGATAAAAAACTGAAAATAAAAACTAAACAATTTTTCAAAAAATAACAATCATTTATTTCACTCGCCGAATAGTCTTCAAAAATTCCTTTTTACGTGCGGTATTTAAACAATAAAAAATGTAAACCAATGGCACAACCGAAAAGACTTGAGTTTCAAAATTTCACATAGCGATAAAACAGGCCTTGGTAAAAACGAGTGACTCACTGTGAGAACGCAGCTCACTGTTTACACCGAGAGCTTTCAGGAAGCAGCGAGTGAAAAAAAGTGTTTACTCAGGAAATCGAAGTGGAGTTGGAGCGAGAGACAAAGTGTTTTCGCGAAAGCGAAGGCAAGTTCATTAGTGCGCGCGAAGGTCGCGCAATCGAACGAGCGGAGAATGCGTTTAGCATACCTGAATGAGATTTTCGGAAGAGCAGGCCGTGATTAGAACAACAAAAGCCTCGACGTCGTTGCCTCGTCGCGGGTATTTCGTGCGAATCGCGATATCACTGCAGCAACAAGATTACCGACAAAGCTACTTGAAATCCATATTTCCTTCCGATGCAATCTCCAAAGTGGTAACGAATCAGCGCAACGCCCGAGCGCTCGACGCTTTACGTGGACACTCGTTTTAGTTCGCACACTTTGTCATCCGGAGAGACGTATTTTTTGTCGCCTAGCAGAAGAGACTGCTGCGTTTTAGAATCTCATGCAGGCAGAACAGAACTACCGAGTTATCGGCACAATGTGCATATAGTGCTGATAATATACTATTGTTATTATCGCCGAGAGCGCCGAACGTCTTGTTGTCACTGAAAGTGTCACAGCTGGCTTTTATGACCCGGGAGTAGAGTGAAAAGTCACTAGTTTCGTCGCCCTCGAGTCGCGGTGTGTGTTGTTAGGTAATGAGAGTGTTTTGCTGCTCGAGGCTCATTTGGCAGCTACGAATTGCTCCAATTCCCGTTGTCAATGCAGCGCCATCCTACCGAATAACATCCGTTTTTCCGAGGTTCATTTATAACGTGTCGAGATTTCTTCTTCCTCGCAGTCACGTTGTTAAACTCGGTCGGTAATCGAAAAACTGAGGTTTGATATATAAAAAAGAAATCTCATGTCAGAGATGTGCGATTTCCTTGAGCGCAAACGACAAGTGCGCTCACGTGGCGGCAGAGGGAACTACCGAAGATAGACTCACATCGTCTTAAAAATGATGCCGTAAAAAAATTCGAATACAAATATTTTCTGATACAAAGACTATAAAACACTTTAAATAGAAATTAATGAAATTCGTCTTGATCATAATTGGGGCAGAATAAATACAACTTCTCAACATCAATAAACAACTCTTTTATTTACCAAATTAATCATTTCACTGGAAAGTGTTTATCGGGCATTCAGAATGCCGGTTAATTTATTACATTTTGCTATTTATAACCATCGCGATCCAATCGCCAGTTGGTCACGCTAATCGGCCGCGCAATGTACGTACATCGCGTCTGATTAAGATGGTGTATTGTCGGGTAAATTTGTTCTAGATACTCAAGCCCGTCGACAGGCATTGATCGATCTTAATTCATACACACTATCTTTAGCGATTCTAATTGTTATCACAACCTTCGAACGATTTTAACGAAGTCGCAGCATTTCACGTCACTTGAATCAGTGATTCATTTTTGTAATCGTTTTCCCATTTTTGCATCTATTTCGAATAAGAATATGCGATGTCCCATAAAATCGGTAAAAAATTACGAACTAATTTGTCAATAAAACAACAAAAAATGGTCATTAGTTAGCTCATTTTTTGTATGTTTGTTGCAAAACTGATAAAAATGGTTAAACGTTGATTTAGTTAGTGTGAAATGCTTCGAATTTTTTAACAGGGCGGATTCTCCACGGTAGCAGGTCACGTCAGCAAAAAAACGGGTTAATCCGAGCACGAACGAAAAGCTACAGATCGCTCGAATTCCGCAATACCTTTTCTACGTGCGTTGAGGGGCGTCTAAGGCTCTTATGTACCTGAATCGAGGAGATCGGCTAATTGAGCCGGATCCGCGACGGGTAGAGAGCAGGTATGACGTCGACAGACGTAAGCGGTTGCGCGGCCTAAAGGCGCTTTCATTTTACCGCCGATTTCGTTTCTCCGGAATAATACGCTTTCGGTGTCCGCGGGATCGACCAGCAGAAGAGCTCTGGCGGGTATCAGGCGTTGTCGGACAATATCTACGAGTTCGTCGGTGTCCTTCGCGTCTTTTTTTCCAGCTATGAATATCTGGACAACAGCCAAAAAAAATGTTATGCATGTGAAAATTCATTTACATTACAAATATTTTCATGAATTTATTACACGATTTTTAGAATGTCGCATGTTAATGCATCGAATCTTGCAGAAAAAATTCAGCACAAATTCGATTTGCATACAATGCAATAACGAACTTAATGCATGGAATGCGAGATTTCGTAATGTAAAATTACCTGGGTCGTTGAATCGTGATAGTGCAGTAGTGCGGAAACTAATTCCGGCACAGCTGCTGGTATTCGAGTGAGTAGCTGGTGGAAGGAAATGAGCAATTGCGTAGCCTTTTCCTTGTAATCCGGGCGGTCAAAACACGATGCTAATCGCAGTAAATTTCCACATGCAACTGAATTGCTCGATGGTTCGGCGCCGTCGTGATCTGAAAAATTGGGTCAATTTTTCACGGTATAAAAAAAAAAATAACTGACCGCATGTGTAGTTCTATAAAAATTGATGTTATTACAGAAATTATGATTCTCGTGATAAATTTTATTGCGATGTTCGTACCATCTTTCAGTCTCAGTATTAGCGACCGATTCTGAGTCGTATTGTAATATCCACCATTATCGTTATCCCAAAACAATTTGTCCTGGATATCTTGCAGTTCCTCGGCAAATTCGAGCCAATGATCGTTCAAAGTGGCTTCGTACAAATCCAGCAATCCCTTCACGAGGAACGCGTAATCTCCGTGAAATCCATTTATGGGCACGCTCCTAAAAATGCACCGAAATTGTAGCGTTTTTGTGTAATAATAGCTAATAAATTATTTTATTGCAAGACGGAAGTGTTTTTGTTTTTTTATTTTACGTTGATACTCACGGTTGAGTTATTACGTCGTTCTCTCCCCTGTAACAGCTACGAAGAAGGATTTTCTTTTCCCTATCGAATAAATAACGTTCCACGAATTTCGCAGCGTCTTCCGCGTAGTCGATGTACTTTTTATTCTTCGTTGCAGCTCCAGCTTGCGCCAAACCACTGATTATTAGTCCTGAATCGGGTAGAACAGCGTTTAGTTAAAAAATCGTTTTTCAAAATGCGTTGACGATATTTTACAAATATTTTTCTTAAAATCTTACCGTTCCATGCAGTGACTATTTTGTCGTCAAGGTGAGGACGCGGCCTCGACGCTCGAACTTCAAAAAGAATTTTCAGCGACTCGCTCAAATACTTCTTCACGTCTTCGACGCTGCAGTCAAAATGATCGGCTGTTTGATCAACACTCCCGTAAACTATCAACACATTTTGTCCGGTAAGTTCGCCGTGAGGATCCTTAAAAAAACGTTTAACGAGTCAAGATTTTTGTTCGAATTTTTGACCAACTCTGTAGAGAAGCAAAAACAGCGTAATTAATTTACCTGATGTTTTTTAACGTTTCCTTCTTTCTCAACGTGAAAATGGTGCGAAAATATGTCGCTGAGACGCAAGTTCTTGCTATTCGGTATTTCCTTGTTCAGGTGCTTCTTTATTTCGTCCAAAGTCCAAACGTAAAAGGCACCTTCTTTTTTAGAGGTAGAATCGGCTGTGGGTAGAGAATCTGCGTCTTCCGCGCTATAAAAACCTCCGTCCTAAATGAGCAATTAACACCACAATCAAAAATTATAATTCTACGTTCAACTGTTGAAATCTCACAGGGAACTTGAATTTACCTTGTGTCGAAGGTCTCGTGTAACGTACGTTACAATGTCATCGAGAATTTCGGCGAAAAACGGATCTTTGGACGCGAGAAATGCGTCGGCGTACGATTGCAATAGTTGTCCTTGATCGTAAAGCATTTTTTCGAAATGAGGTACATGCCATTTTCCGTCGACCGAATACCTAGCGAATCCCTGCTTAAAAAAAAAAATGAAAGGGTTTTAACATCATAGATTTTGAAGAAAAAAAATCGTAGTACAATTAATAGAAGCGAAAAAAATGCTTGCCTGCCCAACGTGATCGTGAATTCCGCCGTTCGCCATTTTCGTCAGTGTGTGTAGACACATATCCAGACATTTTTTGCTCAATTCGCTCGTCGGATCTCGCGCGTAAACGTGGAAAAGTAAATTGAGATTCACGGGTTGAGGAAACTTAGGGGAATCCGTAAAACCACCGAATTCCTGGTCGTATCCTCCCACAAGCTGCTCCACGCACTTTTGCCAGCAGACTTGCGAGGGTATTTCCTTTTCCTGGGTAACGAGGGTCGCGATGATTAGAAGATTCGTTAGTGTACATTGAAATAGTCAAAACGATTCAGCGATTTTTTACAGCACAATAATAACGTAGAGATGTAACAGAAATTGTAAAATTCATGATTAAAAAATACTAACACCTGAGTTGGTCTTCGCCTTCTGCTTCAATACTTCCAAAATTCTCGTCCCAGATTTCAGCAAATCTTGTTTACTCTCCAGCCACTGAAAGCGCACGAAAATTAAAGAAAAATGTTCAGGAACTTGGGAAACATCGTCAGAGCTCGTATTTTACCTTGTGGGCGACGGTGAGCAAAATTCTTTCGAACCCTGGCTGCCCGTATTTGTCGGTAGGTGGGAAATACGTGCCTCCCGTGACGGGTACTAAATCCGGGGTGAGGAATACGTTCATAGGCCAGCCTCCGTGTCCGGAAATAGTCTGTAAGCGAGAGCGCGATTGAATTATTAAAACACCGTACGATCCGATTAAAAAAAACGGTAAATTCGATAAAACTTTAACAATAAATCTCCACGCACCTGAATAAACGTCATGTATATCCTATCGATATCGGGTCTCTCTTCTCTGTCGACCTTGACGTTAACAAAGTACCGATTCATGATCTTAGCGGTCTCGGGGTTCTCGAAGGATTCTCTCTCCATAACGTGACACCAGTGACAAGTCGAGTAGCCGACGGATAGGAAAATGAGCTTGTCCTCGCGGCGGGCCTTCTCCAGAGCCTCGTCGCCCCACGGAAACCACTGAACAGGATTGCTCGCGTGTTGCAGAAGGTAAGGCGACTTTTCCAGGGCCAATTTATTTTGATTTGTCAGCTGCTGTCGGCCGCTGTCACGCGAGCTCGACGCCATTCTCGCGGCGACGGAGGCGAGTGTGTTTCGCCGAAATCTGTGAAACAGTGAAAAAAATAAGTGACCAACTGCGTCGGGTGCCTTGTAAAACGCGAGCGGCTGAGCGACTCGGACTTTTTACCTTCCAACCGGTCGCGTGTTTATCGTTTTGAACAACGATTCCGAACAAATCACACCAGCACTGTTGTTGTTGCTATAGTGCTTCGAAAATTCGGTAACATATCGAACAGCGGAGAGGAGAGAACATCTTCCCGGAATCATAACATGTAACTTCAAAACGGTTGACCTCGGTTCTTGGCGCTGTCCGACACTGCCGAGCGAAATGAAAGTACTGTATCCTCGTTTCCCTCAAATCTCCATTTGCGTTACATAAAAAGTAGCAAAAAACATTTTCACGCACCGATATCGTTTTCACTTTTGTCGGTGGCGCCACCGGCGCCGGAATATCACTCGCACTGCGCGTACAGTCGACATTTCTCTAACTCAACGCTGTCATTTTAGCGATTAGAAAATACGAGTCAGTGAAAAATAGCATAATACATAATACATACGAAGCAAAAAACATGAGGATGTTAGAAAGATTTTTGAGAATTGACATTTGATGCTCAGGCAACTTCCCCTCCTTGAGAAGAGGAACGGAGGGGAAGGGGAATTACGCGTTCGGAAGGGTTGAGTTAGAGAGGGTTTACTGTACCGATAATCGCCGTGTTGGGGTGCGCCGATTAAAAATTACACCAGTTCTCTGACGTTCGGAGAACGGAGGACAACAATTCGCATTGTTGTGGAAGTAAACAATGGCCGGAATTCATCGGGAAGCGATTCAAAAACAGATTCAGCAGGACTGGGCTAATCGGGAGTACATCGAGGTCATTACCGGCAGTATTAAGAAAATAACGGACTTCCTCAATTCGTTCGGTGAGTGTTTATTGCGTGACTAACGCAGGTTAGGTTAACCCCACTGTTATCGGATCGATATAGCGAAAACGAAAAGAAAAAAGTGAATTGGAATAAATAAATATTTCAGATATGTCCTGCAGATCGAGGCTCGCTGTTCTAAACGAAAAACTTACGACACTCGAACGAAGGATCGAGTATTTAGAGGCTTGCGTAAGTTGGAAAAAAGTAACATTCGCTGATTCGTACGATTCATCGAGGCAAATGCATATTTTTGTATTGCATTTTGCTGTTTGTGTACAATTTTTTTTATACTCAAAATTTTTTACGATTTTCAAAAGATTTTGTCTTGCGACGTTGAGATCTTTGGTTGATTTGGTTAATTTTGAACTTGAGATTGAAAGCATTATACGCGGAATTTTCTGTTTCAGGTCACCAAAGGCGAGACTCTGACTTAGTGAACGATAATTCCTCCTTTTTCACCCTGTTTTATATAAAAATCATTTCCCTATTACCGTTTACAAATGAAGCCAAACTTCTAGAGATTATGTAATAAAACCTTTTTCCAATCTCCTCGAGGTACTTCGATTTATTTATAATCATCAACGTTTATACAGTGTTCGATACCATGTAAATGCGTGACTATGCATTCCAGTTCAATTTACATTTCCCACGATGGTACGCAATAGCGTTAACATAACTCTTGGAGTTTTATTCAGAAATATAAACTACCCTCCGACGATATCGTCACGAGCTGCTTATCGCAAGTACGGCGATCGGAAGTTCTTGTCCTTCTCCTTCAAGTAGCCAAAATCAAACTCGTAGATGCCGTAATTGTGTCTGGGCTCCGGAAACACCGTGTATCCGTTCAGCTGATTGTGTTTAGCGAGCATGGCAAAGGCAATCATGACTACACCACCCCAAAGTGTCGTGGGTGTACTTTTTTTCCAGGCGTGCAAGATCGGCACGCAAGACGCGGCTGGAAAAATTTAAATTATCCGTATTTTGATTGAAAACGTTGCATTTGTGTGGATTATTATCATTATAGATGGTTTTTGTGAATAACGATGATAAGAAACTTGCATTTATCCGTTCGACAGGCAGTTTTGTTTGCACAAACGATAACGAATACGCACCTCCGATCGCATAGTTCCAATGATCGTCCTTTCCACGCATTTTTGTGGACATGAAGGTAACTGCGGAGAACGTCGCGGACATGCCGACAATGGGAACTACCCAGTACGCCATGCAGTTGGCGGTCTCCAACGCGGTCGTGGTTTTGGTAAACCATAAGCAGTCGTTCATGCCCAGGAACAGAGAAGCGACGAAGCCTTTTTTGGTTGTCGCGACGATCTTGTCGACGGGCTCTTGTCCATCCGGAGCATCGTAGTACCGAGGCTTTTGGAGGAATATAAAAGAGTCCATCGTACCTGCAAAATCAAATTGGATGACGTATAGCCACGCTTTTTATTTATAAACAAAAAAAAAAAAAAAAAAAATGAGCGTTGATCTGTGAGACTTTGGTAAGCGATGAAATTAGAATTCCACGAATATCTGAAATTTTCATTAGTCGAAAAGTCACTGCTAAAAAAATAGGAACAAAAATATATTTTTTTTGCAAGTTGTGTGCTTTTTATCGTTCGTCACTTATCAGTGCGAAAGGGTTACGTAATCTTGGATGTGGTGGCTAAAAAAATTTACAAAATATAAGAGTTGTCAATTCCAACACTGATTATAACACGAATATTGATAAATAATTCTGATTTACCGATTCGTATGTAACCTAATGGGTTGACAGACACGGGAACCTGTGTTCGGCCATTATATAATGTCGATTCGTGTCGACCAATCAGATTCGCGAATGGCGCGACGCCAGCGCCACCGGAAAACTCGCGAACTCTCTCAACGTGGGAACCTAGAAATTCAACGATAAAAATTTTATTTAAAAAAACCAAACAATCAAAATTCAAGGTGATGTGCACCGGTCGAACAATTTCTCTGCGTTTCCGGTGAGAATCATTCCTTCCTCTCAAAAAGCCAACATCTCCCCTATACAATACCAATAACAATTCTCTCCTCATTTAAAAAACCCACCACGCGCTTGCGCCTCACTCGCAATGTGCTCGGTCGGTAACAGCGATTCCGCGTAGAAGTAAAAATCATTAAACCGGTCCGAAAATTCGTTAGTCCTGTGTCCGGTAGTCCCGAAAGGGTTAAACCGGGGTTAAAAAGCCGAGTGCGAGCAGTGGCAACGCCGCGTGAAAATGGTAAACGTCAAAATTGGGGGTAGACGGGAGTCTTAATACGGGGCGGGGGTGGGGGGTGGAAAAAAGGATCCGTCGATGGTGGAGGTGGCGGTGGCGCTGGTGGGGGTTAGTGGAGGAGTCGAGGTATCAGCGGGCCGAGATGCCGAGAGTTTACGTTGCTCTGCTGCCGTTAGATGCTGCCGAAGAGGCGAAAGGTGGAGTAATCGTAATCCGAGGCGACGTTTCGATAACCGGGAGATAGTTGTCGGTTTTGTTGATTCCTCGAATTATTATTATCATCGTCAGCCCTATTAACGATAATACCAATAGCAAAAGTAATAATAATAACAACAACAACAACAACAGCGAGGAGGAAATATAAAAGTGTTATCTGGACGCAAGTGACATTAGTTCCGGTGATGTATCGTCGCCTAATCCGGTGCGGGTCGTCGTTGTTGTTGCAGAAGCAGCGGGAGCAGCAGCAGCAGCTCGTTGTCGGTGTCTGGACGTCGACGTCGATAGGAGCTCGTAGCACTCGTGTCATCAGTTCGAGCAGCGCGGTGATCGCCGTCAGTCGTGGTCGACGCGTGTCCGCGGCTACCGTGGACTCCGACGAATAATAACGATAATAAAACGATCATAAAACTCGTGCTGCCAGTGTGTGGTGCTGTGGGGTAAGGGATGAGGGCCAGGGGGATAATTCGGGTGACGATCTGAGGCCAGAAATGTTGAAGTTTGGCAGCAAGAACGACGTTACGGTGGTGCATCGCGCCACTATTCGACTTTTGGACGACGCCGAAATTATCCACTGTGACTTTCAGGTGAACCGATTGTCTCTCTGCGTGTACATTGCTCTTAATGTCACTCCTTTGTCTCATTAACACTCATTCTCTCTCTCTCTCTCTCGAAAATTCGTCTTGAAATTCAAAAGAATTTCCCTTTTTTTTTTAATTCACGAATTTATCGTAGCGACAGAGTGAGAGGGGGGGAGGGGGGAGTTGTCCATGTGCCTGGAACCTTAATGTCACTCCCCTTTATTCCGTGAGTGGACTAGTTAACGAGCTGCGTGAGGGAAGCAAAGTCGAATATTGTGTTATTCGGGTTTTTTTTTTTTTCCCCTCTGTGCGCTTACAAAATTCTCGCTCCATTAATCCGCTTTTTTTTTTTATAGTCTCGGTACGTGTGTGTCACTGGAAAGGGTTACAAAGGGTTAGTAGGATGTTTCCCTTGGTCGGAAGGGACCCTCGATGAGATAATATACGCGGCCTTAGGTCGTTTTTACACTCTCTTTGAGGAAAGTGGATTCGACGAAAAGAGAGAAGCTTGCTATACGCAGCTATTTTTTTATCGCACGAACATATATACGTCCATCCATCGTGCATATATATATATATATATATATATATATATATATATATATTCGATGCTCCTCGCGTTTCGCTGCTTCTGCTGCTCTTCTCTTCTCTCTCGCTCTATTATTCAAAAAGTTACGCGTACCGTGACCCGGTACGTTCGGAGCTCGTCGTGCGCGGTATTACGACACTGTATAAAGTATCTCCTGCTTCTTCTTCTTCTTGCTACGGTTGCTCTCTCCCTCTCGATCTCACCGCGGTTTCGAGAGTCGCTCTGGGCCGCTGCTCCTCCTCCTCCTCCTCCCCTCCCCCTCCCCAGTCACCCCCCGTCGTAGTTTTCAATCGATTTTCCAAACGGCTTGCCGCCGCTGTGTGTTATCCACCATGCGCTCGATATTTCGTCATCGACTTCATCATCGTCATCTCGCAAATTTCATTTTTCTCCGCCGATACTATATTGATATTCATCACATTATTCCGAGGGGAATAATACGTTGGAAATTTCGTTTAATGTTTTTAGTATTGTTTTTGCAATGTCACAATGATTTATTTATTTTAATTGCAAAGTAATGGCAATTAAAAACCAATGATAAGCGGAGATTTTCTCCCGGCACGGGAATCGCTTGAATTATCATTGGAATTGGGGCGCCAGTGCAATTAATTAAATGGACTTTCGGAGAAATTGGTCCGGTGTCCCAACAATTACCAGCTGCTTTACAATCGGTATCGAAGATTTAATCTCGGTGAAGTTGTGAGCAAAGTATTCCAACTCCGTCGTCGCCTTTCGATGGCTGTGTGTACGGATTCTTGTGAATTGAACAGTAGTGCCTAGTCACGCGGAACGCGATTCACCGCACGCCAGCGAATAGCAGTAACTCTTTTCTTCTAATAAAAAAAAAAAAAACAAAAAAGAGTTACTGCTATTCGGTTCAAGGTTTGTGGGTTAACGCGTGTATGTTCGGTAATCACGTATTTTCGGCGCTGATCCAATCGAAAGGGAAAGGGAAATGAATTTAAACAAAAAGGAACAGTGGGGAACACGTATTAACATAAATTCGACTGCGAGGTCTCGAAGTTGAGCACAAAGGGCCCTTGGCAACTTATTAATTATCAGTATACGAGTATCCAATCGAAAGGGAAAGGGAAATTAACAAAAAAAAAAGGAACAGTGGGGAACACGTATTAACATAAATTGGACTGCGAGGTCTGGAAGTTGAGCACAACGAAAGACAGCAGCGTGACCACAATGTAGTTGACTTTATAGCCTGAGCGGGCGACGAATCAATGAAAGGGCCCTCGGCAACTCTCATTAATTATCAATAGTTAACCATGACGTCTAAGGTGAGAGTTCGATACGAGGCTGGCCTGTATAGCCATCGGAAAAGCGATGGTTCGCTATCGCGTTTAGCGCTAGGATATGCACCGGCCAGTCATTGATATATCATTGAGTCGAATGATAAGTCATTGACGAGGTGCCGTCACGTAATAATGCGCGGACGCTAGTAGAATTTCCGGTATAATTAACGAGCCAAGAGCCTCGTAAAAACTCATTTATTTTTCTCGGGAATAAAAAGACCCTTTTCCGATAAATAAAATGATAATTACGAGGCTCATTTATATTCACGACTGATAGCTATCTTTTTTTTTTTGTTTCTCCTTCTCCTTCGACAATTATATTCACCCTTGTTTCTACAATTAATCGACACGCAATACTAACTCACATTTAAATATACATACATATATTTTCCTCTTTCACTCGAGCTTTTATTTCTCATTGAATTTTATGTTTTCTAGCACTATTATGCCCGGGAGTTGCACCGATTACGCCTCGAGGATCTCAACGCATCTAACGCCTCATTATTTTCCGTGGTGTCGCTTCGCATTCCATTTATTTTTCAACGGAGAAAAAAATAATAATTAATTCGTTTTATTTGTGTGAGTAAAATTTTTGGAAAACTTGTATAAACCATAAACCCAATGTTCACAGTTTCATTTGAAAACTCATTTTCATTCACTGAATATTAATAGCAACTGCACATTTAAAGCAATTAATTTTTTTCTTTTCTTTCTGTGCTTTTTTAATTCACAAGAAAAAAATCTATTAATCTGTTTCATGTGTAAATAATTAAGAAATAAACATCAACACAGAAACGCAATTGGTGAGGTTTTGAATATTATTCTTGCTCAATTTTATACCCTCTTGGTGCGTATTATATTATATATTTTGTTTTGAGTTTATAAGCGTCTGCACGCTGCGATGGTCACCATATCGCACTCTTCTTGTACCTCTGCATGCTTCGGGGAGTTCCGCTGGTCTTGGTCATGCTCGCTTGGGTCTCGCACACCTAGTCTCCCTGAAGAAGAACGTCGACGAGGGAACTGGAGCCTCCAGAGCCAGTGACAACGCCAACTTCCAAGTGCACTGAGAAAAACTGAGATCTCTCTCTCGCTCTCCTCTCTTTTCTTCTCTCTCTCTCTCTCTGGCTGTTTTCCTCTCGCACCAGAGGGATGATGATGTAGCTTCACGTGTGCGCGTCCACGCGTCCCTCGAGTCCCGTTTACGCTGTAATTTTTAAGCCATTATCCAGAGTACACGATATTACCACCGTAAGCCAATTATTATCAGCGCACACTCCACTGCACATTTCTCTTTCGACTCATTATCAACGATTAACTACGACAGGCTTATCCTCGAGTCTTTAGACCGCAGCTCTTGTCCCTGCTCGTTTACTATTCGAAGGTTTAGACGTTTAGGCAGATTTAGTTTGTACGGCACTTGAAGGATAAGCCGGGAAAAAATTGTTCTTGATATCATTTTTAATTGTCCATTGACAAATTTCTGACAAAATGCTTTTTTTTCCTTTGAGGAATAGAAAGAAATTTTTTAAAAAATTGTATTGTTCTCTGTGAGGTCTTAATTCGATGCTCCATAATTTTGGATCGGATAAATGAAGGGATTAAAAGGAGTAATGTTATGAACTTATATTATATCACGTTCGTAATACGAATGTGATGATAATATGATAATATAATTCAGTACGACCTTCGCACGAAATTCATAATTCCACTGAATTAATTTCTCGAGGGTGTTACGAGTCTACTAAAAACGGACAAATTAATATGATTACGGTAAAATAACTGGGCCAGAATTCGGGCCGTCTTGGGAATATTCCTGTCATAGATACTACACTCCGAATGAAATATCAGTTAACAAGTTAATCACGGGACACTTACTGTCAGTCTTTGAACGTGAGCTAGAGGACGTCTAATTTCGAGGGTTTTAATTACTGCAGAAATTATCGTGGAATAGTCCGAATTACGGGGGAGTTATTTCGTAGTTGAATGAAATTGTAAGCCTCTGGTGAAGTTGCTTTTTCGATGAATATTTAATGGCGAACATGTGCATTTATGCGATTAAATTTTGCCTCGTAACGTCAACTGAAAAGCATGTGAAATAAGTGGGAACACGCAGCACTCAAATTGCAATCTCATAATAATAATAATTACGAATAATCATAACAATTTATTATTTTCTGAACAAAATTTAATTTATTTTCTAATATATTGGCATAAAAATTGATTGAAAAATATGAATGTCCCTGAAAAATCAGCTAAATTTAATGGCTCTCATTGCAACGAGCTTATTTGTTTATTTTTTTTTTTGCTGAGGTGGTCAACTATATTTGGGTTTTAATGAGTCGCTGTAACATCTGTCAGAGTGGCTAAAATTAGACGTGATTCAACTTGGAGTAAGTCTACCGTGAGTCTTTAAGGTCACTGTATATAGAAACGTGGAATTTTACGGAGGATTGGCTCGAAACGTGAGTCACTCCACGCGATGAATTTGGTGGCAGCGCAGATTCTATTCCAAAAAAATAAGAGTATCCTATTTACTTGGCAATTGCAAATGCCATTTAATTCAGAAAATAAAAAGTAGACCACGAGCTTGTCAAGGCCGAATACGGCGAAACTAACGGTGCAGTTGAGCCAACAACATCGCCTTATTTAATTTCTATAAATAAACTAAAGTGACTCGTGAAATAAGCCAAAGTTTCATTTCGTAAGATCTTTTTTTCGTTTATACGCCATTTAATCACACGGTTGATCCAAAAATATAATCTTATACAATTTCTATAAATGACCCGGAGCAAAAACTTTCCTCAGCTCACGTATACAAGTTTATTCGGAAGCTGACACACGGAATGAGCAAAACTTTCGTGAAATTTGCGCCTCTGTTTATTTTTGCACACTAAACAGCAACACGTGCAGCTAAATACGTTTCACGTGTACAAAGGTTGAGCAAACTACAGTAAAGTTGAGGTAAATCGATTTAAGAAAGTCAACCAGAATTTATTATCCTCAACCTTCCCGAAGTTGGTTGAATTTCTCGTCGAGTTAGAAACAGCGACAAATATTGACAAATACAAAGAGAACAATTTTTTTTTCTATTCCATATTATTCAATATTAGCATAACAATTTTTATGACGATTTCTCAAGGCTTCAAACGTCAGGAAAAAAACTGGAATCAAGTGGCAGTTCAATCAAAATCCTGAGTGGCACATTTGGCCTCGCTCTCGTCTATTCAATGGCACCAAATAATTTTCAGTTGGCACAAACGTCTTGCATTTGGCCCAAACTCGCGTTTACTTTCACCGCAGCGAACGACACTGCGTTTTTTGCGGTGTGCGAATGAAGACCTTCGTTAAATTGACTTTATCGCCGCGGTATATTTCACCCACGAATTCATCGACGTTCCCTCCATCGGAACTCGATCGTTCGCACCCCGAAAATGGATATACTGGCCCGAGAGTACGAAGATTGGCGGCGCGCCAATATCGAGGGGGAGGTGGACCCCGAAGACTTTGATTCTTCAGCGTTGAAGCTCACGAATTGGCAGTGACGGATGATTTCCCTTCGTCGTAGTCCTCAAAAGTGCCACACCATCGTTTCCCATTCACGAACTCTTCTCTCCTGGCGAAACTTCATTAACGAACCATTGAATATTCTTCTCTTCGAACTTGGCTCTGCGGATATTCTGCAAAAAAAAAATAGAAAGGCCGGTGAATAGATTATTGGAAACTTCGAAACAGGACGAAGAAAAATAAATGAATGGAGGTTGATTAAATTTTTATTTAATCATTAGCGTCGTCCTGCCGATATTCAACCGAGGCTACTTTTCTCCGAGAGAAGATGTTGTTGTTTCACCGTAGAATTTCTTCAGCATCTGTAATCAAATTCAAGACAATGAATATCGCGAAAGAAAATGAGATTCGAGGGAAAAGTTTAGAAGAAAATGCGAAATAAAGGGCTAATAAAAATTAATAAGTTCAATTTTGTTTCTGTTATTGCGAGTGAAGTCTCGGGAACGCATATTCAATTGATCCACGGAGTCGAAGCGGCGAACTCCGGTGCAGCTGCAGTGCCGACGGTAACAATACACATGCACCTCGAGAGATGTGCGCTTTTTTTCTTCTCTCTTTTTTCCAATATTGGATAGCGCGAGTCGCGCGTCTTTCTATACCGCGCGAGGGAATAATGAATTTCATCGAGGCCACAGCGATCCGGCTATCGAGTCGTCCACTATGTTCTTCATCGACGATTTATACGTGCGACGTCGCTGATTGATTTCAATTTTATTCCGCTTTCTCAGTCGCAGATCGTCCCTCGCCTTTCGCCGATATTTCATCGCAACAACAAAAACAAGACAGTTTATTTTATGCACTTCCGGTTGTGAAATATAGTACAAAACAAATTCTTCTCCAGGAAACAACTCAAGCGTTTGCATTGCCTTGAATTGTCATTTGAGGAAGCAATTTTTTAAAATCAAATCGAAAATGTCAAACTCTTATTTTTTATAACAATGTCGAGCAATCATTGATATGTATATATTAATTCGAAAATTATAGTCAGACAAAATTTCACAATAATAACAATAATTCATATGTTTTTCTAGTAAAAAAACATTTTCAAAAATGCGCGCATTCGTAAAAATCATTAATGTTATTATTGGAAAAAAAAAAAAAAAAAAATCATTATGAACCCGCGTTTGTATGCCGACATTGGATCCCTTTTGTACCTCGCAATACCTTTCTATATATTATATATAGCCTCGCTTGAATAGCGTCGTACTTCCGCTCCGCTCGTATATTCAGCCGCTCCGATAAGGTTCGAAGCATTTATCGATGGACCGCAATAATACGTGCCTAATCCGGAAGAGCAAGCGATCCCGAATGAATACGAGGGTATAGCCGGAAGGGGGATCGAGGGATAAGCGCAGGGCGTCGCTGCGATCGGATGCAATGAGGGAAACTTTTTGTCCCCGGATCGGCGACGGAGCGTGAAAAGGTACGGCGGGTTTCTGCGTTCCGGAACATCCTACGAGCTCTCGGCGTGCGCAGCGCCCTCTCGGCACTCGTGCCCGGGTTATCCATGCGCTTCCGGTTACATGCGACAGCTCGAGCGCCCTCTGTGGGCGGAGAGCGCCGCGCCGATGTCCCAATGGTCCCGAAGTCATTTCACCGACGAGAAACACGCAGCCACTCCAACTTAGTGTGCGCTAAGCCGCTGATGTGTGCGAGGGTTACGAGAGCACCGAGAGTTGGGCAGCCAATTCGGCTGACGTAAATCGCGCCTCTACCACTGAACGAGAAGGGCGCGCGCTCGATATGAGAACCCGGCGAAGGCTTCGCTGTACACACTGCGACGAAGCCGCGTACAAGGCACTTAATAACACTCGGAATAGCCCATTAAGCTGTTTACAGGTATAGCTACAAATTTTCAAGCGTTAATGCCTAGAATTTCTCACAGAGATTCGGTAAATTCACACTCACTAACACACACACATATATATATACTAGACTGTTTAAAAAAATAAATTTATTGTTAATAAAATAATTTTCTGTAAATTTGTTTGTCCATTGATTCTGTAACAATGGAACATTGGATATTATTTAAAAATCCACTTTTGTGGATGTTTTAGAGAGTTTTTGGTGTGTTTGGGAGAAATGAAAGGAAACGAAGGTGTTCTTCTTTCTTTGAGGAGGATATGCGTGTGTGTGTTTGTGTACGAGATGCCTTTTTGCACAGTGCACTGCTATTTCACTCCGGTTCGGTACATCGGTCGTTGATGCGCGTTCGACATATCCGGCCAAGCATTTTCCACTCTCGAGGCTCTCTCACGTTTGCCTTCATCTCTCGGTATTAGCTGAACATCCACGTGCACTCGTGTCTGCGCGTTCTATATACCTTCGGAGGGTCTGGAGACGTGGCTCGTTGGGCGAACAAGGTGGATATGTCCCGGACGTCGACACAAAGCTCGCCACTCGAGTGAACAATGTTTTCGACGGCTCGAGAGGAAATTTGTCTCTTTCTTTGACTCAACTGCGCGAGGGGAGAGGTCCAATTGTGCATTCGAGATTTCCACTCGAGTTTAATCAGCGCGTTGAGAAAATGCTCGTCTGGAAAATCCACGGATCACTTTGAATTCTCCTCTTGTATTTCGTTATTTGACAATTAACAATTCTTCTCAAAAAAAAAAAAAAATTTCTCTCAAAATTTGTCAACGAAAAATTCTCTGAAATCTCCTGTCACATGCAAAAAAAAATTGATTTTTTCTAAAACCCAATTCCTTACGAATTACTTGCAGTTCATAGGGACACGAGCCGCGGATCACTTCCGGATCCGGAAGTTCTCACGTGCCAGAGGAAATTCCGTGAGGCTGATGGAGATGCTCGACGGCAGCTGTGCGGAGGTGCGAGGAGGTGGAAAGAGGAACAGGAAGATCAAGAGGAAGATGAGGGAGAGGAAGCGGAGGAATAGCCCGGGTGTCCCCGTTCGGTTATCACTCGGGTGCTTTATGGATCCTTGAAGAGTGGCCCGCTCGGAGGCACAGGCGATGCTGGCAGTGACGCGGTCTTTCCCATTCTTCTTCTCCTCTCTGTGCTGCACATACATGCATACGTATGCACGTGCGACAGAAGCGGAGAGTAAAATAAAAGTGGAACGTCGGCCTCTATTTTTGGCACACAGGGAATATTCAGTGGGGACCGAGAGAAACGAAAAACCATTGTCCGTCCCCCCTTTTTCCGGAGTCGCCACTTTGGTGGCCTTGGGGAGGAATAAGGTGGAGTGGAAAGTGGAGAGGGAGAGACACGGAGATCGATGAAGCGATCAAAGCTCTCCCAGAGCTTCTCACCCATTTTAGTTAGTCCAGGAGTTCTATACCCCGAACGGAGAACTTATAGCGCTGATTTCGTCCCACGTTGAATCCTCGGTAACGACTTTCCCCGGTCCAATGAATACCGACTCTTATCGTTCAGAGACAGAGAAACGTAACAGCGAGCTCCTAAAATTGCAAAGTATTCTACACACACTCGACCACTTTGGCGAATTGCATCCCTCCACGTGCGGGCGAGGGAGGCGAAGATTTTACTCCTCCAAACGGCGCCACTCGATCGTCATCTTTCTCTTCGGAAAATTGAATAAATCCGGAATTTCCAGTCGGACATTTACATCACGTGTTTCACGCGCCGGGTCTCGATATTTTTGTGGTGTCAGGAATGTTATTGCTCTTGGTACTTGGAACGGGTTTCTACAGTCACTATTTTATGATCCTGGAGATGGGTAATGGAAAAAAAAACAATTAGACTCAAAGGAGGGTGAAATGGAGTCGTTTTTTTGGGTAGAATTATGGATAATTGTTAGAGGCAGGGATTTGTTATATGTTTATATAAAGTGAGTTCTCAATGTTTTTGCTGCTGTGAGAATACACGTCGATATTGCTGGTCGTATTCCGTGTCTACTAAATTTTGTATAGCGGAGAGTTTCTATTCTCGTAGGGTAAAAATTGGACTGCAGCGGATCAGTGGAATAAAATGGTTCTTCTCCAATTACGAAGACTCATTAAAGACAGCGAGTCATGATTAATCAACGACGATGATTCTTCGGAAAACTCGGCGGAGAAAATGACTTTCCATTAATCGGTGGTTCCGCAGTATTCATAGCAATGTCGAGGCAAATGTAATTAGACGATTGTGGATCATGGCCGGAAATTTGGAGCACACTGTGAAGAATGAGGGTAATACCTTCGACGACCTTCCATTATTAAATTAGTCGAGCAAAAGTGCAAGAGGTTTATTTGATAAAATGAGACAATTTATCCCCAAGCTCTAAATAAATATAAAAAAAAACGATTCGGTAATTAAACCCACATTTTGCGGGTCCAACGAATTAGATATTAATATATATATTTTTTTAATCTACAGACTTAAGAGAATAATAAATATATGGTAATTGACTGGATTTCAGCATTTATACTTTAATTGGCTATGACCTCGATCCTTTAATCCGCGGCTTGACTTTATCTACTTGGAAAGTTCATTGGTGATGCAGAGCCCTCAGCTTCGCGAGGGTTGCACTTGACTGATAAATCCGAGCTGTATAAATGCCTCGACCTCAACATTCTTCAGATGAGAAGGTATTCAAATGGACGTATCTGGGGAATGCCGAGATTCAGCGCTTGGCTTTATACATTTTTTTTTTCTGAATAGGAAACTTCACTGCTCCGCATGTATATATATATATATATATATATGTGTGTATGTATATACGGTACATGAATTCATATATCGCTGCAGTGCATCATTCCCTCTTGCAGTTTTGCACGCTATACACAACAACGAGTATTGAGACGGTGCATATACACGAACAATACATTTACGGGGATAAAGCGAGTGCCACTCGTGCAAGGTGCACAATACATCGTCGTGTACCTTTGAAATCGTGTACACAGAGCCCAAGGGTTGTACATAAGGGTGGGTTTGACTCGTCGAAAAACAAAAATACACTCTACTATAAATTTCTCCAGGTGTGTCACTCACGAGGCGGAAAAGGGTTCGCTCCTTTTATTTTCACCGTGTAACTTGCTTTCACTTGACTTAGGGCAAAAACGAATCGAGCTACGCGAACCAGTTGCCCGAGTGGCGGCAAATTATTTACACCGAGAAAGGAAGAAACACGACTAAAGAAGTTTTGCGACATCGCTTTTCCAACTTTCCTCGTTGTAAATATTTTTCTCGATATCCTGGGCGTCTTTCTAAAAATAGCAGACACTCTGGAGACTCTTTTTTACTCGTCTCCGAATATTCGCCGGAAATCTCGGGACTTTTTTCTCTTAATCACAGAAATGTTGTTCAGCAGAGCATAAAAAAAAATGATTTTCTATGTCACCAGGACAATAAGCACATTTTAGCGAATTTTTGGTGTATACTTGAGATTATGTGAAACTATTACTACTTATTAAGGGATATTATTGAAATACATATTCAAATAAATATCCCTTTTCGCAGTAAAAAGAGCGGTAAAAAAATCGACCAGTGTCAGTGGAGGAATCGAAACGTGATCTATCGCTTGTAAGCTGAGAACGAAATCACTAGGTCACCGTTTGCCCCAGACGGAAAAGTTGTTTTCGTCGGGAGAACGAAAAGCGAGCTCCTCTCGGAGGGAAAACCTGTTTTCGTCGCGGCTACGAAAAACTCTTTGGCGTATAAACTAATACTAAAATAAAAGCCCAATTAACCGATGTCAATCGAACCCTGAGGCTTCTATAAGCTGAGTCGAAGAAAACACTGGGTGAGCTCCTCTCGGAGGGAAAACCTGTTTTCTCTTTGGCGTGTAGTCGATTGCGGCACTCGAAGGGGAAGCAGCAGCAGCCCAGAGAATGAGGCAGGCAAGGGAAGCTATAGAACGCAGGCTCGGCGAGTAGTACAGTGGCACAGTAGTGCGGCTAGTGCACAGGGCGCAGGTTCACCGGGTCTATAGCTGCAGCGACGAAGTTATTGGCTCTGCTGGAATGAGAATAAACAGATACAGTGCTTGCTCCATGTACATGTCAGACAAATGGAGGTAGTACGCCTCATACGTGGATAGCAGGCTTTTAATGTGCATATATATGTTTATGTATATATTTGTGTGGGCGTATGGATGTGTGTGTGTGTGTGTGTGTGCAGATATAATGTAGAGTTGACTCAGTGAACTGGCTCGAGGTTCGAGTCAAGTTCGCTCACCATTTGCTGGTGAATTCTGTATGCGGTTGTAGTATTGAGAGTACGGGTCATTCCGTGTCACGCATTTCACTTGACCTCACACATATCGATTATTATTTTCCACTTTGAACGAGCAATTGCGTAGAGCTCATATGATTTTTTAATTTTTTCGTATCGTTCGAGTTCCAACGACATACACGAGTTTACGTCGGTGCCATTAGTTTCTTATACCGTGAATTTAATAAGTGTTTCTGACAAGTTTGATTTGCTTCGATTTCATTTTATCGATTTTTAATTGGGAAGAAAATAACGGCGTTAAAAAAGGAGATTATAAGAGAACGTCATGCACTTTAACTTCCTCCGAGCGAGTAATTCCACGATAATAGGATGCGAATGAAAATAAATCCCCGTCCCCACTTCGAGGACTAATAATCCCCTGAGAAATGACATAAGCTCTACTCAAGTACTTCTACGAGTTAGGAATTTTCTTCAGCCGACCGGGAGACTGATAAAAAATAGCTCGGTGATTTTACGTCAATTATGATAAGTGGCAAGCCCAGGATTTATTAAAGAAAACCTAGCCCACATTTCTCAACAGTTTGTAAATTCAGTAATCGATCAATAAAAAATATACAAAAAAATCGACGTGAGAAAAATGATTCCCAATAATTCCTTTTTTTTTCAGGCCGATATTTAATCCACCTCAAAAATCATCCCTCATATTCCCTGGCTCCAAATACGTAATCACCCATTTTTTTTACCAGTCTGATGATTATAAAAAAAATTCATTGTAAAAAAAAAATAAAATCAAGAATCGGTTTTAGACAGGGAATGCCCCGTGTATTGGAGTGCACGCTACACTGCCTTTCTATTACTGACTTTCCGCAAGGATTCTAAGGCTTTGGATACTATAACTGGGTGAAAAGCGCTTCCTCGCATAAATATGTGAGGATTGTGTATTGACTCGGAGTTGCGGCAGTCGTGTCTCCGGATTACCGTTGTTCGCAGTCGTTCCACGTGGAAATCGGCGCGGCTATAAACCGCTGCAGTCTGCATAGTCCAGAGACTGGAGAGCGTCGTTGACGTATGTACGTGAGGGTGCAAGTCCGAGGCGAACAAGGCCACGAGGGGTCGTTAGTTATCGTTGCGATGGTTGGACAGGACAAACGTAGATGCGTTTGGTCAACTGTGCACGACGATCCCCGCGCGCCTCGCCACTTTTCCTTGCGTCGTCGCCTTGGCCCGCAGTTGCGTTATTCATTCCCCTCCGCCGACGGACGTCAGCGCGGCTCGTGGCGCATTTTCGCAACACTGTATAAACGAAAAGCATTGACTCTCTCAGTAACGCATCCATTAAACGCATAATTTCCAATTACAATCAAACACGACAACTAAAAAGTATGCATATAAAATAAGACAGCAAATTATTCTATAATATCTGAGTATTAAAAACAAAAATAGGATATTTAAATTAATAAAAAAAAAAATTATTACCGTAAGACCTTTTTCCCAAAAATACGCAATTTTTTTGCTGCTGTTACTTCCGATGAAACCGGAAGTGTGCGATGTTTATTGCTTAATCCCAATCGAACTCCAACCACAGCAATGATCTCGAACCAGTTTTCTCCCGGGTTAACTGAAAAAAAAAATGTATTCATCGTGGAAAACGTTGGATAATCTGCGCACTTTGATAGACGTGTGCACATGTATGCACATCCGTTGTTGATTACCTTGGGCTCGTATCTTCGTGCGGGTTAATGACTGAGGGAGATGGTGAATTTCGTTGCTGTTGCTGAAGAAAAGGGACGGGTTTTCAGTCCCGAGGCGCTTCGAAAGCCGGTTATGTGGAAATATAAAATGGTAAACATAAACAGAGCCGATATGTGGAGGAAGAGTTACGCGAGCCGGTAGATTAGAGCTCAACGGAATATCAGGAAGTCGAAGGCGGAATAGCTGCGTGCTATTACGGGATGCACGATCACGGTGATTTTGTGGTTTATTGCGGACGGGAGCAAGTTGCCTGAGAACTCAAACTCGCACGAACCTCGCGCGGAGAGCGCACGGACATGGTCAAGGTAGAGGACGATGGTCTACCTCCCATACTGCGTACGTGTGCGTATGTGTGTGTGTGTGTGTGTGTGTAGTGCATATAGAGACGCAAGGCTCCGTGCTATGTCACGTTGCGCAATAATATATACACGTGATAATTATACACACGTCGCTGAGGAAGTTATCTGATACGAAGCGTGTGTGCTATCGACTCTCACGCCGGACTCTCGTCCTTCGTTTATGTGCGCTTGCTCTCCCCACTCTTGTGCAGCTGTTATCATTATTCCAAGCGAATTTCCTGTTGAAATGGCCTCTTCGCGTAAAGTCGAAGGCGAATCGTGTGCGGGTAAACAATTTTAGGATACGAGAAAAATTGAAATTGTTCGGAAGAAGTTGTATCATGGTGCATTTTGTCACTAACACAGAAAGAGTTGAATAATTAGTACATTTTGTCACTAATACAGAAGGAGTTGAATAATTAGTACATTTTGTCACTAACACAGAAGGAGTTGAATAATTAGTACATTTTGTCACTAATACAGAAGGAGTTGAATAATTAGTACATTTCGTCACTAACACAGAAGGAGTACATTTCGTCACTAACACAGAAGAAGTTGAATAATTAGTACATTTCGTCACTAACACAGAAGGAGTTGAATAATTAGTGCATTTCGTCACTAATACAAAAGGAGTTAAAAAATAGTACATTTCGTCACGCCGGACTCTCGTCCTTCATTTACATGCGGTTGCTCTCCCCACTCCTGCTCAGCTATTATGATTATTCTTGGCGAATTTCCTGTCGCGATATTCGCAACGAAATGCAGAACGGAATTATGGAGGTCAAAGTGTTATATATTATGTTGTATTTGTATTTTTAGCAAAAGTGTCTAACGAAAAAAAATGTTGTTTAAAATATGTTTCAGCCCCAGCACAAAGGACGCTACATTCTTGAATATGTTTGCAAGCAGCTCAATATTATGGAGACGGACTACTTCGGACTTCGATATGTGGACCAGTGTAGACAGCGAGTATGTATATCACGTTCTCTATCTATTATTTGTTGTTTTTGGCCGACCACGATGAAAGTGCACCTGATACTTTAACAGCCGTGCCGGAGTTAGCTTTCACCCTAGTCGCCCCTGTTCAACCTTCCGTGAGGTGAGCCGCATAGTACCCAGATACTAAAGTATGTAGCTGCTGTGCACGAGGAGGAAAGCTACGATGAAAGCTCAGAGGGTGGCCAGAAGCCGGCGAGAGTCAAGAGCTCTTCAACTTCTATACTTGCACACTCTTTCTTCCCAGTCATTGACCACTAAATTTCTATATGATAAATATATTTTAATATATCATTTAAAAAAATAAAAATAAAAAAATTCAATTTTCAAAAAATTATTTCCGATTAATTAACAGCCTATCACGAATATTTTTTTATTCACATAATTCCCTATTAAAAATCCTTTTATAAATAGCTACATAAAAAATTGTAGAAATAATGTAAGGCAAATCGTACTTTTTAAACAGAAAAAATTAGTAAATTCCTTCTCATTTATTATTAATTCATGTACCATTTTTTTTTTGTCTTTTTCTGTATTCGTGATATAATTCTGAGAGCTCGCATGCCGCAAGGTCTTTTCGGGGAATAATTAAGAATATTTAATTTCTCGAGGTCGTAAAAAAAATGTATAACCGGTGAATAAAGCGATAAGGAAAAAGTACGCCTACGGACTGCACGAAATTTTTGAGCGGCTTTGGTATAGCCACTCGACGAAGAATTTCCCGAGCCACCGGCGGCACAGAGAAAACACGATTTTTCTTTTCGTCAACGCCTGGCACAGGGGAGGGCATAATTCCACAACGAAATCTGGGTGAAGAGAGCACTGCAAATTGCCGAGTGGGGAGCGACGTGTAATAAGGCGACTTTTTTCCGGCTGCAGACCCAACGAGTGTTGATGCGGATGTAGAAGCCCCCACTGCGCTACACACCCGCGCCACTGCTACTTTCCTCTCTCGCCCAACTTTGCAACTCGGTCACCGATAAATTTCCCCAAAACGGTGACTTTGTAATTACTCGAGTGCGAGTGTCAGACTCGTCTCTGCACTTCACATTCAAGAAGCTCGCAATCTTTCACCCTGGAAGAAAGTCTTTCCTTTTTACTCGTTCGAAAAGAAGAAATTCGCGTTTCCGTCGAATTTTTCAAACCTATTGAACCAATATTGCCAATAATTGCCAATTTTTTTTAAACTTACGTACAAAATATAAATTTGTTACACAATTTTTTTTTTCGATCCTCTTAAGGATTCCAAAAATACTCACCCAAAATGTATCAGTATTTTTTGTTAATTAATATTGCCAATAATTGCCAATTTTTTTTTTCAAGCTTACGTACAAAATATAAATTTGTTGCATTTTTTTTTTTCGATTCTCTTAAGGATTCCAAAAATACTCACCCAAAATGTATCAGTATTTTTTGTTAATTAATATTGCCAATAATTGCCAATTTTTCTTTCAAGCTTACGTACAAAATATAAATTTGTTGCATCAATTTTTCAAAAATACTCACCCAGAATTTATCAGTATTTTTTTAAAGAAAAATTTCTCGGGGCTTTAAATAAAATTGCGTTCCATTTTGCCCCGCGTCTACGTAACTCTGCACATGTGCTCTATATGGGAAAACACCTATGGGTGTATCGCACAGGGGGTAGCCATTCACGGTTGGCGGGGTTAGCAGCCAAAGAAAATCGATACCTGCAGCCAAAGCTCTCTCTCTCTCCTCTCTCGGCCATGCGCTCGCACATACCTGGAGCTTTCTCTCTCTCTTCGTTCTCTCGGTTAACTCGGAGAAAGCTCCGAGATCCATACAGCAGCAGGAACAATTTTTTTTTTTTTGTTTTTACCTCTCTCTGTGTATTTCTTTGTCACTGTTTCTCCTCCGCTGGTCCAGCACTCTTAAATATTTCATTTTATCGCCGTGCGCCCGTAAATTTATTTTCCTTCTCGGGGCAACGTACGAGAGGAGGCATCAGGACACAGAGACGATACGTAACGATACACAGGAAACACTATTTTCGTGTTTCCCTTCGTCTTGCACGTATACAATCGCGCATTACGGTTTTCCCGAGGCTCAACGAACAAAGATCTGTGCCTGGTGCCATAAAGCCCACCTTTACAGCCTATTCTCAAAATCCTCAGTCTCCGGCTTTATCGCTTTTCATATGGACTTTTTATTTCCTTTACATTGGGTTATATGAACTAAGATTAATTTTTTATTTTTCAGCATTGGCTGGACCTGGCGAAGACGGCAATCAAGCAGGTGAAAGGTCAGTGACTTTCTTTTTTTTTTTTTGTTCGTATTTGATATAAGAGAAAATATTTTAATGCTGGAATAATGAATTTACTTTCGTTGGAATTCTCGAAAAAATACATGATTTTTTATTTATTTATTTTTTGTATAATTACTGCATATTTGGTATTAATTATTTCAGTCACGAGATTCGTTTTAATTGGAAGAAATTTCGGGTATTGTAAAATCAAAAAAAAAAAAAAATCGAATGGAGCGGAATTGTGGAAAAAAAAGCTTGTTTTGTTGAAACAATTTTTGTTATCGGTAATTGTATGACACTCTTGTCGATAAGTGGGGCACACTTGAAGAGAAGGGACTCGTAACTCGGTTGTTAATAGGGGAAGGGATCGCTGTAATTGACATTCCAATCGAGTCTGGAATATTTGTTGCCTATATGCGCTCGGATCCGGACGCGAATCCATGTCCTCGTAAAGCCTCTTCGGACGCGGCGTGCACATCGGGAGTCGCGGATACGCCTGTTGCCGGTGGAAATGATCAATCTCGTATAAAATTGTGCGACGCGCGGGTCTCGATAGATCCTATAGATCCTTCGGCATATACTCGAATCCAGTCGCTCACCGCGGCCGTCGTCGCTCCGCTTTCCTGTTACAGACATGGACCCGATTCTCTTCAGCTTCCGAGTGAAATTCTACCCGCCGGATCCCTTGCGACTCAAGGAGGAGATCACCAGGTATCAGATTTACCAGCAATTGAAGAGGGATCTACTGCACGGTCGTCTTTACTGCAGTCCAGGAGAAGCTGCGCTACTCGCAGCTTGTATCGTGCACAGTAAGAACGTTCATTCGTCGCAGACATTTATTTTCGATTTTTTTGATTATTTATTTATTTATTTTTCTGGGAAAAAAGTGTAATTTTCATACGTAATTAATTTTTTTTAAGTAATGAAAAATGTGTTTCAATAAATAACGTGATTTTTTTGAGATTAAATTTTGCAGATGCACAATTTTTGTTTAAGTCATTCTGATTGTTAATTTTGGTAATAACGATTTTTGTTTTCGTTTAATTATTTCAGGTGAGCTCGGCGAATACGATCCCGAGATACACGAAGGGAACTATATATCGGAGCACAAATTGCTACTCAAGCAAACGGAGGCGATTGAGGAAAAGGCGATGGAGTTGCATCAGACCCAGTTGAAGGGTTTCACACCAGAACAGGCGGAGACGCACTTTCTGAGGCTCGCATCGCAGCTCGACACTTACGCCGTCGATCCCCATCCCGTCAAGGTAAACTTTCCTTCCCGGCGGAGAAAGCTTTCGCTCAGGACAATGTCTGATGGTTTGAAACACGTTGGAAACATTTTATTACACGTTTGTATCGTAATTCAGCGAAGAAGGGCTTGAATTTCATTGCTGTTTCATTTTTATTCTATTCGCAAATTCATTTTTGTATTCATTTTATTACACGTTTGTATCGTAATTCAGCGAAGATCGGCAGAAGGACTTGAATTTCATTGCTGTTTCATTTTTATTCTATTCGCAAATTCATTTTTGTATTCATTTATTCAAACGCGAATGGAATGTGCAGTTTTCTACTTGGCAATCTCTTTAATCATTTCCGGAAAATCTGCAACTGGACTCGACGAGTTGATGAACCAAAACTGCTTTTATTCGTGTACGTATATTCACTTGGGTTTTTGATTCATGAACGTAATTCAGTGAAGATCGGTGGAAGGGCTTGAATTTAATTGCCATTTCATTTTTATTCTATTTGCAAATTCATTTATTCAAACGCGAATGGAATGTGCAGTTTCCTACTTGGCAATCTGTTTAATCATTTCCGGAAAATCTGCAACTGGCCTCGACGAGTTGATGAACCAAAACTGCTTTTATCCGTGTACGTACATAATCGTACGTACATTCGCTCGGGTCTCTGATTCATGGACGTTGCTGATGTCCTGTGGCTGCAAGATAAATCGAGCCGATACTCTCGCTCGGCGATATCGAACCAACCACACCAATTTATATTCCATACCCACGAGTTTCCGACCCAGTTTCGAGCCTGCTGTGCTCGCTTCACTCGTCCACAAACTTTTCGACCGATCGACCAAATTCACCCTCGCAGTTCGCTTCTTCCATCCGCCCTTCATATTTTATTCTCAGCCATCCGAGCAACTTGCTCACCCTCGCTCGAGTATCTCGTAATAACAGCCTTTAAAAAATTAACAGCCTCACGAAAGTGAAATTTGTGCGGCAAACAGAAAAACTAATAAAAACAATCTCTTTCTCCAAGTTTTCGAGGGTCAACAAATTGGAACAATATTGCAAATTGTCCGCCGGGAATTCGGAAGTGTTTCATTGAACATTCCCAATTTTTTATACGTCAGAATTCAATTATTCGACTGACTGAAATTTTCATTTTCAGAAAATGAAAGAAAATCATCATCCTGGAGTGGCCCACAAAAAAATCCGGTTTCGTGAAAAAAAAGAAAAAAAGTAAAGGCCCTTTATTGTGAGCCATTGTGAGTCACCACAACATCAACCAACAATAACTGAAAACCCCAAAAAAAAAAAAAAAAAAGGAACCGGCGATATAAAAGAGTCTAATAATATTTCTCGTCGGCAGTGAACTCGACCGAGATTTTTATTGTTCGAGATAGATTGCTCCGGGAGTTATGTATCCCCGATTCTTTTCACTGGAGAAAATTGCAGCGAGATGAAAATTCCGCGGTCGCCGCTTTGCTTCGTCCCCTTTTCCTCCCTCTGCGATTGCTGTCCTGTCTATTATATTCGCCAGGGCTCCTTTTATTCTTCCCGAGTCCCTTAAACTCAGCTTCGAGCGCATCTCCGGGGCGTCGAATTTCCGGCTTAGCCTCCGCGACAGCATACCGCTTTTCTCCACCCCCGCCCCCGCCCCCGTGCCCCTTATTTCTATATCTAATGTCAGGGTTGCGTGACTCTGTTCTGTGGGCCACCAAGCCGTGAATTTCACGGCAGCGATGGTCGCGGGGGGCATAGCCACCACCAGGAGAGCTATTTCCGTTCGTGACGTTAATGGCGCGGTGTTACTTCCGCCTGTACGTTTTATCACATTCACGAGAGTCCTCCTGTGCCAGAGGCTTGCGCTCCCGAGCACGCAATAAAATTATATCTGTATACACACAGTGGGAGGATCCGTTTTCAACGTTACCCGGCACACGTACATTTACCGTTCGGTGTCCCTTTACACGACCATCGCATATCGTAAATACCGAGCCGCAAAACTCACGTGCACGTGAATGTGGAGTACCGAGTGTACGAAACACGATAAGGGAGGATATGGAATACCCCGCATCCTTCCTTTCGATTTAGTACGCATTACGCGCCTTCATTGTCCTGGAGATTGTTTGTAACGATTTTTATTATTCGGTTACTCCATTTTTTTTGGAATAAACTAACGATTGAGTGGTTCTTTGGGGAAGAAATTGGGCGTGGGGATTTGTTTTGTCTGTTAGTTTCAAGGGACTTTTTTTTTAAGTTAGCGACTTCAGTGTGAAAAATAAATTGGCTTGGGACGAAAAATTATTGGTACTCGTTTTTGGGGATAATGGGTTGAGCTTTAATTAATATATTTTTTTTGGCGTGGAATAACGAAAGAGAAATTGAAAATTCAACAAGAGAATGACTTGTTTGGTTTGCAGTGCTGAAAAAAAAAAAATTAACGACCTGATTGTTGTCCTTTTATTGCTCGAGTGGCAAGTATCGAAAATGGAAAATGAGAGAGGGAACAGATACAACATTGTAACCACTCACTGCGCTATGGGAGTGTTTATTCAACGTTTTTCGCTTAGGGAATCGTAAAAGCCACTTCTATCAGTTTTTCCGTGAACGCGTGTAATCTCACTTTTTGCCTGGATTTTCCAGGTCGTTTTGTGTAGTGGAAATGCGACGGAAAATGCGATATGCTGGGGGGGAAGTTGCGCACTACTTTTTTAACACACGGGGCTATTTATTCAGGGATTATTTTGGAATCTCTCGCTCGTCGCGTTTTTTGTGTGTCCTCTGGAGTCTATGATTTCTGACTTCCTGGACTAGCAACGCGACACTGGAGAAAATGGTGTACGATGGAAATATATAAAGTGCTTTTTGCGAACGGTTTCTTCAATTTTGTCGCAATAATAAATCCGTAATTTATTTGTTGCTCGCAGAATTTTTTTTTAACGAAGGCAAAGAGAGAAACTACTTTTTTTTTTGAGGCAAATACATTTTTTTTCTGCTTCACAAAAAATTCTTTTGCTCGTGTACATGAAAATCTCGATGCACTATTTGGTAATTGGATAAATTGCTTTAATTACAGGATCACAAGGGCACCCAACTTTACCTCGGCATAAATCACTGCGGGATCCTCACGTTCCAAGGCTCGCGACAAACGAATCATTTCCGCTGGTCGGAGGTGCAGAAGATCAACTACGAGGGCAAGATGTTCATCGTGCATCTGACGATAAACGAGGTGAGGATCTGTCGAGCTCCGCGGGACCGAAATTCTCATTTGGTATTCGCACGAGTCGCGTTCCCGTGGCCGCACGTGGGATCGACGATCCAAACCGGACGATAGATTCTTCGCGTTGGAACAATCGGTGCACATTTCGCCCTCTCAAAATTCCACACTCCCCGAAAGTCCGCTCGTGAATTAAAAAAGAAATCTCATCGATTCAATGACTCCAAAGAGTTCTCGAAAAAATAAAAATAAAATTAATTCATTTGTACGCCCAATTCGCAAATACAATAAAAAATAAAAAAAAGTTATTCAAAGCTCTGCTTGAAATTGGAGCTCATATATGGAAATAAAAAAGCCTAATTATCAATTTGTTGGCCTGAAGCTTATTTTATTGATGGACTTTTAAATCTCATATTCTTCCGGTTGAATATTTATTATACATTTTATTCAATAATTATTGTTACCATTATTAAATAACCGGACAAAAAATTTATGAATTTTTATTTAAAAATGTAATGAGTGCACTATTATTAAGTGACGAAGTTGCGTAAAATTGTTTATTTTTATTTTGCGCACCTTTGGGGCTGAATCGATGATATTTTTTGTCACCGCTTGACACAGAAAGGGAGAAAAATAACGCGAGCCACTCGTCGACGACACTGTACTCACACCGTCGAGTGTAACGAGGGTGTATAGACGAGTATATAGGACGTCTATGTACTGCGACCGAGTCTCGGGGATCGCGAGTGATCGATACATCGACCTCGCGCTGACCGCGACGGAAGCTGACTTACTTACAGGATTACAAATTCCTGAGCTTACCGCGAGCTCCGTACCCTTCGTTTCTATACGCCAGACAGACCGACTGCAGTTGCACTCGTGCAGGTGTCGTCGTCAAATCGTCGCTCCGTTATGTTCCGTTCGCGACGCGAACCCATGTGCAATTTACGGTCGGATCAAATTGATAACCAGGCAAATGAAAAAGAGGGTAATTTTTTTTTTCTCGCAAATTAATAATTTGGAAGCGTTCGATTTTTTTCAATAGACACTATACACAAATATCTTGCTATGTGATTTTTTCCAATTAAATTTCGCCTCGGAGGATTTTTTTTTAACTAAACAATTGGAAAAAAAATTTTGTTTCGCTTGTATTAATATCGATAAACGATTGATCATTCCGTTTCCCTTGCCGCGTGTTCTCCAGGATCTCAGGACTAAGGTGAGTCCTTTACCCAATTTCGCATGTCCCTAAAACTGTTACTCATACTATTCTATAGATCAGAGACAAAATTGTCCGGCCAGTCGAGTTTTAGAGCACTATATACAGTATTCAGAGCAGATATCATTCGTTGTTATCGCAATAGATTTGCAGTCGCATATTATTCATTACTCGCTGCAGTGACTATATTTAGTTTGTAGTTATTCGTTAACCCTTTCACAGTCACTCGAAAATCCTCAAAAAAATCACAATTAAATTTTTTTAAAATCAGTCCCAATAAAAATTCAATTTAGTACAATTCTCACAATAATTTCTAAGGGAAAAAAAAAAATCCACACAAATTTCCTCAAATTTTTTGAGTACTTTTGGAAAAGAATACTTCAGAAAAATGAGCGCAGACTTTGAAAGGGTCGATGAACCGAATAATGAGATTAATAAGTGTGTAATAGTGGGTCAGTTATTAGATCGGAAAGAGTGTTTGGTATCCCGAAATTTTCAGAAAAAGCACACCGTCGGATTTAAGTGTCCGACCGGATCGAACTGTCGTCACGTGTGGAGATGCGCCATCGAGCAGATGCTGTTTTTCACGTGAGTACGATTGCATAGAAGGAGAGTCGCTCGTCTAAATCGAGGAATAGAATAGTGTCCCAAGGTGTCCCTCTGCGTGTCTCGGAGATCGGTGAGTAAAACGAGACACAAGAGCGGAGCGTGTAGCCCGTGACATAGTCGGAGGTTCGAGCTCGGGATTCCCGGATATCACTATCACCGGGAATGTACTCAGTGGAAAGAGGAACGCACGTGAGGGTTCCGTGATTAATTGGATATCGAACGGTGGTTCCCGCACGCGATACCACCTGACCCTTCCGCGCCGTTCGTCATGTGATAGAGTCCGCGCCGAGGAAATGTATTCCATCTTCCCACGTGAAATTGCCTCGTTGCACCGGAAATTATGCATCGCCAATAATTTATGGTGCCCGAAGAGCTTCTCACTTGTCGAATAGCTTCAGCACTTTTCTCATTTTCCTGCGAGGAACAAATAAGTGAAATCGTCACATTAATTGAGCATGAAAATGTAAGATATTTTTTAAACAAATTTTTTATATAAATTGGTGAAGACATTTGATACAAATTACTGATTGGCGAGATCGATTAATTCGTTAAAATGTTTACAGGAGATTTAAAAAAAAAAAAACGAGTTCAACGCTGATTTGCCTAGTGGAAAGTGATGTTGGAAGCTTCGATTAACTGGCCTCGCGTCGATGCAACGAAGACAATGCAACACGGACGATTTAACGAACGCTAATAATTGCACGTTCGGTGAAGCTTGAAAACAAGCGAATTCACGTCGTACTTGAATCTGTACAGGCCGTGGCATCTATATCTGATGTGGCGGAAGGAAGATTCGATTTATACGTCGAATGCCCTCAGGGAACGAACCTACAGATATATATATGTATTTTATTATATATATATATATATATGTATTGGAATATAATCCAGAAGAGAAATCGAGAGCCCTCGTATATATTCGCAATCCCCTCGTCGGTTGTTGGAACACGAGCTCGACCTCCGAATATTTCATTAGGATTCGACGTTCCAACCAGTCCTCGATCACTTTAGCCCATGTGCCTGCATCACTCGATTATTCAGTAATGCATATCAGTAAAAAAAAACGTAGAAGCTATAATAAAATGGATGAAATATCATATAGGCCAGCAGTAGATTTATCTGCCACATGAAATATTGATAAACCACAAGCACACACGTGCGTTTATCCAGTTGGTGTTACAATAACGATTACATTTTTTTTTCCTTCAAATATCGGTATCGTTACAAAAAATCGGATTGTATTTTTCAGATTGAAGTCAGTGAATCCATAAATTCCCCAAATTTTCACCCTCTTTACCAGTCGTTCAACAATCCTCCATTATTTCCCTTCGAATTCTCTTCTCAAGGCTTTTAATTATTTTTGCATGGTTTAATAATTTCTCTGGGTCATAATTTAATTGGAATGAACCCCTTTTTTTTTCAAGTGCAATTCCTCGACGCATCCGAAACAGATGTGGGTCTCCGGTGGGACTCCAGTGGGAAAATTACCTGTTGAGAATTGCAGAAGGAGAAATATGAGGAGAGGGAACGATATGTACATATATATATACATATTTATGTATACGTGTATATAGGAAAGCAGCACGCATTGTTATACACGGTGGATGAGGATGGTTTGGCTGTCATCCAAACAATAAAGTCGACGGGGGTGCACTTGAGCGTCGAAAGTGGGTGTGCAAGGAAAGGAGAGAGCACAGAGAGGAAGCATCGAGCGCGCGGCTTCTCATCTGCTCCCTCGCTCATCGTCGTATAGTTTTGCGTGTTGTTCTCGCTCTATCGCCTCATTTTCGCGCCCTGCAGTGTTTTGTATCCCCCGATGGAGACTTCACCTCCCCTTCGCTTCTTCTTTTTTTCTCTCTCTCTCTCTCTCGCGTCCCATTGCTCCACTTTTTGTTCCCGCACCCTCGTTTCCGGTTTTTCTCGGGACTCGCGAACAAACGAGGACGAAGCTGAAGCCCGAGAGCCGAAGAAAGATGGAAAATGTTGCGAGTGGAAAGCGCGCGAGCTGGTCAGACGACTAAAAATCCAAGCCCATTAATCTCTGCATCCCCTTGCGCCAACCGATCACTCTCTTGCCTTCTTCCCTCTCGAATACGAGCACCTTAAACTCTCACGTACATCCGCTCATTTTTCTCCACAAATTGCATATTCCAAATGAAGGATTAATCCATTTTTCACAATTTTTTATGAGACATTTTGTACGGTAAAGGGGAAAATTCCTTGCACGTCTCAAATAATTTGTTTAACATTTTTTGAGATTTTTGTATTGTGTCGAATTGACAATTTTTTGAAGGTTCGTTAGTCCCTTAAGCCCATAGTATTTTTCTCTTTTTTCTTATTTGCCTATTGTACAATCGCACCCGAATTTTCATCTACATACTGAGAAGATGACACTTTTGTGTCCCGACATTTTTCTGCGCCAGAATTCCATATTGCATTTATTCCGGCGCCACGTGCAATCGTCGGACGGGACGCTGGTCCATGTTGCGAGCAGCAGATAGGGAAATACGAGTCACGTAACCCGGAAGTTGTATTTTCCGATCAAAGAGAGAGACTTTCTCTTACAACGCAAACGTCCGAGCGAATTTATGTCCGTGGAATATTTTTTTTTTGTTCTGCAGAGTGAAGTAAATTTTATTTGCAATGCAATGTGAAGTAAAATGTGCTTAAAAATTTAATGTACCAATTTTTCAAAGTTATCACACCTAAACTGAGTAAAATAATGCAGTAAAAGAAAAAAAAAGGGAGATAAAAAAAGAATAGCGTTTGATATAAAAGTACTTAAGTAAAACCCTGATTTTGTACTTTACGATGGAAGGGAAACTTCCTTTTACGACCAAAACGTTTGTGCGAATTCCTATCTCCATTGAAGTGTCTTTTTTTTTTTTTTCATTTAAAAAAATGGAAGACATAATTTCATTTCAAACGCACTCTAAAGGCACATTCACTTGGAATTTAATGTAGCGGCACTGTAAGTTTTTATCCGGGAAGTGGAGCATCGAATTTAATTTTGGAAAGTGAGGAAAAATGTGTCTACACTAAAACATGAAAAATACTTTATTCAATTTCGTGCCTAATTTTTTTTATTTAAAATCCCTTCGCACGAGAGCTTCACATTTTGGGGATAAAAATTTTTTTAATCTTCAATTTTTCCAAATAAAAAATCGCGAACACTTTAGTTTTATCAAAAATAAATCGCTCTTCGTGTAAATAATTTACCAATAGCGATAATAAAGAAGCGGAGGACGAAAAATGATTGACAGCCCCTTTTAAATTCTTAAAACCCTTTGAAAAGTTAAAAAATGAATACCACGTGCAGAATGAAGTCTGCTTCAGCCACTGATCGGCATTACCCCGTCAAGCCTTTAGCCCCGGATGAAGTATGCACTGATAACTGCAACATCGAGTGACTATAGCTATGTGAGCCCATCAAAAGTGAGCGTTTCGGACGCATATGCACAGGCCCTTCGCCCACGTGTGTACCGAGAGGGCGGGCAGAATTTATGGCTGGCATAAATATTCGTGTCGCGCGACCGCGCATACGTAACACCGCTCGACGTGTCTGTGTGTGGGTGTATGTGTGTTTTTTTTTTTTTTTTAAATTTCTATCTCAGTGAGCAAGCGCCAGTCGTTGACTGGGTTATTCTCGCTGGAAAATGTATATGCATGCACGCAGTCTGTGCATCCCATTCTGCATATCGTGACGTTCTGTTCGCAGTTGAAATAACAAATTCGAAATTACTTTAACCTCGAGCTGAAAAAAATAAAATAACGGAGCTTCGAAAAGCATTCGTCTCGCGGTAAATCGATTGATACGCTTCGATGAAATTTTAACGTACAGATGTTTCCGTCGTTTAGGATTTTTACATTTTTTTTTTTTCAGGAGAGTGAAAAAATATGTTATTTTATATGTTGCATATATATTCTCCCAAAAATATCTGATATTAATAATGACAACTTTGTACCTTGTTGTGTAATTAATTTTTTGGGGGTCGATGATTATCCTGATCAGGAAGTATTGATTTTAGGTAAAGATTTGACAAAATGAGCAGCAGTTGCTCCTTTTTTTTGTGTTCCTTGAAAATCTGTGGGAGCCAAGGGTTGGAAAGCGGAAGTTGGCGAGCGAAGAAAAACTTGGGCGCAACAGATAATTAATTTTCTCGTTTTTTTTTTTTTGTACTTCCTGTACAGCTTGCCGAGAGCCTCGGATGCACCGGTCGTAAGCGGAGGCTCGATTTTTTCGTGGGGCACCAAGTTTAAGTACACGGGACGGACCGAGAGGGAGGTGCTCGAAGAGTCCGCACCCCTGAGGAAGGAAGAGCCACCGATTCAGCGGTGCCAGACTGCTGGACTCAGAAGAAAAGCCAGCAGCGTACCAGCAACCCCGAGCACTCCGAGTCAAGACCTCGTCGAGATTCGTAAGTCATCCATTTCCCATAATTATTTATTTTACAGTGAAAAATGCACGAAATACACGAAATTAATAAAAATATGCAATCCTCAAAATTTCCCATATTCAACCAACAAAAAAAAGTCCACAATTTTTCGGTAAAAATTGGGAATGCAAAAAACTCTGTCGCCTTGTGCCCATTTTTCTCAGTGTTATCCAGAGATAAATTAAATCCAGACTAACTAAAAATGCAATGATACACGAAAATAATAAAAATATGCAATCTTCAAAATGTTCGATATTCAACAAAAAAAAAAGTCCACAATTTTCAGTGAAAACTGGGAATGCAAAAAATTCTGTCGCCTTGTGCCCATTTTTCTCAGTGTTATCCAGAGATAAATTAAATCCAGACTAACTAAAAATGCAATGATACACGAAAATAATAAAAATATGCAATCTTCAAAATGTTCCATATTCAACCAAAAAAAAAGTCCACAATTTTTCGGTAAAAATTGGGAATGCAAAAAATTCCGTCGCCCTGTGCCCATTTTTCTCAGTGTTACCCAGAGACAAATTAAATCCAGACCAAAAACCCCCTGAATTTCCACGCCTCCGATTTGTCCCACAAGTAGAGTAAAACGCTTGGGCGTGATTGCCGGATCTCGGTATAGAATTTCGAACTTTTATTCCCCAGGATATTCGAGTTTACCGAGGAGTTGTCACAGCTCGGGTCTGGACGGTGCCGGTATGTCTGACGGAGGAAGTGGAGTTCCCCTGAGTTCCCCTTACTGTCCGGACAACACGCTCCCACTTTTGGAGACAGTCTCCGAGGACCAAGAGATTCACGCCAAGAGAAAGAACGGTTGGTATTATTTGCATCATCGACACTTCGACACCGATACAATTAACATTATTATTTTTATTTGTGACTCACAAAAATGCGTCGTTTAAAATCCTGACAACGTGTGTGCCCTTCGAGTTTTAGATTTAGGCCCCTTAAGTCCTCTGATTAATGAAGAAAAAAAAACAACAACAACAGACAAGCAACAATCTTTTGAAAAAAAAAAAATTCTCGTAGCTTTTTGACGCTTTTTTTAATTACTCTCGTTGATTGGAAATTTTAGCTTCGCGCCTGACTTTCGCTGCTTGCGCAATAAGCCAAGAGTTACGTAGACGTATATCGTGCCTCGCAGACGCACGAAAAGCATACATAGAGCATAAGCAAACTAACCGGACGAGCTGGAAGCCATCCAAGTGGTCGTCACCGAGCGAATAATCCTGGAATCGAACTCGGTTCGCGATTCCTTTCTGCACATATCTCTCCGAATAGTATATATATATATGTATATATATATATATATATATATATATATAGCGTATCAAGTGGATATATGTTGATGGTAGCGAGCTTCGTTGTTGCTTTGCTGTGCTGATCAATAGCTACGTATTTATTATCAACAATTGTTGACAGAGAAAAAAAAAAAAAATGAAAAAGAGAATCTGTGTAAAAGAACGTATGTTTCGCGTTCTCTCTCTCCCTCTTTTTCTCTCTCTCTCTCTCTCACTCGTTTTTCTGTACAGTCTCAATATACATGGGCCCTTCATTCCATCACCGATAAACCATACAGACTCTCGCTTGTCTCAATGTTTTTCGCTCATAGTTTCGTTTTTTTTTTCTTTTTTTTTTTCTCGCTCGTTCGTTACCGAAAGCCCCGGCGTTGATGGACAAACGATTGCATGTCAAATAGTTACTTTTTTTTTCGTTTTCCTTCTCTCTCTCTCTCTCCTCGCCATTCTGGTTTCCGGAAGTACGAAAGCCAATGCGCCACAAAAACGGTGATGGGACTACATAGAGTGTCGTTTTTCGAGCCGCTTGTATTATCTTCCTTTGCACCGAGAACAAAAAATTACTGGAATTAACCGCGATTATTTCAACGCGATATTTATATCCATCTGGATTTATTTTTATAGCCTTTACATTTTTGGGAATAATACCATATAAGACAGAATTGAAAAGAACTCTATTTCTCAATTTTTTAATATTGAGTTGTCGATAATAAAATAATAAATTTATATAAAATTGAGGAAAAATAATTCAGTGAATGTAACGATTATCATTTTGTCATTTATGTAAAAATTATTAATTTTTTTCGTTCACTAATTTTTGATCTCGGAGTACCTGTCTGCCTCTCTCTCTTTCTCTCTCTTCTCCAATCTCAATTGCCGCTTCTCGTAGAACCTTCTTCTCTTCATTTCGTTTTTCGCCATATTTTTTTCTTTTTTCTGTTCTTTATAGCCGTAGACGAAAATGATACGCATGCGAGTGCCACCCACACCACATCCACCACAAACCAAGCGAAAACAGTCGGTCAGGCGATGAGAAAGAGTCAAAAGAGCACGTTCGCCCGGTCGCAGACGGCGTTGTGCAGTCAGAGAATAGTGATAGGCGGTGACGAGCTAGCCGGAACGAGGGATACCATCGACACTCTCGTTCGCCGTAAGATTCACGAGTTCGACAAGAGTCCAAAGATCGTGAGATCAACGGCCTTGATAATCAAGACTTCGAGGGCACCGGCGAAGAAAGTGTCGAGTAAACGCGTCAACGGATTCGGAACGACGACAACGCGTTACGTCGGATCGTCACCGGAAGTCAAACCGGTCCATCAGCATCCGGATAAAGTATCCGCATCTCCTTATCTGACAACCGCAACGACGACCACCACAATTTCACGGTCAAACAGTAACAGTAACGTTGTCGTTCACCACGAGGATCAGGTAAGCTCGTCCGCGGACACGACGGATTATTGTCGAGCGGCTCCGAACGGTCTGAAAAATGGTACCTCATCGAATGTACCGAAAAACCCGGTGACACCGCAAAACGGTTACGCGAGTTTGGTAACGAGAAGTCCGGCTGTCTCGTCCGCCTCGACTGACACCGACAAATTGGCCGGTGACCTTAGGAACGGGGCGATCGATCGTCGCAAACGTTTTGCAACCGGATGTGACAACTCTTCGTCATCAGGTAAGCGTATCATCGCGGCTCCTTTTTTTTTTCCCGCCCCTATTTCAATATCTTTCTGGATACTCGTTGATTAACCATTTTTCTGACGTTTCAAAGATGTTCACTAATTTTTTTTTCCTTTTTTTTGGTGGTTTTTAGTTTTTTATGGTGCGTGCATAAATTATTATGGCCTTGGGACGACTGCGAGTGCAAAATTCAACGTGGTCGCATTTTAATCTTCAAGCTCCTCGCATTAATCATCCTTGTGTATTATTATACCATGTTATTGTGTATTACGCATATGTACACCCACTCGTCAAAGTGTATATAGTTTATGGTGTACCTATGGTGTACCATGGCTCTGTTTGGCCGTTTGTTTTTTCGACGGTTTGCATGCTCTGCCACCTTCGATCCACTCGCACCTTCTTCACGCCTTCTATTTTATATATATATATATTTTCATATTTATCTATTTATATATTGTCATGGTGTCGCTGCCTTTGTAATCTCTTGGGTCCTTTTTCCCTGAGAACGTAACACGGATTTTCTCCTGGCTTCACGTGCGGAGCCGGACCGTGGTTCTCCGGAGCACTGATAAGAGATAAGACGTACATATGGGGGTTCGGTACTGTATGTAAGGGTCATAAGGACGATCACAATCTGCCACTCAGTCGAAATTCCAGGGGTTGAGTTTCAAAGTTGAGGTGAAAATTTACATTAAAATATTGGCTTGATTTTTTTTAACAGGTTTTTTTTTGAGTTCAAGTAGAATGGGCTTTTTTATTGGGGATACATATCGCAAAAAAAATTACATTTGCTTTGAACACTCAGGAATTCAGGCATCACTTAAGTGGAAAATCATTTTTTTATTTTTACTTTTTTAAGAAATAAGTATGAGTGATGATGAAAAATTTTTTTTTCTTAATATATGAACAATTTAGGGACAATACTTCATCATCATCTCAAATTCCATGTAAATTGTCATCTCAACTCTGCTGTTCAGGTTGAAAATTCAACTTTCACAGACGTTCACTTGTACTGTGCAGCCACCAAAGCAGCAATAAAAAAATTCCACAATAAAAAAAAGCGAAAAAAACCAGCACAAGGGCTCGAAGCACCCACAAAACCAGCTGGTATAAAATACCCGAGAGAAGAAGTTTAAGGGATGAGAGAGCTGACTTTCGTTATCACAAATAACTGTACAAAATAATCTATACAATATCTCATCATAAAAAAAAAAAAAAAAACCACTGTAAAATTCAAATTCGCGAGCGACTGAAATTCCGCCGATGAACTCATCGAGATATCTGTGTTTTTGCTGCAGTTGGTCAACGAGACGGCGATCCAGCGAACGACTACTTCTTCAGGGACTCGTTCGACCACTCGTCGTCGGAGAGTCAGCTGGTTGACGCGAGCGGCAAGCCGCACAGTCGCTCGATAACGCCTGTGCCAAAGATGCAAAAATTGCAGAACGCGAAGCTCTGTCTGCAAGCGGGTTCCTCATCCTCGTCGCCTTCGTCCGCCCGTCGAGCCGGCGACTCGAGAACGAAGCAGCAGCAGCACAGCATCCACGTGGTGAGGCTCTTCATTCCGGCCTTTCTCCTCACCGTCGTCGTCCTCTTCATCGTCATCGTCATCGTCTTCGAGACGGACGCCACGGTCTTCAACACCCTTCGGAAAACGCCGGAAATGGTGGCCTTGAGAAATCAGTACTACGGCCCCATCAAGGAGTTTCTAAGGACCAAACTCGGCCTATTCTGATGTAATATACGTTTCCGTTGGACAGGAGGATTTATCGCGATCGCGCTCACCACCGCAATTAACCGAGAGGAAGGAAAAACGAAGAAGCTTTTCGAATAACAGTGCCAAGTCCCCTGAAAATTTCGAGGAGCTTTCCGGCTCCTCGCTTCAGTTTCATCCGCTGCTGCCGCCGCCGCTACTGCTGCTGTTGTTCACGCTGTAAAACACTGAGAGAAAAAACAAATACTAATTGGATACACTGAATTTTCAAAGAAATTGTTCGCTTGAGAATCCTGAAGAGCAAGATTTATTTGAGCGAATTATTGTATGTTTAATTTGGAAGATGAAAGAGAAATTTTATTGAGCCAACGAAAGATGTTTCTTTTTTTTTTTTGTTGTTGCTATATATTGTGTGGATACAATAAAAATATTCTATGAAAACGTCAGACAATATACTTGTTCACATGATATTTTAGATGCTACTCGTTTAATTTGGAAAGAAAAGCGATGTTGGTTTAATTTTTTTTTTTGTACGGTTGGCAATTTTCTCTCTTGTGTATGAATTGGTGTATCCAGTTTCGTTTTTCTCTCAGTGAATCGTCGCCGTTTGTACGCAACTTTGAAGACTCGCCGAGAGGAAATCGCGTTGGCTGGATTCACGTTCGGCACTCTCCGAGGAACTCACAATCCGCTCTTGGAATTGCTGTTAACGTTGCTCCGAGAACGGCCTATCACGATTATTCGGATGTAGGCTGGAAAAAGTCGAGGGCTCTTAAGGCTTCGGAGGAGCGACGAGTGTCCCCACGATTCGCAGGGTGGCCACTAAAACTGGAGACTCAAAAGAAGCTTTTTGGAACTTCCTTGAAATTGTAATAACTTTGAACGCTTTTCGATCGAACCTCGATGATATTTTTACAAAATCGTGAGCTTTTTCGTGTAAAAGTTTATTGTAATTCGTTTAATTCGATACTCGAGTTTAAATGGCCACTCAAATTCATATTTTTCGACGTGCACGCGCAACAGCCAAAAAAATAAAAATAAAAATGATACGTACTAGGCTACAGATACGGATAATTGTAGTACGAAATACTCGAGACTCGCGGAACACAACACAAAACACACAGACACATACACAGACACGGAACAGCGCGTGGGAATAACAAAATAGACAAAATCGAAATATTTTACCATAAAAACAACACAGAGATAATACTATATGTAATATATATAAATATATATATATATATATGATACATGTTATTAGGAAAATTGATTGAAAAGTGAGGAGGACGATGATTACGATGTAGGGAGGGAAACAAAAAAAAAAGAGAGGAAAAAAGTAAAAAACAGAGTGTAGGTTATTTAAACGGTCAACGAAAAGCAATTTCTTCGGTGTAGGTGAGAGTGTACCTATATTAGCTAGGGATTCGAAGGTAATATATGTAAGAGCGGGCGCGACTTACGCAGCAGCAATCGAAACAGACTTGAACGTTCATTAATATCGCAGGACTGAGTAATGACAAATTAAAAAAAAAAAAAAACAAAAAAAAACAAAAAAAAAGAGAGGCTTTATCTTCTGTAGCGACACATTTATCTCACGATTCCCCGATCGTTATTCTCTTGTCTCCTTGTACGCTAGATCATCGTGAAAGCCTCGAGATGATCATCGACAGTAATCCACTCTCTTGTACGTTTTACTTTCCTAAAAGTGCCTACGCTCTCTCGTTAGAATCCTTGGAGGATCTCAGCCGCGACGTAATCATTATAAGCTGTTGATAATCCACGGGAAAATGGCAATTTTGGCTGGACGTTAAGCCTCATGGTGTTTTTTCTGGCGTTTGCGAGATCCCATTCAGCTCACGTTATCTTTCTTCATTGTTTTTTTTATTTCTCTTCATTCCTCTACGAAAAACAAAACCATGACAACATTGTATAAATAAACGGATGTCAATTGCAATATAATGTAAACTTTAGATGTGTAAGTATGATTGGTATAGTTGATATTGTAGGGGAATTAATAAATGGCTGAGCGGCCAAAGAGCGAGAAATGCGCGAGATGCGAAGTCTCGCGAGCACTCGGAGAATAAATAACCGCGGTTTTCCTTCGGCGAATGAGTCTGCACGTGACTCACGTGTGGAGAATATTTTCCTGGACTCACGGTCCAATAAACGTCATCACTGTTCGTCGCATCTACGGCACTTAAAAATTCTTCATATGATTTTTGTAACTTCAATTTTACATTATTACAAATGTCATTATAAAAAATTGCTAAAATTGATTGAGTGAAGAATCTTCGACACCTGCGGAAAATATGGAGTTATTATTTTTTGGTGCATCGTTGCAAAAAAGTATAGGACTCTTCCATCTTTTTTACAATACCTTGGAATATTTCATTGAAAATGAAATTTTCCCTGCAGTTATTTCATGAGAGGGGACATAATTTATTTTTTATTTTTTAAATCAAAGTGCTCGCGAGAATCGCGCTCCTTTCGGCGTTGCATACTGTACTTAATCGTATTTAAGGGAGTTTAGAGTTTATTATTTAACGTGATCAAAGTTACTCGATAAAAAGAGAATCTATTAGCGTAATGTGTACCGGTATATTCAATCGACGAGTTATTATTGCGAGAGATTGCTATAGATATTGCGTGGGTGTATGGAAATGAGGTGTTGGCGGTGACGGACGAAAGTTTTATCTAATTTAACGAGCTTTTAGCTTGTAACACGTACTATTATTATTATTATTATTATTGTTATTACAATCGGAAAGCAAGCGTAGCGATTTATAGAACGATTAATGAATAATTAAGTTCGGACGCGTATGAGGATGATTATTGTAATGCCAAGACAATGTTACGCCAAGAACAATCATAATAATTCTCGTCGCGTTAATCTCCCGTTAGCGGAAAAGACACTACGGCGAGCGTATTGTGCTTTTTGTATCAGCGCCGATTATAATTAGTCACACTAACTAACACAGACACACAGACACTGGAAGAAACGTACTACACGTGGCGATCATGCGTATGAATTTTTGTATATTGCGTAAATGCGCTCTAGAATGGTAAACGCGAATACGAGAGACAGAAGGAAGAAGAAGAAGAAGAATCGATATTGTTAAACAAAGATAAATAAGACGGAGAAAAAAAAAAAAAATGTTCCGCGACTTGTAATCAAAAAACGAATCTTTGTATCGCTCTGAAAAATTTTGTATGCTTGCCCTACTAGTGAACTAGTCGTATTATTGTAGAGGCGAAAAGTAGATTTGTAAAGGGAGTCATTCAGAATCAGGACAGCATCGCTAACTCAATTTGTCGAGGGATCCGTCGATCTCCTCATTTTTTTTTTTATGTTGAGAGGGTCGAAAAATGTATTTTTCCCTTCGACAGCCTTTTCGAAATTGTGCGTTTGCCTCTGAGGGGCTGAAAAATCATGTTTTTTGCCTTGCGTATGAATAACTTTCGTGCATTGTCGTGTGAACTCCTCTCGGATTGACCTGCTCGATTGAGACGAGTGCACCCGGACGACGCGGATAATTAAACGCGATTTAATCGACCGCAGGTGGAGAAGTGATTGCGGAAAATGCGACCGACAAAAGAGACTTGACAAAAAATAAATAAACGAAGCAACTTGTATATTGATAGCGTGCAATGAGAGATAAGAGATCGGAGAGGCTTTCCGAGAATTAACAAAAGTGTGCGATTTTAGCATTTTTTCACCAATTTTTGAAAATTCAATAAAATAACATTGATTCCTGGAAAAACACACAATATTTCGTTTTTCACCCCCGAATATCACAAAAAATATTTAATTGCACCTTCTCCCATGAAAATATGACTCATGCAAAAAACTGCATTGATTAATAACAATTTTGTTTTAAACAGCTGTAAATTAATTTCAATTTTGAAAGAAAAAATAAAAATTTATTTCTCACGATTTTTCGGGTATTTTCAGAAATTGGTGATACTTTCTAATGCCATTTGTCCGCGAGAAAAAATTGTTGCGCTGCATGTTATTATTATTGGCTATTATTGTCATTATTAGCGTTAATATTTTGCCTCGACGAGGTGCGCCTGGCTGTCGCTTTAATTTAGACCGATGCCCGATCAAAAAAAAAAAAAAAAAAACGCGGCTGACCTGGAATCGTCGTGAAAATGACGAAAGTGTTAGGAAATAAGGAAAGACGGAAGAGAAACGAAAATTGTGAGGATCGAGCGGCTTGCGGTCGCGCTTTCGAGATAATCGCCCCCCCCCCCCCCCCCCCTATAATAAAGATAATAATCGTGACTACGAGCCATCATCAATTGGGAAGTGTGTCCGCCTTGTTAAAGATCATCGCTGCACGATCGAAATAAATTTGCACTTTTCCAAAAACGAGACTGTGTTTTGTCGTTGCTTCATTCATTCGTCGATATACACGATATTAAAATCCCTTTATTGTATATTAATATATAAATATATATATTAGGGTAGTCCATATTTTAATAAATTAAAATGGAGCGCGTGAAATTGTAATGCAAATTTTTTTTTATCAGTTGTTAATTATATTTATTAATTTGTCGAATAATAAATAATCGGAATTTCGAATGTTTTGTCTAAATATATTTGAAAATTTGGTTGCGATTGCTATAAATCATTTTCGATAAAAAAAAATTCTTTTTAATTAATTTTGCATGATAATTTCACGTGTTACAATTCAAAAAAAAAAGTAAAATGTGAACTACCGTAATACGTATAAGTGCGTATAATTATTTGGTGCATTGGAGCGAGAGGTACGAAGAAAATAAATAATATATATCGAACGTGTCGCCGATCCGAACGCGTTTCCTGGACGAAACGCTTTCGCGATAGCTAATTAACACTGTTACATTTTTTGGATCATTAATATACTGCAAAAAAGCTTTTGTGCATAAATTAAAAAATCGTACCCATTTATTCTACTCATTCAATTCATTAATTTAACAATTTTATTTTAATTCGTGGATTGGTTAATTTTTTTTGCATTCAAATTTTTATAAAAAAAAAAACACAGCCGAAATGATTCAAATTTATCCACAAATGCTTCCAAAAAAGTATATTAATTTTGCCAAAAAAAAAAAAAAATGTCCTGCAGTGAAATCCTCTGAACGTGTATCATACATTTTTCACTCGATTCTCTTTAATTCTCTGGCACCTCCTGTATTATGTATACCCTCTTTTGTATATTGTTAGTAAATACGAATAATCGTAAAAACGACGAGGAGAAATTAAGGGGGCACATGAAAGTGGGAGTGATAGAGGAAGGATTTGAAAAATCTTCTAGATATTTGATAATAGAGTACGCGAGACCAATGAGACAATGAAAAATGTGTTACTGTGTAAAAAGTTAAAAAAAAAAAAATGCGAAGTGTGTGTGTGTGAATAAACGAAGAGGTATACGTGTTTTTCATTTTTGCATTATTCTTTTTATCCAACGATGTCTTTAGTCTACATTGTTTATTAATCTGTGCTTACAGAATGAAAAATGTCAACAGAAAAAAAAAAATCTTTAACATACTTTCCTGGTGACAACGAATCTCCTCGTTTCTTTAGCTATATATATATATATGTATATATAAGGACGCGTGACGCGATCGTATATTCACTCGGCGACATTTATGCGTCATATTCTCAGCAGTTTCTTGCCGCTCCTCTATCTTGAAAAGTCGTACACGTTTCAAGTCCAAGAAATTGGAAAAACAAAAACAAATCAACGACGAATGAGCAATAAGTGAATTGATAAAAATCTTACGAACATCGCAATTATAGAAAATGACACAAATTTTTCAACGTGAAATATTAAAAATAAAAAAAAAAAGGATTTTCCCATGAATTTATTTTTATTTTTATCGAATAGCAATTTTCCTGTAATTAATTTTTTAATGAGAATCCTTAATATATGTTTTTTTTTAAGTAGCGGTAAATTATGTGTGTTTTATGTATTGATGTTTAGTTTTAAAAAAATGTATTTAGATCATTCAATCCAAACACCCTATATATTTGGGCGTTGACGGAAAGAAATCAGCGTTTCCTTCATAAATATGAAATTAAGGAACGTGGGTCGTGGGATTTCGCAAGGGAAAGTGTTGTACCGCACTGCCCACTATATCCGCGCATTTCCTACCTGTATCTACTGCTACACACACGATCGCTAAGACGGGAGATCGCTGCGGAGCGCGAGACACTGCCAGACTCACTTTCAACGGGGAACGCAGCAGGTGCTTGACTCTCCTGCTCTCGCTTACAGCTAATTCACCTGCTGTTGCTTCTCAGCACTCGCTACACTCCTTTCCGAGTGGATACGGCGCGTAAGAAGTTCCATTTGGAGCTCCTTACGCTTCGTGTATCGTAATATCCGTATATATATATATATAGACACACAATATTTACATATACAAATATTCTCCGGCAAATTCGTGTGAAAAGCTTTAAAAAAAATCCACAAGAAGATCCAGCGCTCAAATCTCCCATGTGCCCGGGAGCCAATGAGAGAGCCGGACGCGTCACGCACCGGTGACCGTGACAAACAATAACCATTAAGCAATAACCGTCCATACATCATTAGCCACAAACCTCATATCAAAATATCCAAATATTCTCCGCTAAATCCTTGCCGAATCCTTATGAAAATAAAGCAAAACGTAAAAAAAAACTCACGATAAGATGCGGCATTCAAAGCCAAAGCCATGTGCCCGTGAGCGAGTGCGAGAGCCACGAGACGCGTCACGCATCGGACACCATGTATGACAGTGCGTTGTCGGAGCCGCGCCAGGGAACTCCTGGCAAGCCATCATCGTCCTCCTCACACGCACAACCACAATCCTGCACACGCACGCGAAGAGAGCAGCGAAAACGCGAGACGGAACCCACGACGCGAGGTGTTCGTTCTCTCTCGCTCGCACAGAGGGCTCTCGTGACTCAGCGACGCAGCGAATGAGAGGCTCGAGCGGTGCCGGTTACGCTGTGCGGAGTGCGCGCGGAGCTCAGTGTCCGGCGGACCTTCGAGGGAGTCGCATCTCGCTGCTCGTCACGTGCGTCTCCCTTATTTATTCTCACGCGCTCTAATCACACGAATCGCGACTAAGCAACGAAATACAAGTACACGTTTATTCAATTTGAACGCGCAAGAATATTATAATATAAAAAATAAAGACAAATACATTGAATTGTTGAATAAAGTGCTACGATAAAAAATAGTGTGCACTTGTTGGGTGAATTATGGGCTGGCACGGATACGGCTAAGCCAGTGGAAATATAGCGAAGTACTGTTATCACTGTGTTATTGTGATTGGAAATTGGGCGACCCCTCCGCACCTCTCGTCTCGTTAGCGAAACTACTTCTGTCTGCGGTCGAGCGAACGGTACTCGAGACTCTCGAATTCTTCGAACGTTCTCATCAGCTGAGTGTGGACACGACCGGCGACAACATGGTAAGAAACTCTATAATCGAACCACGTCACGTATGTACACACGTAGAGTATGTGTAGGGAGGGGGGGTGGATAACAGAGCGCAGTTGGAGTCTCTGATGTGCTGTAGCTACACTTCCCTGTATTGTAATTGATTAATGGGCCTCGAAGCTTTCGCAAAGCCCGCGCCGAGCCTTTTATCTCGTGAACTTGGCCGGCCCCACTTTTCACATCCACACTCGCACACTTTGAGCTCCTCGCGCGTGTAAGTAGTGTATTATTGTTTGTTTAACCGGGGAGCACGTGGGAAATGTGGTTTCCGATGCTTCTTAAAGGTTGTTAAAAAAGGGTTTTTTTTTTGGTTCGGAAAATTGGGCGGTTCTAATGGTTTTATTGGCCGATTTTTATGAACGTTCGGAAATTACGGAAATTGTAATTCCGTAATTTAAAATAATAATCAAAAAAAAATGTTTTTTTTTTTCAATATTTTCATAATCAGCGAACTAATAGCTGTCACGTAATAATTACCGGGTGGAAAATAGCTGAATAAACGAATAATTAATAGTTGTCACCGACAGTTTCCCGCAACGACAGTTGCACAATCTGCTAATTAATAGTTTTCATTCGATAATTATCGACAAAAATATTTTTATATACTACTAATTAACATTTTTCCTTAAATAATAATGATAATAAATATATTCGTACATACCAATTAATAGTAGTCGATAGTCGCTAGTAGGACTAAAAAATACGTTCGCTGGACTCAAGTAAAATAAGGTCATCGGACTGGTTACCAAACGCGTTAGCCTAGCTACGGGAAACCTATGAGCTGCAGGTGCCTCCGTTCGATTGCAGTTCTTACGCTACAGTGTCTATACATCGAGGTTCTGGATTACCGTACGCACTCACCGCGTATTCAGTGGATAACCAATGACCGTCTCGCGGCTCCATTACTCACCTCGCAGTCACTGTTCCTCTTCTTCTTCCACTTAACGTGACGTATTGTTGTCGGGCGGCAGAAATGAAGATAGCGGCAGGAAGAGCGGTTTAGAGAAGAAACAGAAGCAGGAAAAGGAGAAGGAACGAAAGCTCGTCGCGTGACTAATTTGCGTAGTTTCGCGAAGGCAACCACGACCTCACCGGGCTCTCCTCGCTTTCTTCGCTCGCTCAGGGTCACCTTCGATCTACCGACTGTTCGTTCCACGACCTTACACGAGGTTCCTTTTCCTAGAGCCACACGATTTTTAAATCTCGCTTATATGCTTCTGCGTTTTTATTATTTTACTCTCGCAATGGGTTTTTTTTTAGTAAATATAAGAAATTTTGTATAGTAATTGGGAATATCATTTTTATTGGACGTTATATGCAGAGTATTGTAATTAATGAGTAAATTCTGTGTGGCTTCACGCGGAACGCCCCATATGTATGTATATGGGACAGTCCAACTCAGTTCAATTTTTTTTTTTTTTTTTTTTTTCATTGATACTCTGCAATTATTTTTCCGCGGGCTTGGAAAATTAGATCGAAATGATTTATTTCGGATTTTTAAAAGCGCTTTCAATGAAATAATTCATCGTCGAATTTAGGACATTTTTTAAAAAATTGTTTAAATAGGTTTTTTTCCGAGACTAGGGAAAAAATTTGGGAAATGTCGTCGAGTGTCAATAAAATTGCACGAAAATTGTCGCAATTGGGCGGGAGGTAGAATTTCATTGCAGTTTCATTCGTGCGCTCATGAATCATTCATGCGGAACGCAGTAATTGCGACGTTCTGGCTGAGAGCGAACGATTGATTGAGTGAAAATGTTGATTTCGAGGAGCCCTTTTTGCGTTGCATTCTCATCTCTCCGATAAGATAAGAGAGCAGCGTCTGCTAGGCTCGAGCGATCAATCGCGCGCCGATACCGTTTAATAAACGGGTTCCGTGTCCTCGATCGTTCGTTATCATCTCCCCCCCTCCTCCTTCGCTTCTCTAGCGTCGCTCGACATTGTCGAAGCGCGAGGACTCGATAGAGTTAGCGATATGATAACTGCAAAATTGTCCCATACATCAGCAACGTCACTAATCTTTCGCTAACTCACTCGAAGGATATTCCGATTAGTGATCGTTAAAATAACAATCAAAATTCAAATTATTATTACTTTATCCACGTAAAAGTGACGAACAATATTTTAAATACATTTTAAATGACAAACATTTTTCCATTCTTTTTTTTCAATATTAAATAACAAATATTTCAACATAATTAAAAATTCATTTAAAAAACATTTCATTTGCATACTAAATCTCTGTATGTCCCACAAATGTAATTAAAGAGATTTGTTATAATTTTTATTAAATAACAAATATTTCAATCTAATTAAAAATTCATTAAAAAAAAATTCAGTTGCATAATGAATCTCTGTATCTCCCACAAATGTAATTAAAGGGATTTGTTATAATTTTTGTTGCTGACGTGTCGGCGAATCTGACTCGTCATTCTTGAAGAACGCCACTACCTCTATTATTTATGCATATATAGTGCAATTTTTCACGTGGTGTAACGGGGTCGCGAGTTATCGCAATCTTAAGTTACCGCAGAAACGCTGCTGCTTACTAACCAACCTCCCACTGACTATTATTAGTAGCGGCAACACAACACTGATGAACATTCAGCAATTGTCGAAGGTACGGCTGATACACCATGTATATATATATACGGGCAACACACGCGCGCAGTCCTTGTTGCTTTTCACACGGATGCCTCATGGCATTGTTCGATCGGAAAGAGAAGCAAGTAGATCTAGAGATTCCAGAGGCTGATGCTCTCCGTGCGGCCTTTGGTCGTTGCTCTTCTGGGTAGGCGCAATATTACGTCACCAGTGTCGTCCGACAGTGTTTTCATTATTTCAAAAGCCACCGTAAATTTGACACTCGATAAAGAAAACAATTCATCAACGATGAAAATTAAAAAGGAAAAAAAAAATATATAATGAAAAATTCTTTTTTTAATACGAAATAAATTGTTTATAAAAGCAGCCGCTTGAAACATTTTTCCCCAACATAATAATTTCAACTGTACATTTCCTCATTTTCATTATCACGAATCAAGCATAAAACTGCTGACAAAAAATCGCACACAGTTTACCGATTTTCCCTCGAAGGTCACGAAAAAATAACATCTCTCTTTTTTTTTTTACTTTAATTAAGAATGTATTTTCATTGGAGACATCGCGACCGGTTGGAAGAATTCGCTGAAAAAAAAAATCAAGAAGTTGTCGGTATAAATAAATCGGAATCGTTACGTGTGCTTGGCAAACAGCTCAAGTATAGAAAAAAAAAAAAACCTAGCGCGCGAAGCGCACTATTGAGAAGCCCCGTAAAGCTTCCCGCGACACACTATTCGACAGAGTCGAAGCAGAAAGGTTACACGCGCTATACTCGATAACTCGAGTACTTCGTATGTTTGTAATTTGGTGCGACGAGCTCCGTCAAATCGATCGTTTCGCGCTCTCTCGCCGCTATTCTCCGGAGCTGTCAGTTTCACTCGACGCAAGGCACTTGTTCTCTCGGCCGTTGCGATCGCTTCCTCGCGCGCAGAGGGCAAAGCGGGCCGCGCTGCATGTTGCCAAGCGAGAAATCGCAAGGTTACTGCGCACCACGCGCCTGCGGGAGACTCGGAATATCTCGCAGGGCGGCGAGATAAAAAGAAGCCCTTCGAGAGCGCCTCGGAACTCCTTCTCCATTGCGGCGAATAAAACGGCGAGCTTAGATGGAGACAAGGGCCACCGGGAATCGGGAATGATCGACAAAATCGGTATTATTCATTAAATCACGGTTAATAAGCAATCTGTATATCATGCGCAACTGGATTTTCCAATTTTTCATACCTTTATTATCACTATGTTCAATAAAATTTAATCAATTTTTGCAATTCAATCGCCTACCGATTTTTTAAAAATCGTCTTAACATCGTGTCATTGGAGTGCAGTTTTTTATTTTTATTTTTTTTATGGATGGAAGTGGATACATAATTGTCTGTGAAAATAGAAGATATCGGAGATTTAATTGCAGTGCATAAATTTCGCTAATTAAATTCGATATTCGTGATATTAATTCCAGCGCCAAGAGATTTTTAGACTCGGCGCAGTCGCTATTCTGTTATGAAATATAAAAAACATGCACGGACGACGTCTGGTCCACTCGAGACTTTTCAGAGCCGGTCACCTACTCTTCTTCGTGTTTTGTTTTTTTTTTCCTCTCTCTCTTTCTCTCGTGATAGTCGGAAAAGCTTTTGGCACAGGCCTCGAGCATAAAGAGCACCGAGAGAGAGGGAGAGAGAAGGAGAAGCGCATCACCGAGGCGACGTTGTCTCCTTTCGTCTCGTCCGCAATCTTTCATGTATTCACTGCTCGACACGATGAACGTGATGCACGGGGACAATATGTATACGGTACGCGAGAAGAGACAGCCCGAAGCGTGTCGTCTCGAGTGCGCGCAGCCGGCAATTTTCTTCCTCGCTCTCCTCCTCTCACGTGTACTCTCGTTTGCTTCTGTCGCGCACCGGAACTTCCCTCGACGAACGCGGACGCTTTCATTGCTCGTGAGTTTGATTGCAGTTTCAGCGACTGCGACAACTCGACACGATTTCAGCAAATTAGTCACGTTTTTCTAAATAATTAATTAAATTTTTGATAAGATTTAAAAAATTTGTCGTTTTTGGTGAAGAAAGTTTCAGCGACTGCGACAACTCGACACGACTTCAATAAATTAGTCACGTTTTTTTTGTTTTTTTTTTCTCCAAATTTTAATGTGAAGAAATTTTGGATGAAATTGTTGTGTTTTTAGTGTCTTTCCTGACCGGCAACTCGAAATTTTGCTTTACTCACGAGGGTGCGTCATAAAAAGAGATTCTCTGGTTGTGATCCATGAGTGACTCATCCCATTTTTTTATACACCACGCGCGGATTTGTTTAAACGGTGTGGGAAGCACCCGACAAAACGAATACCTTAAGCAACCTGCTTTCCGAGGCTCTATGCGCTCTGATAAGAGATAAAAATCCATGTGTGAGTCTCTTGGGTATCTAATCCACTTGTTATCTGGTAACACGTGTAAATATGAGCCTTGCCATGTTGATATTTAACTTTTTGAGACATTTTTTGTAATTACTTTTCAAGTATAAGGTAAATGACTGAAAAAAAGTGAGAGTCCGATTTTATTAATTAATATGAATGAAAAAAAAAATAAATCGAAATATCTTTTATCGTTTGACTGGTGGCCATTCGAATGTTTCATTTTTATTGACATTGCTAAATTAACGTTCGTCCACACGTTTCTCAACTTTCGTACCGAAGTGTAAAATTGACACGAGCACTCGACACGTTCGGCGTTATCGCGGAAGAAATAAACGAACGGAGGGAAATTACCGGCGGACTGAAGTAAAACGATAAGCCACGTAATTCAGACAAATAATATCAACGATACGTGCGGGAAAATTGTTATTGACTTTAAAAGTTTATTGCGTGGTCTCCATTTTTTTATATTCTTCACCTACTGTCAAAAATTTCTGTCATTTTATTCATTTCTTTAATTAACAAAAAATGGCCAAAAACTTAATTTTTTTAAATGGCCAAGAAATTAATTTTTTTAAATGGCCAAAAAATTAATTTTTTTAAATGGCCAAAAAATTAATTTTTTTAATTAACAAAAAATTAATTTTTTTAATTAACAAATGCGTAATTTTTCAAATTACCTCATCTTCTAATTCCCCTTACATTGTACCACCAGACCGGAAGTCATAATAACGATCCGTGGACCGCGAAGAAAGTATCAGCACAAGCTTTTCCGTTTTTTCCTCTCGGAGAAAAAGTAACGCGCCGAGTTAACGGGAATTATTGGTCTCGCATTCGAAACACGATCCGCAGGTCGTATTATTGCGGTGTTGTGCGCTCGGTTCCGAGTTAAAGAGCAGCTGCCGGCTGGCGCCTGACGTTTCGGTAGCCGCTGCGCTCGTAACGCACGTGCCTCTCGTCGTGAAGCGTATTGCCAGCAGCGGCAACGTTCGAGGCGGTCGGAAGCCCTCTGCTTCGTTGCGCCACTGACATTATACTATTCTCGTTGACATCCGGTGTGTATCCGCGCTCCGGAGGAGACCGTTTCAGCTGGAGAGGCTCATGGAAAAAAAAATGCGTGGGCGAATCTTCGGCTCCATAGAAATTGAGAGAACGACGTCTTTAGGCTTCCCTACATTTTTTTTCCGTTTCTATTTATGAATCTCTTCGGAAAAAAAAAAAAAAAAAAAAAAAACCGGAAGACGTTTCCGTTATTATTAGAAAAAAAGAGAAACGATGTAATTGATGGGCTGCATACTTTGGTAAAGATTAAGTGAAAAGGAAGGCAACAACCGAGACTAAAAAAAAAAATTCTCCACTGTTACTTCCTTTGGGAGAAGCTGCAGAGAGATTTTTTTTTTCGATGAGGTAGAGAATTTAATTGCTCGTCACCGAGCAAGAACTGGCTGTGTGATTACCGCTAACGAATTCTAGGCACAGAGCAGTTAATCCTTCTTGTTACTGTCGTTTCTGTACCGGGAAATCAGGCTGAGTAATGCGATGTATTTTTTTTTTTTTTTTTCATTCGACGTAAAATGGATTGCCCAGAAATATGGCGATGAAAAAGATGGTCAGAATTTTTTTTATTTAAGAAAAAAAATTGAGCCAATGATTATTTTTATGTCCAAAAATAAATGAAAAAAATTGTCGCTGTATTTTTTATTCACTATGGCAATAATAACCATATATATATGTCATGTTGAAAATGGCCCAGATGGACAAAACCACTCCCTAAAAAAATCCCAGTACACTAAGTACAGAGCACGTGCTGCAATACGTGATTCAAGTCGAACGGAAATGTCGGCCAGTTATATTAGCACGCAAGTTCGTTGCTCTTTTTGTGCTGGACATTCCCTTCGCCTTTGTCCACAACAGTTGCAGCCGATTGTTTTCTCTCGCGGTTGTTTGTTGGGGTGGCCAACGATGCGTGGAAATGTCGTGCCGAATCTGATAGCAGCTCAGCCATTCAAATAATGCCACACCAGTTCATTCTCATGTTGCACAGTTATTTCATTCACAGTCTGATTTTTTCTGATTTTTTTTTACAGGTTTATCACTGGCAGAGTCAAAATGTCAAGGTTTCGGGGGTGGACGACATGGTCCTGCTGCCGAAGGTCACCGAAGACGCCATTATGGAGAACCTGAAGAAGAGATACATGGACGACTACATATTCGTATCCTTTTTTCACTTCCCATGCATATTTAAAAAAAATAAAAACCGAGTACACCGAATGAATCATTTGAAATATGGATATTTAGTAAAGAGCATTCAATATTTTGTTGGGGCAATATTTAATAAGTATATTTGTTATTTTATCGTATTATATTGAGCTGAAAGAAATTTTGCATTTGGATATTTGTAAATAAAAAGTGGTTTATTCGAAAATTCAGTGCAGTCAGGGTGAAAATCGATCGGGGTCAGTGCCCCATTGCATAACTCGCCTTCGAATTGGCGAAGGAGGGTCGTGCGTGCACGGGGCAAGGGGTGAACCTCCCTATCTGCCGAATCATCGGATTACCCTGTTTGTTTAATGGACTGGGTTCAAAGCGAAGGGTCGTAGAGTTTAATTTTTCCATTGAGCACCGTTCCCATTATTTTTCGAGCACCCTGTAGCACTATTGCCGGAAGTGACTCGATGAAAAGTTTCCTTAACGAGATTCAGACATGCATCGGCCCCGTTCTCGTGTCGATCAACCCTTTCAAGCAGATGCCGTACTTCGGCGAGAAGGAGGTGGAAATTTATCAGGGAGCGGTGAGCAAAATTTTATCGGAATTACCAATTTCAAGGAAATTCATCACTCAAGATTTTTTTAAAACGTCTTATTAATTTTTCATCGATTAAAAATTTTTTTTTTAATGGTTCGACAATGTAATAAAATAGTCAGATTAAAAAATAATGAACTGCGGGTGTCGAATTTAATCGGATATTAATGTTTTTTTTTTATTTTCATTTTTTTAGGCACCCTACGAAAATCCTCCACACATTTATGGCCTGGCTGACGATATGTACCGAAATATGCTCATCGACAACGAGAGCCAATGCGTTATTATCAGGTGAAATTTGCGATTTTTATTTGCTTAACTGTAACTCGAGATGATGTATTTGCAATGTTTAATGCTTTACTTTTTTTCTTTTTTTTTCACAGTGGAGAGTCTGGAGCAGGAAAGACCGTCGCAGCGAAATACATAATGTCGTATGTAGCTAGAGTAAGCGGCGGCGGAGAGAGAGTTCAGAGAGTGAAAGATGTTATTCTGGAGTCGAATCCCCTCCTGGAGGCTTTTGGCAACGCGAAGACCGTCAGGAACAACAACAGCAGTAGATTTGTAAGTATGCAACGCACGAACGATCGATAAGAACGATACAAATCTCGTTAATCGAATCGCAACAATTGTTGGACGCGAGTGTTTATCAATTTTTCTCTGCTTTTTCTATTTATAAAAAAAAAAATATTATATACGAATTTTAAATTGCTGCGAAATAATATAAAATATAAAATATCAAAAGCTCCGAAAAAAGCATTGCAGCTGATGCATTTTGGCCAAGTGCCTGCTTCGAGATTGTCACATCAATCTTAATAATGGAGAGTGTACTGTGCTTTTGAGGTCTCGACCTCTTGTAACGCAAATTGCTAAACGTCCCGCGGTATATAAGACGTGGGTGGCGAGGAGAGTACGTTCCTCCTCGGAGACGCCCAATTGACGAAGGAAAACGGGTACGGCCTAAATTTGTCATCCGTCGGGGGCGTTTTAAAGCGAGAGAGCGAAAAAGTGTCTCGGAGACGCGAGAGCTAAGAAGGAAGCCGAGTAAAGAAGTTGTACTGATTCGTATGCGGCTCGCGGATGAAATTCCAACGTCTCCGTTGTCCGTCGTTCTCTCGCTTATGTCGCACGCTCGTCCGACTTTCGCGGCAACGCGACATTTACGGAGGACTCAATGACGCGCTTTTATGCACCGCAAATGGATCCTCATCGCGATTCTAAGGACATGTGCGCTTTTGTTCGCAGGGAAAGTACGTGGAGATGCAATTTGGCGCTGGTGGCCAACCAAACGGCGGTAAAATATCGAATTTTCTGCTGGAAAAATCTCGCGTCACGTGCCAAAATCCTGGAGAAAGAAACTTTCATATATTCTATCAACTGGCGACTGGAGCCAATCAGCAGATGAAGAGTACGTTCATTGTGTTTATCCGACATTAATATCATTGCACGTGCGACACACTGTCACAATTAACTCACGCCTGCGCTTACGAAAATAGCTGACGAGTCGCGTGACTCATTGCGACACATTCTCGAGCCTCCAGCATTTTATTTCCGTTGACTTTTGTTTCATTTATCAATCACAGCCTCGTTATCTTCTGTCGCAGATGATTTTGGCCTCACTGATCTTGACTACTACACTTATCTCAGCTACGGCGGAAGTCACAAGGTCGACGGCACCAACGATGCCAGAGACTTTCAGGAGACCCTGAAAGGTTAATTCACGGCTCTTCCTTCTTAATAATTAACTGCATCCAACGAGGAAACGATGCATCGCTGCAGATTCAACGCCTTGCTATTTTTCATTGACGTTTTTCTTCTTTTTTCTTGTTTTACAGCGCTCAGCGTTATGGGAATCAAGGATTCGGAAGTTACCGACATCTTTAGACTCGTTGCTGGCATTCTTCACATTGGAAATATACAGTTTTCGGAAAATGGCAATTATTCACAAGTTGCCGATAAGCAAAGTATGTTTTTTATTTACTGTAAATATTTAATTGAATATTTAATGCCGTTGAATTATTTTCGGCTTCGGAAATATGTGTTATAATCTTCAGAGATGATTAAATAAATTGATTTCCCTTTCAGCCCTCGATTTCCCGGCGTTTCTTCTCGAGACATCGGCCGATCAACTATCACACAAGCTGACCTCACGAGAATTCGAGTCTAAATGGGGCAGCCAATCGGAGAGTGTTGACGTTACTCTCAACGTCGCTCAAGCGCTTTACACGAGGGATGCTTTAGCCAAAGACATTTACGCGAGGCTTTTCGATTATCTGGTCAAGGTACGCAGGCTATTATCGAGAACGAATCACATTTTTTATCCTTGAGAAAAATTACATTTTTAATGTTGAACTTTCTCTCAATTAAATTAGAGGAAAAAATGAGTTTCATCAATTTTCAAGATGAATGTCTGAAGATGAATTTTCGTATATTTTTGCAAAATTTTTTTGCCTGTGGCCACAAAATAAAAGATAGTCAGGAGAAATTGGCAGATATTAACCTGAGAAAATGTAGACTTGCATGTTCGAGATTCACTGGCTATTCTGAACTCGTAATATTTCCATCTGGAAATCTTCGATGCCACTCAGAAATCGATACACGATTTATTATTCAACAGAGAATAAATTCAGCGATGGAAACGACTGTGGAGGGCTACGAGATCGGGATTCTGGATATTTACGGGTTCGAGATATTCGACAGAAACGGATTCGAGCAATTCTGCATTAATTTCGTGAACGAGAAGTTGCAGCAGATATTCATCGAGTTAACGCTGAAGGCAGAGCAGGTAAGAAATCCGTGCAAACGGATAATAAAAATAAAAGACACTAGAAAGAAGAGGGATTGAAGGTAAGTGAAAAAAAAGAGAAAGAAAAAATGAATTCACAGTGCATTTGTTTTATTCCTAATATATTACAACGACGGGGAGGCGACGTAAATATATTATTAATCTATTATTCAATAAAATATCAATTACTCGTTATAAATACTAATTAAGTGGGGTAACTGAAGAAGAGGAAGAAACAAAAAATAATAAAAATAAAAAATAAACTTTCGAAACAAATCTAATTCATCGCGATCACAGACGCAGCCATTGGGCCCAATGTACAGAATTAGTATCATAAATATATCGATCCATAAGCATAAACGATCTCCAAAAAATCGATAAACATTTTTTTTTTTTTTTTCAGAATAGATTCTATGTACAGAGCTGTTGATTTTATTTCTTTATTTCAAGCCTCGTCGAAACTGTAGCCAGGAAGAATATCCGTCCTCCGAAGAGCGTATTTTTGAACGGGCGTCGTTTGCGCGATGAGTACTCGGCTCGGTACTCGGCTCGGTGGCGCCGGGATTTGTTTCGGGAGTTCGCTCGAAGTGACTGCCATATTTTCGGTGGTAGATTCGTCGTTGGTTCTGTCGGGTCTCGGTTCGTATTCGCCGGTGGCGAAGCTTCGCTCGCTCTGCGAATAATTGTTCTCGTTATTATTGTATTCTTGGCTGGTAGGCGGTTGATATTTCTTCGGTCGACGGTTTCTCTTGTTGAGAATGCTTTTTGTGTTTCCGGTTCGATTTGGGTAGACTCCCGGTGGTCGAATAATGGAACTCTGGTCGCTTCCGGTCTTGGATATTATCGAGTCGCTCGTGAAACTTCCGCTGTGGCCGCGCACGTTAACGTCCACCTTTGGCCGCGTGTTCTTCAGGTAATAAAGCTTCTCGTTCGGCGAGCGATCGTGCGGAGGACTCAGAAGCGTTCTCTTGTCCTGATCGATATCCGGGAACGGATGAATCCGATAATTCGGCGACAAACCGATGTCCCGAACGCCCAAAATCGAGTGCGGTATCACTTCCGGGTTTGGGTACGAGCTCTGCTCGCCCCCCGACTCCGGATGCTCCTGCTGAGCCTCGTCCTCGCTGCTCAACATCGCTCTCACCAGACCCTGGAGATTCCTCTCGTCCACGTCCTCGGCACCCCGAAGCTCGATTTCCAAAAGCCTGCGAGAGTCAATGATTCAATTCAGTGAAACGCAGTATTTTTATCACCTCCAAATGTGAGGAAAGATTGCGAAGAATTTTCAGTTTTATGCCAGTTTACTCAGTAACACTCAATGGATATCGACCATTGAAATACTTTATCGACCTTCAATTATGTACCGCGAAATACCGAATTACATATTTTTATGTTGAGGCACAACATCGCTTGATAAATAATGCTTGGATTACCTGTAACCGTCTGTGTTAGGCTTCTCGACGTTGGTGTTGAGCTGAACGAGACTGTAGAGGCTCTTGTCGTTGCGGAATTTGCCGGAATCACCGAGGACCGTTTCCCGAGGGATCTCATTGGGTGAGGACGGTGGCCTGGGAAGAACCATCGCGGAAAGCGTGAGTTCGCACAGCGTGAGCAGGCGAAAAGCCGTCAAACCGCAGCCGATCTTAAACGTCATGTTCCTGAGGAAAAATACATACATTGAGCTTGAATAATCGTTAAGCAAAAGACGTATAATTTGAGGGCACTCTTCAGCGACTATCGCATTAAAAGCTTGTGAGAAAAGTGGTCGAGGATGAATTTTGAATGGGAGTTTACGATCTCCGGGGCGTAAACGATGAGATCGCGTATCAGGAAACTCGCGAGTCCCGCATGAAACTGGACACAGTTGCTTTTCGCGGACCTACTCGCGTGTTATCCACTCCTCAACAACGAGTTATTAAAGCGCGGCGGTGAAAGTTTATAGCCTCCGGTGGACGGTTCCACAGTTGAGGGCCGAGTCCGAGCGAGAAATGATACAATTTCTCTTGTGTTACCTTGCGTAACTCGTGATTCTCACACGTACTCGGCTGTAACCGAGGTCGTGAGCTTGGAAATGGTATTATTGTTACTGCTGTTATTATTCTTTCTTTCAGATAGCACGGATCTCTTTCATAGCCGGAAGGGTACGACGACGTGTGTTTGCAGGTGAAGAAAGACGCCGAGAGATTCCATTAGCCTCGCTCCAATCTCCTGGAGCAACGTACAAAGGAAAAAAAAGGGCAAACGACACGGTGGAATTGCGACACGTCGATCCCTTCTCCGCGACTCGATTCAACGGATTTACCAAGTTTTTCTTACCAAATTTGGTGCAGCTCACTCGATTACTTATACTTTCTCCTTATTTAATGCTCTAATTTACTCTGTGTTCAACACACGATTGACTCTCGGCTCGCTTACCTTTTTTTTTTTAAATTAATTTAACGAAATTACTGGGCGTTGAATAACCGTTGTGTTTTAGTGAAACATATTTGTTTTCAATTGCAAAATTTAATCATTCAGTAAATTTTTCTCTCACTGCCCAGTTTAACGTAGAATTGAGATAGAATACCTCGTAGATGCTCGTCCCGTTCTGCAGTATATTCTTCGGGCCCGATAACCCGGTACATAAGTGATCGCAATTTCCTGTAGCGTCTGTGGAAAGTGGGCTAGATCGTAAAATAGTGTGCGCTATGATATTGAGGAGAAAAAAAGGAAAAAAAAAAAGAATTCCAGTTCACTTGTGCGATATCGTGTTGTACGCGGGCGTTGCGGAAGAGACTCGAGAAAAGTGTAAAGGAGCGCGAGACGTCTGGGCTCTCTCTTAAGGCTCCGACGAAGCTTGTAGTTATACGGAGGCTAGTGTGTGAGCTGTACGTTTTGATTATCGTTTCTCGATAGGCGCCGCAGCACCAATACACATTAACAGCGTGAAGGGAGAGTGGGTGTGGTTCAAGCAGCGCAATTTCGCTCGTACTCAACAAATGCGGCAGTCGCGGTCATAGCCACAGTCTAGCGGCTCTAACAGGTTTTCTTTTGACGAGGAAAAGAGGGTAAAAAAGGAAAGAAAAATATATATCAACGGGAGAGAGAGAAAAAAAAAAAGAAAAAACGTCGAGCCAACCAAGTGGCGCACATTCGTTTGTGACCGACGTGGTGAACGTGGATTTTGTGGAGAATTCACTGGCGAATGTGCGCCGAGTGAAGGTATAACTTAAGCTTTAACTTCTATACGTGAATTCAAAGAGAATCGACAGATAGAGAGACAAAAATTGTGTTTTCCTAAAAATTTTAATTTGAAGCGTGTCTTTAATTTATAAAATCGTACATCAATACAGTTGCATAAGATTGTTAGGTCATTTTGATTGCTTTATTTTCGATTCGGTAAAGAAATTCGGTACTGATAATGTTAATGGGTGACGTGGAAACCGCGTGAGAAATAATTCGATTTCAAGTCGTTATTTAACGTAAAGATGGATAACCGAGCTTCGGTAACGAGTAGTTCCTTGTAAGCCAACTTATTAAGGTTATCGAACTCTAATAACTCCATCGTGGCCTCCCTCGCAATTATTCAAATGGCTTTTACTCGAGAGCCAAATAACTCCTTGTATAGTATAGAAAATCACGAGGCTCGGGTGATGGTTTTGAGCGTAGATGGAAGCGCGTTCACGGTTTCCGGGAAAGTTAAAAGATGTGCTCCTCCGCCTCTCCATTCCACGAGACACTACGGTACGATAATTGAAATATCGTGCGGTCTGTCGAGACTCATTATCCATCCGAAAGCGAATAATATCGTGTAATAATATGTAATCCGGCGATCGACAGCCTCTTTTTTTCAAACTTCTTCTACACTCTCTTATTCGCTGGCTTGTTTTTCGTTTCGGGATTGTGGTCACAGGCTGACCAAGCAACACGAACAATACTGACACGTTTTTTTTTCACTCCATCGCTTTCTTCGAGTTATGGAATGTTTACGTTTCACAGAGTGGTGAAAGAAAAAATTTTATTTCCGCAATAATTTCACCTATTCGTGACGATACTTCAGGAATTTTCTTTTTTTTTTGCAAGCCTGGTTTTTGCCTTTTTTTCAAATCTTCTTTATTTCATTTATACGCCCGGGTATTTTCATAAATAATTAATCGTATGCTTTATAATTTGCAGAGGTCTCAAAGGAAAACAAGCTGAAGAGATTGTGGACATTTGGTGGAAAGTGGCACGGAGCGTAGAAATTGGATTTCTGACGTTCATCAAGTCAGAATCGATAAATGAGAATTGATCGAGACAGCGAAAAGACTGGGAAATAAGTGCGACGAAGCTCTTGCCGAAAGTGAGAGTGGTCAAGGCTCGGGAGGCTCCCGTTATACATATCGCGTCGCGCATCGTCGCGATCCAGTTTCTCGTCCGGATCGTCTTAGCCACTTGGCTTCTTCGAGCTGGTATCGTAAACGTAACGAGCCGAGGCCTCGTTCGTTTCTTATTAAACCAGTGTAAATTACCCCGAGCGGCTTCGCTAGTACGATAAAGCGTAATAATATCTGTACCGAGAGATCGTAGGAAGAGTGCGCGAGGCTTCGAATCTGATGGTCACGCACCTCGACCTAATCTACGGTAGCAAAGCGTGGAGAACGCTTTCGCTGTGCGCTTCGGCATTGTTTTCTTCTTCTTTATCTTTGTGCAATAACGATATGCAACAGCTGGCTTTTAATATAAACCTGGAAGCTCATTTCGACCAAAAAAGCAGGGCCTTAAATTCCACTGAAGGTTAATTTTTATTTTATGAACCAGTCAATTTTTGATTTGACTAAATAAAATATTCATTGATCAGGGGTTCAAATAATGCGTAAAAATTTTAAGAGAACTATATTAAAATTATTATTATCATTTAAAAAAATTTTTTCGTATATAGAAAACTGCAGTCATTTTCTGTTAGCCATCGTCATCAATAACGATTAATTAATCACTATCATCTCATGTCCAAGCGAAGCGCCGTATCTTTATAATTTTTTTTATTTAGCCTCGAGTTTCTATTAGGTACACGTGGTTCACGTATCGATAGCCCAACATAATAAACACCGTTAGTCAACGTTACAAGCGCGATATATTGCCACCTCATTAATTGGGAGCCATTATTCCTAATACACAAATTGATTGATGACCCCAGACGCAATTTAGCTAATCTCTATCGTCCTACACTCGCAACACCTTCGATATGTTACAACGAGAGCCAACAATGGCTCCCAAAGTCACATAACTCATGGCACTATCTTGAAACCTCACGATTTAACAACCCTCGACATTATTTTCATTCATAAAACGCCGAGAGACATTCCAGGTCGAATTAACGACTGGCATGCACCTCGGCCTCAACTAATAAACCAGACACTTTTAATGGCCTTTGTATTGCGAAACGGTAACGCGATTTCACGATTTTCTCTTTACGCACGCGTTTCTTTTAATCGCTTCTTCTTCCTTCCCTTCCTTCGCGCACTTCGCGCATAGATTTTCCATCCGGGGAACTTAGCTCGCGAGCTCTCACTCGCCTCTTCTCCATTGTACACTTCCTCGTTGCGAAAGAGTTGCCCCAACACATGTGAGCGTCCCCAAGAAATTTAATACGCCATCCGGAGCAGTTAACACGCTTGTGGCGTTGGGCGTTTGTGTCGTACAATGGAAAATCGTTAGCTCAATTCCTGGGACACACGTTGCTTATCCTTTTTTTTTCTGGGAGAGGGACTAAAAAGACTACATTGAACACCCCCTTTAAATTTTTTTTACTGGGTACATGAAAAATAAGGTGATTGAATTTAGTTTTTTTTTTATTCGGTGTCCAGCAGTTAAATGAGTTTGAGGACAAATTTTTCTTATCCTGAATTTTTCTAGTTACTCAGATTTTTTTTTTGGAAAATATAATTGGAATTATAATTTTTCAAAGTGTAATTATAAATTGGGTTTTTATGCTCGAGTAAAAAAATAATGTTTTTAAGACTGTATTTGTCAAATTGAACTTAAGATTGAACTGAAGGCTAAGACCATAAATTTGAGAGAGAATAAAAGATCGAACGATCTTAAATTGGTTTGTGTTGTGATACATCGCTCGCAGAAACCGCCGATTAATGTTGCACAACCAATTATCCGTGCTTCCAATTAATTTATTAAAACGTCGCTGGCGAGTTCAGATCGTTAGTGCGTTGAAGCTATAATTGGACGAATTGAAGTGGGATTAAGGCGAGATGTGAATTTATTGGTTCATCGTTCGATTGTGGGTTAATTGTTAGATTGACGAGCCAATTAAGACTCGAATCGAAACTTTCCTCGTCATATTTGGCCTACAGAAATCTGACACACTGTGTCTTTACTTTTGAGATGATAAATTTATTTATTATCAATTTAACTCATCGTTTTATGCATTGAAAATTCCATCAAATGCTTACATAGTTTTCAAAAATTTCGACAGTTTTTTTAAAATTTAATATGAATAGTCAATTAATATAATGCACGGCTGTTTTAATTACTTTGGTACTGACTTGCCAAAGTGTCCATAATTACCGTACATCATCAATGACTCTCTCAGCTGTCAGTGGACCATTCTGTCCCTGTCATATAATATAACGGAGAATAATTGTCATCTCCGGTGGACAAGCTTTGCCGCTAAGGCGCTACAAACAAATACAATCTTCGTGGAGTATCCGGAGAGGGCAATTACAAGGGTTAATTAAACGCGCTCTCGACCACGACTGGCCGTTTTAATTTCGTCCCCCATGTCCACATTCACAAGCTGCAAACACGTGTCTCCTTCATCATTCAAATGTACGAAATACAAAATTTATTCACTCTTCACTCTGTGCAAATACTACAATCTATATTTTTTATTCAATCTCAAAAAAGTAGTTTTATCAAAAAAATAATTTTTTCGTTACCAAAAACGCGTGTAAAATTTTGCGCTGATAAAAACAACAAAAAAAATCTCTTAAATTGGTATTAAAATTTTCATTAAAATTTACAATTTTATTCAATTAGCATCAGCTCTCCTCAGCATCGATTTTTAGTCAGCAAAACTCGTCGCTAAAATTCGCAGCAACAAAAATTTCAAATCCCACAGATTGGCAATTAAAAAAAAAGTCAATCCACTTGTGAAAACAAAACGCGCGCAGACACAACTGCCGAAATAAAAGCAATTCGCACCTGCGATTGTCGGGAGTGAGAAAACGCAATAAACAATAAAATCCTACACCGCAGAACCGACAGTCCGTGGACCACAAAAGTGCCACACGAGAACCTTATTTCTATCCATCATTGCTACGCACTGTATTATTAGATGATGTAACCGGCCTAATTACACACACGTGCATACGTTTCTTCACATTGTCATGATTATTAGACGTTTATATTCCGCTACCGCGTTATTTCATACCGCCACTCGTGTGCCCGATGAATAACAACGCAACGTGCGTTAAAGAAAAAAATTTTTTTTTGCATACCTTCTAATTAGTTTTTTCTCCTTTTCCCAGGAAAGTCACCGAAGAATTCTGGCTGACGAGGGGCGAGAAGCTGCGATTATATCCTTTGGCCTCCAATCCACAAATCACGTGTCACACTTGATTTACAAATGAAACGTCAACGAGAAACCGGTTCGAAAGTGAAATGGATCAATTAAAAATGGAGCTTAATTGGAAAACATTTCACCGTGGACTCGCCGGAAGATCAATCAACGATTCTTGGCTTTTGTTGATTACAAAGTTACTCACAAACGAGAGACCCTCGATCAATCGCGAGGGAAAACGCGCGCAAAGAGTCCCGGCAGTTTGGTGGAATCGCTTTAAAGATCGTTCGCTCACCACGCTCCGTATGCACCGCGCTCAGTGCGCACGGATTGAGTGAAGGTAATGAAATAGCCAAGTGAAGTAGGAGGTATCCATCCGTACTCGCCGGGACTCCCACCACCGCTTGGAGCGTGTAATACTCGCGTTCTGTGCTGTGGAGTACGCCGCACGACGTTGCTCTCCTCTCCGCGGCACTCTCGAGCCCCGGACCAGACAGTTTCCTTCTCTCGTTTGTAATGTAACCGAGGCGCGAGCGTTCACTTTGCTTTCCTGTATACGAAAAGCCTTCTCCGCCTCGCAATTATCGCACTTGTTAGTTTCCACGGTGTTAAACCAGAATTTTCGTTCACTTACCTTTACGAGCGGCATATCCGAGAGTCAATTGCTCTTTGAGGGAAGGTCAGACTCGCCAATTGCTTCTATTTCATTGGCAACTATTTAAATCACAGTCACTTCAATTACTTATTAGAGGCCGCAAAATAAAATCAAAAAGTTGTAATAGAAAAATTTCGAAAACTTGACTCGAATTTTTGTAAATTTATCTAATGAATGCTAAACGAACAAATGTTAGATTTTTTGTTATTATGTCGCACAGCTCATTGATTATTATTATTGGAGTTATGCTTTGGTTTGACTGTTTATAAATTCATATTAATTGTTTCCATTGGATGTCGTGAAAAAGCGAGTGTTTCTAAACAGAGTTTAATAGTAACGCTTACAAAACAAGGAAGTAATAAGGAATAAAGGGGAAGAAATGTTTGCATATGCGAGCCACGAGCGGAGCAGGTTCGTTCGTGACGGAGGACATCAAACGCTAGAATTACCTCACACGATGAAAGCGATATCAAGCGACGTGGAGCAGTCGCGAGTTTAATACGTGCAGGTATCGCAACATTGCTCGGCTGAAAACTTTCTAACCGCTCCATATACTCCCTATTCTTAGTCCCCATCGTCCAAGCGGTGCGTGCTGATCAAGGCACTGCTTTGAGAAGCAAATAGTAATTATTGTCAACTCAATTACTATCCTCCCAGGCGGAGACTCCCTGGCCAAGGTTTCACCGAGGCGATCGCGAGCTTGAAAATCGAGAGGCTCCTCAGGACTGGTTTTCTTTTCACTACGACTTTTTAATTGCTCCTCTAATTTTCCCGCTCGTTTTTTCTTCATATCAACGTTCGCTTTTCCTCCGATCGAACGATCCACGAATTCTCGATTACAATCGGGAGCACAGGAATTGAGAATTCTCTGCGTTATGCAATAATTGCTGGACGTAGTAGGAAATTATTTTTCGGGAGGATTTCATTCATCACGTTTGGCAAAAACGATGTGTGCTTTTTTTTAAATTATAAAATAGCGAGGGAAAGAAATGTAAAGAAAAGAATTCCTTTGAATTATGGCTGTTTAGTGCACAAATTTAATGCAGAAACGATACAAAAATCGTAGCAACGATTCCACTAGATTGAAAAGCTCGAACATCCTCAATTTCCGGCTGTCATGTCCGCTATTCGGCTTTGAAAAAAAAAAAAAAAAAAAGGCTCCAATCATTCACAACAATGTGGTTTAAATGATGAGAGTGTCGCATGGAAAACCTCGGACCGGATGTGCTTTGTTGATCGACGATCCTTGCACGGATGGTCGACTCTGCTAAATCAAACGTGACCAATTTGGAATTCCCGACTCTATTTCCATAGGGAAATAGACGCGAGATGTGAGATTGACACAAGGTGATCGCTGGTTCTGAATGTGGCCAGAGTCAAGGTGCACAAGGAGCCTTAAGGTCAGCAAAGTCCTCGCTTCTCTCGCAAGAGAGATAAAAATAAATTGGTCTTCCACCGAAGAAGCACTTAATCGAAGGTCTCGTCTCTTCTAAATGGTCCAAAACTGCATGAGCTTCGCATTTGGAAAAAAAAAAGATCACCATTTTTTTTCTGATGTTTGCATTAGAAAAAAATCGACCAGTTTCTTGCAAGACCCTTTAAGGTGCTTCATAGTTTCTATTAAAATTGTCAAAAAAATCCACCTGTTTCTTGGAAAACCCTTGAAGGTGCTTTAATCCCATAGTTTCCCTTGAAATTCTCGACTAAATTTCTCACAAATGGGTGCACAAGTGTCACGTGAACCCGTAGTGGAAAAAGTAATGTGATTAGAGAGCTGAATGAGGCGGTGGTGGTAGCTATTCAGTGATACAAAAATGGGTGGCGAGCTCTTCGCACGACCGACATTAACCCAGAATCTCAAGGTTTTCTTATCGCAAACGATCTTCCTCTTCTTTGCCTATTTGAGCCGCGCGACTTGTCCCAACAATACCGCCTTTTTCACACGCGTGTTCGTCGTGGCTCGTCAGATGTTGGCCCTCGAAGCGCACCTCAAAGATCCAGTTAGTTTAGCGCGTGGCGCATTACGCTCCGCTCTTTCTCTCTCGACCCCTTCATTAGCCTTCTCGTCTCTTCTTAATTGCAAATATCCACCTGCCACATACTCCGAGACGTGCTCGTCCATCCAACGAGTCAGTGACACCTCATAAATCACTCTTTCAATTTAATTAAATTAAATTAATCAACCCTATACCCAATTATTTTATTTATGACTATTCAACTAATATTGTAATTTATTATTTCAAAACGCTGATCTCAAAAAATCCTTATCATTTAATAACACATACCCTCTGATTTTTATTCCCAAAAAAATTTTTATTCTGAAGTAAGGACAAAATATATCTGCAAGCTGTTTAAATAAATTGGCGCTTATTTTACCGGTGTTAAGTAACAGTAAACAGCAGTTTACCCCATGAAATTTTGTTATTAAATGAACATTGAGATGTTACGTTGCTCAAAAGCGGCTTGGAGCGCATTTTGGGAAAATTATAGTCTACAATGTTGGATTGTCATTATTCGGGCCGGTAAATTGGCAACGTGTCTTCGTTAGTCTCTCGAGCGTTTAATTGTCCTTAAGCCCGGAGGCTATGGGACTAACGGTAGCTCGCTATTCTTTTGGTAAAATTGCCGGAAGCCAGCGACCCATACGCGTGCAGAATGGCGAAACGTCCTCGCGATTACGAGACCCACGAGTGTATTCAACGTCGCGGTGCTCGCTAATATTTCGCTCGTCTCAAAACGATCATGTATATGGAAAGAGAGCAGATTGCTCTCGTGATCTTCGCAGCCTTCGCGCGCTTTCGTCTGTGTAGTTGCGGGGCGTAACTACTTGAACCCCGCTGCTCAGATTCCCTCGGCTCTTGTCTCCACATCAACTGGAATAACGAACGCCTTTGTCCTTGTGCCGATTGACCGACATGCACCACTCGCTCTTACTTCATCATTAATACTTAATACGAATATTTTATTCCACTCGTCGATGATCCAAGTCTTTCTCACCACGCGCCACTTTATTTCACTTTACCGCGAAAGCTCAAATTAGAGGAAAGAGGAAATTATCCAGTCGACCGAATTTGAACAAAATTAATTCACGCTCTTTTATCGTGTTCTTTTGTATACTTAATATTTTTTCGCAATTTTTTTGTCATTTTTTTTAAAACACAAATTATGTTCCTGCTTTATTGAATTCTTTGGTATATTTGCGGAAAAAAAATTCCTGATGACTCAGTAATTTTGGGAAGTGAGGTTTTTTTTTTAAATTTGGGGAAAGAGACAAAAAGTAGGGACTTTGCTTTTGTTCTCGAGCAGTGTTATTAAATTTGGCGAAAAAAGGCTCTCAAGTCCAAGTGACTTATATGGTGTCCATCGTGGATACGGTGAGCCACAATTTTTTTTTTCTATGTCAATGACTGGGCCACTGGCAGTGAGATCTGGTGAATGGAGTGCGGTCAGTGGTTCTGGAGACTGGTTCTCGGGTCTTAGTCACAATGGAACAAAAGCGATAGAAGATGAGGAAGCAAACTCTGACAAAGAAGTCCTTTTCCATCGTCTCCTTCTTCTTCCGTCCATCCGCAGCTTCGTGTCTCTTAAAATTTCTTCTATTTCCATAGCGATCTTTACAGAGCGTGCCCGGTGCACATTAAAATCGGGTCACGCGCGTTTCAGCGCAAAAACCGTCTTTTTACTCCTTTTCTTCTTGGTTTTCTTTCTCGCGTCGTAGCTGTCCACTCTGTGGTCGTCGACGTGGTCAACTTCACAGGCAAACCAGCCCAGCAGAATGGAAACGGGCGCAGCTCTCGGTTTTAGCTCACCTAGCGCTCCTTAAAATAGAAGTTGCCTTCTTCCTGAAGCCTGAAATAATAATAATAGTAACAGTGTGCGACTTTCCAGCCTGTCCAAATGGACACTACGAAACCATGTTGAAAAGGGTCCAGAGTCCTCATTTTCCAACTTCTCCTGGTATTTAAAAAATGTCAGAGCATTAATAAAAAATAGAAAAAATTATTAAGTATCATTAATAAAATAAAAAAGAAAATTAAAAACAAAAATACTTTGCAAATTTTGTACAGTAATATTTAGGAAAAGTCATTATTATTTATATATTCATCGCTCTGCATAATAAAACCTTTCTTCGTTTGAATGCACGGGGCAACAATAATAACAATAATAATAACAGTGCGCTACTTTTCAGGCTGTCCGAATGGGCACAACTAGACCGCGTTAAAAGGAGCCCAGAGTCCTCCCGTCGCGCCTTTTGCGCCGCCTCGTGACTCGCCACCAGGAGCACGAGACCTTTCGGATCACATTTCTTCTCTCTTCCGTCTTCATCTACGAGAGCCTCCCGACTTTTCACTGGATTCGTCGGTTCCGCACTCGAGTCACAAACGGAGTTGCTCACTTTAATGCATTTTCGTCCCATAAATAAATCAATGCTAATTATTTTATTTGCAACACTCTGACGTATTGGCGAAGGAATTTATAAGTGTAGTGTCGGGCGAAAAAAAAAAATGACGTTTTCCCACAGAAGGTGAAAGGCCCAGTTTGAGTCTATAGAAGGCGGGAACTTATCTGTTAAGGAGAAGTTTTATGTGCAACGTATTATCGATAGGACATATCGAGGCTACTGCAAAACTCGATTCATTGACGCATGAATTTATTTATCTCAACTACTGATTTTTTTTTTTTTTTTAATAATCCAATGAAATTATATGTGTGTTGATAAATTCGTGTAAAAAGCGTTGAAATTGCGACTGATGAAAATTATATTCCATGGGGAAATGTTTTACCTTCACTTTTATGGCAAAAATGTTCTTCGAAAGTTGGACGTTTGATCAGAATTATTTATGGATCGATTTTTATAGTAATTTCATGATCACGAGTCTCTTCTGTTTCTCAGCTCTTCAGGATACTCCATTTCATTGTAATAACGTGTTCTAATGGTATTGATTCGCTCGGGCGTGATGTGGCAATGACATATTCGGAGCGGAACCATCGACGGGTTCATTTTGTGCTGGGATCTATCGGGAACAAGCGGGGAATTGTCTATTGTCGTCTGGGAAAGGCGGAGAGAGGAAAATGAGGCAGTCGGTAGCGATTCGTTGACTGCGACACTGTGAAATAATTTCTTCAGGGCCTGAAACCCTTTCGAGACCTCATTAGACATTTCCCTGCGACGTTCCCATTATTTTTTATACCGGTACCAGAGACTCTGGTGAAAATGAGCGAGCGAGAAAGACCTTTCACCGTGTACCTCTCTTTTGCAGGAAGAGTACGTCGCGGAGAACATCCGGTGGACACCGATAGACTATTTCAACAACGCCGTCGTCGTCGAGCTTCTCGAAGGCAAAAGGCCACCCGGTCTCTTTCTCGTACTGGACGATGTTTGCGCTACTCTTCACGGAGGAAGCACGGGAGCTGACTCCGATTTGCAGAAGGTGACTCCCACATAAATTACCGCCTCCAGAAGAGCGGATCTAACGGTTCCGTTTCACTTAAATATCGGCTCTGCTTCAATTAAACGAAATTGAATTTCGTGTCAAAGAGGTGCTCCATTTTATGGGAGTTTTATTCAATTGCAAAGATAATCCTATTTGAATTTCTTTAAAAAAAATGAATTTATTAGATTTAATGCTTATCGTTCATGAAGAAACATTTATTTTTCAATTTTTCAATTTTACAGTCTTTGAAAAAAAAAAAAAAATGTACGTGTAAATAATACATTGTTTTATGCAGGTCGCTGGTCATGATCTCTTTTGCGTCAATTCCAATGATTATCGTCACGCATAGTTGAAGAGTAAATGAAAAAAAAACACCAGTTCTGACGACACGCGATCATTTTTCAGAAACTTAACGGAGCGGCAAACAATCATGCCCACTTTCAAGGAACGAGCGACGGCTTCACGATCCATCATTACGCCGGGGTTGTTTCCTATTCGGTGGAGGGATTCTGCGACAAGAATCGAGACGTTCTCTTTCTCGACCTCATCGAGCTCATGCAGACGAGTTCCAAGTGAGTTTCAACGATTCCCTGTGAATCAATGCATTTTTTCCCACTTCCTTTTTCAATTGCTCAACTGGAAGTGCGTTATTTCTTGACTTCGCCTCGTTTTGCACAGTTCCTTGGTACGCTTGCTATATCCACCGGAGAAAGATGCCGGAAAAACGAAGACCCTGAAATCTCGTCCCACAACCGCTGGCAGCAAAATTCGCAGTCAGGCGAGTCGACTCGTCGGCCAATTGATGAAGTGCACGCCTCATTACATCCGATGCATAAAACCGAACGAGACGAAGAAGCCCAGGGACTGGGATCAATTGAGGGTGAAGCATCAGGTGGAATATCTCGGATTGAAGGAAAACATCAGAGTGCGAAGGGCCGGCTTTGCCTACAGGCGACCGTTCGCCAAGTTTCTTCACAGATACGCCATTCTCACGGGAGAAACTTGGCCGGCTTGGCACGGCGATGAGAAACAGGGCGTCGAATGGATTCTCGCTAGTTTGCACATCGATAGATCCCAATATCAGCTTGGGAGAACGAAGCTCTTTATAAAAGCGCCTGAAAGTGTGAGTTTCCGCTCGGAAAATACTTCATCTTTTTTTGTTCGGTTGAGCTATTCGTCCCTTTAATGGCCAGGCATTTTTTACGCTCATAGAATTTTATTTCTTACATATTGAACACGTTTTTAAAATGAAGTATAGATATTCAGTTAATTTCAGCTAAAATATTTGTGAAAAAAGAGAAAATTGAAATGAAATGTGTATTCGCATGAGAATTCCATAGATGAGGGTCGTAGAATTCCGTGGATAAGTTAATAATTCCGCAAGACGGTTGACGAGACCTCGTAGTCACGGAGCAACGAGCGTCAACTGCTTTACGGTGAATTCAGCGCGGACCCGCGACGAATAGCCAGACAAGCCGCGCTCTGGTTATCTCTGACCGCGAGCAATCTTCCGTACATATTCTCGTTGAATAACAGCGCGGAGGTTTAACCGAGGAGACTCGCGGAGCGCCTGCTCCCGCTCCAGTTCCACAAATGTTGCAATAACTCGGAGAGTAAAGTAGTCGGACGATTAAGGCCTTGTAGGCGGCGCCCGATCGTATTCTCTATGGTCAGATTGCACAGCTCGACTAAATTATCCTCAATGCCAAGCACGAAATGAACTTAGAATGGAGCGCTTTATAATTCCCACATAGCGATAGAAAAGGGCAAACCCTCGCGGCTCGCGGGCATTCGAGGCGGATAATCGGCACCGATTATCCGCTTCCTTTTCATAATTTATTGTCCAAAATATTCCCCGGATTTCTTCAATCAATAAACCCAGATATTTATCGGGATTCGTCAGCGCAATTTTTCGAGAAAATTACCTTGGAGAACCCGAATTTTGTAAGAACAATTTTTTTTAAGTATAGCTTCTCGCATTCCTCATTTCTTTCCCGTTAAACGAATTCGCGAAAGACGCCGATGTTTGAGTTAATGTAAATGTATTCCGAGTGCTAAAACATTGGAGTTCCTAATTCGATTTTTCCTTGGCGCAGCTCTTCATGCTCGAGGAGGCGAGGGATCGAAAGTACAACGTTTACGCGAGGGTTATACAAAAGGCTTTTAAGAAGTACTTTGCCCGGAAGCGCCAGGAGGAGCAGAAAGAAGCCGCGGCCGATTTGCTGTACGGTCACAAGCAACGAAGACGCGCGAGCCTCAACAGAAACTTTGTGGGCGACTATATCGGCATGGACTGCCGTTCACAGACCACCAATCTGGTGGGAAGAAGAGAAAAGGTTTTCTTCGCCGAAGTCGTGAAAAAGTACGACAGGCGGTTTAAGGTCAGTAACCGGAAACATTTCTCCCACCGTAAACACATTCAGACTCGTAGTCGTAGTGGCGTTTTGCCTGTTGCTCGGTTACGCGGGAGTCGCCTTGCCTGTGTATCTGATACTTAACCGACGCTGTTTTCAGTAGTGCTCATAAGAAATTCAATTGTCCTACACTGCGAGATATTCACACCGACTATCGCTCTTCGGTGCTGTTCCTTTCACATTCTCCTTTCTTTCTCGGCTGATCCAGATGTGTAGGAGAGATCTCGTCCTCACGGGCAAGTGTTTGTTCCTCATCGGCCGTGAGCAGGTGAAAAAAGGTCCGGAGAAGGGCAAAATCGTCGAAGTTATCAAGAGAAAACTTCCGTTCGAGCAGATCAGTCACGTTTCGCTGAGTACGTTACAGGTGAGTCTCGGGACGAGCACGTTCGATATTAAAAATTATCTATTGTATTGTTGGCGATGGAAAAAAAAAAAACAACACATTGCATTCTTCATGTTTTCGCTTCGCAGGACAACTTTGTCATCGTTCACACGCGGGAGGATTACGCGAGTCTTTTGGAGCTCGTTTTCAAGACCGAATTTCTCTCCGTACTCAGCAAAAAGTATCTCGAGGAATTGGGACATCCACTGAGCATTAGATTCAGCAACAAGTAGGTCTCCGCGGGTTTACATTCAATTTGCGTTACGCCTTGCATTGTTCCTCTCCGATGATCGAGCGATCGCCCACGCGTAATCCCTCTTGCTTATCGAACGCTAATCGTGTTCGCAGCTTGGAATTCAAAGTCAAGAAGGAAGGTTGGGGAGGCGGGGGCACCAGACAGGTCAAGTTCTTTCAGAATGACTCGGGGGAGAGGGAGATTCTCAAACCGAGCGGGAAGGTACTCAACGTCAGCATCGGACCCGGATTATCCAGTACAACGAGTGAGTATCGATAATTTTCACTACTTTTTGAACCCTTAATTAAAAAATACATTTTTTAAGTACTGCCAATTAAAAAATACATTTTTTAAGTACTGCCAATTAAAAAATACATTTTTTAATTATATATATTCAATGTTTTGCAGAGCCCAGCGCAAATAGATCAACCGTTTCGACTTCCTTGCGATCCAACAATCTTCCAAAATCCGGGCAAAATCCTCCCACGCGACCAGCACCGGTACGACCGGCGCCTAATTCCACGATGCACAACGGAAACAGGCCGCAAATAATGCCCACGATTAATTCGGTCGATCAGACTAGACCAGCAATTGCACCCTCTCGACCTAATCTTCAGCCCAGAGCCGCGCCGAGAGTCACACCAGCTTCGGAACAACAGGATTCTAGGCCTAATTTACCACCGAATCGGCCAAACGCTCTGCCTGCACAAGCTCACCGACAACCCGCTCAGAACGTGACGAAAAGTCAGCCGAACAAAATTCACAGTGGAGGCGTGGCGATGATGGGGATGTTCACGAATCCTGGAGGCGGTCCGCGAGGTAAGAGCGATTCGAAAATGTTTGTGATAATTTTTTTGGTCGCTTTAAAAAATTGTGACTTTCATAGGAAGATATCAATTACTCGGTAGTACTTGTGAGTAGTGAAAAATAATGATTTTTATTTCTGCAGAGTAAATAGAAAGAATAAAAAAAAATTTCTAATTCTCTTTAATATTTGAAATGGTGCCGATCTCTAATCTGCGTTTGTGCGGAAGCTACTACCGAGTGACAGCTAGTAGCAATAACTGTAATCACTGTTATTTCCGAGGCTTTGGTTTAAAAATGTGCGTGGAAAAAGATTGTCCATCTTTTGAGGACAATGGACGTCATGACTCGATTTTGCACCCGCTAATTTACATCGAAGTTCATTACTTCACTGAAAACAGAAAACAATTTATGTTGCGATAAATTGGAATAATATTCGCAGTGCAAAACCGCAATGACTCGACCGTAAAATCGTAAAACATCTCTCAGCATCGAAGACCCCATTAAAGATGTGACCGCCGCTTTTCATTGAGACTTGAATTATCACTATTTTTACAAGTTTTATGCTAAAAATACAGTTTTTAATGGAGAAAGTAATGAATTAAAATACCCCCCATAATCTCCTTTTTTTTTTTTCTAATGCACTTTGCAGGTTTGGTAAGGGCTCCACCCCCGCCTTCCGGTCCGGCGCCTCCAAATCAGCCAATGGTTCACACAGCCTTCAGACTCCCGCCAATTGGGGGTGGTGAATACCCCAGCGAAGCTAAAAGACTTTCGGCCAACAAAATACCAGCTAATGGAACAAATGGTCACGCACCGCCCAATCCCGTGACAAGAGCCGCTCCTCCGATGAAAAAACCTCCGCCACCGGCTTTGCCAAAAGTCAAAGTATTGTACGACTACAGTCCTCAAGATTTGGACGAACTGCAGCTCAAGGAAGGCGATATCATAGAGTTGCTCAAAGAACGTGCGTATATCTGCAGTATCAAAATTTTTCTCCCGATTTTCGTGCTCTAACGAGAGACACAATTGTTCCAGACGAAGGAGGCTGGTGGCAAGGACGTCTCAAAGGAAAATCCGGATTATTTCCCTCGAATTACGTTGAAAAATTGTAGAGAGAAAGCGATAAAGATAAAAAGGCGAAAAAAGACATTTGCATGTAACTAGTGGCCTTGGAGAGTAGGTGCAGTGTTGAATTTTTTACAGTCTACAAGCGATTTTATATTATATTATCTACGCAGTGAGCTGTGATTTATAAAATAGATCCTCGTCGTTGATATCGCGTAGTTTTGTTGTCGCGAAAGAATTGGCAGCGTGTTATAGAAGGGATTCCAAAGAGACGGAGGCGCGAGCATTAAATTACGAATTTACGCTCTCTGTGGAAACCAAATATTAGTATTAACTATGAATTATGAAAATGTTGTATGGTAAACGCGAGAAATACCATTGGATACGGGTTATCGCTACCAAAAACGAAAATCTACAACTCGGAGAGTTGAAACGCACACGCGGCATCGTCGGATAGTGTGCGCTTATGATATTGTCGGGCGTTGCGAATAAGACATCCAATTGTGCCCGCGAAATATTTAGTATTTATGAGTGAGCTTGTTAATTAAAGTTTGTACATATATTATATGTCTCACTGCCATACGTAAGATGTTTATTCGTAATAAAGGCATATCCAAAAGGCGCATCGTGTGTGCTTTATTTTTATTCATTCTCTTCCCGAAGAAATTATTTATTCTGGATATTTTGGTATTTTTGTGCTTCACTAGGAAAATGAGAGTTTGCTTTGGGTTTTTTGGGATTCTTGTCGTCGCTGGTTTTTTAAAAATGTAATTCGCACTTTTTTAAACGGATTTCTTTATTAATTATTGCACTGGTTTACCGGTGATAATTAGTTAGTCCACTCGAGTAATCAATAAGCAAAACGAAACGAAACTCTCACATGATCGCATAATCGGCAAGAATTATTATTGACATTTACAAACGTAATAGCTCTATTATTTATATGTAGGTAAATATTAAAAACTAAAAACAATTTAAAAGACACAAATTGTCGTCGCATTATCGTAAGCAGGTAACGTACAAAATTTGCCCAGCAGATTCGTAAGAGTTCGGCATTCGGATACACACACAAATGTTTCATTTTTTTTTTTTTTCAGTCGCGTGGATCACATTGTATAAGTGGTACATGTCGTTACGATGCATTTGCACTGCCTTTTAATTATCTAAATAAAGTATATAGGCACTGGGGGAGCGGGAGTAATAAAAAATAGTCGAACCATCGGCGATGGATAGAAAGTACAACCATAGTTTACAACGCAATTATCGTGAGGACGAAATCTACTCGTTAAGAAGACGAGGCTCTCACAATTTCAGACGAAAAGGTATCGTTTATTTTATTTTTTCGAATCGATCAAAACCATTTGTATTTTCAAAATCCCGTAGGATAAATTCTTCGTAATATTTTGTTTCTGATCATTTAAAAAAATTGATAAAAATTACTTCAATGCATCTCGTGGACTTTGAATACAAATTCGCAAGATAACAGGTTTTTCGATACGTTTTTAACCGATGAAAAAAACAGCACTTTTCGTCCGAAATCGTTGGGGGCTTTTGCACAGTGCAATTGAATTCTGCGAGAACCGATAGGCAATAGAAAAATCTCTGTCGACGAAAATCAGAATGAAATAATTGAAGATGGACGATATGTGGGGAAAAAGTGAGAGGTCGTGGAGATATATATACAACCATGACATATAGTACAATATTTTCGTACGTAAACGATTGCCGTGATGCGAAAGCAAATGTTCGGTGAGATATTGTCGCGTCGAACTGATATCGCTCGACGCATTCGTCGTCTAAACATTTGTACATTGAGACTCGATCGTTTAACGCAACGTATTAAAGCTTTCGGAGAGTCATCGTTGCACACGGATTATTATTATTACTGGAGAAATGTATATTCGATATTATTTTTCTACGATGTGCTGGTGAGTAATACCGGCGTGTCAATGATAAAATGGATTTCTAAGAGAGCGTGAGCGGGATATGGTGAGTACAGAGCATTTATCACGACCTTCGCGAGCACTTCATATGCTTTTAGGTATCAATAGGCGTATTTGTAAGTTATTAATAGTCCTTAATTACAATATTCCGCATGATTAATCGTTATTCATCGAAACGAAACGTCGATTCGAGGCGTAGAAAACGAACTGAGTACCTTTGAAAAATGTGTGTATGTGTGTGTTTTTTTAAAATGGAACACTCGAAGCGATCGTATGGCACAGAGTATGAGTATAAACGGTAGGCAACGCGCGTACAGTCCTTAAAAATGGTGAAATTAGCCGATGGTTACCGGCAACGTAAAAGCCTCGACAAATCGCCATGGTTTCTTTTAGTTTTTCCTTCGAATTTTTCTCATAACGAATCATAAAAGAAGAAAAGATATCTTTTTTTTTAACTTAGAAATCCGTAACATTGCTAAAAATATCAACTGCATCTAACGAAATCTTAAATCTACCGATCTCTCGACAACGTTTTCATCGGTCGATGACGCTATCCTCTAGTTCTTTGGCAACTCCACAGCAGCATAGGACCATTTCTGAAATAATTGCCGCTTTTTATTTTAAAAAACAACGCCGCTTCGCGTTATTAGTGTAATAGCGAGGAGAAATTGTTCTCGGCTGCGCTTAAGAACTCCGTTGCGTCATTTTGTTCGGCGGGCGAACAAAGGAATACGCGCTTGTTGATATATAGGTCGTTGATTTAAAGGCGCTTACCTCGAACTCACGGATGCGTAGCTCGTTCGCTTCGCGGAGCACGCAGAGAGCTCACTGTACAACACAGTTTTTATTTCGTTGTGCTAAGCCGGCTCTCGAGAGATCCCGCTCGATCTCGTCATCATCTTCGATCCTGGAAGCCAAAGGAATAACACCGAGATATTGCAATCACGTAATCGAGAAACCCGCAAAATCCCACGGAGTTGTAACAATCCCATTACTTCCGAACTCTCTATATTCGTTCATTTAATCCTCCGATAGTTTATCATTTTTTCTCATTGGGTAAGCTTTATTTTCATAAAAACATATTTTTTCCAAGCAAAAACGTCTAAATACCGAATTATTTTTGTTAGGGAATATAATCGAAATTATCACAACTCCGAAATGAGACGATCTTTTTAATAATCGTGATATCGCTTACGCTCTTTCTTGCGTGTCGAGATGGTGCACCAATTCGTCTCTCTTGTTCACGATCGACACGAGCTCCTCGAGCAGCAAATTTTCCCGCACTTTTTGCTCCGCAGTTTTTTGCCACTCTTCGACAGCCAAGATGCTTCTCAATTCGCGGTTTAATAATTCAAAACGTCGCTCCAAATCGTCTTCTTTTTCTCTGTGAAACAGATAATGAGAAAACGGAAAGTAATTAGTCGAGTTCGGTGGGAGGAAGTGCACTATTGTAAACGGCAGAACAAACGAACTTACAGAATATTCAATTGCATTTGCCGCCTTAGAAGAGCGTTTTTCTTGTTCACGAGAGTAAACCAAAGCGACATTAATCTTTCGGTCTCTTCCTCGTTGTCGCTTTCCATAGCCGCTCGCAATTGTTTCTCCAGTTTCCCAGCTTGGACGTCTATCTGACTTTGTTCTCTTTCGAGTGCCTCGAGCTCGTTTTGTATGTACGAGGTCATGTCTTTGCCCAACTAGACAGTGCAAAGAAATCTCGTAAACACGTTAATTACGTTCAGAAAAATATTCTCAAACTTCCGCCGCTCTTCAATGAACATTTACCCGATTTTACGAATAAAAATCGATGCCTTTTCATCCAAAGTACAAAAACAAAAGCGAAAATATTCGACTTACACCGCGCAATGTGTGAGGATGTCTGTCGGGACTCGTTTTCTCCGGCGATATTCTCTCCATGATTTTGGAAAACGAGTACAGAGGTGAGATGGTTTTTTTGTCAGCGTCGGAGGCGCTCGCGTTCGCCAAAACATTGCCATTGTATTCAGACTGAAAGAGCGAAAATTAATCATCCAAATTAATTACACTGTTGAAAAAAACATTTCTCTAATTAATATACTTGGTTTGTCAAATTTCGTACATTGGAGAGTGAAAAAAAAAAAAAGAAAATTTAGCAAGCATCGCCGGAATTTTGCTCACCTTTATGCTAAGTCGATCTCCGGGGGTGGAGGGAGTGAGGCTTCTCCTCGGACTATTATTCTGATCGTCGATGGATCGTCTATCGCTACTGTTATCGTCGCCAATTTGACAAGCATTGACAGTTACGACGCCCATTCTAGCCTCGGCGATCAATCGTCTAGCTCTTTCGCGCAGCTGTTGTTGTCTGTCGTCGTCGCTCTGCGGCTGCTATACAAAGCGGCAGAGCAATTAATGCAATTGTATTACAAAGAAAAAGAAAAAGAAAAAAACGATACTAAAAGAAAAAAAACACGTGGCAGAGGCCAGCATCTAATGCGCCGTTAAGACTACTGCATGGTCTTCGTACCTCTACCGGGCTCGAAGTTGTCGAGGCAAGCCCAGGAGTTTTCGATTGGCTTCTAGCCTGCTCGAGGAGTTGTCTCGCACGTTCTCTGAGCTCGTCGTGTCGAGTGACCAATGGCTACGGGGAAAGGCAGGCATTTTAGCGCAACTATACGAAGGTGAGATTACCGAGTTTGAAGGAACTTTTACGAAGACAGGAACAAGTCAAACGAAAGAAAGGTATAAGGTGTAATAAAATTACATGTTGCGAGCGGGGTTCGTGAGACGGTGAAGTGCCTCGGCATTCGGAGCTTCCACGGCTGCCGCGATCGTTCGAAAACGGAGATTCCTGCAAGAGAGAACGTGGTCGGTTAACGGCCACGTGAATTTCGTGGAAGAAAAATAGCCGTGTTATTTCCTCGAGAAATCTTCCATGGAAGAATCGCTACTGTCGGCTCGTGCGATCAATAGAAAGAGAGAGAGAGAGAGAGAGAGCAATCGAGAGATAAGAATCCGTGGTATCTCGTGTGTACTAACTTCTCGGGCTGACGTTGGCGACTTGGTAATGGATATCGATTGAGACCACTTGTCATCGACGACCTGAATATTCTCCTCCTCGTCGTCGGATCCGAAAGGATCGGTCAGCTGTCGTCTGGTCATTAAAATCGGCCGCTGCTGAACTTGCACTGCCCGCGGCGGCGATTTGCTCTGTAAAGGGACGGCATACACACGTTTGTAAACTAACAGAACAGAACCTTGCGAATTAATTTCCCATGGTTTTTGTCTTTGCCTTTCACACGATTAATCTTAAATACGATATCTACTACAGTTGACGCGAAATTGATTAGAATGCAAATGAAAAGATAAATTTTGCGAATTTATTGAAATCATCAACGAGAAATGTTGCGCGTTTTTTCATTTCTTACCTTCTCTCTCGACATATATTTCTCTTTAGTCGGTGACAAAACTTTGCCGAGGATGCTTTTGGAGCTCGCTAAAATAATGTCTTTGACGTCCTTGACGCTCGTCGGGGACTTGTCCTTATTGCCCGGGTCGTGGTCGTGATTGTCCGTGTTGAGGCTAAGGTGTAATTTATTCTTGAGCGTGTCTATGCTCATCTCTTCCCGCTTGTAATCGAAGGGGTTCGATCTAAAATAAGAGAGGGTCAAGTGCGTGTCAGCGGCAATATCGAGTCGCTCGAGGCGTGAACTCGGTTCGCTTATTTATTCCTTTTTTCGTCGTTTTATATTCACCTTCTATTGCTATCGACTTTATTGCCACGCTGCTCGGCCTGCTCCTTCTTCCGTAAATTAATTATCTCCTGGCCGAAGAGCTGAACGCTAACGTCCGTATTATTGTCAGTATTGAACCTGCCGATCATGTACGATGACTCGTCGGTAGTTTTACCGATTTGGTGGACCTAGCAGCACGAGAACACGAGCAGCCGGTTATTTTAATGCTATTACTGGACTCGCGTTGTCGAGGGGAACGACTGACTTTCAATTCCAGGTGGATCCACTTTATTACCTCTAATTCGTGTCCGGTGAAGTGGGCCCTCAATTGATACAAATATGTCATCACAGCTAATTTATCGGGGACCGTCAAAATATCCATATCCGCTGGCTCAATCACTCTCGGGATACCCAGAGCCTCGCCAGCATCGAAAGCTTTCTTGCAATTGCCTTTTACGTCGTGTGGCAGCAGAGAATCTAGCTCTCTATAAAAATTACACGTTTTAATGTATATTTTAATATTTAAAAGCTTCCTTTTCTCTCTCGATAATCGCCGAGATTACGTTTTTTATAAAACAATAATATGAAACTTTTTATATGCAATCTCAGAAGATTTGTTTTTTTTTTTTGCTATAGATTTTAATTGCATAAAAAGTGTATAATGCGCGACGAGCTATATTTAATAATCATGGTATATATTGTGCGGATTTGTTTGTAAACAAAATGAAGAAAAGAAGAAGAAGAACGTGATGTTATCTGCTGACCGGAATTTTTCGCTCGAACGAAATTACTGGCCTATATCCAAGCTTCGTTTTACAACGTCGCAATACGCGAAGTCTAGCGACTCGTTGACAACGAAACTCCGCGGCTCATGCATAACGTACTACGCACGCGGTACTATTATTAGGATTTTTTTGTTACCCTCTCGGGTCAACTTGGTATCGCCGGAGGAGGAAACGTCGGGTATCACCGCAGAATGGCGCGAAACGTGCACGCGCCGCGGGCGACGACTATCTATAGAATACGTACATGAGATCGGGTCGGAAGTGATGAATGATGGAGCAAAACGCCATTCCGTTTCGCCAAGACGTCGTTAAATTCGTTACTTTGACGCCCGGATATTTTTGCGTTACTTCCTTGCACCACTCCAACAGATCCTGGCCCGGCGTTATCTCTCGCAGCCTCGGGGCACTCAGGTCGCTCTTTTTTAAGTCCAGAGGCTGTAACTTTGAGCGCATCGCACTGTGTTCCGTATTTTTGCTACAATGATTTAAAAAAAAAATCAATACAGTATTGATCTGCAATATTGGTGTAAAGATTTGTAAATTATTTGGCCAAATACATTTGTTTTCTATGGACTTGGTATTTTTATTTCCTATACTTAAGTGAATTTTTTAAATAAAAATTTTGATTAGATTAGAAATTGGATAATTTGCGAAAAATTTGGGAATAATTAACTTTGTAGAAGATACTGAGAATATTGATTTTTTGAAAATAAAATATATTTGATCGCTCGGAGTGATTATTTCGATTGCAGTGAACAAGCTGAACACGTACTCGTTTTCAGCCGCTATTTTATGCTTCGTCGGTGATTTCTCTTTCGGAGTGTCTGTGACATCGACAACATTGACCCCGTGAATAATTTGGCCGACGTCGTTCACCGGCGTCGCGTCGTCCTTGGAGAGACTGGCAACTGCGTGGAATCCGGTAAGCTAATTATCGGTGATTCAAAAAATTCATGGACGGTACGTGGAAGTGAATTCTCGGAGACGTACCACTTATCGGTGTACTCGGCAATTCGCTTTCGGTGAGGCTACTCGTCATCAGATCGATTTGCGTGGAAATGTCGAGTATCTCGTCCAGATTTTTCGACAGCTCCTCGTTATCTTCGGGTATGTCTTCGTTATCGAAATCGTCGAGCGGTGCGATGTCGCTATTGTTGTTAACCGACATCAAGCTAGCCATACTCTGCATATCCTCGTCCCTGATTTCATTTCAAACATGAGAAAAATAGTGTCTTCGTTTTTTATGTAATAATTCTAATAAATAAATAAAAAAATAAACAAGCATTATTATTGATTTTCATCTTACGTTGCTTTTCCCTCTCTCAAAAATACACAGGAGAGCGTGCATTCCAGCGCGGCCCTCACAATCTTCTTGGAAGTCGGTTTGAGATCCAATTTGAGCTGTTGTTGACTAGATTCCAGGGTCGCATACTTTTTCATATTGATATTCGTCGCTGCGACGTGTCGCCTCTTGCCCGTTGTGGATACCTAACGAAGGGATAATTGCGTTCATCCGTTAATGCCTTTTCCAAAAATCTCCAAACTCAATGAACAAAATATCGTGTCCATGCGAATATCGACAGCGAGGAACATCCGCTTACATCTTCGATAACAAAAGTCCAGTCTTTGTCCTCCAATTCGTGGGTTCTGGGATCTTTGAAGAGAGTCACGGAAACGGAATGATTGTCCGGTACGGGCCAGCTAATGATGCCGGTGAGTGGGTCGCTCAGACAGGGCTCCCACTCCAGGGGATCGGAGCTCACCCTGCGACTGCGTCTCGTCCACACGACGCTCAATTTGTTCGGTTTCCTGAATACCAAACGACGAACCGTTTTACAAATAAATCCAAGCGATCGTTGGCTAAACGTGCAGTCCTGGAGCTACGATTTTCAATAAAAACTGAACGACGTCTACGTCGTCGTCCACTTATTGCAAGCGACGATTTCACATATTTCAAGCAAACTTCAAACCAAAAGTGTGCGATCTCCTGCACGAAACAGCGACGATCGTAGACGTTCGATACCACAGACTCAAAAGAGTCTCGTTACATGGGACAAATTGAAAGTAACCAGGTTGCGATTCAGCGTCGGTAACTCACCATTTGGAGGTGGTCTCCAGGGTGACCTCGTGATAGGATACGGTGAACTGAAACTTGGCAGCTCTTTTGTTGACGCGCTGCAGTCTCTTCCAAACGGAGCTCATATTGTCGCGTTATTCCGTGGGTCTCAGTGACAGTGAGTAAAAAGGTGATTATTCTGACAGGTGTCACTTGCCTGGCGCTTATTGCTCGAGGTTGGGCTAATGAAAGGCCCGACGTATCATTATTGAATGATTATTTTGAGGTATACTACACACACATACACAGACACACACACACACACACATACGAACACTCTTGACACACAAGGCCTCGCGAGACTTGGCGCTGAACGAGAGACTCGGGGATAATATCTCGAGGCTCTTGTCAAGTGTCACTTGAGAAGCCCGAACTCTCGGACAAAGGGCCCACACCACCGCCACTGAAAAAACTTTGTTAAAAGCCCCACCGCCACCGAGATTTATTTTAATTCGTGTTTATCGGGATCCTCGTGTCGCTCTGACGTTTGCGGATAATAATCCGCGGCAACTCGCTCGCAACTCACGGACCTATGGACGGTACAAGGAAATAATATTATCAATGGCGTCACGCACTCACACTTTTGACACGAGTATCGTCAAGAATTTACAACCCTTTCCCCATAATCTCGAACGCGACTGCGCTCTCATCGAATCGGACGCGACGCACGTACGTACACGACGACGACGCGATCAAGACAGTCGCGCTACTGACTGCCACTGACAGCGAGGAGGGGCGATAATAAAATGCACACTATTCGACGATCCGAGTGTTGCTTGCATCAGCTGCATCACCTTTGGCTAATGAGACATTTTCTTCTGCTATCCAGAGTTTATTGATCCTCCGCTCGGGCTACGGGAACACGTAGCGGAAAATCCGCGTGATCTATTGTTAGATCGTGAACTTCGAGGGGGAATTTGCGCCAGGCGGATTTCCTAAGGTTTGCGGGAGGGATTTTCATTTTGTGGTTTTGTGAAGAAAGTTTTATTGGGGGAATCTATCTTACCGACTGCGTGGGAGATTCTACTTAACCGGATGTTGGTCATAAGATCCATTATAGACGAATATTTGCACGGAATCTACCTTACCGACTGCGTGGAAGATTCTACTTAACCGGATGTTGGTCATATGCTCCATTATATACGAAAATTTGCAGGAAATCTACCTTACCGACCCCGTGATAAAATCTATTTGACCGATTGTCGGCAACCGGTTCGGAATGCGCATTGTATACTTACCGGCTGTTGGTAATGCAGGGATCTATGTTTCTAAAGTGATTATTCGAGGGTAAGTATTGTAAAACGTTGCTTTTAGCCACAATTGATGTTTTGAAAAAAAAAAAAAAAAAGTCTGTGTCTAAGAGGTCTTCGATCTATAAAATGTATTTGAGAGTGTAATTGACATTCTGATGGTTCTGCGATATTCGAAAAACATGGAAAACTGACGTCCGGTCCGATTTGACGGGTGCACATTTTTCGGAAACGATTATGGAATTACTGGAAATACTTTTGGAATTTTAAATGCTTAATTTTTTTTATCAAATTGCAATGGTTTACAATAAAATAGATCTACGCTGCCACTCTTCCTCGTAATTTATGCGGAGATCCGTGACATTGCGTATCGTTAATGTGCGTAATACGTTGTAACATTGGCTTGACCGATCGGCGTATATATATCTCATTAATGACCGATCATTACGCTCATTTCCGCGATAAATTAGTGTAGGTGCCTCTGAAGCTGTCATCAATAGCTGCCAATTTGGTCTGAACATTCGCGAACACTTCGCATCCGTATAAAAAGCTGAAATATGAACCGCACACTACATTTACTAGTTATTCACTTTTCGAGCTCGATACTTTCACGGTATTCCGATTTTTCGCCGCTCAGGAAGATAATAAAAAAAATATTATTCAACGAATGTACGAGGATGCCTGTCGTGATTGGGTTGTTGGTAATCGCTGCCTTTGCGGGCCTCGTTATCTTCTCATTTTTTCGACGGTCAGCTCCGTACACTGCAGTTTCACAATCAGCTCAATCTCGATATACTTGGGGATAAGAATTCGGCTGCTGTCGAAATCCATCGGCGATTAAAAAAAAAATTTAAAAAAATGGACAAATAAAAAAGGTATTCAAAGTCTATATGTTTATAATTCGCATATGAATGGCTCGTTATCATTAGTTATCATTGTGCATGTATGCACAAATGCTCTTGGAATGTTAACAGTGATGCATTTTTTTTTTTTCCGGAAACACTATAGGCTCTCCAGTATTTATGATATCGCACATTTGTGCCGGTATTTCTATGGCTAATCGCCGCGACGAAGATGATTTATTCCTCTGTCTACAGTCCAGCATCAAGTACGTGCAGCAATGTAAGTAAAGCGAAGGCTCACGTGTTGCACAAGTTCAAATATAGATTTCCAATCATGGAGGAGTGGGAAGTCCTCGGGCTCCGATAATATTAAATGTATCTTCGTGAATTGCGATTGCGGATATTCTCGAGTCGGTGCTGGCATCGTGCGCAGTTAAAATGCTGATGCAAGCAGTGTACTAATTTTTTATTTAAATTTAAGAGGAAGTTGAAGTGCACTGATATTTTTATATTCAAGAGCAAGTGGAAGTACACTAATATTTTTTAATTTAAGAGCAAGTGGAAGTGCACTAATATTTTTATATTTAAGAGCAAGTGGAAGTGCACTAATATTTTAATATTCAAGAGCAAGTGGAAGTGCACTGATATTTTAATATTCAAGAGGAAATGGCATTGGATCGTTTACTGTACGATTTTCTTGGATTTATCTTCCTGATCTTCGCGGGCTTCTATATTTATATTCGATATTTCGTATTCAACTACTGGAAGAAAAAAGGAGTAGTTTACATAGAGCCAACATTTCCGACCGGAAATTTTGGCGGCGTTATACGTCAAAAATTGTCTATGGGTATAAATGAAATTTCTAAATACCACAAAAATACCAAAAAAATATTGGATTATTGGAATAAATTTAAAAAAAACATTTATTTCAGGTGAACTGTACCAAAATGCATATTCCGAACACAAGAGCAATCGTTACTTCGGCATGTTCGTGTTTCACAAGCCGAACCTCATTGTAGCCGATCCCGATTTACTCAGACACGTGTTCATCAAGAACTTCGATCATTTTCACGATCGAGGTTTCTACTTCAACGAGAAGGTCGATCCCCTCACCGGCCACCTTTTCCTGCTTTCCGGTTCCAAATGGAGAAACATAAGAGCCAAACTCACGCCGACTTACACTTCGGGAAACATGAAAAAAATGTTTGTCACTATATTGGATTGCGGGGAGAGATTAGCTCGTCACCTGAAGCCAATTGCCGATAAATCCGAAGTTATCGATGCCAAAGATCTCTTCGCAAGGTCAGATCTCACCGACACAACTTTTTTAAAATCATTTTCATTGAATAAAAAATTTAAAGTACATTTAAACCCTCTTAAATTTGATAAATTATTAATTAAAAAATGTATATTTATTTCAGATTTGGTACAGATGTCATAATGTCCACCGCGTTTGGAATAAATTGCAACAGCATCGACAACCCGAAGAGTGAATTTCGGTATTGGGGAGAACGGGCTCTTCAGCCTAAAAACATTCGCGGTTTGCTGCTGATATTGGCTCCAAAGATCATGGACATTTTCTCCATTCCGTACAATCCTCCGGACGTAACGAAATTCTTCACGAATATTTTCAAGGAAACTTTGGAATACAGAAGAGCGAACGACACGACGAGGCCCGACTTCATGCACCTGTTGATGGAGTTGATGAAGAGAGGATACGTGGAAGGGGACGATGATGAAGACACGTCAAGAGTCACCGGTACGATATTCTTCATTAATCGTACATTACGAAAATCAAAAATTTCACGACGAAAATGTAATTGTCCTTTTTTTATGCAGAACTGACCAGCGGAAGACTGACTTTGATGGAAGCTGTCGCTCAAGCTTTTGTCTTTTTCGAAGCGGGATTCGAAACCACCTCAACAACCATCACTTTTTGCCTCTACGAATTGTCTCGTGATGAAAAAATCCAGGACAAAGTGCTGGAAGACATCGAAGCTTCGCTGGAGAAGTTTGGAGGACTCACTTACGAGGCTCTTCAGGAAATGACTTACCTGAACAAAGTCGTTTCCGGTTAGTCGAAGAAATCCGCTGAAAAAAGTCACTCGATATTGTTGCAAAGTAGATCGTTGCAATATTTTTTAAATTATTTTTTAATGTACCCGAAATGTATAATATAATATAAATTATATGATAATGGGTATAATATCAATTCTGGAACGACCAAAAACGCATTTTGCGATTTTAAGGGACGTTCAATTTTCTAGGATTTAATATGCAACTAAAATAAGTACGACAATTTAATTTATTTATTATTTTTTTGTGGTTCTAGAAACTCTGAGAAAATATCCACCGGTGCCTCTTCTCAATCGTCAGTGCACCAAGGACATCGAACTTCCGGAAAGCGAATTGCACATCAGCAAAGGGACCGACATCATCATTCCGGTGCTCGGTATTCACAGGGACCCGGACATCTATCCAAATCCTGAGACTTTTGATCCGGAACGTTTCAACGAGGAGAACATTGCCTCGCGGCATCCCTACGCGTACTTGCCCTTCGGCGAAGGGCCCAGAATTTGTATCGGCATGAGATTTGGCTTAGCGCAAACCAAAGTCGGTCTGATAAGTATACTGTCGAAATATCGAGTGAGATTGGGACCGAAGACACGTGTGCCTTTGGAAATAAATCCCAGAGCTTTCATTCTCACGGTGAAAGGGGTCGTTGAACTCCTCGTTGAGGCACGATGATCAATTTTTAACTTCCACGTTCATCGACTAGTCAATTTTTTTCGAAAAAAATGTAAACTTGAAATCGTAATTTGTCAGGTATTGTATTTCAATGGAGTACCTGAATTTTCTGAATTATTGAATTCGTTATTTTAATTTTTATCGCAACTCCAATTTTCGATATTGAATATTGAACATTGGGAAAAAAAATTGATTTATAGGAAACTTTTGTATATTCTGAATCAGGACGACAAATATTATTGTCGTCGTGTATATTATCCATAAATATTATTGTAATTGACAAACGCAACCCGTTCAATGATGACTCAAGATTATTTTATCGCGTCTCCTAAAAATAGTCGAGCATTGCGCGATCGGTTCTTCACTATCGACGACAATGTCATACACGAGATAACCCAATAATTAAAACAAAAACCATTGTCAATTCATAGTCATTTATTTCCAATGGAATTTGGTACCTGTCGACGAGATAACGCGGACATGGAAAACGCTTAAAAATCGAAAGCGCCGTCCAGTCGTGAACATTGCGCGCTGAATTCTGCGACAAAATGCGGAGGAGTGAACAAAATTTCGTACTCGTGAAAAAAAGTCGCTTCAATTGAAACCTCGTGTGATTTTCGACTCCGACGTGTGTCAAAATTTCGTTTTGCACAGAAAAAATAAATAAAAATTGCGTATTTGCATCTCATCGAACAGTGAACGATAGAAAAAATTCCAAAAATATTGGGGATGCTCCAGTTCCTGGACTCCTGGTTCAAAATCGTGTGAAGCGTACCATAAATTCCGAGTGACCAGAAATGGCATTAATTTCGGGATGGCTGGTGGCCAAAATAGTTATGACGAGCTGTGCCATTGTCGCCGCGGTCTACTTTTACTTCCGGTGTGTTTTTTACCGCTACTGGAAGGAAAGGGGTGTCATTTATTTGGAGCCGACAGCTCCAGTCGGAAATTTTGGGAGTGTCGTAAAGGGACAGATTTCTATCGGTACGTGGTAATTTTTTTTTTTTTTTTTTCGTTAAGATACTTTATCGATTCAATGATCGAATTTCAGGTGAACTGTTCGCCAATGCTTATGCCGTGCAAAAGCACAATCGTTTCTTCGGCATGTACACGTTTCACAAGCCCAGCCTCGTGATCGTCGATCCGGATATAATCAGGGAAGTTCTCGCCAAGCAATTCACTCATTTTCACGATCGAGGATTGTACTGCAACGAGGACGTCGATCCTCTGACGGCACATTTGTTCTTTCTTTCCGGTACCAAGTGGCGAAATCTTCGAGCGAAACTCTCGCCGACCTTCACTTCCGGGAGAATAAAATGGATGTTCAAGAACATGGTCCTTTGCGGTGACAAACTGTCGCGGTTTTTGGAGCCGAAAGCTCAGAGACGAGAGGCTCTCGACGTCAAGGATCTTGCGGCGAGGTAAACGTTGCGCTCTTCAGGGTATTCAATTTGCTCGTATTCATTGATAGATATTTTCTCTTGTTCGTTTTCTGATGTAATTATATATCAAAAATATACGTTGAGAGACGAGAGGCTCTCGACGTCAAAGATCTCGCGGCGAGGTAAACGTTGCGCTCTTCAGGGTATTCAATTTGCTCGTATTCATCGATAGATATTTTCTCTTGTTCGTTTGCTGATGTAATTATATATCAAAAATATACGTTGAGAAACGAGAGGCTCTCGACGTTAAAGATCTCGCGGCGAGGTAAACGTTGCGCTCTTCAGGGTATTCAATTTGCTCGTATTCATGGATAGATATTTTCTCTTGTTCGTTTGCTGATGTAATTATGTATAACAAGTATATATAAAAAATATATATTCGGTATTTAATAAAAAATATACCTTGAAGAATTGTTCTTTAATAAATCAAGGTCATGTCGACACGTTCTTCACTTGCAGATTCACCACCGATGTCATAATGTCCACGATTTTTGGCATAACGAGTGACAGCATCAATAACCCGGACAGCGAGTTCCGATATTGGGGTCGAAAGTCCGCCGAGTCAAGGCCACTGATAAATACATTACTGCTATTTGCACCGAAGGTAATGGATTACTTTGCGATACCATTTACCCATCGAGGAGTCTCCGCGTTCTTCAGCAAGGCCTTCGAGGAAACCGTGGGTTACAGAGAGGCGAACGACGTGAAGAGAGATGATTTCTTGAATTTGATAATGCAGTTGCTGAAGAAGGGCTACATCGACGCCGACGATGCTGAAGAGGTCACCAGCATTGATGGTATAAAGTGCATTCATTCAATTTCAATTAAAAACTTGGAAAGCAGAATTAAAAAATTGCCTATTTTTCATTTTTCGTCTGACAATTTTTATTAAAAAAAAAAAAATATTGCAGATATGAGTGAAAAAAAATTGTCGTTGATGGAAGGAGCAGCTCAGGCTTTCGTATTTTTCATAGCCGGCTTCGAGACAGCCTCCACTGTCATTTTCACCTGCCTCTACGAAATGGCTTGCAATCAGGACATTCAAAAAAAAGTGGCGAGTGAGATAAACGCCGCGATTAAAAAATTCGGTGGCTTGACTTACGAGAGTCTTCAGGAAATGCCTTATTTTCATAAAGTCGTATTAGGTACGTGAGAATTGAAATTATTATTTCGATTTAATTGATTGAGCGAAAATCGAAGATAAGAAGGTTGACACTTTTTAAGCCCGATTTTGATTAAAAATAGTTTTCTTTTTTTTTTCTTGCGCTCAATGTTCGGCATTTTTGTAATTTTTTTTTTTTTTTTTCAAATTTCAGAAACAATGAGAAAATATCCACCGTTGCCTTTGCTGAATCGCGCGTGTACCGAGGACGTTGACCTGCCGACGATGAACTTCCGACTCAACAAAGGGCTCAACATCGTAATTCCGATTTTAGGGATACACCGAGACCCCGAAATCTATCCGGACCCCGAAAAATTCGATCCCGAACGTTTCAGCAATGAAAATATCGCCGCGAGACATCCCAGCACGTATCTGGCCTTCGGCCAAGGCCCGAGAATTTGCATCGGCAAAAGATACGCGTACGCCGAGGTGAAAATCGGGCTTATCAGTTTTCTCTCCAAGTACCGAGTCCGGTTATCGTCCAACACCCGACCATTGCAATGGGTTTCCGGAAATATATTGTTGATCAACAAACACAAGGTTGATCTTGTCATGGAGCCCCTATAAACGTACTATTTCATGGTGAACATGAAGAAAAAAACCAAACGACCCTGAACTTGAATGATTATACATATTTTAATCACTAAATATAAATATAAATGTACTGCATTTGTCATCAACTATGAAAGTTGTGAAATGTAATAAATTGATTTGTGAAATGAACATTCTTCAGCATCTCTATATTTCATATTTTTAATTAAATAACAAAAAAAAAATTCAATCAATTTTCATTTAATTTACGTCATTATGGTCGGGAGAAAAAAAATGTTGAGAAATTTTCTTCACCGAAATAAAGTTTGCTTTAAATATAGTTCTCTATTTTAAACAGAAAAAAAATGTTAAGTAATTTATTTCGTTAATATGTTCGTGCAGCAGATCCTCAATTCTCTTCACCGAAATAAAGTTCGTTGCTGCGATGCCTTAAATAAAGTTACAACTCATGGAAACGTCGGACGTGTAATTTTCACGAGACGTGTATACGAACCGGTTTGATGACTTGTACGAAACTCCGTCTTCGACAACAATTATATGTTATCTTTCGTCCAGTCATGCTGTGTCATCATAACACCATGAAGATGAAGAGTGGGAGAACCTTGTATTTTTTATGAAAATGAAGGTTTAAAGCCAGTTGCGGAATGAGATTTTCCTCCAGTAGTGAATAATCTGCTATTACCGATGGAACTGCTCCAGGATTAACGAGAATAATCTCCAGTGCAATTATATTAAGAATTTTTTTATTTAAAAAAAAATCGTATTTAATTAAAAAAAAAAAAAAATGGCAGTGGTTTCGGGTTTGCTGTTGACTCAACTCATGGGCACAGTTTTTGCCATTTTAGCCGGGGTTTATATATACTTCCGGTACGTTTTGTACACTTACTGGAAGAAAAAAGGTGTTTCTTATCTGGAGCCAACGACGCCGACCGGAAATTTGGGGGGCGTCATGATGGGAACCACATCTATAGGTACGAAAAGGGGTGAAGGGTTGATTACGAAGGCTTAAGGTTTGGCACTTGAAGAATTTGAGGAGTGTACAATTTTAGGTGAATTGTACGGCGACGCGTACGCGCGGGAAAAACATAATCGTTATTTCGGAATGTACGTAATGTACAAACCGAGTCTGGTGATCGCCGATCTCGATTTGATCCGATACGTCCTCACCAAGGAGTTCAATCACTTTCACGATCGGGGAATGTACTGCAACGAAAAAGTGGACCCTCTGTCCGGTCATCTCTTCCTACTTCCGGGCACGAAGTGGCGCAATTTACGAGCCAAACTCTCGCCCACCTTCACTTCCGGTAAAATGAAACAGATGTTCGCCAATGTCGTCGAGTGCGGCGAAAAATTGACCCTGTATCTGAGGCTAAAGGCTGAGGGTCGAGAGGTCGTCGAGATGAAGGATCTTTTTGCAAGGTACCATTTTTTTTGAGCCTGGAAATTTTTTTGAAAAATATTGTAGATACAAAATTTAATTTGTGTGAATCTGTGAAATATTCTAAGAAAATATTTTCAGATTGTGTGCTGTAAAATATATTTAAAAAAATTATTAGACTCTGAATAACGTTTCCAAAAAAAAAATTCATTTTAATATTAAAAATTTTTTAAAAATTATTTTTAGATATAGTACCAATGTCATAATGTCCACGGCTTTCGGCATAACTTGCGACAGCCTTGAAGACCCCAACAACGAGTTTCGATATTGGGGCCGAAAGGTTTTCGAGCCTCGGCGCGTATGGAACACGCTTATGGCCTTCGCGCCCCAAATTATGGATTTTTTTTCGATACCGTCCAACGACGTGGGAGTTACGAAATTTTTTTCGAAAGCTTTCCAGGACACCGTGGAGTACAGAGAGGCGAACAATATCTCGAGGCCTGACTTCATGAATTTGATAATGCAATTGATGAGAAGGGGTTACGTGGACGGCGACGATGACGATGGAGCTCCGCCGATAAGTGGTACAATTTTTTAAAATCATTTTTGACGTTTCGTTAATTTTTAAAAATAATTAACAAGATGCAATTAAATATTGCACCGTATTATTATCAATTCATGAATCGAAATTTGGATTTTCAAAGTCATCCTGTCAACTCACAGTGACAAATCAAAATGCTTATCACAAAATACTATAGCATTATCTTCCAGAGACAACTTCCGGGAAAATTAACATGCTGGAAGGAGCGGCACAAGCCTTTGTTTTTTTCTTGGCTGGTTTCGAAACATCTTCCAGTACCATCACCTATTGTCTTTACGAATTGGCTAATCATCAGAATATCCAGGAAAAGGTCATGAAAGAAATTGACACTGTGCTGAAGAAATTTGGAGGTCTCACTTACGAGAGTCTCCAGGAAATGACTTATCTGCATAAAGTTGTTTCGGGTATGTGAAACAAGAAATTAATTTTTTATTTTTAATTGGCCCGGTTATTTATTAATTGTGTTAAATTCAGAAAAAAAATCACCTTTTATTCGAATCTGACATTTGTGCCGAAAATGAACAATTACCGAATTTGGAAATTGTCGAATTGATTTTCAGAGACTCTGAGAAAGTATCCATCGGTACCGGTACTCAATCGATTGTGCACCTGGGAAATTGAATTACCGACGACGGATCTCCACGTGAGCAAAGGTGTCGACGTCGTAATACCGGTACTCGGTATCCACAAGGACCCAGAAATTTATCCGGAGCCAGAAAAATTTGACCCTGAGCGTTTCAACGAGGAGAACATAGCGGCGAGACATCCCTACGCGTACTTGCCCTTCGGCGAAGGTCCCAGAGTCTGCATCGGCATGAGATTCGGATACGCGCAGACGAAGGTCGGTCTTATCAGTATGCTATCGAAGTACCGGGTCAGATTAGGGCCCAGCACTCCGAACCCATTGGAATTCGACCCAGGATGCTTTGTACTTACGCCCAAAAGTGGAGTGGAACTTCTTGTGGAATTACGATAGGAATTTGCGATTCTCTTCAGCATTGAAAATGAACGAAAACGGGTAAAAGTCATTTTCGGATGTACATTGATTTTTTTTTTTCAAATTTCTATATATATTTGTATGAAGCATTTTTCAAATTTCCCTTCGATCCGAAAAATTTGATGGGACCAAAATCTTGTCATGCATAGAAAAAGAAAAAAATGATGATGAGGATGAATGATGTATTAAAAATCCCCGCTGAATAAATGAAAAACCCAGTAATTCAGAGTGAGAATCATCGCAAGTTCGTTTTATTCCGTGTTTCTTGAGTTACCTCAAAATACCCATAAAATTCCCATAATTCTCACGAGACATTCTTTACATGATAAAAAAAAATCGATCCTCGCTATCCGCGTCTGTACAACGTGCTTAAAAAATCATTCAGCACCGAAAAAAAAAAAAACGAAAAGTACGTTCCAATCGTTCGACGCCAAGTGATACATTCTTTACTTAAAAAAAAAATACATTTCTCTTCATGGTTCTTCCTAGACCTCTTCAACAACCGGCCCTAGATTCGTTCGTGGTACAAAAAAAAACCATATTCGCCTTTACGTTTTCTCTCCTCGTTTACAATCTTCCACATTGGAGCCCTAATAATATTCCTTATAGTCGTAAGACTCAGCGAGGAGGGGAACCGAGGGTGCGGAAGCGACGAGCGAGTTGTGCTGATGCTGAAGAGCGTACTCGTGTCCGGCGGAGCTGACGGGAACGGCGATGGTCTCGTGACCGTGACCGTCGCTGATCGTGGCGGCGTGGTTCGGGAGGCTGGAGACCTGATTGGCGGAGGCGTGAGCCGCCGCCTCGGCGGCATGGGCGGCAGCGGCGGCCGCGTTGTTTTGCGCCTGCTGGGCGGAAGCCGCGGCTTTTTGGGAGGCAGCTTGGGTCGCTTCGAAGTCGATCCTCGCGGCGGCGAGCTGTTCGTCGATGGTCTGAGCTCTGGCCTTGGCCTGGCCGACCATGGTCGTCTGGGCGGCAAGTTCAGCGGCGGCTTCCGCGGCGGCTTGGGCGGCGTGATCGGAAGTCGCTTGGGCGGCGTTCATCGCGGCGGTGACAACCTGAAGCTGGTGCGCGGCCTGTTGGGCGGCGTTTTGCGCAGCGGTAGCCGCGCGTTGCGCCTGCTGGAGTTGCATCTTCTCGCCGTCGACGGCGACGTGAGCGTCGCGCGATTGCTGCTCCAATCCCGAGAGGATAACCTGCTTACCGGCGAGCGCGGCTGCCGCGGTAGCCGCCGATTGGGCGGCGCTCTGCGCCAGTTGGTTCTTCGCCACGTACGCCGCCTGACCAGCTGCGGAATGCTGATTGGCCACGGAATTGTGCGCCTGATCGGCGGCGCCACGAGCGATGCTCACGAGGCCGCCGCCCGCGCTGAATCCCACGTGCCGGCCGGCATGGTGCTGATTGTGGGCGCCGTAACTCGCCTGTGGCGCTGCGTCCACGTAGTGCGCCGGCAGCGCCGGCAACTCCGCCAATCCCGCGTACTCGTACGCTCCGTAATCCGCGTACGGGCCGGCATACTGCTCGCGCGGCTTTCTGCTCTCCTGCTTCGACGATTTTCGACCCGGAGCACCCAACACGAGACTCGCGCACGCGAGGATTATGAAGATTTTCATGGTCACGGAAAATCGGGCGGTGCGGTGAATCGCTGTAACAAAGAACATTTTTTTTATTGGCCTTTCCATTTTTTTTAATTTCTGCTGAAAAAATAAGCAACTTGTTACAGGAAAATTCGATAATTTCAGGAATTCACGGTAATAATCAAGAAGGTATCGCTTAAGGGACCATTTTTGTGGAAAATAACAGATTTTTCTTAAGCGAGCTAAAATCTACATACACTTTGAAAGCACCGTGAGCAATTTTCTTGGACAATATTAACGTTTCCTCGGGCTTGGAATAAATAATACGAGTTATTGCCTCGTATTTATGGTGCGTGCTGACTTCAGGGTCGTAAATAGCAATATTTCTAATTCAGCTTGTACCAATTATTTCCAAGCATCGTGTCACAATATTCACTCGTACTACTTTCGTCCTTCGAATTTATGCGCTTAGCTGACCATTCCGCGGCACCTTCACTTCGCCTCGCCTCGTGGGAGTATCCGGAAGGGTTTAATTAATTCGCCAATAAAATAGCCGAGACGCAAACCTCGACGAATACCGCGTTCGGTCGTTCGCTCGGAAAAACGTTCACTAATGAGCTGAGGCATGTTGATCTAATTCCAGTGCTTAGTTAGTGCCGGAAGAAATTTATTGTCAGTATAACGCGGAGACATTATCACTATATATATATATATATGTATATATATATTAAATTCAGATATACATTGTTAAAAAAGAAGCGAACGTTTTTATAAATAAATTCGTCAATTGAATTTCGTCAACATTTCGTAAATTCGTCAACTCTGATGTAAATTAATAATTTTATATTTAATATAAAAATCAATTTTTGTTAAAGCTCAAGTTTATCAATTTTTGGCAAATTTTTCACAGTGTATATATTTTATTACGATTTATTTATGGTTTTTCCAGTCGATTGCTCGCCAATAGAGATCCCCATTAATTTTACTCATGTGATCAGGCTTAAGTAGTGGCAGTTGTGCAATAGCTTTTTGTCTCCTCGTGGAAGCTTTTCTTCATTATCTCAGTCTCCGTTAAATTTCACCGAGGCTCGTGCGGCAAACGCGCCGATTCGCATGGCCGATCATCTGGAAATCGTGCCGAATCCGTTCGAGTGGATTGATCGAGAGAATAAACGATCGAAAAAAACAAAAAAAAAATGAGCGGACACTTGTCCGTCGAGGATCGAAAGTGTTGGAGGTAGTGATGCGTTTACGGTTCTTAGCGGAAAGACGGCACATCGTTAAAAAAAAAAAATACTAAAAATAGAGAAATAGTCACGGAATTCACTTGAATGTTCGGACTGTTACGTTATGCAAATAAATGTTGTTTTTCTTCGGGGCCCGGGGAGTGGCGGAAGGAAAAAACAATTTAGTCTTTGGCAATAAACGTCCAGACCACGCCCCCCCTTAATTTATTAACATCGACACCGTCGCCGGTTCAATGATCCGTTGATAATGCTTTGGGTTGTTATGCAGAGTGATTCCACCAGCGATAAGAGCCGATAAGAACGACGTCGGACAAGCTCTGAGCCACGCAATTATTTAACTAATTACGCCAAATATCAGGGCTCATTTTCCACACTCATTAGCATCCTAATTACCTCATTAATCAATGCAATCGGATCAGAATTGCGCTAAAATCGGTTGATAATATCGTCGCATGACCATAATCAACCCTTACAAAAATGACCTTATAAAAACCCATGAAAGAAATTTTTTTTTCATGCTGCACCTTTCCAAAAATTCAGATCAGTATTTTATTCTCACAAGAGTCATGTCAGAAACCGATTTTTCACAAATCCAACAATAAAATCGAAGCTCAAAAAAAAAAAATTAGGTGTCTACGTCGCTACTGCATCGTGAGGGGCGTTCGCAGTGTCTGCACGTTTTTGTCGCGAGACAATGTGTAACAGTAACAGCTCGAATAAACTAAAAGGGGCATTATCCGTTTAACGTGCACGCGCGAGTCGTGCCGAGACGATCGTGACTCGATCGGCACCTCCGACACTCGCAACCGATACCTTGATGGCAATTGCTCAAATTCACAAATCCAGTTTGGTCGCGGTCTGAAAGTCTCGGTACTGACTGAGTAAGAGGCTGTCGGTATTTGCTGTTCGCCACTGCAACCATTCACCGATCCAGTTGCTTACCGAGCTTATCTATACGTATTACTGCAGCAGCACCCACGAATCACGACCCTCCCCCCTCGACCCCCCCTCCTCATTTTTTTAAAGGAGATTATACATATGTGTATATATATATATATATATATTGAAATAGGATATAAGTATGTACGTATATGCACTGGGAAAATGCACGTTCACGGTAACACATTTCATTTCAAGCTAGGCCCTTTCGAATCGTGAACGTTAAACACGACGACGACGACGTTGCACGCGTTCGGTATCTCGTACCGCAAACGGAACGAACGATAGTTGTCCGTATATAACGAGGCGTGCACGTTGCACTGACGTCATTCGAGACAATCTGCATAATAGATCTCGAACTGTTCTCTCTGCGTATGTACTAAATCGGTTACAAAGATCGGTATGAATTTAAGAAAAAAAAGAACACATTGTACCTTTCTCTTGCAGCGATAGGAGATACTGTTACGTGGGACGGAAGGAGGTTTAACCCTTTGAGCTTGTGGGACTAGGTGTTGGAAAATGTGATCCGATTTTTACCGATCTTTTTTTTTTTTGTATGATCGGTAAGCGGGTGACATTGGATAATTAATTGTGAGATTTAATTGGATGAAATTGAATTGGGGTTTAGTGAAATTACATTTTTTTTGAAGAAATATTTTTTTTCTTGAATCTATTTTTCCCTTCGAGCTAATTTTTTAATTTTTTTTTCTAATGCCCGAGTGTACTTTAAAATTTAATTCGAATGTGTCATCGGTTTAAGTTGGCGATTTTTAAAAAATAATGTGGTTAAAAAAATGGCGCTACAAATATTGATAAAAAAATTGTTATTGTGCAAAGAATGACATTTGCATGGCAAGTTTAATTTTTAACTTTTGCAGCAGAAATTATTTAATTTTTCCTCAACATTCAAACATTTGAACAATTTTTTTTTTGATTGTCAAAAAATCGCAACAACACTTTGTTCCCAAATTTTCCCAGCCACCAAAATCAAACGATATTTCTTGTATACCGAAAACCCCAAATCTTTTATTAGTAACCTTCGTAAAAATTGTCACAAAAAAAATGTGCAAATACCAGAAATAACGAAAATCGACGTTTCGCCACTGCCGATGTCAAAATACCCGCCTGCTAATTACCACAACCCGAATTACCACAACTCGAACGACACGATCGGCATTAAACTTGAAAAGTGTGCCCAGTCGTTGACGAATAGCAAATGTCGTTCAATCACTGAATCGAGACAGCCAAAGTAAATGTTGTTCACCCTTAAGAGGGTCACTGTCACTGTCGTCGGATAATTCCAGTTTTCGGCGGTACGCAAGTCTCTGAATCGATCGATCGGTCGTAAAATTCAATAAATCGGTAACGACAAGAGTTTAAAAAATTGAAAAAAAATAAAAATAAAAATGGAAAATCGAAAATGGCGATGGACAACAATGAATCGATGAGTGGTCTTTTACTCACAGAGTTTGCTGCTGCTGATCGGTAGTGAATTAGAGCTGTCCTTGCTCTGGGAGGGAGCTAAGCACTGTTACCACTTACTCGATCATCGGAGCTCTTATAGAGCTCCTGCTGGTCCAGTTGGTCCACACCCACGGAAGGGGTTGTCCCTCCGCGATCGAAAAAACCACCTGTGGGAACACGAAACCACGTCACTGCTCAAATCGGCCATTACCAATGTCAAAACTGACGATCGATCAAAAATTATTTTCCGTGTCGATAGATCGTCGATCGAAAATCGGTTCGTTCTCACTTTCCGCTCTTCGTCACGCTTCGCTCCGTCACTCGACGCAGCCTTACCGATCTTTTGCCCACCAGGAAACGGCTCGAAAAAGACTCGGAGTGAAATGCAAAAAAAATGTGCACCTGCTCGAGATCTTTATGGAACTTCGCACGATCTTTACATTCCCCGTGAAAATAACGCACTGACGATCGTTAAATGTTGGGTAACTATATACAATGTCAGCAAATGAAAGTCAGTTGCGATAATAGTTGCGATAATTGGTTATCGGCTTATGCAGCTGAGACAAAGTGGAACACCTTGAGCGCTATAATTTTTCTAAAATTGTAATTGTTAAAAAAATTTTTTCTTTTGTTTTTGTAAATATTTATGAGTTGAGGTTGACAAGTGTAAAAGAGGGTTATCGATAAGACTTCAGAGCTGAGTATTAATAATGATTTGATATTTGTAAAGAAATACGCGGTCTATTTTAGAAATTTATTTTCCACTCCAAAAAAAATTTTGAAAATTCAATTTTTTTGGGTACATCAAGAAATAATTTATCGAATCTGACATTTCGACTTCGGGATGTTGCTTGGAATATTTTCAAATTAAATTTTGCAGCTTTACTAATTAGTGAACAAAATTTATTTGCATCCCCTGCTGTTAATTAATAACACGAGTTAATTATAATTTTTAATTGTCGATGGAAATTCGACGGAAACCTTTTTATTTCACACGGTTGAGAGGGAGCAAAAGTAGCTGCGGAGTTTGTCGAGTGTCGGAAGAAGAAGAAGAGATGAAGAAACACGAGCCGCGACGAATGGAAGCTCGCGGTATTTCCAGGCCTCCCGAGATCATTGTGCTCTCGATAAAACGAGAGAAAGAGACACACTTCGATAAGCGATTGAGGAATCGATTTCTCTTTCATCCGTAACGCTCGCCGCCGTTGCCACTGTCGTCGCCGATTCCGATTGCTGCGTTTAATCGCTTGTAAATCCGATGATTGTGCATATATAATACCCGGACGTTATTTCGTCCGGCTCCGCGAGTGTCCTCGGAGTGTTACGTTTTCCCGTTGAAATTTTTAACCCACAACGATAACCATTCACACAGATCCGTTGCTCAATTCGAAAGATAAACCTTGTATATCCTGTCGGTCAATGTATACACGTTACTTTTATTTATTTTTTCGCTTCAAGCCACGTGCGAGTCGAGCAGGAGCGGATTAGATCGCCGTGCTCCAATTAATAAAATTAACCGACCCCCTTAAATTTCCTGACTCAATTACGATCTGAAAATCCAATGAAAATTTTTCTATCATATTATCATAATGACATTTCATTGAATTTAATAAAGCTACGATTTTTTGTACAAATTTATAACATATTTTTTATCAATATCGTTTTTTGAGACGATTGCAAACAATTTATTTGCCTCCTTTTATTTTTTTAGTATCAATAATTTTGGATATTAATATAGGTTGAAATAAAAAAAAAATCATGGGAATCTATGAGGATTTATAATTTTGGCTTTTTTTAATAATTAAAAAATCATTTTTTTGTCTCGGAAATATATTTAAAAAAAAAATACTGGATTAAAATTAGAAAAAAAAGTCCAAATAATTGGACAAATTTCGTCTCTATGGCCTGATCGATATTACAGCACTGAGAGAGGGAATGGCGCTGGGTCAATCGCATCGATCCTTCGCCGCGCTAAGTACTCGGTACCGATTCTATTGTATTAACAGCGGCAGGAGGAGGTTTACAGCGTCACTGTAGCGTTCGCGTCGATGTAACGAACCGCAATTACTTTCTCCATAAATTTTCTATGTAAACCTGCGCAGTCTCACGATTATCGGTGAGTAATAGATCGTTACGATCGAGGATAAATCGAGAGTAAACGCACGCGGTACTCTCGCGCTCTTACATCCGATTTTTTCTGTGGCAATGACACACTTATCGTCTGCGTTTATTCGCAATCATTGTTGTAATCATCCCGTTACTTTCGAACTCACTTTTTTTGTCATTCCTCGCCGAGGAGTGAAATTATTTATTTCTCTGAAATCGGCAAAATCGGTACATTCATTTTTCAATCTGCACTAATAACGATAATAAAAACCAATAGATTTCCTCGACTCGATCTGAACATTTATTTCCCGTGTTCATTTAATCTGCCGATAAGGATAACCGATTTTTATGTTCAGAGATTAACTAATCGGATTTGCGCAAGCGATTTGAGATTCGGAGCGTGTCTGTGGACTCTCTTCGTCTGCTCTCTTGCGCGTCGAGTGCGATAATCGGCTGATTATTATGCAAGTAGCACGAGAGAGGAATTTAACGATGGATCGGATGGAACGATCGGGAGCATTTACGACGCAATCTCTTCGCGCCGTCAGGGACACGCCTCGTCGGTTCGTCCTTCGCGCGATCGTTGCTGAAGAGGAAGGACGTCGTCCCTCCGATCGGCATCGAGAATCCTCCGCGCGGCGCGCGTATCCTTCTCGATAGATCGTTCGATCTACGCGGAACACTCTCGATCTCGTTGGTTGCCCGATCGACTAGGATACGGGTAACGGTGGGCGTTCGATCGGCGCACTCGACTCTCATGGGCATTACCGATCTCGAATAAAGATCGCGTGCATACGAGCGAGTCGCACGTTCGCGAGTCCGCGCGGCATTATACTTTCACGTATAATTATTTTATCGCTCGTGGGCTTTCCATGAGTCAACGTATCAATACAGGTTCCGTTGCATGCGATTTTGCGGTCATTATGTCGTATGACCAGACATTGAGCAGCCTATTCAAGCATGAAAATTTTTAACTCTCGTATAAGTATGAAAAAAAAAAAAAAATTGTGATTATTGAAATGTTGACCTATATCGAATGACGGTAATAATAAACAATTTTTTTTTCACTGGCATCTTGCGGAAAACTGAATATTATAAGATAACAATAATAATAATAATAATGAAATGGATTATTGATCGATTATCGAATGTTTGGGAAAATCGGTATTGATTAATTGGGAGAGGATAATGCATTTTATGAGCTTTTGACGCATATTAGAGAAAATAACGATTGTCAAAACTTCGGAGGTGAAAAAAATCAATTTTGACAGCTGTCATGATTTTGTCACTCGGTTGGTTACCGAGTGGGAAAATTTTGTTAAATCGCGAGGGGTGAGAGGAGGATGAGAATCCTCTGTACTCTGTACACAGGTGAGGATTATTGTAATGATCCAAGCCGATTGCTAAATCGTCCTAGATCCTCGTGTCTGTCGTTCGGCTTTTTATAACCGCGATTACTTTCGCAGTGATGTTGCTTACACTTGGAATCCTCGAGAGCGATAGTCTCCACTGCGATAACACTCACAGTCGCGACAAGAACAGCGAGAAGGCGAGCAACATAGCGCAGAAAGCTGCACAGGAGGCGAAGGCTGCATCGGACGCTCAGAATATTGCTGGTCAGCAAGCGGCTCGTCAAGTACTTATTCATAATTATCATGCGCGTTCTCGTGCTAAAAATGTCACACAATTTACCTTCGAAATTTCAATAAATCCTCAATAAATGTCACATAAGTCGTTTTGACCTTTTTTTTTCAATCGAATCTGCTGAATAATTGGCTATTTTCCTTCACTCGTTTAACAAAATAATTGTGCAAATAAAAATATGGCTTTTCTTTCGGAAGAAAACATTTTTTCCCTGCAAAAAAATGCCATTTTTATCAATGTGATATCGAACATTTTATTTTATCGATTTCAATGTTGCTAATTGTAAAAATTGTAGCACAATTGTCGTAAAATATGTAGTGAGCAGAAAGGCTGATATGTTTTGGGAATTGCTGTGAATTAGAATATCATATTTCCGGGTTATTTGTCTCGCGGTTTGCGCGCTGTTTCGGGGGGCGGGGGAGGGACCGTCGAAGGGTTCGCCCGTCGTTATCCTCCGACGACTGCAAATGTAGGTGAAGTCCCAGCTCGCGGAGAAAGCCGCCCAGGCGGCTAAATCGGCGGAGGCAGCGCTTTCAGGGAAGGAGGCAATTGTGGAACAACTGCAGGAGGAAGTCAAGGAAGCCGAGACGGTCGTGCACGAGGAGAGCTCGTCGGTGCAACAGTCACGAAGTAATGTAAAGGCTGCAGTGCAGGCGGCTAGGGATACGCAGCTGCAGGTCAGCTGGTCAGATATCTCAAATTGATAGTAAAATAAAGAGAAACTTTTTCAATGAGCGAAGCGAGATTCAATTGAAAATCATACAAATTACAATAATTTTCACTCGTTCGGTTGCTGATATTATCCCAATTTTTTTTTTTTTTTTTCCGTTTATCACCCAATTTTTTAATAATACAATCATAACTTAATTTTACAGGAAAATGGCGTTAATTAAATTAATTTTGGGTCAACTATATTTTTGATATATTTTTTCTACGGATTTTTATAAATTCAATAATTAGTGAATTAATAATTTATTTAAAATAATATAAAATCATTATTGATTTCGACTAATGAATAATTTATGAACCAAAAAAAGGATAACGTCGCGAATAAATTTCTCAAGCGGAAAAAAAATAATAATTTCATGTATCATCATCAGCAGGAGGAGTGAGATAACGCTGATTTTAATCTGACTCTCCGGAACTCTTATCATAGTTTATTGCGCCTGATTAATGACACTTTTTAACGGCTCCGCAGCTTCAGACGTTGTCACGCGCTTTGCAGACCGCGAAATCGAATCTGGCAAACGCTCAGGCGGCGGCGCAAGGTGCGCAGAGGTCGTTGACCGAGAAAGAGCAGCTTCTCGAGGCCGCGAAGAGACGAGTCGATGAATTGGGCGGCCAGTTGCACGCCGCCAAAACTGACCTAGCCAACACGAATCGCGCGGTCGTCAAGGCGAGCTCCGCTGCTCACGAGGCGACGGTCAACGCCAATAGAAACAGGCGGCGGCTGGAGAAGGATCGAAGTGGGGCCTCGACGGACCTGAAGAGCCTCAGAAAATCCCGAGAGGCACCGTGCAACAAGTGCCACGGAGCGAGCAAACAGTTTAAGGCGACGAACCTCGCTCAAAAAGCGGCGCAGGAGGCCAAGGCAGCCTCGGATGCTCAGAACGTGGCAGGTGCTCAGGCTGCTCATCAGGTGACCCTGAAATACAAATTACCTTGACTAATGCTACCGCTCTTCATTTTTATTTTTACCAACCTGAAACTCTGTTAATTTCATGTAATTTTTATTCAAATTTTTGTTAATTAAAAAAATGAAAATATTTTACCGGATTAGAAAGTCACTCTTTTCGCTTACGCTGGTAATTCGAATGTGCATTTGAATTCACAGGTGAAGACCCAACTGGCGGAAAAGGCGGTGCAGGCGGCAAAGGCGGCGGAAGCGGCGCTCGCTGGAAAACAGGCGATAGTGGAGCAACTTCAGCAAGAGATGAAGGAGGCTGAGGCTGTGGTCCAGGAGGAGAGCTCTTCGCTTCGTGAGACTCAGTCGAACGTCAATTCCGCGATTTTGTCGGCTCAGCAGGCTCAGCAGGAGGTAAATAGCGTGCAAAAACTGCAACGACAGTCGAGTCCGGTTGTTTTCTTCATGAACTTTGTCCCCGAAGCTGAAGACCCTGACTCAGGCGGTGCAAACGGCGAACGCGAATGTCGGAAATGCCCGAGCGACTGCTCAGGGTGCGCAGCGAGAACTTGAGGAGAAGCAACAACTCGTGGAGGCCGCGAAACGTCGAGTCCAGGAACTTCTGAAGGAGGCCCAATGCGCGAAAAACGACCTTGCCAATACGAAGCAAGCGGCGGTCAAGGCCGAGGCTTCCGCGCACGAGGCCAAGGTCAAGGCCAATCGCAACAAGCGACGTCAACTCGCTCTTCGTCAAGTAAACCATCGCGAATACGAGGACAATTGATTGTTAAATTTGTATCGTTTTAATTATTACGCATAATGACGACGAAAACGTCTTGAGAGTGTTATTGTTATGTAATAACACGAAGAACGTCTTGAATATGCACTGAACAAAATATAATCAGTCGAATAAGCTTCGAGCAGTAAAATTCAAATACGAAATCAAATCGAGAACTCGCGTACGAATAATAATTTGTTGTACCAGGACGATTGTTGATTACATTTTTAATCAGTTTAATTATTACGTAATAACGAATAAAACAAAAACGTCTTGAGTGTGTTCGTCTTCTTCATGTCGTACTCTCGCCGAGAGGTCGAATCACGAGCTCGTGAACTTGAACTCGATGCGGAACGCCGATAACGTAGACGACTGCGTCAGCAACGTCTTCAGGTTCGAGCGCCGGTAACGTTTTGGATAAACGCGCTGTAAATCCACCGGCCTCCACGACATTCGTCTTAACGTAGCCTGGACTTATGCTCTGGAATTGTGAAGAACAATCGATAGCCTCAAAAGTGAGTGACACGTGACACCCTCCACCTCGAAAATTTAAAACACATTTTCTCCTCAACTACTCGACAGATGAAGCCCAAATTTTGAGAGGATGTGCGGAAAAGTGGCAGGCATTGACCCATCTTCTGGTTCCCCGAAATTTGCAGCCGTTTTTTCGGGGGAACCAGAAAAGCAAAAAAAGTGAGGTTAAGGCGATTGAATTCCGATGAATTTGGCGCTTTAAAAGGTCCAATTTCATGAGTGCTCACCGTGAATCGGATCTTGTCCCCGAGATTCTCCTTCTGAAGGGACTCCGTAATTGCGGTTACCGCGTGTTTGGTAGCCGGATAAATGTTTATGGACACATTGTTGAATGAGTGAACCCTGTGACCCTCGATGCTGTTCATGTTTATAACGTGACCCTCCACATCAGATTCCTTCATCAACTTCAACGCCTGCTGCGTGCAGTACAAAAGACCCAGCACGTTTACATTGAGCACTTTTTGCCACTCTTCACCCTTTGTTTCTGCGGATTTAAAGAAACGTCATTTTTTTTTTTGGAATCGCCTCGATTGAGACTTCATGGATATAATCTGTGATTACCGAGAAAGGAGCCGGGCAAAATGATTCCAGCATTATTCACTAAAATATGAACCGTGCCAAAAATTTTTTTGATGGTCTGGAAAGATTGCCTGACGTTTTCCTCGATCGAAATGTCACACTCTTCAGCATAGAATTGACCCTTTGCACCTTTGACAGCAGCATTGACACTTTCCTTTTGTTATCAACATTAGGAAATGGGATAAAAGGAAAAAAATTCGTGAGAAACGAAATTTTAGTATGACATTGTTACCTCCATTAACGATTTTCTCCTGGCGATGCCGATAACGATCATACCCTCGTGCACAAGGGCCACAGCAGTGGCCAATCCAATTCCACTGGAGGCTCCAGTGACCACGGCAACTTTACCGGCCCAACGGTCCATGGTTAACCAAAAATAACGTACGTGCTCTCCCAACTTCGCGGTAAAATCGACTGAGCTTTTTTTTTACGCTTCGCTATTTATAAAAATGGTCGAAGGACATTATGTCTGTCGGGTCATTATCGCGCGATAAGAAGAACAATATTTGATTAGATAAGTCACGACGACCTTGGGCTATAATTAAATCCGGTGTACCAAAAGTGCACAATATTTGTTAATGGATTAACTACGAAATGACGCACCTAAAATCGGCGAAAATTTTTTTGCTCACCTTAATTTGAATTTTCAAATTGAAATATTTCAATGGTGATTTCAATTTTTGAAGGTGAAAAATTTGAATGAATTTTCAAAATCTCATTGCATTCAATAGCAATGAAGTCACGTGACTTGGTTTTATTTTCATTTAACTCCTCAGGGTCTCGGCATATCTCGGCATGCAAATTGAAGCCTAATCCGAATTTACGAGCCTGAGGAAATCTTCAGAAGCCGCGCCGCATTCCGTAGTCCCTCGAATACATTAATTACTCGAATGGTTTTACTGTTTGGATCTTCTTGAATTTCGGTTCACTACTCGGAGCTCCGAATACCAAGCGAATGTGCTTAGTATTCGGAGACCCAGAATCCATTGCGTTCACTAAGCCACACACTGTGCCCCCATAAATATTCACGTAAGACCTCCATACAAAGTGGGTAGCGACGAACGCGGATTTCGAGAGGAAAATAGAGCGCCGTTCGGAATCCGGAGGTCAGAGATCACGGCGAACAACGAATTTTACGTCCACGATCAAAATAATACCAAGTGCACTGCTTACTGTACTTCCGCTGGGGTTCCGTGTACCCCAGATACGAAAAGTGACATGGAACGTTTCACGGAAGAGAAAACAGTCATTTTTGGTCATTTAACCATTATTTTTTAAAAGTCTGTGCTCCACGATTGTTCGTCTTTCCCGACCCACGACCTACGACCAACCGGAAGTGCTAAGTATCATCAGCACGCGACGTTGACACCGTAAAAAATGCACATTCAATTTTAAGTAGATTTTTTTTTACAGTGCAGCCTAATTTTAATCCTCAAAAAAAATTTATGTTCATAAATTTGAAATTTGGACTCGCTAATTAATGATTTGAAACAATTAATGCAGTTGACTAAATTTGCAGTTAATTGGATTAATTTTAGAAGTAATTTTTTTACAGGCAAAAATTGGTGAAAAAAAAAATTTGTTTCATTTTTTTTTTTTTGAGAAATCGCATAAAATTATTTGTTACCGAATAATTGTAGCTTTATTCATTTTGCAATGGACCGCAATACGAAGCGGTAGCTGGTCGCGTGTTACGCTACACTCTCATCACTGTACCTGCGCTTTGTAATTCGAGAGTCGAGATAGACGTACGTTCACGTGCATGTGTGTTGCGTAGGCACGGCCGTCGCTCGAAAGGATTCCGAGCTGGCTTATTTAAATGGTAACGCGAGGCGGCGGCGAGCCTTCCATTAGACCATCGCCGGCAGCCGAAGTGAAGAGGAGCCGAAGAGAATGGCCAGGAATTTCGTAATCGATTGAGATGGAAGCAGGAAAGTTTTCGGAGCCGCTTCGCGTGTCAGAAATATTATAATTCATTTTTTTCAGATTTTTTATCGCTCTTCTCTAATCTCTAAGCTACTTTTAATTTATTTTTTAATTTTTTTTCCATAATTTTCTGATTTTTCTAAAAATTATAGATATTTTTTTTTTTACTTTCCATTCGTGAGCATTAAAAATATTTACATGTATGAATATCATTACACTTTTTATTGTAGTTTAAATTGTTATAGCAAATTTTTTTTATCATCGAATTTTATGGTCTATAGAGTATTTAAAAAAAATGTAAATATCTATTTTGACATGGAGCATAATTTGCAAAAAAAAACTAAGTCACAGTTTTTTAAAACCCGATTAAAATTGACGTAATACATTTTTTAATAAACCGAAAAAAAATAATTACCTCATAAATCAGTCAATATTTTCATAAATGCATCGTCATAAAAGTTTCTCCGGATCAAATGTCGAAATTCTAAATCCCTTTCACAGTAATCAATTCATCTATAAAACTCAAAAAAAAAAAAATAAAAAAACCCATAAAAAGCAGGCATCACTAATTTGGTTAGTCCAACTTCCTCAATTCCAACTTCGAGTGGATGCGGATCGAAGATCGAGGATGTTTAGTCGTGTGTGTGCGAAAGTCGAGCGTGTCTAATTACCTATACTGTGATTACGAAATTTAATACCATCCCACATAATTATACAGTGAACAATAATTTTTTTTCTTTCACCTCAAATAAATTATCCACATTGACATCACACTCTTCGTGTTCTCAAGCAATAAATAATAATTGTACAGACAGATCTATTTTTTTTTCTACTGCTTCAGTCAAACTCTTGTTCTTGCTTTATTTATTTATTTTTTTCTTTATTGGCTAGTAGAGAAATTTCATAAGCCAATTATTAGGAACTCTACGAGATCATAACACCTGTGGGAAAAATTCTTTATGCATTCGCCTAATTACCACCTCTCATTAATTACCTCTCTGTACATCCTTCTCATTTAAACTCGTTCTCTCGATTTTTTTTTTTTTTAAGGTGGCGTATAATAGCACCGATTGGTGTCTTATCGAGATAATTAATTGGTTCGTTCGATTAGACACCAGCAATGAAATACTTTATTACCCAGAGAGGATTTTGCGATCGAAGGTGCGTCGCAACGAAATGATCGAGTGTAACGAAGCGGACGGAGAGAAAGGATCATAAAATCTCGAAGATCTTTCGATACGGATCCCGCCGCTCGAGCTCATCTCTCTCTCTTCTCATCTCCGCATAACTAGGAGCAACGAAAACAGCACGTCGCTGATAAAATTGATGCAACACTGAAATTTGCTTCCTCCTTGGAAAACATTTGGCTCCTCAAAATGAATATAAAATATTTTTCTGCTGGAATAATTATCAGTTCTAATTATAGAAGTATCGGAAACAACGATCGCGATTTTCGAGATATTTTGCTCTTGATCTGATTTTTTAATTATTGCAAAAACATCGCGAGATGAAAAAAACAAATTTTATTTTAATAATTGAATTGGAAATTTCTATGGGATTTCGAAAAAATGCAAATTTTTTCGAAAATGCCACTTCTTTTAATTTTGCGATTACGTAATCCACGTGAATTTCTGAATATATTTTTGTCCCCTTAAAATGAAATACTCTCTCGGAATAAAAACGCGTCGCGTTGGTTCGCTGAAATAAAATGATTGTTACGTAATACACATAAATTACCCAATATATATTATTGTTACCATAAAATCAAATACTCCCTCGGAATAAAAGTGCGTCGGGTTTGGTGCACAGGAATGAGATGATGGACCGCAGCGAGGCAGACAGAGAGAGAAAGAGAGAAAGGATCGTAAACGTCTGCGAGATCTTTCGATACGGATTCCGGTGTGCGAAGGGGATGAGCTCCCGGCGAGCCCATCTCTCTCTCTCGTCTCTCCTCCAGCGGCAGAAACAGCACGTCGCAAACATAGTGAAAGTATTTTCTAGTCCACTCACGTGCCTCGTCGTCCGGGAGTATATCACGAGGTCCGTACCCACGGCAAGGCTCAGTATCATCTTCACCGTTCTTCTTGACTTTGTTCGCTGGTAGAATCCCCGGTTAACCCCTTCCTCCAAAAAAATCGACTCCAAAAAAAAAAATTTGCAAATCCAGTGCCAAGTTTACAAATTTTTAAAAATCAATAAATATTGAAAAATCAATCGAAGTGGCGTGGGGAATTGATTGAGTACGGTGAGTGATCGATGGGGATGATAATTGGCTCACGCTTCGTGCATAAATAACTCCGAGTCTGGCATCGCTACCGCACAATTCCATCGAGATGATTAATGGATCGATAATTGGTTATCGGGACCAAAATATCCGGCTGTGAATGAGTCTACCAGTTTTTAGTTACTTCGTGCTGTTATTCGATGATTTTTCCTGGGATTTGTTGGGATTAATGGGCGACTAATGAGGCGTAGAGAAAATGGCCAATGGCTCGTTGAGCCTCGGGCCATTTTCGAGCTACGTTGTCTCGTGACCAGTGCCGGAAAAAAAAAAAATAGCTCGGTCGCTTAAAAATTGCGGATGCCCCGAGGGCAGAAATGTGTCTGACCAGTGAGGGACCATTGCTACTGGTGCGGATGCCGAATGGTTGGACAATATTTGGCCCGGAGGGTTTGACATGATTTTTCTTTGCATTATTTCAATTTCCGATCGAATTGCATCGATTTGTATCAATGGAATATTATTATGGGCGATGGAATTCACTCGGTAATTCGATTAGTAGTCATGGTACTCGAGAGTGCAGACGTGCCGAGGCTGACAATGCGAAATACGAGGAAAAAAAAAATGAAAAAAATAAAAAGAGAATCGAAAGTCGTCGGTGCGCAACTGTAATTAAATTGTCATCCGATCCGGGAAAGGCCTGAGCGAGTCACCCGACCATCTACCGGATTGCACCGAACCCACGCCTTCTCTGGACACCCACCGACCATTTCCACTTACGATCATCGTCTGACCCAGCCATTTTATGGCCCCAACAATTTTAGCACGTTTCGCAGGGAGATAAATCAAATCTTAATGGTCCATTACCTTTTTCGGTACTTGAATAAAATTTGGGATTTTCGACGTACGAAATTTGCGCAATTATCCTGTTATTCAAAAAAAAAAAAAATTAATTCGTGATCTACCCTCGAATTAATTCCTCGCGGTGGTCGATAATCATTTTTCGATACCGTAATTACGTTTTTAATTGGAAAACGGATAAAATTCGTAATCGACAAATAGAAAAATTCGTTAATAAACGATTAACGCAATTTCGCGATTCAATTGGTGAAAAATTTAATGAGTCAATTTCGCCGCTTCCTTGAGCCCGGCGATTAATGAAAGGGTTAAAATCGAGATGCTTATGAGGCTATCGATCAAAAAAATATTAAATCCCCCTCCCGTGGCTCCTCTTCAGCAACGTAACACTCACACGTGCCGCGTTACCTTGCAGCTAATTAATTTTCCACTCGCTCTTTTCGCCTTTTTGATTGGGAAGTGATAATGGTGATCCATTTCAACAATGTAAGTGTCATAAATACATAATCTCGAGGTCCCTCAATTAAAAATAAATCAGTTTCTCCGAGTCCGAGTGACGAAACGACTGGCGAATATAATGCGTAACGACGTGACGCATGTTCCTGTAATAAAACGGGGAAATTTAAGGGGGGAGCGAATGTAACGATCACGTGCGTCTCGTTGCCGGTCGTTAAAGCATCCTCCGTCGTTTTCTCGGTGAACCGGAGAACGCGCAACAATGAAGCGCGGAAAGAAAGGAGGTGAGAGTGTTGCCGCTGGACGAGCGAGTAGTTATGGTCTCCCATGAGCAGACGAAACGTGGAGATCACGAGACTCTCGCTGCTTCGCTTCGGGAGCTTGGCTATTTGCTGCAGTGCGATATGCACGCGGATAGGCTTAATGGGTAGAGTACATACCAGTCTCTGTACTCGTAACGCATTACCCATTACATTACTTAGCCGCACCATGAGCGCAGACGTAAGTAGTAATAGCTGGGCATGCTAATTGCACGGTAATTGCGAGGGCTAATTATGCGACGTGTGGAATCCGCGAATTCAACACTTTGTGTCATTTTGTGTCAAGAAATGTGTGATAAAGGTAAAAACGTGAGTTATAACTTAAGGAGGTTTGAGTCGAGTCTCCTTAAGTGGCCAGTTTGGGAAATCGAAGCCAATGTCCATATTTCATGAGAGATCGTCATCTGCTTTGACACGCGACATTGTGAATGCGGGCCCATTTTTATTGAGGCCCCGGGGCCAAAACAACGTACGGAAGATTAATAACACGAGATGTTAAGAGAGTCAATAAAATTGCGTGGAGATGATGATGAACGTGGGTAGATTCGTGTTCGATTTCTTCGGATATGATTCATCATTATCTCGTCATCGCGATGATAAGCTCCTTTCGTCGCTTTCTGAATTACGTATTCGTATTTATTTATTTTTTATTGTTTCATTGAAAAGTTTTACCTTGAAAATTGCGTTTATTTGAGCTAACGTATTCGTAATCAGGATTTAAAAATTAATCGATACATAAATTAATAGATAAATCGATAAATGTATTTAAGTAGGTTGAAAAAATAATGTGAAGGCCAAATTCTTGCGGATAAATTCGATCGATGAATTTCTCAAGCGAATTACGATAAGACGATCGGTCGGAAGTGGCGATTTTTCAGCCTCGGATCACAGTTCACATTGTTAAATGCTGAGGAAAGGAATCGCCCACGACTGACACGAGTTTGCACATATGTGGAGCGATAATGCGATTGCGAATTGCGGATTTCAGCGTGCGAACTCCGTGTTCAGTATGTGTATACATAGAATGCCGTGTATGTCGCCACTCCTCGACTGCACGCGTTCACCATTCGCTCTATGCACTGTTTTATTATGCAGCCATTTGTTGCTCGCGAATTTCTTCAACAACAATCCACTCCCCGCACTAAATTTCGACACCGCTCAACGTATTGCATGTACCTCTTAAGGATGTCCATATTTTATTGAGTCCGGATAGGCAGCACTTATTATGCATCTCTTCCTTTCGATCGATTTCCGTTCGGAAGCATTACGATTTATTATTCACGCGCTATTTGTTATACATTTTTGTCAAAAAATATTTACGAGGCGTTTTTCATATTCGTTCAAAAAAATTATTTTTTGCACTGGGATTAACTGCTTAATGGAGTAGGTTTCGATTTTTTTTAAGTCACTCTCGATACCGAAAATTTAAATTTCATTAGATAGACATTTTTTTTCGAAATATTCCATTTTTGGAATTGCAGAAATAAACATTTTATTATTCGTCTATAAAAGAAATTGTTAAAAAAAAAATTATATGTTCCAATCTAAAAAATTTCAAGGCACACTTTTCGTGCCAATAATTTTATCAATTTTTATAACAATGGGGAAAATTGCAACTTGGAAAGTTGCTCCGAGTATCGGTAATACTATCCTCTATTATTAGTGACGTCACGGACGTGCCATAATTTGATGATGACATGAGGAAAACGGAAGCGAGCGGTGATGCCTGGGCGGCAAAAGTGAAGCTGTGGGTCTGGACCACTGCGCACAGACCAGGTCCATGGGTTTGGTCAGCGCTCGCGGCAGCGAGAGGAGAACGTATCGCTGAACTCGCGCGTCGGGCAATCGTCTTCCGCAGTGCAACTCCTTCTAATCCGTGGATCTTAAGAGTCCGCGATGCTGCGCGCGTCTCCCGAGCGCACCTGTTGCGCAACTCAAAGATACACGTACTCGCTGCGAATATTAATAACGATAGAAAAAAGAGGCTTAAGGTTTGCAGGCTCGAAGACGAATCTCGGTACGTGAGCGTCGAGCGCTCGGCAAATTTGCTATTCGGTGAAAGGGCAACTTCCACGAGAAATTCGAACCCGTGAATACGCAACTTTCACCGTGAAAATCATTGATCATTTATTATTGCAATCATAGAAATCGATAAATCGATTTTACTTTTTTTTTTTTTCGTCGATTTTTGTAAAATGTTCATGAGGTAAAATTCGTTTTTTTTTTTTTTTAGGATGGACGAGGTCTTGAAGAGGAACATGCTCGGTGAATTTTGAGGAGAAGGAAAGATCGAGGAGAACCAGGAAAAAGGACCTTTTCGTCCCGAGTGACGAAATCCCGAGGGAATTCGTTTTTTCTGCCAGGATGAAGTTGGCCCATGGAAAAATGGGGACTTTCCTGGTGACGATGCTCCTGGGAATTTGTTGCCTGGCTTCCGGTGAAAAGGTTCGACGAACGCCCATTAATTAATTAATTTTTAATTACAGTGATAATATTTATATTTCCAAAAAAAAAAATTACATTAAAAAATGATAATTATTTTTGCTCCTTATCGAGCAGAATTCTATCTTCGTGTTTTCCACTTGTCACAATAATATCCTTAACTAATGAACGTGTGTTGAACGTGTTAAGTGGTTTTTCGGTGGAAAAATAAATGGCACGGTCATAAATGCGAGCGGAAAAAAAATTAATAACCACTTTCAGTCTCCACGTGCGTCGAAATCCGGCTTTACATACCGCCAGTTTTTTTTCCACTCCCGCATTCTTGCTTTATGAAGTATTTTAATAATGAATTGGGTCTTATTAATATTGCCAAAGCGGTGAGAAAAAAAAAAAAAAAAAAAAAAAAAAAACGAGATCGAGTGAATGAGGATCGAGTGAAGGCCGAAGTATGTTACGATTGCTCAACGTTTAACATACGAGAATTCATTATTTCTCGTCCTTAGAATGCAGAGCACTGTGCGGTTCGGCACAGAATACATTGTAGAGCGCCTATCGCTGAAAACGAGAGCTTCGGAGTGTCGTAAACGTTAGAGCCTGCCAAAGACACGATAAATCCGAGGAAAACACGCGATGATGTGGCATAAGAGGCGTACAAAAGGCTCCGAGTCCTTGTTTCTACAGTGAGAAAGCTGCAAACCGGACTCGGAGAGATTTATCGCTGCTACTTTGGTAATGAGAGCTACAATGTGTTGTAGGCTATTAGCTCGAGCAGCAACCTCGTGAATAGCTTAAGGATGTATCACTGGTACTTTCCCAGCCCAGAGTGGATCTCGAGATGAATTTAAATGATTGGCAACGTGGGAAAGATCCCTAAAATAAACGACACTGAGAAGACGAAAAAAATAATTTTTTTAATTATAAATTGCAAATTAAATTGAAACGAAATTCTAGGAATTTTGATTTTCGAAAATTGTATTTTATTTTTGTTAGAAGATTTTTTTCCTCGAGTATAAAAAAATTATTATTTTCAAATTCGGTGAACCCTGAATATTTTGAAAAAACATATACAGATTCAAAAAATTCTGATAGTGGAAAAAAAAATTTAAAAATCGCAATGTTAATTTTTTTTCAGATTCTGCTCGTCGCAAACTAATTAAATTCTAGTCGCGTAAAACATTTGCCGAAGAATGTCACCAGCTGGACGTTCCAGTTTGAAATTTCAAGTAGATATAGTCATTACAGTCAGACATTGTAAAAAGCAATAAGGTCGTCAGTCTTCTTTTTTTTTTTTGTGGCATTGCTTTAAATGGTTTCAAGAAGTTTACCTAGAACCAAAATGCTGAGCGCTGAAAATGTAGACCCAGTCTGCTGTATTAGGAATCCCGACAGTCCAGCAAAACGCTATTTTACGAGTGCCACAAAGTAGTACAAATTGTTGAGCAATTTACGAGCTTGTAACTAACGATGACTAATGTTGCGTTTATTACTATTTCTGTCCTTCTCACCTTTAAAGCAAAAACGACTGATCTACATACAGCAAATATTACCTGCATTTATAGGAAAAGTTCCTGAAACGATTTTTAGAATCCACATATTCCGATCGGTTAGTCCGAATTTGAAGTTGATCGGTAACAATTTTTACCAATTTATTTTTATTTTTATTAAAACGAATATTTTCTGCATTTATAGATAAAATTCCTGAACCGATTTTAAGAATCCACATATGCAAATCGGTTCGGCCGAATTCGAAATCGATCGGTAATCATTTTTATCAATTTTATTTATTTTTTTTCCGTTAAAGCAAAAACGACAGATCTACAGAGAGCAAGTGTTGCCTGCATTGGGAGGAAAGATTCCCGAAGAGGCTTTCAGAACGGACAGATTGGCGTTGAATCGGTTGAACAAGGACGGAATCGCCGTTATCGACGGAGTTTTATTGGAGGCGAGAGATCACGAAAAAAATCCTGACAGCGTGCGATCTAAGCCGGAGCTAATTAAGGTAAGATCACGATCTCCCGGATTCATCTTCGCTGCTGCCACGAAGAATAAATGAGGTCATCAAAAGCGATACAGTCATATAATCAGCCAACCGGTCTCTATTATTTCGATCTCTGCAATAATCGCACTCGATCGCCTCGTGATCGACAGCTAAATCCCTCCGAGATCCAACCTAATTTCTCCCACGATTTCCTAACGATTTCTGTACACGTTGCATCCTCCCTTACGCGGAGATCGTTATTATCCCTCGGAGTCTCGCGCTACCGATTATTTTCCCGCTTCGCTGATGAAGACTTAACGTGTCCGTTATCATTATCAAGCCAAGAATAATGAGAGCTCTGAGCTAAATCTATTTTTCACTGCAAAACGTGTGAGCTGCTATTCTTCCGCGGACAAAATAACATGGAATTACCGATGAACGCCTCTGGTGAGGATCGCAGGGTTTAACGGATCAACGATCTATCGATCAGGCACGAGCCTTGGATAGATCGCGTAACTGAGCATTTTCATTCGATATTTTTGGTTTTTTTTACCATTACGTTGCATTTTATTTTTCACTCTTGACAATTTCATCATAGACGAAATTTTTTTTTCTTGAAAACAAAATATCCTCTGGATCATGGCAGACTCAAAATGATCTATGGGCATATTCGGTTATTTTTATTTTGCCACTAAAATGGACTTTGTAAAAAAAAACAAATTAGGTGAAAATTTAGGAAGACAGGAATTTATAGAGGCAAAATATTGATTATAAAATTTTCAGTAATTATTGTGTGGATCATATCGATCATTTTCGATTTTTTTCTTCTTTTTCGCAGGTCTACGTCACTCAGGATCCTCGGTACGTTCCTCCCGAAGGTCGTTACTACAACGAGCACCCAAAATCGGTGGAAACGACTTACGTATTGCGAAAACCAGTGGGTCACTACGACGGAAGTGAGCACCAGAGACTAAATGGAATTGGAAACGCGCCTCTTCATCAACAGCATCGATACCGTCAACCCAATCACAATAACGTCAATAACAGAGCGCAAAACGTCGGAGCCTATGCAAAACCTGCGGACCTTCCTCCTCAGGGTCTCAGTCCACCGAAAGCTCATGGATTTTCCAACTTTCACCACTTTCCTTCCCACCCACAACCACCGAACCATCATCCAAGACGGGAACAGTATCATTATCAGACTGTCTACAAGCCCATTATCACTCCTCTTATCATCCCAGCCCAAGGGCTTTATTACAGGAAGCCTTATCAGCAAAATCATCAAAATCATGCTTTCGATCATGTACTTTTGCGGGATTCGAATTTTGACTGGAGTCCGAATTATCAACGGGAACCATTGTTCTTCGAGGATAACAGCCATTTTTTTGACTCTCATCAGGTGAGTAAATAAAAAAAAATTAATTGCCCTTATCATTTGACGTATTTCTGGGTTGTAAAAAAAATAAAATGGTTATGGAATGTTTTCGGTGCTCCAGATCATCACTGATTACGAGGGGTTCCTTAATACTTTCCATGGGCGACCTTATCGTCATGTTGGACCATCGAAGGAACAACAGAGCGAAGAAAAAATTTCCAAAAATTCGAATACACAGCCGAAAAAGCTCAATACCTTTTCTGACGAGAGGAGATTGGCTACCGATAAATCGGAGAAGGCCAATTTGTCGACAGAGTCGAAAAGTGATGGTCCATCGTATACCAATCTGACCAGCATCCCAACCACCGGATTTTCGTGCGACGGAAGAAGAGGAACTTATGCCGACGTTGAAACAAAGTGCCAGGTATTTATAAAATTCTGATCTAATTTACATTGTAGAAATAATTGCTCCCAATTTTTTTCCAATTAGTCATCGGTATAGAAAAATTATTTTTATCATTTTTTGTGTACATTAAAAAATGACCGATTTACCGGTATTAATAATAATAATAACGATAATGAAGAAGTTGAGGATTTATATCAATACCGATCTCTGCGATTCGAGGCTCAATAAAAATCTGTATTTACCGATTTTTTTCAAAAATCTTGCCTCTGTACGATTCGATTGGTAGTAGCCGATCTATACTCTCGCATAAATCGGAGATCGTGGTACACTCTCTCGGCTAACGGTATGGAGAACAGAGCGGCGGGAATTATTGCTCAATCGCGAAATGGTTATTCGCGTAACGCGTCGAGCGTATTGCATTCTCACACGCTTCGGGCTACCGAGTCTCGTGACCCGAGTAAATCTCGACGCTCATTTTTGTTTGATGTATGCACACATTGCACAGATGCACTCGGTCCGGATGACTCGATAAAACCGGTTGCCCGAACCGAATCGCTTCGACGATTTGCCGATTTCTCACTTTCGATGGTTACGATAAAAGCAAAAGCAAAATTGAGGCAATAATTATTATAAATATAACATATATATATTACGATACCATCGCAAATATGGATCAGAGTACGTGTCGAATTTAATTTCGATCGAAAAATCGAAATTTTGTTTACCGATTTTTTGATACCACTAAAAATCGATCGGTTGAATGACATTTTTTTATTTTTTATTAGGTTTTCCACGAATGTTCGGGATGGTCTAAAACGAGTTCATTGTGTCCCGTTGGAACGGCTTACAGTGGGACAAAAAAACGGTGCGAATGGTGGAACACCGTGACTTGTAATTCCCCATAAAAAAATTGAATACTCGATAAAAATGTTAAAAAATGTGTGTGTGTGTGTGAAACAAAAAAAAAAAAAAAGAGAAAGGCCAGGAATCGACGACGTATCGTAATTGACAAGCCGGACTTTAAAATTGCCTGTTTAACGTCACGTGATGGTGTCACGTGACCATTATTAAGGAGAAATACAGTAGCGCGAAAAAAATGAAGTCATGAAGGTGTTGAGGATCAACGAGAGTCGATTGATGAGGAAGAAAATGTTGCGTGCAACATTTAAATCCAATTGCGGAAGAGTCACGTGACCTGCGCAATTATCCTGACGGTGAATGCTCGACTAAGTGAACCATCGCGTCCACGCAACCATCCCGGAAGTTCACCGCAAAGTCAAGACTCTTGGACGATGTGATACACGTTTCTGCCTTTTTTTTTTTTTACTTCAACATGATTACCTTTTTTATTTTGTCACTTTCTCTCTCTCGCACCCATGGCCATTTTTTTTTTTTTGGTGTATCATTTCAACTTAAAAAAAGGAAGTTAGGCTGAAATTAGCGGAATTGGTTGATGGATCGCTCACTTGTTTGTTTCACATTTGCTGGCATTGTATACGAAATTAAGTGCTGTTGATCTCGTAGCCTTTTTAAAAAAAAAATATATAGTTGGATAGTTTGTCGCCAAATGAAAAATTGTATTCAACGCTAAGCCATACATTGTATTTTGTTACGTTATTATTAATACTTCGGTTTAATCAATTTTTATCATTCTTATTTACTTTTGTATTAAAATGAACTGTGAAAGTGCTATCAAACGTTGATTGATATTATTTCATTCGATACACGCAAAATCGAATTTCCGATTATCGATATTTCGCCACTGAAGCATAAAAAGACAATTTTTCAATTTCCGAACTTTTTATGATAAATTAATATCACGTCTCACGTGAAATTAGTGCCCGTAAAATTGTAAAAAAAAAATCTTTTCCATTAAATTTTTACCGACTGCCAGTTAACGCGAAAATCGCTTTACCTTTCGCAGGTACACAACCAACGATCGGTAATTGACCTTCTGTTGCATAATTCTTACCCATGACCAATAACGCAGAAAATCCAGAACCGAATTACCGATCCCAGGTAAAACAGTGACGGAAAACAGTTCAATCTTCATTTAATTTTCTTCCATCTCTTGTCCCATTAATCACTAATACAGAATACAGTAAAAAAACAAAAAAAAAATCTGTAAAATTAATGGTCGTTGCCAATTGGTGAGAAATGCGCGAAACTTTTGTCCCGCAAGCCTCGGAAAGATAAACGTCCCGTAAAACTTATGATTTACAGCGCGGAACGCGGCGAGCGGTTTTTGCGAGCGTTCGCACGCGCATCTCCCTACAATTTACGGTCTTGTTTTCCCCGACCTCCCAGCTAAATTATCCGTAAACACGGGCTCCAGAAAAATATTATTACACCGTCGAGAGAGAACCCATTACCGTGTAATTCCGAAATCCTTGCGTCTCGGAATGTGCAGAAGCAGGTAATACGCCTCTCTCGGAATTTCCAGGCCTTTCATATCATGACTCCCACAAAAATGTCCTTTCTAATATCATTTACAAAAAATGCCTAAGGACTTACGAAAAAAAAAAGAAAAAAAATAATCTAATACCAATCGATAGTCGATACAATAAACCATTTTTGTCGGGAGCTTTCATTGCCGTAGGTGTTTTCCGGTATTGCCGAATAGGATCAGCGGAGAACGGTTCTACAGGTCGATGCAAAAACCAACTTACCATTTTCCACCTTGAGACCATTGGAATTTTTAGTTCAAAAAAAAGCAGAACCAATCTCTTCAGCTTCAAAATGGTACCGCCATATTGAAGAGCCGAAGAGAGGAAAGTAAACCCGCGGCGAAATTGCCTTGCTGGGTACCCTCTTCAGGGTACCACTTCCCATATTCCGGATTCCCATTGGTGCCCGACGAAATAACACTTCTACTGAACGAGTGTATAGTCCGCACGCGTCTAAATCCCGAGCGTAACGCGCGAGTAACTTTCTCCGTGACATAATTATTTCTCATACCAACTGTTGAGCCTCGAGTCGTCGGCGAGCCCTGGGAGGCTGGTGCACGGCTGAGACCATTGAAGCCATGGACCTGGAGAACAGTTTACCTCAACGTCAAACTCGGTGCGGTCATGGCAGCGGCAACAGCCAAGTCCAAGAGCTGCGGCTTCCTCTGCGCCTCATCGGCGCTCGTCTTCTTCGTCGTCTTCAACATCAGTCAGGCCCAGGTACGTACCGATACTCTTCGGGAAGTCTGGACATGGTCCCCGACGACTTTCCAGCTCATGGTCACTGCGCGAAGCTGCGATCTCGATCGGATCTTGCTCGCGTTGTCTCCTGATCTCGATTGTGTCACGATTCGCGTGACCTTGACAATGACTGACCCAGACAACGATCAAAAAAGCGCGATCGGAGCTCGATGAACCTGTCGTTGCGATGTCAGGCTTTCTTGTCGCTGTTCAATCGGCTCGATCATCGACGATTCCTGCGGCGAGTGATCGCCGAAGCGTTGAACAAAGGCGTCGAAGGCTGTCGGACATTGACAAAAGAAAATGATCACTCTGCGGTCGGAGTCATTGGCCAGAAACACGAGATCGTCGGTCAACTTTGTGTCTACATTTTCATCGAGACGTTTTGTTTTGGGTTTTTTTTTTTTTTGTTTTTTTTCGTGTTCTTCAGGATCATCGGTTCAGGATCAATGTCTACGATGACTATCGACAGCAACCACCCTTCCAGGACTACCCGGACTATCAGAACGATCAGAATCAGAATTATCAGCAGGCTGATCAACGCGAAATTCAGGACTATCGGGATTATCAACAGCGGAACCAGAATTATCGGGTTGATCAGCATCGCAACCAGAATTATCAGGTCGATCAGCGTCGCAACCAGAATTTCCACGCCGCCCACAACCAAAACTACCAACCCGATAACAATCAATACCAAAAACAGTATCAACAACAGTTCGAAAACAGTTACAAGCCGAATTATGTGAAACCGACGACCCCGAAGAAGAAGCCGAAGAAGGAGGGACAGGATTTCTCGAAAATTCCCGGCGTACCCGGTGTCGATTTCCCGATCTATCACACCATACCAAAAACGAGCTTCTCCTGCTCTCAGGTCCCCTTTTTGCCGGGAATGTACGCTAATGTTGAGACCGGATGTCAGGTGAGCACTTATTTCAAACATCATTCTAAATTAACGTCTAACAAATTAATTTAGAAAAAAATTAAACAACATAATTTATATTCATAACGAACCATCCCAAAATTCCATAATCAATGCACACCAAAAATATGAAAAATCTTCCAATTTCGAAGAGCAACCAATTTTCTTCTTCTTTTTTTTAATAACTCGCCTGTTGATCGAAGGAAACGTGATATTATCGTCACGTAGTCCGCGTATTGAGTCGCCGGTATGAAAAAGGGTTGCGAGAACGTGTACGTTTGGAATGTAAATTGAGTAATCGGGTGTGCAAGGTCTCCGCATTCGAGCCGATGAAAGTATGTACTCAAAGGAACGGACAATCGCGAATGAATACGACTATTCGATATCGATCATGTAGGTGGAATATCATGTGTGTGTGTGTGTACAAAGAAAAAGAGTCAGCCGCGAATTCGTGAGCGAACAATCCTAAAAAAAAAAAAAAAAAGTAGAGCACTCGCACCTGAAAGGAAGCGAAACGAGCGGCTGGGGTACGATCGTCAACGTCGTTATGGGTTGGCTCTCATTGTGCAACACGGAAGACTGATCCACCGACTCTTCGCGACTATTTCATTCCACGCATTCAAGAATAGAATAATAGCAGTCCCTCTGATAATTGTTGCTTGCGAATTCCCGTTACACCGACGATTACGAAAGCTCGAGGGAGCGAGATGTAGAATTAAGGTGGTAGGAAAAAAGGAATTGACAGCGAGGCAAAAATTAGAGAGAGGTTTGATGATAAGAGAGGGAAGAAAGTGCACTCGAAGCTTAGGGACGCTCTAAAGTCCCTCTAAAATGGGTCAAGACTTTGGGGACCATAAGTGTTACATTTTTTCGCACCCACACTTTCGAATACCTCAACATATTTCGTTAGTTTGTTGACACATCGGGGAGGGAATTTTCTTGCAATTCAGTTTCAACTTTTACCTTGCACGTTGCCAAATTCGTCGGTTTTGTTGCGTGAGATAAATACCGGTTATTACGTTGTTCGGAGAAACCATTTTTTTAAATTTATTTATTTATTTTTGGAGTTGGTTTTGGAGATACGTGCCATGGTGGAAATGAAGTATTTTTTTTTATTATTGGGAACAATTGTCTTGAATTTTTCAATGATTTTATCGACGTCAATGGAAGATTAATTACTCCTGTAATAAGTCATTTTATTTCACTGTATTCAATCTAGTTTCATACATCGAATGTCTCTTTTTATTCTCGTACTGCTATAAATTGATTTCTCTCTGCTTTCTCCCGATGCACTCCAATATGCACTTAAGTTAAAAAAAAAAAAAAACCGAAGAAGGTGCAGTCAGCAAAATAAAAAAAAATATTTCAAAATAATACACCAATATAATTTCGTAAAATTCACTTCATCAGATAAAATCAATATTTAAAAAAAAAAAATTGAATATCTTACATCCCCGACTTTAGGAACCCCTTCAACTAATTTTTTGTCCCCATAAATTACAATTACCACCATGACAAATAAATTGCTTTACCCCCCCATAAAAGTGCATTATTAAGTCAGAAAAAAATAAATAAAAAAAAAATAGCAGAGTGAGCCAACTTATTAATAGTCGAGAGCGCGATTATGTCGAGTCGTCATTGTAAGCGGAGAAGGAGCCAGAATTGGAGCGTTCTCGTTATGTAAGAGACAGTCCGCTGGTATATATTGGTATATTACTGGAAAGGCCTCAAGGCGAGTGAGACGGCGTGGGGCACGTCGATCGGGCACGGGCGTCACGCGGGTGAAAGACACCCACGAGGGGCTTGTACACGTCGCACTGCATATTACACTGTTGCTGGCTCTATCGCGACGGAAAGATATATCAAGGTGCACTAAACTCGAATGCTAAACGTGTAGGCAGGATACACGTGAAAACGGCGATGTGCACGAAATCGTTCACAGTTAGCCCGCTGCCCCGAGGATCGATTAGAAACGTGCCCGAGTAGTAATGGCTCTTCCCCAAACGACCCAATTATTGGCCACTTAACCGATCAAAACGACACAGTGCCTGGCACTCTTCAGCATCGTCAAATTATTCTCCATTTTTATTCAAGTAATAATTAAAAAATCATATTTAGTAAACAATTTTATAATTACTTAAAAAAAAAATGGGTATGATATAATTTCGTACAAATATAAAAAATCAAAGTGTCTAATTTTTGAAAAAATAGACACGAAATTATTTACACTTTTGAATAAATTCGAAATTTTCGAACTTTTTTGAATTGTTAATTTAGTGAACAAGGTAATAGAAAAAAAAAAAAAATTGTTGGAGGTTTTTGGGCACGGCCAATAATTGTTCGGTGGCCAATGATAGCCTTAGGTAAGCCTTTTTAGTCCCGGAGAAATTGGAGGGATTGTGCGGAGCTAAATCGGAGTTTCCTGACAGTACGTTCTCCCTAAATACCGGCACTATATCGGCGCCGAGGTTTTAACAGCCGTTCCCCGAGTATCAGAAGTTGGGAAATTCCCGGGGCAAAGCTCTCGCCCATTTCGTAAACGCTCAGCTGTACTTCGCTGATCTTGCCGGAGGTTTGACTCTCCCACTGATCTGTTCCCAGTGCTTGATTATCGGCCCGGAGTTCGATGAGTTCGGGCCACGCGATACACGAGAGCGCAGCTCTCCACGTGCCCGTTTCTCTCCGCAACCGAGACGAGCGTTGATGCACGATAATTAACGGATAATTGTTATATCAGTACCGACTTCCGTTCTCCTCGACATTATGTAGATTCTGCAGCGGCTATTACACTTTTTCATGGCAGCGGATTTTTTATTGACCCATAAACGTTGTATGCACAATAAAAAATGAATAAACATTTTTTTTTTATCATTGTACTTGGCGATTTTATCTAAAGGATTATTACACTGTAAAAAAAGCCTGGATGTTTTTATTCGTAAGCTCGTGAATTTAATTTTGTGTGCAGCTGTGATATTTTTATTATTATTTTTGCAATGAAAAGAATTTTTGAAAAATTAAGTTATTTTGGAGTGAAATTGAAGGAAATTGTTTATGTATTTAGTTTATTAATGGATACTTCCGGTACAGGGGGATTAAATTTTAAGTTCATTTTTTTTTCGAACGACATATTTGTTTGCTTGTGCTATTTTTGTAATTATAGTGTGCATTCTGTTTCAACGCAGGTATATCACGTGTGTCACGATGGACGAGAGGGCGAACAAGGAGCTTCCTTCCTGTGCAGTAATGGAACGCTTTTCAACCAAAACGAATTTGCCTGCGACTGGTGGTACAATGTCAAGTGCCACGATTCGTTCAGATTGTATAGGTGAGATATGAACGGAGGAATGAAAAAAAAAAAAAAACTGTAACGAGAAGGGGGAGTAATGTTGCTTTTTTTGGTTTCAGTTTGAACGGAGACGCGACGACAAATCCATTCGTACCGAAAGCAAAGCAGGAGGAGATTTTGAAGGGACGAGAGATCGACCCTAAGCTCAAAATCGTCGTTTTCTGAAAACAAAAAAGGGTTGATTGATTTTTGGGGTGGAGAGGCTCATTTACGATTTTCCAATAGGATGTCGATATTGTTTTATAGGCCAGCTTGTAAATTATTATTAATAAAGAGAAAATTGTGTGTTTTTTTTGCTGAATATTGTTGTGATGGTTTGGTGATTAATAATGTGGATTAATCGATAGATGAGTTTATCTAATTACAGAGAGTTCAATTGATTTGTGCAAATTTATTTTTGCCATTTTTATTTCGATACAATAAATAATTCTTTTTATTAAACGTTGTTGCAATATTTTATGAGATCTGAAAAAGCGATCGTATCGAAAAGTCGACGGAATGTATTTTAATAATTTTTTCTAGTTGATTAATAATATTTTTGGGGTTTTTGGGTAAGCAAAAAGCTCTCGGGGAAGTCAGGGTCGCATTTTGTACTTTTATTCACGCTCAGTGAAAATATAGTCCGTTCAGTTGAATATGAAAATATCGGGCTGTTTAATATTGCAGCCGGCAGCCTATTGTTCGAATTTTCCGATCCCTCCTAATAACCTTGTTCGTAACTTTTTAAATTAATTCTCATTGGAACTCTTTTTTTCAACGGGATTACGAAAAAAAGGGTCTTTTCGTACAACAGAAATGACGATCTGTATCGAATGGAGTCGAGACTGCGATTTATTAATAATCATTGCAGCTCTTTTAATATTAGAAGTACCTTTTTTTGTCTTTAACATTTTAAAGATATTACACTAATTTTTTTTTAATTTCGATTTTTTTTAAGCCGTGAAATTAATTTCTCCCTTAATCATAAATTCTTAGAATAAATCAAGGACCTTGGGATTATTTAAAAATGTTTTCTCGAGCAAAAAAAAAAAATCCTAAGGTGCGTGAAATATCAACGTGTCCGTCATCCTGACATCCACACAGCGTCTGACCAAATCCGGCACTGACTACTGCCACAAAACGTTGTCCCGGTCGCGTAGCGAGTCTCGTAAGGGCGTTTCTGTCCCGACCTAGGTTCATGCAAGCGAATATCGATAAGGATGTCGTAGGAGGAAAATCAAGGACCTTTTTGTCGCCCATCCTCCGAAGCCGGAGATGACGTCAGGATGCAATTATTTCAAGCATAACCTAAGCACTACATAAAAGACCTTCGTATCATTTAAAAACATTCTTTCCAGTACAGAAAAAAAGTCCTCAGTCACGTGTAATTACAGCCCGTCGATCGTCCTGACGTTTACACGTCGTCCGACCGAATCCGGTACTGACTACTGCGACAAAACGTCGTCCCGGTCGCGTAGCTAGTCTCGCAAGGGCGTTTCTGTCCGGGCCTAGGTTCGTGCAGCCGAGTATCGAGGAGGAGGGCGTAGGAGGAAAGTCGAGGACGTTGTCGGGGCCCGTTCCCGTTCAGGAGGCCTTACACGAACTCGCACGAGCGTTTCGTCGACGTCCTGGTGCTTTCGTGCAGCTTGGATTGCGACCCGAGCAAAGGGAAAATGATAAAAATCCTCCCCTCTCTCTCTCTATGTGAAACAGCCACGATACTCACGCGGTTACAAGCCTCAAACGTGATCGGCACTTACCGATTTTGCCCTCCTGTCCGGCTCGCTCGATCTTTCGCTACAATGCTTTCCGCTCGCGGCTGCAATAAGGGATAGGTCACTCAGTCACTCTCACTTGGACACGCGCTCTCCGATACGTAGAAAATGTACAGCGCTGCGAGATCGGTAAGCGCGTTCGGTAAGCGTTATCTCGCGTGGTATCGACCCTTCCGATTTAGCGAGTCACTCCAGCAGCTGGGGGTTTTGTCTCTGGAGAACAACGCAGCTGGCTGAACGATCTTATCGAAGCGCGAAACTTTTACCGATTGTCCATTCTAATTTGCGGGGGAGGGGGATGATCGTACAACCGATTCTTCAATTTTTCTCATTCCGATCGTTCCGAGTGCGTCGAGTAATCGAAAATTCGATTAGTCTCGTTAACGAAGACAGTGGACCTCTCAACGAACCTGAAGAGTTTGTTGAAAATTAAATATATATATCGTTAGTTTTCGCTAATAATGGTTATTGAACGCGATGAAGAGACCGGAGGCTTTGACGAAGAGCGCAATCCCGAGAATTGCCAGCCGGTATTGGGAAATTTAGTGATTGCTTTTTTGGAGGAGAAGGGGTAAAATAATTGTGAGGCTAAGTGAGAGGCTCTACTGTAGATTTAAAAGGTTATTTTGTCCAAAAAAAAATGAAATTAGACTACGTAAAATTTTTTTAAAATTTGTATGAATTTTCCTGGGAATGATGATTGGCCTCATTTATTTTCGTTGCGCAACGAAAAATAGGATCGTCTTCTCATTTCCAGAGGTAAAAATGAGCATTGAATCGGTGGAAAAAGAAGTCTCGTTAACACGCTCTTGGAATTTCGCGGTAACGAGAGTAACTCGGTGTAACGAAGCTAATAAACATTAACAACGATGCGATTTGCGTAAGACGCAGCCACGAGCGATATCAGGACGGTATAGGTACGAAACGTGTGCGCGATATACGCCGGGACCAACTCACCCGCTTTGCACAACTTTCCGAGGCAAATCCCACGACTGTGGCGTGGCCCGTACACACGATTCACGACAACAATATATCGCTCCCACAATTTTCTTTCCCTCGGGCCCCCAACATAGAAACTGAGAGTGAGAGACCATCGCGAATAACACACAAATATGCTGGGAGACGAAAACACATATACGTAACGAGAGAGCACCTCCTGTTTGGTCCGCTTAACAAATAGGGACAGGTGGGGCAAAATGGAACACACAAGAAAAAAATTATTTTGTCACAAAACTCGAATTAATTTTGAGTCATAATTTTCACTTGATGACAAAAATAGATTTTTAAGGCCGGCTGAACAAATAGGAAAAGGTGGGGCAAAATGGAAGACGCAAGAAAAAAATTATTTTGTCACAAAACTCGAATTAATTTTGAGTCATAATTTTCACTCGATGACAAAATTCGATTTTTAAGGGGGGCACACGATTTTTTATTCATAAAAATGCTGATCGTTATGGAAATGGATTTTTTTTCAAATTTAAAATATTTTTTGAATATTGTATCTTAAAAATGATTTTTAAAAAATATCATTGGAGTGTTCCATTTTGACCCACTTTCTCCTACCTAACTAGCTGACTGGCTGAGAGACAGAGATGTGAACGTAAAAGGCTGAAAAAAAGAGAGACGGAGAGAAGGAGAGTAAATAGCGGCCACCGCAAGTTCCGGTCTCTTCGTCACAGCGAAATAACCCAACAAACACAACACGTCATAACCGATCTCTCGCCACACATTCCCCGGGGTTGGGACATTTGTTTGTACTGTCGGGTGGCGAGTTTGCGTCACCGGAAGGTAGCCACTATTTACCGGCCCTCTCCTTTTCCTTCCCCTTCTTCCTTCTCTCGTGCCCGCCGCTTTTATTATCTTAATTCCCAAGCACGATTAAACAATTATTCAACGAAATTTTTGCAATTTTTTTTTTTTTTCACACCATTTCAATTTTATTCCGAGCCTCACATTTAAGAAAAAGAGAAAAATGTGAGAAAGATGATTTTTCCAATTCATTTTTTAAAATACTCGAGTATAGCAAAATTAAGAAAAAAATTTTGTAATTTTTTTTTTCACATCATTTCAATTTTATTTCAAGCTTCACATTTAAGAAAAAGTGAAAAATGTGAGAAAGATGATTTTTTAAAAAAATACTCGAGTCCATCCAATTTGGTTACCATGAAGTAAAAAAAAAAAAAAAAAAATAGATCGTCCGTTGTAATTGCAGACTTTTCGGTGGGGGAAAAATCGACGTATTTACAGGCGACGGCGTTTCTCCTCGAGATGAGCAACGACGAAGGTACTTTACCATGGTTTTCCGTGAGCGACTTGAAAATTTAATGCCGTGGAGTGCATTTACTCGCCCGGCTGATGCTGCTTTGTCGAGATTGCAGCGACCAGTGGCCGAGACCCGGGTAAATCTCTTCCAACCTACATTTATATGGATATATACATAGGTATATACCAATACATACATGGTAGCTAGCTTTTCATTACTTCAAAGGCATGGCTCCTGGAAAATTTTCGCCATTATCACGCAGAATCGCAGGGGGTGGTGAAGGGGGAGGGGACAGTGCTATTACCATTGTCCCATCCTAAGCCCACCTGAGGACGTTAATGTTTTTCCATCCCCGAGAGAAGGACTTTTTTCCTGACGGATTTCTCTGTAAATATTATACAATTTTTTTTTTTTTTTTTCAGTGCAAAGGCGTATTAAAAAGAGCGAAGCGTGAATACCAAATCGGATTTTTCGAAAAAAATATTTCGGACCATTTGAAAGTTTCTAGGAAATGGAAATAATCACCTGAAGAATCGAAAATCCCACTCGACAACGTGAAATATTTTGTAATTAATTTTATTAATTTGTAATAATTAAGGTATCAAAGCAATAATAAAATCTCAAATTTTCGTCACTGTCAAAAATCCATTTTTCGACATTTTTCACGGGAATAAATTTTTTTTTCTCCCGACAAAATTACCGAACGTTAGTTTCCATAACTCGAGGGCTTCGCTGCCGAAGAATTGCCACTGTTATCGGCGAGAATCGACGTAACCATTGTCCCATCCTGAGCTCGTTCCTGAGTTGACGTCTTTTGGTCCCCAAAAGGAGGACATTTTCCCCGACGGATTTCTCCGCGGATATTATACAACGATTTTTTTAGGCGCAGATACTAAATCGGAATATAGCGAACACGTAGAGCGGTGAAAATGTTGCATAAAATTAATTGGCGGCTTGTGAGATCGTGAGAGAACGTGACTTTAATGGCAAGAAGAGTGAAAAATGGATAAGTACATTCGATCGACGAGCTATCGAGATCAGAACATTTCTACGATATCATATTTGTCTATTAATAACTCGGAATCGGTCGGCCTCTCGGTTAATTGATATCTCGTGGATCATTGGATCACTCGCTGGATCCTGAAGAGAGCATATATTATAATACGTAGGCACTCGCGACTATGGTAAAAGTCTATGATTTCTGGCGGGCGTTAAGCGCCACACACTCCGACGGGCCAATTATTCAATTACACCGAGTGCGGTCATGCACTTTATTCGCCGAGAGAAAGAGATCCGTGTGCTCCAGCTCCAGAAATTTCTCACTCTCCCAGAACTCGTGATTCACTTGGGTACGACCTTACCGGATCTCAGCCTCCAAATGCGTTTGCAAATGGAAAGTACACTTGTACGTTCGTTATTGGGATCGATTCGCCGCATACAGGGCATTCCATTCGAGATCCCGTCTGGATTTCCATTTTTTTATGTCACTGTTTCGTGACCAGGAGGCATTTTTTTATCATTATTATTTTTAAAACACGTTTCGATTACTTGTGATTAATTGGAAAAAATATTGGGGTGGAAATTTAAGAGTCTGGGAAATTTTTCGGATTTTTTATGACTCGACAACGTTTAAAGGGATTTTTATGTAATTTTTTTGATAATTTGGGGTCGACTTGGAACGGAATGCCCCATACTTCAATAATGAGGATTTTTTTTATTCCTAAATGGAGAGCGTGAGTTTTATGCAACAAAAAAAATATATATATGTATATATATATGAAGGGGTCGTCTGACAGTTCCGGGGTCAAACAGATTTCTTAATGAACTTTTGAAACAGCACGTGATTAAAATTTCGCACCGGGCTGATGGAATTTTTTTTTACCCCCTTCACCATGAATTCCCCAGCGCGAGAAAAATATTTTAATATCTGTTTTTACTTCTAGAAAAAAATAAAATAAATCTGAAAATCCCTTGTAATAATTCGAGAAAATGTTTGTAACATAAAATAAAAAAAACAAGGAAGAACAAAATCACAAAATTTATGTTAATTTAATCGTCGACTCTTTTGCAAAATTCATTAATAAATTATTTAATTTTTGAGCTAATATTAATAACAAAATATATTGGTAAAAAAATTAATGAAGATGTAAAAGTAAAAAAATTACTGACGCAGAGTGCAAAATTACTTTTACGATCGTAAATAATCGTCATTATTAATAAACGGGTGGACGTTTAAAGCCAGACTCTCCGTCCGTTATTATCACTGTCAAATCTATCATCAGTTTATTGTGCAGCTGTCAATTGGCGAGCTGTGCCAATAATTCCTGTCATATTCAGTGCAACGAAGTCTTTATTCCTTCATCGGTAACACAATATCTCTCGATCTCGATAATATCCCCCTACATATATATATATATATATATTAATTTGCCCTCGAGAGATATCATTCGTTCGGGCATAAATTCTAGTGCAGTGAATATTAGCACTTAGCGGAGAATAATTCTGCATCGTTCTCAAGGCCGCGTGGCAATCGTTCGTTTCGTTGAGTCTCGCCGCTCGAGAAGTGACTTAACCGGGACGCGAGCGCTTAGGTAAATGCACGTGTAACGGGACGTGGGTAAAAGTGGCCAAAGGTTCCGGGGTGTGTACTTCGCACAACGCGTGTTCACCGCTCTCCCTATTTCTCCTCGCCTCTTGACACGCGCCCACGTTTGTCCTTTGCAACTTAACTTCAACTTAACAAGCGAAAAATTCAATTGTCTAATTTAAAAAATTTTTTTATTGGAGCATATGAAAAAAAAAAGATTTATTTGCATTAATAAAATAATCAATATTTCCCAGAAAAAAAAATTAATATTACAATTTGACACATGATATTTTCAACATTTATTCTATGGATAATTTATTAATACGATTAAAATAGCCAAAATTTGGGGCCGTAAAAAAATCTCCGAAATTCGAAAAAAAAAAAAAAAAAAAAAATGATATATTTTCAAAAGCCTATTGCTCATTAAAATATTTTCCCACAATTTCCCAATTCCTTGAAGTCCAATTAAAGCGAGAATTACGGGCTAATAAAAATGTATCATTTTCCCAGCTCCTAAAAGCGTCTGGAGTTGAGTCCCGGGATTGCGTTTGAAAAAGTAAGAGCGTAAAAGTGCATTAAATACGTCGCAATATGCTATGTATACTATTCGAGATTTTTCGCACTGGTTGAGTCTATTCGCGCGGTGGTTGAGCCGGTAAGCCGCCCGCATTTCCTTTGACCGATTACCTTTCCCACGGCGGCTCGTGTTGAAGCATGGACGCCCATTTATATCACGGTCTCCTGTGCCAGCCGCTCTCTGCACTCCATTCGTACACCACAAAACTCTTGTACAATGCGCTCTACTCCCGTACGTACGTACGTGAACATGTGTGCGTTCTGTATATTATGCAGTAATGGATCGCTGTAAACGTGTACGGGTATTAAATAGTTGTGTACACCGAGGCACACAACTTGTGGTTGGAGATGTGGTGGTGGTGGTTCTGGTATAAGGCGCCATGAGAAATCCTTGTCGTGGGCGTGTGTGCCTTTGCGATATGATGCAACCGCACCGACAGAGTCCTTCTCCCATACGCGCGACATCGCTATCTCTCGTCTCCGCGTTCAATGGATCGATGATCTACTTTGAAATCTCGAGCCCATTGCAACCCTTTTGTCTCATCTGAGAATAATTCAACGTATTTGTGTGAGGATTTGAATTAATCCTGTGAATCATAAAGTGAAATTAGAAATGGGTGGGTGGATGGGTTGGATAATCCATTGGGAGGAAAATATGGTTCGCTCTGTCTCTCGTCTCCGCGTTCCATGGATCGATGATCTACTTTGAAATCTCGAGCCCATTGCAACCCTTTTGTCTCATCTGAGAATAATTCAACGTATTTGTGTGAGGTTTTAAATTAATCCTATGAATCATAAGCTCGAGTGAGAAATGTTTGGGTGTATGTGTGTGTGTGGGTGGGTGGGTGGATGGGTTGGATAATCCAATGGAAGGAAATTATGTTTAGCCCTATCACGTCCCTTGTGCTACTGAGAATAATGATCCGGCGACTTGGGATTTTTTTTTGGTATTTTTTTTGTGGGTTTAGAGATGGATGAAAATGTGGTCAATGAAAAATATTTTTGTTTGGATATGAAGAGTGTGTTGGATATTGAAAATTATTATCATAAAAATGGTAATTTCTGAGAATTTTTTGTAGGAAAAAAATAGAATTTTTTTGTTCAACGAAAATTTATTCTAGTGATACTTGAGGTTGGAATAATTTTTGAATAGGATATAACTTGGCGATCCGTGTTCTCGTAATTTCGCTTAAAAACTGGTTCAACGGTTTGGAATACCTCGACAATATGTAAATTATTGAAAAGTAGTTGAGTGCCAATGCTCGTGAATGTCACTAGAATTTAAACAATTTATATAAATAGGAGTAATTAACGAATCCTACAAAAATGCGGGTTGACGCTCAGCTAATTGACACGACTCCGATTAATGATAACCAATACTCTAAGGAAGCAATTTTTTTTTTAGTAGGCATTTCGAAATATTATTGCTCGTAAAAAAACACGATTTCAAAAGTCGGATTCGATGGTCAAATCTTTTTAAGCAAATATAATTAAATCGATTTATATCCACTCGTATTTATTTCCAAAATTATTTTTTTATAAAACCATTCAAAAATAATTTTCCACCAAAACCATTTTCCCATAATTTCCCCCCAAACCCATTTTCCAATAATTTTCCACCAAACCCATTTTCCAATAATTTTCCACCAAACCCATTTTCCAATAATTTTCCACCAAACCGATTTTCCAATAATTTTCCACCAAACCCATTTTCCAATAATTTTCCACTAAACCCATTTTCCAATAATTTTCCACCAAACCCATTTTCCAATAATTTTCCCCCAAACCCATTTTTCCAAAAATTTCCCACCAAACCCATTTCCCGATAATTTTCTTTAAAAAGTGTAAATGACGTCGTCGAGTGCCTCGGTTGCCAGGGAAAACAGTGAAACTGTTCGAGTGCATTTCTTCTTGGCATCTCGTCGAGGCTCACCGAGCGAAGAAGACGACCGGAAGTGTCTCGGCTCGTGGTACCCGCTCCTCGCTATATAGCCCGGATATAAAATCCACGGGAGAGAATCGGAGAGTTTTTAGGAGGGTAGAAGTGGAGGAGGAGGTAGGGGCACACGTCGGGGGCCGGCGAAAAACGCGAGCGAGCTTGGACCGAGAGGAGCGCGAGTGCGAGAGCGAGCGAGTGCACCCCACTTGGGCCGGATCAGGCGCGGCCTTTCCCTTGGGTCTATAAAGCCACGGGGAGACAACATCCATCGTACATTCTCCGGGCGATCTCCGTCACCCAATATTTCTTCATCATGTGGCTACTCATACTCGCAGGTGAGTGCACAAAATTTTGCCCTATCATCATCATCATCATCATCGTTTTCATTAAAAAAAAAAAACAAACAAACAAATTTCCCGGAAATAACTGAGACCCACCGATTTTTCATTCGCCCAAAGTGTAAACGTGAAAATCGTCATACAAAAAAAAAAGAGAAATTCCAAGTGTCAAAAATCAGTGAGTCATTGAACGTCAAAGTGCAACGCGAAAGTGTTTCACGAGCACAAAGCGCAGGAGTTAATTATTCCGCGATAATCGAGACTAGCGATCAATAAATCGACGCAATAAACTTGACTTTTCTATGTATATATATAAATATATATGTATATATATGTACTCTAGTTGCTCGTTGAGATGGTACATAAATTCGCGAAACAAACAGACTCACCGATATATGTTCCGCAATAGAGTCAGTGTCTAGAATAGTATGAAAAGGGTGAGGAAAGAAAAATGGACGTCGGAGATCGGTATCGTGTAGGATGTAACATGCGGTGGTCGGTTGGCGGGTTGGGCATAAATTCGCTCGATGAAATTCGTATCTATTATTTATAAGCCCCCGCGCGAGTTTTTACACCGATTTTCAAAGCCGGTCGGGCGATACGCGGAGATCTATCTATTTACCGATCTCGATCTCGATATACGTAAGCGCCTCGCGGTTAAACGATTACGATTCAGGCACGAGTCCGCGAGGAGTTTCCTGGAACGCGGAGAGGAGAATAATCGCGGTGCGTGTTCGACGATATGTGCGCTGAATCGGCAATGGAGGAAAGGCGAACAAAAATCGGTTGGCTCGTCCGGAAACTGTCGCGGTTCACTCTCACTTCAGCCTGTTACACATTCGCGGCAAGAGAGTTAAAAATATATCGGATGACCGGTTGTCACAATACGTAATAACGTTTGATCGGTATATTTAGCGCGGTGACTACCGATCGGCGCACGCAAAAGTCGCGCGGGTAAATCGCAACGTCGGCTGCTCGGTTTATTCGTCGCAATTCCCGTTCTCGGTCTCGGACTCTGCCGATCGGCAAACTCCCGTGCACGTATACACGTTTGCGCTACTGACTTCTATGCCGGTTACCAGTCATGAAAACTAGAGAACTTTCTCTCGGACGATCGCGTAAATCGTCGTTAACTGCGGCGGCCCCTTGTGTCAGGCCCGCGGGATCGTAAAATCTCTGTGGGACTTTTCAGAGCCGATTTCTCGGTGCGACTGTCCGATCTCTTACCGATCCGGGTGATCGGTATGGAAAATTCAGCTAGCCACGTGCTTTTTTTTGTTCCACGGAGATGAATTATCGACCGCAACAAAAAATCGGCACGGTTAAACATACCTAAAATAAAACTCCGTCGAGACGATAATCAAATATTCCAATAAATTACACATGCATTCCTATTATTATTCTATTAACATAAATTTACTCATTTTTCTGAAAATCTTAATGTCAAGAAGTCAATATTCTCAAAGTGTACCTCGAATTTCTGGAGTTTAGTGCCCCCCGGACATTTTTTTCAACCCCCATTATTGAATGCAACAGGGCGAGGGGTGAAAAACACGTTTTCCAGTTCTGGAGGTAAATAAAAAGGTGTTTGGAGGTACATAACAGTCGTGAGAGGTGCGAGGTGGGAGCGATACGAGAATTGAACGAGGGAAACGAGGGCGGTCGCGAAATGTATCCCACATACACACACACACACACACACACACTGCGATTCGTCGGGTGTGTTTGGCCGATTGGGCAAGCGTGCACTTTCCGTGCATATAGACACGTGCGCCCTCGACTATAATGTGTGTATACATACATTCATGCATATTGTGCACGGAATATACACAAGAAGTGTATATAGGTGTCTACCTGTGTGCTCAAGATTGTTAGGTCGACGATCGCCTTTCTAACCGGCGGCTCCGCTAGGAACTTCTCGGCCGTGCACTCCACCTATTCCTTTTTCCTAGCCTTCCTATCGGCCAGCTTAGACACATGCTCCTTTCTGAACCGCATACCAAACAATCTATGCTCAAAGTTCGTGCTACCGGGTCCTTTCGGTGAAGCTGACCCCCCCCTGGGTTGCTACAATATTTGCCAGGAGGAAAATCTCCCCAATGTTGTTTACCACGTGACGGGAAGTTCGGCTTCCCCTTGGGAATTAGTTTGGTGATTTTAGCCCAGGGGCTAACAATTTCCATGCTCTTAGGGTTAACGTCTATGTCAGCAATTTTTTTTTTTTGTTATTTCTCCACGAAATTATGGAAAAAAAATGCCATTCACCTGCCAAATTTATTTCAAAGCCACAAATTAATAATTCAAGATCGTAATTATTCTTCAAGTTCATATTTCATAAATCTCAGTGACATTTAAAAAGCAACTAAAAAAACAATCAAACAAACGGGGCAAAAAAGTGTTGTTTTTAGCAATGAATTTTTAATTTTTTGCATTTTAAGTAAAAGAAAAATTGATTTCATCGATTCCCTATCTCGAATTACGACTGCACCCACAACACGTTAAGTGGAAATGGGGATTTGCGGCCGGCCCAGGATCTGAGGAAAGCTGACGTGATTGCAGGACAATTGCGAGCTATTATATCAGAGCCGAGCGTGGAGGATATATAAGCGGGCGCGAGGGAGGCAGGTGTGGGTGACTCGATAGTCCGGCATCTGCTGGTGCAACTCGAGAACCAGGGCCTGACTCTCGAGGCGTGCATGGTCCGCTCGGACCGCGCGGAAAGCAGAGACGGAAGTCGCCGAAGGACGTCGACGCCCGAGCGGAAAGTGAAAAGGATACGAGCGCGCTGGCGCTCTGTCTCTCCGGGTAATGAGAGCACTGGTGCGCGAGCCTGATTCGCCTGACCACCCCCCCCCCCCCCCCGGCATTAAATTCGCCACGGCTCGCTCCGCAAATCGTGCACATTCTTCATATCCGCGAGAAATAACAATAAACCATTCGGTGTTATGGAAATCGAAATATTTCGCTCTATCGCGGGCCAATTAAATGATTTTTGTAATGTTTTGACGATTTATTTGACTCAATGAAACATTTCATTGGACACAATGAAATTGGGATGAAAAAATTAATAATTTGTTTGGAATTATGGAAATTTTTTTGACGTTAATCCTTTGGCGCTCAAAATCGGTGGGATTTTTTTTTTTTTTTTCGTGAAGACGTGAAATTCATATTCTCCATTATTTCGCTCGGTATCGTGAATAATTTTTCCGCGCATAAATAATTCGGTTATCGCGCCAGGATTTTGTATTTTACGGCTCGTTTTTGGACGATATTTACGGTCACATAAATCTTGTAAACGGTTGCCACTGTGTGCAAAGCTGGGTCGAGTCAACAGTTGAATAATCTGTGGGTGGGTGCGAAACAATGAACGGGGGAAAGTAAAAAGGATGAACAGGCGGAATAATTTGTTTATCGCACCGCAGCATTGGCCTCCATCGATTTTTGCAATCCTTCTTCTTTCCTTTTTTTTTTTTCAAGATCACATTCCAATCTCGATTTTCACAAGGACAATTGCTATTTAAAAAAAAAAAAAAAACCATTAAACAAACCGTAATGGAAAAAACTTATGGCCCATTACTCATTTTTTTTTCTACACCAACTAATTAATCAATTAATTAAAAATCATAATGAATATACAACAAATGTCCAAATATATTCCGAACTCAGTAAACAATTGAATGAAATTTTGTGAATATTCAAGAGCTTCCGGTTAATAACCATAATTAAAAGCTCAAGCAAACTTCGCGGAGTGCGAAAAGCCGCACATTACGAATCTGCGGGAAGTGGCCGATTAAATAATTCCCCGCGGTTAAATAAATTTCACAGAGTAAGGAGAGAGCGAGAGAGATTTTATTGTTCGAAGGAATCGCGCGCGTGAGGATGTCCTTTGTCTGGGAAAACTCTCGCTCTCCGGATTCTCGATGGGACACTCGATAATAACCACTTAACGATAAGCGCCATGGAAATTTTGCGACGCATGCTGCGGATTAATTCATAGGAGAGACCGGGGACCGGAAGTCCCCGAAGAAGTCGCGGGAAAATCGCTCCCAGCGACGAGCGAGTCAATGGCGCAGTAGATAAGGTCCGTCTTTGTCAGACGCGCTTTACGAAGAGAAGCGAATGGTACCGCGAGATCCATCGCACCTTTTTCCACTTCATTAATCTTTCCCAGTGCAAAATTTTCGGTCAATGAACTTATTCTCCTGAATATAAATCGTGTAATATATTACAAAGAATGAAAAGCGTGGAACAGGCGACGCTCGGGAATTACGCGCCTCTTCAGGGTCTTCGTGTATATGTACGTAGGTGTGTGTATATAAGAAATTGTACATAAGCGTTCCGGACAAGGATCTCACGACGCTTCCTATAATCAGTCGTTACTGGTGCTCTCCGACTTTCCCATTTCCTCGAGGCCGAGCAAACACTTTCATCCTTTCGAGACGCTGATGCTGAAGAGACTGCCATTACCGCTTTTCGACTCTCGCTCGAATATACCGGGCAATTAAATATCCATAAATTCACAGGCGTCTCGTATATTCGTTCAAGAGCTTTGTTTTTTTTTTTTCGTTTTTTTTTTTTTTTTAGAAATTCGATGCGCCTGTTTGAAAATCAAAACCTGGTAATTCTGTATTGCTCGTGAGGATTTTTTGTTGCCGTAGAAATTACCGGGAATTAAAATAAAAAAAAAAACAATTGTTTATATTTTGTGATGAGATTTTTTTAAAAATTTGAATTCATATTTCGTGTAAAAAAAATACAGAATTAGTTCAATTTAAAAAAAAATGTAGACGAGCTAAACATTGAAGGACAATTTTTTTTTAATTAAAATTTTTAATAATTATCCCTACAATTTTTTTCCTGCTAAAATATTTTGACAAATAAATTTGTTATTACAATGAGAAAATTGCGGGATGGTATCGAGGAAAAGTGAGAAAGGGAAAGATGGAGTCACAGTTTTCGAATCGGAACTCACACGGGGGTTAATTAGCTGAGGATTAGGACAATGAGAGAGGAGGATATTACTCAACGCGCGATCATCGCGCACCCGCGTAGCCACTTCGTGGCCTCGCGGACTGTAAGTACACACTCATTACACTGTACCTACAAATCGCACGGATTGCCCAACCGGACGAATTGCGTGGTCACGTGGAATCCGTGCGTATCGAGCGTGGAAGAAACGTGAGACTCGTTCCCTTCGGCTTCTTTCTCCCATTATATCCACGACACCACATTACACTTACACACGTGAGAGTCATTATGATTATCGCAGATGAGAGATTCGTCGTTACGTTTTTGTTGCGACCCACCTGACACTCCACCTGAGAATATCCATTTCGCTGCGCTGAGAAATCGTGTAACCCTTTTGTGGGAAAATGTCGATTAAATTTCGCAATAACATTTTGTAAATAAATTCACAAATATTCTCTGCAATAATTTTTTTTCTCCCACTTAACACAGACTCAATTATCGGTATTAACAATTTTGTGATTTATTTTATCAAAAAAAAATTAATATTATTATTGCCAAATAATTAATAATTATTTGGCAATAATAATTGAGCTTAGAATATAAAGTAGTGAGCAATTAAAACAAAAGAAATATTAGAACCTCGATAAATAAATTCCACGTTAATAAATAAATTATAAAAATTGAGTAAAAAAGCGTGTATATTAAATTGGGACTTTCCCTCTTTTCACCTTTCTCTCATTACTCACGAATTTCTACCCGCTGGAATTCGATACTAAAGTCCAAGATATTTATTAATTTTTTTTTTTTTTGTTGCTCCGAATCTGACAGAGAGTCAGCCTAATATCCATTGGTGATTAGTCGGGATATAGTAGAGCATAGTTTCCGCAAATCCCCGTTGCACCTGTGGCAATCCTACCTGTGACTATTGCGCACGATCGCGATGACTTCTCCGGCGAGGAGAACACGCGTTGCTATGCCTGAGTAAAAGTCCCGAGTCTCGCTGCATCTCACTCTCTTTTCTATCCTCGAGTGGCCGTTAATTACGTGTCTCTCCTCGGGCAGCTCCGCGAGCTCACATGTTACGCTGTCCGAGTGATCCAATACCGGAACGGGACTCGCCGAGCCAACGGAGCTCTCTGTACACTCGGTCATTACGCCGCAATCGCCTCTCCGAAGACTCCTCGAGAACAACATAATTACATTTTTTTTTTTTTTTTCATAGTTGTACTACAGAAATAAAAAGATTAAGTGGAATGAATAACAATTCTGAAAGGGGTTTTAAAGTGGCTCTAAAGAGGCCCTCTCGGTAATGTGTGTGTAAATTACACGCTGTACTTTTAACGTCAACGTTTAAGGTGCTTACACTTGAATTTTATTTTTTGCCAATGATTTTTTTTTATTTGAAAAAAAAAAGTGGTACTTGGGATCTAGAAAGTATGAAGAAAAAAAAAACAATTGACGGACATTTTTTTATATGGTTTTTATGGACAGAATATTATTATTATTATTCTAGTCCAACTGTGGCTAGGATAAAATGGAGTCATTTCGAAAATCGGTATTGAAGAAATTTTGTACTTGAGCACTTTTTTTTTTTTCAAATTCACTGGAAGTGAGTTGAAAATTTAATTTTACTGAATTTGAGTAAAAAAAAGTTCCTGGATTGAAAATTGAAATGATATTTTTGACTGGTTTATAAATAAATAAAAAAAATCGTAATTGTATGGTTGAGAAAAAGCGACTTGAGAGAGCAGTGACAATAATGGTGCAAGGCGCAAAGCCACCTTAATGTCCTGGGGACAAGGCGAGAAAACCAGGTATCGAGTTGCGGTAACCGGCAAGTCGGCCGCGGCTGCGGCGCGGATTTATTCTCTCTTTCTCCGTGTATCTCAGTGTGGAATAGCGGAAAAGTCGAGCGCTTCGGGGCTGACTCTATAGTCGCAGGACCGGGCCGACCTATTTCCTTTATCGTTGCGTAAGTCAACAACGGCCTATCGCCACTACAACTCGCTGTCTACCTAAGTATAGAAGCAAAAAGGATTTCGAGAGAGAGAGAGAGAGATTATCACGACGAGTCTCTTAGTCGTCGTCCTCGTGTCTCGCCGCAGAATAGCCAGCAATAATTTCACCGTCTCCGGGACTATTATTTTTATGGTGAACGGCTTATTAAAATATACACAATGCACGAATCAAATAAATGCTATTCGTGCCAAGGAACATTTTGTGGAATGACTCGTACAATAATCTTCAAGTTCACTTTTGCAACTCAAGTCTGGTTGTCCTTCTGTCATTTCACAGAATTGGTACCGACGACTTCAGCATCCGAGAAATCGTTCAATCTTCAGGTACATTTTTGTATGTCTAGTTGTCCTTCCATTTAATCTTCAAGTACATTTTTGCAAGTCTAGTTGCGTACTTCTGTCATTTCACGGAATTGGTACCGACGACTTCAGCATCCGAGAAATCGTTCAATCTTCAGGTATATTTTTGTATGTCTAGTTGTCCTTCCATTTAATCTTCAAGTACATTTTTGCAAGTCTAGTTGCGTACTTCTGTCATTTCACGGAATTGGTACCGACGACTTCAGCATCCGAGAAATCGTTCAATCTTCAGGTACATTTTTGCAAGTCTAGTTGCGTACTTCTGTCATTTCACGAAATTGGTACCAACGACTTCAGCATCCAAGAAATCATTCAATCTCCAGATACATTTTTGTATGTCTAGTTGTCCTTCCATTTAATCTTCAAGTACATTTTTGCAAGTTTAGTTGCGTCCTTCTGTCATTTCACGAAATTGGTACCAACGACTTCAGCATCCAAGAAATCATTTAACAAACCAAAAAGTCGTTGCCAAAACATTTTACAACCCACATAAAAACAAAGAGAATTTCTGGTGGTCGTCTCGTGGCCTTTCTTCATGGTATAAACAGTCAGCGATGATTTCATCGTCCAGGAGAAAGATATTTACAATTATGTAACCTTTTCCTGTGACTCTACTTTACTTCTTGTTGAATACGACCTATCAACACACTTCAAACTACTCTATATATATATATATATATACATATATATATTAAAATTATAGTCACGACTCCTTTTAGCGATCTTTCGTCGAGCGTGGATCTATAGATCGCTGACTATATAGATCGCTCGACCTCCGAGTCTTATTATGGACCGTCGAAGAGGCAAAACTTCTTCGTGCGTTAAATTGCCACGTTTATACCGAAAGGGAGAGTGCTTTCTCTCTCTCTCTCATTTCTGACGTGATTCCACTCTCAGCTTTCGCACACTGAGAATAGACGCGCCGTATAATAATCACGTGTCTGGCGGATATATATTTTTCCCGGGAGTTGCGAGATTTTCACACGAACGTCGAAGAGAGCCAGCTTCCGGTTCGCACGGGGTCGACGCTGTTTCGTTTGAAGCTCGAGGCTCGATCGATTCTCGATTTATTGCAATTAAATTAATTACCACTCTCGATCATGCGGGTGAGAGGAACTTTTCACACGGCCACTCACAGCGGCACAAAAGATTTTAATCCCCACCGGAAGTAGCCCCTCGAGGCCCGGATAACCATCTGATTGTGCAAATTTCGATTAGCAATTTTCTCACTCTCAACAAAGTGAGCAATTTTTTTTTCATTTCACTGTAAATTCAATTTTATCCTTGGATAAAATTATTTACGCTCGTTTATTTATTCAAAAATTCAATGTACATTTGTAAAATATTTTATATCAACGAAAAATAAATTACCGAACGAAAATTCGTTGCAGAAAATGTGAATGTTGGAAAATTCGTTTTCCGAGTGAACGGAAAATTTATTTATTAAATAATTTCAAACCAATTATCTAAATTAATGTCCACAAATTCCGAAAAAAAAAAACGTACCAAACGTTAATAATTTCAAGCCGCTCGATTCTCACAGTGTCAATAAAATCGATTTCTATCGAGACCGGAAGTGGCCGTCGTCCATCGATCCAGAATCTGATAACCATCGCCATGGTGCTTTTTTTTTTTTTTTCCACGTCGTAGTCGCCGGTCAGATATATCCGCTTACAGGAAATGCATACGCTCTGCGGCGTTTGTTGGCGACTATGTGAAAGTCTTCCGGTTTACGCGCGGAGAACACGCCGCAGACTTAATATATATAATACACATATACACATACATATATCTGACAATCTGTTGCGGTAGTTACAATACCTCGATGACCCAAGTGTTCCATTTACTCGAGTGTGCACGTATTGATCGAAAAATTGGCTCTCCATCGATTCTTATCGAAGCTACGATTTATTGTCGACGTCGAGAGGGCGTCGCCTGCACCACTCGAACAATTAGTCTCGCTTCACCGTGTACCGATATAAATTCTCCGTATTATGTACGAGTATATATGTATTTATATATATAAATGGGAAGTAAAAGCTTCCTTTCATTCTTCCGGTTGCACCGGAAGTCATATCCCGTGTCTAGGTCGCCGAGGCAAAGAACCCGAAGAAATAAGGAGTCGTGCACAGTTCGTTGAGAAATTGTGTTGAATTTTCCACGACTGCTATTCCATTAACTCGAAACTCTCGTGGCCTTTCCATCAGCTGCAGGTGCAGCTCTTCGTGGCAGTAAAGAGTCTATTAGTCGTTGGAAATGCACACGTCCAGAGAGAATGAGAGAGAGAGGGAAAAGTAATCAAAGAGATCCGGAAGTTATTTTGCGACTCCAGGGAAATAGGTGCTACCTAATAAACAAATTATTATTCATGCTCTGTGGATTCGGAGAGGCTTCGCCTTTTTGAATTCTCATTTTCGCGGGGCTGTCTCATTGCCCCGTGATTTATGGAAAGTTCTCGTGTGCGAGCTTAATGAGTGGACGTGAACGTGAAATTAATTAGTCCCTCAAATTATGTCACTCATAAATTGGCGCAATTTTTATAATCGTTTAAAAAAAAAACGAAGAATGATTTGTTTTATTTGGTTTCATGAAAATGAAATCCGGTGAATTTAATTAAATTAATTGGCCGAGAAAAAAAAAGAGTAAAAATTAGGAAATCAATTAATTAGATTTCGGAACAGTGAATGAAAGTAAAACCTTGAAATTTGGAAATTTTTTTGTTTATTTTTCGAATAAATGGTGAATATCGGTGAAGGAGATCCGGAAGTTGTTTTGTGATTGTGGGAAGTGAGTGTTACGTTGTTAATTGAATTATTAATAATTCCATGGGGATTTAAAGAGCCGACACTCCTGCGATCTTAATCTTCTCGTTATTATCTCATTGCTGCACGATAAATGGAAAGTTTTCGTGTGTATTCGCGAGTTTTAATAAGTGGACGGAACTAAAATGGAATAATTGTTCGTGTTTCTCGTACTTATGTGCGTAGTGACTCGGACGTGGCAGAAACACGTGGAAATTAACGGAGGAAACACTGGAAATACACGTTGCGCCGTATAGCGGTTCACATTAAGTTGATTCTCCGCAAAGATTAGTTCGCTTCTCTCTCTCTCTCTCTTTCTTCGTCTCTTGCGGCACGCGCGTAATTAATCCACGATGGTAATTAATTACTGCGGGCTTTCAGGAGAGACACTCGTGTACTGACTGACTAAATCAATGCGAGTCACGTTTTTTTTTTCTTTTTTTACGTGACAGTTGGCGATGCACTGGAGAAAATATAATAATTCAATAAACAAACGATGCAATGATTTGTTTAAAAACAATTGAGTGATTGCTCAATATGAGTAAAAATTATTTTGACTAATTACTTTTTTTGAAAAAATTTGAAAAAAAAAAAATTATACCTGGAGATGAAAGATTACAATTACAATCGCCTGCCAATTAAACAGCATTAATTATTCGCTGCCTAAAAAAAATTCTATTTATATGATTGAAAAAAAAAAATTAAATTTAGAAAAATTGATAATTTTAATTAAAATAAAAAAAAAATTTTATTAATAATAATTTAAAAAAAAGAAAAAAAATGAACTTTCGCTTATTAGAACCTCAGTTAGCATCGTAAAATCGTTAGGTCAATTTCGTTCGCCTATCCTCTAATTATTCATTATTAAATCCCCCTCGGAATCGATGTCAGATCGTTTTGAATACAGCCGATAGATCGGCTCGTCTCGCTTCGCCCGTCTGTTCTAGCAGACGAAAAAAAAAAAAAACGTGTACCAGGTTACATCAATTACGTCGAAGCGCTCCGAAGGCTTCCTCTCATTTTCTGTGCGCGCACGCTGATAATAGCCGCGGAGATTTAGACCCGTCGCGAGTATATCGTCCTCGAGGATCGTAGCCGCGCTGCGGCGGCGGGCACTCGAGCATCGCGAGACTGCTCGCATAATTGAAGGCAAAACCCGCGCGTGGGAAAAGTTTGCGCGCAGCCACTCAGCAACTGCAACTGCAACTGCAAGTAGCAGCAGCAGTAATGGGATATACATGCGCGCAGCCCGCTCGAGCAAACGCGAACCAAAGAGACGCACTAACTTTCGCTGCTCCACTCGCCCAGCTCTATCCTCTCAGCGAGGAAGCACTACTTGCTATATGGTAACTTTCCCGCGGCTCCTCCGCGCACCCCCTTATGCACTCCTTTCTGTTGCATCGCTTCAGCTTCTCTCTCACGAACGGGAACAGCTTTTCCACAGCGCTCACGTCGACGATCTTTCTATTTATACAGCATCCGATATGTCGAACGATTGACCGTGGAAATGGAGCGTCGAATAAAAATGAACTGGACATTTTTATTCACCTGTACTATAATTTTTTTTGTCAATTTATAATTAGATGTTTAAAGTGACATTTTGTTGGTCCACTCGCCGCTCTATCCTCTAAGCGAGAAAGCACTAATTTCTTTGTAAAATTAATTGAAAGAATAAATAAATTTTTCGAGTGTTGAAAAAAGAATTAACTGAAAAATGACATTCGCCTGGACTATAATTTTTTTTGTCCATCTGTGATTAAATATTTAAATTAATAACAACGAAAAAATGTTTGAGAAATTTTGCAATTAAAAAAAAACTAAAAAAATTCGAATGATTCAGCCTCTCAGAGATTATCGATTGATGCAATTTGACTTCGACTCGATTGCACCTCGTAAAACCGTTTAGCGAATACCGCCTCAAGGGCAAAAACGAGGTTCATCGATTAGCGGTGATCAGCTGATTGACGCAATTCAAAATATTACCACATTTATCGGCGATCACGACAAACACTTTGACCGAACTTGGTTCGATTTCGAAAGTGCATACAGATTTGACGCAATTCGCTGGAATAAATTATTAATTCGGTTGGTGAACGCTAATATAGAGTTACGAGCTTAATCATCAGGTATCAAGTCGTAAATCACTATTTTTTTCAAATTCTAATTAAAAAATGTTCAACATATTTTCCAAGCGACTATTAGCCCCCCAATTTTATTTTCACCAATTAAAATATACTCAGACATTAATAATTCATTTTTTCTTGCCACTTTTTTTATTTATTTCACTTACCACAAATCATTATTTTTTTTTATTTGGATTTTCATTGATTTTTTTCATTTATTTCACTTACCACAAATCATTTTTTTTTTTTTAATTTGGATTTTAGTTGATTTTTTTCATTTCCACAGGTTTATTAGCGACTTCGGTCGGAAAGGAAACCGGATCTACCGCAGCGGAGAAGCCAGCGAGTGCGGATGATGTTATGCTTTTGGAGATCGACGTGAAGGAACCATCGAAAAGGTCTCCGGTGAGCGCGAGTGCAGTTTACGGAGCTTCGCCCAGTCAGTACATAATTCGTCACGGTGACGATGCGCAAGAGGTGAGAAAGTGGAAAATACATGTTTTCCGACTAAATTGTTGGCACACGTCATCATCATCATCATCATTATAGCGCGAATACCGTGACTAAAATTTTCCTGCGCACAACGACCACGTCCTTTCGATTCCACCCACTCAATCTTCATATTAATCAGTGAACACCCACTTCAGGATTTCTGCAAATTTATATTATTTTTTCACGAAAAAAGATAAACTGGTCCCTGATACCAATTTCTAATTTCCCCAATTCAATTCAAACGAAAAAAAAAAATACAAATAATATAATTTGGTAGGTAAATTGCATTGTTGTGATGAAAGTCGAGCTTTCCAAAAACAATGAGAGATATCAATCGCTAATTAGGCTAATAATTATCGCTCCAAGTTGCTCAATTAATTAATTTTTTTTTTTTTTCTTTCGCCACAATATTACAATGCGATATTCCCACGATCTATAATAGATCGCAGGTCGTAGATCGCGTTCAATGTCGTATAATAATAAACCACAGTGTTTATTTATTTATTTTCATGGCTTTGCGAACAAAAAATTTTTTTCTCCCACATAATAATGACAGTAACAACAACTCGAGTTCCCACAAACGGAGAGTGAGAAAGAAAAGTGAGTCCACGGCTGCTAATGCCCCGAGTATGCATAACAGAGATCGGCTCGCTTGGTCGAGATCGAGTGTGAGTCCGGCACGTCGGTCAACCGTGACCATTGGCCGCCTATCACCGGCACACACCGTCCCGGCCGACTAGCCATGAACGAGAGCTCTGTCTAGTTTTCTTTATTTTTTTCCTTCCTTCCTTGGCTAAACTGACTAACGTGCACCGATGCAAAGATTGACGGACACACACACACGTGACGATCATCAGGTTAGCACGCATTCGGAACCGTTAAATTAGCATCAGCTTAGCACTTTTCTGTCGCAACGAAGAGTTCGCTGGACTCGAAGAAAAATATGCTGTAATGTGACAGCCATTAGTTTTTTTTTTTAATTCAGGGGAATATTTTTTAAGTGGGTGTGGTTATTAAATATATCGGTGATTATGAAATAAATGCTGTGGACGAATGTGAGGAAAGAAAACAATAGTTTCAACTATTTTGCATTTGACCCAAGTGGAAAAATATGAATTGTGCCATTTTGGAGTTGCCTTAACTGCGAAAAATAGTGAGAACAGAAATAAAAAAAATGAACGAGGTGATAATAGTTGGGAGTACTTTCACGGATTTCTATGAGTACAGACTCGGCCCAATGAGTTATGTCATAGATTCCAAGTGCGTGGACACGGACAAGTTATTTTTTTTATTTCTCCTCATGGACGATGAGGGCTTTAAGTGTGTTCCAGGTAATCGAGAAATTCCTCCCACAATTAACCGAAGGCTTCAGCACATTCGAGGCTCACAGAGAGTTAACCGGGTTTGATAATAAATGCACGACGAGGTGATCGTTAATAATTAACAGCATTGTGTTGAGCTCGGTGGGTTACGAGAATTCGCCCTCTCCTTGCGTCAATTACGCAAGGACGTTCATAATTGCCCGGAGCCTTCATCCATTTTTTTTTTTTTTCTTTTTCTCTTGAAAGTTTTCTTACGTTCACTCGGTCATGGTACGTTTTCCTTGAAAAGATATAAAGTGGCGCAGGGTTGAAGACCATGAAGAGGTACACGAAGAGGAGAGATGCTTTAGGAGAGGGGGGCACCATAAACCATGGCCACCATAGGTCGTATCCTTTTATTCGTGTATCCAGCTGTAAATATATTCCCGAGCTTTTTGTGGCTGGCTGTTTATTTTTCTTCAGGGTTATAAACAATAAAAAAGCACTATCTACGTCTGTACATTTTTAGAGCCCAGAGGAAGGGATATTTTCCAAGGTACCATATGGGCTGTTTGTGAACCATTGGCGAGGTTTTTTTTTTTTTTTCGCGTTCACTCGCTCGGTGAATGTTCTTTGGAACGTTGATTGGCAACAGGACCTGAACTTGAAGTGCTATATATCACTGGTACCCAACGAGCATGGTACACAATGAGCCGTGGGGCACTATGGGTCACACACTGTTTCATTAGAATGCAACTGATGACCGCACATTGTGCAACTTTTTCCGCGACTAATAGCCTATGGTATCATATTTATGGGCAAAAAATGTGGATAGATCATGGACATGGAAATTTCTTGATGAAATGCAGGGAATGGTCGATTCACGTCACCCTACCATAGATTCACTTTATGTTGTCATTTTATTTTCACATAACTTTCCCTTATGTGGAAAGTCAAAAAATAATTTCGTTGAGTCAGAATATCATTTTTTAAATTCGAAATAAAATGAACAATTTTGAAATTTTTTCAAATTTCCTGTGGGCATTTATGGGGTAAATTTATTTATCAAAAGAGAGTGGAGAATTTAAGCCTTTCACAGCTATCGTTATCCTCCCACAATGATCCATATAACGCCTTGGAATACGTCAGACGTTTAAGCTGCAGCTGGTCGTAAATTGTGCATTTTTTGTATTTCAGGATTTATAACAATTTATATGGGGTTATTGATATATGGAAGAAAAATGATATGAACCAAGTCAGGCCATGGGCCATTTTATCTTTCACCCTCTCTCGATCGCTCACACAGTTTTATTGTCTATCAATAAAAATGGCAAAGCGTTCGGAACCTTTCACCTCGTGCACAATAATCCACAGAGCACCTCGGGTGAAAATGATTTTTTTTACAATTTTTTAAAAATCCAGTTGCCCATAAATTTAGCAGTTAATCCTGCAAGTACAACATTCTATTATAAGTCATTGGGTCCCACTGATAAAATTAGTAATTCTTGGACAGCTATCCTTCGAGCTACAATAATTGTGGTTTACATTCTGTGATTAACATTTATCAGCTGTCCTTCGAGACGGAGTGATGTGAACGAAAGTAGCCCATAGCGATCTATTGTGCCTCTCTCTCTCCTTCGGTTTCCACAGTTCTCTTATCTAACAGCGAAAGGGGTCAAAGAGTTCGAACCCTCTACCTTCTATCCGCGGCAATTATATCAGTAGGACCGAGCGCAACTGGTGCAAGCGTGAAATATTTATCGCGCGTGCCCCGTTGAATTGTTGTTAATGAATTCAACGCCGGATTGCGAAAATCTAAGAAACCGCGCTGTGCGACTGTGTACTCTGTGGCAAGAGAACCGGGATCTCGAGGTCCTAAACTCACTCACACTCACTCACACTCACTCACACTCGCTCACACTCACTCACACTCACACTCACACTCACACTCACACTCACACTCACACTCACACTCACACTCACACTCACATTCACATTCACACTTACACTCACACTCACTCACACTCGCTCACACTCGCTCACACTCACTCACGCTCACACTCACACTCGCACTCACACTCACACTCACTCACACTCACACTCACACTCACTCACACTCGCACTCGCACTCACACTCACACTCACACTCACTCACACTTACACTCATGCTCATGCTCACTCACACTCACTCAAACTCGCACTCAAACTCGGACTGGCACTCACTCTCACACTGACACTTATATTTCACACACCGGCTCGTACTCACAGACACACTCGCAGCCACTCGCGCACAAACAATTCTTGGAGATCGCGGTTTCGATCGTGCGCACACTGCTCGCTCCGGTTAATGCCATGCAGGCTTGCATACATTGCATAATGTAGAACGTGCCGGCCACACAGTGCATCGCCTTGCTCGCTATACATGTACATACATATATAGATATACAAACATCTGTGAGCAGAGTTCGCTCGCCTTCTAATCGGCAAAACGCTCGCCCGCGACCCGCGAGAACCGGTAAAACCACACCCAGCGCCGCTGCACTTACTGGTAGCAGTGGTACCCGCTCTCAGAGTCCCAGCAAAAGTTGCACTAAACATAGATCCGCCCCCCGTACACCCGTCTATCACGATAAACGATAGTCCGGGACACTCTACCCGCCACAGTCGACGATTATTATCGCGCCTCGAGCTCATTCCCTCTCTCTCTCTCCACTTTTCGATCACTCACTCTTCGGCTCGATACCAATGACTAAAACTCATACACGGCCTTGCCGGGATCGCGAACCGCCCTCTCCGTTACGGCTGAGTCATTATTAGAACGGATTACCGATCTAATTCCATATGGATATGCGATACACCATGTATATTCTTTGCGGTATATACTTATTTATATACCACACAATTATATACGTATTAGCGTTGGTATCAGAAGCTCAATGACTCGTCCGATTCGACGACTTGGGTGTGACCGGGTCTCGGGCAATATCTTCTTATTACCCTCTTTTTTTTTTAATAATTTGACGCTATACTTATATCTCGAATTATAGCGATATTAGGGCAGGTATCAAAAGCTCAATTGCTGGTAAGATTCGTCGATGTCGATTGTTTTTTTTTTTTTTTTTTTTTTTACTTGCTAGATACTCCGAATAGCGGATGTTATATTAATATTACGATGATTGCGTAAAGTCAAGGTTCGATCGAGACGAGATTGTAGAAAGTGGAATAGCCCAAGAGCGGCCAGCGAAAGTAGATTTCTAATAATGCGCAGCAATGTTGTTGCACATTATGCACGTGGGCACATGTGCAGTACAGATGCTTTCACGGCAATCATTTTTTTTTCTTTATTAAATTTTTTATATTTCCGTAGAACGAAGTATCATCGATCAATCGCACAGCGGGATTTTATTTGTTTGAGATATAATGACGGCGCGTGGCGCGCGATCGGAGATCCGTTCGATGATGAAGAGCTAATCGACGATACCTCTCGAACACCTTTCCAGCCTCAACGCGCGTGCCTGGAAAGCGAAATTTCACGGCTCACGGGCTTTGATTGATAATTGCAATCGGCAATATAAATAGCACATCGGTGAGAGTGATACGTCGAGTCACTCCAGTGAATTTCTCGAGATCCCTTCAGCTGCATTCCTCACTCTCTCTCTCTCTCGTTTGTTACATTCCCCGCTCGGGAAACATAATTTATCGCGTAATTAGCTCCGAGAGCTGCCTTAATAATCCGCATAATTGCTCGCTGCAATAATTACACTCATTTAATCTCCTCACATGAGCCATTCTCTGTTAACTCGAATCACTTTTGTCTCTAATTAATCTTTGTTCCCGGTGCCTTCGTGACCTTTGATTTTTCAAAGTAAATCATATCTCGAAAAAAAAAAAAAAATTTTGTCTTTAATCTTTGGGTACCAGAAAACTAAAAAAAAAATTCACGAGTGGGATAATCAAATTAGCGTCGAATTTCCCAGAACTTTAAAAGCCCCGTTAAATCCGGCTCATAATTAGAGTGGAGAACAAAGCCTCACAGAAGTGAATACCTCACAGAGCCATTCCAATTACCGAGCCCGTCACGTGCCTCCGTTTTAATTGTCAATTCGCTGGACTTTCAGTTGGCCCCGGAATACCTGAGCTTCCTGGAGGGGTACACGAATGCGCAGCCCCAGGCGTACTCGCCGCCTCCTCAGCAACCGAGAACGGGACCACCGCCTCGTAGGCCACTTCCGGCTTACGCGAGACAGCAGCAACAGTTGCAGCAGGCCTACCAGAACCAGAGAGTCCCAGCGGTGGCGCCACCGCGGCCTCGTCTTCAGCTCCACCCTCAGGCCCACGCCCAGGCCGAGGCCCAGGCGGCCTATCAGGCGAGACCGGCTTATCAGCTCGCACCCGCAGCCTCCTATGCCGACCAGAAGCTCGGGACTTTCGAGCAGGAGCTTTTGCAGCTTGTCTCGGCCAATCAGGCCCAGGAGTTCAAATTGGGAGGGGCTGGAGGAGGCCCGAAGAGGCTCCTGAAACAGCAGGCGTATCCTCAGTACGCTCAGGAGACACTGGCCTATCAAAATCAGTACGCCAAGCCCACGGTCGAACCTGCTCAGGAGGAGCAGTATCATGTTGAGACCACCGGACCCAGATATCAGCAGCAACACGTTCCCGAGGCTTACGTACCGGCGCAACCTCTTCAGGTTCAGTACCAAGCGGTTCAGGAGCCTCAGTACGCGAAACCCGTGGCCAAGCCCTTCAGACCCTCCGCTCAGTACTACGAGGAACCTCAGCAGGCTGCTCATCCTCAGCTCAACGCTCAGGGTTACACCTCTCAGAACCTGGCTCAGGCCCAGGCCAACGCTCAGGCCCAGGCTCTCGCCTTCCAGAAGATCACCTCAGCCTCCCACACCAATCATCAGCAGGCTGCCCTTGAGCAGATTCGCATCGTTGCCGAACGTCACCGACAACAGAGCGCCCTTGAACAGATCAGCCAGGGCACCGGCGTCAGCGAGGCCGGCCAATCGCAGATCAAGGAAGAGATCCAAGACCCCGAGGCTGCTTACAGGTAGAGATTCCGCCGGGTGATTTGCGAAACGTCATTTCCTATTGTCGCGCGAAGGTCGTGTTTACCTGTAATCGGTTGACACGGGTGACGATGGCCGCCATTTTTATTAGAACACTCTCCCTCTCTCTCTCTCTGCATAACCATTCCTGGCTCAAATAGTTGTTAAGGAAGACTCAATAAAAACAAACATGTTGCTCAGTTCAACCTTGTCGTTTGCACCACGTTTCTGCGGAATCGATTGGTGGTACTTATTTTAAATACGACCCTGACACCCTGAAGACAGATGATTCGAAGATTTACAAAATTGCGGTGGCACATTGGCACTTGGTATTTGTCATTACGTCCAGGAATGACGTCTTCATGGTTGAAATCAAACGCGATGATGTTCAATGAGTGGTTAAATTTGAACGTTAGACATTGCAAATCCACAATTCCCGCTTGACGATAAAACGATCATTGATGAAGTCGTGAAAAATTGAGTGCGAGCGAATGGGAAAATTATCTCTTGTAACTTGCAGGTCGAAGTTGAAGGCACAAGCGAGAGCCGAAGAGGCCGAGGCGAGAAGAGCCCAGGAGGCTTCCGAGTACAAGGCTCACGCGGACGCGATTCTCGCTCTTCAGGCTCAGCAGCAGGCCCACCTCAAGGCCCAGGAGGACGCCCACAACTACGCCCTGAACTTCGAGAAGAATCAGCTTCGCGCCCAGGCCCAAGCTCAGGCTCTGGCGAACGCTCAAGCGCTGGCCCTGTACAAGTCTCATCAGCAAGCGAGGGCCAAGGCCCAGAAGGAGGCCTCGGCGGCGGCGAAGGCCCAGCACGAAGCCAGACAACGCGACCCCGAGAACACTCCGGTCATCCAGTATCTCCTGCCGAACAACCCCTCGACTCCGCTACCACCGCCGAACAGCTACTTCACCAGCTCGGACGTTCAGAAGTACCAGACTTCAGGGTCGTCTTACGTGCCCCGTTCGGCTCCTCGACCTCCGAGCGACTCCTCCGAAGAGGCCCACGAAGTGAACCAACCTCGCCAGGCCCACAAGCACAAGATTCCTCAGGGTACCCAAGCTCAGACCTACGTTTCCCAGTCGGGATTGCTGAAGAAGGCCCCGGTCAAGTCCCTGACCATCGAGGACATCATCGAACACGACCAGGCCCATTCACCCCAGATAATCAGGCTTCCCGCGGCCAAGACTCAGACTCCGTTGACCCGCGGTGACATTGAGGCTCTCATCAACGCCGGATACACCGTCACACCGGTTCCTGAAGTGTCTCGACCCACTCACCAACCGAACTATGCCCTTGAGAACAGCTCCACTGGTTACTACGTGAAAAAGCACAGCTCGGCAACTCCCAGGCCTGAGTACGCGAGCTACTCAGACGTGGTTCCTCATCAACGAAGACCCGCGAGAAAGCAGAGACCGATTTTACAACAGCACCAGGAAACCCTTGGCCAGGCCAACGACAAAGTCACTTATCTCGTGCCTGTGGATGCTGCGGCTTATGGCACTCGAAGACCACCCCACAGACGCAGCCTCGTTGCTGAAGAATAAAGCGATATCCCCGCTGACCTCTAGCTTGTTTCACGTGTAATAATCGTTTTTTTTTTTTTTAACCACACCGTTTTCAACGCTGATGGCGAGATCGCGATCTTGCCAATGTGTGCTGAAAGTTTGTCATTACGACGACTCGATTATCCCTCCTTCATTCGGGATTACGACCTATACCTATTATTGCGAATTATCTCAATTCACTGTACCTATTGTATTCTACTCGCGTCGCTGTACACAATCACACACACACACACACACACACACACATGAAGACTCACGCTCTCCTCTGTAGAATGATTATTATTATTATTATTATTTGTATTATTTGCATTTCGTTCGTTCAGCGTTTCGAACGCTTTCATGCAGTTTATTGTTTTCTTCACTCTCGTCGCTCACTTTTATTTTAATTTTTTTTTTTTTTTTTTTTTTCTTCATTGATGAAGAACCAAGAACGATTTCATTCGTAAAAATGCGCACCACGATTTTTCTCTCTGTCTTTTTTTTATTGTCACTCTTCCTCTCTCTTTCTCTGTCTTTTCGTCTCTCGTCGCTCTTCTCCTCTTCTCTCTTCCTATTCTCAATCACTCTTCTTCATAAGCATCGTTTTTATAATTTTTATTATTTTTCGATAATTCTCTCATTTGTAATTCGAATTAATTCGTGAACATCGATCCGAGGCCACGCGAGTGCACGATTATTAATATTTTAATGGGCCGAGGCGCACGAGAGGACCCTCGAGAGGTCGCTGTCATGTCCACGACGCTGAAGAGGCGTCGATGTGACGGCTCGACGGTGCTGATGAGTGGGATGTTCATTAATTTATACTCGTTTGTAAATACTAGAATTTAAACTAATAAAATTGTTGAAAATCCCTTTGCGTCGATTGGAGAGGCACGTTTTTGTTTTTTGTTTTTTTTTTAATTCACTCGACAGCGAGAGGCTCTTCAGGTTCGTTTATTTTTGCAGAGTCGATGAACTCGAGTTGGATTCACTCCGAATTTTCGCAGCAGCATATTTTTGTTTGACTCAACTGATTGCTCGCGTTGATGAGGGGCCTCTTCAGGGTCTCGAGGAATTTGTTGTAGTCGATTGCCGCCGCCAAAACGGAGATGTCGGAGCGCGATATAAAAGTAATTAGCTCGCCAAAACGGAGGTGAAGGAAATTGGATAGTCGCGTAATTTCGCCGATGGGTATGATGGTATATGGTGCCGTACTCGCGGTTCTCCAGTGGATCCGGTTGCGGTCGAGGCCAACCCCCGAAAACACCACAGCAACGGGTTGCGAAAGCTCTCGGTTTCTGGTTCCAAGTCCCTCACTAATTTCCAACGTGTGGCTTTGATGAAATCGAGCAAATTGACGCACAGTATAACATTTCAAAGTACCGGCACTTTGAGATCGGTTTTGTCATGGTAATGAACGCGATGGACTTGGGTCATTAAAATTTCAAAAAAAAAAATGTAGATGTGATTTTGAAAAAATTCTTCAGGTATTCAACAGCCACTGCAGCAATTAAATATCGTCGAAATAAATAAATAAAATCTTAACACTGAAAAAAATATATATATATAAATAATGTAGGTGTAATTAAAAAAAAAAATTCTTCAGGTATTCAACAGCAAACAAAATTGTGTGCAATTTATTTGAAAAAAATTAATAATAATAGTAATGGGAAATAACCTGTTTATCGTTGAGAGTAAATGGCAGTTTCAGTAGGGCAGATAAATAATTACGGGATTTTGAGGAAGCAACGTTAATCACGATCGGCCGAGAGCGCTAACCGAATCGAGAATTCGTCGTTGCAGACTCTTCTTTGCAGCTGCAATTATATGCAACTCAGCGATTGCGATCGTTTCGACGAGAGCTTGATTGCGGTAAACGCGAGGGATTTTGCAATCGAAGCTCGTCGCAATCAGCGTGAGAGCTTTTCGAGTGGAAATTATGTTGGATCAGTGGAAACGCGGCTCCTATTGAAAATGTAGCGTCTCATAGCTTTTCCGAATATCTCACGTGCGATATGAATTATTCTCACGTGTACTTATTGTTCAGTCAAAGGTGTCATTAAAAATAATTCTCCCTCAAAATTTACCCGTGAAACGTCGACATCGTTTCTGTCATAATATCAATTTTTTGCCAAAATTACAAAAAAATATTTTTAAAAAAATTACACGATTATTAAATTATTAATAAAGGCCGTAATAAAAATTTATAATAGTTATTTTCAAGGTATCTTCACAGTCTGTCAGAATATGTGCCCAAAAAAAAAACAAAAAATGAATTAAAATATATTTTGCAATAACAAATAATTCTGGAGAAATATTCAATTACTTATTTTCAATAATAAGCCTCAGAAACTAATGAAAAAAAAAAAATGATATTAATTAAAAATTTGTCAAATAATTGATATCAATTTTTTTATTTCACCAAAAATGTACGTTTACTTCCATTTAAGTCGCGAAATTTCGAAGCTCCGAATAAATACATCCTTCGATATCTCGTGGCTTGGAAGACCCATGGAAAAATAAGGTTCCATTACCTTTCGGCTGGAGCGTTCCAGCATTAGCGCGTCCAGCCAACACGCTTTTCCCAATCCAGTGAGAAAATAAGGTGCGCGAGCTGCGTTACACACGCCCGGGTGAGTAGCATCAAAGAGCTCGAACGAAATTGCGTTCGTCCCCGCGAGATTGCACTGTAAACAATCAACCACGATTTACTTGAGGCTCGGAGTGAATCTAACCGCGTACGCAACTATAACATCGTTTAATTTATCGGCCCGTGGAATTTAAATTAAAACTGAAATGAGAATTCCTCTCTGGTTTCCACGGTCAACTGATTAAAAGGCGTACCGGATGAAAAGAGGTGCTTTTTAGCCTAGCAATGTGTGGACCCTCTTCATCAAATACCATCATTCAGTCGCTTAATAGGAATTTTTTTATTTTTATATTACTAATTAACTGCAAATTTTTAAGTTACCAATTGACTTAAATATCTATAATTAAAAAAGAAATTTGAAAATCCAGAAAAAAATATAATATATTTAAATAGTTATAGTCAATTATACAGAAAATATTGCCCAAAGATAGACTCATTTTATTTATTCGGAGGTCCCGAGGAATGGATAAATTCTTTTTATTTAATAATTATTTATATTTATAAAAGGGTCGAATTACAGATGCAAAGAAAAAAAATGGAGCTTTCACGATTTTTAATTAAGTGAGAATAATTGATATTAATTATGGCAAATATTACAGGAATTATGTGCACACGATTCACAGATTTAAGCATGACGAATTCAGCAGACAAGATCGTCACTGTGAGCGACTGGCGACTTATCTGGAGAATATCCACGTGGCAGAATGACGTCTCCCTTGAAATTCACCATGTCTGATTTTTTTTTTTTTTTTGGGGTACTGTAGAAAGCTCAGATCTCCGTTTCATCTCCGTTTGTGGAAGTCATGTGAAGTCCATCTCGCTCGAGCCCCTGAGCGACATCTCGGTAATTGAGACAACGTCAGCTCACTAGACACTGACAATCAATTAAGGCCTTTTAATTAAAAGAGTAATCCAAAGGGCGTGGCCCTTCGCACTTTCGCCTGTGGCTTGCAGAAATTACTGGGGAATATGAAAGCCCATTTCTCCCTGTCGATTTTAATTCCTCCTCTTGTCATCGCTCTCAAATAAATTATCAGTTAAATGTCAATTTATTTAAACACTTTAAAAAAAATAATTTTAAAAAAATTTATAAATCGAAAAATGTATAAACTATTTTTTATTTTTTAAAATTTCGTAACTCAAGTCTCAGAATTTTGAGTCATTGAATTTTGGAGTCACGATTTTTTAAATGTGACGTGACCAAAATTAATAATAATGATTAATGGCACCGAAGAAGTGTTTATAAATTAATTCAGTACTTGATAGTAATTTCATGGCGCACGTGACGATAAAATAACAAGAGCTTGTGGAATTTCTCGCATTTGCTCGGAGTTCTCATTTGGCTTTCTTGATATTTCTCAGCTCTCGACGTTCCAATGTATTACTGTGTACTCGTCGTCTCGGCAAGACCTTAATTATTTAGTGCACTCGAGGCAGGAATTCACTTACCCGAAGAACGTGTGCACGGAGAACCGAAAAGTAAAACGCTGAAAAAAAAAAAAAAATTGGCCAGTTGCGCAACGTTTAATTTCGTTATTTTCGTGCTTCGCTCCATTCAACATGCACGCCTCGCTCGAACACCGTAATTGCACAAAATGGGCACAGATAATGGGCCAAAGGATGGCCCAAATTGATTTCGCTACTTCATTCTGCCATCGCAGCTGGTGCAACAAATTTTCGCCAAGCGAACAGTTATTATATCATTTTTATCGTCCGGCAAGACATTCGGATAAATTGTTATTAAATGGAACATTTAATTCATCGATTTGTGGCCAGTGACCAAAGGCCAGTACATTTATTGGCTATATTTATCGGCAGCAAAAAAAAATGTCTACAATACACAATTTATTCGACATGCTTTATTAAAAAAATCATAACTTTATTGTTTATCATTATATTTCGATGAAAAAAAAACTCCAAATAAGCAAGATTGTGTTTCAGTTGTGTGCAAAATTTGGACCTCCTCGTACCGATACTTTTTTCGAAAAAAATTTTTGAATTTTTGTTTTTTCGTTTTTGGGCTTACGCAAGTCCCTTAAGAGCTGAAGGGTTTAAATGGACCGCGAGATCGACGCCGTGCAGCCGAGAGATTGGCCCGGAGCCTTGCGGCCCGGAAGATCGGTATCTTTTTTCGGGTCCGTTGCCGGTCGGCGTGAAATAACCGAATACTTACACTAGTAGGCGTACTGTAATGTACTCACGTTGGGCTTTGAGAGCGCACGTGACGTGACGGCCTAAGCGAAACGAGCGAGAAAGTAATTCGTTTGATGCGTGCGCCGTTTACGATGCGGTAACGATTTTGGTTTGACCAAATTTTATGGCGTTTTTTTTCTGTACCGCATTTTTATTGTATGCGGTACACTTTATTTTCAGCTCGAATTCAAAAAAAATTTGTGACAGGAGAGAGAGAAAAAACAGACATTACGTCACTGGAGATGCGAAATTATAAATAAAAATTAATAACAACAAAATGAACCGTCGATCGGTAAGTAATAATTATTTTTGTTAATCAAAACAATTTTTTTTAAACACACATTTTATTATACTTTCTTATGTCATAATTGATTTTTGATGTAATTTTTTTTTTAACGTGATGCTGCCTTGAGACTTTTTGCGGGTTCTCTTTGGATGCTGTGGCTTTTTTTTTTTTGGGAGAAATTTGACCACTTTAGTCTGACATGAATCGCTGTAATGATAATGGCTGTTAAGGTACGTTACACTGTAGGACGAGTGGCTTAAACGTCGCATTAAGCAGCAGGAAACAAGCGTAATCCTCGCGAGGAACGCGCGAGGAATCGTGTAAGCTTTCTGAATAGCCCGGGGCAGCGACGGGATCCGGTCGAGTAAATCCTGGCCCGAAAATATATTTTTTTTTGCCCCGTATCTTAGAGTGACGTTTAAAATCGATTATCCGGCAATGCGAGTGATGGGCTTAAGTGTTATTGGTTGAACTTAATGTTTGTCGGACGCTTCCTTATTCGCGAGGTCCGATCCAGGGACCGGGTAGCGATGAAAGGGAAACGCAGATAAACACATTATAATCCGGTCAGTGCGTGGGTGTTTCCTGCTGGCAATAATATTTTTTTGTTATTCCTCTTTCGTTCTCGTTGTGACGAGTGAAAGTGTTTTAGTCATTGCTGTCGCGATGTATGGTACCCGAAAATTATTTTGGCTTGTCAATTACTTGGATCGAAAAATTAATTGGACTCACAAATTAATTGGATTCTGAAATTAGTTGGAGTCACAAATTAATTGGATTCATAATTTAATTGGATTCATAATTTAATTGGATTCACAAATTAATTGGATTTACAAATTAATTAGATTCACGAATTAATTGGATTCACAAATGAATTGGATTCAAAAAATTAATTGGGCTCACAAATTAATTGGATGCATAAATTAATTAGATTTACAGATTAGTTGTCTTACAATTAACGAAACAATCAATTATTTGGTAAATATTAATCATAAACCCAACAAATTTTTTAGCCATTTTTCTCCATTTTTTGCGAGTTTATGTTCGGCTCCGCTGATCTCGTCGTCTTGTCGCGTCTCGGCAGTTCCGAAAACGTAACAGTTCGATGAACGCTCAATGCCTTGAATTACTTTTACTGGTTTTCGGAAGAGCAAATAGTTCTAATATGCCCCGCACGTACTCATGAGTAGACGCCAGGTAGAACGTCTAAGTAAGTCTTTGTTCATCATAAAGGAGACTTAAGAGCCGTGACTTACGACTGTGAACGTGTTCCTTCCTCTTTCCTTTCACCCAAACTCCCGAGATGGAGACGGTGACAAATGAAAGGGCAGACCAAAGAGGAAGAAGAAAAAGGTGCCGTCGCTCGGATCCATTAGACGCTGCTCCTGTTCTCACCTCTTTTTTTCAAATCCCGAGGTGTCCTCATCTCCTGAAAAGTCCGCCCACTATTACCAAGGCCACAAACTATTTTTCGACGCTATTTCGACTCGGCCGAAGTTACGTAAACAAAATTTAAAAGGGTTTTATTATACACTCCACTTCAAATGGATTTAATATTCCGAACATATATATATGGGAGGTGAACCAAAAAAGCCTATAAAAAAGTCACGCTCGACTGAAATGATCTGATAATTATCCTTGAGTTCACTTTTTTTATGCCGCATACATTAACCCCCTACTGTAAAATCCATTTTTAAGAGTTAAAAATATTATTCCTTACCGATCGCCTCGATAAATCGGAAAAAAAAAACAAAAAAATCAAAACCAACTCGTATTCGCGTTGCACTAAAATCAAGGACCGTCGGTTATTTCTGGTTTTTTATCGGTATGACAAGAAAAAAAAATGCATAAAGGACAATCATAATGTCATAATTTTGTGACAAGACAAAATGACCGGATCCTCGATCAACAATATTGTCCCACAAAATTGTCTCCTCAAAATCTTCCGTAACTCCAGAAGCCGTGAAATCGAATTTTTTCGAGAGTCCACTGAATTACCGATCTTCGTTGCGTCGCGCATACCAACGAGCTTCTCTCTTTTATTTTTTCAATTTCAAATCGTAGGCAAGTCGCCGTCGAACATCGACGCTCAGTGATCGATTCTCATTGTTCGGTATCGAAACGATCCTCTCTCTTCCATTGTTGACCAGGGCGTTTTCCGTGTTCCACGAGAGTGAGAGTGGTTGCCGATCGTCCTCTCGACACCCGCCGATGGGTCATTCGATTTTTGGACAAAAGCTTTTGGACGGGCCAACACATCGTACAGTGTCGTTCAATGGAAATCGGCGAAAGCATTGTTGACTGGCGCGCGAACCGGTGACACGACGGACTCTTTCTCCCGCGCATAAGTGTACATGCCGATCGTGTCGATCGTTAACAATACGCACGAGTTTGCCGATCGCGACGAAAATACATATGCGAGCGCGCGCGCGCGCACAGAGGAGACAAGCGAAGCAACCGATTTTTCGGACACCGGTCAGCGGGTCGTTCTCACTGCCGAAAAATCGGTACCGCGCCTCGATCGTACCTGCGTATGCACTGTATCGATTGCGTAACGAGAACGCTCGCCCGGAATAATCCACGAGAGTGTGTAAGCCCCGAGCATACGTGAGTACGTGTGTTTTCCACTTGACTTTGGGTGGAGTTTGAAAAGGGAGCTCGGTAACCGGGTCGTAACGAGTAATAACCATTTCGGACCATGTGCTCTGGATATTTGCTTCAGGGACGACGGTAAATGAAGAAAAAAAAATATGATTATAATATCGGGCGTGCCAAAATATCGAGAGGGAGATCTCGAAGGACATCGGTTATTACCAATTACCGATCACCCGGCAATTTAATCCAGCAATTCTGATAACAGTGTATTTCACGCTCGGCGATAAATGAAATTTTTTATGGGAGGGCGGGGCGCGGAATTTATCGAAGCTTATGGGAATTGGGGGGTTGAGACTAATCGAGGGAGGGAGCCGATGATCGGTAGGAAAAATCAAGTTTTATCGATTATATTTACCACTTTTCAATTTTTTATCATTTATCGTTAGTTGAAAAAATATTAATGTGGGTCCTGGAATCGAAAAAAAAAATTAATTATTATATGTATGTTCTTAATTAATATGTGCTGAGGGGAAAAAAAATTAATACGTGTTCGGTAGATCCTGGGATCGAAGAAAGGATTAATTTGTTCGTGTATGCCCGTATGGGCCTCCTAATTAATATTTGCTGAGTGAAAAAAAAAAATTCTGGAATCGAAAAAAATGATTAATTATTTGTGTGTATTTCCGTCCGCGCTTGCTAATTAATTAACGCGATATTACAACGGCTGCTGGTGCGGCTCGTGGAAAATATATTCCCGCTGGCTGCAAGTAACCGCGTGAATTAACGAGTCGTGTCCCAATGTGGAGAATGCTCTGGAGCGAGGTCGAGCACCCAACTACTCACCTCCATGCCACTCGACACTCCCTCTTTCGACTCTGCTACTGTGGCTTCTACGTGGTCGGGTTGCCAAAAAAAAAAAAAAAAAAATCGCTGAGCGATCGACTATGTAACGGGGATTCGAAAATTCGAGATAACAGGCGGACCAACACATTTGACACTCGTGACACCTAAAATAAAAGAGTTAACCGTTTTTTTTTCCATCGAGTTTACGTGGGATCAAAAAATCATTCAGAAAAATCGGGTCACTTTTTATTTTTATATATTTTTTATTTGGTAACTAGAGACAAAAATAATAATAAAATTATAGTTAAATAACATCGAATATTTTTGGCACGACTACATATTGAAAAAAAAAAAATTATGCAATGTAAAACATATCAGAGCAAAAAAAAAAGAAAATTAATGCAGATCCCTAGAACTGATCCGCTTATCACGCTCCGAAAGATCTCAAGAATTAGCATAATCGATGATGATGAAAGAAATTCATATTCCCGGCTTAGTGCAGCCATAGGTGAACAATTTGAGCAGCGGAGCAAGTTAATTCTCCACCAAAGACACATTCGCTCACGTGCATTCGATTATTCGATTACGCAAAAGCGATCGGTATTCATAATCCATGGTGGTTGGGTGGTCCCAATGGTTTCGTCTCGAGCAAAAGACTTGTACTTTTAATAATCGACATTACTTGGCCTTGGCAATTTCCACTCGGAAAAATTGCAATAATAAAGTCAACTCCAAAGTACCAATTATTAATATTTTCTCCATGTAACTAAAAAAAATAATTATGTCAATTATTTTCATGGTTACGTAGTAATTAAAAAAATTAATTATCCCAACTTTTTTCATATTTACAGTCACAATTTTTAATTATATTTGGACAAAAATTTAAAAAAATTTATATATGAACAAAAAATGAATAGTTGTTACCTTTTGGGTACTAATACCATAATTTTCTCCCAGCGCCGTCCAGGCGACCCAGTTTCGACCGGACCGTCCGGTCCGGCTCTCTTCGCGAGGTATCGAGACAGCGGGTATTCGATTGCGCCCCCGAAATAAAGGGGAGGGGCAGCGGGGCGAAGTGCTTGGTCCCCCTTGTGTTACAGGGGGACCATAGGAAGCGAAAGACTGGGGAGGGGCCTCCTCGGCATGGATATAAGCAAGCATCGGTAGTCCTCAAGCTACAGTCTCACAATTCCCTCATTCTTCGTATTGGCAATTCTCCCAACGCGAGATTCAAATAAAAAGTAATTTTTTCACCAATTTTTTAAACACAAAAAATAATAATAACGGGTCTTAAAACCGCGTTTTTTCCATATGAAAAACCTGAAACAAAAAAAATTGGAGTGTTGCACATTTTTTATCAAAAAAAAAATTGTAATAACGCGTCGTTGAATGTCACAAACAAGAGGAGCTTCCAGTTCTTCAGCATCGTCTTCGCGTTAAACTTTACCTCGCTCGTCGCCAATATCACCTCTCTTCAAGTTAGAACGCAACGCGAACAGAAAGGCGAAAAAAAGAGAACAAAATAACAAACAAAAAGAAAATAGAGCGCCTCGCATTGAAACTTTGACGGGAACTGACGAGACGGTTGGTAAAGTGGAATTTTCGCCACGTTAGCTGAGCGAACGGCGTTAAAAGGAATAATGGAAGTGCGGGCATGGGGAACACCGGAAAATCTCTGGTGCGCCATGCGGTCCCCGGTATTTAGTCCCTCGGACCACGAAGCCCCGGTACCAAAGTTTCTCCGCCTCCTCCTCTTCGGGAAAAAGCTCAAAGCGCCTTCGGTGCCGCTCCGCCGAGCTTTCAGTAATTTCAAATAATCGTGAGCCCTCGACTCCTCGGCTGAAACCCGATATTTCTCACCAGCTGTTTCCAAATCGACTGTTTCCCGCGCGGTTTGCCCCGATCCTCGACTTCTCTGTGTACACTTCGTTTCTGTCACTTCGAATTGCTCCGGGACTCGTGGTCCCCGCGTAATCCTTTCTCTCTGTTCAATGTCAACAGATTTCATCGTTAATCGACATCCAAGGGGCTTAAAAATTCAAAGATAACAAGTAAACCTCGACAATAACGCCCTTGAACGATTGGAATAGCAAACCTGAGTATCGGTTAAAAAAATGCCGCACCTTTTGCCGTACTTTCCGTCGGTCGTAAAACGAGAAAAATGAACGAGAGAGATCGAATGAGATACAGAGGCAAGAATGTGACTGACGCTGGAATTTTTATGTCATTTCCTTTCAGAACCTCAAGGATGAAGGTCTTCGTGGCACTTGCGGCAATGCTGCAACTCGCTGCCAGCAGCAGCCACGTTTCGGTGAGGCTGCCCTTTTTGAATCCTGCCGGAGTGACCTACGTGAATGGTTACCAAGGTGCGGATGGTTACGCTTATGGTACCACGGATTCCGGGGCGTATTCTCAGGCCCAGCCTCTTCAGTACCAGGCCCCAGGACTTCGGTACCAGTCTCCTCTTCAGCATCAGGCTGCCCTTCGTTACGCGTCTCCGGTTTATCCGGCCAAGGTCGAGGCCCGTCACGTCGGTTATGCAGCCGCTCAGGTTCCCGCCGTCGCCGCGGTGCCCTTCGTCAAACACGTTCCCACTGTCTCCAATATTCCGGTAACCAGGTACGAGGCTCATCACGGCGTCATCGAGAAGCAAGTCGACGTCGCCAAGCCCGCAGTGTCCACTAGGAAATTCGAGGTAAATACTTGTTTGCTCATGAGTCAAATTACGATGATAAGTTGACGTATCGCAATTGAAGAGATGCGTGGTAAAAACTGTTGATTGACTCTATGGTCAACATTCCAACAACAATTTTTATCAATCTCCGGTACTCATGTCCTTGTTAATTAAAAACAGGCTCAATTGAGAGTTGGAAAAGCCTATTTCATGAATTATGGACAATTTTGGAGACGAATGAGGATATGTTGACCCGTCACCTTGTCTAAATATATCGACTGTCACCAGGTTCGCAGACCAGCGATCCAGAAGCAATTCTACGACATCGAAGAGCGCGTGATAATCCGCCCAGCGGGTTCAGCTCTGGTGGAGCTGGACGAGCCAACTTCGAAGCTGCAGCGAGGACCGGCCGTGGTTTCCGAGGCCTCCCCAGTTCCAGTGAGTCCATCTCCGTTCGCCCATCACCTGGTGGCTCACACATCTGCCTTTGCGAACGGTCCATCGGCGCCCACGTCGATTCCGCTCGTCGCCCATGCTCCAGTCCACGTGACCGTGGCCCCGGTAATTTCCCATGCTCCGGTCTCCCACATCCACAACCCATCGCCAGTGTCATCAGCCTCGACGTTCGACGACGAGTCGGTCGTCGTTGATAACGCTGACTTCCGCAACAGTCAATTGGAGAGCGCGCAGCTTCGTGGTAATCTCTTCAGGAGCTCTCAGCAGCTGAACGACAACCAAGCGGCGTCGAGAAATCAAGAGAAGCAGTACCAGGAATACCTTCGCAATCAGCAGGACAACGAACAACAGCAGCAGCGACAAGATCTTCAGCAACATCAGCAGTTCGAGCAGCGACAACTTCAGCAACAACATCAACAACAACAACGCGACCAACAACAACAGCAGGACCAACAGAACTCGAGATTCAGGTCCTCAGGACTGAACGTCATCACGAGATCCAACGGCGCACCATTGGAAACCATCGCTCGTTTCGCTTCGCAAAATTCCGGACCATCGGTACTTCCCAGCACGAGAACCAGCCCTGAAGAGGGAAGGTCCAATCAGCAACGCCTCATAGATCTTCTCACCGCTCGCGGTGGAGTTGCCGAAGTAATGATCCCATTTAATGCCTCATTAACCTTCATTAATCCTCGTATGGTTCAGGAAACGAAAAACTAATCATACTTCTTTGATTCCGCATTGAACAGGTTGGATTTGGACGTGATGGAAGCTCCCTGTCCTTGGGAAACGCCGGAAACGTCAGGGCCCGAGTTCTGTCAGCTACACCCGCTCCGGAATACGCCGAACCTGCCGGTGAGAGAGTCTCGACGAGGCGCGTTGTCGTTAGCAAACCCGTGGAAACTCTCCAGGAGATAGACGTCCTTGAGCCAGCGACAAAGTTCGAGAGGATCTCGGTTCACCAACCGACCCTCATCAAAACTGCTCACCTCGATAACGTTCAGGTTCACGGCTCGGTACCCGTAATAGGAAAAGCTCTGACCCCCGCGGTCGCTCATGCCGCTGTTCCCGTCTACCAGAAGACCATCACGCCCGCCGCTTACCCTCAGTACTACTGATCTTCCTCAGGGTCTTATCGCTCGGATTCATCTCGTCCCCGTACATTGATACGCGCCATATTACGTTCGAGACAAATCAAAGAACTCATGCATAATACGCTCTTGTTCCAAGCAGAAATACGTACGATCACTACCCTGAAGAGAGCAACGACATTGGAGGATCAGACTGACTTAACCCGAACTCCCGCCTTGTATCAGAGATCAAGGTCAGCCATAGGGATTTCGTGATCCAGATCTTCGTCATTGTTGCCTTTTGTTTGTTCGCGAATATCACTTCACGATGGTCTTCAGCATGTGTAGATAGTGATTGTATCGCGGTGATAAACGTAGTCTGTATATCAATGTGAAGAGAAATAAATTTTCGTACTGTGTACGTTGGTCGTTTTCATCTCGACGAGTTGTTGCGTTGTTTTGTGGATTATTTACCCAACTCTCGGTTGGTACCACTGCGAGGAAAGTCCAGGAGGTAAGGCGTATGAAATGTTTGCTGAGGAATAAACGCTCGTGCTCTGGAGAATCGAGTGGTCACGCTGCGGCTCTTTATATAGAAAGTGAGTGAGCACACAAGCCGAGGAGACGGTCACGTGCACCGAGAGCGACTCGGTGAACGACGTCTGGGAATTGCGAGCAAGGTCACGTTCCACTCTCTCGTTTGCTTCGTCCACTTCTTTGGGAAATCACTGGGTGGGCGTTACGAATAAACGTTGGATATATATGTCCCCGAGGGGACATATTTTGCCAGCGATAAATTGTGGCTCTGGTACCGAGACTTTTGTGTCGGAGAATCAATTGACCTTAGGTCGAGCAATTAACTGGTGGAGGTCGACCATTCAATGGCCGTTCACCAACCCATAAATTCACGTGTCTATAAAATACCTTCCAAATCAATGACACGATGAGCATGTGACAAAATTGAAATTCAACAAATTCATCATCGATCTGATAATCCATGTACGGATGTACGGGTCACCGTCAATGTCAAACCAAAATGATTGATTTCATACTAGACTGTTATTGATAGACCACTGTCTCAATGACGAATAACTCCGGAAACGTTCAACCGGAGTGGAGGTTCCGGCAAGGATAACCGGTGTTCCATTCTCGTTTGTTCGTTCCCTCGAAGGACGCAACATTGACCCGAATACCTCATCGACATGTCACTGCAGAGCCGGAGTCTCAAGTGTACTCGTATTTCGATGTTCTTTGATCCTGTCAAAATGACCATAACTGGACAATGTCCATAATGCAAACGTGAATAAAAGTAGCTACCAATTGCACGACGACGTAACAGCGGTACCACTGTCAATTCCAAGGTCACCGGAACCACAAAGACTCCAGTTACTTAAATTTCTTTTTCTTTCCATCTCCAATCTCGAGGGGCATCGAATGGAAAGGAAGAAAAGCCCAAAGTAGCGATTGCGAGCCTGTGTGAGTTCTCCACGAGGCGGAAGTAAGAGTTTCCGAAGAGGTAGTCTTCGGTGATAAGTTGTACCGCGAGTACAACCCGCTGTAATACTCTTTGCCGAGGTTTCCTTGTGCCGGAGACTCGGACTCCGTGTCACTGTCGCTTTTGTCCAGCGAGAAGAGCCCTTTGGCTTCTCCCCAGCGATTCTCCTTCCATTCCTCAACATCTATACCTTGCTGAAGAGGGAGGAGGAGGTGGTCCACTATCAAATCTCTTGACTCGAGAGAGAGAGCTGACAAGAATCTCTCGGAGAGTCGTTGTCCCTGAGGCGGAAGGACGTTAGAGGGCTTTCCAATAAAATTTTAAGGAGAGACCTGAAGTTTCCGATAAACCTGAAGCTGGTAGCAACGGAGAACGGCTCATATCTCGATGGCTTCCGTTATTAAAAGTCATCGCTTTGATGTTATATATGAGCGTGCTGAACCCACGAGCTTATGGACCAGACCAGGAGCTGTCCACCCTTGACTCAGTTGAACGACGCTCGGGTCACCGCCCTCCCATTATTCCAAGGACCTTGCCTGGCTCCTCGACGATCGCCATCAAGGAAGTACCTTTCTGTCGGAGCTCGCCGGATTATTATTACCATTATCGGCTATACCTATGGTTTATGGGTTGAGGAACTGGAGGTGCACGCCCAAGGTTATTCACGATGGAGTCGAGTAACCTCAGTCGCGGTCACCAGTCTCACCTTCCCTTCAGCCGCCCCTCGTCTCCGGTTGATCCTCTTGTCGAGGAGCTCGTGGTATATAAGGATACTGATTCCCTGGACGCGCATTCAGTTAGACTCACTTGACCAAACTTGATATTGATATCGGTGCAATATCGTCTCTTTGGATTTTGTGTTTTTGGTTTTGTTTTGGTATTGTGTTTAAGGTAACAAAGTCTGAGAAGATGAAGAGATTCGTGGTGTTGACGTTTGTGGTGCTGATTGGAGTTTCCTCAGCATCTCCGATCTTCATCGTCCAGCAGCCGGTGGTCCAGGCACCTTACGCACATCCTGGAGTCCTTGCCAACGATGCACTCGAAGACACTTTGCCCAGCGAGCTGAAAAATAATTTTTACAAGGACCCGAGGATAGTCGCGGGTCTTGCCAAGGAATCGTGGTTCGGTTACAAGGAAATGCAGGTAAAATGCGGGTTGGATGTGACTTCCTGAATTCGGGCTATTGGCTGGAGATTTTTTGATCAAGTGTTTATTGATTTTTGGGGATTTTGGGATAGGTCATCGATCGCGAGACCGACAAGATACCACGTGCCAAGATCTATGACGTTCTCCATAACGCTGGACTTGCCAGGAGATGAATGCTCAAGGAACCGTGACTGAAATTCATTTTACGAGCTACCATCCAATCACCGAATTCACAAATCAACATACTTATTTATTAACGAGACACACCAGTGAGAATCGATAATTTATTGTACATACCATCGGAAATACAGAATACCATGGCGTTGTGGGAAATTTCGATGACTTTCAATGCACCTCTGTAACCAAATGGTCCCGAGATACCTGAACCAAGAAAAGCTCGAATCAATGCGATCGAACACATCGATTGGGCCCATTTGAGATCAATCGATATCGCAAGTGCCATTGGCCTTGAAACAATACTTCTTTTTTATCGAGTCAAAGCAGTGCCATTCAAAGTTTCGCGACACGTACTATCAAAAAATAGAGTTCAATGCAAGGTCACTTAAAATTTGAATAACCTTCAATGCAACCTTTGTACCCAAATGGTCCCAAGATACCTGAACCAAGAAAAGCTCGAATCAATGCGATCGAACATATCGATTGGACCCATTTGATCAATCGATGCCGCAAGTAACATTGACCTTGAAATCTCTACCTTCGTAACTCACGATCCTTTTTTTTTTTTTTAACCGCAAATCAAAGCAGTGCGAATGAAAATTTGATGGCACATAGTACAAGAAATCGAGAATAGTACAGAGTAAAATTTGAATAACTCTCAATGCACCTGCGCAGCCGCCCATCGGTCCCAAGATACCGAAGACTGAACGCAAATTTGTTACTCACCGCGATGGAATACAGTATTACCTCTGGGACCGCCGGTGAAAGGCCGCCGTACGTTTTGTGGAGGGTACACAAGTTTCCCTGATGGAAGGCAACCCGCTTCGCAGCCAAGTCTGGAGAGACTCGTAGTCGAAGGAGCAGAATAAAAGTCTCGGGCCGCTGGGAAGAGCGTCGTTCCGATGCGCCGTCCTCTCGGAGCTCCGCAATGTGAACAAATTCACAATTCAACGAACAGCCATGCGGGGACAAAGAAAAAGCGCGCAAAGCACTTTATTATCACTGTATACCCTCCGAGTTTGTACATATGTACGTCCCCCGAGAACTCGCACGCTTTCGGATATCAAATAACTCGTCGAGAACGAAAGTAAACATGCTCACGTGGCAAGAATCCTCGTGTCTATACCTCCACAATGAATTCCCAAGATGCGTACAGTAGTCTCTCTGTACCACTTTTTTCTTCCACCTCGAAAATAAAAATTGTCAGCCAAATTTGGGCGAATTAATTACAGGACACTAATTAAATAATCCAGAATAGATATTAGCTAATAGCTTATCGAATTTTCAACGAGAAATTATTATACGAAACTCGAAAAAAAAAATTGATTTTAAAGCCGAATTTCGGTGAATTAATTATAAAACACTAATCAAATATTGTACAATACAATTTAATCGAACAGAAATCGAATTCTGAGTGTCTAATTAGTGCGCACAATTTTTAAAAAAATTCAGTGACTAAGAAAAATTGAATAAAAAAATTGAAAAAATTATTTAAGAAAGCGCATTTTATAAATTGAACTAAATGTTACGTGAGCACTTGCAGCGGTACTACTGTAGACGAAATCTAGAACTTTCAGAAAGCGGTATACACGCCGCTGGCTGTGGTCGTAATGCTGCCGACTGCACTGGATGCATCGAGGGAGCTACGGTAGAGAACTTCTGTCCGGGATTATCCACGCGTATCGGATGTCTAGTCGATTTACGAGCGAGCCTCGCGTGCTTCTATCCTCTCGTGGAACATGGCGAATAGGCCTAGATGCGCTCGATTTACCGTTCTGTATATTACAGCACGCTCTAGTCATATATATATATATATATATATATGTGTGCAATCGAGAGCGACCAGCTTATAGTTTCAGTCACGCTATAAAGGGAAGTCAACTTCATCCTCGACCGCGTATGGCGCCATACAAGTGTCATCCGTGTCTTTGATAGTATCTGCAGATGCTGAAGAGGTAATGAGCAACCAACACCAGCACCGTCTACGTTCGTTCTTGTGGTCACAATATCGTTTTTTACCAAAAATACAAAAAAAATCCCTCATATTTATTTTCAAAAAAAATAAAATGAAAATTTCAAAAATCAAAAAAAAAATCAAAATTCGGAAATAAAAAATGAAAAAAGGTGACGTTATTTATTGTTATATATATATGTATTTATTAGAATTTTAATTCTAAGTTTTGGAAGTGATAATTGGAATCCAGTTTCGAAGGAATCTTCGGCTCTTCAGGGTTGAGCCGATCACGAGGCTCAAGGGAGAGCAGAGCGAAGACTGGACTCTCTCTCTCTCTCTCTCTGTTTCTGGTCGACTTCTCTTTTAACCGTATGGGGATGAGCTATAAATGCCGATCGCTAACATCCCGTTACCGTTACCATTCGCTCATCCGCACTCGAGCAAACGATCATCATCGGTAGACCGACTTCTGGTTCTCCGCATCGGTGGGCCGGTTAAACGTTTTTCCCATACGAGGTAAGCTCACTTTCCGCGGATCGTTTGCCGGCTCAACGATTCTTCATCGGCATTCGACAGAACGATACCGATTTAATTATTCACAAGGTTTTGTGTGTTCTTCAGGGTATCACACGGTTGAGAGGCTCGACAAGGATGCTTCCGTTGGCATCGATCGCGATTGCTACAATCCTCGTTGCCGTTGCTGCATCAGCTTCTTCGAAACCGGTGAGTCAACTCCTTCTTCATCAACGCCACGAAGATGAAGAGTACACGAAGACCACCGATTTTTCGTGAAATTTTTCATGCTCGAAAATCGTTTCTCTTAATTATCAACCAAATACCTTAATCAAGGGCATTCGAATTATTTAAACGATAGAAAATGTTTTTTATAAATAATATTGAAATTTACATTTCGGGGAAAAAAAAAAATGGCAGCGATAAATGAAAATGAGTGAGGAAAATGTTCAATGGAAATTTGGATCTTGTCATAAAATAAGCAAATGGACTCACTTTCGACAAAAAATGCAATACTTTAATTTACAATTTTTTTTCCCCGCGTTGATTGGCCTAATAATTTGCCTTATTAGCCCCAGTGAAGTATTTTTGTTCCCTTTTGATTTTCTCGAAATTCGGCCCTTCATATTTGCCCCACAAATTCGGGGATGCCAAAAATTGGTATTTTTCATGCAAACTCATGAATGCAAATTTGAGTGGTGATTGGGGTGTGTGTATTATGTGGATTCCGGTAATTGGGCGCCACAGCGGTAGGTTACCCCGTCACCGGCGCCCTCGATTGATCCACTCAAGTTACACAAGTCAGTGTACCGAGAGAGAGAGAGAGAGATAAGCGCTCTGGGAGCGATGCACGCCACAGCAGCTACTGCACGATGCTGCTGGTACATTATCTATTGCACCGCTGGTCCCACTCTGGCGAACGGACGCGAGAGAGAGAGGATGCACTCCCTCGTTGGCGCAATACACTCCGCAGAAATGTGGAACATACATGCAGGAGGATAGTAGCTGCTGGAGCTCGGAGATGCTACGAGGAAATTCACTTTCTACGCGAGTGACGTACTCTGTACTCGTCTACAATGTGTGCTCTCTATCCGTACGTTACACACTCGGTTATACGGTACACTATGTGCCTCTCAACCGAACCGTATCGAACTCTCTCGCGTAAGCAGATAATGTAACATATTCAATCGATACATCTTATTCGACCATATTTGCATATGTATATGGGGCATTGTGCGTCATCATCTATGACGAACTGAATTATATTGTTTAAAAAAATATATATATACGTTTATCGAATTTTTTAATTATTGTAAGAACTGCAACATTAGCAATGTGATTGGTGTTCCATTTTTTATTTATTTTTTTTAAATTAAGCGAGGTTCTACTTTGGGCTTAAGTTGAAAAATGTCGGATATCTGGTACAGGATTTAATGAGAATTTTTTCAGATTAAAAAAACAATGGTCTTCGGTATTTTTGGTATAAATTTATCATGGGTATTTAAATTGTTTCTAATAAAAATTGAGGTTGTTGATTAAAGATAGAAGAATGATATGAGAAATTGGGGGTGAAGTCCAAGAGGTCAGGGGTCATACCCAGGTCGAGTTGGTATGGAATGCACCCTTAAATGTACCTGGGTACAAAAAAAATTATGTCAGATTTTTATTGAATTCTTGTAGTAAGTATGAAAGGGTTGAAATGAGATGGAATGTAATGTAGATTTAGTACATGTTCTATGGTTTTTTTTTTTTCTAATTTTGTTTTTTGAAAAAAGTATTTCGAGATCCCAGCATTTATGCAGTTTACCATGATTTATTCGCTCGAGGGAGAGAAAAGTGTAATGGCGTGTTTTCCGGTGTGCGCGAGGTGCAAACTCACCACTCTTTGTCACGAGGTATAAAATAGAGTGGTCTTGGCCCCTTATTTTCGAGTCAGCGGAGTGCGACCTCATTTTTCCTTCTAATTCAATGAAAACTTTCGACGCGAAAGCATAAAAAATTGAAATTGTCGCTCGAGTCGTAAATAAAAATTATTTATCAACAATGAAAAAAAAAAAACAAGTCGTCGAAACATTTTTTTGCGTCCGCTAATCAACTTCTTCAAGTAAAATCGCAATTTTTATTATTAACAATTTTCTAAAAATTATTACCCGAACTCCAAAAAATTCTTCAAGAAGTTCTTCACGTGTTGTGATTTTCCAATTGTGAAAAATTTTCCGAAAAATTATTACCCGAACTCCAAAAAATTCTTCAAGAAGTTCTTCACGTGTTGGCATTGTTCAATTTTAAAAAATTTCCCAAAAATGATTGTCCAAAGTCCAAACGATGATTATTCTTCGCCCAGAATTGCCCATACAAAGCGGACCCTGTGCGATCCACTGTAGCGTGGATTCGACAAATGGTTTATTGCGTCACCGATATACTTAACGACATGATTATGAGCGGCAGCTGCTTTGGAATCGCGTGTTGCATAAATGTGTCGACACATTCGGACCGGTTTCCACGTGTATGTAAATCTATCGGTTATTGCAGAGATCGACGGAGGCTGAAGTGCGATCGGAGATCCTGAAGAATGGCGACGCGGTGCATTATGAGGATGCTGAGCGGGAGAAACGCGAGGCGGAAGCTTCTTCGCGTGAACCGGAAGCTCCGAATCCTCTGCGCCGAGAATCCTCGAGCGAGGAGTTGGCCGCCGCGGTGGGTTTCCAAAATGTGGGTTACGAGGATACCGGAAACTACGTCACCGAAGATCCTCGACAAGCCGGTGGCTGGGGAGACGCTGTTCCCGGAACTCCTGGCATGGATTATCCTAATCTCGACAGGATACCTGTTACATCGTTCACCTGCACGGACAAAGAACCCGGAGGATATTACGCGGACGTGGAGACCGGATGTCAGGTGAGCGCGCTGAGGAGGTCCCTGAAAAGTTTGGTATTTTATTGGACAATACAATTTTCATGCCACGTGCTTATTATTTATGTTACATCTACATGTATACGTATTTTTTATTAATTTTTTCTGGTAACAGGGAATTAATTACTTGAATGTGGAGGTTAAAAGGGAGGATTTCAATTAAATTCGAGTGGCAAATGTTCAGAGATCGGAGGTCAATATTATTTCATTGTAGAATCAAATTTAAGAATATTGCCTGGCTTTTTGTTTAATTGCTGGGAAAAAATTGTATCAAAATTTCGTGGGATTAATTGAACATTGTTACCAGGTTCGAATTTCAATTTTTATTCTATTTTTTCTTCTGGTTGAAAAAATTAAATAAATTACAAGGACATAGACTCAAGTTTGGTCGCATGATTGATTAGATATTGTGAACTTTCATGAATTTTCGTTATGCAAAATGCGTGCATCTCGTCTCGACGCAATTGCCACGTGGAAACGACGACTTTCTTAATTTTACGTTTCTCGCCCTCGTGTTTCCTGATAAGGGAGAGTCCCAAGGGTTCCCTCGAGCGAGAACTTGGAAGCTTAAATTCAAGATAACGTCACTGTTATTAATTAATTGCCCGGCCGAAATTAGCATTGATAAGAGCGAGCCCTAATTTGTTCTCCATCGTTCCAGGTTTTCCACGTTTGCAACACCGGCGGTGTGAAAAGCTCCTTTCTCTGCCCACCCGGAAGTATCTTCAACCAAAAACACTTCGTGTGCGATTGGTGGTATGGATTCAACTGCCAGGAAGCCGAGGATCTATATTTCAAGAGGCCCGAAGCCAATTTTCCAGACCCTGAAGAGGAGATCATTGACCGGGTCATTGAAAATCCTGAGACCACGACTCCAGTCGCCGAGGCTTTGCATTCTTCTCCAGAAAAACGTCTGCGGCATTCGAGAGTACAAAGTGATCCAGCGAATGATCGATCATTGACGAGTGGCGGACGAAGGATCATCGATCACTCATCGAGGGAACGATCCGGACAAATCGACGAGGATTCACACGACATGATCAACGTCCACGATTATCCAGCGGATTCCAGAAGCCACGAGGACCTTCACAATGATCCAGGAATAGATCACAGGCCCAGAGGATTTTCTCGTAACGACGAAAAATCATTCGAACGAAGAAAATTCGATGCTGAAGAGAATCCGCGTGACTCGAGTAATGATCTAGCGTCGTATGTTAATCACGCATACTTTCAGGCTGGTTTCAGTGATCACGTCGATCATAATGATCCGGACGACGATGATGATCTTCGAACCAATTTTGACAGGACAAAATTGGAAGAGGCACCGAAAAACCAAAGACAATTTGAGCACAAGTTTTTATATGCTGAAGAGGCGGGACATGAATATTCGGAAATGGTTGATGGACGTCGAATTGAAAGCTTCAAAAGTATCGATGAGTATGTGTAAACCAAAAATCACAGAGACCTTGAAAAAAAATTTTTTTAAATTTTTTATACGATCCTAACGATGATCGATAGAATCTGACTCCAAGTCGATTAAAAAATCAGAAATGGATCATCGACACCGAAGCTTCAAACATATAATCTAAATTTACAAAAATAAATAAACGATGCTGAAGACGATGATTCCATTGATACAATGAAATCGCAAGTCAATAAAAAAAAAAAAAAAAAGCGCGATACATTTTGCCGACAATTTGACATACACGAAAATCCAGGCGATTGAAAGAACGAGAGACGTTTCGGTGTCAAGTTGATACACTCGAAAATCGAAAAACGTGGACGCTCTTCAGGATCATCGACACGTAAGCTTCAAGAATATCGATGAACTAAGCTTCAAGAAGTCGTCACCTGTAAAGGAGAAAGATTTTCACGACGAAGATTCGACACATGTGTCGAGGTGTGTGCTCTTCATGGTGGAGTCCCGAAGGAGGGACTACGACGAAGTCAACCCTGAAGGATTGACGACCCGAGGGATTTGAAGCTTCGGTGAATTCGTCAGGTGCGATTTTCCTCGTTCTCCAGGCTCTTTACAGGTCGGCCTCTCTTCCCTCGCATACTTTGAGCACAAAAACGAGAAGCTCTTCAGCATCTTTGCGCAGTGCGTGGCTAAAGTGGAAGCTCCGGAGATTTGTATAGACTGGGATTTCACGTATTCATTTGGAGAACGTTTGAAGCGGAAATACCGGTGGAATCATGTATTATAATGAGAAGTCTTCGAGTCTTAAGGCGAAGAGAATAACGTCGCTGGAGGATAGTTGGATTTCGAAGGTTCTCCGCTGATTTGTTAGAAGGAAGACTGAATATTTCATGGGGTAATATTTGGAATTGCCCGGAATTTATGACGAATTTTGTAAGACCTTTTGGGACGATGCCATAAAGCACAGGAATTTTACGTCTCCAAAGATATTTCTCCGACAATTCGCTTTCAGTTTATCTGAAAATTTGTCCAGTTTCATTTCATCGTATGGCATAAATAATTTTCTAGTGATTTTAGAATTGATTAGAAATAATTTAATCATTACTGAATTAATACTTAAAGTTGAATTTGGATAACGAATAAATTTTATTTTATTTTTTAATCCATTAAAAAAATGGCACTTGTTGAAATTCCATGATTGATTGTTTTTAAATATCCATTTTAAAATCCCTCTTATCACATTTCAATGTCGCTAACTCATTCTCATAGTGTGCGAATGAGTTAGCGAGCTTCAGTGGAGACTGAATGCAATGATCAGACACAGAAGCGACACGTCGCCGTTACAACGCCGCGTGCAAATGAGTGGATCGAGCTCTGCTCGCATGTATACGCCGGGGAGTCATTAAAAGCATATTACAGAAATTGCAGCGAAAATTGCAATTACGTACAGGCGCACGGAGATAAACCCCTCCCCCTCCTCCGCCCCTTCCCGTAACTCGTCCGATCTCTACGGCGTGATTAGGAATTAATTAACCCTCCGCACCCTCTCTCGTACGTCTCGTCGTGGCTCGATTAATGAGGCGATGCAATGCATCGTAGTTTCGGCTCTACTTGTATACATTTGTGCACCAATGTTGCTTTCGAAGAAGTTAATCCCCGTGTCGTTCCAAATTAAACAGCAAATGCGTATTCCTTAAGGGGTTGTGCAATACAGGCAACATTTGTCCGTCGACTAATAATTGGAGTATGTGTTATAATTAATTTGCCTACGGTCACAGGTGATTTTAATATCGTTGCCATTATTTTGGTTATTAATATTGAAATTGTTAAGCAGGAAATTTTATTTACCATTTTTTTTAATTTTTTTAAAATAATATGGTGAATAATGGGAAATTACGTATTTTCTTTTGGTTATCGATCATTGAGATTAAAAAAAAAAAAATCAACACCTTCGATTTTCAAGGTGTCAATATGTCAAGATAAAAAATGTTTATTTTATTATAATATTTTTTCTCAATTTTATTCCCGGTTCGAATTTTTTTTTTTTTGTTAATCCAGTAAAAAATTGTTGAGTTATGAGAATCCAATTTGTCTCCATTTGTCTCCACGTGTAAAATGGGCGAATCGCGACAGCCGGATTATCCGTAGAAATTTTTCGTCGTTTCTGAATATTATAGATGCTCTTTCTCTCGCGTGCCGTGCCCCATTCCCTGGTTATTCGCATTCCACGATGGAATGCCCATCCAAGAGCAGGACGCGTTTATCGTCGAGCTCAACATTTACCCACCCGCTCGCGACCCGTGCCCAATTATACGTTACGAAAAGTTGAAGCTTGGCGGGCCCAGGTGAGAGGGTGGATTGGGTGCGGGATAATATCACGTGCCATCGATAAATCAATGCACCATGTAATAATCCCACATGTATACTCTATAATATACAAGTTAATATTTTTTTTCGCGTCTGCCATTATGCGATACAACTTCAATAATGTCTGCGGCAAAGGATCCGGGCTTCCAGTCGATGACACGGATGCTTTGGTTTCACTTTCTAATTGCGTGTCTTCGATAATGTAATTTTGATCCCGGACAATTGGGCCCTAAATCCCAATCGATAATGCGTGGGATTGATTCCCATTGGCATGGAAAATTGGAGGGTCCAATTGGTAATCCAATTGAAAAAATAGTCAGCCTCGTACTTCACGAGCTTATCTGTCGATTCACCGATAATACGTGATTATCGGTTGTTCGATTTTATCGATTACCTCGTGGGAAAGGCAAATGAGCTGCTACCGATGAAATAATAATGATTAGACGCTCATTGGATGACGTTTATTCCCTTGCTACTTGATTATTCGATTATAAAAGCGGACGACCATCAAGTCGGCCAATTTTCCATGGGATATTACCCATCAGTGGCTTCGGTGGCCTTCCAGAGGAACGAAATTGGCGAATCATCGATTGCCACCGATAATTCGAATCGGCATCGGCCATCCGATTTTTCAGGGTCACCGTTTCATCGATAATCAATCAATGGCTTTTACAGTCGTCATGCCATTCGAAAATGATTATTATTACTAATATCAGTTCAATAATAAAAATCAAAAAATAAATTAAATTATTTTTTATTGTTAAAAAATAAGAGACCATTTTTTTTAAAGCTACTCTTCCAATTATTGTCTCGAATTTCAATAATTTATTATTAAAGGAACAAATAAATGCATAAATTACATTTTTAATACTGAAAAAAAAAAAAAAAAAAAATTCACCGGTATGACTAGTCGATTTTATGGTTTGCTCGGCTTTCAAGGTCCACAACATGTGCATCCAAACGCCACCGCTGATATCGCCGGGAAAAAGGCACGATAAGCCAGCATTCGCCTTTTTGCGCGGCCTCCAATGAAACGTGACGCATTCGTGTCCAGCATACAATGGAAGTGCACGCGCGATCGCAGCCAATGACGATAACGATCCCGGAAAATCTGGTGAAAATAGTTCTCGGGAATTTCCAGTGATTTTTAGACAGCGTCGCAATGAAGAGACCGGAAGAACTGGACGATCGTTGGCAGCGACGCAGATTAATGCGTTTCTTCCGTCCAGCGTGAAATTCTGTTGGACCTTCACAGCCAATATTCCGCCAATTCATTAAAAACGCAATCCAGAACGAGGCTACAATGTTTCACGAGTGATGACACGCATCAAATTCACTTGACTACGTTTAACAAGTGACAGCATGGATTTATGGAGGTCGACAAGTTCAAGGATGTATCAATTTGCGCAACAGGAAAATTTCTATTCCTCAGTAATTTTTTCATTCTTTCATATCAGATCTTCAGAAATCCACTATTTTTATGCGTTTCCATAATTTTTCAATGAATTTACAAAAATCAAAATTCTAACATTAAATCGGTTGATCCATAAAAAATAAAAAATAAATTAAACAAATCCTGCCGAAACACCCCGTAATTAATTAAAAACACAGACAATCATTTCTCCCACAATATTGATTAATTTCGTGTTTCTAAACCAAAAACCCCACAAATTCCCAATAAATTCAGCGGAGAATGGAAAATCGGCTGTTGATCGATCGCCGGTTTTTCGTCGCGAGAGCGTTGGAAATTGCGTGAGCGTTTTTCCGGGAAGGAAACGACAGAGGAGGCGGAGCAGGCACGAGGAATAGACGGGGTCTATTTGCACGGTGCCTAGTCACCGGTTTTATGGCCTTGGCCTTGAAGACCTCTCTTCCTCGTTGGTGCACAATGCTAATGTCGACGGAGCCGCACGTGTTTTCCTACATTGTGCGAGAAACGTCACTGGGATAAATGAAAATAGTAGTAATTGACCGGACAAAATAAGAGGCTCTTCGTACCTGAAGAGTGTGATCAACGCCACTTCGTGGTTGACGGTAAACGCTGGAAAAACTCAAGTGTCCGGGTGATTAGCGGGTTTCTATCGGACCAGGAAGTCGGAAAATTGGCCAAACGATATCGAGCCTTCGTGTCTCAGTTGCTGAGGAAATTTGCATCCGCAGCTTCGACGATTTCAACGAGTGCACTCGTCTCGTTGGAGTTGCTGGTGCTCGTGTCGGCTGCGACCAGTGCTGCTGCATTTTATCTAGCCCCCTTGAATTGCACACACTTCAATAACGCAATCGCAATAGTTATCAGAATAGTTGGTTGTTGGCCTAGGCCTAGTGCAGTACAGAAAATGGAGCAGCGAACTGTGTCAGGTACAATTGCGTCGCGTGGATCATTGTCGTTGAACTTGGCGCTTCCAATCACCCCCGAATATTCCCTCGGCACTTTGGTCTCGGTTGCTTTAATGGGGATAATGAAGAAAGTGACGTTTTTTTACATTTTTTTTTTTTTTTTTTAGTTGGTGCGTTATTTTTTTTGAACTTGAAGTAATCATGAATATGTTATTGGGATTTTCGACTTTTTAATGGCATTGATGGAAAAAGTGACATTTTTTTTTAGTCAGTGCGTTTTTTTTGTTGAACTTGAAATAATCATGAATATTGAATTTTGGGATTTTCCGGGGATTTTTAATGACAATAATGGAAAAAAGTGACTTTTTTTAGTTAGTGTGTTATTTTTGTTGAACTTGAAATGTCGGTGAATATTTTATTGGGGATTTTTGATTCATGGGAATGCGGAAAATATTTTTGAGTATCATTTTGCAAATGTCAGTGAAATGAGTGAAAATGGTGCAGCGGAGTGTGTCAGGTAGAATGGCCTCGTGTGCATTATTTTGTTGAACTTGATCCTTCAATCATTTTTAATCATGCACCTTACATTTCGTCATTGAAATGCCAATGATCATTTTTTTTTTAAATGGCACTCAGGAATTTTGACGTTTGTGAGGGATTTTTGGATTCCCACGTAGAGTCCTTTAATTCTAAGGTGACATTTATCGGAAAAAACATGTTAGGATATTGAAGGTGTATTTGAGGGTCTTGCCTTTTTTAAAAAATATTTTTTATCTTTTTTTTTTTGACACTAATAATTTTTGCAAATTCATTGACATTAATTTCCTTCTCAGGTTTGTTATTTACTTCGAGGATTCATTTATTTTTAAGGACATTCTTCGTTTGTCTATTTTATTTTTACATGCTTTAAAAAAGGAGGTAACATTTAGTGTCATTATTGCATTTAAATATGGTTGTCCATGAATTGTTACATTTTTTTCACGTGTGCAACAGTCCAATGCAATGTTAAACAAAGAAATTCCGCAATTTATGTATAGTAATTCCCACAGGTAGTTAAGGTGGCTCAAGGTGCCTCATTATTGCCTTCAATGGCGATAACCACATACGTCAATTTTTTTCCAATTATTTTACCATTATTTCTGTATGGAATTCAAAGAGAAAAAAAAAATTGTAAAAATCCTGCATATTATTTTTTTACGTTGCTTTCTCATTTTCTGTACCGTTAGAAAAAGTAGATAAATTACAAAAATTACTATGCACGTTAATTAGATTCTGCTTCCTCTTAAAAAAAAAATTGTCAACCCATTTTCTCATAAAATCTCAAAATTTATTATTGATAAAATTTTTCGCAGCTTCACGAAAAATAATAGCTAACGCAAGAGAATAATTGCAATTCAGCATTCAAAAATATATCAAATATATCATATACACAAAAATGCTTGTTTAAAAAAAATTAAATTCATCATTGTTCCGGAAAACGAAAAAGCCAAAGCTATTTCTGTAGCTTCGATATCGCCCTTATCGCTAATTTACATGATTACAATCCGCTAATTAGCACAAGAGCCAAACGACCGCTTTTAGTTCGCGATGCAAAACGATAACAGGACCACGATAAAAATAAATAAATCTCGCCTTTTCATTCGTGCATTCACCCCCGAATAAAAAATCTCTCTTCATCTCCATTTAATCCAACGCGATAAAAAATTGAAACATTAAATCATGGACCACTTTTTCACAAAAAAATAAAATAAAATAAAATAAAAAATTGTGCGAAAAATTAAAGAAAAAAAAAAAAAAAAAAATCATTTCGAAGGTACGCTCATTAATAGCTGACAGATTATTGATCGCCCGTGCATTAAAATCGTTTCCACTGAACTGTTGCGTAAGTGGCGGAGTTCGCGCGATAGATAAGGTTCACAGCCGATTTGCATCTCAAGGAAAGAGCCGCGGATTCGAATTGCAAATCGGAGCCGAGTGGTCCACGCGAAACTGGCGAAAAGCGTCAGAGGCCAGTCGGTGCAATCCAGTTTGTGGACGGGACAAGAATAGCCACGGGAATTGCAGCGGTTCGTGTCTAATAGCCGCATTAGTCGGCGCTATGATCTACGAGCGGCGCGATTCGGTATCTCGAGGAATTTGGGTCATTAACGCGCAATAATGATGTTCGTTTTATCAGCGGAAAAGCGGAGCGATTATAACTACGATCGCTAATGAATTCGGCTGAAATTCCGCCGCCGCCAATTATCGGCAAATCGGTCACTTGACCGTAACTTTGCCAACATTCAATACAACCTGAAAAATAGTTTTCCGATTTTTTTTAAGGGTCCCATTTTCCAAAAAAAAATAAATAAAAAAATTTTTCCAATGGATTTTTAATTAAAAAAAAAATTTTTATTGGGTCCTTAATTATGATTAATGGAAAATCTAGTGTCTGATAGTCGCAATCATCGACAGTATGATTTATAATTGACGCGATTTTTCCGGATCTTGAAGAATTTTTGTGATTAATGGAAATATGAAAATTCGTTTGATCTGCAGTATTAATATGAGCGCGATTGTTGTTGCGATCGAGGCAATTAATTCGGACGGAATTGTGATGGTCTCCCTTCCTACGAGTATCACTGTCATCGTCATCACGCTCGCAACGCTTCAGCGTCACCATCATCAGCGTAACCTAGAATCTAGGCTAGTGCTATGTAGGTATGTCACTGGGTATTACGGCCATTGCCAACGGACGACGTAACGACGACCGCATGTTGGATACTATAGTGGGATGTATACTGGACGCACATCTGATACACGGAGTTGATCCATAGCGCCACATGAGTATGACATGTATAGATGTAGTGTCATATATACATGTATGTATCTATGTATGTATGTATGGATGTGTATGTGTATGTATGTATAGCGTGCGAGGAATTACGATGTACGGGGATCGGGGGAGACATCGGAGGATCATACGTCACCAGAGCTGACACTAGGATAGTCTGTCACTGGGATAGTGTGTCCATCCCTCCCGGTTATCGTTATCTGTCGCAACTCGTTGTCTCCCTCCCTTTGCGCATCGTAAAGCGGATCTGGACGAGGGTGGGCGAAAAAGGTACCCCCGGAAAAAATAACTGGATAAAATAACGCCGGAAAAAATAATTGGATAAAATATTTTTGGAGAAAAATTTCGAAAACAATAATAATTTGATAAAATAACTGGATAAAATATTTTTGGAAAAGAATTGCAAAAAAAAATAATTCGCTAAAATAACTGGATAAAATAATTGGAAAAAAAATGCATAGAATATCGTTGAAAAAAATAATCGGACAATTCCACCAGGAGAAATGACAATGGTCAAAGTGTCAGATAGATTGACACTAGATACGGCACAAGTGGCATTTGCGATCGTCTCTATTTCGAGTGACACTTATGCAACAATTCGTCATTCGCTTATTTACTACTCACGAGCTATAGTCTATATTCGTGTCATAGATAAACTCGTCAGACAATGTAAATATACACATCTATTTTAAATGTTACGAAATTTAATATATAAATATGTGGCAATACTAAACGATGAGCGCATTACGAGAGATCAGAGTATCAAAACATTGGGTCATCTGCGACTGGCACAATGGGGATTCAACATAAAGGCGAAAGACATTTTTTAAACAAAAACGTGTCACGTCATCCCTTCAGAATTTTTTTCGACTACGTTCCTCAAGGACACGCGACTTTCAACCGGATATGAACAATCTGGTCCCCTTCGTTTAACAAAAAAAAACAATAGAGACCTGCGGATAATTTTTCGTAGCGTTAAAAAAATGATACCTCGAAAATTTTTTAGATCATTTATCGAATAAAATTCATTTTTCACTGATCCTTTGAATATTTATTTATTTTACCAAATTGTAAATATTACGGAAGCTCAGTTGAATTTTTCGAAAATAATTTACCCACTAATCAACTTCCATTGCATTGCAGCCAACATTTTTAAAAAAATAATGATAAGTGAAAAAAAAAAAAAAATTGAAAAAAACATCATAGACAAACAAAACTGCGGGAAAATAATTACTGCGTTAATTGCTCGATTTTCACACGCAGAACTTGTGAGAACGTGGCAGCCCTTGTTGAAGGACTACGAGAAGGACCAAGGTCTTCGAGTCGACAATGCTGAAGAGGAGCCCGGTAGTAAAATCGGTGACAATTACATGTCCATCGTCGTGAGAACCAAAGTGACTGGGATTCGTGGCAATGGCGCTCGTTAGTATAACCCCATAAGAGTCACTCACGTGCTCCGGTGACCGTGAAGTGGTTGCGCACCTTGCGACAAGTTTTGTTAATTTTTTTTTAAATTTCCTAAACGTTTATTTTCATGGGAAGCTTACAGCGAGACTTTCATGACGAAGCGGTTTCCGCGCCACCGATACATAGCCAGTTTGGTACGTAACGCCGATTTGTTCTTCAACGAGGCTCACACTTACACCAAATTGCTACCGCGTCTTGGATCAATCGGTCCGAGGTGCGTGTTCGCCGACAGTGACGATATTATTATGGAGGATCTTGGCAGTCGAGGATACGTCGTCTGCGAAAGGAGGAACCTTTTGGATTTGCAGCACTGCAAGGCTACCATTCAAGTACTGTAGAAAACTCAATGACAATCCAATGACATTAGATCCTCGAAATGAGTTCGCAATCATTGATTTTCAAAATTGATCTATTTTGACTATCACCAAAATCCGGTCATTACTTTTTGTCATGCAAATGAAGAATCTTTTCATCATCTAGATTTCGGCTAGTTATCATTTAATCAGCAACAGGATCACTAACCTTGTTGTCATTCGTCTGTCGTGTCGATGGTGATCCTAGATTGAACTTTTCCAGGCCTTGGCTGTTCTCCACGCGCGTTCATTGATGTTGAAGTTGACCAATCCCGAAGAGTTTGAGTCCCTGACGGACCCTCTTCTGGAAGCTGCTTTCCCACAGGACGACGGGCCAGCCTTAGGCCAATCAGTCGACTCGAGTTTCACTCTGGCCATTAAACATCTCACTTCGGTGGAGAATCCGGGCGAGGAACTCGAGAGAGCTGTGGGTTTGCTGAAGAGCTACGAGACCCGGGGTTTCAAGATTCTGAGGGATCTCGTTGTTAGACGAAAAGAAAAATATCACGTGCTGACCCACGGGGACGCGTGGAACAACAACATCGTCTTCAAGCACGACGACAATGGCCAAGTCACGGACGTAAAGCTCATAGATTTTCAGATAGTCCGTCACTGTTCGCCAGCTATCGATTTCCACTACTTCGTCTACTCCAGCGCCCGAACGTCCGTTATCAACGAAAGCTACGAGGACCTCATCAAAAGTTACCACAGTTCGCTGATCCAGGAGATGCGAAATCTCGGAGCCAATGAGAACACGATCCGGGATCTCAGTGTCGAGTGGTTCAAGGCAGAGTTGAAAAAAATGTCATTGTACGGTCTGTTCACCAGCTTCTGGCTGGTGAACGCCGTTCTCGCCGAGGACAACGAGACCATCGACATGGACACAATTACACCTGAGTTTCTTGAAGAGATCATGAAGAGGGAAGCTCCTATAGGAGCTGTTAAACTTGAAAGAATCAAGTCCATCGCTCTGCACTTTTGTCGTACCTATTTATAGTGGATTTCTCTTCTTTTTTTTTTATTGAGCATAGGAACAGAATACAAAATAGTATTAACCCGAGGATTAATTTAAGTAGGCATGAGATTAGGTAGAATTTATAACGTGCAAGGATTTTTAAGATTGACGTGGTGATTCTCACTATGAGATTAATTTACTATGGGATATTTTTTACACATTTTAATAGTGCAATCAAACACAATGCACTTCCCGTTTATTGTACGGTGTGAAATCTCAATTCCAATAACCGTAATTAAGTTGTCCATGTCTTTACGAAGCCGAAATGAGAAATATAGATAATCCGTTTCGGTTCGCAAGTTCGCTTGCGAGAAGCGCTCGGCCCATCGTGGCCATCTAGCGGCGGAGCGTGAACTACATTCTTCGAATAAAGGCTTTACCCCAATTATGACAAAGAGCGACGAATGCAAATACTTTTTTACCGACATATACAAATACATCGTGCTCTGTTGCTCAATGACAACCAAAAAAATCGACAGACTTAGTTAAAAATTGAAGTGCTCGTAATCGACATGCCAGACTAGAAAATATGCTGTATGTATGACACTATGTATTATAGATCCAAAAATCCACGGGTAACCAGGCAGCTTATTAACCTAGTTAACAATAAACAAACAAAACCATATATTTGTAAATAATATAATACAGCGAAGCTGGTTTTTCGTGCCCAAAATTGCAACAGGAAGTGGAGTGCAGGCGCTCTGAACAAAAAAAAAACCTAAAATTGAATGCTTTAATTAAATTAGTACAAATTTATTTAAAAACACACATTATTTTTTTAAACAAACAATTATAAGTACAAAATTGTGATGTACACCAATTAGAGAATTAGTCACTATATTTTGTCACTCTATACACCGTTATTAAATACATATCTATATATATACCAAATACATAATTGAGGAAACGTGTGTTACACAATATTTGTGTACGTCCCTTTCATTGCATAATATTTTAATCAAATCCCTTGCACAGCTGCTCAATGGAAAATTCACAATTGCATCAAAGCATCGATAGCCCCGTGCACAATACGATGGAGAAAGTTGCAGCGGACAAACGAAGCGGATGAGAAGCGAGATGATTATTTGTACATCTTGCCGACGTACCACTGCAAATAAATATTAACGAATGCTGAAGAAAAATGTTGAGACGAGATTTCAGAATGATCTCTCGTTGCGTTAATACGGAATGTCGACGTGGGCCCATTATCGTCATTCCTCACCTTTACTGGCGCATCTCTCGATGATCCCAGTCTCTCTCTCTCTCTTCATCATCGAATTCTCATTGACCGGCGAACGAGAATAATATTTGCAGCTTCTCGCATTAAATGATCGGTGCAGCGGGAAATGAGTCAAAAATGAATTAATGAGAGTGCTCGTACCCTCATTAGGGTTAACCCGTAAAGGCACCCATTACGCATCCTCTCGATTCCCAATGTTTTTCTGCGCCGAGTGATTGAGTGCTGCCATCAAACAGCAATCGAATCGCGACGTGATGAGCAGAAGTGAACCCTGAAGAGCGAGGCACCCGTCATAAACGATTCTTATCGCTGATCGAGCCTTTTCCCAACATCCACGCAGGTTTACAAAAGCGCTCGTGGTACACCTTGAAATAAACGGGCTTACCCAACGATCATCACTCCATTATTTTTTACAAGACCCTCCGGCAACTGTCGAGATCCATTAATTCATTATTTCACCATCAATCTTCCGCATCTCTCGTGCAATGTGTCGAGAGGTGTTCAAAATTGCTGCTACTGTTTTCCAAGCCAATACTCACTAATTGGTCCACGCAGGGAATTTTTTTCTTTTTTATATCTGATATTGAAAAATTATTTGGTATTCTGAAAAACGCGAGAACATTTTTTTTTTAAATGTCAATTAATTGAATCCATATAAAAATTAAACAAATTCGTACTCAGCTCATTAATATATTCGTTAAAAAAAATCGTTAAAAATTATTTAATAAAATATTTTTAATAATCGATTTAATAATCGAATATTTCCCAGGCTCCAGTTATTTTTGGTCCCAATAAAAAATGACCTCTTTTTAAATCTTAAGTGAGACGTGATGTACCAGTTACGTTTTTTTTTGTGCTCCTTCTCGAGTTGCGCGCTTCTTATGTTTCTTACGTCGGAGCGAAGGGAGCATCCGAATTATAAATGAGGCTCATAATCGCCGTAACGTTCTTCGAGAGGATGGCGTGGGAGCTGAGCCTCTGATGTTGCCGTACCCGATTTAATGCTCTCGTTATGAAATGAAGAGCTCAATCGTCGTGCAACAAAGTTTGCGGACCACGAGGAGAGGTCGCGAAAGCGGGACGGAAAAACGTCTTTTCATTCACACACAGAGGCTCGTCCTTCGCGGGAATTTCGTTAGCGAGACTCAAAGTTCATGCGAATAATCCGAGAACGGCGCCGCGATTATTACGCCATAAAGCTTCCGGGATCACCCGAGCAATTTTCTGCAACTCCCTCAGCAGCATGCGCCTAATTGTCCTCTCGATAATCAGGCCGCTCGTGACTTATCCAACCCAATGCGGCATTTAATTAGCGTGCATCATCGAAACTCCATTTTCTGACACGAGTTCATTTACGATCGCACATCGTGAGATCGACAAGCCTCCGATAATTACCGAAGGAAACGCCCGTATTATTTATATCCCCGGTCAACGTAATTGGCAAAAATAATCGAGTGCACTCGATCAAATGACAAATTATTAACAATTGTGGCTATTTTTCGCTCATTCATAAAACACGATATTCAATTTTTTGAAAATAAATATTGGATCAACAATAAAATTAATTTTTTCATTGCCCATAAATATACAAACGTAGAAAAAAAAATTAATTCACCCTAATCCACCAAAAAATTTAATTCAAATTTTTCGCTTATTTATAAAACACCATATTCAATATTCAGAAAAAAAAAAAAAATACATTTCATCTAACGACTGAAAAAGGATCTTGATAATCAAATTAAATCAATAATAGAATTAATTTTCTCGTTCCTAATAAATTTACAAAAAAAATTAACTAACCCCAATCCATCAGCAAAATTGAAATTTCGATATCAGTGAAATGAATCAAGGAAAATTGCGCGTGATCCTGTGATTAAATTTGTCTTTCGATATCCGTGTGTTTTCCGCGAGGAGAATATTGCGAAAATAATGAGGAAGCACGGTGAAGGATGTATCTCGAGGTGCTGTGCACATAGCACAACGTACAGCATAAACGTTATGCTCTCGTCTCGTCTGGGGAGCTTTCTTCGTGCAATATCGGGATCGGGTGAAAGCTGCTTCTGTCGCTGGTGTGCTCCAACAATATTCTTGCATACATTGAGCCGAGTGACACAGTCGTAAATCGAGATGTTCGTGAGAAGAGCGGCCCTTATTCACGCATTCATCTCTCACTAACCGCGCAGCATCACTCGGTATTATGCAGTGGTACAGCAGCGAGAGACTTCTCTCGAAGTGATATTGCGGCCAGGAAACACCGTAAACACCATTGGTGTTTACACCAAGTGTTTGTACACACGATTACGTGTATATCGTGTGCGGGAGGGAGGCTGTGCTCGTCAGGCTCTCCCGCTGGACCATGACGGCGGCTGGAAGACACGGGAACCCGTACATACGTAACATCCATTACACCGAACATATAATCTATTATATGTTTGTGATTATGCCATCGAGCATCACATTACACCCGTCAATATCTTCCCGAATAATTATAACATAAATAATTATAACATTTGTCATTATTATTTTTTTTGTGTCTTTTAAAGGTAATGTCAATTTTTTTTTAATTGACTGGGAGGAGTAATTGATTTTGAGGGTTCGATAGAAAAAATATCTTCCCGAATAATTATCCTGCAACGCCCCATCTTCACAGTTGTCATTATCATTATTTTTTGTGTCTTTTAAAGGTAATGTCAATTTTTTTTTAATTGACTGGGAGGAGTAATTGATTTTGAGGGTTCGATAGAAAAAATTAGGGGAAATTAGGAGCAAAAAATTGTTGGGGGGTGTAAATAGTTTGGGATGAAACTTGGTATTAAATGGCCCTTATTAAAATGGAACTCGATAGTGTGAGACGTTTCGAGGCGGAGAAAGTGGATGATCTCTCGTGTTCGATATCCCCGGTTATAGACGATCTAGTTTGTTACGGTGGTGGAGTCAACGGAGGACGGAAGTAGCTGAAGAGAAGGTGCGCTTTGGCTGGAGAACATCTCGTTGGATTGTCGTGACGGTGTGAGGCCGCGGCGGGACTGGCGGCGCGAGAGCAGGTCTCGTTTTCTTCTCCCGAATGGATTCGCAGCCTCTCGGAAATAAAGAAGAAGAAGAGGCGGAAGATTTTCTCGGCGGAGATTCCCGAGAGGCCGGCGAATCAATAGACGGATCCACGAGTGGTGGCTCTTCAGGAGTGTCAAATGTATAAGCGAAGAGACACGCGGCGGAACGTTCTCCGGTCTCGTCTATGCGGGATAATCCTTTGGGGAAAGGTCTGCTCTCGCAGGAGCATTAAACTCCGAGAGTCTTTGCCACATCACGTGACAATATCCGTGAAGGATTACACGATTACATCGCGAGCGTGGCAATCCTCTCTGGATCGTTGGCTCTCTTCGTTTTTTAATCCTCTTTCAAAGAGATCCTGAAGAGGGCCCAATGTAGACTCGACCTCAAATTGCCACGTGTACCCCCGACACAAAGTACAGCCTTGAGCTCGACTTTCGTGAGGCAACGAGTCCGAATCATCTCGAGACTCACTATAAGTGAGCTATCAACCGAATCACAGAGAGTCGCTGATTTCGTCGAACTAATTGCACACGAGAACACGAGAAATTAATTTCTCTGGGCATTTTTAGGTTGCGATCGAACGAAAATTATTCGTAGAGTCTTTGATGCTTCGAGATCGATTGATGATTTTTTTTTGGCTCAAGTGAAAAATCTTTGGATGCTACACATTGAAATTGACATCATCATGCGTACGTGTAATATATGATGACGATATTTGTTTCAATGTAAGGCCCAAAGGTTTGGGCATGCACCATTCGCAAATGCAGGGCCTTCAGCTTGATGATTTTTTTTTTTTTGGCTCAAGTGAAAAATCTTTGGATGCTACACATTGAAATTGACATCATCATACACATTGAAATTGACATCATCATGTGTACGTGTAATATATGATAATAATATCTGTTTCAAAGGTTTGGGCTTGTACCATTCGAAAATGCAGGGCCTTCAGCTCTGAGAAAATGATTTATGGGTCCTACGTACACCAGAACGAAAATTGCCATGTGAATGCTCGGCACAAAGTACAGCCTCGAGCTTAAGTACAGCCTTAAGCTGAACTTTCGTGAGGCAACGAGTGCGAATCGACTCGAGACTGACTGTAAGTGAGTTATCAACGAAATCGCGGATCCGCGATTTCGCTGAACTAATTGCACCCCGAAGAATTTGACGTGGTGTGAGAGAAAACGAGAAATGATTAACGTTGGCATTTTCAGCTCGCACGCCTTCGTGAATGCATTTCTACAATTTCATCGAACGGATTGATAGAGTCATCGAGATTTCGACAGACTCGTCGCCAATCGCTCGCCCTGATTTTTATATCCACTTCCTCCTCTTACTCCACACGCCTCTTTTATTCCCTTTCATCTTTTCGCAATTCCGCCAACGTATGAATTCACGTTCCTTTTGTGAGACTCACGAAATTTTGGTTCTTGACTAAGTAAAAAATGTCCATGCTACACATTACATTCAATTGTCATTATATTTATGTGCAATAATGAAAAGAAAAAGGCAAAATCATCCATCAATTTTTTAATTTATTTATTTATGGATTTAAAAAAAAATCAAAAAAGACCTTATCACAATTTTCTAGGACAGTGGAAATAAAATAGTTATTTTGTTCTCATGGGAAACAAGATTTTTTTTTTTTTCCATGATTAAAGTCTGACGATTAATTGCTGAGGAATTAGCGAAATCTGGTGGAATATTCGAAGGCCAACATGGGAAACTTTGTAAACGATAAACGGAGGATCTCAGCAGGAACAAAATGTACAGGCTCTTCGTCTTCGACTTCGTCGAGAAAAGGAAATGACTGTTTAGCAGTTTATTCGCATCTCGGATGTCTGTAAAGCCGTTTTATCGCCCGTTCGAGTATATCTTCGGAGCGAGTGGCAATGGTGTTTTTGCTTGTCGCCTCCGATCCTCACGGTCCTCCTCTGAAACAGCGACTTCGAGTTTTTCCTCGCTCTTACGAGCGGCGCCGCTTTATGTTACATAGCTACGTGCTGTACGCTTTGGTGTAAGGATTATCTGCTCGATGCACGCTACGCCGGCGAGCCGTGAATTGAAACACCATAAAACCGCGATCCTGGAACGTACTGCAAGCTGGAAACGAGATTCCAAGATACCGGTTCCAGCTGAGCTCGGGATTCGTCGGACAGATTTTTTCTTTTTTTTTCTAAAAAAATTTTTAGTAATTTTTTTATTCAGCAAAAAAAAAATTGTATTTATTTTTTGTGAATATATCAATAAATTGGACAATATCATAATTATAATATGCCGAAAAAAAAATCTATATTAAATTACTTCCTTTTTCCTAATGAATTTTGAGGCCGTTTTTAAAAAATCTCATTTTCAGACAGATCTGATTTTATTTTCAGTCGAGAACTGTGAATTTTATAGGTAATTGATAAATAATGTATTAGAAAATAAATTCCACGTGCGTTATTAGTGTATACATAATACGATGGGGATTTTTGTTGCCCATATCTGGTCGATCATCGCCCCCGCCGAGATGACGACAACGAATAGGATAATGGATCGCTTGGAACGTCGTGTGGTCGACGGTTCGACGTGCGAAATGATCCATGCATCATATGTGACGTGGGTATGCATATACATGCACACTGTGTAATCTCGTGTGATATACTCCTGGAGGATGTGTCATGTCTCTGCTGGAGAATCACGTAGGAGAACACGCGGCTGCACGCGTCACGTAATTACCTGGATAGTAATCACATTACAGTGCCCTGTACGTCGTATACCATAGTATGTATATATTCCCCATGAAAAAAAAAAAAAAAATTATTTATATATACAATATTTCTTGATGCATATATTTTATTTTAAATGACTTTCGTTATTTATAAATAAATAAATTGTCGAAAAAAAAATTAATAAAAATTGTAGTTGCAGTTTAGAGACTAAAAAATAACATAAAAAATCGGGGATGAAGCATACTTTTTTTTTTTTTCATGGGGACGTAGGAAAAGCCTTCGAAAAAGGAAAGTGCTGATGATCCTTGTATAATTAAAAAAAAAAAGCTGCGATCCAATGTCATAACTGGTGCAAAAAAATGATTTATATACATAATAATAATAAAATAAATGAATTGTTGAAAAAAAAAAAATTAATAAAAATTGTAGTTGTAGTTTAGAGACAAAAAAATAACATAAAAAATCGGGGATGATGTATACTTTTTTTTTTTTCATGGGGACGCAGGAAAAGCCTCCGGGAAAGGAAAGTGGTGATGATCCTTGTATAATAAAAAAAAAAAAAAAAAAAAAGCTGCGATCCAATGTCATAACTGGAGGATGAGAAGGCGAACATTAAGGTAGAGCGATGCGCTCGGGGCTCGACCTACGTGCGAGTTGCGTAATTCTCCGGCTCTCGGAGTGTGTTCGTCGAAGCGGCTCCTGAAGTTCCTCCTGCAGCTCTCGGATAGTCGAGCCTCGTTATAATGTTGCTTCTGCCGGTTCATCTGCGATTATTAAGTACACGCGATTATAATATACGCGAATGCGTACGTTGCTCGGATAATGTTCCAGGATGGGAGAGGAGCGCGAGATATATTATTATCATCGTTGGGCTGACTCGATGTTCCAGGAAAATTTTCTACAATTAAACAGCGACCAGACGGTGGAAAATCTTCGACTGCGTCTACGTTATTAAATATTCAATAATGATAATAAATTATATGGACATTTAAGTGTATTTTCCTTTTTTTTGTTGTTGTTGTTGTTGTTGCAAAAACCGACACGATGTGCGATTCGGCGTAGCGCATCTTCAGATTGCAACAACCTGACATAATCATAATTACTACGGACTGCAAACACCATTTTTTTAAACATTTTTATTATTCTCGTTTTTGTAATTACAATAATTAATACCGGATGAGGTTTCAATTTTCTTCATCGTGATATTAATAAAATTGTTCTCAATTTAAATAAAGCCTCAAATTTTATGCATAAAAAAATGTTTCTAAAAATCTTCATTGATTAAATAAATTCAAAAAAATGTTAACCCTGATTTAGAAATGTGGCTGTCAATAATTCTGCTGCAATGTTTAAAAAATCAGTTACCTCCTCATATTCGGTTATTAATAAAATTGTTCCCAATTTAAATAGAGCCTCAATTTTTATGCCAAAAATTTTTTTCTGTTTCCAAAAAACTTGATTGATTAAATAAATTTAAAAAAAAACTGATGTAGAAATGCGGCAGTCAATAATTCAGCTGCAATGCTAAATAACCTGAGAAATAAACAATAAATAATGAATAAAGTGTTTAAAAAAAAAACAGCTGCACTTTACAGGATTAGTCACAGTCAGCACGTTCACTCGTGCAGCTCCATTCCACACGATTCCTCATTACATGTAAATGCTCTCGATGATATGATAATATACAACACACGCGTTCTCGTTTTTCTTCAACTCCTCAGCACGATCTTCGGTTTGTATTCACTCCTTTTTTTTTTACGTACTCCCGATAGTCATGCTCGTACATTAAATATGTTTATTCCTCTTCTAGTCTTTCCTTGCACTTCTATGCACCGAATGACGTTTCACCTGGAGATAATCTCGTCGTCACGTCTCCTGCTCTTCGAGCGGCTATATATATATATATATATATATACATATATGTACACCCGCACCTCCGGACCATTAATTATTCACCTGCGTCTGCGGTGCGGAATCAAATTAAAAGCTTTCCCGCGCGCGCGGCACGTGCTCAACATTCGCTTCAACTCCGCAACATCGAATTTCCATCTCTCGGATTCCGATTTTCCATACCGATCTCTCTCCGGCTCTATTGAAATCGGGAAGTTGTCAATTGGACGTCGATATATGTATGTGCATGGGACATTCCATGCCCGATTTTTTCTGGGCGTCAGATTCATTTTTATTGTTATTATTATTCGCCGATAAATGAATGGACCACTTTTCTTTTTTTACGTTGACTATAATTGTCATTAATTTAAGGCTGATAAGGAGGGAATCATTTTTTTTTTTTTCGAAATGTTGATTATTTTCGAAAAATTTGAAGAAATGTATCTGATGACGAAAAAATTTCAGTCTAATTAGGACGATATTATACTTTTCTCCTTTTGGGCTTAGATTGGTTTATTTTATTTTGTAATATTATTTATTCCGTGCTGTTTATTGAAATGGTGATGAAAAATTGTTTTAAAAAATTATAGGAGCTCCAATTGGACTCCGCTAAAAAATTGAAAAAAATCGTACGTTGATCACGTTTGAAATCGGTTGGAATCGGTATGGAATTCGCGGTGTACATGTCGATTTATACATTCGAGGAAGAAGTGACAGAGATCAGGAATCGTGGGATCGCTCGATCATAAAGATCGGAGACGTTTTGCGTAGGTGCCGAGAAGATCGATTGCCGATTTTTCAAGTGACTTCCTTATTAGACGCAATTATTCATAGCTGCGCGACGCAGCTCTCACGCATTACAGCAGCAGCAGCATCATCATCATTGATGTTGGCTTCATCGTGATTGCCCCCGAACGCCCATCAATCGTACCACACGATCCTCACAATCGAGTGTCGGACGTTTCTCCCTCGCAGTCAGCATCACTCGTAACGATTCACTGCATAATTTCTTACGAGCACTCAAACACCCGACGGCATTTCACTGCGTTTACGTGAACACAAATTATTCAATTAAATCTTGTGAATTACGCTGCTCTTACAAAATCGTCTACCGATTTTCATCGATTTCAACTTCAGTGCTCTCAATTACTATTCACTTTTATTAAAGCGGTGCAATTATTTTTATGTTAAATTCCACTAAAATACATTTCTTTTTTTCTGAAATCTCGATAATTCCGTCACGTTATTCTAAATTATAAAATAAAAAAAAAAATAATTACAAGTCGTTTCCGACCAATACAAATTTTCCACCATATCGATGAGCATATTCGTTACATAAATTAAAAAAATTAAATTGATATATACTCAATATTCAATTTAATTCCCAAATTTCACAGGAATTAAGGATAATTGTAAAATAAAAATAAGATCACGAAATTGCGAAAGGACATTTGTCCTGCAGGAGATTCAGCCTCCGATCTCCAGCCGATCTCGAGTCCCGAGACATATGCTGCAGCATACTCACCGTGTAATGTATCCTGATAATATTATCTCGTTGACGTAGACGCGTTTGCGTAAACGCAAAATTGCACCACCGTAACGAGCAGCTCCTGCTGTTGCAGTCCAATGCAAATCAGGAGATGTGCAACCGTAATAAGATGTGCACTTGCTAATAATGCTCGCATGAGAATAATGACCACGCTCGGAATGCTGGAAGTCCTCGACCAACACTGACAACGTCATACCCCGTCGGGATTTCTCTGATCCATCGAACCCTTTCACAAAAATCGCCGCATCAAATCCTCGATATATTCTCCTAATGGAATCATAGATCATTTGGTCAATGACTCATTATACAGTCGAACGACTCGTAAAACCTCAGCTTCGACGTGTGATATAATACCCTGAGGAAAATAAATCGATACACCTCCGATATTAATAATTTCTCTAATTCATCGATCAAAATCCCAATTCTTTATTTTCTATTTATCGATTGTCATTCTTCTTGATAAAAAAAAAATTTCGATTATTTATCTCCGGAACATAAGACCGTGCAATTTGATTATTACAATTAATAATCAATATCCAATTAAGAAAATCGTAAAAAATGAGATTCATGATTCAAAATGATTTATCCTCGTTTTTAAGCTCTGATAATTGAATAGCTCTCAGGCTAAGCGAATGTAAATGTTACTGATACCTCGGTCCTTATTTAATACCCAAAAAAAAAATTGCTGGGAATGATAAAGTTTCACAGCATCCATTCTGCGATAGATTTATTCTCGTGTGGTGAGAAATGCGCAGGTGTGTCGCGAGAGGAGACAGAGAGATGTCTATCGAGTTTGAGAAAGAGCGGAGACGAGTCTCGGAGGCTGATCGTCGTTGTTACTCGATGGGGCCGCGCACGGATCTTGGTCCATTAGGATGGTTTAACGCACCTCTCTCGCTTCGTGTGGATATGTAGTTTTTGCCGACCGAGAGAGAGAGAGAGACGATCATGTACCACGTTAATGGCTTTCCGAATGGCGTGGGCGCGCTAAATTCACTTTTCGCGAGATCAAAGTGAGCGAGTCTCGGATGCTGTGCGAAGCGACGAGAGAGCGTGACGCACAATAATGCGCGGATACCCACCGGAGATTCGACCTGGCACGTGCATCAGCGATGAATCACTTTTCCATCAGAAGCTCGGGTTAAATGCACCGCTCGACGATGATGCTCTTCGTGTACTTTGTCCGCCGAGCAACGGCAATTCTCTCGTTCGTCATGATCCACGAATTCCAGTCATTGGCCATTTTACAGTGAATATCAACTTTCCGCTGATGGATTTCCATCATTGTCCACAAAAAATACATTTTTTTGGATTTCATTTAAATTTTCGAGATTTAGGATTTCGATTTTTAAAAATACATTTTTATAAATTGTTTTTCTAATTATTCCAGATCGAATGACTTGATCATCAAATATGTTCGAATTTTTAAAAAAATTTTGCAAGGCGTTAAAAAAATGACTTTGTACGATTTTTCAGATATCATTTTTTTTTTTACCACGTTCCTTGAATTTCATTAGCCCATTTTTTATTTTTTTTTTGCTATTCTCTCGTGTCAATCGACAGAGGCCTTGAAGAAATTGATACACGAGCGTTCGGATATTGCAGATGACGTTTGACGGTGAGAAAAGGAACGAGAAACGAGAGGAGCGGGAGATCTGAGCTTAAGTTGGTTAAGCACATCATCCAGTCCGGCGTTGAACTCGGCGCCGTCGTAAAAGTCACGACTTTTCGTTTCGTTAGAGGCCTCGAGATTGTATATTAGACGTACACGATGCGCGCGTCGTCTTCAGCAACGCTGGAGATCGGTAGATCGGTAGATGGACGCGGATAGATAGACAGATAGGACCGAGAGGCTACGAACTAGCTCTAAACTGTTGTAAGCCTGTTGAGGACCTCTTCAAGTACTATATATTCCGCTCGACAAAGGTCCCTTCGATATTACACGCTCCCCCGCACTCTCGTGCACCTCAGCCTCCGCGGGAACCATGATTTATTCCCATGGGCAGGATCCATGCACTCTAAAAGGGGTTACGCCGTATCTATGACGTGCTGTCACCAATAAACTCGATCATCTTCGGTGTTACGATACCATCGAGAAATTCAATAATCGATAAATCATATTTGTTATTAAATTTTTTTTTAACAATTCATTATTGTTTTTTTTTTTTTTATTTTTGTATTTATTTTATGTAAGTGGCGATATCGGAATTTGTGGAGTCTTTCGAGGAGAATTAAGATTCCCGAAATTCGACTTTTTAAATTTTTTATGAATAAATTTTCTTATTTTATATTTATTCTTGACATTTGATTTGTCTTTTCAAAAATCGTAGTAAATGCGAAATTTTTCGAAAAACAAAAAAAAAACAAAAATGTATTGCTTTTGAGAGTCACGGAAATCTGAGATCGGATCGGTATGGAATGCCTCATAAATTGTGCATTCCGATCAACGAAGATCGCTCAGATATTCTAAACTGGTTGGCACTTTTGTGCACGTCAGTTCCCCAGGAATGATGATTTATTCCCATAGGCAGGTCCCATGCACTATGGGCGATCTTACACTGTATCTACGATGTGCTGCACCGACAAACCCCGATCATCTCCGGTATAATGATCCGATTGAGAAATTCAATAATCATTAAGTGCTATTATGTTTTTTTTTTTTTATTATTATGTTTTATATAAGCAATAACGCGATTCACGGAGCGATATTCGTGCCTATGGTGCGAGGCGGGGGAGGGATTCAGCACCGAGGGATGACTTGATGAATGGTTGAAGACTCACACATGCACACAAGTGCATTTTTCACATCCCGTGAAAGATGCAGTCGCGCACAGTTTCATGCGAATAAGCGGTAATAACAGCGTGCGTGCCTCACGTCCGTAAATCTCGGACCGTTTAATAAAATAATATCTCTTTGCCGTGTACATCAACTGTACAAATAAGCACGTACTACAATTTTTTTTTTTTTTTTTTTCAAATTTGTTGCGCCTCTGCAGGAACGACGGGGCAAAACGGACGATCAAGTGAATTATAACAATATCTGTAACTTATTTAACATGAAATAATTTATTTGCAAATATTTTCTTAATCGTTGTTTATTATTTAAAACGAAATTTTCACCGTCATGAATAAATAACGAATTTATTTAAAAAATTTACAACAACTATTATCAAAATCATATTATTCTAATAACAAATATTCTATAACAAAAAGTAGGCAATAATTAAAATAAAAAAAAAAAATGATCTTAATGATTAAATCGTTAATTAAAAATTCTGCAAAATTGACAGTCTCTTATTTTTCCCACAGATAAATAGTTTTTTTTTTTCGTCGGTCTTGCCCCTCGGCTCGTTATTTAGCCACCATCTTCTTCACGCTTCGACAAGCGTGTAAAACGTTTTCATGATTCTTATTATGAGTGATGTGTTCGTGGGGCAATTATTAAGCGCTTTGCTGAATCGGGACTCTCATCGCGGAGTCTTCGAGGTGTATCGGTGTACGTGACAGAATCGGGAGCGTTACCTTGAGGCCGGGGATCGTCGAGGATCCGAAGACACCTGTTATTGTACCGATCTAAAAATCGATAAGTGCTCGGGTGTATCGATACACGTGTATATACGTACGGAGCCGTCATGTACATGCAGCCGAGTGAAGTGGACCTTATTCCCTTGGAGTTATCGATCATCCACCCACAGCCGATCACCCCGGACCCAGATTCGATCGTCACGATCGATTCTCCTCGCGATCGAAGGTCTTCGCACGGCCAGCGGCATTATTCTGCTCTCCGCATCACGCCGTTAGCAAATCGCACGAGAATATCTCAAGCATTATGCAGCGCGGACGCGCGGGAGTATCGGTATCAGCCTCCAACCGATCTTCCCACGGCGTTCGTCCTTTGACGTCACGCGCGTTCTTTAGGGACTCGAAAAAAATATCTTTTTTCTTTTTCAACAATTTACACTGTTAGTGGACATTTATGACTGCTAAGTACACGAAATTAATGCACCTGCCTCGATTTATGAAATCGGTATGGAAAATAAATACGGAAGTAATGAAATAAAAATAAAAAATCGTGGATGACGATCACTTTTTTTAATGTACCCAAAAAAGTCGATTCTTTTTGGATTGCGATCTTTTCTCTCTTATATACTTTGTATCTGATGAAAAAGTAAAAAAAAGTAAATGGAAATCGATTCGCTGTAATGCTGAAAAAATCGCAAATAAAAAAAAAACAAAATTAAATGAATATACGCCAAAATGTACGACTTTTTGAAAAATCTCTCGAATTTTTCCACGTGAATAATTATAAACAATCCGATCGACAATATGACTTTCCAAAAGATCTTCCCACGGCGCATTCGTCCTCGGAGGATCACGTGCAGCGTTTCAAAATAACTTCAATTGTCATAACGACGACGATAAAAATGGTCGCAATCACGAAGCGCATCAACGTGTCTTCGGGTACTCCGTTCTTATGAACTCGGGACTCGTAAAACCCACAAGTTTGATATAATCAGCCTGTCCGCGATTAACCTCGCGAGGTTAATCCCCAAGTGCGATCAGCATCAATTAATCCAACCGCTTGTAAGCGAAGACGCAGCGCCGAGTATAATGTCCATTATTTATTAATAAAAGTGCGCGTCGACGGGAACGTTATCCGGTTATGGGGTTTTGATTTAAACGCGGAGATCGGTCGACGAAACGCTCGCAGAAATACGACGCTATATGTGCGAGTCACTGTCCTTTCCGCCTTTCCATCTTTCCATCGTCGCCCGACGAGGATCACGAGGATTTCGCACGTCCTTAAGCCGTTCCGCCTCCCCAGTATCGAGTTATATTGCGATCGTTGCGATCCCGAGCCAGAAACTCCGGGAAAATCGGATGGATTGCGTTTTCTCGTTACCCAAGAAACGAGCGGAGTTTATACTCCGAGGCTGAGACTATATCACTCGCCGATAGAGCACACGAGCCACGATTATTTATTATCATTGTCGTATCCTCAGACGCGGGCTCGACGGACCTGCTCTTCCATGGAAATCCACTTACATCATCTTCTGATTTTTTTCTGATTTTTTTTAACCGCACTATGAATACAATTTTATTGGGAACATTTTTTATTTTATCGGGAGATTTTATAGTTTGCATAGAAATCGACTCGAGTCTGAAAATTTCATTGATTTTTTTTTTAAGGAAATTAAGGTAAAAATAAAATTGTAGGTATTGCAATTATTGAATGTAATGAATGTTTTTTTTTTTAATTGAAAAAAAATGAACAATTTTATTGGGAAAATCAACGCGATTTTATTAAACTGAATTTAAAAAAATTTAATGAAATTTATTTATTTTCTGATTTAAAAAAAAATTGACAATATTATTGAGAACGTTTATAATCTCGTAAAGGAGAAGAGAGCGCCGATTATTATTATTCTATTCTCAGGTGCGGGCTATCGACCTGATGCTCTCTGCAAATCCACTTACGTCATACTCACGAGATTCTTCGTCGGTTGGATTTTTTATGCGCGCGAATTACGCAGAGACCGGCCGATAATCGCACTCTTCTCGGGTTACGAGCGAGCACTCGAGGGTACGGAGCGCGTTATTGGCACAAGCGGTTTATTGTTACGACGGTGGACGTTGCGTTACACTTAACGTTATTGGTCGGAGCGACACGAGAACGAATCTGGGAGCCTCGGTGACTCACGCCGCTATCAAAGATCCGCGTGAGAAACACCATCATCGAGCAATATTCCTTTTCAATTAACCCTTTGACTCTCCTCTTCGCGTTAAGTCATTAAAAAAATAATTAAAACCATTGGAATTGTCTTCTTCATTGATATGGCGCATCGCCGCTTGATTTTCCGCTCATAGATTCGTGATTACAACACTCAATTATAAATAATTATTTATAAAAAATCACAAAGGTCCTCGGGAATTAATTAAACCACATTCACAGTCCCTCGAAAATTCAAAGAAAATATGAAAAAATTTCCAAAACTACAATCTTCAAATTTAGATTAAAAAAAATTTAATTCCCATTTACGCTGCGAATTTTTAAATAATCGCTAGCATCACTGTCAACTTAAATACACTTTTTTTTTTTTTTTTTTCAAAGCACGACGAAATTTTCCCAAATATAATATTGACACGCCTTCGTAATTACACATAATTACATGTACCAACGTTTATGACACTGTCTGACCATTTACAATTTCCTCAGCAGCGAAGCTCCCAAATAATTTCTGAAACAATACCTCGAACTTTAATAACAACCATAAAGAGCATATAAGCTGCTGTGAACACTTAATTATTTATAAAAAATCACAAAGCTGCTGTGGACCTTATTTATTATTGGAAGGGTTAAGAAAATTTTTTTAATTCAATTCTAGTCACGACGAAAGTGAACGTGACAGGAAGTGGGAGTCGTCATCGAGTGCGAAGATTTTGTAGGAAGCGCTTTTACGAAGCTATAGTTGATGGGCTTGCATCATCGCGAGGAACATCACCGCGTATATCGTCGTAGTAATGATAATGACGTGATCGCCGATGCCCCGCGGGTCGTGCTAATATAATACATCCGCGGTGTATTATAACATAACGTATCTTGGAGCGTGCGCAACGTTACGACCATATAAAATAGTATATTAATGTGTATTATACGAGCGTATAATATATACGTCCATCAGGCGAATAATGTACGTGGATTGGCTCTCGAAAAAAAAAATTTAACCCATGCTCATTTGGAGTGCATGGACTTTCTTCGGGAAGCTTATTCTTCGGTGGGTAGGAGTTGTGGGAGTAGGTGAATCTGTGAATCGATTTTCCCTCATTCCACTTTTAGTCATCGATGATTGAACTCTTGTCTATTGTTCGGTTACACACACGCGCGCTGAGCTTCGATGTCGACGTATCGTTCGATCTGTCGACTGCGGTGAAATCGTCCATGGTAATTGCACCTGTTCCATTAGCGAAATTCAGTTGCAATAATCGAATATTATTAAGCAACTCGTCATCATCATTATCCGGGGAAGAGTGGAATATGTAACGGGGAAATGAAGCAATGGGGATCATCTGGCTCGTAAATGATGAATTTGGTGGGGGAGGATGTGGGACAGAAGCAGTTATGGTCGTGGACTGGTGTTTCTATTTTTGTGGTACTGTAATGATAAATGTTAATTTTTTAGTAATACACGGGGATGATATTAATTCCAGTTAAATTTAATTTTTATTTGGATCAAATTTTTGTTTGGATCAAATTTTTATTTGGAGAAAATTTTTGTTTGGAGCAAATTTTTATTTGGAGCAAATTTTTATTTGGAGCAAATTTTTATTTGGAGCAAATTTTTATATGGAGCAAATTTTTATTTGGAGCAAATTTTTATATGGAGCAAATTTTTATTTGGAGCAAATTTTTATTTGGAGCAAATTTTTATTTGGAGCAAATTTTTATTTGGATCAAATTTTTATTTGGAGCAAATTTTTATTTGGAGCAAATTTTTATTTGGAGCAAATTTTTATTTGGAGCAAATTTTTATTTGGATCAAATTTTCATTTGAATCAAATTTTTATTATAATTAAACTTTTATTCGAATCAATTTTTTATTCAAATCAATTTTTTATTCGAATCAATTTTTTATTCGCATCAAATTTCAATTCTATCGAGCTGTAATTGCGAATGGATTTGATTCTCCCCCAACGAAGCTAATTAATTCGAAGCCCCGGAGTTCGCCGACTAGATAGGCGAGTTACAAACAGTCATACCTCATACCTCTTCAACATCATATTATGACCCGAGATAACTTATAACTCGATGAAACTTTTGGATCCATGTTGCAGCTAATTTAATGCTGCCATACTGATGATACATACCGCAATACAGTTATACCCCAAGTAAGGAACTTTGTATTTCCCGTAATCAAACTTTGGCCAACTCATTGGGAAGCAACAGTGGGATAAACGCAGTTTCACGTGCTTCCCACACCAAGAATGTTACATTCAATATATTAACTACAGTGAATACATGCTGAACACTGCGACATGCCTCCAGATTCAAGGATCTTCAGGTCTCCAAGTTTTAACGAGACGTATAGATATACATTTCGACCCGATCCTCCTATTCGTCTCCACGAATCAGGCTTAAGACTTCTCTCCAGCCTCCAGAATCCTGTCGAGCATCAAGAAACCTCCGTAATTGCCTTCTGGTGAAATCGGTATTTCGGATCAATAGAACCAGGGGGGGAGGGGGTCGATGGGGGACAACTACGAGAACGAGGAGTCACGCCGACGTCGCACCACGAATTATGCCGGGGATTCTCCGATGTGATACATTCTGTGAATTTCCATGACCCATGTATTAGTGTAAATTTCCAAAGGTGCAATTGGAACACACTCGGGAATTCGATATCGGCGACTTGGCCCTGACAAAAGGGAATCGTGTCATTCCATTTCGAAATTCTACAATCATTGGATTGTTTCATGTACGATTGTACATTATGGTACCATGGCAATATGAATTATGGAGAATCCAGTACAGCTGATGTTGCTCAAACTCGTTGTGGTAATATAAATGATGGGCATTGTAGTTCGATTCGTCGAGCTCGTAGAAAGGCAGAGAAAAATGCCTCGTGACATCGCGTATTCATTGGAAATTTCGGATGAGAGAGAGAGAGGAACGAGGAGAAAATTTGCATAATAAAAAGCCAATCTGTATCGGTAGCAGATTGGAGAACTGGAGAGTTTGCCGAGGAGATTGACATTGGTGAACCGGAAGTCACGAATATTCGCTGGATAATTGTCAATTGGCCCGAAGATGAATTTGTGTTACACGAGGAATTCAATCAAAATGTAATATTGTAGTCATAAGTGCATATTTATAAGAATTATTTCGTTAAGAATTGTCAGATAACAATTTTTTTTTATAATCCTTATACCGACATTTTCTTTTGTAATTAATATTATTTTTTATTGCTGACTGAATATAATAAAATTATATTCCAGATACAAATCGACAAATCGTTTAAATAATACATAAGGGGTTGGAAATTCACGACGTTTTGTATAAATTGAATTTCTTAAGGGGATGGCTGTAAGAAAATTAGCATAATAAAAAGGTAATCAATATCGTTTGCCGATAGGAAAATTCGTTTTGCCGAAGGACTCGACATTGCTAAAGGGGAGAAATGGGCGGGGGGTGGGTCTCGGATCGAGGGGTGGGCGGTGCGAAAAACTCGGTAATCTGCTGGGATCGGGCTTTAGGAAAATTGCAGAATTCAAGCGGGTCACTCCGCTCGATCACAGCCACCGACGCTCGTAATCCAAGCGGAATAAAACGCCGGGGATCGTTCTGCTCCATCATTGAATTTATTCGGCTGCTCGCTCGATGCAACAGCCCCGACGTAAAGGGATTCGGAATACGTTGATGCAAGTGTATCACGGACGATTGAATCCACGGCTGAGAAAACAGCGGCTCCGTCACTTCCACCCTGTTGACTTTATCGTCAAAGCCATATAACAAATTTCTCCCTCTTCAATTGCCCCTTTTTTCACCCCTGTTTTATATTCGGTAACCCAGAAAAGTGACATTTCTTACCTACGCATTTTTTTTTTTCGAGCACGATGCATATTACCAATTGAAATTAAGGGTCCGAGGTTTTTCAAATTTTTTTAAATTTATCAAATTTATCAAATTTTTGCAGATTTATCAAATTTTTCCAAATATATCAAATTTATCAAATTTTTCCAAATATATCAAATTTTTTCGAATTTATCAAATTTTTCCAAATTTATCGAATTTCTCCAATTCGTTCGTCTTTACAGTCTCCATCCAATTTGTCCTGTTGGTCGTTGGTCGTGATCATCGCTCGGTCAGCAATGATCCCCGGGTCGTTTCCTTTTAGAGGGAGTATTTCATTCGGACGCGACGTACATCCGGCGGCGAATGTGTCCGCCCTGCACTCAAATATATTTCCCTCTCACTCCCCACGGATCCATCAATCTACTTTCACGATCCTGGCGATACTTTCTCGCGCGAGTAAACTGCTGGTTACGCGAGCAGTCAAAGATTTCAGAGAGTCTCTCACTCGCTCGACCCGCGGGAGAGGTTCGCCTTCTTCGGCGCAGCTACAGTCTTCAGGGGGGTTTCAAGCCCCATCAGACTTCACCGACCTCTATTTCACCCACAGTGGCGTGCGCGAACACGTAACGGCTTTACGATCTCGAGATAGCTAAGTGAGAATGAGATCGAACCCGAAGCTCCTCAACAAGAGAACCAGGAGAGGAAAAGCTGCACAGCCCGCAGATCTTCCATGGGAGACTCTTCGTCTACTGAAAAACACCTCCTGAAGAATTATCTCCTGAACCAATCGGCAGACTCTCTTTGCACTCTCTCTCTCTCTCTTTCATTGCTATCGGCACTCACGACAACACGCCGTCAAAACTTTCTCATAGAAAATACATACACACTAGCCCAAACGACGAAGAGGTGATAAATATACACGAAGACAACCAACAAAAAAAGAAGAAGTGGCGACGTAAGTTATAGATTCGTTGGCTTGAGTCCCGAGTCATTGGACACTCGATCAATGGGCGAGCACATTAAGAACACGTTTTTCGAACTTCGCACGTGACCCGACCCCAATTCTCCCGACGTCAACGCTCTTCGTTACATTCATTAGCCGAGTGTTCGCCAGGACAAGAGAAAAGGAATTGATTCCGGCAAATGGGTTTGGGACTTTGGGCATTGGCCCGTTGATGTACACGAGCTTCCCTCTGATAGAGCGAAATCCATTTGCCCGAACGATTCGTTACATCTTCCGGGCTGGGCCGAGACTCAGATTGGATCAACATCCGGGAGTAACCATGGCGTGCCCAGCTCGAGAAACCAGGCGAACCAACTTCACCGGGATCTCTATTATTCCAGTTGCATACCGGCGCTGGATACAGCGACTGTTTGCTCTGCTCGAAACGCTTCCAATGTTTTGGACCCTCCGAGATATCCCGCCGAAGGGCTTGTGGATTTTGGCCTTCGTCCTTGGACAAACTTGGTCCATAATTCCAGGGATAAAATGCGGACTCTTTGAGACGCTGTGCTTACTTTGCATCGTCGCAAATTCAATGAAATCCGGTGACATTTCGTGACTCTTCTTCGAACCAATGAACCCTTTTCATTGCTTGAGAGGGTCAAAGCGAAATGGAAACGTCCAAATCACTTGTTTTCATCAAGGAAACCATTTCTCTGTAATCAATGCAATATTATCTCTGAAATGGACCTTGGACCCTGAGTTCCGATGGGTTACCAAAGGTTAGGTATGACTCAGATTGGTATCAACATCCGGAATTCATTTCGATCCCAGAGAAGCCACCGAACTTGGGTCAGACTCGATTATACAAGCAGCGGCACAGCAGAGTAAATACCACCGGGGACAGTTTGCTTTTGGTGAACCGCTTTTCATGTTCTCCTTTCACGTTGGACAGCCCAGTGGTCCATAAATTCTTGAGGAAGCCGAAAAAAGAAAGACAGCCAAAGCGGAAAGTGCGGACTCGACTTTACTGCCCGGACGGCACGCATTGGTGGGTCCTGTTGGATCACCCATCGCTACACACGTGAGTAACCATGTGTACCACTTCCTCGTGGAGCCGACGAACGAACTTTCCGCGAGGGAAGAAAGTTCGGGCTTTCTTTCCAGCCCCCGAATCCGTTCGGCTGCTCGGCAAGAATTTTCGCCCGAAAAGTTTTTCGCTCACGTTGAGAATAAAGAAATGTGGCTTCGGGATAAGGGACGCGAAGGACCTTTCCCGTTTGCCCTTCAAGTCGAATGCCCTTCTTCCCCCATTTTGTTATTAAGGTGATCGAATCAAAAATCAAATGGGTTCGCATGTCGAAAATCCTTTCAGGAGAAGCATACAAATGTCCGGATTCTTATAAGTCGATCTTTCTTCAGGGACGTCGGCTTATCGCATCAAATGTTTATCCGATTTCGGTGTTATCGCTGTGATTTCCTCGGGCGCTGGACCAAATCGATTTCGCACGGTCCAATTCTCTTTGTGGGAATAATTCCGCACGGAAATCCACGGGGAAATATTTTTCTGAAGGACATTCGCTGAAGAAGAAAGTACGTGAGCGAACATGTCTGCCGAAGAGGCTCTTCAGGGTGAAGTTCCTTCCATAAAGTGGCATAGAAATTCATTTTAAAAAACACAATACAACATTTCCTACAGTCTGTTCGCAATAAATAAGCTCGTCCAACGAATGAAGCCTGGATGAGTGGAGGGATTATTGAAGTCCTTTTTAGTCGAAGGTTATCGATAACTGCAGGAGCAAAAGCATCGGCAATCGCCTCCGTAAATCAGGCAACCATCTGGAAACAATATCCGGATCGAGTAGAGACGCTTCCAAGGCATAAACCTCCGGGCCGATGCATATTACTTGCTGAAGATCGAATCACGGCGATGTCCTCGTGGAACTCCGGTGCATCAGGCGGCGAATCGAGATGCCTGCAAATTAAATTTATCGCTGAACCAACAGAAGAAGAAGCGGCTGTTGCGGAATGTATCCAGATTGCATTAAGGTCCTGCGTCGATGAGATCCTCGCGAGGAGACAAAGCCATTAAATATTTATACACCTCTTCAGGGCTCGTGTGTGTGTGTTTTTTTTTTTTTTTTTATTTCTCTTCAGCATCGCTGATACCTCTTGTTATTACATAAAGAAAATGTGTCCGATGCAAAGAGAGAGGGAGACGAGACGAGCGGTCGCATAACCGAGACCACGAAGAGCAACGTCGGCTGGCGCAATCCAGAAACGAATGCATCATCTTCGTCGAGCAACGAGATCTCGACTTTGCCCTGAAGAAGTAACACGAGTTTCTTCAGACGCGTCAGACACCGTCGGCTCTTCACCTCGAAACGGACTGCGAGCCATGAAGAGCCGTCAGTCACGAGGCGAAGCTTCCTCTCTGCTCCTCTTCGATTAAATGCACTCTCGTATATCGGATTCTCTTGTTCCAAACTCCTTTCAACGTGCTCAGCTACTTGGGAAAATTCAAATCATATTTTTTGGGCTTTGAGATATCGTGTATCCTTTTCCAGAGCTTTTTAGTGAGCTTTGAGAGAACCGAATTGTGGTCCTTTAGATTTTACAGATGTAGCTTCCATTTCTTGTTACTACTTGAAGAGGATGTGTCTGAACAAAGATGATGAAGACCAACATTCGTTGGTGCAATGCAGAAGTCCTCATCTTCTTCTTCGAGTCTGGAGTCTGGGCGGAAAAAGTAATGGCTACTTGGGAAAATTCAAATCATATTTTTTGGGCTTTGAGATCTCGTGTATCCTTTTCCAGAGCTTTTTAGTGAGCTTTGAGAGAACCGAATTGTGGTCCTTTAGATTTTACAGATGCAGCTTCCATTTCTTGTTACTACTTGAAGAGGATGTGTCTGAACATTCGTTGGTGCAATGCAGAAGTCCTCATCTTCTTCTTCGAGTCTGGAGTCTGGGCGGAAAAAGTAATGGCTATTCTTTTATAAATGGACTATGAGCCTGCCAGCTGTCAGTCACGAGTCCCCGAAGCTCCTCTGCTCCTCTTCGATTAAATGCACTCTCACATCGTCTTCTCTTCAACGTTCTCTGCTCCTTCGTTGCTGTAATAACAATTTCACAAACTCATCGTCGCAGCCCACCGTTTTTTTTTTTTTTCTCCCTCTCTTCCTGTACACAAATCCGTCGACGAATTCGTGCCTTCGATGGTATTACAATAAATCCCGGTAATGGAATCAATGGAGAACAAATTACATTGCGATTGAATTATCGGGATTCTCGGGTTCTCCCGTGGGAATCGCTTCCCCAACGCAATCAGTTATCACAACAGAAGAGCGAAGCTTTTGAGCTTTTCATCGGACAATGTACTTGAACATTTTCTGCAAATACTTTCAAAGCTTATCCTCAAAAATGTAAATCACATTTTTTTTTTCTAATTCCTTATAATCAATAATAAATAAATAAACGAACATTATTTTTACAGATCTTGATTGTGCATTGAAGAAAAAGTATTTTTTTTCTCGGCAAAATAATTTTTTTTTGTTTTTTTATTTTTTGTTATTTAACAAAAATTTCAGAGGATTTATAAGCAAATGCGTATAATTTGCAAATTTTTAATCAGGCGATAAAAAAAACATTGTTTATCAGAAATTCATGATATCGTTGAGTAATTAATTCTCTCGCTGATTAATTATTCGATATCCATACTATCGAATTTGTTAGGGATTTGGTGCTGCATGGAAATCCAATATTTAAGGAGCAAACAAATCAAGCTAATTGAGAATTTACGTGCGGGTGGTTCGCACAGCGAAGAGGGTTGATAACAGAGAGGATCTATAGATATCTATGGGGTCTATAACCCCGTATGGGCCACATGGATTTTCCATACACGATATGAACCGCTTTCATGACCGGTCAACAATAATTACATGACTGATAAAAATATTTTTCTGATTCTCTGATTAATTGATTTAATTAACAATGAATTTTTCCCTTGACTCTTCAAAAATTTCTGTAAATTTGGTCAAAAATAATTCAACATAAAAAATCCAAAGCACTTAAAAAACGTAAAACAGCATTTTTTTGTAAATGCAACTTTTGTTATAAAAAATTAAAAAATAAAAAATTAATTTGAATTAAAGTCGAAAATTTGGCTGGGAATAAATAACAATAAAATTTTTTTTCCGGGGGAATTTTCATTGTAAATTATTACAGTCTTATGTGAACGCAATTTTTATGCTTGCGTATGTTTAATTAGCATCTTTTGATGGTGCCGAGTAAATTCGATCATTGAGAAGATAGATTTCCATCGATGATAAACTGCCGCAAGTTGCAAAGTTGCGAAACTTGTCTATCGCTCTCTCGTCGTCCGCATAATGGGCAAGCGCACGAGGTGCACCTGAGCGCCATGGTTTTTCACCTTCTCTCCCCATTATCCATAGATCCGATCGATCCATCCGCTCCGATCAATAGCCCAATCATGAATTACGAATATGTTGTGTACACAATTTATCCGGAGTCGTGATCGAGTCCGGCTCTCGGACTTCGTGCCTCTCGGCTCTTCTCCTCGGTTATCACAGGCCTCCCATTGTCTTTTTGACCGCGGATCCATCTTCTCTCTTTACCGGCTCACAAAAGGGGTCGCTTCAAGCCTTGTGTACATAATAACTGTCGTGTGTAATAAATTGTGTAACGTTTTAACGTGTAGACTCTGGTGAATCTTGCGGAATAATGACGTTATCAGACCCATCGAGTGTCGGAGGCTTATGATGTATTTATCGCCGATAACAATCCCTTCATTAGCAGCCAGAAATCAGTGAGTTTCGAGGTGCGATGATCTACGGTCCGTGATCCACGCGAAGAAGCCCTCAAAGGGCTCAAATATCGACATTGATGAATCAATAAATCGATAAATTATGAATTAATCAATAAAAATCCAATAAACGTTATTTCCCTATTTTTCATTGAAGCAGACAAAATTCTAATTGGTCCTTCTTTTAGTTAGAAGTAATCAATTATTTCACGTGTGACAGAAGTCTTAAATTCGCATTTTTTTTTTTTTTTAATAAGCCTGTCGAGTCTCTTTGATCATGAAGAGTCGAATGAAAGCCAGAGGATCATCCTGGAGAACTGAAAGGCGGATAACCGGGTTCGATCCTTCCGGAAGTATCACTTCTGGCTCGCGCGTGCCAGAAATCGACTTGCGCAACCACATCAGAGGCAATGAACAGAATGAACGTACAGTCGAGCGGTCCCCTCGTTCACCAACTCCTCCTTTCTTACTCTTCTCTTTGGCTGTCGGGTCAAAGGTAAAGCACGAACGATACACCGGAAGCCACTTATGTCGTGCGACGAACTCGACCACCCTGACTTGCAATCCGACCTCCGATGGACAAGCCTCCTAAAATATATCCCCCAATTTACCGAAAATTCATTTTCCGTCCTTTCAACACTTATTTCAAAAAACATGAAAAATCACAAATAATAATTTTTTTTATTAATAACGTTACGTTATAATATTTGAAAAAAAAAAAAATGAATCTCTAAATTTTTACATCTTTCATCGAGTAAATCCTCATTACCAATTAATTTCCTTACAATTCGGTGATTAAGATTTTTTTTTCTATATTGATTTTTTTTTTTTTTAATGAAAGGATGCAAAATTGCATTTGACTGCGTTTCTAATGTAAAGCAAAATGAGAAGGAAATTGATGGTAATGTTAGTCGGAAAGTTGGCAACGTTTAAGGTGGACGAATTTCAAGTTCGACAGCTGTCTTAAGGCGCGACGTCCCCGAGCACCGATATTAAATTCTAATTTCAATAACCGGCGGAGAGTGTGAGTCTCTCGGTGAGATTGCCTCGTGGCAAGAGTTTCGTCCTCCCTCTCGACCGCATTTTCGAGATAAAAATGAATGAAGAAGTGGCGAGTGTCGGGGCGGGATCCGACGAGACGAATCTGACGCCAGCAGAAGGAGAAAAACCCGGTGGCCCCGGGGAGTAATAAGATGGCTCGGAGTTACAGCTCCGCAGCAAGAAAAATCCATTGTATTACTGTTCCAGCTGTCAGAAGCCTCCAGTCGTTGAGCCAACTCGTCAGAGACAGCGATTTGGGGGTGGATATTATAAATAGAATCAAAAAAGGTATCACGGAGCTTGAATAAAAAAATTTTAAAATGCTACGAGAAAAATATATGGAAAAATGGAGCCAAGCGTCATTTCTTTACAAGTTGCGCCCGTCACGCGATCGTATCACGAAAATTTATTGTACTAACGTTGCCGCAGTGGGTAACGTCGTTTTGCTTGGCCAGCCCGTATCCAACAGCGATTTATGAACGGCATAAGAAGAAAAAAAAAAGAACAAAAAGGGTGATGCATCCGCCTGGAAAGAAAAGAATCGCTTTGACAGCTATGGTTCCAGTTTGCTGGACCTCGCGGCTCTCCAGACCCGCGAGAACACGCGATTTTTTAGAAATATCTCGACAACGTAATATATATTAAAAGAAATGATAACAAATTTTAAAAATTAGAAATACATTTTTTTAATTTACTTTCAAAATTTGCGAATAAAAAAAAATTAAAAATAAAATTTTTTCAAAAATAATAAAATTAAGAAGTGATTTCTTTGATGAAAATTAATTAACGATTTAATTATTAAAATTAATTCCAGAAAAAAGTACCAAATCCATGCTCATTAATTTACCACTTGTAATAATCTCGTTTATTTACCCCTTGAAATTGAAGCAAGGATCGCCGTATTAGGTGCCGTCGTATGTGACACAAGAGCCACGTACACGTGTGTCGATCAGTGCGCGACTGTGACAACGACCAAATGGCCATATAAAAGGGCAATGAGTGTGAAGGGAAGCGGAGGCCTGATTAGGAAAGGAGAAAACAGCGAAGGTTTGAGTCGAAAGTGACGTAGCAGCAGCAGCAGCGAGGAGAGAGCCCGAGACCTCGCGCACCTCGGGCTCTGCACTCCGAAACAATGAGCACTTGTTGCGAGTTCTAACGCTCTCGCCGTTTCCCGTTTCGAATGAAAATTCGTGCTGCGACCTTGCCTCTCCCGCCGACTCCTCGGCAACTTACGGAACACCGCCTCGAACGCCCACGCACTAACGAACGATTAATTAAGACGAGGCGGCGGCTCCTCTTCTCATTCGCTCGCGAAACTCTTCCCCTCCCTTTTACAACAATAAAACAGTTTCGATATGGAACCACCGCGTATCGGTACATCCCAAGACCTTGGCCCATTTTTTATTTCGGATGGAAACCGATGGACACGTTCCTCAGGATTCACGAATTTATCCTAAACTGAAATGATAAAAAAATGGGGGATTTTTGGAATGAGAGAAAATTGGAGTACATTTTTTTCAGATTTTTTAAATTATTATTTTATCATATGCATTTTTTTGGGATAGATTCAGAGTTGCAAAAAAAATTGATATAGAATTTTTATCGGGGGTTCAACAATGTTAATTAATTGGAAATTGTAGCAAACGAAAAGACGTCTGGTGAAATTGTGGATAAATCTGTAAATTCCGTGTGGGAAACAGAGATTTATGCAACAGTTTTTTGACACTTTTATTGGGGTCCATAAATTCATGGGAAAATGAATTTATCGGATGGGTTGGATATTAAAAAGTGATTAATTGGTTTCCTGAAGCTGCAACCGCATTCCACGCAACGCAACCGACGATAAGACAATGGACAATTGATACGATATTGGAAAATATCAATAGTTAAAAGTGATTGGTAGTCCGTCGAGACAGTCAATATTGGAATGCGTCTGAAAATTATTTTATTCCACTGACTAATTAATTATTTGAAGTCAATATTTCTCGAATCCATAATACGAAATTTTATTGACTAATTATATTCATTTTAATTACGTTTAATTAACCAATTAATTAAACAGAATAAAGTCTCAAATTTTTTAATTCAATTTTATGTTCTCACAAAAATCGACTTCCTGCTGCTTATTTAATATCTACAGCACATATTTTATTACAGCGGAGGCTGAATAGTGAATAGTGAATAGTGGGTGGTAATCAACGTTGCCAATTATTATGACATAATTTCTCCGTTTCGTAATTTCGAATGAAGAAGACTTGCATTTTTTTATGAGGCTACATAAACGTAAAAGCCATAATCGACAGTGATGTCTTGACCCATAAGGTCGCGAATAATCATCTCTCGGAAATCAGTGCGGTTTATATTCCCAGATTAGCACCTTCGAGATTCATAATCACGAATTAAAAAAAAAAAAACGGATTCAGTATTTAACAGCAGCCTTTGTAGCATAAAATGAGCACCTTGGCCCACTATCCCTTTCCCGAATAAACGCAAGATCACACCGTGATAACAAATAGCATACGGGCGCCCAGAACCGACAAAATAGCTCGAACAATGCGCGTGACGTAAAATTCCGAACGAACGAGCGCGGGAGCATCAATGGAGGACCCAATTCCACCGCTGTTGCGCGTTAATGACTTTTTAATTGCGCGTAACAGAGCAACGGGCTCTTTTCTCTGCAATGTACCTCAGAACATTCCAATTATCCCATGAGATGCAATAAAAATTGTAAGCGTTTGACAAACGGTAGAATTTCTATCAAAAATTGATATTTTTCATTTCCTAAAAGAAAAAAAAAATTATTTTTCAGTCCAAAGGACATCACTATAAAAAAACTGAATATTCTAAATCCCTTTATTTCATAATTGTCGTTCAGAAAAGGGTCGAACCCTTTATTCGAATTTTATTTTTCAACGCAAAGGACATCACTACAAAAAAAATCCTAAACATTCCAAATCCCTTTATTTCATAATTGTCATTCATAAAAGGGTCTAACCCTTTACTCGAATTAAATTTTTCAGCGCCAAAGCCTTCATTGTACTCGAATTGTGCGTAATGGAGGGTTTTTTCTCGTGGGGTTCTCGTTCCTTGGATGAAGAGTCTTTTTAGCCGCTGCGAATAGAGGAGAGAGAAAAATAGCTCCGGAGGTATTGCAGCCGCTGGATCATCCAGGATAACGTCAGCCCGAGGATATTCAGCTCATATGCGCGTCGGCGGAGGAGCCACGATAGTTTTCCATATCTCTACGTACGCATCGTGCGGTTCCTACCTTTGATTTATTTCCTCGGGGGTTTTAGCTCGCGGTGCTCGCACCGTGGGGTCACGGGTCACAGATTCTCCGGTGCTCTCCGCTCGATCTCCACTCCGAGCACATTGCACGCGGATCTCTTCCATAACCCGCAGACAACCGGCCAGTGTAATGCTAATAGCTTGCCCCCAAGAGGAATATGTAAGTTTCACGACTTCATTCCAATCGTAAGTGCGCTTACATTTAGCATCGAGGCTAAATCAGCGACCAGAAACGAAAGATTATCCTGAAGTCGACGTCTGCCCTGCGGCTCATCCAACTGTCAGTCAGTTACGCCATACAGGAAGTGAAGAAAGCCATCGGCCGATAAAAATTCCAATGGACCATATCCTCTCTTCAAAATTGCTGAATTTTCGTCACTAATCATGGACTGCCGTGAATAATCTCCAATTAACTTTGCACATCTCGTTTTGTGCTGGAATTCATGAAGACGAAGCTTCGCCTGAGGTTTATTCATATTTTCATATTTGCACAAATTGTCGCACGACAAATGTCAATTTTATTTTTATTTTTCTGCCTTAAATTGATTCAAAAAAGATTTGTTTTTTATTTTATTTTTTAATCCCAGCTGTAATTAATTTTTTTCTATATCATTTTGCAGTGGAATTGTGACATTTCTTTAAGTAGAAATGGAACAGATTAATCAGACGATCGAAAATTTCGTCTGTGTGCGTAGAATCGTTAGTGACACCATTTTAATCGGGCCTTAAGTTCGAAAGGCTCATATGATTAGTCGGGAACGGTGATCACCGGTTTGGATTAATTGTGAACCGCATATTTATCCTTGGAAACAGAAGAACGGAGGTCGAGTCAGCCAATTGTACGAATCCGTCACTAATTCCGCTAGTCGTAGGTACCAACGAGTGGATTACTCGAGGTGATCCGAGCCTGCCAAGTATGTGGCGAAAAACGCGAGTATGAGATCACTCGGATGCTGACTAATTGGTTTAGCACAATGGTAGCGCAACGTTCGCGTCCGAATCAGTGCAATGCGTCACAGGAAACACGATATCAGTGCTGGAGCAGGTGCCTCTTGGTTTCTGGATCGAGAAACTCATCTTTTATGGTCTCCCTTCGATCTGCCTCGATAATTATTAGTCGAGCTTCGGAAAGAAAATGCGACAATGATCGATGGTCCCTGAAGAGTTGCGAGACAATGCGGCGAACAAAAGGTTGTGCGACCCGTTCTGTGTCCGGCATGACTTTCCGCTGCTCCTATTGTCACCTCGTGCTAATCCAGGTCGTCGATTATGCTCTCCTATTTATGTTAAATAATGCGCATGCGGATGTGGGGACGAAATCGAGCCGCTTTGTAATCTTGGCGGCTTTGTCTCTTGAGGAAAACCCTGAAGAGACACGACTCTCGAATCAAGTAGCAACCGCGTACATTTTTCTATAATTGAATTAATTTTTTTTTTCATCGCTCAACATAATTGGATCAGGGACGTCACTTGTGTGTGTGTGTGTGTGTTCTTTTTTCTATCCAACCTCCGATTTAAAAGGCTAAACTCCTTTTCAGTTTCACTCGGAAATCCGAGTTAATAGCTTGGCACTTGGGACCTCGAATTGCAATTTTTTCCATGCGAAAAATGTGCCTTAGAAACATTTTTATTAAATTTTATTCTTCTGTCATTAATTAAATCTCGATAGAAATTGAACTGACTTAAAAACCAAAATTAATGTGTAATTACTGTGAATTTCTGTGTAGAAAAAAATGTCACATATTTTGACAAATTAAAAAAATTACTGTGTGCATTTTTTTTATTAATGAAATTTTTTAAAATTTGATAACCACTTTGAGATTGATTTTGATTCAAGCCAATACTCGACCACCTTAAGAACCCACTGAGCGGCACACTTTCAAAGGGTTACCATTATTCGTACCACGCAACGTCCTTTGCAACCGGTGCCATCTTAAAAAAAAAAGAAATTTATTTCATGAATAAATTCATACATACGAGTAATTCAATTAAAGCTTCGACACTCGAGTGAACCGATTGCATTGAATGTGGAAGAGCATGTAACACGTAGCCAAGAATCCCACGCACCATTTTTGTCCATACACGCTGGGCTAAGAAAGACGATGAGTAATGCGTTCGCGCGTCAATTCAGACGCACGGTGTGCACAGCCTTTTTGCTCTCGACTCATCCTCTCGAACCATCTGCGAGAAAAAAAAAAAAAAACATGGAAACTGAATAGCAGGTCAACTGTCCGCTTTGACACACCTCATTGATTTCTCACTGGAGATTTACTCATTTCCATAAATCCGTTGCTCCATTTATTAATATTTTTTAATACATTACTATGAATAATATAAATTTTTTTTTTCGTCACGTTTCAGGATAACATTTTTTATTCATTAACTCGTCGATTAAATTGAATATACAATTGTGACATAAAATCGCGATACTTTTCATTTTCAATGAAATTGAAGCAAATAAAAAAATTGAAGTCACGAAAATCATTAAAAATCAATCAATGAGTGAAAAATGTAATAATTACCGAATTAATTGAGCCCGTTGGTCAACATTCGTTTCGACTCATTGCGACAATTGATTTTTAAAGAGGAGACATAGAAGACAGCCTTGGAAATTCATGGAAAATGAATAGCAAGTGAACTGCGCGCTTTGACGTATCAAAGAGATGATCTCTCGGGGGAGATTTAGTAATTCGCATAAATCCAGGCAAAAGTTCTCCGATTAATCACAAATACTGTTATTTCTTAACGCGAGTAGTATTAATTTTTCTTTTCGTCGCGTCTCTCAATTTCGTTCCCGGATTCGCTCGGCTCTTCGGCTTCTCCTATACGCGGCGGTGGTATATGTGCAACACGGTAACCTCGTGCTCTCTCTCGCGCGCTCCGAGAGCGATGCGATGACACTTGTCGAGATCGCGCGATGATCTCGCGATACGGATTCGCGCTGTGCACTCGCGAGCCACGAGCGCACAATTGCAACATCTGTATTATACTACCGAGCGTGTCTTCTTTTCGCATCTGCAGCCGAAGAGGACCGCGAAGGATTAGCTCTTCGCATTATTTACAAAGAGCTCGTTTTAAGTCCTTAGACTTTTCTGGGTCAGTAAAAAAAAAATAGAAAAAATAATCCTGGGGTTCGAGGAATAAAAAAAAAAAAGATCAGGCATTTTTCGCTGGACACGAGAAAAGTGGATTAAGATGAAAATGCGGAAGTCGAGAGAGAATCCTCGTTTCCGATTTTTCCGAGGACACCCGAAAAATTGAATTGTCAGAATTCAAAAGAATGGAAAAAATAAAATTATATAAATATATTGACGGAATTATGTGACGTCATTGATGAGGATTCGATGAATGATAAGTTCGGGAAACAAAATAAACGTCATTTTTTTATTATGACATTTTTATTTTATTTTTTTCGTGGGGTATAAAGATTCTTATCAAAATGCGATAAGGGCGCAATGCAATCGTAACTTTTCAACGCATTGTTTTTACTGCACCACGCGGAGAAGTGGTATAAAGATGGACGATAGCATCAAAAAAAGCGGATCTGCAATTCCAGATAACATTATGAAATAACCACTCGTGGCATAATCCATTTCATAATTAATATTTCATAAGATTGACCTACAGAATAATAATAGCCCTGCTTAAACTGGCCTAAATAAATTTCCGAACCCCAGGATCAATTCACAATCACCCCAAAAATTCCTGAAGACGAAAAAAAAAACAAAAAAGAAAAATCGTGATAATCAAGCCGAAATAAAAAGTGTTAAATCAACCGCGTACTTTTTGTCACCTAAATCATCGTACAGAGTGATCTCCGTTGCGTAATGAAAAAAGTAGGTGTCCCAGTCGACCCGCATATCCGTGATTACCGCTCGTGATAAAATGCAGTAAATTTTACTGCACCTAATGAACGCACGGTATTGATTACCGCCAATAATCCCTTCCACGATTGGGAACATTAACCCGAACGGACATTTTATTGTCGAATAAATTGCTCGAGGCACGCGAAGGATTTTCTCGAGGTGGCTTATATTCCTCGTATCGTGTGCACGGCTTTATAATGCATACCTACGTTCCCTTTTGAAAATAGGAAAACATTGAATGGAAATAGGGTCGGGGGATAGAAGAATGCTTGTAATGCAACGTTTTGGGAGATAAACCGGATCTCGTTTCCGGGAAACAAGTGGAGGATCCTGAAATGGTGGTTGGCGGTTGTGGTTATGGTTAAGGACATGGTGTGTGGCTGGATAAAGTGGCGGCGAGCACGTACGCTATCCTACGTTCATGAAATGCTGCAGTAAAACCAAGTGGCCCTTATGTACTTCTTATACAGCAAACGTTAGCTTTTATGTAAGACACTTTTGTGTGTATCGCGTGTTTTGCCGGAGTCACGTTTGCCGGTAGGATTGTCGGGTGGAAAAGGCTGGCGGGGACCAGGAAGGGTTTCGTCCCCAACCCTTTCGCAACCTCGAGCTTCGACCCTGCGGAGCAAAGTCAGAGAGCCAGTTTCGTTCGTTTTGTTCGAAGCTCGTTCCATCGCATTTCACCCACGAAAGCCTCTCTCCTTTTGTCGCTGAGGATCCCGACCGAGAATACCATTGACCCAGGTACCATCGAGTTTTGTCAATTGGACGATTTGCTGAAGAGAAACAACACGACAACCGAGCGCGCGGGCAAAAAGCTCGCTCCAGGGACTCTTAACCTTGCGGATGTAATCCTCGCTTCTTTTTTGCCGGCTGACGTCGTTCGAAGTATCAAAGGAAACTCGGGGACCATCGACACCTTGAAGACTGTGGTACCAAACAGTGGAAATGTCGAGGGAGAATTTTTCTTGAATTTTTTTTCTGGAATCTCTTCAGCACGGATTTCGACAAATTGGAGAACGATTGTCGATTAGTTGGTTGGTGTACCAATGAAGTGTCAGGTTTCTCCGAGCATGAAGAACGTGTCAGGTGAGAAACTGGACAAAAACCTCGTCAATCGGACTCCTAATCTCCATTAAAAATTAATTTCACAGGTACCATCACAATGAAAAAACGAAATTTTCGTTCCCTCGAGAGAAATCAGTGCTTTGATCGAAATTAGCAGGGGCAATATGGATTTTCGTCACTGGACAATGGTAGAGAGAGCTCCGGAGGGTATCGATCCTGTCGTCGAGGGAGCAACTGGCGAAATAGCGGCTCCGTAGTCCAGGCCGAGCTTCAAGATGTTACTCTACTTGCGCTCCAGCTGTATCACTTTCACTAGCCCGGCGCGTTCAAGCGCTATCCTCCCACGAGCGACTGGTGGCTTTGCTCGAGCCGATATCTCTCCTACTCTCTCTCTGTCTCTCCTTTTCCGTCTCCCCCGCTCCGGACTCGGCATCGGCATCATCCAGCGCGAGTGAGATCCAAGGAAAAGCAAAGTGTTCCCTCCACAGCGAGGCCTGGGGGTCACTTACGTCGTCGTGAGGTCGTTCCTCACGGGATGGAGGAGGACGGGGCCCCGACAAGGCCCATCTCGTATACCGAGGCTCAGTGATACCCCTCCCGCTCCTCCTCTTCGCGTTTCGATTCCACGATTTGAGACAGAGGAGGAATCACTGGAGGATGATGCAGAGACGTACCCTCTTCTTCGCCCCACTTCTGACTTCTGGTCACTCGACGAAGAGGCGAGAGGGAGGCGAGAGAGGCGAGCGCCTCGCGTTGATGACGAACTATCCGCTGTTGGCGATGCTCGGAAAGCATCCCCAGAGGCTGAAACTCCTCCGGGTGACGCCGGGCATCGTGCTCGGGGTAGGGGAAACCGAAAGCATCATCGAGAACGGAGAACGCGGTGGTAGAGGCACTCGGGGTGAGCTTAACCAGGGGTATATATTCCGAGTACGACACCTCCACCATCAGTCACCTTCTCGACTTAATCCGCACCTCCCAGTGTGTCGTTGTGTCGGATTGGGAATCGCGGTTTGGTGAGTTCACGTTCGTTCCATTAAACCCGCGGTCATCACTTCGGACATTCTACCCCCTTTAGATATTAATCAGAGCTATCGAGACCTTGAATCGCGTTGTGATTTATCGGGGATACGAAGAGCGCCTTTCTGTCGAGTTTTCTCGCTTCGGGAGATTGTTTTTTTGTTTTTTATTTTGTTTTGTTGGTGAAGTAAGTTGTAAGCATGTTTGATGACTGATCGTTTCCCGGGTAAGTGTTGTACTTCTTCATGTACCATTGCATTGATTAATCGGGCGATCGATCGACCGATCGGATGTTCGTACAGAGGCATTCGATAGATTGTAATCCATTGATCGCGCGATGTGGAATGAAGAAGAGGTTCGCCGTGTCTCGGTAGACGATCGAACGTATCGATGACCGATCGATCGATCACCGCCGCTTCGACGGCCAATGTTGTCCCGCGTTCACCGCACGCTAAAACGGGCAGAGCCGAGCTGCGAATCGGAAGTCGGACCCACCTGATTATAGCTTTTCACTTCGCGAAACCTACGCGCAATCGTTTTACACCGGTACTTTCCATTTGTCGCGGCAAACCGCGAGATTAGATCCCGGTAAGACACCCGCGTGCCATTGACAATGGCGAATTCCCCAAGGGTCTCTCGACGTCTCGGTCTCTCGTGGCGCACAAGAAACGACAACGCAACGTTCGAGCGTTCGATCGTGCAAAGCCATTCTTTGAGTCGACGAGTTAAACAAAATTGTTCATTTTTTTTTTTTCATTTCGCAGATCCAAACACTGCAGGGGACAGCAGCACCAACGAACCATGAGGCTGTGGCTGTTGTGGATGGGTGAGTTTGGTCACACTTATCAAAAATTTCACGAATTCTCGTATTGGCAAATGGGTAGCCGATTGCCGAGTGAGTATGCACACAAAGAAATTGCCCAATGTACCTTAAGCGTCCGAGCGTTCGGCAGCGTGGGACATTAATCAGGCGGCCGAATAAACAAAACTTTCCAGCAAATCGTGAAATAATTGTGCGTGTTGGATGGGCCTCTAATGACGCTGATGGTCGTCGGTGGGTTTCGGTGGAACCCGATGGGTAGTCGGGTAGAAAAGTGCCGGTTACGCCACTTGAATGACACACTGTCGAGTAATCGTTCAATTCCAGGAGAGGACTCGCGTGGTAAGCGCGCCAGCGACGTTCCGGGATAGCGTGAAGAGGCAATGGGAACCTATTTTGAGAAGGTGTCGGGCCTTCGGATGGGGAGAGAAAAATTCTCGCCGAGAACTTCGGAGATTGAATACAACAGAGAGAGAGAGAGAGAGAGAGAGAGAGAGAGAGAGAGAGAGAGAGCGGAGGAGGAAAGGGGGCCCAGAGGGAATTTCACAAGCCGGGCTCGCGCAACGCGTAACAATGGTCGAATTAAAAAGAGTGTGTACGGTAAGAGGGGATCCGGGCACGCGTGAGCTCCTCTTCGAGTCTGCGGCGTCGTGCCCGGGAGAAGAGGCTATTGCTGAAGAGAATGAGAGGCATCTTCCTACCCGCGAGCATTTCGACAATTCTTCTCGCCCTTCGTAACTTCCTCTAATTAAAATGGGCTGTAGATAAGCGCGAAGATTGTCGAGCCCCTCTCGATCGACGGTTGCTGAAGAGGAAGAGGGGATATCGGAGTCGGAGGATTCCCGGGTGATGTACGCGCCGGAGGCTCCACCGATCGTGGCGTCATTGTCTCGAGACCACGAGCTGGATCTTCCGTCCTCGAGAGTTCTCCGCACCGTTGGTAACGAGCTGAGATAGCCACGAACCGTTGCTGCTGAGCTCGGGCTCTTCGAGCGCCCGAATAAAGGTCAAGTGTATGCAGCGGTAATACCAGCGGCAGTTCGCGAAACAACATTTCAGATAAACTCCCAGCGTGATTCCGTTCGTTACTGTCGGTGGGTGGCGCGGGGCAAGGAGCTCCTGACCAGGAGTGGCTTCCTCTTCAGCGTTGTACTTTCCTCCTCTTCCTCTATCAAACACCGCAGATCTTCTTTCATCCAATGCTACACACAGACACACACACAAACACACGTACACGAGATTCTTTCGACGTTATTACGTAAAAGTGTGCGCTCACCGACGACGAACCCGTGGAGAGAGAGAGAGAGAGAGAGATTCGCAGCAAAATGCAAGTGCGCAATAGCAAACGAAATTGCAGAGGTTGGAAGGAACGTCGGGGAATCGTTTTTCCGGCGGTCCACGCGCCGAGATTTCCCAGGTGGAACGTCGGAACTCTCTTTCTCTCAACGAGATCTCTCTATCCTGAAGATCGTGCCTCAACGTTATGATGAAGTCATGTACACACATAACAAACGCTAACACTGCTTATTCGTACTCATCCACTTGGTTACATTGGGCCAACACTGTTGCAGTGTGTGGCTCGGATTACCGTTGAACATTTTCGTAATCGCACGCATGTGTGTGTGTGTGTGTGTGTGTGTGTGTGTGTGAAGAAATGTGTGCAGAGAAGGAACTGCTGATGCTCTTGGTGATGGTTGGTATTTCACGAATCTCGGCTGGTAACACTGGGGATGCTGAAGAGGGGGGGCTTCGTGTGCCCCGCGTGCGAAATGAATATAGAGAAATGGGCTTGAAAAATTCACTGTGACATAACTTCCCCGCTAATTAATTAAGAGCATTGTCGGGCGCGAGCTCACAATAAACTCGCGAGGAAGACCAAGAGAGATTCTCACACGCGAGGAGCCTCTTACCCACACCTGGTAACCTCCTCGCTGACGATAAACGCCGTGGATAAAGAATCTTGCCCCGGTCCCCCGCGCGCGGCCCATTGTTCTTTCGTAATCCTATCTATAAGTCGTAACCCGCTTGAATCTTGATGTTTACACTGTTAATATTAACACCTTTTTTTCTTGTGGCCCTTTCTTTCTGTTTCAGCCTTGTTGGCCGTCGTCGGCACCTCTTTGGTAAGTACTCTTCGTCATTTTTCGATCATCTTATTGGATTACCATTTTTTCGAAGCGTTTTGAAGAATCTCCCGAATTGTATCGGCCTCGAAACGGCAATTTTAATGGGTTATTGAGATGGGGTAATTTTTTTTTGTTTTGTTTTGTCGAACGACCCAGTTCCTCAAGGTCTTCGTGAATGCGTCCGTTTCGATACGGATGACTCGGAATTTTACGCGTGAAACTCATTGCCCGATGCTTGGCACACTTAAGACTGGTAAAGAGGGAAAGAATCTATCCTTGATTGCACAATACCAAGAGGCGCATCTGTCTCTCGCGGTTCGTTCCAACTTCCCTCGTGCCTTGATCGATGCAATTGCACGTGTCGAGATGCGAACGAATAAACATACCCGCGGGGAGTCGTAGAAATAATTCCCTCTCGTATTCGCGCTGGCGTTTTTCGAAATACGTGTTCGTAATTTCCATTATGCGTTGGGTAATCATTAAAATTTTCTCGGAGAATTACAATTCCACGGAGGTTCTTCGGTCGTTGTGAAATATACAGAAATTCAAATGAAAATTAAAATACTTTCACTCTGACAGGCGCAGGAGGGTTACAGTTATCCAGTGCCGAGTAATCCACTGATACCAGGACGTCCATCCGGTGGTGGGAGCACCACGAAACCTGGAGGTTATCCGGGCACTTCATCCGACGAATATCCCGGTGGTGGTGGAACAACTCCTAGCAAACCGGGTGGTGGATTCCCAACTGGAGGTCCTGGTGGATATCCCAGTGGACGTCCTGGAGGATCTGGTACCGGTGGATATCCTTCGGGGGGACAGGGACCCAGCACTGGAGGATATCCTTCAGGGGGACAAGGACCCAGCACTGGAGGATATCCTTCGGGTGGACAAGGGCCTAGCACTGGAGGATATCCTTCGGGAGGTCCTTCCGGAGGTCAACGTCCCGGTGGTGGATATCCCTCTGGTGGTCAACAGCCCGGTGGTGGTTATCCTTCGGGAGGTCCTTCAGGGGGTCAACGTCCCGGTGGCGGATATCCTTCTGGTGGTCAGCAGCCCGGCGGCGGATATCCTTCCGGAGGACAGCAACCCGGTGGTGGATATCCATCAGGTGGACAGGGACCAAGCGGGAAACCAGGTGGTGGGTATCCGTCAGGAGGAAATGGTCAGAGACCATCAGACGGATATCCGAGGGACCGACCTTCTATTCCATTTCCAAGTGGAGAACCGACGCGTCCAGGCGGCAGCGGGCAAGAACCCCAGGGTCCTGGTGGCAGACCTGGAGGTGGGCCATCTGGCGGGTACCCATCGGGCGGAGCTCCTGGAGGTACTGGATCAACTGGCAAGCCTGGTGGGCAATATCCGAGCGGAGGACCGGGTGGATATCCTTCAGGTGGACAAGGGCCAAGTGGTGGATATCCAAGTGGACGTCCTGGAGGTCAAGGACCGAGCGGTGGATATCCTTCCGGTGGGGCTCCACAAGGACCAAGTGGTGGACCGGGTTCTCAAGGACCTGGGGGTTATCCGAGTGGAGGAAGGCCCGGCGGTGGACAGAGCCCGCAAGGTGGATATCCTAGTGGCGGACCGAGCGGTGGATATCCCGGTGGAGGTCAGAAGCCTCCTGGTGGACAGACTCCACAAAGACCGGGTTCAGGACCAGGATATCCAGGTGGAGGTTATCCTGGCGGCGGTCAAGGACCAAGTGGTCCGGTAGGACCATCTGGAGGATATCCTGGCGGTGGACAAAAGCCTGGCGGACAAGGACCATCCGGAGGTTATCCTAGTGGTGGACAAAAACCCGGCGGACAAGGACCTTCCGGAGGTTATCCAAGCGGAGGGCCGAGTGGTCCATCGGGCGGTTATCCCGGTGGTGGACAAGGTCCCAGTGGACCTTCCGGTGGTTACCCCGGAGGCGGACAAGGGCCAAGCGGACCTTCCGGTGGTTACCCCGGCGGCGGACAAGGGCCAAGCGGACCATCAGGTGGTTTCCCATCCGGTGGGCAGGGACCGTCTGGACCAGGTGGCTTCCCTGGCGGATTTCCAGGTGGACAGGGCGGCGATGGACAAGAAGACGATGGCTCTTATGATGGCGGAGATTATTCAGCTATTCCTGGGGAGCCTGGTCGCGATTATCCCATCTACGCGGACATACCTGAAACGGGTTTCCGATGTGACGCACAACAATTCCCTGGCTACTACGCTGACGTCGAGGCCCAATGTCAGGTGTTCCACATTTGTGCTAACAACAAGACATACGACTTCCTCTGTCCAAATGGAACAATCTTCAATCAGCAGTTTTTCGTTTGTGTTTGGTGGAATCAATTCGACTGCAACTCTGCTCCGGGACTCTACTATCTCAACGAAAATCTTTATGATTACACGATAATGGGCAGTCCTGGCGGTGGACAGTTGCCAGGTATCCCGGGACAAGGACCACAGGGACCATCCGGTCCAGGCTACCCAGGACAGGGACCGCAGGGACCATCCGGTCCAGGCTATCCAGGACAGGGACCGCAGACACCATCCGGCCCAGGATATCCGGGACAAGGACCACAGGGACCATCCGGTCCAGGTTATCCAGGACAAGGACCACAGAGACCATCCGGTCCAGGTTATCCAGGACAAGGACCACAGGGACCATCCGGTCCAGGTTATCCAGGACAAGGACCACAGGGACCATCCGGTCCAGGTTATCCAGGACAAGGACCACAGGGACCATCCGGTCCAGGCTATCCAGGACAAGGTCCCCAGGGACCATCCGGCCCAGGCTATCCAGGACAAGGACCACAAAGACCCTCTGGCCCAAGCTACCCCGGTCAAGGACCTCAACGTCCCGGTGGTGGATACCCATCAGGACCGGGTCAAGGCCCATCGGGACCAGGAACACCATCGAGGCCAGGATCAGGACCTCAAGGCCCAGGAAGCCCTAGCCGCCCGGGAGGCCCAGGATATCTTACGCCAAATCCACCGGGACCTCAAAGACCAGGCCCAGGAACCCAACCGTCAACACCAGGATATCCGTCCCCCGGTGGAGGACGACCATCGGGACCGTCAGGACCGTCGGGAGGTTATCCAGGAAGCGGAGGTAGACCTCAAGGACCTGGTACGACGCCTGGACAACAACCAGGAGCCGGTGGATATCCAAGTGGAAGACCGGAACCAGCTTTCCCGAGCGGTGGTGGTCCTGGCAAACCATCGGACACGCCTTTCCCATCGCAGGGACCATCGCAACCGGATCGAGAATATCTCCCACCACGAACCGGTTGAACCGGAAACCGATAAAAGCCACAATATTCATGTAAGCGAATAACCCACAACGAGATTAGAGTTAAGCAGCCACAGAATTTCGTTGTTGGTGCTGGACCTTGAGTGTACATACGTAAATATCTTTAAAAACGACTTTTCATCTTACTCTCGTACTAATTACGATTTATTAATACAAAACTTATCAGTGATGCAGCCTAACTGTATTACGTCCAATCGACAGACATCACGCACGAGCAGGTACTATTGAACAAAACAACCAACAAAACAGAACAAAACAAAACTGTAACAACTCGAATACGACACGGACGAAAGCTGGACGAAACTTTAGATGAGCCTGCAAGTATTATTACACCAAGTATTTATTTATTCAGCTTTTACTCCTTTCGATGTATCTATGTAGTAGAAGAAAACCGGAAGTTACCATAGCAACGAGTTACCGTACTTTAGATCACATAGAAAATATAGATTCAGGGCTTTGTGTGTCGTCGTAACAAAAAAAAAAAAATCTTTTTTTTTTTTTTTCATCCGTACGACAATCACACAACCCGAAAAATCTTCAACATTCGCCGAAAGTTTGGCAATCTACATGACATTATTTCTAATTTCCTAATTACACATACATTTATAATAAACTATAATAAACTACAACAACAAAACTTTTGTAATTAATGGTTTGTGACACCAGTTCGTGGGAGGCCATTATTGTATATGTATTTTCTACGTGAGACAAAATAATAATAATAAAAAATAAATAAAAAAAATAAAACGAAGAAAAATATGTTAATTAATGAACGACCCTACCGAGTCCCTCCTTATTCGCATGCACGTGAGATTCGTTCGGGATGACACTACGGTGCAAGTTTTACTAAAACGGACCGTGTGCTCTGACGGTGGGTGTAGCACACACGCCTGGCTCTCTCGCCTTTCCCTTTTCACTCATTACAGTAATTACTCATTTGGAATTGTTCCCCAGGACGACACGACCCCACGTGTGTCTGTGTGTCTGTATTCGTGGACATTACATAAAACAGCTTCGAGCTCAAACACACACACACGAACACAAATCGCTATTGCACAGATGCAACTAAACCCAAGTACATCAACGCATATTTGGAAATCCATGGTCGAATTAGTTGTGTGCAAAGTGGGCGCCGAACTGGAGGGACTCGATCATGCAACCCACGAGAGTGATCGACCGGAGGCGCTGGAGCCACGTGCGAGATACGACGACCTACGACCTTGCAATTACTCGCTTCGAATAAGTGGCCACCGCACGCTCCTTCCATCGGCGGTCTAACCCACAATTAGGCGTGTATCTTCGAAATGCGCGCACGAAACGATAATCCCGCGGTGCCAGCAACGCGATGGCTAAACAGGCGCCTTTTCGAGCCCCCGAGCCTCGTGGTCACGTGTTCTCGCAATTGCGACACGTTTCTCGGTTCACCGGCTCTCTGGAAGCCGATATTCACTGGGTTTCCATGTATTGCTCCCACAGCCGAAGGTTCTGTCCATGGAAAAACGAACTTTGCCGGTGAGGTAGTGACGAACTAATGCGCTCTCGTGACTCGCACACGAGACCATCTCCGTCGATATGATCGAAAGTTCACCAGGCTCTTTAACCGCAATTATTTCTCGGTTAGATCAATGATCCACGGAGCTTTTGCTCCTGCACCCACTGACAGATCCACAAACAAGAGAATCACTTGGTGCGAACTCGTGTAAAGTGGCATATCGAATCATTTTAGCTCGTCTATGATGCGCTGATCCCTTGCACGTAGCATTACGAAGTGACGTCGCTTACGTACACGAAGATCCAAACGACCGCAACATGGTCGTAATGGTGGGGAAATGGTCGGCGAGGTAAAAATAAACGGAATAAGGACGCGGAGCGAATAATTCGTTCTGCGGTATGGACACGCGTCGTTGCTAAATTGCGGAGATCCTCCGAGTGCGGCTGTGCATGTGCCCATCTCTTCGTGGCGATATGCTGAAGACGGATAATCATACGTGATCGATCGTGCAATTTTCCATTCGTCGTTTCGAACGCACGCCCTTTGCACGCTCTCGGTCAGTATCCGATTTCCATGGCACCGCGCGAACAAAGGTTCTTCTAAAGGTGACCGGCGATCTCGTCGTCGCACCATTATCGAGGTCACACTCATCGCGAACTCGTTCTAAAAGGCCCGATCGGGATCTTTCGTTCGAGGAGTCGTGGAATCCGACGCGAAAATCGTGACCGATTATTTTTGTCATTTCACTGTCGCGTGACTTCTTCGTCGTGGAATATACAAATATTTCGAACAAATGTTTTGGCTCAAGGGCTCGAAGAATTCGTGGATGTCGGAGGTCTTCGGAAAAAGGGATCTTTTTTTTTTCAATTTTTCGCAAAGCCGAATTTATGGACTTTTTTATTTTCAGCGTTATCCATGATAAAATAAATGTGTTCGGGAAATACGTACGGAAATTGAATGAAACGATATTTTGTACTTCCATTTGTGTAAAAAAATACAATTTTTTGTTTCGTACGACTTTTTCCGCCCGAGGAAGAGAAAAAAAGTTGCGGTTCACATTTGAATCGGTTCACGAGCCGAAATTCCCACTTCCCACCGCGCCCCATTACAATTACCTGAATTTCCATATTTCAGAACACAGGGAAGAAAAAACAAATAGCCTCTGAGTGTAAAATTAAATGTACGCGAGGTCCCTTTGAACAATCGGTCGGTAGCTTCTAATTTGCCGCCTTCCGAAGTTGCGTTTCGAGTGCAACTTCAGTTGTGTCACGCGTTTGTCTATCCACTCGCGAAGCGCGAGGCTTCGTTCTTCGTCCTCTCGTTCGCGGAGCGCGATATTACAAAAGCGTGATATTACCGGTTGGCCCGCGGGACGTGGGAACGAATGCAATTATGATACGTTGCATGCCCAATGGCATTTCTCATTGTGTCGGCTGTGGTGTATATTAGTATAAAGACAAAGAGTCACGGCGAATGCGGTTGACGTGCGTGCGGGTTGGTGTCAGGATCGCATCACCGAGATCCTTTTTGACGCAAGCCTCTCGAAACCGGTCAAAAGTGACGAGGAGATTGACGGACTGTTTGACGAGTTTGACGATGACGGCCACTGTTATGCCACTTTTATACCATAATCGGTCTCCTCGGCCACTTCGAGATGATGAGCACCGACTCGTCATCTCAGCGCCTTATATCAACCTGTAAAACTGTACTTTACCGCCGGAATACCAAGAGCATATCCTAATTCGCGAGCGCGTTGACCATCCGAAGAGGAGGTTGCTAAACATACCCCATAAAGACACACACACCGAGTAGCCCAACATTCCAGCGAGCTCATCGCTCGAACCACTTTTTGTCTCTTCATCATCTTCCATCGTAAGATCCGAATTCTGGAGCGTGGAAAAGCGTATTATGTATTCATGAACCGAAATAAGTTCTCGCGACCTGGTGAAGTTCTCGGGGATTCAATCCGTCGAATCAATCTTCGAATCACGTACAATCGGGTCTCGCTTTGCAACGCAACTTGAGCCTCTTCAGCGTGAAAGTATATTTTGTAGTTTAGCGCGGCGATCGAGGATCGCGAGTGTGTGAGAGAATTCACCGGTCGATGAGGTTGAACATTTTTTTTTTTCTCGTCTCCATTTGCCGTACGAGGAGCGAGCGAATTCCCAAACTCGCTTTTGACCAGAGGCTGACACGAATCTCGTCACTTAAGAGCAATTAGGAATTGGAGCTGAAGATGGAGAAGACAAATGTTGCGCTGAGTGCAAAATGACTTTGCGTGATTAAGAATCAGTGGTCCATGACCTCACGGTTGAATCTATGGGGTTTGTCGACACCGGACGTCACGGGGAAATTTGTTGTCCTGCTGGGCGTATATGGTGGATATTCTGGAGAACCGTTTCGACCTCATCTGCATGTGCTCCGAGATATACGACCGGATGTATCCTCCTTATGGTATTACGCCTACTGCTGTGGTCGGTTACGCCAATTCACTGTTTCGGGGGTGTGTGCTTGCTCAAGCAAATCAACAGTTGCCTAACCCTCGCCCTCCAGGCTCCGCGTTATACCCTGAAGATCATTGAACACGAGGCAATCGTACAGGATCAAAAATCCTGCCAATGTTCATAGAATTTACAGCTATTTATTTTTATTTATTTATTTTTTTAAATAGACTCGGTCAAAAATAAAACAATATTGTCAATTTTTTTGCAGGTCCTTAAATGCATTTCAAAGGTACACATTTTACACGAGGATTATAGATCTTTGATCTAGAGAAGTGTAGGGATTTCAGTAACGATAAATTTGACGACCCCGAAGACCCTCTTCGTGTTTCTTCAGCAATGATCGATGACCCTGATCAATATGTACAATCGATAAGCATTTATCGAGCAGTCAGCAGACCCGAGACTCTTTCCACACCCGAATGATAAATATATTTGCGATCCTCGGGTATCGACGACGAAAGTAACGCCCCGTTTATCGAGCGGCGTTATGATAATAACCGTTTAAAGTCTTTTTAGCGGAGCATCCTGACTCTGCAAACGGAAACAGGGCGAGTCTGAGGTTTTACGACCTGGCGAACGGAGAAATGGAGGTGAAGGTGTGTGCTATCGAGGAGTAGGTAGAGTAAGTCGCTGTATATACTTATATGTATATATATATATGTGTACATATATACCATTTTACCTTACTCCCCTCGTTCTTTTTCGCCTGCGAGCTGGTTACACGCGCTAAAACCATTCGTCTACCTTCCGTGGCTCTTTCTTCTTCAACAACGAGCCAGACGACGAGATTCTACTCTCCTCGAACGCTTTCACCCGTTCCATTACATCTCCCGAATGAACCAAGAGCAATATATGGCATATCAGCCACGCGATAACCGGAGAGTGCTTAGAAATTCTAACACGATTTTTGGCAGCACTTTATTTCACTCATAGACTTTCTATGGCCATTTTGTCATCGATGCTCTTTGGTCCATTCGCAGGGAGAAAAATCGCGAGGTCCTCACTATAAATCACGACAATTGTTCATTTTTGGCAGATTTAAAAAAAAAAAAAATTAAAGTAGGTGAACATTTTAACTTTTGAAAGTGCTCCAAGCTTGTAAATTATTATCGATATTGATAAAATTAACGTGACAGCTCGAATTTCAAAGCTGCTGATGAAATTTAACCACCGGTAACTGGAGGCGCCTTTGGCGGTGCCAAAGTTGTCTTGACTATCAGGCATCAAAGGCCAAAAGCTGCACACGAGTCGGTTGCATAACTGCAACATGATAATTAAATGGTTGCAGCAACAAATAATTAATTCTACGATCGGTAAAATTGCATTCGACATTTTCCAGCCCACTTTTTTAATCATTGTCATCATTATTACAATCATTCATCATTATAACTAAAATATTCGACCCAGTGAGTGCAAAAAGTGACGAACTACACACTTATATAGGTAATAACATTTTCGCAAAAAAAAAAACGATGGTAAAATTTTTTTATTAATCCCGGATTTGATATTTATGGTAAGTAGTACTTCCAGATTTTTTTTCTGCCTACCAGAAATTCGATACAATATTACAAAGTGACCAAAGTCACTCGAACATTGGAGGGGCAAGAAAATAAAGCGAACCCTTCGTTAGAAGTAAAATCTCAAAGGGAATAAATGCGACGATCGCTCGGTCAGTTTTCAAAGGATTCAGCAGCTTGGTCCTGGAGAAATTCCGGACGAGGTTCGAGTTTCCGAGGTGGAGGTCTCTCTTCATGAATATTCACGCGAGTCTGTTGAATGGTCTCGATGTTGAAGCGCTGCTAGCCGAGCGTCGACTATCACAGAGGATAGGGCTTATTTCCTCGATTAGGGCTCCCACTAAAATCGGGAGAATCGGAGGGAAACACGGGGTGTGCGATGTAGAAGGAAAGTCTGCAAAGTGAAGCGGGTGAACCGGCTCTGCTTCAAACCGAGTTGGATTAATTAGACGCGTTCCGAACCTCGTCGCTAACTAGTCCTCGTACGAATGTTAGCAGCAGTTTATCCTGAATAAGCTCCAAACACACACACATGCGAAAACGTACGCTTTACACAATGCACGAATTTACTTATTTAATTGCTGTAAGATGCAGCAAGTTGAAATTGACAATTAGCGCGACTAACTATTCGCAGAAAGCTTACTGAAGTCACTTGATTACCAAAATTAGTTTATGCAGTCGAAGAAATCGTTTCAGTATCCATTTTATTTTTAATTAACACTGTGGCTTTTTGTATAATGAGAAAGAAAAATTACAAATGATTGTCGAAATAATTGTCAATGAAAATAAATCCTGAGATCTTGTGTCAACTTTAAATATAATATTTTTTTGAATAAATTCTATTTGTCCAATTTTTTTTTTTTTTCACCTACAGAAAAAAATGTAATCGGCTGTAAATTAATATTCGTTATTGAATAATTGCCAAATAATAAAAAAAAAATCTTTTTTAAAAGTAAATTTTATTTATTCTATTTTTTTTATTCACTCACGAAAAAATTTCATGAACTAAAAATGAATATTCGTTATTGAGTAATTGCGAAGTACCAAAAAAAATTTATTTAAGAGCCAAAATGACGCTCAAATATTGGACCTCATAATTCGAGAGACGAATAAGGTAAATCCGAGAATGCCGAGGGATTGCGTGGGTGGCACTGCACCGCAGATATTACATCTGTTCTTCATCGAGGAGCTTGACGTGTACAACAACTCCTATTCCATTGTTCGCTCGTCGGCTCGACGAGATTTGTCGTGGCCGACAAACGATTTGCACCGCGAGAATCACGTGTCGGACTTAATGGAATAGAAGTTTTGTGTGTGGGAGAAAGGGAGACACGAGGATTCGATGCTCACCTCGTACACGTGCACTAATAGTAATCGCTGTTCAATTCATTTGACGTCTGCGCGATTGCTCATGGATCGAATGGCAATATCTGCACTTCGCTCTTCAGCATCGCATTTTTTATTCACTCACCTATTGCGAGGTCAAATACCGATCGAACAGCGCAGGACCTCGCAATATACACCAAATTGCTATTCCCTCTGAAGTCGCTCTCATATCCGGTGCAAAAAGTGTGGCTACGGTGCAAAACCATGTGAAGATCACCCGAGAGATTATGGGATGTCCCTGGACCGTTAATTCTCCGCACTTTTTGCCCTCCGACGCGACCGGCGCTATAATTTCAGTTTCCCTTTCACTCCGCAAGAGAATTTCCGATGGTAATTCGACGAAACGTCCTGGACAATAAAAAAAAAAATTGTCTGGAAAGTAAAAATTAGCAAATTGCTTATCCACTGCAAAAAGTGGCAAATCCAAATGACTTTAAAAAAACTGAAAACAAAAATTTTTTCACGAGGGTAAAAAAAAAGTTGTGGGAGTAACTGGAACTGGAGAAAATTGAAAAAAGTTTGAAAAATTTTGAGTGTATTTAAAAAAAAATTATTTTGTGGAATTAATTAAAGGATGTTGAAAAAAATGCATTCCTGCGCTTAGGTATATTTGGATTGTCATGTTGGCGCCTTGAGCTTTTCTCGGGAGCACTTGAAGTCCGCCCTCGCAAATATAGGACGTGTTACGAGAGGTCACGATCGTTCTCGTAGCTCCTCGAACCTCGAGAGTAAAGTTAACGGGGTCTTCGTACAGCCCACACATATATATACATATATACATATGTATATACAGTTATATATATATATATAGCTCTACCCCAAGCCATAGAAGTGCTTCTCCTATTATTACTTAAGACCACGAGACTTTCTCCCTGATTCCTTGGGATTCCTCTCGCAACGTGTCTCCCTCTAGGAATCGTTCTGGACCGTTAAATACAATTCCGCACGTAATCGATTTATCCGCCGACGAAATGTCCATAAGGGCGCCCGACAATGTGGCTGAAGATGTTGCAATGTATTCGGTAAGCCTCGTTTCCTACTGAGAATTTATTAACAATTTAACCGAAAACCACAACAAATAATACCACACATTAAATGTTTTTTTTTTTAAATTATTATACCGGTTATAAATGCAAATTAATTATTAATTTATTAATGTAAAAAGTGGACGAACGATAGAGAAAAATAAAAAATGCGATTATTAATGTTGAATATTATTAATAAAAATATATTAATATGAACTTCGTTAATTTTGGTATTGAAATTATAAAATTAATATTTTTGGAGGAGCTCGAGCACTTGATCGAATTGAACGAGTATATTAATTTAAATGGAAAAATGTTAGCAGTGCAGCATGAGATCCGTGAAAAAATGCATATCGGAATGGTCGTTTAGTGCAATCGGGAAAGTCGCGAGGAAAGTCGTTTTATTGCTGCTGTCTCCTCTCTGTGGATCGCGGGCTTGAGAATTCTTATTACAACTACGAGCAATTCATTCCATCGGAGTGTACGAGCCTCCGTTAACCGCCGAGATCGTATTACGTGGATGCGCGCCGCTACGTCGTTACCTTTCCTCCAGCGCTTCTTCGTCTTATTCTCAGGTACCACACGTTACCCTGCAGATGTGCGGCTATCGGCGCGACTCAGAATCGCCCGTAAATCCTCCGGACGGACGTAACCGCGTGAGGATGCTTTTTCTCCGTCGTCACGTTGATTTAAATTTCCTTTGCCTCGTAGAAACGTCGCAATTGTTATTTAAACCATATCGCACTCGTGGTATTCAATTGAACACAATTTTTTAGTTGATTTACGAATTATATAAATTTCTATTGTATAAAAAAAAAAAAACAGTTTAAAAAAAATTAGTATATTAAATTTGACATACGAAAATTATATAAAATAACAATATTTCTTACTAATTTTTCTAAAAATCCGGAAATTTAATTGAAAATATTTATAATTTAATTACAATCACGTCATATATTAGTGATTTCTAAAAAAAAAAAAAAATAGTGGAGCGAGAAAAATAATTTATAAAATATAAGATTTATTACAAAATGCGTATTCCACGAAACTGCGAGGCAATAATTTTATTCCGAAGGTAAATATTTTCCCGGCGGTCTCCGTTTATGTTTACATTTCCTCCGCTGTAAAAGGAGATGAGGAGAAAATAATTTTAAAAAAATCGCTAGCGCAAGAAAATGATGATGGACGATTTATTTCATTTGTCGGGCTGACATTTCAGCTCGGGAGATGCTCAATCTCGTGGAGAGAAGACGCCGGGAAGATGTGCACGAATTCCGCGCGTCTTCGGCGGAGTTCTGGTCGCTTCCTGGTTGCGCAATCTCGAGGATCACGCGCCTACGCGTGCGAGCGACTTAATCCACGTACACTTACTCTACTGTACGTGGTACACAGTCGAGTCGTATCACTGCAAGTCAGACTGACATTCCGAGTGTTGGCACCTCGTTGACTCCGGAGATAATGATGAGGCCCGCTTCTGAGCTCTGGTTACTTCTCAACCGGTCCAACAACGCAGGGCCTACCTCAATTACCCTCCGGAGCACCGAGAGCACGTCCATAAAGGTCGCTACTGACGTAATCACTGGCTATACACACGGGGAAAAAAATATATGATCCAATTTGTCTAATTGATTTAATGGAACCATTGAAAACTTGATTCATTATTTATTTTTTATTTTTTAATGTAAATTATATATTTAATAAAATTGTTTTGAAAAATTATATTTTTATTCAATCATTTTTACTCTCCACTTTTTATTTATTTAATTTGTATTTTCTTTTTTTATCGTAGTATTGAACTGTTGTTTTATTTTTTTTATTTTTTACTGAATTAATTGATTACATTTAATTATGGTTTTTTCTGGCAATTTTATCATTGGCTGCACGAAATTTTGGTAAATTGGATTTTTGGAGCTGTTTGGAGATTAATGAAATTTGGGTACGTGGCAATTTTCGCAATTGAGCGATTGAAGGTTGAATGGAGAGGCAGAGAGAGGGGGAAAAAATCGTGCGCATTCCTCGTGGAATTCTACACGTTCCACACGTGCCGACATCGATCCAACGCCACTGAATTACCCGCTGGACACTGTCCGAAGAAAATCGGATATAGACACGCTCGCGGCGAAGTTGAAGAGCCTAAGTATGGAATTCTGTGTGGCACGTGATGCTCGTGAGGCTGAGAGAGACCTCCTCCCCTCGCAGCCTCCCAAAGTCATCGATCACTCGCTGCGAATAAAGAATAGTGTAGTTCAATGGATCACCTGATAACCGATTTATTGCCCAAGATGGATCGTCCAGACGTGACACCATAAAAGAGACTCCCAGCTGGACGATGTTTTCCAACGACCAATAAATTTGCCATTTTTTAACACACTTTATTTTTAATATACGTATTTCCGGGTCAATGATTTTTATTAACAATATCTTTACTTTTCATCAATTGGCATTTCCACGCCGATTTTTTTTTTTTAGGTCGATCGATTCCTTTTTTAATTATCTTGGCCGTCAATTTCGGAAATCTAGGTCATAGAAAAAGGGATTTTAAATTTAAAGAGTGATGTATCCATTCATGGATTTAACCAAAGGGGTAACTTTGGAAATTTTCGAAATTTTGCAATAAAATTTTTGTACTTATTATTTTTTAATTTAATATTGTGCAGAATAGGAAAAAAATCGTTTTTTTTTTGTTGCAGTGAATTCGCCATTGAAGTTCTTTTTTTTTTTTTTTTTGTAGTGCAAGTTCGATGGATTAATAAAAAATTCACAAGCGCACGTGACAGGAGATACGCTTCAGCTGCAATAATTAAAACTATAAAAGACTTTTATTATTTCACATCGTCAAAACGAAGTTAACCGTCGCAATACGGGAATAAAAAAAAATAAAAGTCGTATCGGAAGCGTTTTTAAGAGGGAATTTTATAGTCGAACGGATAACTCGATATCCCATGGAAAAGAGTCGCCCAAGCGTGACACCATAAATAACCCCTCATCTTAAAAGAGTTTCGATAATTTTTTTGCACATGGTATTTAAAGCAGAGCAGGAAAAATTAACAAGTACAAAAAGGCATTTTTCAAAAGTACATGAAAGGCATTTTTCTACAACTGCAGAAAAAAAATTGAACGAATTTTACATTTTAATGTATCGTTTTATAAAAATGTGCAATATGCAATAAAGAAATCATAAAATATTGTAATATTGAACAAAATAAATTCTACTAATTCCGATAATTGCTTTGAATTTCACTTTATTCGAATATCGTTGCTCTCTGATAAAAGTGTTTTATCGCCAGTAATTAGTAATATGAGAGATTTATATTCTTCCACCCCAGAGAAAAATCTATAAAAAAAAAGTCGAAGCTAATTGGATTTGACTGAATTATTGGAAATGTGATAAAGCGACGACAGAGACGAGGTCCGACGATGAGACAATTATTTCTTCGATATTGTTATAACAAAACCCACGTAATTTCATTTTATTCACATTCTCTGTACAAACATATTTTACATAAAGTCAGCGTATCTACATCCCGACTTATCAGCCACGCGTGATTCGGCTAACGAAAAACGATCGATGACAATAATAATATATTAATTTTCCTTCACTTTTCTCTCTGATTCGCTTCGAATAAGATGTGAAAGCCGAACCGAGCGCGGAAGTATGGGGAAGTTTGCCGTCACCATAAGTATCTAGAATAATGTTGTTCTTCCGAGATCTTGGCGATGGAAAATCGTGGAAGAAATATTGAGAGATATCGGAAGATCGGTAAGCGTTCGATCGGCCAATATTCCTCCCTCTGAATAATTTCCATCGGTAAGAGCTCTCGTACGCTAATCTCGCGGATAAAAGTTGTCTTAAAAAGTACATTATCATTATTATTCCCCTTATATACAAAGATCGGTAGGAGGCGAGACGCGTATCGATTGCGATAACAGCGATGGCAACCCGACAGAATAGAATTTTTAAAATTTTTTATTTCGTTGCCGATAAAACGATAGTCGATCTCAATAAACCTAAGGACACGGTCTTCATTCGCTAACCACAATAATATCAACGATAATATATTAACTATAATAATATTAATGGTAATAATAATAATACGCGCCAATACTCATTCATAAATATTATTACGATCTCGCCTCTCCTCAGACGATAATAAACACTCCGCGCACTCTGAGAGAAATAATTCATAACTGGATCCACTAAATTATTGATTTCAATTCAATTATTCGAATAAATAAATTATTCAATCAACGTATAGATTTCTATCGACAGAATTATTCGATTGATAAAAATGAATCGGAAAAATTCATGTAATTCAAGTAATTGGATATTCGGCGACAAATATGCAATTGTTTCTAATGAACCTTGAGCTTGAATACTTTCAGCCAATTTTCTTTTTTTCCATTCAGTGCATCCGGTGACAAAATTCCCTCAGGGATGCGATGAAACTTATAAATACTTCCGCTTTCACGTGAAAGTGCGCCCTATTAAGGTAAGTAGTAACATTGATGATGCTGGCCATAGCGCGATTAACGATACACACTCGCTAAGTAGTACAACAGAGGATAAAACAATGAGCCATCCCGTTGGGGTGGGTGGGGGGTGGTTTTTTTTTTTTTTTTTCGTTTGGCCAATCGATGAAGAGGTACACCCGCCGATTTTCTCCCTTTCGTTGGCTCTCGCTCTCCTCGCCGAAATATTTCTCACGTAATTTCACGAAACACGAGAACTTGAAGAGCTAATCGGTTCAACGGAGTTTAGAAAAAACCCACTCTCGATGGGCTAATCGCGGGTGGGCACGCCACGATCTCGTCCGCTTCACGGAAGTCACGTCTGCGTCACGATCGCGCACGCGGACACGCGCTCCTGGGCAAATCCTGGGGACCAGTGAAAGAGAGAGAGAGAGAAAGGGAGAAAGTGAGAAGAAGGGTGAGCCGATTGTCCAAGGAAATTCACCCCCACTTGGCGGCTATCGTGTAGAGAGACCTGAGGAGTTCCAACGCCCTGGCGTCCGAGGCCGCGGTGTCTTCGAACGAGAGAGCGTTGCTCGTTTCCCCGTTACCGACATTATCCCCGTGTCTCCCGGTCTTCGTGGTCGCCGCCTCTTCCGCGTTGCTCTTAAATCGTCGTCCCTTTTTGCTTCGAAAGGTCGTGACTGTGGGCTCTTCGGTGGTCGTTGAGGTCGTGGAGGGTATCGTCGTCGTGGTGGTGGTGCTTCTCTTTCCCGCGTTGGTGTCACTCCTGCCGATCGGCAGATTCAGTCTGTTGATACCGGCGACGAGTTCGCGAGACTCTTCACTGGTGAACTCGTTGACGGGCATTCTCAGCAGGGCGTCGAGTAGTTGTTCCTTCTCCTCTTCCATCGTTTTGTTCATTGGTCCGTTGCAATGATTTATCAGGAGGAGAACGAGCTGTCGAACAGTGGCATTTGTGTCGGCCTGCTTCATCACCCTCATCAGGGTGTTCGTGCTGGTCGTGTTGAGCTTGCCGAACATATTGTGGGCCACGACAATCTCGTTCTCGTTGTCGTTCGTCGAATCCCCTGAAGCGCCGTGCTTCGGTCGGCTCGACGATTGCTGATGCACCAGACCCGGCGGAACCGGAAGACCATCCTGACGAAGGGGAACTCCTCCGTTGGAGCTGCTAGTCGACGTCACCGAGGAGGTGATGGTCGTGGTGATGCTCGAGCGGGTCGTGTATATGGGCGAAGGGGTCGCCGTTGCGATGTTCTGCTCCAAGGTCGTGTAGGTTTGGGGCAAGAGGGTGAAAGCCGTCGGTGAATCGTTGTCATTGTCGTTGGCACTGCTGGTGACGGTACCGCTTCTGGTACCACCGGCCCATTGCCACGGCGAGGATGGATAATCGAGATTGTTGTTTGTGTTGCGAGATGAGACACCGGAACTCGTCGCGTCTGTCACGAGGCTCTCGTGGCGTTGATGATGAATATTGTCTTGAGAGGATGAGGAGGGGGTGCGCTCGGTTGGCTCGGTGTAATCGATGGTACCAGGGTCGATACTCGTGGTCGGAGCCTCGCCCGAGCCGGAAACGAGACCCTGGTTTATTCGCTTGGGATCCACGAAGACGGTGCTCTCCCAAAGTTGCGTGACCGTCGGCGAGGACGTCCAGTGATCGTTCAACTTTACGTCGCTCTGCCGATTCTCATTTCCATCGAAAGCCCTGGTCGTCGCTTCCGGGCTGTTGGTAACGATGTTGAAATCATTGGTTTCCGTGTGCAACGCTCTCGTTCCAGGCTCCACGGTTCTCGAGGTCACCACGCTCGTCACAACGCTCGGTCTTTCCGTTATTCCATTGTTGCTGTCCGCATAATCCTTGTAATTGTCACGATAAGTCGAGTAAACGGTTCCCGCTGTTACGAGAGATTCCCGATTGTTCGGTTCGGGTTTAACGGTCGTGGGATCGTAGTAACGAATCCTGAAGGGCTTCGTGGTCGGGGATTTTCGATCGTGGCTCTCCTTTCGAGATCCCGAAGAGCTGTGCTTTCCACCGCTGTACGAAGACACCGAATTGTGCGAATTTCCCGGTACCCGCTGCGAGAAATGCGCCGTCGGATGAGAATTCTTCGTCGCCCCGTTGTAACGGTGGTTCCTCTCGTCTCCTTTCTTCAGGGACTGAGGCTGATACTCTTGATCGTAAGACGCGGGTGTCGAGGAAGCGACGTAGTTGTCGCCGATCGGAGTGGCCCCGTAAGGCTTCACGTGTTTGCCGTAAGGCTGGTAAGTACTTGCTGAAGAGGTGTTATTCTGAAAGCCTCCGATTTTACTGTTGCCGCTGTTGTCGTTTATCGGGAAATAGTTGTCGGCGTAATCGTTGAGTCCATCGTTGGTACCAGGGTCGCCAAGGGCAGAGGGTCCACTGGGACCGGTCGCCTCTTCAGGGTAGTAAATTCCTCCGTCACCTCCGCTACCGGAGCTCAGCTCGTTACCGGCGTTCGCGGTATTGCCAAATGCGTGATTGACCTGGAAGGCGAAGTTGTTGTCGGGAGCGGATTGGTCGTTGGACGGTTCGCCGGAAGTGCGGTCAGGAATCGGGGCTGTCGTGTAGTAATCGCCGGAAGTCGTGTAGTAATCCTGAGTAAAAGGGTCAGTGGTGACGGGCGGTTCGTTGGTGGTTGTCGGGTAAACGGTGGTCGGTCTTCGTGGTCGGGGAGGCGTCGTGTCGTCCGAGAAGTCCAGCACCTCGTCCTTTTCCTTCGTCACTGATGGATAATCCTCCGAGGTCGTTGGAACGAAGGTGGTCGCGGTGAAGGTTCCCTCTTCGTCGGTGGTGGTCGTCGTCGGTGGCTCGGTGGGCCTGATTTCGGTTAGGATCTTCTTGAAGGTGTCGGGATCCTGAAGATACGCCGACAGAGCGTGAGTGAACACTTGAGCGAGTTCACGAAGTTTAGTGCTGTTTGATTTTCGCGCCCCGTCGATCGGACCCTCGCTCTGTTGAATATCAAGGTCATCCGAATCCTCGACGGATTCCGCTCCGTCGTAGATACTCTCGGCGCTGGAATTGCCCTCGAGAGCGTTGTTGAGATTGAAGAGCTCCGCGTAGGAGTTGATCGTGTGCTGAGTTAAAATCGTCCTCGGCAGTTCGACGCTCGCGTTGTCCTGGGCAACCTTGGCCGACAGCCTCTCCGCGGATTCCGATTCCGACGCGGGATCCGTTCGGCTCTCGGCCGAAAGGTCGTAATCGTCGCTCGCGGTTGCGAAGTAAAGAGCGAGCGAGTGAAGGGTGGAAGGTCCCGAGGACGCGGGGATGTTCAATCCGGTTCTCGTGCTGTTGGTAACACTGAGAATACTCGGTGCCGTACCTTCGAGACCCCGAAGAGACTGCAACATGCTCATCGCGTGTTCCCTCTCGTTCGGTGGCCTCTCACTCAAGCCGTGTTTCTTCGTCAAGTGAATCGAGGCGTCGGACTTTTTTTCCGGCAGATAAGCGCCGCTACCGCTTCGCAATCTGCCCGAGGATCGGGGCGGTGCAGGCGAGGAGACTCTGAGCTTGGTACCGAGGCTCTTCCCGCTGACGGAGCGATAAGCCGAGGCGGTGGAGCTGTAAGTTGGCACGGTGGCTGTGTAAGCGGGTGGTTTTGAGGTGGTGCTCGTGGTGGTAGTCGTGTAAGCGTAGTTTTTCGTGAAGGGCACATAGGGCCCGAGAGTGGACATGACCTTGCCCTGCTGATAAGTGATGCTCGTGTCGTAGGGACTCAGAGTTTTTCCGGTGGCTCCGCTCTGCTGAAAGGCCCCGGTCAACCCTCTCGCGGGTTTCTCCGTCGAGGTGCTTATAGAATTTTGCGAAGGTCGATAAGAGCTCGGTGCATTGACCCTCGGAGGTTTGTTGGTCAAGGCTCGACCTTGTTGGTTGGCGGTACCACCCCGATTATCCGGATTAATGGGGCTAACGATATTCTGATCGATGGTGACGTCACGGTAGCTAGCAGGGGTGGTAACGTAATGGGAAGTGGCGTCCGAGCGACGAACAGTTGATTCGTTTATCGATTGAGCCGTCGCCACGGAATTCTGCCTGTACTCCTGAGCCTTGGAATACGGTCTCGAGGTCGTGAAGCCGGAATTGATCGCCTTGCCGTTCGTGTAAGTTTTGGCATTGACGTAAGAACCCGATGTGATGATGGTGGGTGTGGTGTTGTCGAAAAAGTCCGAATTGGTAATGGTGGTCTGTTCGGTCGCCGGGGTCACGGAATTTCGTGGATAATCCTCGGTGTAGACCTCGGTATTCGTGGTTACCGTCGTCGACTGATAGTCCTGATTCGTCGGATTGGAAGCGGTTGTTGTGTAATCAAAGTTATCGGTGTAAGTCGTCGTTGTGTCCTGATAACTGTGGGTGTAATGGTCGGTGTTTGCGTGAGGCGAATCGGTGGTGGTGACGGTGTCTGGGAGCGTCGAACCGAGGGTCGTGGTTTGGTATCCGGTTGATGGATAGCTGTTGCTCGTTCTCGGCTTATAGATGGGCTGGAAGGTGGGGAAGGGCAGAGGGGGTGAGCCACCGCGAACCCTGAGGACGCTGCCGGCTATTTTATCGGATCCCGGGGTCGGGGTTATTGATTTCTGTCGTGGCTTATCCGTGGCCTTCTGCTGAGCTCTCGCCTTATTACTATTGTTATTACCATTGTCGTTGGTATTGCCGGTATCGGCGGCATTGCCATTGCCATTGTTGAAGTTGTAGTAACTGTTGAATTGACTGGAGCTGTACGCGTCGTTGAAACGATTGCCTCGGTTCGTGGCGAATGCCGCGCTCTCGGCGAGTTGCTGATACTCTCTTATGGGGCTCGGGGTGCTCGTTCTGAAGGTCGTGGTCTCGGTGTAAGAGGGTGTCACCCTGTTGGACGACAGCTCATAGTCGGAGCTTCCGGCGGTGCTGCTCTTACCGAAGCTTCGCCTATCGCTTCCTCCCTTTCGATTCGACGATGAATAATCCAAGGGCTGCTGATTGGATCGTCCCGGTTGCTGATGCTGCTGCTGCTGTTGCTGACTTTGATAGCCGTTCTGATTTGACCCCGCGAACTTGCCGCTTCCTCTCTGCTCGTAATTAAACTGACGTTTCTCCTCCCTGTTCGCGCCTTCGACTAGCTGATTCTGTTGCCTGTCACCAGCCCGATAATTGCCACGATCCGAAGAAGACCTTGACGCCGGTTGACTTTGCTGGCGAACGCTGTAATCCCCGCCATTCTGGTCCCCGTTCCCGTTGCCCTCCTGCGATACTTTGTACACGTTACTCGCCGCCAAATCGTTTATTTGATTGTACTGATTAGACGTCGGTCCGTTGGTGACGAATATCTGACTGGGATCAAAAGCTTTGGTGCTCGATTTGGAATCGGTGTTGCGTCCTCTTTGACCGGCACCACCAGGAATTTGATTCTTGCTCGACGTCTGACCAAACGGATTCGTTCTACCGTTTTGTCTACCGTCGTAATTCGAATTACCGGACTGATAATAATTTTGTCCACTGTTGTCATCGTTCTCGCCGCTCGATCTGTGAAATTCCGAGTTCATTCGCTTGGCCTCCGAACGCTTGCGCTCCTCCTCCGCCAATTGCTCGGCGCTCTGCTCGTACAGCTCCGTTGACTTGCTGCAATCGACCTTGAACCACCAGTCGCATATCAATTGGGACTGCTGGAATATCGTGCCGTTCGGACACAGGAATGATATCTTTCTGCCGTTGTCGCATATGTGGAAGACCTGGAAAAATAAAATAGACCATAGAGTCTCCGATTCGATGACGAAGAGGCCGGTTAATCGGCCTTATTAGATAGCAAAACTCCGGATCAAGCTCGCGGGTGGCTTTCGTACTTGACAATTCGTCTCCAGGTCAGCGTAGTAACCGCCCTTCAGACCTCGACAGCTGAAACTCGTCGCAGGAATGGTCGTCAGCGCCGGAAAATCAACGCCTGGTTGTCCCATCACACCTGAAATAGTTATGATCAAACAGGGTTCACGAAGCTCCTCAGGTACAACTACGAAACCTCGTCTTCAGGGTGTTCGGTCAGTCATGCAATGAGAATTAGGTCGCGGATAAAAGCGTGATTAATAGTAGGGTTAGTTTTTACCAGCTCCCTTCAGCCATTCGTTGAGCAGCTCCTCGTTCCCGAAGAACACTGGGATAGGGTTAGTGAGACGCGAAGAAACGTGGAAAAATAGAAAAAGCCTTGAGTAGGTTTGACGATTTCATGAAATTCTAGGTAACAATCCATTGCCGCAGGTTATGTTAATTCAAAGCTGACATTAAAACCTTGATAGACTTGGTACTCGCCATTCTTCTCGGGCGCGAGGCGCTTCACGACTGTCTTCAGGGCCTCGATGTCCTCCTCCGATGCCTCGAGGCTCGCCAGGTCGAGTTCCGTCAGGAACTCCGGCAGTCTCGCTCTCTGATCCTCATCCTCCGAGGTCTGCGAAAAGAAATATGAACTCGGTGAGCACGTTTACGCGCTTGTGGTGGAGATACGAATTCGCGGCTCTTCGTCATCGCGATGGAAGCTCGTGAATCGCCGGAAATTAGCCGAGATCACGAGGTGTACACGAGGTTCCGAGGAGAACCGAGAGACTAAAGATACTATCCCGAGGAGTATAATGACCAGCGGTCCTCGGGAACCGGGCTAATTGGTCGTAAGAGTTAACGAGGAACGGTACGCGACTCTTCGTCAACCGGGCAGGAAGGACGGAAGCTCCCGAGAGTGTCGGACTCGCGAAATGGCTCGTGATAGCCATTACGCGGCTCGTTTTAGTCACCTCAGTGGAGCTTACCTTTTTAATACTGGCTGGTTAAAAGCGGAGACCAGAAAAAAAGAAAAAACGTGGGGCAATCGCTACGAGTCTTGGGAAGAGAGTCAGTCCCTTTTGACTCGAAGTAACTGTCATTAAAATAACTGGGTGGCAATGAAGTGGAATATAAAAGCAAGAGAAGTGGGTCAGTGAGACGTGGTCCCTGCTATTCCCCTTGGAAAAAATGCTATAAAAACGTATTGCTGAAGACATTACTTAGCGAATGAGATGCGGAAGAGCAGGAACGTTCGAAATAATTCATTCTGTTTTGAGGTCAATGAACTCTCCTCGTCATTACGGATGATTTCGCCTGTAATTCAACCGTGTGTTTTTTTTTTTTTTAGCTGTTTCCTCTGCGAGGAACTTGAAGACACCCTCAGGCTGCTAATGGAGAGACTAATCTTTCTTCCGGTAGAAATTCTCGGTACATACACCGGAGGCTGTATCAACGTTTCCAGGATGTTGCGAATTGGTGAGGACGGTATAGCAGCGGAATCCGCGATTCGCCGGATATTTGAGAGGCACGGATTGGTTGTTTGCTGGTAACAAGCCTTGCGAGATGATGAAGGATATGTGCCGGATGAAAGCCCGTCGAGGGTGCTTTGATTCGCCCGCCAACCCCAAACTCGTCGATGGCGAGTTGGCTGATTCGGAGGACTGGATCACGGGTCCCTCACGTTCAGACGCTCCCGATACGCGGCTCGATTGCCCATGCGGATCGCACACAGCCAATCCTAACACTAATTGGATATTCGAGAGCTTTCGAATCTCTCGGTTAATTATTAAGCAGGGAAAAATAAACAAACAAACACACAGAATAAATAAATGTCTCAAGAATATATCGACGCTGGTGAATTATTTTATCTGGGTTTGGAAAACGTTTTGGAAAATTCCAGCGAAGGTCCAAAAAATGTCACGAAATCAGAAATACATTTTTTTTTTAATTCTGTATATACATATATACAAAATACTATATATATTTTTTTTAACTTAAAAAAATGGAATAAATTTGACAAAATAAATGCATGAAAATATGCAAAATATTTAATCAACGTAAAAAAAATTCTGTATATCCATATATACAAAATACTGAGTATATATTTTTGAAATATCTAAAAATGGAATACACGTGGATTAAATGTGACAAAATGCATGGAAATATGAAATATATTTGATGCACATCCGGAGGGAAAAAATTTTATCTGTCGCATATATCGCGCATATATTGTTGATGTTTATGGGCGCATGGGGGCTAGTCGTGTGTACTTTGGAAAGCGCATAGAGCCGCTCCCGGGTTTCCATGTAGATATAATTAAACTCTCTGACATAATTAATGCAAATCGTTGCGAAGCTCGTCGGGCTCGGCTGTTGGCGGTGCCGTATCAGGGTGTTCACCAACAACCCTCTGTGGATGTGCATCATACGTTCGCCCCATTCGCTGCTAGCGAAACGCACGTTCCACCACTCCCACTCGAATATACGTATAAGAGGTTTACCCGATTTCCCCCTGCGGCTCCATGCCCGAGTGCACACAAATTACGAGATATACTATACGATACGCGAACTACCGACGGCGAACTCCATCCACTCGGCAAATCCGAAGGGTGTAATATGTACTGTTCCACTGCGCCACTGAATTCCCGAGGAAAACTATAATACACCGAGCAACAGCGACTGAAACAACTTCCCAAAATCTCTCGACGAATTAATTAAACTGCCGGGAATAGATTTATGATTTATGGAAAAATTGATACGAGTGGAATTATTATTGCGAGGTTGAAAATCGCGTTGTGTTGAAATATTGCAATAAAGAAGAAATTTATTTATTATTTAATTTATTGGAAAATGGATTTTTACTCCTTGGGTGAAAAATGATTGATTGGTTTTTAGTTTATCGTCGTGATTAATTTTAAGGGTATTTTTTGTGTATGTTGCTCTTGGAAAATTTGAAGCATGAAAATCCAGGCGAAATTCGGTTAATTAATCGAACAGGTAAAGGTGATTTTGCGTCGAAGTCGAAATCAGGAGTTTTGGGTAATTAGGCTAATTAGTGGAATTTTAGAAAGCAGAATGTGTGGGTGGAAAAAAAAAGGTTGGAATTTTGGGGAATAATTAGTGGATGGTGGTTGGACAGAATTTGAAATTTATTTTGGGTTATATTTATTTCGAGGCTTTTCAATGTCAGCAAAATGATAATATTGATTACAAAAAGATACTGCATGTATTGGCGCAATATGGTGCACACACTGCACGTATCAATTTTCAGTAGCTTATCCGTCCCCATGAGCAATATGTAAATATGTGAATATATTACTGAACAAGCTTGCAGAATTTTCCGAAAGCTCATGCATATTTCACCGCCCACGCTATCAACATTTCCGGCCTCATTCCACTCATATTTATCTAAAAATAAACATTCCCGTTACCGATCTCCAATTTCACTGTCATCGACATACACACGATTTCTGAAATTCCCTGTTAATTTATCTGCTCATTCGACACTCGGTAAAATCGAATTCAATTTACCGATTTCAGCGAAATTCAATACCCAACAACTTCCATTGATCGATCCACGAAAATCGTGATTTTTTCGAAAATAAACTACACTCTGTAAACAAAAATTTAGTCCACATTTTTCCGAAAAAAAAAAAAAAAAAATCGGTAATTTTCCAACCGATCGCTGAACCGGTTGAATACCGATTCGCAAATATGACAAAAAAAATGTCACTGGTTCGAAATCGGCAATTATACGAACTAGTTTTTGTTTTAAACTCAAAAAATCGGCATTTATGGCAACCGATTTTTAATCCCTGTGGAAATTCTTCAGGGTACTAACCGACATCTTCGACTTCCGACTTTCCGACACTTTTCCCACGAGACGTCGAGCGGAGAAGAGCAGCCATTGCCTAATAAGCGATCGGCATCGCAACATCGCCGCATACCGATTCCATTTGCAGGCACAAATGCCCGACTCGATCCGCCGGTTTCCATGGTTTCGATGGTTTTCCGAGGTGCGCGCGTAGCTCCGAAGTCGCTCCAGTTTCTCGGGGAAGACGCGATGAGCTCAAGGCCCCGACGGCGATTCGCGATCCCGAGAGCGAAAGGCTTTTGCCCGAGCGTGCGGAGCGATGTTGTCGATGGGCATAACCGCGCGTTCTCTCTTCGCGTTGATGCAATTCTCTCGTCTCGTTGCAGCGAAACGTTGGATATTATAAAAAGCCTGAATATTATTGCGGTACGTGGTGCACTCAAGGAAATATGGTATTTAATATGTGAAATGATAAATATAAAGATTTATGGTCTGGGCTCGTCGCGTGTTATGGGTTTCCTTCTCTTGTCCATTAATTTCGTACATTCCCCTCCGGGCAAATCACGTACAGCGTTTGATTATACGTACAAAGAAGCAACTTTGAAATACAAGATATTTTTTTTTTCGCTTCGCAGTTGCTTATTAATCGAGTGAAAGTGAAGTGCCACGGAAGTATCGTCTTTCGGTGGTAAATGAACTTTTAATCGCTGGAAGTTTCGGACTGGAGCCTGGAATTGGGTGCCAACTATTTTGGAATCTGGGAAACCCTTTAAAAAAAAAAAAATTCAGGTAAAAACCTGGGAAATAAAAAAAAAACCATTTCACTTCAGGATTAGTTAATTCGATTTGTTTAATTAAAGTTACACCAGGAAATAAATTTTCCTTGATAATTTTTATTATCATTTTTTATTTTTTTATTTTATAATTTTGCGGCAAAAAGGTGCAAATATCACGTTACGTATATGAAAATAGCAAAGTAATTATTTGCCTGGTATTTGCAAGTGATTATTACATAATTGAAAAGTACGCGTGAGATTCTCACGATGTGCGCGATTGTAAATAAATTATCGAACTATCGAGTGCAGCACATATTTCGTGGGAATAAATAATTGTGCTGTTGATTGAACACATATTTGACGAAATATTAAATTGATCGGTGGAAAATGGTCCAGCCATTATGAGTATGAATATATATGTGGAGATCGGACGTAGTGATAACTGCGATAAGGTACACGAGCAAAGTTCGAACCTCGAGCCCTTCCAAGTTACACAAGCCTCACGGACTTTGACCTGGCGCCTTATCCTCGGTGTCTGTATCTTGGCTCGCCTTGCCACCTCTCCTCCTCTCACTCTGTTTGCTCGGAGGCTAGCGGACCGTGAAACCGCACCACCGGAAGTTTGATTGGATTTACGGTTCTCCTTTCATGATTGAATCACTTCCGCGTGCCCTACCACCGGCCAGTCAAGTAGTCGCCATCGGAGGAGAGGATCAAGTGGCCTCTTATCCTTCACTTATCAATTATACCTTCCTCGCTCTGTTTACCCAGACCAAACTCATCATCGTCGCTTAATTGATAATGGAATTCCATTTTTTTTTTTTTTCTATCCTCAATCTAATAAATTAAATAAAAATAACTAAGGAAATTCCAATCACTTTTTTTTACTCTACAAAATTAATTGGAATTATCTATGGAATTAATTTGACATTTATTATTATTTAAATTATCACAAAATCCTCGAATAAAATCGACCAATCAGATAAACGATTTTTTTCAGGTGTACATTCCCACAAAAATTAAAAAATATACCGTAAAAAAAAAAGTATTCACCAATTTTGCCATCATAACGGGAAAGCAACGCGTTTTCATTAGTCCCACTTCGATATTTAACCCTGCACACATTGGCAATCGACTAAAAAGATCTTCCCTGAAATACGAGGGTGTAGGGTCTGGTTTTGAGAGGTCGTACGTTGGAATATCGGGAATTGGTGAGCCGGTGCATCCTGGGCATGAAAAATCGAAAGCAGAAATCGCGCCGCGTTGTGTGTACATATATTCATACACGTAACCCCCCCCCCCCCCCCAACCCCCACCCACCCCCAACCCCTCCACACAAACCCCACTCCCACCCACTCCCAACGTGTCTCGCTCTCTCGCGAACCGTAACGTGAAACGGATTCGGACGGCGTGAAATATGAGTTAAACGTTCGTTAAATCGATACGGTCACGGTGAGGCGGACTCGCGTGCTCCAGGAGTCCCTAAAATATACGAGCGGACGCGGGGCTTACGCGAGCACCGGCTCTCTTATGCTCTCGTATCCTGCACACCGTATAAAATCTATATGTAAGGATTGCTTATACGTTGCTACTATGTTGAAGACCGGAATCGAAGATAGGGTTGGGGATAGGGCGCATCGCATGGCGAGCCGGTTATTCGTGCCTCGGTTACGCAACTCGATGTTGTATAACATCCGCTCGTTGGTCCTGCCGCAAACCGAGGACCATGCGATGGTTCACAGTCGATGGGATCTACGATCTTTGCGGTCGATAAGCAAACGAGTGGAAGAATAATCGCGATCTGCATTAAATTGATCGTATGATTTTGTATGATCCTGTTTTTTTTTTTTTTACGGGCTGGGAAAATAAGGAAATAAATATGAGTACATTGTTCGAATTTTGTTATTGGATTTTTTATGCTTCTTTAAATGGTAAAATAAATTTTTGATTATTTTTTAAGTGGAACGTTGTGAAAAAATGATTTATGAATTTTGAAAATCGACCGACATGTGTTTATGAATTTTTTTTTGTGAAAAAAAGAATCGTCACAATTTCCTGAGCATTGTGATATTTTTTCGAATTCTTCATTTTTTAATTGGCAAAATATTTTTTTTTAGTGACATGTTTTAAAAAAATAATAAATAAAAAGAAGTGGTGTGTCTGAAAATGTAATTTCTGCGTGGATTCATGAGACAATGATCTGCGAAATGAAAAAAGTGGTGCCATTTTTTTACGGGTGCGATTTTGTTGTTGTGCTTGACGAGTGGCAACGAAGATCGCCGGGTGAGATTGTTGTTCAGGTTGTGAGGAGTGCATATGAGCGACGAAGCGAGAATAATCGGGACGTAACGCTCGAAGCACATGGACAATTTGGTCGTAGGTAGCACCTAGAACGTGTTACATAGTTAGCTCGCACATAGAGCGAGCTTCTAATGAGCCGCGTAGTCACACGGAATGTGCGTACATCCGGTCGGGATTGAGGAAGTACGAACACCGAGACGTAAGTAATTTATTCCCGGTAAAGAAGAGAGCGAGAGCTAATGTACCGTGGGCATGTGCGGCCACTTTTCCCCGTCCCATCATTTCTACTCTCATTTTACATAATTCTATCAGCAAACGTCTTCTCTCTGTCGGCTCAAGTTTGCCTCGAGGAAACCGAATTGGGCTAATGGGCTAAGAAAATAAATTACACCTACGTGAATAACATATTTCATGCGTTACTCCGCAACATCAATGCGAAGATAGCGAATCACCGCAAAACATAGTAAAAATCAAATTGCAATCGCACATTTCCACATGAAATTTCAAATTATTATTTCACATAACACAGACAATAGTCATTTTTCTTTCTGTATTTCTAATTAATTTTTATTGCTGCAAATTAATTAATCATTTTATTGCATATTGCAATAATATCAAATTTTGTGGCAATGTGAAAAAAAAATTATTTATCAATTATTTGTCAGAAGACCGAGTCAATAAAAATGTTGAAATTAATTTTTATTGCTGTAAATTGATTAACTATCTTATTACAAATTGCAGTAACATCACATTTTCTGGGCAATGTGAGAAAAAAAAATTATTTCGCATAAGGCCGAGTGAATAAAAAATTTTAATTAATTTTTATTGCTGTTAATCCGGTGAACAATTGAATTGTAAGGTGCAAAATGAATCTGTCGACACTCTTTAACCCTCTTTCGATGAATTGCACGTTATTCTTGTTGGCGATAAAGGTAAACGCACCGCTTATAACCGGAAGCAATCAAAGACATTGCAACTGGCGACAATAGATCCAGTGACAATGGGACCATGTGATCGTGTCAACCTTCAAACACGTGTCCTAGCGGAAAACAAAGCATCCCGACGCTGCGGGTCCAACGGAACCCGTCATTTATTTATCTTTCTATTTGCCAGCGAAGGATCTCGGGTTCGGGCGCTCGTTTGCCATCTCCAAACGACAATGTCCCGACTACGAGCTTTACTTCCGGTACACACACACAAAAGCTCCTCCTCGTTTACTCGAGCGAATCGTTCACGTTCCCCGGTAGCCAAGTCACGAGATCCACCCACACACACACACACATGGACATTTTTGTGGCTTCCCGTACAATCGAGAGAAAGAGAGAGCTTTCTCTCTCTCTCTCTCAGTTTTATCCCACGCACGTATTGTTCCGTAACAAATTCCGGCAGTGTTTTACAGTACGTAACCCAGCAATAGAACGTATGTTTTACGTAGCGAGACTAGCTTCTCAATGTAAACCCGATATCGTCACTGTCTCACTGAATTCCAGTTTCCGAGCTTTTCCTGGATCTTCATTCCCATCAATTTTCGAAGTAACGTCACGACGTTTTTTCTTTTTTTTTTTTTTCGACTTATCGAATGGAGAATCATTTTATGTTGTGCAAGATGTGCGATTAGTGACTGACGAATAATGAGGAATAGAGTCTTACTTCCGGTTTGCTTGAACCGATTCATTTTTTTTTTTTTTTTTTTTCGTGTTGATAACTGACTCAAACACAAGAAATTTTTTTTTTCTTTAACCCAATTAGGTATGGACTTAAATTACTCGACCCAATCAAATCGGTTCCAACTGATTCCTTTTTTTTTTCTCCTCTCCATTTTTGTTCCATCAACCGAACTGTCCCAAAGGAAAAAAAAAAAAAGTGGTTTCAAGCCGTTCACTTGGTCCACACGTTTTTCTTTCATTAACCCAATAAAGTAGGGACTCACCTTTGGTTCGCCGTAAGCCGGTCTGAGCGCAACCGCAAAACCTGAAACACAAGAGCAGATGGGACATGTTGAGTGCCGTTGTGAAATTGAATGGTACTCTACTTCGTACACCCGATGTGTATATATATGAGAGGGATGTAAATTGCGCTAAATGCATGGACCGACCTCCGGGTTATTTGCATAGGAGAGAATACACACGTACTCCTCTCTCCTCCTCCTCTCTCTCTCTCTCTCTCTCGGTAGAATGTACCCTCGCGCGTTTACGCGAAAGCCATTCACGCAGTAATTAGATCACCGGAATAGCTCGAGTTGCGCGTAACCGAGACATTGTAATTAGCGCGAGGCACGCTCAGCGCAACGCGCCCGAGTGACGTTTCCCTGTGTCTGCGCGTTCGCCTCGTTCTCTTGGTTACCTCGGGTTAATATGCACTCAACAATACCCCAAATACCTCGAGATGGACGCGAGTGTTCGCCGTGACGAGGAAAACCCGGAAAAAAAAAAACGCCACGTGAAGACAATGCCGAAGAAGAACAACAAAAATGGTTTACCGCGTGGGCCCAGCGACCGGAAAAGCCTCGAAGAGAATGGCCAATGTGGAGCATAGAGTAAAAAAAAAAGGTACCGCAGTGGCTGCTCTTCGTGGCTTAGCGAGAGCCGAGGAAGGGAGAGGAAAGACGTGAGCAATGAGGCCTCACTTAGTTAAGGGAAAAACGTTAAGGTTTAGGCGTTTGACGAGCCGGGAAATCCACTTCCGGGACAGTCGATAGGAGTTGCCTTTCTCAATTTCGGGGCTAATTTAGTTTTTATTTAATTATTTTTTTTTCTTTCGAATTTAGTAAAAGTAGTATAAAAATATATATATAATTTAAATTGCTCGAAATTCAAAGAATTACCATTGAATATAATTGACTGTTCCATTTTTCGATAATAATTGAATAATCATGAATTTGCATTAAATGCAATTTATTCTTCCATTTCTCGACAATAATGTCATATATTTGTATAATCTGAAGAGCAGCGGAATAAAAAAATGTCCTCTTCAGGATCTCAAAGTGAGAGCCACGAAGAATCGCAGAGTTTTCCGAGTGAAGACGCGAGCGGTGAAGATAAGAGAACGAGAAGGTGGAAGGGAAATGGTTTGACGAGAGGGAAAAGGTACGCTCGTGGAAGCCTTAATAGCTCCTAATTAGCAAGTGTACACGAACCTTTAATTATCCGCAACGAGAGGGCGAAATTAATTCGGCTATTCGTTCGGTAACGCTTCTATCTACAAGCGCGCATCCCTCTCTGTCCGGGACAACGGGTGATGGGACACGCGCTCTCGACGGGGAACGACGTCGTGCACGTTAAACGGGAGAATAAACGATTCGCCTCCTCGGGCAAACGTGCGGCGACTCTCTCGACGAGAGCCGGCGAAAGTGTGATGTAGATGGAGAAGCCGACGGCTAAAAGGGAGAAAGGGAAATTGAGCTAGGAGCGTCCCAGCTTTGCAGCCTTCTCGAGACGTACGCCATACCGTTCCCTACCTAAATTATACTTGCCCATTATTATAATAAACGTATTTTCGAGATTCGCTGAATGTAGAAAGTCGAGACGTTTCGTAATGTCACTGCGACGCAAGGGAAGCGATTATACCTCAAAGGGCACCGAAACACGAACTTTTTTTCCACAGGTGAAATTTTATCTCGACCAAAATAAATTAAAATAATTTTTAAAAATTGAAATAATATTTTTTTAATTAAATAATATATTTTTTGAATAAATTAAAAAAATAATTTACAAAATATTGTGCAGATATGGTATTTTTTTGATATAATTTTTTTTAAATGAATGGAGATAAAAATTAATCAATTTTCGCATAATAAAATATAAATTCATAAATATGACAAATAAATTTGCAAATAATGCTTAAAGTACTTCAACAAATTCCCCTAAAATTGTTCCCATAAAAATTAGTGAAAGACAAAGGGTTTTTGTTGAATAAAGTAAAAATTGTATGAAAAATTAATATTTAATTTTTCTTTGTTATCCGCTTGGAGGTCATAATTTTGAGCGTCGTTTCGTTTTGACGAGAAAATTTCGAGAGATCCTCGCTCGGCGTTATTATTCGCGTAATTCCGTTCGGCCGCGATTAAACGTAATCTCATGGCGATGCGGCAAAGTGCAATCGCCCGGAATATGTATAGCAGCATCCTTGTTGCGGATTCAACGGAGGAGCAACGTTTGCCAAGAAATGGTCGACGTATAGAACAGTTAGAAGCGCATTTATGGGACTCCACGTGCGAATTTATGGAGGATATGTATATGGAGGGCGTTACAACACATCAAACGAGAATAGTCGAGCTACTCGAATACTCACAATCTCGTACTGTGTCCCACGTCCAGTATATCAGAATGGATCTATGATTCTGTTGCCAGAGCTCTCTCGTCTCTCTTCACTTTCTTCTCTCTCTCGATTTTTCTCACTTTTTTTCTCTCGATTTTTTTCACTTTTTTTTTCTCTCTCGATTTTTCTCACTTTTTTTCTCTCGATTTTTTTCACTTTTTTTTTCTCTCTCGATTTTTCTCACTTTTTTTCTCTCTCGATTTTTTTTCACTTTTTTTTTCTCTCTCGATTTTTCTCATTTTTATTTTTCTCTCTCGATTTTTCTCACTTTTTTTCTCTCTCTCTTTCTCTTTCGATTTTTTTTTCACTTTTTTCTCACTTTTTTACTCTCTCTTTCTCTTTTGATTTTTCCCACTTTTTTTCCTTCATTTCTCTCTCGATTTTGCTCACTTTTTTTACTCCTTCTCGATCCTTTTCCCTTTTTTTTTCTTTCTTTATCGGTCCTGCTCACTTTTTATTCTCTCTTTCCCTCTTTCTCTCGATTCTGCTGATTTTTTCTCTTTCTCTCCTGTCTCTTTGTCTCGCCTCTGCTCATTTTGTTTTCTCTCCCTCTCTCTCTCGGTCTTTCGGTGGCTCTGATGCTCGAACAATCGGGAGCTACTGCATATTGGATTCTCCAAATTATTCATGGAACCCCGTCGGACGTACCTAATCGGAGCTACCCGCAATGGTCCGCTCTCTCAACCCTTTCCTCGTTCCGTAAGCCCGCTGGATACCAAACTCCCGGTTAAACTTTGTTCCCTCCTCGATCCAACGATACCCATGACACGCTGTTATTTCTCTGGCGGATCGGACTCCAACAACTTTATATATAAATAGTCGATATATTTTTATGTGAAAGGTTAAGCAGATACGATCGAAAAAGAGAGAGAAAAAAAGAGTAAAATATTAATTAACGAGAGGAGACGATCAAACATTTTATTTTTTTTTTTTAGAACGGCTAATTATCACACCTGTCGGCTTAATTAACTAAAATTACGTTCAGTCACATTAAAAATATTTTTATCAATTTTTTATTGCCGTTGTTTATCAGCGTTGCCACATTTCCTTTGTAATTATAACAATAATAATAATAATAATTAATAGGTATCACCGGTAATACCCTCAATAATTCCAATCGAGTCTCGTCGTTGTGTATTATTCAATATTTCCATAAACAATATCGGTTTTCAACAAATCAATTAAAACTCACGTGTTTGCTCCAAAAAAAATGAGCTCCAGATTTTCCATGGAAATCTCGTTTTATTTCGCCCATTGGTAAAAATATTCGTGCATAGTTTATTAAAATATTAAGATAACTTAAAAAAAAATTATTTAAAAAAAAAATGAAAATTTGTTCATTAATAAAAAAAAATTCGATTAATTTTTTTTTTTAATGAAGAAGGACCTCCCTCCCTTAATGTGTATTTTTTTTTTGTCCTTTAACGACGATAGTAAAAAGTGAGAATATAAATGTCGGGATTGTCTCACAAATCGAATTTGTATTTTTCATGTGTACGGATTCGGTGGGCGGGTGGGGGAGGGGGAGGGGGCGATGCGAGACCATAAATATTGGGGACTGCTCTTGGACTGGCGTGTGACCCACGAAGCAACCAGAGAGATCGGTAACACACGCGGTTCCGTGTCATGCAAATGCAAACGACGAGCATGAGGAATCGATATCCTGTGCACATACATAATATATAGATATCCGCAGCCGTACATAGAGTAACAGTGACTATCGGCGGAATGCCAGAGTCGATAGGTCGTCCATCTGTCGTTGCGGTCCGACGTAATGCCGATTCATCCTCAATCGGTTTGCCCGTTGACTTATATGCCCACAACCATTTGACAATCGCACCTCGATAGATGGTGCACATCATGTGCAGTCAAGGGGTGCATCAATTATCAAAAGGTGCAAATATCAGATTTAAAAAAAAAAATTTTTAATATAAAAATTATTCTATAGATAATTTAATGTTCTCCTGGACCATTCATAAATTGTATTTTTTTTTTGTAATTCTCTATGTGAATATTTCGTTTTTAGGAAAAAAAAAAAATTATGTTCAATATTTTTTAATGGCTAAAATATATTTAAAAAAAAAATTGTGATTCGTTAAAGAATTCAGAAGAATGTTGGAAAGCCAAGAATAATGAATTTACTGTGGTCGAAAATAATTGTACCCCCGAAATTTGTGAAGTTAGTCAATCCGCAGCTACAATTATTATCGATATTTTATCTATCGATTTAACATCGCTCATCAATTAACGCAATAAATTATTGATTTTCCAACGATGACAGTTGTTCAACAGAGTGAAAAAAAAAAAAAAAATTTCTAGCCCTGGCAAAAAATTGTGAGCAGCTTGAGTATTATTATTATTATTATTTTTTTTAGTACGCTTTCTTTTCGTCTGATAATCAACTCGCTTCGAGAAAGCCACCATTAGTCTTAGGAATTTACGAGGCTCGCGGGTATTCTCCGGTGTTTCTCGTAATGGACTACAGCAAAGACAAAGATGCGCGTTTCGGAGGCGACCAAATTACCGCAAGGTCTGCAAAGGACTCGGCGGTAATCCACCGAGCTTCACGGACTGGATGGCTAACTTGGCCACACTGCGTCAACCTCCTCCTCGTCGTTGTCGTGTCGTGCAATCCGTTGGCCGTCGTCCCGAGTCCAGAGATTCGTGAGATAAATCGAGTTCATTTGTTGCCCGAGGGTCACGTACGAAAAGAGCCTCTTTTCCTCTCGTTCTTCGCCGCGTGTGACAAATGTCTCAGGCGAATACCGGCGGATTTCCTGTCACAATCTCTTCGAAGACTTTGTTATTAGCAGGCGCTACGAGGATGTCAACATCATCGTTAAAGAAAAAAAGAAAAAATACGTGTTTGTGTTTGTGAAAAATGAATTTTTTTGCCGGGCTCCTGAAAACGGGACTTTTGGTGAAGGTACATTTTTTCCAACATCAAAGGCCCGGTAAATAATGTTGGAAAAAAATGTATTTTTATAAAAAGTGTCGTGAGGAGAATAAAAAAAAATTAAATGATGCTACAATGTCGTTGAAGATGTCGTTCAACGTCTACGACGATTTCAACATAAATGCTGAAGAGAAGGGGGTAAATAATGAATTATTTATGTTTGTGATGAGGAACATTTTTCTGGAAGACACGTTTTAAATAGGCCCTAACGGTGAGCCCATGAAATAATGGGCCTTAAGTATGAATGGGCCGTAAAACCAAGGCCCATTGGATAATGGGCATTAATTAATATTTATTTCGCCTTAATTATCGTTCCCTGCAGAAAACACGAGCAAACGAGTGAGTGTCGTAACAATTTTTTTTTTTTCTAATTGACACTGATGCTAAAATGTCTTCAAGACATTTTTAGCATCAGTGTCAATTAGCCTAGCATTTAGGTACCTCGACGATGTCAACATGATCGTTAAAAGGAAAAGGTAAAAGATAAATACATTTTTTTTTGCAAGACTTATTTAAATTAGCCTTATAGTTAAAACCCATTTTAATGGAATTGAATAATGGGCTTTAAAAAAAAAACGTTTATTTCACTTTAATTATCGCTGTCTGAACAGAAGAGAACAATTGGGTCTCGTAAAAAAAAAAAAAAAAAACGTCGGACCTCAGAGAAGATTCTCACTTATATTGTCACACTTACGAAATCGCGAAAAAAAAAAAAAAAAAACGTAGTGCAAACTCAGGAATCAAGAGCCGTAAAATTGCAAACACGAGCTCTTGGTGGTCACAGTTTTCAACAGTGTCGCTGCTGCTGCTGCTGGTGCTCTTTTCTTCCCAAACCGGAAGTACAGCTATATTAGCTCATCAAGCAGACGGACACCCAGAGTTCCGTGTACAAGTTTGTTTAGTCAACGGCTTGAGAGCCGCGGAGAGTGAGAAACGAGGAAGATATTAATCCGAGGATTAAACTTTCACTGGCGACGCAGCTGCTCCGACACTTGTTCTCGCCAATCTCCACGCCAATTTACTGCAATTGTCAATTTACTTTTGCCGAGGCGTGGCTCATGCAAAATACATTTATTTCTCCAATAATTATCGAGACTATAAACTTATTCGTGACAATGTAATAATAATTGTTATAGAAAAGAAAAAAAAATCAGGGTTCAGATTTTGGCCTTGTAAAAATTTTCCAACATAATTAAGTTTGGAGTTTTGGAAAATATTAATAAGCGATAATTTTTATCGAGAGAATAAAATTATTGGTGAAACACAATAACAATAATTGTAAAAAAAAATTCAGGTTTCAGATATTCGCCGAAATTTTTAGAAAATAATTAATTTTGGAATTTTGGAAAATATGATTTTTTGTCAAAATTAGGAATAATTAAAAATTGTCGAATGGATGACATTTTTTTTTTGAACGTCACTAAATCATTTATTCCTCTGCTTATTTTTGTAATTTATTGTTAATCGAGAAAATCATTGATTTAACAAAATGTTGGTATTATTTATTATTGCAAAAATAACAATGAGATTGGCCTAATTTTTATTTATTCGCTGTATCGCGACAGGCTTTTTATTCTCTTATCGATGGAGCTTTCCAATCGCACCAATTTCGAGCGGGCGGATCGAAAAATAGTCTCCTGTGGGAGGGCAACCGTGGCCATTGAGGTATTTTATCAGGATTACTATCCGCAGAGTGCACCGGACCACATTGTTCCGGTGGCGATGGTAGAAAAATATTTCTCGATCCTTTTCAATTCCAGCCACTCCTCCCACATACACTCTTCACACACTTTGCACCGAATCCAAGATGGAAACCATCCTCCAGCCATAAATACGCACCCCACAATTTATTTAACAATAAACACCCAACAAACGCAATTTTCCTTCCATAAGAAAATTCATAAAAATTCCTTAAAACATATTTTCTCTACAATTTTCCTTTAAAAAAAAAAAAAACACTTTCTTGCGCTAAAAAATAACAAATTTATTTGGAAGTACCATAAAAATTACCCAAAATTCTTTTAAAAAAAAAATTAACTCAAGCCAAATGCGTTACTTTTTTTTGTAATTCACACACATTTTGCAAAATTTTTTTCAAACTTGAACTTATCTGTAGGCAATTTTATAAAAAATAATTGAACAGATCGGAATCAGGGTCAAACATTTATCAAATTGGAATATTTTATATACATCCATATATATATATATAACATCAATAAAGTGTATTAAACACGCGAGGTCGAAACTAAGTTGCATGTTGCTTCTATCTAAAGAGACTATCCGAACATGAGAGCTATTAAGGGCGAATATGACTCGCACGTGTCGTGGCATATTAGTTGAATCGCATGGTCGAAGCATGAAGTTCATGTTTTCGACTATACCCCATAACAACATTATAGCCGCTTGGTACATACAGTTATACAATCTTTGTATACAAAAGTGCGCACAGTGCACATGATACTTAATGTGGGGATATGTAATATATATATATATATATGCGAAGCATGAAGCAGTCATTAAATATATAATAGCAGCTCGAAGCTGGCGTATCGAGATCACCCTGTCATTATGTCGTTAAAAACTTTGTATCGTACCGTTCTCCAGAGTTTGACGACTTTATTACTATCAGTAGATCGCAGCTTCCCTGACGGTCCCCGTGCACCTGATACTAACTTACCCAATATACGTTTTTAGTCCTTCGAACTATCCGATCGCTTAATAAAAGTCCAAATTCTTTTATTTTCTCTTCTTAAGTTAGCATCCATTTTAATAGAAAATATTGATTACAATGTATTGTCATTTTGGTTTGATTATAAATTTAATTACTTTCGTTGTATTACCCAAAATTACCCTATATACGATTTTAGTCTTTCAAATTATCCGATTGGTTAATAAAAGTCCAAATTCTTTTTTTTCTCTTCGTAATTTAGCATCCATTTTAATAGAAAATATTGATTACAATGTATTGTCATTTTGGTTTGATTATAAATTGATTTATTTATTTATCTTTTATAAAATGAGTGACAAAATTTTATTGGAAAATGTAATTGCTAATAGGATTAATATTGTTTCTGTAATTAATTAACAAAATGTCTAGTTAAAAATAATGTGAGCAGTGGTTATTCTCCTTTTGTTATTTTTTTTTGGTCCATATTTTCTTCAATTTTGTATTGCTGTTGCTTATGTCGAAATTCATGAAGAGGTCAAGGCTCTGAGCCATTTCTGAGATTAATACCCACTAATTCCACGTAATCTTCGTGACATTAATAATAATAATGACAATGTAATCTGGATCCATTGATGCATGAGAGGACGGAGATAGTAACCGAGTTCGGATGATTGGGAACGGGTCCGAAGGGATCCGTGGAGGTCCGATGTCGACAAGAAGGATGACGTAACGCGGATTGGCTAGCACTTTCCGATAGAGGTTACAAAGGGATTTGTAGCGAATGAGGAGGAGGCAAGGCGTCGATGGTGATATAGGCCTCGAGTAACACGCTTCGTGAAGCGAACAGCGGACCCGGACTGATCCGATCTCAGCTCCTGCCGCTGTATTCGGTCGGGCCACTCTCGAGGACGACCTGATTCCATCGGCTGCTGTCTAGAACGACCTCCAAGGCTTCCAACCACCCAAGTTCCGGATTAAACGCTTTCCGGTTCTCTTGGTCCGGTTATGTAATTTAACCCGCTAATTATTATTATTGTCATTCTAATTATTCTTGATTTTTTCATTGTATTTTTTTGGTGCCGAATTTATTTATTTTTCACCTGGTGAAATTTTTTTTTTTCACCTGACGAATTTTTTTTTCACTTGGTGAATTTTTTTTCCACCTGGGGAATTTTTTTTTTTTTTTTCACGTGACGAATTTTTTTTTCACCTGGTCAATTTACTTTTCACCTTCTGAATTTTTTTTTCCACCTGGTGAATTTTTTTTTTCTTTCACCTGATAAATTTTTTTCAATTTATTTTCCTTTGATTTATTAGCCAATTTAAAAAAGAAAGTCCTTTATTCAAAAACTGAGTGTATGTCCAATTATATATTCATCCGAGTGCAGCGAGTGTGAGAGGAAGATTATAAATGTCCGGAGCTTCGCGTTTCTTATTGATCGCTCTTTAGCTTTTGCTTAATGCCCTATTACCGTGTCCTCATCCCCGATTATTTTCCATACCGAGTCGAGGCTCGTTGCATGTCCGCGAGCTCCTGCCGAGTCCTTGACTTTTAGCCCCGCCGAGTAAGTATCCATTCGGAAGATGCCATGACGATCCCACGCTTAGTAACTAAACGCTAGTCACTCGCTTCGATGCTTAGACGCACGAGTCACTTGGACAAGCGCATCTTCGATTCCTCGTCGCTCGGACGTCGATCCCAAGTCAGAGATAAGACGGGATGGCCATTCGATGAATCAGAAATAAGAAAAAGTTGCACACGATCAAAGAACGACTGTAAATATGTATTTTTTATTACGTGTACGAGGAGCTTTAATGGGGGAGGACTTTGCGCGTTAATTAATTTAAGGGGGCCAAGGCCGACCAAGTCATTTCATCGTGTCAATGATCCAAGATCCTCTCGAATTATCCACGATCGATGAATTATTTGCACGTGACGTGAAATCATAATCACAGAAAATATTACAGGATTTTTTACGGGGTTTAAAATTAATTGTTAATTATTTTTGTATTTAATTATATATATTTTTTTAAGACACGAGTTTTCGATAGCCATTCGATAAATCAGAAAGAAAAAATTGCACACGTAAATATATATTTTTATTACGTGTACGAAGAGCTTTAATGGGGGAGGACTTTGCGGGTTAATTAATTTAAGGGGGCCAAGGAAGAAAAATTGCCGTAAGATTTTCACGAGAATACCCGAAAAATCGGAGAAACTAATTTTTTCATCACTATTCATTATTCATTTTTATTTCACTCCACCGAAACGTTGAATAAAAAATTATTCACGCAACGAAATAAGGCCCAAAAAAATATTTACGCATGCTTCAGCGACCGATTATTAAATTATTCGTTTACGTGTCTAATTATTCCGGCGGAAGATGAATAACAATGAGAACTCCGCAGCAATTGCTTCATATCGCTTTCACATTAGTCAATTTCACTGCGCGCAGGCCGCCAGGAAATTATAAACAAAATGTATCCTTCGACATGAGCTGAGCTATGCAAACACCAGGAGCATCAATGTAATTTCCTCGCGTTTCGTTGAAGAAAAAAATAGAACAATGCTCTTCAGCTCGTTTCTTTCTTCATTGTGAGTCAAGTCATTGTGGAATAGCAGATCTGTTCGCCAGGAATCCTCCGAGCAGGAGATTCGCAGTGATCACTCGGCCATCGAGGTCGTGGCCATCCTCTTCACGCTCGGTATCACGCACACCCTTAATATTCCTCAGCAATAAGGACGAATCTCCCATAGACCACTTTTTAGCCACGAACATGAAGAGATCCAACCGGATTCCGAGGATGTGAGCTGGGGTAATGAGCTGTTCCTATCTCGCCCTTGAATCGATCCTACGATCCACGAAGAGCCTCAACCTAACACAATCTTCGTGTGCATCCTCTTCAGGTACTCGATTTTTTTTTTCAGCACTCGTCTGCGTCACTGACACTCATGTATAATTTTTAATTGATCAATGAAAACCGGAATCTTGGCAAATCTGAGTCACAAATTTTGATTTTATTTTTTTTAACAATCTGGAAATTGATTATTGTAAATCCCCGGGTTGAAATTGGGGTCAATTTTGGGATTTAATGTTGAGACATTTTTTTCGAGACTTTCGCTTTTAAAGTGAATAATAAATAAATAAGTAATGTGGAATGTGACTTACATAAGAGAAGCAGGATTTTGGGACCCATGGTACCGCCCGGACCGCGCCCGCCGCTTCTGCAACAATAATCATAGATAAATTATTCTGGCCGATGTGACTTTGGGAATAATTAATAAATTCACGGAGTGAGTGCATAAATAATTGGGGAACATTTCTGTATTAGCATAGAAGCCAATCACGGGCCTTTGGGTATTCCGCACGAGGTCCCTGCTCCAGATCTCCAGATCCAGATACAGTTAATGCTTATCGGAAATTCATCACGACGCTGTGGACCGAGAATCGTATAATTCTCTCTTGAGACGAAAGACCCGCCTCTTAATATTGATCTCAATGAGTTATGCAATCACTGGTAGATACCATTCAATATACATATATATATATATATATATGTATCTCCCGAGATTATCCGAAACCACTCGGCACTCTGAAAAAAATCTGCATGAATTATTACACGTGCCGCTCTCTTTTTTGTCTCTCCTCCTTTTTTTCCAGTCTTGGAGACAATTTTTTATTTTTTTAATCAATTAAAGCAAACGCAGCCTCACTTTTGGTCCAGACTAAAAAAATTCTTTCTGAAAAAGTACATTCCTCCAGCAGGATTTAAAAAAAAATTTAAGTGACAAATAAATAAATAAATGTTTTTCTCTCGCTTCGATCCGTTCCATGTCGTCGCACGTGAATTATGCAATTAACGACGTTAATTGAGGCTCCGAAGGGAAATTGAGATTATTACGGAGTGGGTGTGAGTAATGGTGTCCATAAGAGCCTGGAAGTCGGGCAAAATGGGTCTTCCGAACTCCATCGTCTCTCGTGGTACTGTTCCTGTGGTGTACGCTCATTTTTTTGTCCTTTTCGCCCATGAGCCTCGCCGCATTATTCCATCGCGGCCGCACGCGTTTGCGTCGTGTGAGAAAATACGCTTTTTGTCTACGGCAAATTACTCTTCGGGTTGCGGTAAAAGCGTGAGAAGGAGGACAAGCCGAACCAAGTGGCTCTTCTTCAGGGCGCTATTATCGTTATGCGCCATATCATGTGCGGCTATAAACATATTAACAAATAAAACGATCTACTTAAACGAGGAGTCTATACACGAGAAAGTGCCCAAAATGAAAAGTCCCACTTTTTCGGTCGAAAGTTTTCGGCAATTCCCACCCAATTGCCACTCTTCTTCTTCTTCTTCTTTTTTTCTGGCGAGAAATTGCTCCGCTATTTTACATCTAAACAATGCCAAACCATTAACGAATTATGAAGCCCTGAAAAAAAAATTAATTCTGCCAGGTAAAATGTTTGCTCGGATGTAAATAAGGTTTAATTAGACCCCGGATAATTGGCCTATAATTAATTGCTTCCCAACAAAAATAAAAATTAACGAAAACGTGATGAAAAAAAAAAAAAATCTGGAAAATTTTTGGTGGACATTATTACAAAGCAAATTTTGCAAAAATAAATAATTCCTCAATTGTATTATTTTATTTCTGGAAATAAATTGATTAATAAAAAAATTATTGTGAATACAGTCTTAAAATATTTTACGCCTATTTAAAAAAAAAATAAAAAATTACACTAAATAACAAATCTTATGATTTCATGTGCGCGCTTTTTTCAACACATTTTTAATTTTTATTTAGGCATTCATAGATTATTCATTTTATTTGGCGAATTGGTTAAAAAAATATTCCGACAGTCACCGCGACTTCATTTTTGTTGGGATTCCACACGCTTCGTCCCCATTGATTAAAATTACGCACTGAGAGACCGGATTTATTGAGTAAATATCTGTCTCTCTGATTATATCGGACCCGATGAAGCGCGGATGAAGAAAAAGTGTGAAAATTGCATATTTCCGAGGGAATATCGAAACGCCGGCCGATTTATCGATAGGAATTTGTGTAGAGCACATAATCCTGTGGAGAATTTTAAAAAAATGAGAGATTTTCATTTGAGCCGAAGTTTTGGCACTGAGAGACCGGATTTATTGAGTAAATATCTGTCTCTCTGAATATCGAAACGCCGGCCGATGTATCGATACGAATTTGTGTAGAGCACATAATCCTGTGGAGAATTTAAAAAAAATGAGAGATTTTCATTTGAGCCGCAGTAAAGCGATATTTTTCGTGTGTCGCGGAAAATCTACGGAAAATCGAGTGCAATTCCACTCTAATAATTTTAAGTGTCCGCTCGTAACGACGAAGAGCACGAGGTATTAACATTGTCGGTTTCCGGTCATAAATTATCAGTATCCGAGTGACAATAAGGAGGAGGACAAGTCGCACGTATGAAGAAGCGCGTTGGCTCTTGTTGCGCGCAATATTCGGAGGCGCTCGGTTCGGGAGAGTGACGATGCTGAAGAGGAGGACGTGGTTCTTCAGCTATCTCCGCTATTCGTTCCGTCTCGCGAGCCCGCGCGGGGAAACTCCTTTTTCGCTGGCTCTCACAAGAGAGGCAGCACGCGTCGAGCATTCCGTAAAGAATTTACGAGTTTCCGGTTACTTCGAGAAGTCGAGTTTGCCGTCGGCCGGAGGAAGAGAGCAGCCAGTCTCCAAGAGGCATTCGCATATTCATGACGGACGTACTCCTATCTCCTCCGCGACGCGATAAAACCGAATAAAAGACCGTTACCTTTTCCCATTATGTGTGTCGTTATATGTACATGCGTAATATGTATCTTTATATGTAACCACAGCTGCGCACTCGACACGAGACGTTCTCCGTTTGCTCGAAATACTTCCCACATAGTTATCCCGATTTTCCAGTGAGATTTTTTTTTTTTTTTATATTTATATTTTGCATTTTTTCCTCAAGGAATTGTATTGAAAAAGAAGAAGAAGAAAAAATTAATAATCAAATAGGTGAATAAAAATTTTTGAAGAACGTATTTTTTAACTATATAATTTTGAAAAAATTATATGTATCGTTATATGTAACCACAGCTGCGCACTCGACACGAGACATTCTCCGTTTCCTCAAAATACCTCCCACATAGTTATCCGGATTTTCCAGCGAGATTTTTTTTTTTTTTTCATATTCATATTTTGCATTTTTTCCTCAAGAAATTGTATCGAAAATTTTCTAAAATTAGATTCGCAAAAATACGTAAATAAAGAATTTGGAATTTTTTAAATCTGGAACTACCCGCAGAAAGTCCTAATTAGTAAAAAAAAAAAACTGGGTTAGTAATTATAAAATATTTGAAAGGGTGAAAATAGCGCGGCCAATTGACATAGAACGCCTCATATACAAATCTCATGATGCACTGCTCTCTTTTTCCACTTTAACTCACGCTACAAATATACATGTACATATATTCCTGAAAAAAAAAAAACCCCGCACATACATACACACACACACACACACACACATACACACACTTGGTCTAATAATTCAACAAAGAGCAGCGCAGAGTACTATCCTCGCAAGTACGTATGATATACCATGACTTTTGTGTGAATTCGCTGAGCCGGATTTCTGTCCTATCCAATTATGAGGCAGAAATGATATAATACACTCGGTCGCTCTTATAGTACGTACAGCTGAGTCGTCGTCGTCGTCGTCGTCGTCGTCGGCTCCTGCGGAGCTTGCATAGAATTTTATATAGGAGCGACGAGTGCGAAAGATGAACGAGCGACGACGAATTCCCAGCGGAGAGTCGATATAAAACGACCGCGAGAGTCATTCGACGAATAAATTCACTGGAGAGTGTATTCCGTGATAGCTGAATCTTGGTATACCGCTCCGCTGGGAAATCCTCCACTATTTTAACGTGTATAATAATAACGGGGCCTAGGTCGTCCCGGTGAGGCTCACTTGACGATACAAATTCGTACAAAAGCTTGCAGTTAAAGCTCTTCAGGAGCTTACAAGCATTCCAATTTATTCCTGAAGAGGAAACTCCGACTGGGTTCGTTCGTTCTTGAATTATCCTCATGCATCGTGATCCAAAAAGAAATGAGAAGGGAAAAAAAAAGATAAAGTGGTTAGGAGCCCATTACTTTTGTTTATTTGTTTTTATTTTTTTTATTAAAAAAACATTTTTTTTTCGACACTCAATAATTTTAGCTGAGATTTTCATTCGGATGTTGTGCTGAATTTAGAAAAAAATAAGCTCTTGGAAATAATTCAAGGCCAATAGATAAATAAAGGGCATATTGTTTTTTGATTTATTATGAAAAAAAAAGGAAAATTACAAAAAAATTGCGGAATGAGAGAAGAAATTTCCGGCGCACGAATTCATAGTTCGTATTAATTCGCCTCGTAGCCGAATTCACGTCGGCTACGGATAAGCCGAAGGGCACAAGAGCAGAGCTCGAGGACAAGAATTAAATAAATTCGCTGGAAAATCTCCAGGAGCCATTTCCACCGAGAAATTAATTGACAAGTCAAATTTAATGTCAACTTCGTTTCCATATTTTCCTCGGTCGTATTTGCCACGAAAAAAAAATGCAATAATTTCATAATTTCCTATTTTCTGTTAATAAAATAAAAAAAATAGTTCAATTTTTTTATGAAATTAAAAAAATTAATTAAATTTTTTATAAAATTTAATAAACTTGTTCAATTTTTAATAAGTGTAAAAAAAATAGAGTGAGTTAAAAATAAGTTAGGATAAGAGGACAATAATTAAGGAAATTGCTTGGCAAAATCTCTTCGGGCCATTTCAACGAGCTCTTGTCTTCGACACTGGAGCACTCGACCAAGAAGTTAATTGACCAATTACGAGTAAAATTAGTAGGCGAGCGCCGGGGCTCGCGACAATATACCTCGGGGGGATTCGCAGACGTGGAATCGTGCGAAGCGTTAATTGACCCACGATTCCGCGTGTGCGAGGCGAACGCAACTCACCTAGAATTGATAAGTTAATTATCAAGCGATATTCCCGAGGCGTTAAGCTCTCACTTTCGCCTCAATTTCACGTCTGTATTCGCAATTGATCATTATTGTCCTATTAATTAACTTAGGGACGACTATTAATCGAGTGCATTTCAAATATTCAATGAAAATGATTAACAAAATAAATAAAATAAAAATTCATGAAACGAAATTAATATACTCAGCTAAAATGTCCTTTCAATATTAAAATATTCATTTTTTACAAAGAAATAAATAAATAAATGAGTTTAATTTTTTTTTATTGATCAAAATATCAATAAATCCAGAATTTTTAATTACATTTTTTTTTCTTTTTTTCCTCGAGTATAAAAAGAAATATAACCGTGAGTAAATATGATTTTTCATAACGAGGGAAAAATGCATACAGAAATTGTTTATAAAATAAACTTTTTTCATGAAAAAAATTTAATATAGACGATTTAAAAAATCAATTTCGATGAACGGATATTTGATATTCAGATTTTTTATTGAGGCAGAAAAATTGTGGATAATTTTTTTTTTATTTCCTTTACAAAAAATACGTTGTAATTATTTGTAAGCGTGACCGAAAGTGCGAAAAGAAAGAGGTGCTCACGTCTCTCGACTAAGCATCCGCTAACAAGAGGCTAAATGATTTCTCTCGACGACGATGACGTCAGTGACGTTTCCGTGTGTCCTGTCATCCATTTGACAAATTTAATTACCACTTACATGTGCAAAAAATTAGTGGGAGGAAAAGAGAAAGATTTGGCACGTTCGTTGAGGGGATTGGGGTGGGGGGAAAGGGGGGAGGAAATTCTCAAGGCACTCATCCGCAATCTCGACTGAAACTGAAACTCTTACCGCAACGAGAATTCACTCGATCGTTAATAATGTAAAAGAGAGATCGAGGAAATTAATTTTAAAAGTAACATTACTCACGACAGCGAATAAATCGGTAAATCAAAGTTTCTGTTAAAAAAAGTGTCGATAAGAAAAGTGAGATTTCCGAGGCGAAGATAAATTATCGAAAGTCATTGATTGATTGGTGATTTTTTCAATGAAATATGTGATACTGTCGATACAATCAATAAAATAAAATCGATTGGATATTTCACGAAAATCGACATTTTTATTTTTTGTGTGGCTAAAATTAGTAGACTAACGAAAAATGTACTTTTTATTTTTATTAATCGATAAATCGGATTCCTTTTTTTGCGGGTCAATAAAAAAAACAATCGGCTGATTTCGGCGATGCATATAAAATAAAGCGGAAACCGAGTGATGTGAAATTTGACGGTGGCTCTCAGTGATTGGAGCCCCACTGGAGGCCAATGTATTTCACTCCACTGACCGCGTATACCATATTTCCAGCGGTATACACTCGCTCACTCGACAGAGAGAAAATTTTTAAAGTGCGCGTTTCAATTTTCCACTGATTGCTCGAGTGATTGCTAATCGACGCTCTTCCGCGCAGGGTCATCGACACTGTCCATTTTTTACAATCACTAAATAACGTAACGACGAAATAACACGTTAGAGTAACAGAAAATCATTTTCGATTTTTTTTAACGTGCGTGCTTATGTATAAGAAAAAATTTTATTTTTTAGTGTTATTTTGGAGTGTATTTCTTGACATTGCATTATTTTTTACTGTTATTTTAACGTCGTGTTATTTTGGAGTATTTTTTTTTCAACATTGCATTATTTTTCAGTGTTATTTAAACGTCCTATTATTTCGGAGTATCTTTTTTGTCATTGCATTATTTTTGCATTCAATTTCGACGTTACGTTATTTTATTATGAAATTATTTTCACGTGCGGGTGAAGCATCGCCAAGCGAAGCACGACTATAAATTTCATTTAAACGTCAGAAATGGAAGGTCCTAAATGAGGAGTCGAGAGGAGAAGAGCCGAGGAGAAGATGCTGCTCTCATCCGCGATCTCGACTGGCATAATCGAGTGAAAGTGCAAACGCACAGCCACAAACCTCTCAGCGCCTAGCACAGAATCACTGCGCACAAACATTTAACGTTGCGCTGCTTGCCTTCGCATCTTAATCTTCATGAAGAAACGAGAAGAAGGAAAAAAAAAGTAAAGATTTCTGCCGAGTACGTCGGCAGATAATCGCGATTGAGTAGCGCGATGACAGCAGCGCCGCGCGCTATCGTCGCCGGAGCGTCGATCGTGACGCCTGACATCTTCCGGCGGTGAGCATGTACTACTATTCAATGCTCCCGGGAACCGGTCAGCCTTTCATTTCACCGACTCAACGTTCTTCGTGTCAAACTCAATTAGCCCCGCCGTGTTATTATACCATAAATGCGTACGAGATGAGCGGTGTCCCTGAGTATTCTCATTATTTTTATGCAAAATTTATTATTAAATTTACAGTATTATCGCGAGTAACGGATAATAAATGTCACTTTATTTTTTTTTATTCACACTTTTTAGTACCGATTTTTTTTACCTTAAAATAAATATTCGCAGTGCAGCAAAAAAGTCGTTTTAGAATAATTCCTCTTGCGCTCTTTTAGATCTATATAAAAAAAAATTGTTTTTCAGATTAATACCAAAAATTGGTGAATTGAAATTGAGTTTCGAAATTCCTCAGGATTCATTTTTCTTCTTTTTATTAATAAAAATAAACACTTTTCTAAATGGGACGAAATATTAGAAAATTGAGAAAAAAAAATTGAGGAACGCGAAAAAATTGCAAATAAATACAGAAAAAAATATATATCTTTCATATTAATAACATTATCCCTGTTGCAAAAAATTGGCGAATTTTCATTTAATTTTTTTTTTTTCAATAAAAATGAATACTTTTACAAATGGACAAAAATGAATGTACGAATATTGAGAAAATTGAAGAGAAAAAAAATTGAGAAATGTGCGAAAATTGCAAATAAATTTCGAAATTTTGTGTTAGGAGTGAAAAAAATGCTGGAGACTTCGGAGGGAGTGTTCGTGTATGCCCGTCATTCGATCTTGATAATCCAGTAGTGGCAGACACCCGGCACGAGAGTGGATCATTGAACGATTACCTAATCGAGTATTCCAGGGAGCGTTCTCCAGCGCTGGAGCGCGTTCGGTGTGCCCGCACGAGCCGCGCACTATATATGTTGATGGACTGCTTGATATTCGCTTCTCTTTGCGAATTTATTGCCAATCCCATATCACACCATCCCGCAACGTCGGCGCACATAGCTTCTCTTCAGCATCCCACTCCACCTTTATTATATCGCATACTATTATCATATTCAATTAGGCGCGCTCGAAAAGCCTGACTAATCGATATTCCAGATATCCACTATCCGCACTAAAATGCATTAGAGGCCTCGGAGAATTTTACCAAACTATGGAAAATATTGATACGTCGACATATGCAAAATTGTGTGAAACAATATTTATATTTGTCATGCACAACTTCTTGAATATCTTCATAAGCAAAATTATTAAAAATTTCAATAATAAATAGGACATTTTTGGCAAAAAAAAATGGTACCACATTTTTCGTATTATCGTAATTGCTGAAAATATTAATTTTATTAATTTGAAAATTAAAATTATGGATTTCATATTTTTATTCGGATATTTTTATGTGCATTTAAATTCAACGAAATAATTCGGACAAAAGTGGCTATGATTTCCAAAAAAAATTGTCTTGTATAAATAATTTTTATAGATTCGGTTTAAATTATTATAATTGTTCTCCAAATTATTAGTGATAATTGCGTAATTTTTTTAACCAAGAAATTCATGAAAAAAGTGGAATGAAAAAATAAATCATCTCCGTCCGACAAAATATTGCGAATTTGGTGCAAAATGGCTGCTCGTGATACGGGGATTTTCGTGTAAACCGGGTCAGTGAGTTTTCAGCAAGAAGCTCAGCGCGTTTTAATATTAAAGCGAGAAGGATATGCCCCACGTGACGGCGGGAGGCTGCGATGCTCTACGATTCATTCATAATTCATGCAGACCCGGTCCACTTACACGCCTGTCCTATAACTCCCTTGATAGGGGGACGCACGTAGTTTACTTATGGTGTACGATACGGTGTTGGTGTAGGTCGTGGGTAGGCGGGCCAACCCAAACTCGGCCCTGTATATAGTATATATACTCAACAGTTGGCGGGAACTGCGGAAAGAGTGAGTGGCGCCTTTTTTTGGCTTATAAAAAAAAAATAATTCTATGAAAAGCGCATGAGAATTGTCTTAATCAAGCAAAGGAAAATATGAGAATTATGTCACACTCCAAATATACTCCAAAAATATTCCAACATTTTTTATTTTATTTCCAAAATATTCATTCTGAATTTCAAATTAATCTGAAAAATACTCAAATATTTTTTAATCAAATTTCGGAATATTCGAATATTTTTAAATCCAATTTCAAAATATTCGAATATTTTTTGATCAAATTGAAAAATATCCAAATATTTTTTTATCAAATTGAAAAATATCCAAAAATTTTTATCAAATTTCTAAATATTCAAATACATTTCAATAAAAATTTAAAATATTCGAATGCACTCCAATAAAATTTCAGGATACTCGAATATTTTTTTATTTCCTTTCCTCGAATATGATTTTAATAATTTTTCATTCTATTACCCCCCCCCAAAAAAAACGGCGTCGAATAAAAATTCCGGCTTGCAGTCATAACACTTTCTTGCCGAGCCGGTGCACGGAAGGCGAGAGAGCAACAATAGTGACCGATATTTCATTCACGAGCCTCTCGACGACGTGCGAGCCAAGCTCTTGACGCTCTCGTGGAGAGCGCCGGCACTTCCAACTTCGCAGTGGGAGCTCGAGTGTCTGCAACTCTCGTTCAATTCATCAAACTTTATAACCCGCACTGTAATGCCACACGCAATAGTTGCGAATCACATTTAGGACCCCCTTATTTACAACTTCGGCCGCTCCTCTCTCTCTCTCTCTCTCTCTCTCATCGTCGGCTGTAAAGCACTTCCTCTATTCCGAAATATACTATGATTGCTATATTCGCGCGCATTGTAAAACGAGAACAAAGATTTACGGACGAAATTCACCGATGGATATTTTTCAATAAAAATTCGCTGGAAATTGTTGAAAAATTAAATCGGCTGTCAAATGAAATACTGAAATGACACTAAAATTCACTGCGAATTTATAGTACAAACTCCAAAAATCATTTAAATCTGTATTAATTTTTTAATCCCTCCTCACTCAATTCTAAATTAATGTATATATATTCCAGATTTTTAGATGGATTTTTAAAAAAATTCTGTCAAATTTTCAAAATTATTTACAGCGGCTCAAATTTCTGTCTCGTTAGGCCGTAAATCATCTGCGCAAAGGCGTTAATTAAAATTCCACTAATTCGTGTGTCGAGTGTGTATTTAAGGCCGCGAAGTGGTGAGAAACTGCCGCAACCTCAGAAAGACCGCATCGCGGTATTTAACTGTCGTTCCGATGGTAATTAAACGTCATTCTTAAGTACGCCAATTTTCTTTAATTAGTTATGTTTAAATAAGCACTTTCCTATTATTATTAATAATGAAAATTGCGTTTTTGCAGATGTCACTGTCAAATGTGAATGGAAATTGCACGATTTAAAAGGCACGTCGGGAGAGGAAAATCGTGAGAAAAGCGAAGATGAATATCCAGTAGTGGATGCTGGGCTCGTACTTCACAAGGCTACAACATTCCCGGACGAATCCGACAAACGGATTGGCGCGGGTGTTGTGATGCATCGCTCTCGCGAATGTACACAAACCGCGAGATGAATCTCAACAGCGCGGATGCTGCGGTACAGAGCGTCGAAGGAACGAGAGGAGCATCGACCGCCGAGACTCTCGGCGGCCTTTCTAAAACGCGCGCTGGAGATGTCCGGGTCGCGCGGGTCGAAACCGACGTCGTTACTCATCCGTCACCTGGATAAAACGCACACGGTTGCGCTCGATCTCCTACAATTTTTTTTTTTTTTTTTTTTTGGGTTTTGACGTTGACTTTTTGAAAATGTTGCGAGGGTCCAGGAGAAAAAAGTCGTTACTGATGCTGGATAAAATTCACAGGGTCGCGTGTGAATCTATCATCTAATTTTTTAATTAATTAATTTTTTTCTTAGTCGAGGATTTTTCGTTTTTTTTTTTTTTTGCTGGGTTTCGATGTTGACTTTACGAAAATGTTGCCGAAATCCAGGAAGACCAAAGTCGTAACTCACGCTGGATAAAATGCACCCAGTCGTGACCCATCACCTACAAAAAACGTTTCGTTCCCTTTTTTGGTACCCCAGTATATTTCAATTTTTTTTTTTTTTCTGTATTCTGTGTCCAAAACGTTGCAAAGCTCCATCAATAAAAAAATTCAATTTCAATGACTAGTTCAAAGCCCCCCGAATTAAAAATAAGCGCTGTGTGCTTGCAAGTATATATTTTATCGGAAAGCGAGCTCCGTAACGAAGTGAAAATGGTCGACACCTCGCACCTCATAAAAGGGTGGCTTTGCGGAGGCCATAAAACGACGAAACACAGGGTGCAAACTTTTCCACTTTGCATTTACGTTTTTTCTCCGGCGACGAGGGGCTTTTATTAAAATTTCATTGGACAAACGTGTCCATGGGCTATGTCGTGGAAATTGGAAAATTTTTCCTATTTAGAACCTCGAGTTTCGTGCATTGTATGTATCATCGTGGGCATTGAAGCGAAAAGGAGGAGGAAGACGAACCCCCGGGAAATAGTGAAAATGGAAAAATGCAATAAAACACGAGAAACGTTGCCGAGTCCCTCCAGGCCATCGGAACTCACTTTCCGCCACCCCCTTTCACCCCCCACCCCCTTCAACACCCGCCATTTCTCGCTTTTTGTCATGCAAATATTGTTTGCCTTGCGTGATGCCCGTGCCATGCACGTGTCGTGGTTTTCCATGGTTACCGGGCACTTATTCGTGGTGTCTCTCCGCCGGCCACTGGAAAATTCATTCCACAGCGAACACGTTTTTTTGCAAACGCCGTTCTATGCTCGTCATGTCTCGTGAGCGTTGCTATTTGTCACAACGAGTTTACAATACCCAAGAACGTGTGGTAAAAAAAAAAGAATTTTTTTTTCCATCCTGGACATGGGGTCGAAATTTATGTCCATCAGAAATGTGGCACAATATTAAAATGCATATTACGCAGCATTGAAAGGAAAACACATGCAAATAAAAAAATTTTTCTTTAGCGCTCTGCACATTTTATTGTGAGTGAAAAAATTAATTCTGTTCTCATTCATTTTTTTTAATAATAAAATTGTAAGACAAATGCTAAATAATTTTTAAATACATATTTCATAGCCATTATTTTTAATGAATGTACAAAATGTGGAAGTGAAAAAAAAAAAATATTTCCATTCTCACTTTTTTTTAAAGGGCTTCATATAATTTAAAGAAAAATGTGTTGCAATGAAAACCACTGCTACTTTGTAGGCATCGAAGATTTTATATGACAGCTGGAATACACGATAATAAAAAAAAAAAAAAAAAAAAAAGGGGGAGAAGGTATGAAATATGCATATAAAGGGCACAACAAATGCTTCGTGTTCTGCTGACTCGGTGCCTGTGCTTTATGCACATGCAGCGATGGGTCATGATTCAGATACATTTTATTATATATACATATATGTATAGAAACAAACAGAGATCGATTGGTTTGACAGAGGAACTTCCGGTGGCACTATTTCGAGGACGGAAGCGAACTCGCAAATGCTTTTTAACGAAGAGCGCGTGAATAATCGCTCGCGGAATTTAAATAGTGTAGTCATCTTTGTGCAGATGAGCGAGGAGCTCGTGCGAAAACCCGAACGAGAATGGCATGTAAATTCAACGAGTGCGGAACGAGAGACGGCACCGAGAGTACCCGGCGCTCTCTCACCGCCTAATTCAATGATGCAAATTCCGATCCATCCGAAGGACCCGCGTAACGAGACGCGGACCGACTGTCGAACAGGAGCCTTCGTTTCGCTATCTTTCGGCGAATCCAATGAAATTTCATGCACGTGTATACGTAACTTTCAAGGCTCCCTCTTAAATTAATTCCCAGTTTCCTCAAATTTCCATTTTTTTTAAATTATTTCCTTTCGGAATAAAAAAAAATTAACATATTCGCCAAAACAAATAATCGACGAATTTTTTTTGTCAATCATTCAATTTTTTCGAATTCATTTAAATTTGCATTTTCTTTTTTAATTGACAAAGCAAATTGTCGCCGAATAATCTATTAATTTTTATGTTCTCGTGTCACTAATTCAAATTTATTCAGCCAAATTTTGAATTTTATTTAATTTGACAAAATTATTATGCCACACATTTTTGAATTACGGTACCTCCAAATTTGAAGTAACTTAATTGTATTAATTATCTGCAAAATTCTGATCTTATTATCCCGATAGTTTTAATGGTAAAAACAAAAGTTTTGCAGGCCGAAAAAAATATACCGGAAATACATTTGTACGTAATATACTGAAAATACATTTATACGTGGTATACTAAAAATACATTTATACGTAGCTCAGTGAAGAACCCTTGGGATAGGCTGGCAACCGGAAGTCGAAGACAAACGTAATCCCAAAGAAACTAATTAATTAACTTTGCCCAGGAGACTGCGACTCTCCGGGACACAATTGTTTCTTTTTGTCCCTCTCTTTCGTTCTGTCCTCGACTTAGTGTGTGTGTGTGTGTTCGAGGTACATCTCTCTTTCCGGATTCGATGCGATTGCGTCCAATAAAATTGGAAAATATCCGCGCTTCGGGCGCCCCGAGTTTCCACTCTCTTTTATTTATTTGTCATTGCGACCGGTTCTCCAATAATTGAGAGAGCTTCACCGCGTCCCGGAAACTAACTGCGATTTGTTTCCTGCTGTGCTCCACTCCCGTCCTATCTTCGGCTCTAATTCTCGGGCTCGCTGTACGAAAGCAAAATACTCGAGGGTCTATGAAATCAAAAAGCGATACGCTCCGGAAGTGGCCTCGCCAACGGCTCCCCAGATTTAATTACTATTTTCACAGGCTTCGTAACACCATTTTTTTTGTCGCTAACTCAATTTGGAAAAAAAAAATGGCCAACTCAAAAATGTCGACCGAGTTGGCCATTTCTCAGGTCAGCTTTTTAAAAAAAATTATCAATATATATTAATTCTGGCGTGTGGGTTTGAAATAATTAATTGTGACAAAATAAATTGCCATTTAAATGCTAATAAATTTTTTATGAATTTTCTGTCGAATGGTTTCCAAAAAAAAAATTATATCTATGAAAAATTTGCTCATTAATTTTTTTTTTTCGTCTCATTTTTTTAATACTTTTTTCTCTGGTTCATTTATATAGTATATATATTTTTTTTTAATGGACTCTATCCTCATTTTTATAATAAGCACAATCGTTTTTCCACACAGGAAAATTTTTTTTTACTCATTGTAACTCATTAAGACAAAACCCGAGATTTCGCGGCGATGGCAGACCATAATCTCGGTATTCTTCAGGGTCTATTACTGTACTTCGTCACGACTCGTTGTCAGAAAGTACAAGCTCGTGTCTCATTATCGAAGTCCCTTAGCGTTGTCCTCTTTTAACCCTTGCCTCTCTCATTAGCAAGTGAAGTCGTGAATTCTCCGGCTCGCGGAGAACGCGGCGCGTTAACGAATCCTCTCATTTTCCTTGTCGTTGTTTCCTGACGTGTGGACAGATCATTACATGCCAAGTCTGCAGTAATAAGTCTTAAGCCCGTTGGACCTCCAAACTCGATCCGAGAACGTGGTGTTCATTATTTCCGGTGTCTGCTTCCCGTTTAAGTCGTCGTCGAAGTGGAGCTCTTCGAGGCACCTCGAATTCAGGCGACGTTGATGAAGAGGAGCCAAGGATTCTTCCTTTGATCCCAGGAAAACATTTGCGCCTTAATGCAACCATCTTAATCCTCGAAACTTCCTCGTTTTCGTCCACGTCATCGCTTTTCTCATATTTCTCCCTTAATTCGAGCAGGAAAATTGTCTGAGCCACTATCTACGTGTCTATGGGACACTCCACGTGACTTCTGACCCTTGACCCTTTTTTTTAATCGGCAATTTTTTATACCATTGACTCGAGACCAAAAAGCACAACATTTTTTTCACCTTTTTCATTATTTTTTTTTATTCTGAACAAAAAAAAATCCAGTCATCGATTAAATAAAAATAAAATAAAATAGAAAACTTAAGGATTTACAGCAGTTGGACATTTTTTGGATGTGACAAGTGATAATTTTTTTTTTAATCGTGGATAAATGGATGTAATTTTTTTTTTTTTTTTTTTTGATTTAGGTACCATCACATGGAATGCCCTATATAACATAAGTTACTTGTTTGGAGAGCTCCTGAGACGAGATTGCGATACTCAAGCGTTGCCCTATTCTTTCGTAACCTCAATAGAATGCAGATCACTTTCACGATGATCCTCCCGCTCCAAAATCATCGTACAAATATATCGCAATTGCATGGATAAAATAAATATAATAAAATTTTGTAATTATGTGATACCATGTAATTTTTTCATTTTTTTTTTTTTCTTTTGGTACTGACAGTTTTATACGTCGGTTCTTTCTTCAGGGTCTCTTCGGAGAAAATATTAATAAGACCTTATATTTCCGCTCTCTCAACGTGGAATGTCCATTCTTTATGAAATTTCATGGTTGAAAGACACGAACTTGAAATGAAAATTCTTGTACCCAGAGCGTCTTATTAATAAAAGAGAGGAAAATCTTGGAAAATTAATTTAGTACATCGCCATCGAAGCTTTTCAGTCCATTGACTCTTTGAAAATTTTACAGTGATAAAAATGACAGAAAAAAAAATGTTAAAAATGAAGCAGCATTTTATTGGGTTCTCCTTTAAATGTTAGAAATTTTCTCCCGTGAATTATTAAGAAAATTGTATCATTATCTTTTTTTTTTTAATTTTAGTAATTAACGGTTAGTACTTAATGAACCAGGAGAGGATGTGGAGTTAGTTTGTTTAATTAGCAATCAATTCCAGTTCATTGTCGCACACACATTGTGAACATTTAATGGCGAACGTTCATTCGCATTAATTAATTACCACATTTTCGTTCGAATAAACTTCAAAGGCACGTTAGCGTTTGGATTAAAGCTCGACAGTCGAAAGCTCCGGAGACCCCGATGCTGGAAGAATAAAGGGACAGGGCTAATCCTATTCGACCTGAAACGAGTTTTCTGCGAGTCGCGGGAAATCCGTGGATTCACGTGATTCGGAAAATCGTAACACCAAAAAATGAAAAATAAAAAATCAATCAATTTTTCAATTTCAGGTAAACTATCATTCTGAGGCCTTCATAAAAATGTTGCCATGTGTTAAGCCCACAAAAAAATGTTATAACATTTCCAAATGGACCAGGAAACAAACAGAAAACGTATGAACAAACAGAAAACGAGTGGACCGATCAGCGGATCTCCAATTACTTCAACAACAAATTTTTTTAAAAATCAACCTACGAATGAAAAATAAATTGCCATCAAACCTTCATTTTTTTTTTCAATTTTTCAATTTCAGGTTACCATGTTATTACATTTCCAAATGGACCATTAAACAAACAGAAAACGTATGAACAAACAGAAAACGAGTGGACCGATCAGCTGATCTCCAGTTACTTCAACGAAAAATGTGAAATTCAATTATTTCAATCAGGATCGATGGTTTCTTTGGTCCTTGCACATATGTCAGATGGAAAGGTGAATGTCCGCCCCACACGTGACCAAAAATCCGGCGCACAAACTAACAACAATCCCGCAGTCCTTGGAATTTCCAAAACTTCAAAGGTACACCTTGGCGATATGCGCTTCCACCTGAAAAGCACGAAGCTCGAGAGCTTCGGGGTCCGATGCAGCAGAGGGATAAAGGGACAGAGTGACGTTAATCCTGCGATAGGTATATGCCTTTCGGGAAAGCCAGAAACAGGAGCAGGAGCTCTATGTTTAGTGCGGAGCAGATTTTGCCATTCGCAGCTGTCAGTCCGGTGTCCAACTCGAATTCGGGATCCACCGGCTCACCATTTTAACTCCCATCCATGGATATGTATGCGCGGTGATCCTCTTTCTCCTTCAATCTCCATATTCGCCTGGTTTGTTACCTTCACGGTATATCCGTCTACTGAATAATGTTCCGTTGGGGGAGGGAGGGAAAGTACAGATTCTGTACTGACGCAACTCGGTTCCTATCTGTCAACCAATCTGCGCATTTCTGTCAGTGCTTTTGAGTCTCGTACACTCCAATGGAATATACATCAGAATTTCATGGTGCAAATTGGCATATCTATAGGTGGAATTCGAATTCCACGTCAAGTGTCCGTTTCAGAGAAGCGAAGGCCCTTCGCTCTCGTACAAATCATCGTTTCTCGTAATCATCGTTTCATTCGAACAGGGACAGTGGTCTGAGTCCATGGGGCATTCCACGCAAGAGTTTTACTTTGATTTTGCCATTTCTGGACATTCACAGATGTCCAACTCGAATTCAGGGTGTACCGGCTCACCGTTTTAACTCCCATCCATGGATATGTATGCATGGTCATCCTCTTTCTCTTTCAATCTCCATATTCGCCTGGTTTGTTACCTTCACGGTATATCCGTCTACTGAATAATGTTCCGTTGGGGGAAAGTACAGATTCTGTACCGACGCAACTCGGTTTCTATCTGTCAACCCATCCGCGCATTTCTGCCAGACCTTTTGAGTCCCGTACCATCGTATTCCATGGACAGAGACACTGCAGTGGAAAATACATCAGGAGTGGCAGTAACTTGATGGTGCAAATTGGCAAATCCACTTGAATTCAATGTAACGCGTAGGAGCGATATTCAAATACCATGCCAAGTGTCCATTTCACAGAAGCAAACATTCCACTTTATGGTCAATATTCACTCGCGCTCCCATCGCCATCGAGTTTCGTGAAAAATATGTTTGCGATAACCGAGATCAAACGTACACCAATCGCCGGCCTCGTACGACCTTTCGGTACCTACAGATACACGGGTGCATGGGACATTCCATGCCAAATCCGCCCAACACCGAACCTCAGATGGTTATCCTAATTTTTTTTTAAATTATTGTTACAAGTGAAAAGTTTTTTAATTACAAATATTTGGAACAACAAAAAATGAAAATAATTTTGGAAACACAAAAAATAAAGTTGAAGATGGGCGATTTTTGTTGAGCATTGAATTTTACAGCGGTTCGTTAAATTGACATGGAATGCCCCGTATGTATGTACATGTATTCGCTCGTATGGATGAAATATCGGTATAAATACTTCGTTTTTCGCGGGAGTAAAAAATTTCTCTTCCCTGCGAATGGAAATATGAAAAAAAAAGAAAGAAAAAAATATATTTTTACTCCGTTAACTCGATATCCCTGTTTTTTATTATTATTTATTATTACTTTTGCTCGAGGACAGAAAGGTTCGGGCTTTACAAAAATATTTCAAATAAAATGAAATGGATTTTTTGGATTAAAGGGGTCGGATCTTAATACGAATAAAATCCACAATTTACACTCTTAATTCTTCTTTCGTTTTCCACGAATTTTCGTTGAAAGTTCAGAAACGTGAAACCACCATTTGTCCATTTTATTGTCAATAGCGAGTATTTGTTGTCCAGAATTCTCGAGTTTCGGTGAAAATTAAGAGGGTTGATTGGTGGAGAGGTAGTTTTGAAAGTCTTTGGGTCCATATCCGAGCGTGGAATTCTCGTGACTCGTTGGAGTAGCGTTTTCTCCGGGTTTCTCTCGGTCTTCATGGTGGCATGTTGCTGTTGGATTTTCGTTGGCGAGTCTGGAAACGTGGCGGGGTTGCTTGTCACGTCCGCTCGGCGACCACGCCACGTACACGTTCGTCCGCTCGTTCATTCGTTCGTTGGCGAAGCGCGTGTGCGCTCGTTCTTCGTGGTACCCAATGCTGAAGAGCGAGAGAGAGAGAGAATGGCGTTGCTCTCCCTTGAAAATTGCACCACGCTCTTCTGCGGGAAACCTCTTTTTCCTCCCGCTGCCTCTGTGGCATAACGAAATAAAGTCAGACATATTCATACGCTTCGGGAGGCTGCGCTGCAACATTTTTCTCTCAAACGTCTCTGCGCCGATCTGGCAATTTCCTGACCATTTCTCCGACCGTTCACTCCGAGGTCACGTTACAAAATCGCTCTCTAATTAATTCCTACTTAGAGAGAGAGAGAGAGAGAGAGAGAGAGAGAGAGAGAGAGAGTAATAAAGTGTATGTACATGACGACTATTTACGTCTCTATGTATTCAGCAAAATGAATTTAATTAGAGATGTATATATACAAACATAGTCGATGGAAAGATAAAATAATTCGTAAGATGCTTTCGCTCCTTCTCTTCTTCTTTTTTACCCGCCTTCCTTTTTTTCTGTGGGATTCTCGTGGAGATTCTACTTTCTTTAATTGAATTCCATCGAGAGAGAAAAAAAAAGGGGGAATATAAAGTTTTGGTCTTAATCAACGGATTGAATGTGGAATAATCGATAAACCGCTCGTCGCTCTTCTTCGTCTTCTTCATCTTCTTCTTCACCTTCTTCTTCATCTTCATCTTCATCTTCATCTTCATCTTCATCTTCATCTTCATCTTCATCTTCATCTTCGTCTTCATCTTCATTTTCATCTTCGTCTTCGTCTTCATCTTCTTCTTCATCATCATCTCCTTCTTCTTTTCATTTTTGGGCCGCGTATGAACCATGCGGCCAAGTATAACTCGATGGTTCCCTGCCCATGACGTACAGCTCCGTCACCGGAAGTCATCGTCCTCTGCCTCGTCACTTTCCATTAACCATTACGAGAGCGCGGCGACCGCGCGGTAAAGATCCACGAGAATCCTCTTCAGGTTTGCAGCGTCAAATGCGAGCGTGTGTTGTGCAGTAGGTGCGATGATGCTCGTCCACTTTCTACATTCGCCGGAGTATACTCGAGTTGTGCTCGGCAGCACGAGTCTACGAGAACATCCGCTACCAGCGCAAAAACACACAAATAAATCCCCGACACCCGAGGTGTCTCGATGCACGCGCGGATGACTTTCAAGTGCGCCACGATGCAAACCGATGACTCGGTTATCCGTCGTCGTCGTCGTCCTCGCAAATATGCGCTCGTACTGCACCTTCATTTCTCACTTTGACATTGCACTCTAATGTAACGTTGAGTGCAAGGGGAAAGAACATTTCCATGGGACCTCATGAAAATCAGCTGATACACGTAAATTTTCCCATTTTTCCAAAATATATATACAGTATATTATCAGAAAGTGCTTATCTCACTCTTCAGCCTCCTCTTCACCCGGCAAAGTTCGCCACTTCCGGTTTCCCTCTTCCATCCCATCTTCGGTCTCTGTAACCCCCCTCTTTTTTTTTCAACCTTTTCTTAAGGTCGCAGTAACTCGAGATTGATATCCTATGCAATTACCGATAATTGCATTGTTTCCGGAAGACGAACCAAAAAAAAAGCGAGCTTATCTACAGAAACATACATATATATATATATATATATTTTTTTTTTCTAGGCAACGACAGAAAGAAAATCAACCTACTTTTACTTTGTTCACAGTACAAACTACTTAACACAAAATCGTTGAATGCTCAAAAAAAGTATATTGAATTCAGTAGAAACTGCACTAAAAAAAAAAAAAAAAAAAGTCACCCTACTTCCTAATGCCCCGACATTTCCTCCCTCCCCTTCTTCGTCCTTGCAATTATTCTCGAGGACCCTCGACTCTCCGGAGATGGATATCCAGTACAATTACCGATAATTGCATTTTTTTTTCCAGACGAACAAACGAAAGTAGGGTTTCTTATGTACGTTCTCTGTATATTGCCACCGTGGACCACTGCAAACGGAGGAGGTGTACGTGCTAAGGTGTCGAGGATAGCGAAGAGGGTGAATAACAAAAGTGCTGGACCAGCTCTGCAACGCGTTGGCTACTGGCTCCGTGCCGCCGCTACTATTACTGGCTGCTGCTGCTGCTGGTGCTGCTGGAACGAGGACGATCGTCGGGAACGAGCGAGGAGCCTCCGCTACTTTATTGCGCCAATATAAAAGTGTTGCACCGCGGAAACTTTGACCCGGCTCCGCTCTCTTCCCATGTAACACGCTCTATCTATAGACGTGCACGCGTGTCCTTTGTCTGTACACATGAAGAGAGAGAGAGAGGGAGAAGAGACGAAACGGAGGGAAAACGAGAGAATGAGGAGGGAGAGAATGCCGCGTACTCTCCGCTCTCGTATGCCATTAACGTTGCCAACGCTACTCCCCCGCACTACATATTACCACTGTATAACTCTCGAACAAGCAGTTCACATATTTTCACCTTTTTTTTTTTCCTTCCCCCGGCGCAAAGTTCGAAAAGAGCAGCCCCGGGGAATGAACTTTTGCCCTGAAGTACCATTTGTTTGTGTTATGACATTTCTCTTATTCTCTTTTTGTATGCGTTTTTTTTTTTTTTTTTTGTCGTACCTTAGAAGCTCTTTTTGAGACGGTGCATTGCGCAGGAAGAAAAAAGGACCCTCCGAATTTTGATGATTAACCGGAAACGCCAGCGAAGCGAAAAAAAAGTGGTAATTGTAGCTGATGATTTTATTGAGAGATTTGGTTATTCTGGAATTATTGAATGTTGAAAAGAAAATCACGAGATTGCGATTAGTATTTAATATTTTGATAGGCTTTTATTCTCTTTTTGTATGCGTTTTTTTTTTTTTTGCCGTAACCTAGAGGCTCTTTTTGAGACGGTGCATTGCGCAGGAAGAAAAAAGGACCCTCCGAATTTTGATGATTAACTGGAAACGCGAGCGAAGCGAAGAAAAAAGTGGTAATTGTAGCTGATGATTTTATTGAGAGACTTGGTTATTCTGGAATTATTGAATGTTGAAAAGAAAATCACGAGATTGCGATTAGTATTTAATATTTTGATAGGCTTTTAGGGAAAAAAAAAAAAAAAAAATTCACGACCAATCAACGGGAAATCAACCGGAAGCCCTGGTCCCTGATTCCCAAATAACTGACCTGCCGTAAAGCTTACGACAGCGTTACACTCACCGCGCGTGAGTGGAGCGGAGGTTTAACGTCCGGGTGCGGTTTTACGATTGGATATTTTGCGAGGAATGTGGAAAAGCGGGACGATGTGCGAGGTGCCGAGGAGATAACGACGAAACGTAACCCAGAAGAGAGTGTCAGCGGTGCGCGGGACCACACGCCGCGGATTTCCATAATGCGGGGGAGTGAGAAAATCGGCGCGGGTGAATGAGAGAATGGGACGGAAGGGAGAAAAGCGGAGAGCTCTCTATAAGACCATTGTTTGTATCCGAGGCGGAGAAACACGAGAGGATATATTAGTATGTGAGAAGATTCGCGTCGAGCGGAAGAACATCCGAATACGTAACCGCACGCGGTCCCCCCTCCGCCCACCCACCCCCCGGGACCATAATCATTACGTTCCTGTGTTCTCATCCTTTCCGCCGACGAGCAATCGCTGCGCTGCGCTATATGTATAACAGAGCACACGACGAGCGTAGCGCGCAACGTGTCCGTCCTCGAGAGCTTTCTGCACAGCTTCGCGAGCTTCCCGAAGAGGAGAGCCGCAACTTTGTACAACGGGACTCGCGGAATCTCGTCTCGAGACTTGACAGCTCCGGCGACGACTTCCGGTAGAGAATTGTGTTACGGTACCGCAAGGAAACGACAGCTGGACGGTGAGCTTTCGGGTACCTTAATGTTGTTTTTTGGAAATTGTGGGTGTGGGCAATTTGACGGAGATTGTTTTTTTTTTTGATTATGAGGTTTTGCCGCTTTTTCATGAATAAAGAAATTTTTTTTATTTTTTATCTTCAGAAGTTTGTACGCAGAATTGTGGAATCTCGGCGAGGCACTCGTCTCCTTTCGCCTCGTCTCGCCCGTCGCTCTTCCGCTCTGCAAAAACTCGGCGACTCGGCTTCCGGTATAAAATTCCGTAACCTCCGGACGCTTCGTGAGCTTTGATATTATTACTGGAAATTCTTCTTCCTCTGCGTGACATTGTGTATTTAATAAATTAATTCGCAGGACGAAAATGAAGCTGAAGGTTTTAACGGGGCGATTTTCCGAGGGCCGGAGGATTGTTTATTTATAAATAAACGTGTAAAAATAATTTCTAAATAAACCTCAAAAAAAAGGCCGCATCTGCAAAGTATTCCTTCAGATCCCACGTAAGATTGCCGAGTGAAGAGAATTTCGGTATCCAAGCAATTAACTTTAGAAAAAAAAACCAAAAAAACCAAAAAAACCAAAAAAGCGTATGCAAACAAATACCGGAAGTTTCCTGGCGGGGAGATCCGCGGTGGCTTGGGCCGCCCGGATATTTTCCGCCTCGGCGGATCTTTCTTCTTCGGATCGGCGACAAACTTTCTCCCTGCGAAAGGGCCAAACCGACGCGGAGTCAGCGAGAGTTTCCGAATGGAGAGAAAGAGCCGAAGAATATGGATGCCCGTGGAAAGGTTGGAAAACAAAGTTGAAACCGTTGGAACCGTCGGAAACCTGTCGTCGTTCTCGTAAAGCTACTTTCCCTCTTCCTCTCCCTTCCACTCTCTCTCTAAAGCTCTCTTTTGCTATATAATAGTTCGCGAGCTCAACGGACGACGTCGTCGACGAATTCCAATCGAGTTTCGCCTGTAGCTTCGCTGTCCGGAGTCGCGAGCGACTCTCTACTCAAGACAGTCACTAGGAGGGCCATAAAACGGCGCTGGTAGGGCTCTGGGAGGTTGGGGGGGCGGGAGAGGGAGAGAAGCGCGGGCCAGCGGCAGGAAGTTGGTCGGTGCCTTGGGCCCGGAGCTTCCGGCGCCTTATCGCTCTCATTTCGTGCGCCGCGGCGACGTCTCGTCTCCGCGGCGCCGTCGAGTCTGCCCTTTCTTCAGGAATACGCTCCGAGTTCGCCTCGTCTTTTCCGTTACGTGGAAACGTACGGGAGAACCCGAGCCACCGAGAATTCCCTGGGCGTTCACAATGGCGACGAGAAGTTTGGAAAAGGCGGCAAACGTCACGAGGAGAGAAAGGGAGGGAGGGAAAGTGAGTACGAAGAGGACGAGACTATTCCGCAATTGGAATACTCGACTCGAAATACGCGGCGTGCTTCGGATCTACTTCCCTTTTTCTCTCACTTTAATAGGGACAGGGTCTCCTGTGGACTCTTCAAGCAGCTGAAACGAACTCGAACGTCAACACGGTTCTTTGAGGCACATCTGATATCGAGGTCCTCTTCATTCTGTCTTCCTCGTTCTCCAACTTTTTAGCACTTTTGGATTTCACGTTGTGCGAGGATCTGCCAATTCAGCGACTTTTTTTCTCATTCAGAATTTGTTTCATCGTTTTTTTTTTTTTTTTTCTTGTAAATTTTTGTTTCTTCTTAATGAACATTGCAGTACTTAGAAATTCGTATTTCAATTAAATTAAATTCATTGCTGACGATAGAATTTTTTTAAAATAAAATTTTGCATAAATCCAACGCTGAAAAAATTAAAAAAAAAATCGATGGGTACTAAAATCATTTTGCAGAATAGATATCACAAAGAGAAAAAAGTATGGACCGCTTCGGTAACGAAGCGTAATTAACGCGCTCACAGATCCTCTTCTAAAAAATGCCAATTTGCTCTCAGTGATCATCGAGATAACATTATCCGCTGCTGCTGCTGTGCTGCCAATCTGCTTAACAGCTTCTCCTTCGGTCCGAAACTTTTTGCTCGATATTGTGACGCTAAGAGGAGCAATCGTGGCTGGAGTCCAGTCGCTGGAGCGGCAATCGCGCCAATTGCGAAATTAACGAGTGGCGCAGCGTCTGGAGCTACCGTTGCACTTTTTTCTCCGGCATTCGTTCGACACTCGAAAAGCGAAGCCAAGAGGACCTCGAAGGTCGTCTTGATGGTCTCCTTGAAATTCATGCAGATTTCTTGGCTCCGTGAACGCTAAATGCAGAGAAGTGTCGAGCGATCTGAATTGCATCGATAAATGTGAATTGCAACGGGCACTCGGCCAACTCGGTCAGAAAAGCCCTTTTTTTTTACTGCGCCTGAAGGTCGCGCCCGTGAATATATATAAAAATATATATATCATATATAATTGAAGTAAAAAACAAAAAAAATTGATTCAGGAAATATGCTTAAGATATTGAAAACAAAAAAAAAATTCACCAAAATAAAAATCCCCAAAATTTCATATTTTTTATTATTTTTAAGGTATCAAAATTGAACCGAAAAAAATGTGATGATTACTTTTAGCTGGTGCAAATAATTCTCAGTGCACTTGATTCGATTATGAAATTACTAAAATCGCAATTTAATTTTTCTCTCATTAATTATTAAAAATTTTTTTCATATTTGTAATACGTATCATTTAGTTTATCTTTTAGAATTGAATCAGCATTGAATCCAATCTTTTTTCTTGTCACTTCTGATACGTAAAATAAGTAAATAAATTTCCTGAACATATGAAAGAGTACTACAAAAGTCTGAGTTGTGAAATCTGCACGAATTTAATCGCGGTTTTTTCTACGCCGGATTTTCTGGACGTGATTGTCGTCCCGGATTTTCTTAAGGGAGTACGCTCTTCACTGTACCGCCTTCCGGGACAATTATTTTCAGCGCTCGCAAGTCAGCCGAATGAATAAATTAACAAAAGGCGGGGGCGGCCCGGAGCAAAGCACAAAGTCCGGGCGGTTTATTTGTGAAAAACTCGAGAGAGCCGGAGAAAGTCGAGTCCAGAGGAGCGGCGAATCACAAGTCCCCGCGGGCCACGTCGCAAACTCATACCAAACAAACCGCGAAAACGCGACGCTACGACAGAAAGCCAAACAAGAATTGCACGCGAGAGTTACCCGATGCTCTGGGCTCACCGGAAAAGCCTCGACCTTACGGAGAAGCAAACGAGATGCTGGAAGGAGGTAAAAGTACTTCGGGCACTCCTCCTCCTCCTTCGCATTTTATCCTCAAAAGCTCGAGCCGTGAATCCATCGGCTCGAGAGCTTTTCTCTCGAAGGAACAAACTCCCCCATTTCGTTCATACAGCGTATATATATATATATATATTGTATATAATAAATCTCAGCTAATACGATGGCAATTCTCACTGCCTAAATTTCCAAAATTTCCGCACGTGCGGAATTATCCAAAGAATTTCGCGCTTTTTCCTCACAGTATTAAAACAAAAAAAAAAAAGCTTCAAGGTACATTTTTTTAAATTTCGTACGCAAAGTGATATTATTAATATCGATCTGAATTTTTTGAATTTCAATTATAAATATTTATATAATCATATCTTTTTATGTTTTTGATTGAAATGAAATGAAATTTACATAAATATTTTGATATATAAAGAAAAAAATGAGAAAAAAAAATTTCTTTTAGAGTGAAAACAAGGTGAAAAAAAAAACCATCGACCCGTTGCTCCGTCCCATACATTTCCTGCTCTCTGATCCCCCCCAACCCTTTCCTGCATTCGATATCGCTTATATCGGTGGCCGTAAATAATCGGCATGCACCGATGCCTCCATCCGCTGCCGTATGTTTAGTCTATCTTCTAATAGGATATTGATATAGCGTTATTGATTGATTCGATGGCTGCTGCTGTCTGCCGTGTTATTCGATAATTGCAAACAAGCACTCGCTCACAACTCGTGCTCGGTTTTACCTCCTCTCAATCGCCCTGATCTCTCTCTCTCTCGCTTTCTCTCTCTCTCGATGAAACGTTGCGTCAAGCGCGCGGAGCACGCGCGCTAAAATGCAAGCGCTATTGCGCCCGGGGATTTATCGGAGTCTCGTGGACTCCGGGCAGTGCACCCGTCACGAAAAGCCCAGTAGCTCCGACAAACTGCATGCACATCACATTTGAGCCCAGCCGCGAGGAGATGTATGTAATTTTATAGCGATCTATGAGAGCATAACGCGAATGTCTACACCATAATCTACATTACCTCTCTCTCTCTCTCTCTCTCTCTGTCGTTCTTATTCACCCTCGCGGTAATCATTACCACACAATTCGTATGCGGGAGCACGGAGGTACTCGTTGCATTTCCACGGCTACTAGATTGAGCGCGAATATGCCAAAATGGTCCCTCGTTATGATACCTCATTGAATTTTCCCCGCTGCTTGGAATGATTACTCGCGTTAAACCATCAACAGTTGAGTGTAATTGAGGCTGCGGTGCACCGTACGCATAAACAACCCTGCTGATGACTGCTCACAATGCGTGAATACTCGGAATATTAATGACGATAATTATGGATTCCGTTTGTGGGTCATTCATTTTTATTTCGGACACAAATCTCGGATTTAGGTGGGAATTTTCCCATTGTGGTTTATTACGTTTTTATGATCACGGGGATAATTTTTATATTAATATTTGATAAAAAATTACCTCATTGAATTTTCCCCGTTGCTTGGAACGATAACTCGCGTTAAACCATCAACAGTTGAGTGTAATTGAGGCTGTGGTGCACCGTACGCATAAACAACCCTGCTGATGACTGCTCACAATGCGTGAATACTCGGAATATTAATAACGATAATTATGTATTCCGTTAGTAGGTCATATGTTTACGTGCATGTCAATGTGCATATGACGTTTGCGCTACGACGATGCATTTTTATTTCAGACTTCAGTTTTTTTAAATCACACGGGGATAATTTTGATATTAATATTTCATTAAAAATGTGCCTCGGGAAAAAATGTCGCGCGGCTCACAGTTTCGAGGAAAGCCGCGTTTAAACTTTCGTAACTGAATAAACGCGCGCTACTAAAACTGCATCACCTCCGTTAATTATATTCTCGAGACCTCAAAAATCAAGGAACTCAAAAACACCCTTCAAATATAGTGAACATAGCCCAAAGTTAAATGAACTGATTTAAAAAAAAAAAAAAAATAACGAAAAGTCATTTAAAATGAAAATTTATTTATTAAATTCATTGCCGAAAAAAAAAAAAAAAAAAAACCCTCTAATTGCAAGTGATGATGAATAATTTACCATGGAAAATATAAGTCATGGTCGAAACACGGAGTAATATTCGAGTTGCAATATTCTTCAGCCCATATATCCCATTTCATGGGCTGAAGAGCGGGTACACGCTCGCGAGGCACACCGGAGTCCAAAGGTAATCGCTGGTTATCCAGAGCGCCCAGGCAACGATCAATTATGAGTGCACATTGGACTTGCAGCGCGGTCTATTGCAGCGAGCGCGGTGCATCGGATCTGCCGGACCACATCGCAGCCAGTTTCCTTGCTTACAATTACAGCCACTAATCGAGCCACCTCCCCCACCCCCACTCCCACGGAGCCTCATGTAATTGTCTGTGATTCCGCATTGTCCAGCGATGCGGAACTTTACGTCCATCGCTGGATTCTAACGGTGTGTTCGATACCCTCCTCCTCCTCCTCCTCCTCCTCCCCCATGATCACCGCATAGATAGACGTGACCTGGATAATATGGGCTGTGTGAACCCCCAACTTTTCCTCTGGAAAAAAAAAAAAAAAAAACGCAACCCGAGAGTCTTGAACTTTCTTTTCAAGCGGGTCAGAAGAGCCTCGCGTTTGTCTTGATCACTATTCCTATAAATATATAAATACAGTGGATCTACATAAGGAGATTACTCATGTGTAACGTGGGAAGACTTTCGCAGGAATGCATTAAACATTAACCTTGATAAAGCCAGGCGAAAGATTTTTTTTTTTTTCATTAAAAATTAATAGTTGCAGAGAATTTTTTTTTTTTAATAGTAAAAATTGTTTTTATAAAATTTTTTTTAATTATTGAGCAAAAAAAGGTATTGCCGAGGTCCGGAAAATAGCGATAATCAAATGCGGAAGTACATAAATTTTCCACATCCAAAGATAGTTTATGATCCCCGTGAAAACTCGTTAATAATAATTTATTAAACGTTAACTAGCAACGTGTTGGGCACACTGTGGTTGCTGCCAGTGGCAAATTCATCTTTGATATATCGCTACGGTAAAAAGCTATTAATAATCCATCAGCTAACGCCCGTACCCTCAATTCCCACAGTTTATGGGGTGTATCTAACGAGGAAAATGAAATCGCTTCCGTTCTCAAAGATCGCACTAATTTAATCGCACAGCAAAAAGTGTAATTATCAATTACGATTATAATCACAATTATAATAAGTAAAAAATATTAATTATGAGCACATTCAACCATTTCAATGGTTCCATGATTTTTTCATTGCTAATTATTGTTATTATCATTACAAATTTTTAATTACAGGCGCAGGCAATAAAATGACGTTTTAATAAATGAACAGATTTTTTTTTTATTTTGTGATTTTAGTGCAAAAATGTATTTACCAAATGAAATAATTGTAGCATGGATAACGAAAATCAATTTTCAGCATTTTTAATAACATATCGTTTATCAACTTTTCATTATATGCTTCGATATTAAATTTAATATAAACCCACCGAACAACATTTACACTAATTTTCATAAATACACTTTTCCACGGCATATTTTAACTCTTTTATCATATTTTATTCCAGTGGATGAAAAATAATAATTAAAAAAAAATGGTAATTGATGGAAAATTCAATTGGGATAATCAAATTCAGAAGGCAACGAGTTTTCCGCGGTTTTGAGGGCGAAGCTTCAACGGGAAATTCTCCAAGGGAAAGCTCCGAGTTAAAGCTGTTTTGCCTCCAAACTATCAGACTAACAAGACCACCCCCGCCCCCCCCCCCAGCCACCCCCTACCCTTAGTACTCAACGCTAACGTTAGGAGACACCTCCACGTATGAATATAAATTTTCTGCGTTATTTGCTTCGCTTTTTCCGCTCTGCTCTCGAAATTGTTTCACCATAAAAAATGGTACTTCATGGTTTGCTACCAAAATGCGCTTTAACATTATTACCATTGACTTCTCTACTACAGAATTCGGAAAAAAATGAATTTTTATCGCTACGATTATATTTTTCAATAATTCGATAAATATTTTATTGTCATTTTATCGATAATCAATAATTCCATTTATATTTCAATTTTTTCAATGATCAATTAAATTCGGTGCATCCCAATAACGAGATTCACGGATTAGCGTGAATTCGAAGCGAAAAGGAAATCAATAATTTAATGTAATGATATTATCGCGAATCCAATCGCAATGTTGATAACGCAACGCACATAAATGAGATACACGCCCACGCGTAATTGTTTGATCAGCATGTAATATCGAATTCTGTTTGCACTTTGTATTCTACATTGTTTGGAATTATTGACAAAAGCAATAGATTAATATTTGAATTTTTAAAAAATTAATATCACATTTATTGTGATAGTGAATATGATAATTGGATTTAATGGATTAAAATAAAATAATCAATCGATTATGGACAATTATTGTTTTCACGTTTCCACGTATCTTTCGTTTGGCTTTTAACCCTTTATCGACATTTTACACACAAATATTATTTATTTAATAAAAGGACGGAACGAATGTGATCTGATAAAAATTTCATCTCGAATTTATGAGAGAAAATTTAATTTCCGTACTGTGATATATATATATATTTTGCATAAAAGGAAGAATGCGGTACAATTTACTTTTTGCCGAGCGAAAATGAATAATCGAAAAAAATACGATAAATAAATAAAAAGTCATTGCGTGAGTCAATGGAATTAATTTGGTGTCAACGAAACGCCGTCGGATTTTAAGGGGCAATTAATCGAATGGATATTTTGCCGCTACTGAAATTACACTGTTATTAAGGTAATAACGGATATCGAAACTTTAATCGTGATTGGACGTTTAAATAACAGACGATCGACTAGAAGACGATGATAATCATCGTCTCGAAAGTTTCCAAGTGACTGCCTCAAATGATGGATAACAATCGATGAATAATCGTTAAATAATCGATGAAAAAAATGAGGTGAGACGAGAGAGTCGAGCTGAACAATTTATTACCACTACAGTCTCAAATTTTTATTTGACATTTCACATTAATGACAATGGCCGATTAATTCGTTAATTAAATTTCCAATTTTTGGCTGTGGCGTATGAATAATTTTTATTCGACATTTCAAATCAGTGACAATGGCCGATTAATTTGTTAATTAAATTTCCAACTTTCGACTGTGGCGTATGAATAATTTTTGTTTGACATTTCACATCAGTGACAATGGCCGATTAATTTGTTAATTAAATTTCCCACTTTTGGCTGTGGGGTATGAATCAGGGATGAAAAAAGTTCGACGGAGAAAAGTCCGGGAGTAATAAAATCTATGAAATCCTTGAACGAGTCTTCGAGGCTTATAATATCACTAATATCGGATTGGGAAGGAAGAAAGTATTTCCAGCGCAAGGAAAAAAAAAACGTCAAACTTTACAAAGTTTTATTAGTTTTCTTTTTTGCCCACCCGGAAATTAAATGAAACTTTAAAAACTGGGCTATCCGAGGGTGACATCGGTGCCCAGCTTCGTACCATTTTTATTTTATCTTACAAAACGTCTGCCCAAATGACAAACTTGAGATTTTCCTCTTTATTTGCGCCACTTTCCCAAATAATACTCATTTATTGAATATTCATTATTAAATATAACGAATAAGTGACAATAATTACAGTTTTTTCGAAAAATTTAATTAATCCATTAAAAAATAACGTTTGCTTGAAAATTTACAGAGTTTCGACAGAATTAAGAAGCAAATTAATTACCCGCATAATTTCTCGGGTTCTCTTTCCCCGGACTTTGTACATTTGCCTTCTCATTAACACACGGAAAATATTTGCCAATGAAACTCTCCAAGTTTTACCCACTATTTTCTCGGGACTTTTCGCTGCAGTCTTTTATACGAACATACTGCACCATATTTATAGAATAATTTTGCAAAAGGTTGAGCAGCGAATGTATGGAAAATCAGGATTAGCCACTGGAGTCCAGAGTAGAAACTGGAAAATTCGCGAAACTCATTAATAACTCCGCGAGTTAAATTAAAGCGGGAAAGGCTGGTTTTGTGGCGGATATCCGGTATTCAGATACTGTTAATCTACCACAGACAACATTTTTCCTGTGCATTTTGTCCGTGCAATCAGAGCCGTCACTAATATTAATATTCCATATTTTTCATTAACGAAATTTCCCATTGAATCCATGGAATCCCTTCAAACCTTCACACCATCAATTAAACCAGTAAAACAATTTTTTTTTTACTTCGCTTACTCAAAAAACAATTGATGTAAATAAAAAAATTGCATACATAATAAATTAAATGACGATCAAGTCCTTTTTTCCAAAAAATCACCCAATATTTTGTCAATCAATTTCAATTATTGATTGAAAAAAAAATGTATTGAAAAATACATGACAAAATTCGTATTCGATGTAATTCAATAAAATTCGTTTTTCCTCCCCGATTTATTAATACCCCAACGAAACTGAATTTCCGATTGAAATTCTACGTCAAATTATCGACGATTTCATTGAACCAATTTCAGAGTCGACATTTCACGAAATAAACTGTCATCGGGTTCGACATTCGCAAACATCCCAAATTTGCCACGAAATTCATTTTACATTTCAAATTTAATTCTTCATCGAGTGCCGTGACCTTAACGAATGTTGCATTCGGCAAAAAAAAAAAAATGTCTCGTAGGGGCGAATGTAAATCCAGGGCGAAAAATATTGTCGATATCTTGAAGAATTCCTTCATCCGTTCCAGTTCCAGAAATTTTTTTAATCCATCAAACAAATCCTGGAGTAAAATATTCGACCAAATTCCAGAAATAGTGGAAGTGAGTTCCGAGGATTCGTGCACAGAGGCGAAAAAAAAATGAATTGAAATTCTCCTTCCACTTGCAGAGGCACGAGGCGAACCATGAAGACCCATCTGTCGAAAGGGACTCTCAAGAAAAATTGGAAACCATCGTAACCCCCCAGTGCACCATGGTACCGGGGTTACACTGCGATTTTTGAGCAGTGAGGCATGCCTGAAGGCCTGGAATGCTCCGGTATCTCGTTTCTGTTCCGCTGTTGCGATTCATCAGTCGAAGTACCCTCGAAGGTGAATATCATTGCCCGGGGCCATGGTTTGTCCTACACAATGAGGGCTGTACGGAAGCTGCGTACGTCGACAACTTGGTTCAACTGCTGTGGCTTATGCTTGGCTGAATATCCAGGACATCTCGTGTTTCGATTTTCGGGGCTGAACATTCCAACGCTGGGATATGGTTGTGAACATGGTACCGGCTCAGCGGAGGAACGTACATTGTTTTCTCCTTGTTTTTCAAATTTTTTCAAAGCTACCCCTACGCTGAAGAATGACTCGTCGGAGATCGGTCGCTTTTGAAGGTAAATATCGTGAACAAGGGTCATGCACGTAAAAAAGGGTGTCGTTGTACCGACCTAATCAGTTATCCGACAAACAGCTTATCTGGACAACTGAGTAAAGCTGATGTGTCCTAATGACCTAATGCTTAATCCAACATCTTTTGTGAGTTCGTCTCTGATCCAGTTCCATTTGGTTTCGCCACTGCACTTCTTCAGTAACTTACCAGTGTAAGTGCCCTTAAAGGCAAACATCATGTCCCAAGTCTCCGGCGGACGTTCCACAATAAGGGTCTCAAGGTATTCGGCGTAACTCGGCAATTTGTTGTGACTGTTGTGGTCTGAACAATGTTGGATATCGAGGATAGCTAGTCTTTGGACTTTGGGGGAGGCCTGAGGATTCCAGAGCTCGGATATGGTCCTGGACGTGGTATTAGCTCGGTAGAGTGAATGCGAAGGGAGCTCGGCCAATTAGGAACTACAAATGGTAGCCCGGTACATATAAGAGATGGAAACTCGGCTGGACTTGGTGGCTGCGAATCGAGACTACATATACATCAACGATGTTCAACTGGCTGGTATATATAAGCGCTCAGTGAAAGGAGATTCTGTCGGCGGCGTGTTGAACTCGGTCTTCGCTCACACAGAAGAAGAAGAGATGTCTCTTGGTGGAACGTTATGTCTGCTGGTGCTCGCTAACTTAATTAGAGGAGGGAGAGAGAGAGAGAGAGGAGAAGAGACTGGTGAGAACTGTCCCCGGAGTTTCCGGTCTTTCCAGTCCTCTGTCTTAGTCCATGTCGTCCTATTTCCTTCTGTAAATGTCCTTGTCTTTTCCCTCATCTCTCAGACCTTTTTTTTTTGTTCCTTCCTCCTCCAAATGGTCCACTCGATGCCCTTGCATCTCTGTCTCGGTTTAGGTACCTGAGGCACCAAGGACCATTTGGACCATGGGGCTGTCCTCTCCTGAATACGTCAACCTTGTGGCTCTCCTTTGTAATGCTAATTCGGCAATTATTTAACCCACCACGCGAATCCCGTCCATCGGAACTGGAACCGGAAATGCCATGGTATATCCTTGCCCTTTTGAACTTCCGATAACAGTTACCATCAACCATCGTGACGACCTCCGATGGAGGTGCATTTTTTCGTTGATGTCATTTTTACTCTAGGATTTTGGTTTATGGTTTGGGGGCACGATTCGGAGGCCCGGAATGGGCTAAGGTCTATTTGGCACCGCGGGAATGGTCGCGAGCAAATCGGAACGTGACAAATGGTCATTGGCCCAATTGGCGTGTCCACGATGGGCACCCGGCCATTTGGCTCACCGGAAGTGGACACTGTTCCAATTCGATTATTCGAGGGCGGACATTTTTTTCGATTGGACAATATCAACGTAACCATTAACATCAAATGCTAATCACCTTTCAACCCCTTCTCATTCAATCAGTGCTCAATGAAATTTTATACAAGGAGGCTCTTTCCTCGGGAACTACCGGAAATATTGATTGAACTCTATGACTACCTAAATGCAAGCAATGCACCACTTTTTTCCCACCTATAGATAAAATTTTCCAAGTTATAAAATAAAATTTTAAAGAGAGTGTAAAAAAAATGAAGGTTCGTTTAGCAAAGTTGATGTCAAAAGAGAGGACATCACCGGAGGGCAAAAATACGAAGACAAACACAGCAAAATCACGCAATGAGGTTTTCTATTTCTATGCACAACATATTGCCGCGGCCTCGAACATCAAAGCCCACATATTCCGCGGCGAAAGAGACAAGAAAGTTACGTCATATCGTGGGAGGCGCAAAGCCCTTATTCCCCCGGCGAAGAATTTCTCTGGCATTTTATGCCACTACTTTTTACTCTCTTATCTATTCTCTCATGGGGCACACAGTCCCTCGGGCTACTGATAAATCTCGTTTGACTTCCACGCCGTGACATGATCCCATCAAGTACCAACATCTTATCGTAACCCCTTTTTTATCTTTTTTTAACTCACTCCATACGCAGCTGCTTCTTCACATTTTTATACAATCAGACAATCGAAAATAGTCCGGGAGAGAAAATTGATTTTCGGGCGAAATTGTTGGAAAATATATTTTAATACGTTGTAGATAATCGAGGGGCAAAAAAATTGTTAAGATTTCATTAACTCATAATTATTAAAACACCCCAAAAAAATTGGACAAGTCAATAGAAAAATTTATCGTTCGACCATTTATTTATAATTTTATGAATGGATTCAATGTATTATAAATTCAATAAATCGATTTTTGATAATTCGTTATTATTATTTTCTTTTTAATCTCAGAGAAATTAAAAAAATTAAAATTGAAATTAATGAAAAATGTGGTTTCCTGTCAAGTGAAAGCAATAATTTTTTTCCAGTCTCGTACTATTGTCAGTTTACTGCAAAAAAATTCCTGGACCCCGTCGACAATTGCGTCGATAAAACGAGAGCTTTTTTTTTTTATCACGCATCAAATTGCATCGCTTTTCGTATCGATGCGGGTGCACGTCAATGCCAAACAAATTTGTGAAAGTATACAGGAGTAGTGGTTTCGAGAGCGTCATCAATTCCAGCGAAATTTTCGACGACTCGTTAGCCCGTTCCATTTGTCGGTAGGTGCAACTTTTGAATTAGCCTGACAAAGGGGATCCGCAAAAAAGCCGCGGATGCTTCGGAAAATAACAAACGCCGCTGCCAACACAATTACTCGAACTCACTCCCTCTTTTTTCTTTTTTTTTTGTGTTGGCAATATTTGACGTCGATTGTATGTACACAGTGTTCTGTGTTCATACGAACCATCCAACCATCTGCACGCCAACTGCAATTCGATTTATTGACCAATTTCGAGCGAGAATACGCGCCACACGATAAATAATGCACTTTTTTTTTACGTACCTACAACTAAACTAGGAAGTGTAGGTAATTTAAAAAAATCGTTTTTTCCCCTAATCGAAGCAAGACATTTTGATTTTCATTTTCTTAAACTCCTAAGCTCGTTAAAAAATAATTTTGTGCATTTATGAATTTTTTTGTTAATCAACCTTCACGGCCTTTTAATTAAATACAACGACCAGAGCTTGCAAAAAAATCAAAATTTAACACTCAACATTTAACAATTTTTCTACACATCAAATAAAAACCCAATGGCATTTGTGCTTTTTTTCCAGCATCTGGATTTCGATTTATCGATTAATATTTCACTCGAAAAAAAAATGTGGAGGACGATGAAAAATTAATTATTTTTCTGGTAGCTAAGCTCGAATGGTAAAAGCCTTTGGAAAAATCGTTTTGTGCACTTAGCGAGCTGAGAATGTCGGAGAAGATGCAAGGGCCCAGATATGGACCATGTGCGGTGAGGAACGTTAACTGAAAGCTCGCACGAGCGAAGTACTCACGTCGGAGATTTAAAGCTCGGTAGGTAGGTAACACCTAGCGAGACCCTTTTGGATCCAGTTCTCGTGGCTTCTCTCATACTCGGTGAAGAAAGTGGCTCACCGAGTGGCATCGGTGCGCCCCGCGGCGCTAGCTACTTAGCTGATAAAGTGCTCTTCGTGTGATTCAATGTGACAAGCGGTAAAAGCTCCAAGTGCGGGCGCCGACTGGACGTCGTCGTCGTCCTCGAGCTTTTTTCCCTAGGGGATAAACAGCTCGGCAACCTGAATTTGCTGCACTTAAGGATTATTCTAAAAAATTATAATAATTATCAATAAAATATCAAGATTTATCAGTGGGTCTATAAAATCTGCAAGCTCAAAGTACAGACTGATTTTCCACATTTTTTTCCAGCGAAACTATTGGCACAAGAAAATCGGGATTTTCCAGAAAATTTATTCAAAGTCTTGAATACATTAAGTTTTTTTTTTAAGAAAAAATATCGACAAAAAGCGGAGTTACATTTGTTTAAACAAATTGATGTAGAATAATCGATTCGTCGATTATTAAAATCAAATTCGGACAGATTTAAAGAATTATGAAAATTACGAGCTTTAGAATTTGAAAAAAAAAATTGATATCGTAAATTTTTTATTGGTAGAAAAATTATTATATTTATGGAAAATAAACAATTAAAAAACTAATGTCGATTTTATGAAATATTCGTTTCGCAATCGGAAGTCGCACGTCCGATCGATGAAATTAAATGATTATTTTACTCCCAGTATCGAGTAGAAGGATTTTTTTATTTCACCCTCATTTTACCCTGAAGAAATAACGAATATCGAAATAGTTTGCTATTTGAGAAATCGTTGGTTGCGATCGAGAGTTCCTCCTCTTGGGAAGTGCGCTAAAAGCGTCGATACGTATCATAAACTTTCATCGGAGTTGCGGGCTCTTCGTAGTTGAGCTTATACGCCGAATGAAAAGTGGAGAGGAAGCGGAGGAGTGGAAAAGCTCCGAGTGGAGAGCCCGTAATTCGCTCGGCAATCTCTGACCACGCAGCGATTTCGAAATCCGTGTTCGGGCTGCGTACTTCATCCCTATCTTCCTTTATTCGCTCCTCTTCTCCACCTTCCCGGAAACAGCCTCGTTATCCCGATAATGAAAATGTTTTACCCCACATTTCCGAGAGAAAGCCATTTAATACTAATCGCCGCACACATTTTCACTATTAAATCAGCTGTGATGCTGGCCCTACTAAGGCCCGACCAGGGCCTTATTACCATTCAATTTACGATTTTTGTCTAATTTCAATCGGTAGATTCAATCGTGTGATCAGACACGCCTGGCTGAGGAGTTATTTTCGCCAAGGCCCTATTAGGGCCCTGTCATGGCCCTGACAGGGCCTGGCCAGGCCCAGATTTGTGCCTACAGTTGGGCAAAAGAATCGATGATTTTCGTGTAGTTTACGAATGCATTCGATCGTTATTAGTGTGGCCCTGTCAGGTCCCTACCAGCGTCTAGTTTTCTAATTAGTGCCCGATGTAACTAACGTAACACTGAAATTTCCGCTGGGATTTGTTACAGGCGTCCATAGGTTAGCAAAGGAGAGCAAACTGCGACTCAGTAGATTCAGTCGTCAATGGTCAGACGCAAGCTACTCTGCGCTGTAGGCTACTAAACATCAGTAGTATTAGTAACGACTGAACTGCTATAGTGCAGACCATGGCCTCAATCAAAGTGCAGAACGTACTAGCACGAATTAATCGAGGATTCCATTCGACATATTACACGAGTCGACATATGTACCTCAATATTTGCTCAAGTTCCAACCCTTTGACAAGCAACCCCTTCGCAGATTGGAAACAATGTTTGTTTTTTCCGAGCGACAATAATTTTCCTTGCAAATACATATTTTTATATTAAATAAAAATAGAGAATGCATTGAAAAATTCATTCATCTCTTCGTGTGGAATACTTTTTATATTTTGACGATAAATTGCAAAATTAATATCGCCAAGTATTCGTAATAGGTGAAGATTGTGAACAAGCGGAACTTAAACTCTAGTCGAAGCAACTTCGAGATTTGTATTTTCGTCCTCTTAGCAAATTTCCTAACTGCTCTTTCGCTCGCGAGTACCGCGATGTATAAGAGGGCGACATGACCGGAAGCACCGGTGACTTGAGAAAATTCTTCTCATTATTGCACTGTATATACTGAACTCCCTCGAGAGACGTTTCTCCTTCACGAGCTCTTCGACACGCGGCAACGACGAGGAGAACCTTTGCCTGAAAACTTTGTCGAGCTCAACCGGAGCACACTCTTCGGCTTCTCTTTCACGTCATTCAAGGTATTGGGAATTCCAGAGGCGCCACTTTCCGAGACCCACTATTCGTACCACTTGGTTCATTGCTTTACAACGAGCGAGAGCTTTCCCTCGTAAGCTACACGAAGCTTACGCTCTTTACATAAGTGTATATACCTCGATATATTACATTCTACGCCAATTTTGCCTTTTTCTTTTTTTTTTACTCCATAATTAAAAAAGATTTTGTGAAGAACATCATTAACATCGTGAAAATTGACATCATCAATCGAGACTTTGATAATTAAGACTCATTAACACTAATCGAGACTAATTAATACATTTTTTGCACATCCTCATTTCTGAATAATCGTGAAAATATTTTTTCAAACGTTAGAATATATATTGTCAATAAATTGTTAAACAACATATGTTAATTACCATAAATTTTGATTAGAAAAAAAATTATAGCATAAAATTTCGTTTTTAAAACCAGAGTGTATAAAAATGTATCGCTGATATTCGAGCAAAAAAAGACACTTCTTGTATTTTGACACCCTTTTTTTTAGAGCGTCAGAATTATTAACAATTTTTCTCGTCGACCACTTTTTTTTTTTTTTATTGACATAAAAAAATTCTGAATTAAACTGCAGCACCAGGGAAGCTGAAATTAATGCGTTTATCCGGATTTTCGGCATCAGCTGGAAAATCGGGAGACTGACGTCGATGTTCGTTCGTCAGGATCACGGGAATCGCCACGAAGAGAGATACTATTTTATCACTGGGCATCGAAAGCCTCGGGAATAATTCGCTGCCCCTCGTAATACGTGTAATTGTTTTATCGTTAAGCCGTTGATCAATATTCCATTACAAATCGAAGCACTCGGCTCGACTCCGGTTTATTGACACTAATGCTTTCGCGAATTTACCCTCGGCTCACTCAAACTCATATAGACACAACGTGCCTGAATATTCGCAGTCTCCTGCACTCGAACGAATTAACAGGATAACTGTAAAGCATAATAAGCTCGAGCAGCAAGGAAGCACCGGAAAGTAGTGAAAAAAAAAAAAAAAAAAAAAAATGCATTTCCAGTTCACTCGGTAATTGCAATTAGTGGAAAGTTTTCCCATACATTTTCACTAACCTAATTGCAATTAGAGGACAAAAATGAATTATGATAAAACGTTATATTACACGAAGAGCATAAGGAAGAGACGTAGTTCAGCCTCTTCACTTTTTTCCCCTGTCTCTCTCTTCAGGTATTCAGAAAATTAGAGCACTTGTTCTAAATATTTTTTATAATTTATTAAACGATCAATGAAGAGATTTATTTTTTTACAGGAACTTGGGAAAAAATTATAGTCGTTGATCAACAGATATATTTATCGATTATCATCGATATTCTGTGATCAAGAAAAATTAATTAATTTTCCTGCAAAAAAATGTTTTTTTTGCTCTAGATTTTAATGAAATTGTCACTGTAAATATTTTCGACATTATTTATTGACTGTTGAATAAATATTGACATTAAAAAATTGGTAATAATTTTCAATTGATAAATGACGTTCGTTTATTTATCACTGCCTCGGTCAACTATTGATGATTATTTTTTTTTTTTTGCCGGGGTATAAATACGATACGGCAGCCACTAGCATCAGCTCCGATAATTACTCGCGACGCGTAAAAGCACCGATAGCCTCACGCGGAGCGTGGGAGTTACTTTTTTCCGCTATTGTCGGGCGAAGAAGTAAGCAAAGAATAAGAGTCGAGTGCGAGCTAAGCCGAGTTATACAAAAGTCGAGCCGGTAGCACTCGGCGAATGGGTCTATGGGATTTCCACAGCCGAGTTTTAACGCCTGAGAGATTAAAATGGGTCGTGTGTGTGCGAGACTCGGTTTTCGCGTGTGACTCGTTGCATAATTTTCATAGCACCAAAGTTCGTCAAAGATACATAATATTCCACGTCGTCATCGAGTCTCCTTTAAAAGTCACGAAATCATGGTGAATTATCATTTTTTATGGTATTCGTAAAATAATTAACAATAATTAATTGCATGTTTATCGAGAAAAAAAATTATTAATTATTACAGCCATGCCGCATAATTTTTAACAACTTTTTAATAATTTTTCCAATGCCTCAATTAATATTTTCGATGTATATTATATTGGATGGATATTTTCGAATAATTAACACGTAATTAATAACGCTGTTACCAATAATTTAATCAATTTAATTGCAGGCTTCATTCACGGGGCAGAAAGTACAGAGGGAAATTTGATGGTAATTTAATAAAATAGTTGACTTACATAAAACTCACATAACTTTTCGTTCATTTTCGCTGCTTTCTAACGACAATTCCCTGGCATAATTAAAATCCTTTCTGCAATTAAGCCAAAAATTCGAATATTCTGTTGGCTAATAAAAATCGGCATTTGAAAATGAGTCATCGATCGCTACTTACTTCCAATAATAAACAGGACATAATCAATGGTAATGACTAATTAGTCAATCAGAGCGTATAATTGTCTCGATTTTTGTTGCAACCCATAATTATCATCGATGCTGTAATTCACGTGGATAATCAATACGAAATTAACGATATCACGACTGATCATCGAATTGAACATCGTGCCTTGTTAATAAATTAACAAATTAAAATTCAAGTACCTCGTACAAGGGCCAATTATTCAAACAATAAAAAAAAAAACAAAAAAAAATTCTTTTAAATTCACCCCCACATAAAATACTGTTTTACTTAAGCAACGCACTCGGCAGATCATCGAAGAGGGCAAAAAGATTTCGCACCACGAGATGCTGAAGATCACCGAGAGGATGAACCGATTTTCTGGTCCAGAGTGACAGGTGCACCATAGCAATGCTATCGCTCTAAGGATTTTCTATGAAAACGTGAACAAATTGGCTCGGCAGTGCACCACGATTCTACTTCCGGTTGCGGGTCTCTGGGTCCGACGTCGGAAGTGACGAACGACGTTCTGTCGCATCCTGAATAGTCGGACTTGTCGTGGGGTGTTTCTCCTTCGTTCCCTACGTCCAAGTCTCTCGCTTTCTCTCTCGGCAGTCATCGTTTCAACGTCTGGCACCAAAGAGTCGCAATAAAACCATGTACAAAACCACTAAAACCATGAGAGAGAAGAAGGATATTTACGCGCGGGGTCAAAGGTCCTGGCGACCGCGCGCTAAACGTGCCTGGAAACCGTGAAACACTCACACTTGCCACTAAACAACGAGCAACTCTACAACTATGCACTCTTGTATTTTGGTTGACCATATAATCTCTGCGGAACAACCGGAAGCGAGCTGCAGCGCACCAAAGCGCTCATTTATGGGCCCTACAGCGCATCCCACGCCAACTCCACCTCGAATTGCATCTATTTTTTATCCAATGGCTTCAAAATACAATGAGAATTTTTTTTTTAGATTTTTTTTCATTACGATTTAACAATTTTTATAATGATTATGTATAAATAATATTTTGTCGGAATATGAAAATTGGACAAAATTCTCATAAATCAGGTATCTATATTGTTTATAAGATTTTTTTTTTTCTGAAAGATAATTGATGGAATTTAAATTTAAGAATAATTTTCCTGCTTAAATTTTGTTATAATTTTTTTTTTATATAATGAAAATTGTGGATGAGTTGTCATGGAATGCCCCATGCACACTGTGTTCGACCTCTTGCCCCGAAATAAATGAACAATAGGCGCGCGCTTCTCATCAACGAATCCTATGGTCAACCGTATTCATTTTCCTTTCCATTGTCCACTCGAGGAAAATGAAAGGAAAAATTGTTTTTCCGTGCAGCGTGAAAAGCTTGACTTTTCGTCACTCCGATATGCCGTGAAAAAGTCCTTGCGCGGCAGAGGCGTGAAAAAAAAAAGTTTATATTGGTCGAAAACTGATTTTCAGTAGTAGAGACTCGATATAGTCAGACGTAAAAATTCTTTCCAACTTTGAAGAAGCCTGTACAAGTATCCAATTTTTCAAAAACCAATCGATTTCAATAAAAAATATTATAAAATATCCTCCCTTACAATTTTCCACAAATCTACCCCTTTATTTAAATAATCATAACTTTGTCGTTTATCGATACTTTTCAATAAAAAAAAAAAAAACTTACATTCATCCTGACACTTTTATACATGAAAAATAAATAAATAAAATGAAGAAAAAATTGAAAAGAGACCTGATTTTGGCCGGAAGCTTTTTTACCCCATCGAGCGTGAAGCGTCGCGACGTCACCTCGACGATTCCCGTTGAAAACCGGTGAGGATCGTGTCAAAAACTTCTTTCATAACTTAGAGAGCCTCGAGGGAGTTCGGACGCCATTAAAACTTCGCTTCTGTCTTGTTGAAAGCGATTGATGGGGAAACGACGTCGCGAACAAAAAACACCCCCATAAAATGAAAAGGGAATAAAAAGCTGGGCAAAAACGAGCAGAGCGAATTATGCAAAGAGTGGGTAAAAAATATATGCAAAAATTGTCACGGGGCGGGAAATTGAGGGGGTGGGGGGTGGGTGGGGTAGGAAACGAGCAATTGTTTCAATTTCAACGCTGCTTTTCAGCTTGTACGCTCGCGAGCTGTCGCGCGCAACGTCACATCCGACACATGTTGAATTCTCGCGGCTGTGACGTTCAACCCCCTCGACCGGGGGGTTGAAAAAAGTTGAAACTTTTAACTCCGACGGGAATGACAACGACAGGAGCACTGAAACTAACGAGAATTGTTTCAACAACTGGGAAATGGGGGGAGTACACTTTTCCACCGAGTTTAACGAAGTTATACTTTCTTCGGAAACCCCATGCACTGTTGACCCACATAAATACCCACTCGAAGGGCCCGAGGACTTGTACCCTCAAATTGCTTCGAAACTTTCCGTTCTTTCGACAAAAGGTAAAATTAACAGAGATTTATGGTGAATTATCTGATTATTTGCAAAGGGGGAGGCTACTTAATATTTTTTTTATTTTTTTTTGGGGTAGTTACCCTTGCAGATCGTTCTGAGGTAACACACAATCTTGCGATGGATATTTAGGGTTTTATTTTATTTTTTGGGAGATTTTATTTTTAATTATTGAAATTGATTTTTTATTTTTTTTAAAGAAAAAAAATGATCGAATGATCCATAGATCATTTAGCCCATAAAAGGGGAGGTTTTTAAAATTCAAATTCCCCATAAAAACCCCATTTTCCTCCCCCACCCCAAAAAAAAACGTTAACTCACCGTGTTAACGAAGCTGGCAGCACTCAGTGATGTTTCCAAAATCGTGGAATCCTGTCTTGAGGTTCGTTCGATTGCTGAAGAGGCACCAACGAAAAAAAAAAAAAAAATCAGAGATCCACGTGTGCACCTTAAGGCCCGTTACTTTGTTCTTTTTTCTCGATAATTTTTCCCAATCGGGACACACGCGTGATGAATAAAAAAAACGAGACGCAAATTTGCAACAACAAAAAATGGCTGAATAAACGGCAAACTGCGGAAAATGAAGAGAGCGATGCTGAAGAGTGGAGTAAAATTGGGGTTTCGCTGGGCGAAAACGTGGATGGCGAGGAGTCGAAAGGATACGCCGGCAGGACACGCTGCGAATGAGTCGCGGCACGGTACTGACGAGTCGGCGCCGCGGCGTGGAAACCTCATGCCGCCTCGCGAACGCGCTTGCCGCCTCCACTCGCTCCTCTCCTCTCTCTCTCTCTCGCTCGCGCGAAGCATCGCCGCGGCGGCTCTCTCCCACTCGCGAGCCTCTCTCTCCCGGCGCCGAGCGGAATAGCGCGCCGGTCCATCAAGCGAGAGAGAGAGAGAGAGCGACGCGCGCGTATTCCGCAGTCGCGAGGACGTTCTTCAGGAAAGTGGGAGATGTTCCTAACTCCTAAACTCCTAAACTCCAAAAGGTCTCCCCCTCCTTCATCCGCTTACCGGCACAACTTTTTTTTTTTTTTTTCCAGGCATAGGAAAGATGATCTTCCATGGATTCCCCATGACAATGTCGTTTATGCTTTCATGGAAAAAAAATAACACGTATAGTGAAAAAGTTTTGATACGAAGGAATAATGTTGTTTTGGAGAAAATAGGGAAAATCGGTTTGGTATTAATAATTTTATGGTGGTGGAAAAGAAGATTACCTTTGGTTTGGTTCATTTTATTTTGTTATGTCCATGGGAAAATTCGTTTTACCAAAATAAATTGAGGGTATCAATTGAATAGTACATTGTAATTTGCAGAAGACAGTTTAGTTTATGGGAAAATAACATTGCGTGATATATGTACATAAATAAATCGGTACGACTTTTAGATTCCCTTTTTTTTCCTCAAGCTCGTCCTTCCGATTTAGTCAGCGTATGAACGTCGTGTAAACGGACCTGAAGAGCGTGGGTATCGCCTGGGTGCTTGTGAATTTGTTCTACGGCTACGACGAGCGTCGACGGGAAAAGTCTGAGGTGATCGTGAGGCCGATATCCATGAACTTTTTATCTGTAGCCGCTATCGAACGACGATCGATTGGCAGAGTCATTGAATCGGTTCTCAGGATCACGGAGAGATCTGCCTGAACTTGGATCCACTTGGTTTGGCCCGCTGGAGATTGTGGGGATTTATACGAGTCTCACTGTGATTGTGACCTCCGAACGTTCGACTATTTACCGATATATCGTCCGGACTCTGTACAATTTACATACGAATACTTGAGACCAAACTGCAAAGTACTTTGCATTTTTCGAATCTGGTATCACCAAGAAAAAAATAATAATAAATGTCATGGACCACATTTAAAAAAAAAAAATGGGCTGAAATCGACGATTTTCCAAACGCCATCGAATTATCGATCTTCGATTTTTTTTTCAAGCGAAATCACTGCCCTCCTCCCCCAAATCACACAATATCCTTTTTTTATTAAAAAAAAAAAATCCTCTGAATTCCTTTGCACCATAATTTACTATTTTTTAACGAAAAAAAAAAAAAAAAATCTTCGAAATCACTTGACTTCCGGTCTCCCAAAATTTCTCCCCTCGAGTATCCCACAGGAAAATCAAATATTGATGTAATCCCGTATAAACCCCATACAAAGAGGGTACGTAACCGTAACAACGCAAGCCGAACTTCCTGGCGAGTTTCTTCGGCCCCCGGGCGAACTTAATACCGGTTAGCGTCCGCAAAACCCTTCGGGCTCTTTGATTAAGCTTCGGGATCGAGGATGTCCACGAGAACGTTCCGGTCATTAGCTCATTAATGTACAAAGTGAGCTTAACGAAGATAATCAGTATCGCAGCTCTCCGGTAGGAAAGTAGCTGTAATAACCGATTGAATCGGCTAATGATCGGTAACCTGCACCTTTGAAGACACTTCGTAGGTCACCGATCTTCCAAGCTATATATATTACGTACCCTTTATGGTTTCTATAGGTGGCATTATAATAATGAGAACTTTTCAATGAGAAAAAAAGAAAAAAAAATGGAGAGTCGAGAGGAATCGAGAGAAAGATCGTTATCGAGATCGGATCTATGCACGACGATCACAGAGCTCCGTGTAAATCCCCCGGGGCGGACATGGGTTTACAATACTGTTAAGTCTGAGGTCTGCTGTACGTTGGCCGAATGACACGCTTCGAGATCTCACGATCGATGGATCTTCCTGCATCAAGGCGCTCGTTGATCGCCGGTGTGTCTTACGACGTCCAGGGAACGTACAACCATCCACAAACCATAAATACGATACCGTTTATCCCACAGATTCTTCGATATACATTATTCACCGTGTATACATCCAGCGGTATCCGGTATACGCGGAATTCCCTGCCGATTTAATCCTCTTTTCTCCTAATTCTTCGTGTAATTCACGAGGGACTTCCGGTTACCGATTTTCGTCATACATTTCGTCCATTTTATCGTAAAAATTGTTGAAAGACATTTTTCATGCGGTGAAATAGACTCGACAAAAGTAGTACAAAAAATCGGAATGCCGATTTTCCGACCGGAAGTCGCATCTGTAATTTTCAAAATCACCATTAACTTTTTTTTTAATTGTACATCCTATCGAAAATCACTTACAGTAAACATTGTTCACTGAAAAATTGAAAAATCGCGGATTTTCCGACCGGAAGTCGGATCGGCGATTTCTGAAATAACTAAGTCAAGTTTTTTTTTAATATTAGTAAAAAAATTCAAAATGTCTTATGATAACATTTTCGTGACATAAAAAATATTCATTTATTCATCATTTCAAAATTAAAATTTTTTTTTGCAGTTAGTGTAAATATGAAGAAAAAATGCCCGAATTGACGTGGAATGCCCGGTGTATAGTCAATGGCACAGTACATTCGTGTTTGCGATGCGGTGTTGGGGCAAACGGAGCTACTAAAAAAGGCATAATGGTATGGGATATCCACCCTGTGTATGGAGCACAGGATAAGCGTGGGTCGCCAGTAGTAAATATCGTAAGCGAGGCCAAGGAGCTCGTAGTATCTTCGTGCATCTCAGCGAGCCGAGCTCATCCGAGGATTCGCCGCTCGAACCTACGAGAGCAATCACGAGCGCCTTCACTTTCATCTCCAGTATCAGCATCGGCTCCTCGAGTCGTAGCTCTTCAGCAATACACAGCCAAGAAAACCGTCCGCACCGACTCTCCACGATCGCAGAGAGATCGAACGCTCCTCTGCCTTCCACTCCGAGACATTAAACGCCGTGCCGCGTCTCGTCTTAACCCCTTTTCCAATTTTTCCCAATACGCCAAGCACATTTTCACTCGCTAAATTCTCGTAAATAACACACATTTACCAAAGCAAAAAAAAGAAAATTTCGAATTCACTTCGATCTCCCAAAATCTCATCGATGCTGATCAATTTTTTTTTGCAAATGTGCAAAATATATTTTTTATTACAGGAATCCCAAAATGCGAAATAAAGAATTAGATGATTTTTTGGGGGTTTTTTTAAATATCAAAAATGAAAATTTCTTCCAATTTTCCGAAAAATCCTAGAATTAAAAAAAAAATGATTTTTGCATTTTTTTAGTGCATGCAAAAAAATTAAAATTTCTTCAACTTTGTTAATAATTTATTCGAGATTTCGTGCATTTCCGGAATATAAAAAAATTTCTATTCCGTTAAAAAAAAAAAAACGAAAAAATTTTAAAAAATTTTTGCCGAAGATCTAGGAGAGAGATCGAACGGTGGAAGTCGGAGACATTAAATGCCGTAGCGTCCCGTGTTGAGCCCCACGAAGCGAGGTCATCGAGGTTCCGAGACGCGGTTCGCATTCATGGGGAGTGCAGTCTCGGCGCGAGTGAGAGTGATATCTCGGGCCTCGGGCGCTCAGCCGTCGGTACCCGGCTCCTCTCGGTAGCTCACCATCGACAGCCATTAACCGAGTCAGCCGTTGGCGAGCAAAAAGCCTTTTTACCGAAACGTGCTGACATGCAGACGTATTATTCCATTGCATGTCCCTGGTAAATACCATGCACGTCTCGAAGATGAAGTTCGCTGACACTTAAGCTTCTGCAAGATCAGGAGTAGAAGTTTAAGTTTATAGATGTGGATTTTTAAACAAATAAACAAATTGTATTCAAATTTAACAGGAACTTAACTTTTTCTACATAATTTATTGATAACAATTTTTTTTATCCTTCCCACACTTTCAACATAATAAAATTTCAAAAAATTTCAGTATCTTCCAATAACTATTGTTATGTAAAAAATAATAAAATATTATTATTTTTTAAATAAATAAAACATTTTAAAAAATTATTGCAATAAAAACGAATTAATAAAAAGGAATTAAATTCCATTTTCCATGGGCTTCCCAAATTGGATTTTCAATTGGCCGCGAACTCCAACTAGGAAACAGTTCCAATTACGAATTGGTCCATTCTCTCGATCATCGATCGATCCTCCGACTGTTCGATGATCTATTTTGACATTAGAGGCGCGTTTGTCGATCGTCTGGAAAAGCCTCGACATCTGTCGATGTGTTAGTCGGGATAGAAAAAAAAAAAAAGGAGAAGAGGATACGGAGACGTAGATCGAGTGTCGAAAGCGGTGCGGCGCTGATAGCGATCGTAGATCGAGGCCTCCCATTCGCTATCCCCTGTCGAAAGGCTTTTCGGTGTACGCGCGCGTTTTATAGCGCCGCTTCGGTGCGCTCGAGGGGCAAACTTCGCCGATAGATTCCGGAGGACGTCGGCCCGGCTGGAGAAACGAGTGCTCGCGTTTCGCCGCCCCCGCGTTCCTCTCGCGCTATCAGCCGCGGGCCACTAAATTAGAATGGAACGCGCGCGCGTGACGGAAACTCCGGTCCGCCCCAGCAGCGCCTCGGATGAGGCGCCAGAAACCAGAGACCTCACCGACCAATGGACCGACTGGAATTGGATGCTGGATCGATGAATCGACGCTCTCGTCGCTCCATAAATAAAATCTCGCCCTCGCATCCACCGCGCACACAAAAACACCGAATAAAATGAGTTACAGTATCGCTTGACATGTATATGCGCACCGGAAACAAAAAGCAGAAGACTTTTATTCACGAACTCGTCAAATTGTTAATGTACAATGAAAAACTAAAATTTAGGCACTCTTACAATTAATTTTTTTTTTAAATTAGTATTTTTGCGGTGATACTAAAGGTAATTATTAAATCTACGGCACCAAAAATTAATTTATAATCTATAAACAAATAAATTTCGACACGTTTACAATTAAATTCCTTTTAATTACTATTTTTGCAGTGAGATCAAAGAAAATTATTCAATATACAGCACCAAAAATGAATTTACCATAAATTGGTAAATAAAATAAAATAAAAGAATAAAAAATTTTCGGCGCAGGTACATTGAATTTTATGTGTGAATTGTTTTTAAGCCTTTCAGACGCTGATAATTAATTTTTTTACCATTGAAAAAAAAATATATACAACCATTTTATTTTTGATAATCACTTTTTTTTCCTCGAGCATTCGCGATGACATCAGAAGTGCCAAAAGTCCTTTTACTCTGACGGAATATTTTTCAAAAACGTTTTTAAGTGACAATCAGCATCACACTTCTCACTGTTTCACTTCCGCAACATTAAAATCGATGAAAAAAAAATAAGAGACACGTATATAACCATTAAGTGTGATATAACCATTTAAAAAAAGGCTGTATGATATCGCCCGAATAAAAAGGCGAATGATATAGGCCGAATAATAAGAGGCTCATTAGGCACGTCCTTGTCAGCCGGATAATCTCATCTCAAAGTGACCGAATATAAAAGGAATTATTAACGCTCGGTGAATCTCTCATTCGGTCACTTTATGCTCACTCCGATCTAATGCCCCACCCACGCGGCACTCGATTAAGTGTTTCGAGAGTCGCCCTCGCACCCAGCACCCGAAAATCCGGCTTAGTGCCTATAATTTGAGTTGCGCATGAGATGTGTCCCCCGAAATGTTGGATTATTACACGATCGCCTCGCTGCTTCGCTGACTCGAATCGGACAAACGAAAAAATTTCGGCAAGTCGTCGCTTTAACGTGTATATATGTATGTATATATATAATACACATATGGGCAGGTGGACAGGTGAGTTATTATTGTGTACAATGTTAAAGGAGTGCAAACGATCGAGAACCCGATTGGGTAATAAAAATCAACCGAGAGGACCTTGGTTAACGAGTAACCGAGCAAACCATCCGGTTTCGGACCTCGGCCGACTTAAACTTCAATTCTGGACGGACCGATTCCCTTTTTCTTCGATCTACCGTTTGCTTTTTTGCGGACACGGAATTTTCTGTACTCGCGATTTTATTTTTGTGGGATGGAGTAATTTTTTTTTTTTTAAGGTGGGGATTTTTAAGGAGAACCTGTTAAATGGCCGTGAGAAAATGAATTCCGTAGAAATCTTGAGTTTAAATATCATTGAATGCACTATAATTTTTATTTTAATTTTTTGATATGTATGTAACTTTGAAGAAATTGTTTGAAATAAATCAGCAAATGTTTGTAGATCGTCTGCTCATCGGAAATGATATTCCCGATTTTTTCATCACCTTAAAAAAATAAATTTCAAGAAATTCTGACGTTTAAAAATTTTTTTTTTCTTAGCTAACAAAAATACCGAATTATTGAGAAAAATTTCTGCAAAGTTGCAAAAAAACATTTTTTAACATAATCCACGCCAGGTAAAAAACGTCTTTGGTACGAATTTCGGTGTTGGCATTGTGAGGAAGACGACAAAAATAATTCTCATCGATTGGGCGCGAGAGAAAAAAAAAGGGGAGCAGCGAAGCTCGAACCGACGGACAGATTGGGAAATGGGCAGAGGGCCAACCTTGGTGAACCATATCCTGATGGAGCTGGAGGCCGCGAGGAGAAAGAGAGCTCGACTTGAGCCAGACTCTAACGCTCATTTATTTTCTCGCCGGCTTGCGGTGCGCACACATAAGCAGTAGCTTCTCCGATTGCGCCGCTTCCGGTGAAGCTTCGATGGTCCCGCCGTGTATAATATATACGTGCACACACGTATTGACTCTATCGAGTTGCAAAAACTCCGCTTCGTTTACCAAAGGAAAAAAAAAAACGAGAGCGCATTTTTTCCTCCGTCGCTGCGGAAAAGTTTACACACGAGCGCAACTTCCGGTCTGGGGCCGAGTGATTGGATTTCAAATTTGATGGACCGAAACGAACTTATGTATCCTCCGAGATAAAAATTCCAATTTGTCGACGTCTTTCGCTCGGACGTTAAAGATAAACAGAATTTGAGAGGATGGAATAAAATGACTTCCGGGATATTTCACCAGGTCAAGAATCTTCACTTTCACACACACACATGCATGATTATTCGTCTCTTAATTCGAGTTTTCAGGCCCTGTTACTTTTCCGAATAATCGATAATGAATTAATTATTGGAAATCATCGATAAATTGGATACAAAATGATTTTTCGAAATTTTTCACCCGATAATTTGTGGAATCGTGATTAATTCTTGAATTCAATGAAAAGAAGAATTTTTTTTTTTTTCACGTTGACAATTTTTTATTTCAATTAATTAATTCATGAAAAAAATGTGATTAAAAAATGAAATCGAAAAATGGTATTGAAAATTCATTTTCATTTTTGTCGTGAGCCCTTGAAATTTGGTATCTTGCAATATATATGCGGAAATGTGGATATTACATTATGGAAGCTTGTAATCCTGTTCCGGAATTTTTGTTAACATTTCAAAATTCAATTTATCGAACGTAACGTCCCTCCAATCGCTCGGCCATAAAATTCAAGTTTTCTGCTCGAGAGTACGCGGAGCTGAACGTTTCTCGTGTGGGAACTGGTCAAGATGAGAATGTGCACGTTCCGGGGGTACGATACGGGCCGATTTTGCTCTTACTGGGTCATACTTTGCGCTCGAGAAAAGTCCGACGGCCGGGAAAGAGCGACGCGATAACAGAATCCCGCGCCACGTGAATTCATGCGGCTTTCTTTCGCCAGCCAACTGCAGAGGGGTAAAATAATGGAGGAACCGAATCGGGCGGAAGTTGCCCAGAACCACGATTCCCTACGGACTCCGGTGGAAAAAAAAAAAAGTGGTTAAACCATGTAACGCGAGGGTGAGGCAAGTAAATTTCGTTGAGCCAACCGAAATGTACTCGCCCGGACCTTTAGGTGGTTGGGCCAACGACCCATGGGTTCAATACGTTGAAAATAATGGTGTAAGTTGCCCACCAAAAAAAAAAAAAAAACAGGTGGAAATATATTAATTCTACACTTGAAATGTCTGGCAATTTTTTTGGTAATCCTTTAAATTATTTGATTTTTTTTTTTGTGTTGAATTAAGTAATTTTTGTGGTTTTTGTAAATTTTATATTAATTTTTTTCCAAAATATATTAATTCTGCATTTGAAATGTCTGGCATTTTTTTTGGTAATCCTTTGAATTCTTTGAATTTTTGTTTTATTGAAATTTGTCATTTTTGCTGGTTTTTGTACATTATTTATTTTTTTATTTTTTTTCGAAAAATGTAGCTGATTGAAAAATTCGTATTGCAAAGTAGTTTTTCAACACAAATCACTGATAGTGCAATGGATGCATTTGCCAAGCCGCAGGAATGCAACGCCACTTGAATGAGTGACGAAAAGCGCCGACAAACCAACGACAACTTCATAATTAATAATCTGGAATTCACGCGATTTCTGTGTACCGAGAATTCTCCATATATAAGCTGCAATCTCGTGGTTCACGCTCGCATGGAATCCGATGAAGCGACAACCACGACGGATTAATAGAGAGCACATTCGCAGAAATCCTCCAGATGAGATTTAATTTATTGTCTCTTTACCACTTTAATGCAAAAATGGAATACAAAAAAATTCCTAAGTCACCTAAAATAATGAGAACTTTATTTTTTAATAAAAAAAAATTATCTAACAAAATGCTGCCTCGTCACAAATTTTATTTTCAAAAAACACAATTATTTTATTCAAGTAATTATCATCTCTAAATAATTCTCCAAAATTATTTTCAACTCTTATTTCATGCTCTAAAATTTTTTTCTTAATTTTTAAGGTTAACTTTGGTTTGGAAAATAAAAATATAAAAATATGTTTTGCTTTTCCAATGAATAGAAAAATAAATATGACCCCGAGATTATTATGCTCTTCCAGATTTGAACCATTAAGCCTCAGATTTTTTAGGAATTCTATTATAACAAGCTCGTTAGCGAGCATATATAATATATGAGAGCTATATTAATATACCGAGGACCGTTCCATTCTTCGCTTCAACGAGAGCCCTCGGCCACTCGCGTTAATTACGCCTTAAGCGTGCAGCCGGGCCTTTTCTTCTTTCGTGAGCATTGCGAGAAACTTACTCCCAGCGAAGGGGCCAAAGTTCACCAAGTTTCTGGCTGACCTTTTCGTCGGTCTTTGAACTGTCGACGCGTGCAGCAATTACTCCAGGGCTTGTAGCTACGAGTCGTACATTTGTGCCCCTTAATCAGTGATCACAGTCTCCGTGAACCTCGAAACATTGACAAAAGTGATACGAGCTCATTTTCCTCTCAATTCCAACGAAATAACGACCCTGAGAACCAAATCCATTTTACCCACGGGACAATCACCCAAAAATAGGCCTCAAACACAATCGCTAATGAAATTTTTCGCCTTAAGACACGCGAGAAAAATATTAATAACGGCACTCGACTCTAGAGAAATTAGGCGAGACATTAGAAATTTTGGGACATTTTTGTGGGCAACAAACCGCAAAGAAAATGAAAGGAAACGATGGTACCCTAATTCCACATTAACCCTTTCATGGTTACCTCTCTTTGTGGTTAAAAAAAAAATTGTTTGCGGAAAAAAAATTCTACAAATCAAAAAATATATATTTTGAAGTGGATTTTAATTTGTTTAAATAAATGCGCATTTGTCGTGCAATTTCAGCTGCAGATTTTTTAATGTTTAACCCTTTCATGGTCACGTGTCTTTGCGGTTAAAAAAAATGTCTACCCTTTTTTTTTTTTTAATTTCGAAGTGGATTTCAATTTGTTTAAATAAATGCGAATTCGTGGGGCAATTTTAGCTGGAGATTTTGTAACGAGCTCGCCGAGAAAAATCTTTATTCTGTCTGATTACTCGGAGAACATATTTCGCAGCAAATTTCTCGGGAATGCACGACGAACTCAAGAATTTTCGTCACGTTGCCGTCGGTGGTGGACCAGGAAAAGCGACGGGTACCGCCCCAACCGGCGCCGGCTAGACGTCATCCCAACAGCGGTAAATTACCGGGTAATCCGGCGCTGTTCGCGTAAATTGCGAAAGAACGTCTCACGATTTGCCCATAGACACGAAGGAATCTTCGTGTTGCCACAGTCGAGACTCGGAAATTAATAGTGCAGCTGATTTTGAGGGTTCTTCTGATGCATAGCTCAACAATGTACACAGACTTTTTTTTTTAAGTCATGTAAAAAAAAATTAAAAACTTCGGCAGAATTCATTTTACAAAAAGGAAAAAAAACGAAAAGATGTTCGAATTTTTAATTCGAAATTGAAAATTGGAAATCGATAACAATGATTTTTCAAAAATTCCATATAATCGATACGTAGATAAAAATGTGTGTTTTTTTTTAAGGTTCAATGGGAACAATTCAACTGTAAGAATATTTATAAAAAAATTCATATTATTCGAATAATAATAATACGAGGTAAATTGTTATTAAAATTGCGCACATCGGATTTTATTAATCACAGTTGGGATATCGCATCCGGAATTCGGAGGCCTCTCAATTTCCTCGTCGGACGGCGAGACGCTCTTCAGCAAGTCGACGAACTCGTCGAAGGGACAAAGGGTCCCGAAATCCGATATTTCTTGCTCCACAAATTCGGCAGGACTTCCCAAATAGTAGATTACCTGTGAGACGAAATTTTTGAGGTTTTAATAATTTACTTATATTTGTACTCTGTTAATTATTCAATTGAATTTGAAATTTAAAATCATATATCGGAGATCAATTAATTTTGTTTTTATTTCAAGCTATATTTATGATTAATATTATGAAAATTTGTTAAAAATGAGAAAATTCGATTCACACCTTCACGTAATAACTCTCGTCACGTTCGATAAGTTCGACGATAACGGCGCTCGAATATTCCGGCATATGTGGCTTGAATAACCCAAGACTGGCCAGCAATGCAGCGACGTTCAATTCATGACCACTGTACAAATTGATTTCCCTTGCATTCGCCTTGTCATCACATTTTATTTTGGCCTTCATATCATCAATGATTTTTTTCACTAAAATACCTAAAAAAAAAAAAAGACCATTATTACATATTAAACTAAAATTGAAAAGTATCAATATTTCATTTTTTTTAATGACATTAAAAATATAAAAATTCGCCACTTCTTTATTTGTGTAAAAAAAATATATATATATATATCTAAATAAACAGCAAATGGAATTTTTTTTTTAATTTTATTTAAATTTAATATTGAAAAACAGAAATACGATTTGACTTTTTTATTGTGTGCGTTACCTCCGTTGAATTTTCTCTGCAATTCAGTGTAATTAAAAATTTCGTATTGCAAATTGGCGGCACTTTGAAGAAGACCATTGTCCAGGATGTCGTTGGTCCACTCTTCGGGGAGCCGAAGATTCAAGGACTTGAAGGCTTTTAACCCAGTGGTGATGATCCACATGTCCAGCATGTTGATAACAGGCTTGCCCATGAGATTGGACAGTTTGTTGGCCAATGGTCGGAAGTCTTCAACCCTCTTCAGGACTTCCGGCAGCAACATGGCTCGCTTGGTCGCTTCGACGTACCTGAAGAGGTGGAAAAAATGGTAATTGGCGAATTTGGATCGATAGATCGGGCTCGAGCTGAGCGGGCCTGAAAAGAGGGCTTTACTCACTGAGGACAAGCTCCCGTAGGCACGAGCAAAATATCGTCCTCCATGGGCACGCTGATGGTCGGTATTGGCTGCCACCTGAGGTCCTCGTTCCACGTTTGACCTCCCGTGGGAGGATAAAGTCCCGCGAGGACCAGATCCAACGACATCTTTGATCTATTCGAGTCCGTGGTTCGGGCCTCCACGTGTTCCGGAACATAAGTGTCATCTAAAAAATCGGCGTATCGCTTTCTAAGCGCCTTTCCCAATTTATACATGTTCCGTTTGCCCTCCTAAAAAAAAAAGATGCATCATTTCATTTTTATAAAATATTTTTGTGCCTGAAAAAAATATATTGTCATGTATTAAAAATTAAATTGTGTTATTAAAAATTATTTTGTGATTTCTTAATTAATATATATAATTTATACATAAAAAAAATATTATCATGTATTAAAAATTAAATTATGTTTATGCAGCAAAAAAATTGATAAAATTATTTAAGAAAATAAAAAAAAGCTGTGTTTATATGGGAATCATTTTTTTTCAACGTGCTTTATTATTAAACAATTTGGTACTCACATTCGTTAATCCTCCAACTCCCATTGGGTGAAAATTGTCAAAATCACTTTTGTCCAGTGACAAAACTTTCAATTCGACACTAATCGGCGCTCTGTTTCCATGTCGAAATAACTGAAAGTGATTGGGCAGCACTGATCAATTCTATCGGATCAATTCACCCGTCGATCGATCCATCGATTGCTGATCAATTTTATTTCGAATCAATAAATTACTCACCACGCTGACAAAACGCAGCGAACTCTTCGATTTCACTTCCATGATCGAAATGAATCAATCTGCATGCAAATGTGTTTATATCTGGATCATTATTGCAGCTAAATGTCATATATCAATATCAATATCAATATATATATATATATATTGATGAAAGAAAATATCTTCAAGGATTTATTGTGGTCGGATCGTCTGACATACTTCAAATAATAACAACAATTAACAAGTGAATAAATCTCATTAAAAAATAAACAATACTAAAATCAATATTATTATTTATATATAATTATTTTTTTAAATTCACACAGACAATAATAATAAGAACAATACTGATATTCATACTAAATGTCTAAAAATTATTTTATTCATTTTTTTGTAACGTTACGCACCGAAGTCACGACGAAATGACTCTTAATCACCAAATTTAGTGGTATCTTATAGCCTCATTTGACGTTTTATATCCAGAACAGCTGAGAGCACACAAGTAGTGAGATAAGATTGATAACAGGATAAAAATGACTATTTAAAATATGAATTTCGGCCTTTACGACTTTAGTGCTGATAGAGAATAAAAAAATGTGACGCTGCGTGACAGTAATAATAATAAATCAATTTGAAATTAAGGTAAAGTTGGTAAAATGCCATAATTTCGGGTGTTAATTAAAGAAATGATGACCATAAAAAATGATAACTTCATTAACTTCAAAAAAAAAATTTTAATGCCTCCCATAATTTTCAGGTGTTTCAATATTTCCGATTTTTTTGAATATTTAATTTCTAATATTTGAAGCACCAGAAAAATGTGTAAAAATTAATAAAAGTCAATCAAAATGCGGCTGATTTCACGCTGAAAAACGAAAGAGGAGTTAGATGTTCAGAACTTTGGAAATTCCGGTTCCGGTTTGAGAAACAAAATTCCTGTCATTTATCATAAATTTTTGTAATCATGGATTCAATATTAAAAAAAAGGGAAAAAGTGTAAAAAGGATCTGAGGTATTACAGCTTGCAAAATAAAAATAAAATTGTTTATTAAATATATATATATTTTTTTTTTAGGAAAGGTCTTGTTGGGAAATCCGTAATTGAACTCTTAAAGTGATGGCCAGACGAAGCGGAATGTCCTGCAAGCCGAAGAAACGTCGCCGGAAGAACGGCTTCATTCTCTACTACCTCAAGGTCCTCAAAAAAATGCCCAATTATCACGTGACCGAAGTCGCGCAAATCGCCGGATGTCAGTGGAGACAAATGTCCGACAAGGAGAAGTGCAGATACGAAAAAGCAGCGAAAAAGCAGAAGAGACACTACGGTTAACCTCGTCGAAAGGCGAAGGGCACCTTTTTACTTTCCCATTTCCGGTTAACCCATTCGATGAAGTCCCAGATAATTCATATCGTGTTTCGTTGTTTAATAACTTATTTTGTACATCAATTTTACGTCCTCTCAACAATATATATATATTTTTTTTTACGTCGATTTAAAAAAAATCAACATTTAATTTTTCTCGACTTACGAAATTATTTTTCAACTATTCTAATTTGAAGAAAATAATTCCAAATTTTCGAAATAATTCTAAATTATTTTCTAAACAATTCTCAATTATTTTCCAAATAATTCTAATTTTTTTTCTAAATTATTCTCAATGATTTTCTCAAAACGTCATTTTAATTATGCGAAGGACTTTTTTAAAATAATACATACAATTGTTAAAAAAAATATGCCCAATTTTTCGAAACCCTTCACGTAAAATAAAAATCCATCGGTGGGCACTCGAGGAGAAGTGCAATTCTGCGGGTGAATTATGCGAAGAAGAATCGAGTGGGGATGCTGGGCAGTTGTTCATCATCATCTTGAGCGCAAAATGTCAATGGCTCCTCGTGGAATCCGTCACGGTCCTGCGACGCGGAGCTCGATTCATCGGCTCGGTAATCGATAATAGCTCGCGAGCCCTGAGCACAGAATAGTTCCTCTTCCCCAGATAATCCTCCAGTCGCTGCTGATTGCACCCAGCAAAGTTCATCTCGGTCTCATCAATAATTTTCGACTCGAGGAGGCAAGACCTTCGGCTCTTCTCGTCGTCCCATTCTCATCGTACATTTTTTCTTTTTTTTTTTTTTTTTCTTCTTCTTTTCATTGCTAACTCTACGGGATCCTATAAATAATTGCGAGATTCGGAATACGATAATTAATGACGTTCGGGACAGGCTCGATCCTCGTGCCTCTCGAAATGCACTAGACAATTCTCGACGAGATGCACCGCGTCAAGAGGATTTTGCAAAATCCTCTGCGAATAAGATACTTATCCTTCAATGACATTGCAAAACTTGTGTACGAAAGATGTACGGGCCATTCCACCCGCAATCCTCAGCGTCTGACCCTCGACCTCTCAGATTTCTTCGACCATTTTTTACGCCGTCTCGTTTTTTTTTTTTTTTTAATGAGTTAGAGAGACTTTTATTATTATTACTGAAAAATTGTTGGAAATATTGTTCCAAATATCTTAAGGAATTCCAAAATTATTACTTTTTTGCTTTCGATTTTGACGTTGAAATTATTTATTTATCGCACGAGTAACTGTACAATAATTAAATTCATCGTGCTAATTTCGTAGACCACGATTTCTGCGAGGTTTTACGAAATTTTCTTTCGGCCTTTTATTTTCAAATTTGCAATTTAAAAAAAATTGCGTTTGAGCTGAAAATTGATGTGAAATCGAGTTCCAAAGTCACTCGAAATTTTTTATTTTACGGTAAATGGTAAAAAAAATTAAATCTGAGGTCAAAGGTCAGGTGAATTTGCTATGAAATTCCCTGTAGATACATATATATATATAACCTTTTGTACTGTTGGCAATGCCAGCGGAATTACATTTTCTCGTTATGTGGATTTTTATCTTTCTCTTGTGTATTTATAACAAACAAGTTTTGTGATGTGTCCATAGGACATTCTGATGGATCTTCTGCTTCTCTCGCTATTTTTTTTTTTTTTTTTTTTGGGTCAAGAACGTAACGAAATATTTCCTGGCAGTGCGGAGGACGATGTTGGCTTTTACCGTAGAATCGTGTTCCTCACTATACACACCGGTGTCGATGTGCACGCGGTTTATGTATAGTTGGAACAATAGGGACGACTTACGAGCTCCAACTTCATGGCGTAACGAACCCGACGCAGTCTCCGCCTTATTTCGCATCTCGTTATCTCTCGCTCCCGCATTCGCGAAATTATCAGCTCTTCGGAGAAGCTGCAACGCGTTAATTGCACTTGACGATCACGCGAGCGTGTCTTTCATTACCTATTTCATCCGAATTACTAATTTTTAATGGCAAAATTCGCCAGCTAATTAGCAATAACTCGGCGTGTACGTTTTTGTTCTAATTTTTTTTTTATTCTGTTTTTTATTTATTTATTCTATGTTAAATTTAGTATTTTTTTTTAATTGAAGTTTTGACAAATTTTGTGATGCAAATTTGACCAAATTTCATGTGGCGAAATTTGGGATTTATCAATGATAAAATTGGACCAAATTTAATATGACAAAATTTGAAATTTATTAATTTCTCAAATTTCTCCAAATTTCACGTGACAAAATTTGGAATTTATTAATTTCATCGGAATAAAAAAATATCCGAGCCTTTAATTATTTTAAATCCAATTTTTCATCGTGCCGCTGAAAAAAAAATGGATCAATTAGCCTGGAATTTTCTAATTTTCCGCAACGAGGAAATGTCAAGTTGGCTGAAAGCGGAGAGGGAAAGAACGTGGAACATTCTCAGGAGTGAGTGTTGTAATTAACGAAATAATAATTCGGCGAATTAAATATTTTTACCGTCACTGATATTTAATTCTCATAATTTTCTTGGGGTATAATTAGAAAATTATGACGGATAACTTGGTAAATTGCGGCATTGTCTGGCCTCTGGGACAGCGAAATAAATTGCGGGCTCATCGTGGCGAGGGAAGGGCGAGAGAATTCCTCGCTAAACGAGATTCTATTGAGAGAGTTTACTTAGTAAATTGGTGTTCCTCCATCCAGCGACTGTTTCGCGCTAATCGAGAATTCTTCGGGCCTGTTTCGTCAGAGCTGCACAACGCTAACGTAATCGAAGGGAAGAGACGACACGTAAGAAGAGAGCGTCGCCTCTTCGTCTCATCTGCGGCTTGGATAACATTTCCTGCGGTCCCTCCACCTCCAAACTCCACGAAATCGTGCCAACTATCGAGTGACACCTACTCATTAATTATTACTAATTAGCCCACGCGACTATTTTTTATAATCGCCCGAGACTTTGCCATTCTTAACGTGCCAACGCAATAAACTCATCCTGGGAATCGTCCTATTAATTTTAAGGTTTTTTTGGCATGAGAAAAAAAACGGGACGATTTTTTGTAGAGAGATTTTAATAAAAATGCATTTTTTCCAAAATTCATACGCTGTTGAAGACTTTAAGGTTGAATTCTATCAGAAATTGAAGCTTAATCATTTTTTTATTCTATGAGCCTCATAGTATTTAATTATAATTGTATTTTCATTTATATTTTTTATTTAATTTAATTTTTTAATGAATCCATTGATTTTTGTAGATCAAAAAATATGAAGCCATTTTTTTTTTTTTTTCTAAATAAAATTTTCCACTATTTTGGTCCAGAGGAGCGTCCAAAATTTAGAGAAGGAGAATGTTGAATGTTGAATGGAATTTTTTGTAATGCAAGAGGATTTCAAAGTACGTATGGGGAATGAGGAACGATATTTTTCAGAGTCGCTCTGGAAAGGTGAAAAGTGTTCCGACAGGACATTCACGCTACGCGGCTCACAATGATATCCGGATGGAGCCACACCATGAGTTCTCGTTGGATGCTAACTCGACGATCGTCTCGTTCCCACCAAACTGGGGATCGCGTCGCACTCAACCAAAACAATACTATGTATATGCGTTATTCCACATATACCCACGAGATAAAATCTTGCTCCTCTCCCTCTCTCTCTCTCTCTCTCTCTCTCTCTCGCCATTTCGCGCCTCGGTGAAACTTTCGTTTTTCTTTCCTTCCTTCAATCCTATTTTTTTTTTTTTTTTTTTTTAGGAAATTGCCAACTTATAAACTCGCCGCGATAGCAACAACAGAACTTCGAGAGAATATTATATATTATATATTTATATATATATATATAATTTATATAATTTATGTAAAAATTCTACATATATGTATATATGTATATATATTCGACAATTTCATGGAAAATTGAACTCCTTCGTCCTTCGTCACTGTCAATTTTGTATTTTTTTTATTTAAAAAAAAATTGCCAACTTCACGTAACGCAAAGAATTCCGATTATCAAGAAATATCTTAGGAGTGATTATTACAAACTCCTGTTGCACTCTTCACCGCAATAGCAACAACAGAAAGAGCTTCGAGAGAAAATTATATATTTTGTCACTGATTATTGTCTCAGCGTTGCCTATATATATATATATATATAATGTGCCTTTGGGTGACTCAATATTAATTATTAGTCTGCCTCTATATATATATATTGTATTAAATTCTGAAACTTTCGTCGCGCAACTATAACGAATTTTGCGTTTCGTCGTCGAGGCTCCAGCGGATACTCCGGGAATTTTATGGAAAAGTAGACGAAGGAGAGAGCGCCGGAGGATGAAGAGGGTCTGAGAAACGTGCGCCGCCCCCTCAAGACGGAATAAACCGCGGGTTTGCGGTCCATCGTGGTGCTTTCACCTCACAGACTGCCAACAGTTGGAGAGCTTGGCAACAGCAAAAGCGACACGCCTGCCACTGTTCGCTTCCTCCTTCTAATCCCATTATCCGATCTCCGCAATTCCAATTTACAGACCCTTCCAGCAGTCATCGAAAAAAAAAAAAAAAATTATCGGTTAATCGATTGATTTCATTTTCCATAATTCAACGGCATTCGACGGCAACCGGAAGTCTCCTTTTATCCACTTATTCGCCATTTTCATTGATCATCAGTTATTCATTCCTCGAAAAAAATAACATTACGAATTTATTTTTGGAAATTATTAAAATAAAAATAGCTGGAAAATTTAGAAAAAAATTTCCGGATTTTGGAGTATTGAAAAAAAATTTACTCGACTGCACGGTCATTTCTATGGGTAATGGGTTAATGGGTCTTGAACACATAATTCTTATGGGAAATGGGCACATTCGAGGGACTTAACGGCGCGTGGCATCGATCAAAATTGTGCTGGTACTTTAGTTTAGTTACCAGCTGTGTATTGTACTTCCGGAATGGACCGTAATAAGTTAAATGCCAAACTCGGAAGAGAGGAGAGCGCACACATAGATAGCAGCTTCGCTGCAAGCTGATGCTCCCACAACGGCCGAAACACTTAAACGCACCGGGTGTCCTCGTCTCTGCTCGCTATGGAGCAAAGCGCAAGGACTCGCAAGTCATTTCACATGCTAAATGTACGAGAGGATCGTTAAGCACGCGGCTCCGCGTTATTAGACTCTAAATAAAATAATGCACAATATATATGTATATATCAACTGCATGATAATAATAGTGGAATAATTGTTGCACTAAAATATCCTTGAAAAATAAAATAAAAAAAGTACAATGATCTTATGGCTAATAATGGATTTTTTTCCAAATTCAATTAAAATTTTTTTTTTTCGTACTCGTACATAAAGAAATATTTTAAAAAACATGTTTCTGTTGAATACGGAAATTTTATGATTGAAATTTTTACAATTTTCCATGGTTGAAAAAATAAAGAAGGGATTTATTAAAATTTGTTGTTTTCTTAGATAAATTGGTAGGTTCATTATTATGCGAATAAATAAAAGTATCTACTGACAATTTATTTATCTCGATACTTTTTTTATTTATTTTTAATTATGGATTTATGAAAATTCATTTATTGGTTTGGGGAAAATGAAATTTAGTGGACTAGTGGAAAAGGAACGATTAGGTCAGACACGGGAAATCGAAGGAAAGTGAGATGCATCATCGTCTCACTCTCCTTCCGGTCGGCAGTAAACAAGTATTTTACACGAGGACGAGTCTATTAATATATATTCACGTTATTCTTGGCTCGGTTTTGTCGCGACATGAATCCTCGGATGTAATAGATGGGATATACGCGGACGTCGTGAAAATGCAAACTCTCCCGAGTCGTTTCACGACATTTTATTGCACGTTCGTAAAGATCGTCTCGACTCGGCGAAATCGCTGAAACTATATATTTCCGATAGGAATATACTTCCGGTATAACTTGTTAAAGATTTACCCCACGTCGTTAAGCCGTTTATTTATTACCGTGACATATTCGGAATTTTTGCTGAACTTTCGTAGCGAGATAAGAATAAATGACCCCAGTATTTAATTTTTTAATTATTCGGTTGTTATTAAAAATTAATTTTTATTGTGTCGATATTATATTTATTCAGAGAATTGAATTATTGTTCAGGCAATTTTTTAAAAATTTTTCCCTCAATTATTATTAAAAATTAATTTTTATTGAATAGAAATTTTTCAGGGAATTCAATTACCGTTGTCTTATTTTTTTCGATTCAATGCAACCCTTCAAATTATCAACTCGCACGTTTAAAAAATAGAAAAATTGGATCTAGGGCATTTGTGAGTAAAAGTTTTCCATTGAATTCATTCATTCCTCCTTCCCGACCATAACCCATCGTATAGTAAAGAATACATCAGTCTCCTCGTACTGATTTCTTTCCATTCAAATAGAATCCTCTCGGGAGCGACTATAATACCGCGTGTGCGTGTTATGTGTCCGTGTGATATACGAGTGAAAATCATAATAGCTTGAGTAACGTGAGAAATGGGTGTCTGATAATTAGCCGGTCGGGAAAGCGCGCTCTTCTGATGGACATTGAGTGGGGTACTGAATAAATTAACCCGTTACGAATAAATCATTCTCAACAATCAAACAAATTCCAAACAATTATTCCTTTTTTTTTACACAACCCACTAAAATTAAGCCATAAATTTTAAAAAAACATCGGAAGCTTTCGAAACCCAATAAATAAATCATTCATCAATAATCAAAAATGAAAAATAAAAAATTTAATTTTTTTTTCCAAAATAAATGTCACAAAATTAAATAAAAATTTCTTATTAATTTCCTAGATAAATAATTCGACAAAAGTTTATGAATTTTTTTTAAGTCGTTTAAATCGATAAATGGGTCTGAAGAAAAGTCGAGATGCGGGGGAGTAACGCGCGCAAATGTATAACACAAGCATACGACAATCGTACGTCCGGATCTTGGAAACAATGGCTTGTCCCGCGGGAGACGAGAAGGAAAATCACGTAACAGCAGCAGTAACAGTTAAGAGTAACAGCAACAGTGCCGACGGTACATCCTTCCGGCATTTTAATATTCAACCGGATAGGAGCAAAGAGAATGGGACAATGTTGCGCCGAGGGCACATATATATATGTATATATGTATATATGTACAGGGAGTCGAGTGAGAGTGAAAGAAATAGAAGAAACAGTGGAGAGCACAGTGGCAAAGCAATTAAACGACTAGACGCGCTGCGCGCAACGCTTACTCCCACGCGCGACTACCGAAGTGCCATATCGCACGGCGCGAGGGACTCTCGAGGATGTCCGGGTATTAATCCCTCCACGACGAGGGATATCTCGTAAGCCCGAGTATTTACTTTCTCGTGGATAATGAATTAAAGATATCGTTCTTCAATTAGAAAAAAATAAAAAAATTAATTAATTGATTTACAGAAATTGCAACTGAGTTTGGGTAAATTTGCAGACAACATTTTTTAATAATATTATCATTGTTTAAAAACCGAGTATTAATGAATACAGAGTAAATATATAATTATTATTAGCTTTTGGCTTTTTTTTTATTTTATTTAAATCGAAACGAAAAATGGTTTCGAACAAAATGTGAAAAAATTCTCCAGAGTACGCATTTAATTTCTGTAAATTTGTTTTTTTTTTTTTAATTATAGGGCATGAAATCGCGGAGATCGCGAGTGGAAATGGAATGGCCCATATACAGAAAATGAGAGAAATAGAAAAAGCAGTGGAAAGCACAGGAGGAAAGCAATTAAATGACTCCCACGACGCGGCAACGGAAGGAGAATATCTCACCGCACAGGATCGCCAGGACCTCCAGGATATTAAAGCCTCTACGACGAAGGATATCTCGTAAGCGCAAGTATTTACTTTCTCGCCTCCTGGTCTCCGAATTTTATAATAATGCACTTAGTACATTGTATATAAAAATAAAAATCGTTCGTGTTATATACGAAAATATTGACATTTTCGCTTCACACGTTCATCGACTATTAATTTGCTAATTTGTCGGTTCAATATATAAAAACGAATCCCCTGTGGCTCCTGTCTGAGCTCACGCCATTTCTACTTAACTATACAGAGCATGGAATTATAGCACATAAGTAGATTACATATAATTAGATGATCTTGTTATACCCACTGACAGGAAAATGTCTACATTCTAAATATCTCAAACATTTATTTGTGCACACATGAAAAAAATTAAATAAAAATTACTCCAGAATTACACTTTATTTTACAGCTACAATAAACAGAAACATTAATACACTTGTGCATTCAACTTGACTTTTTAAATTTAATTAACATGCACACATTTATATATATATATTTTTTTATTCTACACGTTTATTACCACATTTAATAACTCGACTGCAATAAAAAAAATTAAATAAAAAATATCAAAGAAAATTCCATTTTATTGACATTGAAATAAGATATTCAAAAAAACTCTTCAATTCAATTTCATTTTTTATTCACAAAAACTACAAAATATGACAATTTAAAAAAAACGAAATAAAAAAAAAAAATCCGAAGACCTTTGATACTAACGTGAATAGCATTGATCTGACATTTGTCCGCAGGGTTCAATGTTACTTCCTCATAGCCCTTTCCGAGTCTCCGACGGTAAGAAATTTCTCTATTATAATATCGGTAACCGCACGTACGTGTTCGACAAAGTGGTAAAAGTCGTGCGCGATCGAGATAGTATAGTGGAAGAGCTGTGCAGTGGAGGCGAGAGGATCGAGGCGAAGATCGAGGATAGACACCGAAGGAATCCTCCTCTCCGCGTCGCATAGAAAAGCAGTCACGAGCTCGGGAAGCGTTTGCGCTCTCGGGCACAGCGGCTGGTATCAGAGAAGAGGCAGCCGCGAGAGGGTGGCAACCGTAGCTGCGGTCCCGGCGCCAGGTCATAGGTCAGGATGCTTTCACCTGGAAACTTTTGTTGGCTCATCCCCTCCCCGGGATCCTCCTTCGTTCTCACTCCCAATCTCCTTTTCTCTGTTCTATTATTAAACTATACATAACCACATATACCATGTCACACGAGATGCGCCATAAAATACAATAAAAAGTGAGTTAAGAAGACGACATCGGCGGAAGGAATACTAAGATTTCGAAAATTGGTTAAACTTTCATTTATCGGGTGGTCTACTTTCAATAAAAACCAAAAAAAAAAATTATTAGTTCCTGTCGTTGGAACCGGAAGCGAGGATATGGACGTTCTGTAATCGGTAAAACCGGTAATTTTCAATTGATTTAAATCCAAGTGGTCTAAATCGATGGAAAAATGTTTCAGAGTATTCAGTAGCCTTATCCGGTCATTTTGTGGTGGATAGTTGGTGTATTTGATGACTTTAAATACACCGGATCATCTAAAACAGCGTTTTCTGAGTTTCGCGCTAAAATTAGATGTTTCGATTATGCGTCGCTTTGGCGCTCTCTTAAAAATAAGTGAAAAGAATTCGTTGAGACTTCGGTACATGAATGACGTCGTCGCTAAATGGACTATGAGAATTTTTTAGAGAGCGAATAAATTGAAAAACGTCCTTCTCACCTTTGCCGACTTGACACTTCGGTAAAGGGGCCTTTACGAAATAATAGTCGTGGAAGATCGTTGACCAATTGTCGTTTGACATCGCTCTCCACGTGCGCAACCATAAACCATCGGTAAGAAAAATAACGAGGCGCGTTTCTCTCTCTCCCTCTCTCGAATTTATGACCTCTCTCGATTCTCCATAGTTGAGAGGTCGAAAGTCGGCTCTCCTATGCTCGAGAAAGTGTGTAAGCACGCATTCGAAGACGACGATTGTGTTCGTTGGTATACGCGGTGGATACGAAGCTGTTTGTCGAGTGATTAATGATCCAGGCGTATAGGATCCAACAGCTGCTGTTGCATTAGGCTGGTTTAGCGATCCACCGCGGAAACAGCAAAGTTCACCATGTAAAAATAAGTAAAATCTCTCTTTTTGTCGATTTACACGCAAGTCAAAGATTTTCACACTATAATTCATAAGGAGAAATAAAAAGATTACCTTTCTGGAGGCTTAACCCTGTAATTACCAAATTAGCATATTTTTGATGAATTGAAAAAAATTCCGGGAATATTTATGAAAGCGTCAAAGCAACTTTTTTGAATCTGTACATCATAAAAAAAAATTTTACAATTGTTTTTTTTTTAAGGTGGTGTAAAGTACCTGAAGCTCATTTTGAATAGGAATAATGAATCTATTTAAATGAAATAAACAGCTGTTTTTGAGTAATTGCTCAAATCCACCGAATAATTCCGATCATCAATCTAAATATCAATAAACACTCCCAATTTTATGATTACACAATCCTCAATCCCCAGCAGATAAAATTCCATTCCGCGATCAAATTAAAAAAATATTTCTAGACCCTGAAAAAATTCTCCTCGAACGGAAACAAAATTTCATTCAATTCCTCCACCAGAAAAAATGCAAAATTACAAAAGGCATCGTTCAATCGACAATCGAAAATTTCAGATGAAAGTTGACGGAAAAAAAAAAAAAAAATGTTCTCTCGGTGCACGAATTCACGGAGTCTCTGATCTGTAATTCGTTCTCGGCGAGGTACTCGAGCGAGACGTGATATCTTGGGCACGATTTAGCGAGGCCGCTGCAGCCGCGCGCCGCTCTTCGACAAATCTCCTCTCTGGAACAAGAGAGTTCCGAAGTACCGGAATTCATGAAGATGACAACAGCGAGAAAGTGTTTCACACAGTTACATCGGCGAGCCGATGGGTATTACAGCGGCGAAGAGGAATCTCGCCCGCGGGCACGTTGAACTCGCCGCGCCGGAGAACCTTTGACCTCTTCCTCTTCTTCTCCTTCTTCAGCATCTCCGGACGCGCTGCACCGCTCGCCGCAGGGAGCTAATCATCGTAGGCGTGCGAACGATCAACTCCCGGAGGAGCAAAAGCATTTCTCCGCTAAAGATGCCGCCAAACGATTCGCGAGAAGCGATTAAAATATTTTGATCGTAGATATGGATACACAGAATTGGGTGACGTCGAGCGATAACAATTCATCGTACAAAGTGGCCATCGTTGATTGATTGATTTTCAATAAATGGTCCATTCAGTTCCATTAATCTCAGCCACGGTTTCAATATTACAAAACACTACAGTGAGTCTTTGTAATAAAGATAAAGATAAGCTGTTTATTATCCGAACGCAATTACATTTGAATGATCAACTGGCTTGAATGGTTTTTTGTTTTTTTTTTTTTCCGTTTCGTATACTCAGAGAAATCGGTCAGGTTTATCTAAATCAAATATGGGATCTGTTGGAAGTAAATGAAATTTTATTTAAATTAAATTAATTATATTTGAAGCTGATAGGAATTATTTTTGTGTGGGATTCATTTTATTCGATTGAAATAAAATCAAATAAATGTCTTTTTCAAAAGATAGCAGGATGGAATTTAGTTGAAACGTCAAATCAATTTCTCTGATTGTGTGAGACACCTCCAATTATTTTTTAATCATATTCAAATTATTATATTCTACTGTAACAAAAATCTATCTTTGAATATTTTTTCAGCTAATTAATGCGTTGAAATTTTTTTTGGAAAACGTTTTTTAATTAAGAATGACTATTACAGTCCTTTAAAAAAAATTACCCAACAAAAAGAAATTATTATTTATTTTACTTTGTGAATAATATAGATTTAATTGAAAATAACGCACGAGGATTTTTTGCAAAATCTCGAAGATTGAAAGGCCTTCGTACAGCGTCTCACTTTTTATTGAATCTCGTTCGTATTTAGGGATTTGCCAGTGGCAAGCGAAAACCATTTTGTAAATTCATCGTTCCTCGGATTCACGAAACCGATGCAGTGAATTACAATATATATTTGTATATCTGTACAGTGTAATAATATATAATCGCCGGTCGGAGGTGGATTCGTCGTCGAACAATTATAGCCGGTAGACTATGTATAATAACGTGCACCTTTCTCTTTCGGGGCTTGTCAACTCGTTCTTTAGCATCCGTTAGTCAATAACTTAGTTCCTCTAGCCTAGAAGGAGAGTACAGCGTTTCTTATTAGAGTAATTAAGGTTCTCTGATAGAATATATGCGGGTTATACGCGTAATATTGTCCTGTTACACTTAATGACCAGTAGGTTTGGATCTCTCGTTTCTTTGGGACGAGGAAAGGGCCTGGGTTTTTGGATGGGGACTTTGGGAGAATATATTAAGAATTACCCACGTATAAATTTTCCAATTAAAAGTTCTATTCCATTAGAATTTCGGTACTTTTCAATGGGAATCAATTTTCTTCAAAATTCCATCATTGGAGACACAATAAATTTTGAATAACAGTAAAAATGTACCAATAACAAAATTAAAAAAGCAAAATTCAACATACTTGTCCCATTTTGTTCAAGTAATTTTTTTTTTCATTTTTAGAAATAATTGAAAATAATTGGATAAAATTTTTAAAAATTTTGGGATGCCTTTTTTGTGACAAATTGATGAAACCTTTTTTTTTTATTCAAAATCGTTGGACTTAGAACCTGGGATATTGTTGTGTTTTTTTTTTTTTTTTTGGTACCGAAATATAAAAATGTGAATTATTTGATACTTTTATTTGAAAACGTATACGTAATATATTCTTGATTTGGACATCGAGAGGACATCCGAAAACCGGCTATGACGAACTGACCTCGTCTAAGTTAACGTGCCTCGTGTTTCAACGTATCCTCATTGTTTATTATTATTTATTTATTTATTTAATCATCCTTTTGCTCTCCAATCTTTGTGCGCGATAAACCGTAGCCAATAATTCAACGTTTTCCCGTTAATCTCTCAACTTTTATCATTTCTTCCTCTTTGTTTTTACAAGCGTAACGTGTTTTACAGACTACAAATTCTACAGAGACACACTCTAGATTTTCGTACGCCGGTCCAACGTTCGTCACAACTAGACTAAACCTACCGGAGATGTTTCGTTACTTTTCATGTTCCCTGTACGGATGTGCCTTTCACTATTTTCTTTTCGTTTTTTTTTTCCTCTTCTTTTCCATTGTTTCTTTATTTTATTTTGTAATGTATCACTAATCGTAATTATCTCGCCGCGCGTTGATCACATCGAGCGACCGCGCAAAGCAAATATATATAATATATACTATAGTATAATACAATTATTCGTAACGATACGAAACTTGCTAAATGCCATTACACATCGGCCCGATTGAAATATACATGTTACAATATCATTTCCACACGTTTTTCCCGCTTCCTCATTATTTCCACTTTACTTAAATTACAATTGTTCAGCTGATCGTTCATTTATACTCGATTTAATTATACCCGTTTACCTGCTCAATTGCGAACAAAAATTCTATCAGCGCGAATACTTTAGTCTGTCGAAAAGAAAAAAAGAAAAAAAAAAAACGTAATAGTAATGATAATAATAAAAGCGATAGAAAAAGAAAACAGTAATAAACGCGAGTAGATTCGCGAATCGTGGGAAAACGTGAAGCGGCGATAACCGAATTTTCCTTTTTCGCTAACAATAATTTCGTTCGATAATCCGGGTTGCATTCCTACGAAATGTACATCAAATATTAGGTAGACTAGCACTGCCACGCTTCGTTAGTTTCCTCCTCAATTTCCTCCATCTCGCAAAAACCCGTTCGCGTTTGTTTATTTATTTTTTAAAATATTTTTCAATCACCTGAATTGCCCCATTTATTCTCAAGATCGGGACATTTGCTCGCAGCACGCAGCTGAAAAAACTGATGGCGCGAAGAGCTTCGAATCGGGGCCACGGAAAGCCCCTTTAAATTTAACAATCTACCGTAGAATTTCGAAGTCAAGTCAACGATACATCCTGCCAATTGTTCGCGCTCGAATTTTCGATCGCGCGATGATAATACTAACAAAGCGAGAAGCTCGCGCAGTACAAAATACAAATTTTCCTCTCGAACGACGATACTCGGTGATGATGTCAAAATTTACCGAGAGAAAATGGGGAAATCAGTTGAAATAACTGCGTACTCGAAGCAAAAAGCCACGCTAAAGATCCTGGTACATTTAATCGCGGTAACCATAACGATAATATCGATCATCGATTCGCATTACAATAAATCGTTAATATGAGTATCGTAGTCTTAATTTGTTTTTTTTTTTGTTTTTTTTTTTCATTCCTATAACATGAATAATTAACGCACTAACTAATATATTAATATATATATGTATATATTAGGGTGTGCCATTTTTGGGCAATTTTTTTTTTTCGACTCAGAAACAGGTTGTATACTTTCAGGGAGGTAAAATAAGAAGCCTGTAAAAATTTGAGCTCTTAATATTAATATTTAGATGCGCCTCATCGCGAATTTCTATTTCCCATTTAAATAACATGGGAAAAAAATTTTTTCATCTTTGGAATTTTATACGTTGGCAATGGCATATTGTTCGATGGAACGCAAAACATATTTTATAGAGAATCGCACGCTCTACAAAAAAGATGTCTTGCATTTTTTCGATAGACATAGCCATTCTGATGATATTTGAGTTCAAAGTTCAAAATATACGAAAATTCATCTTTTTTGTTAATTTTTAACATAAACATAAACATTTTTTTTTTACTATTAATGGAAATAACGAAAGATATTTTTCGTGAGTATTTTGTCGATTTTTTTTGTAACTATTTATGATAAGTACCAGCCCATTAGAACCAGTTTCGTGACAGAAGACAGGTCTCTACAGCATTGAACAATTAACAATAAATATTAATTAATCATGGATGAGACAATTTTCATGGTAAATTTAATAATCTACAAAAAAGTTGATCGAAGATTCTCAACAGAGTCAATAGTTTCGCTATAATATTAACAAAAAGATGAATTTTCGTATATTTTGAACTTTGAACTCAAATACCATCAGAATGGCTATGTCTATCGAAAAAATGCAAGACATCTTTTTTGTAGAGCGTGCGATTCTCTATAAAATATGTTTTGCGTTCCATCGAACAATATGCCATTGCCAACGTATAAAATTCCAAAGATGAAAAAATTTTTTTCCCATGTTATTTAAATGGGAAATAGAAATTCGCGATGAGGCGCATCTAAATATTAATATTAAGAGCTCAAATTTTTACAGGCTTCTTATTTTACCTTCCTGAAAGTATACAACCTGTTTCTGAGTCGAAAAAAAAAAATTGCCCAAAAATGGCACACCCTAGTATATATGTATATATACATACACTTGAGTGTGTGTTTGTGTGTGTATGTATGTATGTATATATATATATTTGCGGAACGGTATAATGAAAGAACATTGATGACATTGGGACTATCTATTCGTATTTCTCTCTCGGTATCTCACGCAGCTCGTATCGTCTACATATAGATTATCATTTACCATGTAATAATTGCGTTATTCGTAGACGATTTCTCTTGTACATACTTATATACACATATGTATCGTTTTTAATCATTGTGTTTCGTTTTCTTCTTTTTTCTTCTTCTTCTTCTTTCATTTTATCCTTGCGTATATGCGTACAATATAATGTCGATCCATGATATCGTTAATATATATTATGTATAATACTTCAACGAAGTGTTTTTTTTGTTTTTTTGTTTTTCGCCTCGTCGCATCTTCGCCAACGCCTTTATCTTAGCCAGTGCTAGCTTATCGAGCGAAAGAAACAACAACAACAACAAATCAATAATCAAATAATAATGTACAACGGTATGGATATGCCACGGTATAAGGCGCATGATATGAAGTTTGTGTCTGCTTTTTATCATTTTTTTTTTTTTTTTCTATCCGAATCGTGCACGTACACTGGCAACCGGAGCACGTTTGAGATTGTAACTTCATTTTTTCTTAAACCGGTCGCGATTTTTTCTTTCCTCCGAATTCAGTAAAATTCAAATGACTTCTGGGTTTGAGGGGGAAAAAAAAGAAAAGAAAAAAAAAAAAAAAAGAAGTCAACTATCCTGCGAATACGAATCACGTTGCTCTCTAGGACATCTCGAATATATGTATATCTTTGGCAAGCGGTATAAGTGATCTATTTTTTGTTTTTTCTTTTTTTTTTTCTTCTTTTACTTGGTCACCAAAAACGTAACGACACGCGATTCGATCATGCGACTCTACAACGATAATACGATTTTGAGGAGCACATTCTTTCTTCATTTTTGTTTTTTTTTAATAGTATACATATATATGTATATATATATACTCCGTTTAAACGCAGCGCACCCTTTTATCGCTCGCACTCTGTCCTAAGCACTATGGGCCATCTTATTACAAGTTTGTTTCGTTTGTTTGTTTGTTTTGTTTATACACAACTAGGCGAAATCTAATATCGACTCCGATTGCCGTTAACGAGCGGGAAACGAAAAATAAGCGAGCCTCCAGCGACTCGCGAGCTCTCGGCATGGCTTTAAAGTGGATAATAAGGCAGGTCCAAGACATAAGTGATCGATACAGTTGGATTTGGGGGTCGATGAAAGAAAGCAGTGCCCATTACTTCGATTGATAGGCGTATTACACAGTATTTACAAAGTAGGTGCTCTCGTCTTCTCACCTCTCAGTTACGATTGTATTCCTGGAACAAATAAAAAGTGAATATTAAATTTACACGACATACCTTAAGGGCCTTCAAAGCACCGATTAATTTTTAACTCACTTTGTCTCTCTAATTATCCGCTAATTCATTAATTTTCTCTTTTGAAACCAACTTTTTGATTGAAAAATCTGGACACATGAAAATTAGACATTTTTTAGTAAGCTGCATTATTTGGAAAATATTGTGGGATATTGGAAAAAAGTGACAACCCATGGAATAAATAAATAAACAGTGAGTTAGAAAATTTATGGTTTTTTTTTTTTTTTTTTTTTGAGTCGTGAATTCCCATTGATTCAAGGAATATTGGAATACGTTTTACAACTCCCGTTTTGTTGAGCCAAAGGTTTTTTTTTTTCTAATTAAACCAATCACCCGATTAACACACAAGTCTAGAATTGTTATTGATACTACGGTTTTTTAATGAGACGATGGGCGTGAGTGACGAGACGATGTTGGCAATCGAAGGGAACGTTTCCGAGTTGAGAATCGCGACGCGATATCCCCGTTGACCAGTTGGTAAATTGTTTTAGATACCTAGAGATCCTTTCACAGGGCACCAAAGGGATCGAGTTGGACTGCGTTATTCGGCGTCGGGCCAGCGGGTTGAGGCTGTTGCTGCTGAAGAGGGGCACCACCCATCATGGGGTTCGCGCCACCCATCATCATGGGAGCTCCTCCAGCCCCGATCATGCCGCCGGCGGCGGCGGCGGCGGCAGGATCACCGGGCATTACGCCCATCATTGGCCTCATGCCCTGCATACCCTGTATGCCCATCGACATACTTTGCATACCCTACAAACACCAGAGTACAAGGGACTGCGTGAGATTAATACACAGCTGAACGACATAAAAGCAACAATTCCGCAATTTAAGGAAGTCTGTTCAGCCCAGTCCCATTACAAAAACGATTAAGTGACATATTAAATTTGATTCCAAAGGAATTAAAAAAAAAATAGAACATTTCCTGTGAAAATTGAGAATTTCACATTAGTTTCAAATAATTTTTAGGATTCCATTTCATTATCTTCAGCCCTTAATTTTTCTGATACGAAAAAATAATGAAAGTAGTTAATTCCACATTGAATTAATTGGAAATAATGTTATCGATTGGTTAGATGGACTCGTATCGAGAAAATTATGGAGCTGATGCGTAGCACTGTGGCATTTGCACATTGTGTAAAATATTCCCAACATTGTAAGCCTATTTTTTATATTTTTTTTTAATGGGACCGTAAAGACAGAACCTCCAGAAGGGCTCACTTAAAACCGATTTTCCCCACGCGTCTCGGTCACGCCGCAATAATGTGAATAAATTATTAACATTATTAATATTGATACACCAATAAGTTAGTAACCATTTGAAACGAGGCACTCGGAGGAGTATCCGAGGGGTTTGTCGACACACGAACGTATGTACAGTACAGAGTGTTGTCTACTACTGGGGATAATAGAAGTAAACGGTGTAAATCTACGGTCAAACCATCGTAGAATCAGTCGCACGTTCGTGGAGCCCGTCGAGTGAGTGATAAAGTGCGCTAAAACCGGTGTGCTCGGGTCTCGTGTGTAAAACTCACCAACGGTGCGGTTTGAGAGAAGCCCAAAGTGGTTGTCGGAGGGAGTTGCGTCATTCCTTGACCCTGTAACAGCCGGCAACATGCCATATGCCATGCATGCATCACTCAAAACTAAATATGCCAATTGGTAACTGAAGACTCTAAACGCCAAGTCAATTTTTCATTTACTCTTTTCTATTTTTTACTTCTTCATTTCTCTTCCTCGCTAATACAATTTCACTCACTTGAGCCTAATAAAATTGACAATCAGCCACCGAGGTGCTAATCTAGACACTATTTTTATAATTCGGTGGTTAAAAAAGAAAATGATTTGTCTATGTGATGATTTCGAGATTGGATAATGTGGAAAAGGAACAAATGAGCCGAGTGACGATAAAAGCAAATGGAAAATCAGTGGTACAATAATCTAACAACAGTGCTGGGCAAATACTATACTAGTGACTGCATTGTGGAAAGCGCAGAGGAAGATAATACGGTATTAGAGGGTAAAAAAACGTATCTTTTTATAGAATGTTACGTACTTACGAATATTCGTGACGGAGATTACTTTGTGTGAGAGAGAGAGTGAGTTTGAGGGGAATTGCTCGTGTGGCGAGTGACTAACTTTCGAAAGGCCTTACCATGGGACGGTATCCAGCACCGGTCGTCGCTGCCATGGGCTGAGGCGTCCATCCAGCTGGTCCTCCTGTTTTCGCTGTGTTCTTTGGCGAGTTCCACTGCATGCTTCTGGAATTAAACATTTTTTTTTTAAATTCAATACGAAGAGTAAGAGGCAACTGGAGCACAGAAGCCACACGGAATTGCATGCACAGTTGACATCAATGAAAGAATTTCGAAAAATTCGCGTTTGTTTTATTAATGAATGAAAAATTGTGATACGATTGATTTATTACAAGGCAACGATACAACGAAAAATTCGCCGACATGAAACTAAAACAACATTGTGGAAGTTTCGTTTTGTTAGAAAAAAATCATATTTCCTCGCTATTTTTGACAGCAATTTTGTACAATTTTTATACAAACATCAATAGCAGTTAGTAATTCATCCGATTTCGATAGACAGTCATATCAGAGAGTTTTTTAAAAATAAACGTAGCGATAACAATGATTTGTTGTACACACTTTTTGAAAGCGTTTTTTCTACTCAAATGACAATGACCCTGAAGATATCTCCATCTGCAAATTCAATGACTCGTGTCAACCATAACTTTGTAATCCTCCGCTCAATTTTTTTTTTTTGAAAAGCAGATTTCTTCATTTCTTGACAATTTTTTTTTTTTTTACTTTCTCACCTACACCTTTTCTTCTGCAATTAATTAATTCCGGTTATTCTTGTGAATGTTACAATTTAAAAAAAAATACTATCCAACTAAAATTGAAATATCTAAAAATGAAAGAAAATTCGAAAGCACAACTCAAAATGTTTCCGGTGGTAGTTGAATGAATTTCAAAGTACATACTTCACTTGGGGCTGTGCGCTCTTGTTGATGGTAAGATTCTGCGCTAAACTGGCCAAGCTGCTGTCGAGATCCCCGGTGAGGACCTTGCTGTTGGTTGACGTCGCGTTCGCCGGTTGACCCGCTGCTGAAACGTTATTAGCTCCAGACACAGTGGTGGTTGCGGGCATCGGCACTAAGCCCATATCGTCAAAACCTAAGCAACACCTACATTAGCCAAAGCGTTATCCCCCCGGGCGCGCCGAAAGCCGAGAGAGATACAGAAAGAGAGAGAGAGAGAGAGAGAGGTAGAAATAGATAGATAGATTCCCCAGATAAGGCAGATAAGGGTGGTTTACCAAATACAGATTAATGACTGATGACGAGCGATGCCGACGACAAATATGATGAATATTCACACATTTTACGTGAAGGACCACTTATCGTTCTTTCCCATTTTCAATCTTTCTTTACGTTCTACATATTGTGATAAATACTCGCGACAATCTACAAAAAATCGAGCACAGATGAAGAAGATCAGTGCGTCTTAAATCTATCGCGATAAAAAAAAAAAAAAAAGAAAAACTAAATTTAAAAAAAAATCATAAAATACATTACCAACTCTATACGATAAACTGGCGATAAAACGAAGGTAACGGGAAAGAAACGTCGATGACAAGAGTTTGCGGGACTCGAGGATACAAGGATCAAGTGTAACAGCGGTTATTCCACTCACAAACAACTGCGATTAACGTCTGATAATAACGATCAACATTATAGTCAATATATATGGTCAATATACAGCACAACAAACACGGATAATACACGAAAGAAGTATTCAGCGAATTACTTTAGGAAATATGACAATCAATGAATCGTCAGATTAAAGTGACTGACAATATCGAGTCGGTGTTAACGGTAATCACAATGATCGACAGTACGAGTACGAATAAAAGTGATACAGGAATACAACTGCAACGTTAGATACACTCGAGCCAATAATTCAACAGCGGTAGTAGTAGTAGTAGTAGTAGTAGTAGTAGTATATATATCAGTAATAAGCTTGGGTCTCGGAATAAACAATTATTCTTGGCATATAAGTAGACACGGACGTGGTCCCATGTATAATCGTAATATCGGTGCACGAACGTGACGTAGAAGAAGACATGCAAACAAGCGGTCAATTTAGCTGGTTCCCATCACCTGACATTGGTTGCTTTGCCGGAGAGCCGTATCCCACGGGTGCTTGGGTCTGGGTGGGAATCTGGGGGTATCCGGCGTTCGGGCCACCGGAAATCGGGGCCTGTCCAGGACCCGGCGCGGCGGCTCCCATTCCACCGCCGCCGCTACTCGCCATGTCGAACATGGCAAAGCCACCGCTCTGCATTTGCTGTTGCTGTTGCTGTTGTTGTTGTTGGTGTTGTTGCTGTTGGTGTTGCTGAACGGTGGCCGATTGCTGCGGCGGTTGGGAGACCGCTCCGGGCGCTGGACGCGAAGGAGACCCTCCCAGAGCCATGCGAATACTGTCGTTAAGGTCGTCGAAGGCGCTTTTGTTGAGCGACGATGGTCCGGTACCACCTGGTCTACCACCGGGCGATGCTCCGCCAACGGCCGGCGACATTGCTCGAGGTGTTGCGCCGTTGGCGGCAGCGACAGCCGACGCGGGAGGCGGCGGTCTGGGCGGCGGCGTTGCTGTTGACTTGCCGGTCGCGAGAGACGCCGCGGGCCCTGCTCCCGGCGGCCCTCCCGCCGCACCGCCAGGGGCAAAGTCCCCCACGTCCACTCCCTCACCCGATTTAATCAACGCAGAGTCGCCCCCAAAGATATCCGCCTGTCCGCTCGCACTGAAGAGGTCTCCTCCGCCCGGCTGCCCACGGGAATCGCTCGGTATTCCCTGGTCGAAGAGACCGATGGCCGAAGCCGTTGATCCTACGGACTGGGAAGGAGCACCCGAAAAATCGGTCATGAAGGGATTTGGCACGGATCCAACCGATCCTGGGGCGGCAGCTTGCGCAGAAAGTCACCAAGGTGAATGGTTAGCCGTGATTTCACTCGGAGGAACACCGCGACGCTACCGATTTTTACCTTTTTCTTTTTTTTTCCTTTTTTTTTGTTTGGTTTCACGGGGGATTTTTTTTTTTTTTGTAACCGCTCGTTATCGAGTCGCCTTTGAAGAATTGCAACGCGTTTCGATTTTTGCCGAAGTGGAGTTCTGGAGAGTCACTGGAATTTTTGATTGAATAAAGAGGAAATTTTTTTCAATGACGTTTAAAAATGTGCAGTGAAATTGAGCAAAATTTTGCAGGGAAAATAATGCTGCAACATTTCTCCGAGTGATTATCGACCGGAATTCCACTTCCGCATGTCGTCCCTATTTTCCCCTATGCCATTGGGCTTAACTCGTGTTTTGGATTTTCGTTTATCAATCAGTTTGCTTGTTGGTTCTTTTTTAAAATTGCGATCAACGATTATGTGTGCACAGAGACGAGAATAATGATGCAATATTGGCGAGTATTAGTCACGAAGAAATGTGAAGAAAATCAAAAAGTAGTTGAATTAGTAGTTTGATGGGAAACCATCGGTGGGGTGAGATAATAGTAATAATAATAATAATAATAATAGTGCTGATTTTTAAGCTCGTTTAACAAACCTATTTACACCCCTTCGTGGCTTTAGGCGTATAGCGAATATACCATAATCATTTGTTAACTTACTCGACTGCTGTTCCTGTCCGCCGAACACCGACGAGAAATTGTTATCTGTAACAAAGTTATTACTTGCTGGTGGTCCTGCCGGGAAACCTACAAAATGAACAAAAAATCAAACGAAAATAAAATGAAACGTGCGTGAAAGTAAAACCAAATAAATACGCTACTATGTGCCGTATAAATGTTTTTAAACGAAATTTCTCGCTCGTCGAGACGAGAACGTAAAGAAAATAAACAAAATAATATATTTTTCATTTACCATTACCGTTGGTCATCCACATATTGTTCTGTGGCTGGGCGGGCTGCGCTGCTGCGGGTTGAGGACCTCCGAACATGTCAGCGAATGGATTTCCTGCAAGCTGCAGCAGGTCATCCGAAGCTTTCTGAGACTGAAACGTACGGTGGGAATGTGCGTATGGACAGGGCCGCCTTTAACTACTCAACGCTGCTAACGTACTTTGTTTTTTTCTCTTTTTTATGTGAAAACATCTTTGATTCTCTGGACGAAAAGCGTCATCGAAAAGTGCTATATTGGGAGCCATTTGTACAATAAAAACAGGAGGAAAGATTTGAAAGGTAACTTAGAACTCTTAAGACGTGGCCGAGGTTTTTTAGAAGGATTTAGAATAATTGAGGCCTGGGTGAGGGTTTGTCAGAAGGGTTTAGAATAATTGGAGCCTGGGTGAGGGTTTTTTAGAAGGGTTTAGAATAATTGAAGCGTAGGTGAGGGTTTTTAGAAGGGTTTTAAATAATTGGGGCCTAGGTGAGGGTTTTTTAGAAGGGTTTAGAATAATTGGGGCCTAGGTGAGGGTTTTTAGAAGGGTTTAGAATAATTGGCGCCTAGATGAGGGTTTTTAGAAGGGCTCAGAATAATTGAGGCCTGGGTGAAGGGCTTTTTACAAGGGCTTAGAATAATCAGGGCCTGGAAAAGGGTTTCTTAAATACTCTACCCGATTCTAAAACTACTCAAGATGTTTTCACACACACAATTTAACTTAAGTACACTCAACTGTACTGGCTTATTAAGTGGTACTGCTTAATCGACACCGAATATTCTCGCCATACCTGAGTATCCAATGTGGGTGCGGAACTGAAAAGATCCACGATCGGTGCATTGCCGCTTCCGGTCGGCGAGCTCAGGAATGGATTCGTGCTTGGACCACCGGATGGTGACTGTACCTTCGCCTGCGAAAATAAGCGAATTATTAGCCACGTGTATCCATTTTCCCCCAAAAACTAATACCGTAATTTCAATTTCACTTTCGTCCATCATTTAAACTTCAATTCAATTCCAAATCTCCCATTTAACTTCATACATTTTCTCATTGACCCGCTTAAATATTCGAAAAAACGTCTCCGAGTCAAACTAAAATGAAATTACAGTGCTAATTTTGCGAGCTCATTAGTTTTTCCTTCTCTTTCACTTTCGTTTTCACGAAAAATCAATTACCTTGTACTGATTCATCGCCGCCTCCTCCTCGGCGAGGGCCTGCTGTCTCAGTGCCTCGTCGATGTGTCCATTTCCGGTCTGGTCGAGGCGGGCGTTACTGGCTGCCGTCCCAAATGCCGTACTGGTGGAAGACAGGGCGGACACTCCCGACTTTACATTCGTTCTATTGCTGCTTGGGCAATGATAGGGGTTGGCGGTTGTGTCTCGGTGCGGATGGAGGAGCGACCGAGAGGAACGAGGGTGAGGATTGCATAGGAGGACGCCGATTCAACGTTGACAAGTGTCGTAGTAGCGGTGGTGATCGAGAGATAGAGAGAAGAGAGAAGAGAGAGAGAGTGATTCAGAGAGAGAGAGAGAGAGAGAAATTGAGTGAAAGGAGGAGCGACAAGGACCGTTGATAATTGAAAATAAAGGAAAAGACAAACAGAAAACAAAGAAATTGTGTAGTACGTATAGATGCAACAATGCGCAAAAAATTGTATGTACATGATGCCCACGCGTCTCTCTGCGAGTGTGGTTTACGTATATTGGTGTGTGTGTGTGTGTGTGTGTGTTTTCGTGCGTCTGTATCTATGCTACGTTACGGTGTTTTTTTTAATACCAATTGTTAAACAAAAAAAAATTAATCAAGCATTTCCATTAATTTGGACACTCGTTTGCGGATGAGTTATATTTCCATTTGCTAATTGGCGGGTATAATTGAAAATAATTTACTGCTGTTGCGGGCTAAATGATTGAAGAAAAGAGAGAAGAAAATGTATTTTTATTGCGTTATTTTATAAATAATTGAGCTCCGGAAGGGAACGGAAAAAACTGAAGAGAGTAGCGCAAAATAGGAGATTGATTAATGACAGTAATTAAAAGCCGCCACAATCAACTAAATATAGTACTTCTTTTGCATTAATAAATGAACTAAAAATGTAATTTTTTTGTTTCATCGTCGGATTAATATTTTCTTGAGGGAATAAATTATTTCAAATTATACCGCGGCACGTGAATAGCTTTTCAATCCGAATTTACGATTGATTCGTCAAACACCATAACGTACATCTCAATTTTTTTCTCGAAACGTGCAAATTTTCTGATAGTAACTAATTTTCAAAGCAATTACGATTATATCAACGGGCGAATTAGTCGGCCTCGTAAAGAGCGGACAATTCACTTTGACTATACGATCAAGACTAGTTCAATACTTTAGCGTTTCTGCCACACACACACGAACGAATCACACGTGCTATAAATTAGCTTAATCAATTTCGGTGGGTTTCTCTCCATGTTACGACGTAATCGATGCCAACACGAAGTACAACAGGTGCAAAGCTTGTATGAAAATATATTTTAATGTCGTACCGACATTTACTTGGCGTTACGTGGATCAAAATTCTACTCGAGGGACAATTTCCCTCGCGGATATCACCAGGACAAACTTACATCGTGTCTACGGCTACTTCATATATTGTGTGTTGTGAGTGTGCTGAATTGTTTATTTCAAATATATATATTGAACTCTCTCTCATTGACGACGATAAACAAAACGCATGACGCAAAACGTACGCTACTCTCGAACGATGACAACGTTTGCAACGTCACCGACGCAACAATAGCCTCCATAAATATGCAATACAATGTAGTATATATATATATGTATACACACATATATATATATATATATACATAATGTCATGTATAAATCCACCGACGAGACGTGAGCGTAATTCTCGAAAAAACGAACAAAAAACATACAAAATTATACAAATCTCGGTACCGAGCGGTGCGGTGAATCAAAGGTGTAGAATCGGCGAATTTGGATCAAATTAATGGCCAGATTTTTGCATTTTTTTCTTGATTCAACGTTTTTTTTCTTTCATCTCTCAAATCGCAAGATTTTCTTTCTTTTCGAGGGTCTAAAATCGAGTTTTCTGTGTACGTACCTCGCTGATTGAGTCGGCGTGTTTGCTGCCGAGCCCTTCTTTCCCTCCAGCGATGCAAGATGCTGCTCCAAAGCGTCTAGCAAACTGCTGGGAGCCTGTGAAACGGAAATATCCTCGTTATTCCCCTATCTTTTGCTCCCGCGGGGAAATAATTTGGTCTTTTGGGTGATACGAACCTTCGTGAGATCGGGAATATCACCTTTGTCGATTCCCACGTTCTGAAAGGTGTTTAAAAAAACAATTTCGTCAGTACCCATTCGATAGAACAGTCGTTACACTATTTTTTTTTTGTAAAGGGTTAATCACTCAACTCACCTCAGCAACTTTGAGGAATTCTCCCACGCGATCCATTCGTATGAGAAACTTTTTGTAGAGATCCAAGGCGTCTCGGCATTGCTTTTTATTCATGTCGAAGTACTTTTCTGTGGGTGGAAAGAATTTTTTTTAAAATACACAGTGAAGGTAGAAAATGGGAGGAAAAAATGTGGTTTTTCATGGAGAATATTGGCAAATAATTGACGAACCTAGAAGATTTATAATCCCGTCGTTGTAGCAAGCAAAGAGCCTTATGAGATCCCGGAAGAGAAGCATGAAAGCCATACTGATAACGCCATTCGTCAGGTCATTCGCTGTGCAATCGAACTCCAGTAGGGAATCCAATTGGGCCTGGAGAACCGGGAGAGTCTTCAACAGTTTCTCGGCGTTCATTGTGCGCAGAGTGCCGTCCTCCTTCCTGAAGAAAAATCAGAGCGATTTAGTTTATTCCCGTGGGAATTTAGTGCATCGATCGAGATGCCATGGATCGGAGCGGAAAAACACGCGCTTAACACGCGCGGAAGCGCCGATTGTCGCGATTGATCGGTGCCAGTTCGATCCAGAATCGATTTAACGACGCTACGTACCCTCGCTTAACTTTGCAGAAATCGAAGGCCACGCTTCTGTACGACATTGCCTTCTCGTTCAAGTATTTGGCGTATCGCCTGATGAACGGCGACATGTCGTATCCTAAAGAGAAAAGAAAACAAAATAAATGTAGAGTAAACATCTTGATTATATATTTGTAACATGAAGTCTATTCTCTAACGAATTTGTGAATCTCCGGAATTTAATTATACAAAAATCTATCGTCTAATTGACTCGATAAGTGATCATGAATTTTTTTAACGATTTAAATTGTCATTTCGAATATTTTCTTGACAATTTTTTTTTTTTTTTCAAACGTTTAGTGTATATATAAATTTCAATGGTCTTTCATTCGAGTGGTGCCCATTCTCTGGATGATAATGCGGTAATGATGAAGAGATTAAACGTGAATTAACGGCTCGATCGAGTGTAACGAAGTCACGTTGACCCAACGATCTCCGCGCCTCGTTTTCTCCCTTTACTCCGACGTTCACCATCGACTCCACACCCGTTTAACAACACACAAACGCCGTTTTATATCTCAATTAGCTTCTGGTACTCACCGACTCGAGCTCCAGCTGTTCCCAAACAGAGCGAGATTTTGCGGAGGAGGGAAAGAAAATATTAATCCCGGTTAGTAGGGTCAGTGAGTCAAGTCAGGCAGGCACATGGAAAAGAGAAATTCAGGGAGTTGCAGTTGAATTGCGTTTACACAATGCATGCAGAGCAGCGCATTGTTAGTACCGATCGATTGTTAGTCGTTAAATGTACTAATGCACAAGCGTTTTTCCGCTTCGAAGCTCTTTTAAAACCAATCGCGACGCTAATTTCGTTTTTCTTCCTTTACATTGTTGCAACTTTTTGCAAAATCAACGAATGTGCAAATGCGCGCAGTCAAAGTTTTTTTGGACTTTTGTACAAAAATGCTTTCTACATATTTTTCAGCAAGAGGACATAAATTTCTCTTCAGTTTTTAATGTGCAGAGAATATTAAACAATATGACATTGGCTGCGTTTTTTTTTTTTTTTTTCTTGACAAAAATATCGATGAGTGGAATGAATTTATGCTCGGTGAAGAGAAATCAATTTTCTGTGAGTTTGCAACTTTCTTTTGAGCCTTATTCGTCAGGTTTTATAGCCACACAGCTAATTTTAGTCGCTTTTTTAGTTACTGGTTAAATAAATTGCGAGAAATTAACGTCGAGTGTTTCTCGACAAATTCTGCAGTGGAGTTTCTTCCTCGCCGAAGTATATTCACCTTGGACGCCGCTTTTGTCCAGGAAATTGCTGAGCTGAAACGTGCTGTTGCTCGATGCAAGATATTGTGTGAACCTCTGGAAAAAAGAGACAATAAAATTGAGCGTTAATTGAAGAAAAAAAAATGGGAATAAATAGAAATTCATCTCTCACCTCATTTCCATAACAGAGCATATGATGTACTGTGATAAGCGCCTTGAATACGACCGTCCAATTTGTGTTCTGCGATCTTTCTATCAAAAGATTAGCGAGTTGTGGTATCGAGACGTTTGGCTCGTTCGTGCAGTGTATCAAATCTGAAACAATACAACAAAACAAATTAGAAATTGAGTGTCTGATATTTGTACTTTTAATTTTCTAATAATTATTCTGTGTTCATTAAACGAATAAATAAAATTCACAATCGGTGGAATCGCTAATTGGAACTTGTTGTATTAATCATTAGGCTCATCCGCGTTAAAAAAAATTCTGACAAGCGACGATTCATCGTTTGGGTCTAGTTAATAAAATGGTTAGTGTGAAAAAACTAGAGAAGCCGATTAACATTGGCCTTGACTCGAGGCAGCTGCTCTTGTGTTTCTCGTTGGCAAATAATGCAACGAGAAGAGTTTGTTTTCTTAATCGTTATCAGCGTTGCGAAATCAATCGCTCGAGCTTTCCTGAGAGGAATCTTAGAATTGTTGGGAAGGGGAGAGGCAGGAGAGAGGGAAAGAGGAGACTAATTAAAGTCCAGCTCTTCTCGTTTCTTCTGCTGATATCGCAGAGACGAGCCTTTCTCCTCCTGCGTTAATTCACTGTAATTAATTTCTTTTACTCTCCTGCTCTCTCCCTCTCTCTCTCTCGCTCTGTGAATAATAAGACGAGAGTTCACAGAAGGAAAGTCGACGTAATCAAAAGTGAATGAGAGCATGGAGTGACTTTTTGTAGTTTTAAGGATTTATTTGATTCTCTAATGAAAATGAAGAGTTTTTTTAAAAATAAATTCATCCTATACTCCAATACTTAATAATATATTTTTTTTAATTTATGCAATACATCTTCAATTTAACAAAATTAACAGGAATTAAAATGATCACAGAATTAAATTAATAAAAATGATTTTTCAATTCCATTCCATTTTATTCCTTCACTAAAATAATCTAGAATTCATTGAAAATCCTGTCAATTTAATTAGCAAAAATCGTTTTGTATATGGAATATGTTATTAAGGATATGAAATGTGGAATGTCGTCGAATTGACTCGATAAATAAATGAAAAGACTCGTCGATTAAAATATAGTCAGCAGTACGTGGGAGGATGGAGTTCATATGCATTGAATTGCTGTCAATCCGCTCGTCAATTTCTCCGATTAACCCCGGCTGATTTGACAGGCGCTTCGCCCCTTCCGCTCCTCGTCCAACGCTCCCAAATATAATTCGACCTCGATCTCCCACTCCCGGAGATTATGCGAATCCTCTCAATCACCTGCGCGCTCCTCGCGCGCCTAAAAACGTGACCCGGAATTCCGGAGACGAGTCGTTGGCACGTGGCCTTGTTCCCTGAGGAAATGAGCGAGTTTAAATGACGTTCTCTCTCTTCAGCATCTCGCCACTCGAGTCGCGAGCCGCAATTTCACTTTCCGTGCTTCTAAAATCATAGACAAATATTTATAAACAAATATGTCTTCATTTTTTTTCAAGTAAATATTCATTGTAATCTCAGCGAATTTTTTTTTTATTCAAATCGTTTATATTTTCCCATTGCAAATTCAATAGGGAAAATTTAAATTTTCTTTACAATTAATTACTAAAAATTAATTTAAAAAAAAATGTACTGTAAACTGCTTTACAAAAATTGGGCTCTAATTCAACGAAGAAATATTGAATCATCAAATTTTTCTCACGATTTCATTGATATTTTTTTGAAAAAAAAAAACATTTCCTCAGCAAGAAAAAAATCTAATTCGATCATAAATTCCTCATCCATTATTCCATGGCTCCGTTACATTTTACGACGTCCTGCAAGCCCGCAATAAAAAAGCGCGTGAGCAAACACCATAAAGCTACGAAAAAAGTACCGGAAAAAAAAAAAATTCTTCCGCATTTCTTCCAATTTCATTCATTTCCCAGGCGTGAGCTTCGGGAGAACCTGAAGAGCGAGGCCGACACGGTGCGTGCTGATAAAAGTGAGCTGAGGAAAACGCAATAACTTATATTCCGTCGGGAGTCCCCGAAGCCGGTGTGTGACACTCTTCATGTACGTACGTACGTACGTGACCCTCAGAGATACCGTCGAGGGAATCGCGCGCGCCATGAAGAGAGAAGAAGAGAAAGAAGAAGAAGAAGAAGAAGAGCTTTCTGGCACGTGGCCTTGCCCCGAAAGCGCCGATCGAGTTAGCACGAATACCGCGCGAGCTACGATCCGTCGCTCGTTCTCTTCGTTATCTCCCACTACTTTGCGCGAGAGCGACGACACACCGCACCGACGATTTATCGGGTTATCGTACGTTAGCGAGGCTGTCAGCCAAGAGCAAAACATCACACATGTACAACGAGCGCTGCGAAGTGTCTCATCGTCTGGTGGCTTTAACTGCTCTGCCGCGATTCCTGCATCGAGAGAGAGAGCGAGAGAGAGAGAGAGAGAGGGACAGGCGGGATGTGAGTCATCTCGTGAGTGAAACCTTCGTTCGCATAGAGTTTTAGTTTAGTTTTATGTACGTATGTACTACACAATTTTTTCTTTTTTTTTCTAATTTTTCCAGTGATTTTCCTGTGGCGAATGATAAGCTCGGAAAAAGATACTTTCCAGCTTTCGCAGGAAAGCTGTAATATCGTGTAATAAACGCACACCCGGAGAAAATGAAGGGGGGAGGACAAAAGCCCGGCTGTGTAAATATTGAACCTTAATCGCAATACGTAATGTGTGTAAGTATGTAATGATTCGATAAGTGATCATTCGATGAGGTGGAGCGGAATGTGACGTCATTAGACTCTTTGACTTTTGTCTTTCTCCAAAGTTTGCATTGCTGAGTCGAGAAGTCAGACTTCACTTCCGGTCGGAAAATCCACCTCAAACTCCTCTCAATTTTGGTAATCATTTTCTAATTTAATATCGCCCATTCGCACAAGAAAAAAAGGTACCACGAGCCACCGAAAAGGGCAGCGTATCTAAAAGACACGTTTGCATAAACTAAATGTCAAAAAGTGGCCGTGAATTCGACAATTTCCTATTTGTCGTTGACGGAAACAGGAAGAATGTCACTGTCACGTGGATGTCACGCAGCGGTTATCGTTGACAATTACTGCGATACGGAGAAATAGTTGCTAAAACGTGAATCTCACTCTCAAGGCCAAGTCGATTCACGGACAGTCCAGGAATTATGAGACACCACTTCCGGCTGCATAGTTTCACGTGTCAATGACTGCAGTGACAATGCAGTCGACACGAGCGCAGAGGGAATTGACAATATCGCCGGTGCGTTTGACATTTATTTCGGAAAAGCGCGCTTTTTTTTCCGGGTTACGTTGTTAAATCGCGATAACTCTATCGTAGTTCTATCGCCTTTAAGTATTGATCGGGCGTGTGTGCGTTGCTAGACGCGAGGCGCCAAACCGACACGTTTTTTCTCTTCTTTTCTCTCTGCTTTTACTTGGCTACTTTTATCGCTAATGCTGCTTTTGTTGGTGCCTAGCAGCGAAAGCTTTTCCAAGTGAAACTGTCAGACCGAAAAGAGAGAAAAAAAATTTCGCCGGTCTGTAGTCTTCTCGTCGAAGGAAAGTCAGAATTTTATTTTTATTAATTTTTTTCATATGTAATATGAAAGGATAAAGAAAGTTATATAATTACAAGTTGTTAAAGTTTTAATGCCCTCTCGCGTAATGCGTGTGCAATTATTGCGATGGCTTTTCCATCGTTTCGCAACATTTAACTAGCGCAAATCACAGAGTCACAAACCAACGAGCGTCAACCGCGTTTGAATAATTCTAGATTGCTTTTCTAACGCAAATTCACTTCCGGGTAGACTCCGGACGATGGCGAATTATTTTCATGTAAAAAAATGTTTCAGTTAGTTTTCAATTTAATGGAAAAAAAAATTGAGAGTGTTTTTCCGTTCAAATGATTACGTTAGATTATTTTTTTAATGTGTGCGATATTTGAGATGATTAATCTTCGGGAAAAAAATTGTTTTAACTTGTTATTGGATGTTTTTAATTTTTTAAATATTTATAATCCGTTTTTATGCGAAAAAAAAATCTTTCGCTGTTGACATTAGTACGAGTAAATAAATTTGTGGTAAATAACAGGCCGTGTTATGCAGACTCTGATGAAACTAATTCATTACTGTCATTCATTATTCGCCCTCGTCTACCCTGATGAGGAGACTACTCTCGAGGGTGATGGCCGATCTCCGGCTTACGCGTAACCGGCAGAGGACTCATTCGAACTCTCCTCTCGTGTGTTTGTACAGTCTCGGGATCTTTGGATCGCAACAACGACGAAGGGCCGGAGAAAGTGGGAGGAAATTAGATAAACGTAGCGAGAGGACAAAGATTGCTGAATGAAGAAGATGGAGAGAGAAGAAAGTGTCTCTAACTTCTTCGCAATCTCTCTTTAAAATTGAATAAAAAAAATCTGCTTCCACGCAAAGAAATTCTCTTTGACTTTATAAATTATTTCCCATTTGCCTCTTTTAAAAAAAAGGTACATCTTTATCTCAACATCGCAAAAATCGAGTGGATAACGAAAATTCTTTTGAAAAAAAGGTTTATCTTTATCTCAACATCGCAAAAATCGAGTGGATAACGAAAATTCTTTTTAAAAAAAGGTACATCTTTATCCCAACATCGCAAAAATCAAGTGGATAACGAAAATTCTTTTGAAAAAAAGGTTCATCTTTATCCCAACATCGCAAAAATCGAGTGGATAACGAAAATTCTTTTTAAAAAAAGGTACAGGTATCTGAACATCGCTAAAATCGAGTGGATAACGAGGAAGGGCCGGAGAAAGTGGGAGGAAGTGAGACGATAAACGTACATCGAGAGGAGAAACGAGAGACAAGAGCGAATGAGTATCATCGTCGTTATCGCTTTCCACCTCTTTCTCTCTTTCCGCATGGCCAAAGTGGCTTCGATTGGACCGAGTGTTATCCGCGTCTCGAGTGTCGTCCGCGTATGCGGAGAGCGAACAACCAAACGAGAGTACAATCGACCTTGCCAGCCTTCCTGTTCCAATTATAAACGTGTGTGTGCCGAAACGGTGCGCGCTTAGCTTTCGTGACTCGGGCATTTATAGAGGTTGCATCGTCGCTTCTTCTATTGCGCTTCAATCTGACATTTGGCAAGAGAGACCGACACCAGGAAGCACGTCTTTCGTTGCTTCTTCTTCTTCTTCTTCTTCGGAATCGATTGTCGCCACGCTAAAACACACACGCCCACGAAATTACATATAATTTCTCATACGCACTTTTATTCCGACGGGACACGAACTTTTTCGCGTGCGATAACAAATTAATAAGGAAGTTACCAAAAAAAGCGATTGAAACAAATTACTTTTGTCAATAACAATCAGTAATGAGATATGGAATTAATGCATCACGTCCAAAAGTATATTTTAAAAGATTCTACTGAAAATTTTGAACGAATGGAAACCAAAAAGACACAAACATTGTCACAATATAATTATTTCCATATCTCTCTTCCAAGTTAATAAATAAAATTCAGTCTACGGATTAGAAAGAAAATCTCAATAAAATGAATACATGACGTTGCAATTGTTAGTGTGAAAAAAAAGAGACTGAAAAATTGGATCTCTCTCTGCGGTAAATTTGCAATTGACGAAACGTACAGCGAATAAGTAACGAAAGTGACTCGAATCTCGTGTCGCAATGTATGACATGTGCCTATTTTTCTCTGGTATCGTAGTTACATGTCCCGTTTGCATGCTAATCATCTGTCCGCCTGTCTCTCTATCTTCGTTAATGGATTCTTCTCCCTCTCGAGGCTGCAGACGCGAGTTTTTTTTTTTTCTCTCCGCTCTTCTGGCTCTCGTTCCGTTCGTCTCTCGTTGACGCTCTCTCCCGGCCTTGGTGTCACCGTCCCCGTCTGGTTGCTCGGTCTCGACTCGATGCACCGTTGCTGCTAGCGCAGGGAAGGGAAAACGCACCACGCGAGTCCACCTCGTGCAGCAGCAGCTACTGCATTATCCGCGAGTCGTTCACCTACGCGCCGGTTTACGCACCGGCTTAACGACCCAACGAATATTCCGTCATCATTCCCCGTCGTTGCTTCTTCATTCATCATTTTTCCTTCTTTTCTTCTTCACTTCTATTCGTTTTTTTTCCTGAGTACTGAAAAAAAAAAAACGTTTCTCCAGAAATTAATCCTCGTTTCATGAATTTTCAGCGAAAATACACGAGTTCTTGATCACGCATTTTTTAAATTGTGTTTATGTTATTTTTAATTTTAATTATGTAATTTAGGTTTGGTTGAATTATGGAATTTAGGTTTTGTTTAATCACGTGATTTAAATGTTGTTTAAATGAATTGGGGATCGATTTTGGTTTCTGTGCTTTGAGTGATTGAAATAATAGTTGATTTTGAAAATGAATGGCTATTCGCTTTGGAATTGTGAGTGAAAGAAAGAAACAACAGTCAGTAAAGCCGGACGCTAATCGCGCAGCTATTTACTAACTAGTTTCCGTGTAAAGCGTGCCGTGAGATCGACCGCCAGGTTTCATTCTTATCTCCGGTTCGGTAGTTCCACGTATGGTGTTGCAGGGCAACGCCCATGCGGTACCAGTTCCATGTCCAATCGTCGAAAGACCATTTACTTTGTTTACCAAAGGGACATTGACTCTACGCTTGTATTGCCAATAATTACAATTTTCAGTCTGTCCATTTTTTTTGCTGATGTATAAAATAAACTTTTCCATCTCCCGTAACATTAATTAAAAAAATGTAATTATTCCTTGGAGCGAATAAATCATTGATAATAATTCTTTATCAATGTTAAAATCCCATGATCGAATGTCTGCGACATTTAGCAACCATAAGTGACTGCCTGTGGGCGTAATATTTTCCAGTCTCCCCAATAATAGAAAAAAAACTGCGAAAATATCATCCCATGGCACTGAAGTGTCAACTCGTGCACTTCGGAGTGGATAAATATATACAAGGCCCACGGGACGTTGAAGATAGTCTCGTTTTACCCGAGGCGAAATATTTTCCGCTCGCACGCCCTTATTCAATCCACGCTCTCAATTCGACTTCCCAAGAGAATCCACCACACGGACATTTATCGCACACATCCACCTCCAAACTCGGATTATATTGGCAAACTTTTCGAGGCATCGGTTATCGCAAAAGTTATTTCAATTTCACGTGTTACGAGATAACTCGGAATCGAATGCCAATGGAACTCCTCGAGTGCCAATGAAAAATTGCCTCTCAACGTTTATCGTTTTTTACATAGATAAATTAACAAAAACGTGTCTCGAGTTGCATTTTTACGGCAATTAAAAACTGTGTGTGTTTGTAAAACGCCGATAAAATTGATTATTCCCTTTGCAATCAATTTAAAAAAAAAAATTTCTCGCTCATTGCGGAATTAATTAAATGCCGTAATGAAGTCCGAAGGCTGCGGATCCGCTCCGCGGACGCATCACGAGGGGCGTTTACGCGATAGCGTGTTTTGGCAGCCTCGATAGTCTCGATAGAAGCGAGAACCACCAGAAGCGATGTGGATTGCCAGCGGCAGACGCCCGTTATTCGAGGCGGTATCGAATTTACACGGAAATCAGAGCTAGCAGCGTCCGCTTGTCATCGCTCGCTCGTGCTTTACAGGCTTGCGGCATGGGAGATAAACGATGGTGGTGGGCTGCTTCGAAGGATCCTGCCACCTGCTGACTCTTCCCCACGAAACATTCCATTCCTCCGCCGGAAATTCAATCGGATACCGTGAACTTGAAGTTATTCAGCTGAAATTCGAAATAAATAATCAGTAAAAATATTCGCACTAGTAATAATAATTTGCATTTCCATCGTCGGAAATTGTCACATTTTTTGTAATTCTAATTTTGAAAATTTTGTGGAAATATTTTAATGTCTGCAATGATGATTATTTTGTTTAATTGGTAGCAAAAAAAAAAGCACATTCTCGAAGTTTTCTCTGTGCAATTTAATGAAAATTTAGAGTGCAATTATAGAAAGCGGAAAGGATTTTAATCAATTCCGTTGAAATGTATTTTTGTTATTTAGTATACCCGCATCCGTAGATTAGCGGAATTAGAGCAATTTAATCTTAATTTAATTACAACCAAAGTGCCTATCTATGGTAATTGACTTGCTGAGAGTGTATTTGAATATGACTTTGGCCGCCAGTCCCTCACTTGGGAATCTTTGCGCTTTGAGCCGAGGCTAAACCTCAACACACACGTGCGGTTTACATCTTACTTTCGCTCTGAGGAGATCAAACATGTTTCGTCTCCCTTGCATCCAAATATCATTCCTCTCCTATTAACTAATTTAACTGCTGTACATCCAAACTGAAAAGCCTATAATTTACAGAAAATAAAACGTGAATATTCTAATTAAGGAAACAATTTAAAAAAAAAATGTAATCAATGACAGTAGAAATTAAATTGATCATTTCAAACATAATTTGATTAAAAAATTCATTTTCCTATTTTTATTTCTAATATAAAACAATTAATTTAATTAATTGATAAAAACTGTACTAAAAATTGGCCAAAACAATTTCAATTTCATTTCAAAATGTGTTTTTTTCAAGGTAGACCTCATCATTTTTTTTGGAGTTAGCATTGAAATAAGTGGCATTTCAAGATAAAAACCGTGTATATGGAATGTCGAAGGAAGTCAAGATTCAGGCTGACCATATTGATTCGGCGAGCGGTCTATTTGAGTCTCGGGGCGTTCGGAAGAGACGTAGAACCGAGATAGGACGAGAAGGCGAATGGAGGTGAGAGAAGATCGAAGCTCGTGCGCGCGCTTGGCCATACAACGAAAGAGAGTCATGACCGGAGTCTGCCCAACGTGAAAAGGGACACATTTACGAGCGGGGAGAGGAGAACATCGTCATTGAGAGCCTCGACGACGAGTTCTGGAGCATTACCTCAAACGAGAGAAGAGAAAAGCTCAGATTCCACCGCTGCAATTTTATTGCCTAGAGAAATTTGCAAAATTTCTTCAAAATCAGCTGCCTTTTCCATCTCCAACCTTGCGCACATTTCTCATTCCCACGATACCATACAAATTTTGATTTAAAAATGGAATAAAAATCGAAACTTGTCGTATAAGGAAGTGAAATGAATGAGCAAAACGTTGGGAGAAAAATGAGGAGCAGCAGCAGCAGCTTCCCAATAACGGGAAGAGGGAAATAGCAGACAAGCGAGGAATTTAACCCGGTTGCCGACGATACGAGATAGCCGGCGCCGGTTCCGTCGTATCCGCCCTAACTTTCCGTTCTTGTGCCTACATACACACATATTATGTTATGCTATGACACATTTTCATTCTCTCTCGTGTCAGCGCTCCTTTTTGTTCCTTTTCTTTCTTTTTTTTCCAGCACAGTCCTCTTTTTAATTGGCGTCCGTTGAGTCGATGTCTGCGGTCAGCCGCCGGACATTTTCAGTCGCTTTGCCCTGACAAAATATTCGGTCGACGCTCCTTTGACTCTCTGACCCGATTGAAGGATTATTTTCAGTCATATTTTCACCTCGCTTCTCCACCAGTTGCCGTTCAAATTCACACCCACGCAAATTTTCACGCTCTCTATCAGATCCTGCAACCATAGAAAACAATTTTAAACATTTATGCATAATGTTTATTTCACTGGCTGTCTCTTGAGTGTTGAAAAAAAATGTTCTTTCAATAAAATCTACAAATTATTCAGTGGAGCAATTTTTTTTTTTTTATTCTCCTTTTCTCAGGATTTCATTGAATCAATGTCCTCAATTTGTCCTTAACAATGTCCTTTAAAAAAATGGGTCATGCACATTATTTTGTCCTGAATCTACACTTTCATTTACTGGACACGTCCCATTAAAAAAATGGTCGCATTATCTAGCAAAAAATAATATCCATTTGAAAGTTGCTTAATACCACAATTTCCCTATTGACGATGATCAACCTCTCATTAGAAAATCAATACGAAAAATTTAATACCAATAACGATTTCCCTGAAAATGTTCACCAATTTTTCGGTGGTTTGTTTATCGCTATTCCTGCCGTTTAATTTATAAGGACACAGAATAGTGAATACTGTGTACACAGTACGCTCTGAAACCCAGTGAAAACGTTATGACCGTCGGCATTTCACCGCGAGGCACGCAAACCCATTAACGTCATTCGAACTGCAGAATTGTAACAGAGAGTACAACGCTCTACCTACGAGAATTGTTGTTTGGCGAGTGAGGGATTTGTGTGCGGTGTAGGAAGGCATAACTCGTAATTTGGTTTGTCTGCTGCTGCTACTGAGTTTGCAAAGATCCACTCTTCCTCTCTCTCTCTCTCTCTATTTCTCTCTCTCCTCCCAAACTTAAGTGCGCCTGGTACTTTGCAGAAAAAAAAATAGTATTTGGTTGCATTATTAAACTTGAGTGCTTAAACTTGAGTGCACGAGCTTCCTCTCTCCCCCAAACTTAAGTGCGCCTGGTACTTTGCAGAAAAAAAAATAGTATTTGGTTGCATTATTAAACTTGAGTGCTTAAACTTGAGTGCACGAGCTTTCTCTCTCCCCAAACTTAAGTGAGCCTGGTACTTAGCAGAAAAAAAAATTACTATTTGGTTGCATTATTAACCTTGAGTGCACGAGTTTGCATTAGCGGCAACGAATAAAACTTGGCCAGCGAAGGTGACTCACGAGAATCGTGGCCACCAATCGCCTCCTCGGAGCGTTGACACCTACTTATTTAATAAAATTTCCACGTCCCTTTATATCTGTACGATCCATCGTACACATTGTATCGATAACGCGTCTCGTGCGAGTAACTAAAGCAATTTAAATGAAATACCTCGTTAACCGGGGGTACATGACCCTCGACGAAAATGGTAATTAAAATTGACGTAGAGAGATAAAAATAAAAATAGAATTTATGTCACATATCGAAAGTGATCTTTACTAGCTTATTATCCAGAAGAGCTTACCGCTTAATTTATTAATCCTGATACGCAATTTATATAAAATCATTTAAATATCACATTAATTATCCAAGTGCAGCTCTTTGAAGTGAATGAATTTCCAAAAAGTGAGGTGATCTTTCAAGTCCCTTTAATGTCTCGCTACCGTCACAATGCCACGAAACTTCCTCGCTATCCTAGAATCCCAAAAGCGGAGAATAATATGTGTACCGGCTTGATATCCGTACGTGTAGCAGCAGTGCACTCGACACAGCGTTCCCTTTCACGCTCGAGAAACCCGAGGACGGGTAGAGAAGGTCTCCTGCACGTACTTACACACATAACTTCTCGTTGCACGGTCTGTACGGTGCAGGAGAAGGTCTGCAACGTGTAAATACGCGCGATAGCACGAAGAGAAGTGCACTTTTAAGGAAGCAAACTCGAGAAGAATAATCGTACAGTTGCTGCGAGCGGCGGTTTCTCAGTCACGATTCAATTTCACCTTTGCAGCGCCCCCTCGTCTAGCGGTAAATAAAAGGATCGAGGATCCACGTAAGAGATATCCCGCCCCCCTCGTCACTTTCCTCTCAGTTATCAAATCGATTTTGCCCCGAGGATCACTCGTCTCGTAATAAACTTTACTTTCTCTTATTCCTCCCGACTCCCCGACACTATTAACCACCTATATCACGTAAGTTTAAACTCTCTCGATGGATATTACGCGCACTGCTCGACCAACTATCCGCAGATGTATTCGCTGTGGTCACCGGTAACCGGCCCTGACCTCGATCTCGGAAAGTGAATGAAATTCTTTTTGCTTCGCTTCTTTCTCACTCCCCGTCACATTCCTCTCGTCATCGTCTTCGAAACCCGCTAATGCGAGACTTTTTTTTCGCCAACCGATCGAGTTATGTTGAGAGTGTTGATGGGAAATGCATCGTGCACCGATAATCATTTTGCAATCGCGACAAGAAACTAGCAAGGCGTTTGAATGAAATGGAAAAAAAAATGTACAAAATGTACATGGACAAAATGACAAATCTATTAGTGAATAGACTGGATTTTGAAAAGTAAAAAAAATGAAGAGCTTAAATTGCTTTTATCGCCTTTCTTTTGTTCATGCACAAGTGAATAAAAAAGTGACATTCCCATTGATAAAACCGTGAGATTTTCATCAGCCAATTTCCCCTAAATCCCTCGGAGTGAAAGCGCGAATATTCTCCACTTGATTTTTTCATTCTCGCGATCTTTATCCACCCCCCCATGAAATAATGTCTCGATCTATGATCGAGAAATAAAGTAAAACCCTTGGGGTTTTAAGGGTGACAGAATTGGAGCGCGCTTCCCTCTCTCCTTCTGTATTCACGACGGCCACGCCGACGTCAACCTCGAATGCTTTAAAATCGATATACAGAAGCAACGCAGAACGAATTGTTCCCTCCGCGCGTCTTACAACGTGTGTTGTAAAACGTTGCTCTCCTTGATCGAGAACTCTGGCTCCGATTCAAGAGGACCGGGCATTCGTCGGCGCCAACGAGCCACCGGAAGTTGCTCCTTTTTTCGCGAATATCCTCGATCATATTCCTCTCGACACTCGGAGGGATGAGTGGAGATACGAAAATTGGAGCAAGTGCGCCATCGTCGCCACCCTCGTGGACTCGAACGAGCGACTCTGCTGCTGCTGGTGCTGCTGGTGCTCCTGCTCTCTAACTCGAACGCCGGAAAATCGATAGGAACACGGTCCGCACTATCGTGGCTTCCCACCTCGTTTCTCTTTCCATACGTTTCGCTGCTCGGCTCTTTCATCCACGTTTTTTCCTTCCATCGCTCCGAGAATTTCCACGTTATTTCCACTGTTCTTTCTTCTCTACGATCGTGAAAAGCTGTTGAAAAGAAAGAAAAATAAAAAGAAACGAGTGAAAAATTGGATGATCCTAAAAGTCGTCCAATCGCTTTTTTATTTATTTTTTATCTTGGCTTCCAAACTCCCCTCCCACCTTCTTTCCATATAATGGATGTAAAAGAGAAAAAAGGAAAAATGAATGAACGGGATGAAGAGTGGTCCAATTTTTTGATTTCGTTCTCCAGGTTTTTCATCTTTCCGTACAATGGCGAAAAGCTGTTAAGGAGCGGACAAAAAAAAGGTGAAAATAAATGATAAATTGGATTTCGAGAGTCGCCAAAAGCGGAAATAACGTCGAAAAGCACGACGACCTCCGCGGCACGGTGAACTCCGTGAGAACTCGATTGACCCGAGCCCCGCTCTCGACCTTTTCCTTCTCTCTCTCTTCACTTCGCCTCCCGGCGACCCAACGAAAAGCTATTTTCGATGCATCCTCCGGCTCTGCCGCATCTCACATTCCGAGGTCAAACAATCCTCTTCCTATTTCTCACACCATGACCCCATATCAGCACCACAAATTCCTATCTTTTTGGAGACTCGAGATACATTTTTTTAAATTATCCACATATTCACATCAATTATTACCCAATTTTACACGATGTGACTCTTTTCCATCCCCCCAAATGAATTAAATAAAATTACAACCACTAATTAATCCCCACGTGACGTTTTTTTTTTTTTGTTTTCATTAAGCAACCTACTTTCCCATATTTTTTACAGACAAGCAAAAAAAAACATGAATCAATCAATGAAAAATTATTTTCAAGCTCTGCCGCAATTACTGTCAATAAATTCATTAATAATTATCCTTTGATCGTTAAATTATTGAATTGTGTGGCATAATCACTGGCAATTCGTCGTATCGACCTCAAGGTAAGTGAAACAAATTAAAAAATCATTGCAGCTGCACAAAGTGAGTCATTTTGAGTGACGACTCCGGAGGACGTGTGCAAAGGAACTCGACAATGCGAGACGTTATCCTACGGTCGAGTCGTGAGAGCGCAAACGGCGCGTTACTACGATCCAGCGATGGTTCGAGCACTCGCCGCTTATGGGCAGCATAGGCATCCCTATAAACTTATACAGACACGCACACAAACGTGAGATTGTCATTCGGGGCGAGAGACCGGGCCGAAACGACGTTGACCGGCGCGCTAAGGATCTATAACGCTTATATATACACCTAGAGAGTAGAAAACCGGTTATTTCGAAACCGGCGCCCACCGCCGTCTCCCTCATTCTCTCTTTCTCCCTCTCGTCTCACTCGAAAGTCGCGAAAGACCGTCGATAGGGTTACCCAGTGAATTCCGCAATGCTTCTTGCGAAAAAAAAAAAAAAAATGCTTTATCGCTACCGATAATAAAAAGCATTACATTTTGTTTTCAATCACTGCACCAGTGTCCAAAAATTCAACTTGAATTTCGACATCTGTTTGCACACTGTAATTTCATTAAGCGATTATCGTCGAAAATACATTTCAACGAAATTCGTGAAACAATTGTGCAATTGATAAATGCAAATTTCCGCAGTCAAGAAAAAGCGAGATAATTCAATTTTCGATGACTTTGCGGTGATTTTATCGTTTGAAATATCGATAAGTGTTTCTGGTGTATCTACGAGCGGTGAGCAATTAGAAATTCAAATTGCTGCGATGAATTCGTCACTCTATCAACGAACACCGACGATGATAAATGACGAAATTAGCGGCGACGTTTCGCCCTCGCATTTCCAAGTGGAAATTAGGCGCTCGGGTTAACGAGAGAGGGAAACGATCGTCTTTCGAGACTTCGCGTAGTCCGTGGAGCTGAAAGAGGGTATCATCCACTTCCGGCGAGACCTTCTCCACGAGCGCACGTCTCCCTTTCTCGCGGAGGAAGCTGCAATTTCATCGAAACATTATTTCCTTCTCACGACATTAACGTCGTTATCCTCAAAATAATTTCCAACTCTTATTACAAACCACTTTTCATTCGCTCCTTCGATCAGACAGAATCATCAAATGTCCGATTACGTTGATTCATCCTCGAGACCTCGAAAAGAAAAAAAGAAAAAAATCATTTTCGCTGCGCTCCCTCTACGAGTGAAATTATTCTCATATTGCCAAAAAAAAAAAAACCCAGCAATATGGAAGTAACTCCTTCAGAATCTTTTCCTTTAACCCATTGACACAAAACCCCCATAAATTTCCTGTACGAAAAAAAAAAAGCGTAATATCGCGAAATCGAAGTGGGACTCACAGTCGAGATGTTTCTTCTTGGGTCCGATAATTTCCAAAAAAAACCCAGCAATATGGAAGTAACTCCTTCAGAATCTTTTCCTTTAACCCATTGACACGAAACCCCCATAAATTCCCTGTGCGAAAGAAAAAAAAAAGGTAATATCGCGAAATCGAAGTGGGACTCACAGTCGAGATGTTTCTTCTTGGGTCCGATCATTTCCTCGGTGGTGGCTTTGCATACGGACTTGGCGAGTCCCTGGCCAGCGATGCTGTGCCTCGCGGCGAGGAGTCTGTCGTTTATAGTCTGTCCGGCCATGGTGAAGCTGACAGTGCCGGTGGTTAGTCGTGGAGCTTCAGCCTCGGCTTGGGCCTGTTCCTGGTGCTGGTGTCCACCTTCCTGTCAGCGTCCGAGCCCTTGCCCTCTCTCTCTCTCTCTCTCGCGGGAGCGCGCGCGCGCACCCCTTTTCCTCGGCGCGAGTTAGCTTCTCGGTGAGTGACAGGCTTCGCGTATGGGGCGGCAGCAGCAGCGGCACTGTGAAGAAGACTCCGAGGGGGCGATCGACCGGCTTATTTGCCTCGAGTCCTCGCACCTCTTAATATATTATATTCCCTGTTCGAAGAAGAAGATTGTCCTTTATACATATACACAGGCACACACATACACGTACACATATGGGATATATGTATATATATTTAAATATATATATATATATTTAAGTATATATATATATTACTTACGAAAACGTAGCACAGAAACTCACGAGAGCACCGCGCACCTTTAGTCACAATATCACCGCTCGGAGCGCAGAGCAACGAAAAAACCTAAATTAAATAAAACTGATATATTCTCGTCCACTGTCTCGACACTTGGTTTTCACCGACGATTTTACGCTCGCCGAATTCACCCGTACACACGTCGTGTTTCTTCGCGAATTGCTTTTTCGAACTCGCGCGGAGATCGAATTGTGCCTCGCCCGATTGGCAGATTATTCCAGGACGGTGTGTATATATATATATATATGTATATATGTATATGTGTGTATTCTGCACCGTGGCGTTCGTTGCCTTCACGACGAGCACCCGATCGCTGTTAGTCTAACACTAAGTTGAAACTCTGTACGAGAGTTCGCTTTGGGAGAGAGTACGTGTCCTCTCTCTCTCTCGCTCTCTTTGGGGCTCTCTCAGCGATTTTCCTCTCGACAGCCCTTACCGGGCTTTCTGTCCCTCTCTCTCTCTCTCTCTCTTCCACCCTTTCTCCTCTCTCTCCCCTCGCGCCCTTGATCCCTCGACTCTCGCCTCGTTTTCCTCGCGCCGGCTAACACAACGTTCTCAACGTCCCTTTTTTTTTTCGCAATCGGTGGTTTTTATCAGGCTTCCCGAGACTATCACGCACCGATAAGAGAGGCCCGACTGACGAACGATCGCGACGGTAACCACCGAACTTCTATCGCCCTCTCTCTCTCTCTCTCTCGCTCGCTCGCGGTTTTTGAGGGTCTCGCGCCCGCGTTTAACTGCTCAGCTGTGGACGGACGACAGCTCAGCACACACACCGCGCCGACGGAAGGCTCGCTGTCGCTGCTGCTGCTCCCACGACCAGCGAAAATGGCCGACGCAGCCTGTCTGCTCCGACTCCCTCTCGACGCGCGAGAGCGCGCGCGCGCGCACGCTGTCGACCTCTCGACCACATCCACTGTCTCCCCCCCCCCTCCTCTTCTCCCGCCCGCCCCGCCGCTGCGAATCTTCTGACCCACACGCTACGAACCAACCCCCACCCCCCGCACCCCCTCTTTTCCGAGACAGCGCGGCGAGCTCTGACGTCATACCCAACTGATCAAAAGAACGTCTCGTTCTTTTTTTTTTTTTCTTTTTCTTCTTTTCGTCTTTTTGAGGTTCTGTTGCTATTCCGCAGATCGATGCAGGGATATTTTTATGTTACGTGATGAAGAAGATCGGATTCTGGAGATAAGAGATAAAGCGACACGGGGGAAAAATTACTGGATGGGATTCGACGGTTTATTGCGTTTTACGCACGGGGATTTGGGATTTTTGGGTTTGGGATTGTGAATTTTTGGGGGGTTTTGGAGAGAATGATTTTTTTTCGGGGGATTGAGGGGCTCTTGGTTGAAATTCGACGCTCGAATTCCGGATATTCGTGAGGGACTGCGCGAGTCAGTGCAGCGACCGAAATGGCGGCGCGCGACCAGCTGTGACGTCATACACAACTGGTCAAAGGAACGTCTATTTTTTTTGGGGGGTTTTTCGCCTGCGGATTCGTGAGATCGATGTAGGATCATTTTTCGCTTCTCTCGAAAAAATAGGCGCTCGTTTGCATTTTGGTTTTTTGGAAATGGACATTTTTAAGTACTACTTTTTTTTTTTTTTGAGAATTAGCGAACCTTTTTTTTTTTGATTGGAGAATTATGAGGTCTGTAGATGGAATTTGTCTTTCGAATTCCCGGTATTTAAAGGATACCGAGTGAGTCAATGCAGCGTCCAAAATGGCGGCGCCCAAGGTTTCGAGTGAAAAGTCAACGCTCGGCACTGTTTCGCGAAATTCTTGGCATTAATTGCGAAACAGCGAACGCGGTGTCGGTTGTTGTTTGTAAATATGAGCAGCGGTATAAGAAATCTGGTGCAACGGAAGGTAGGAATGTTTTATTGAATTTTGCGACCGACATAACCTCAAAACAAAATGAATTTTCCACTGAACGAGAGTGTAATTTTTCGTCGAAATTAACGATTTTGTACAAAAAGATTTTTGTTTTTCTTTTAAAAGAGCGAACCGTTCTATGGGCAGAATAAAAAAAATATGTTTATCGCCTCAGAATCTCGATATGTGATTTTATAAAAATATCGTCAGGAACGTAAAAATGTTGATTTAAAAAAAGGCCAATAAAGACTCCGGCGTCTTTTTTTTTGTTATTTCTTTAGGTAGCGCAGAGTCTTCGAAGCGCAGACACATCCGTCGCCTCGGAGATCTCCTCGAATTTGTATTCCAAGTACGACGTAAACGCCGAAAAGTTTGTCTTCAATTTGCCTCTAAAATCGAAGAAGTACGATGTGCGGAGCGAGGCTGAGATTATCGCCAGAGAGAGTAGCGAAATTTTTCCAGAGATCGCCCTGGAAACAGGAGGTTTTTCTCCCTCGATCGCCTTCCGAATTCCCAGGGATACTCTCGTCAAAGAAATCTTGGAATCCAACATAAACGGTCCGTCGTCGCCTCCCGTTTGGTCCAAAAACCAGAAGGTGGTAGTGGAATTCAGTTCTCCGAACATAGCTAAACCCTTTCACGTGGGTCACCTTCGTTCAACGATAATTGGTAATTATATTGCCAATTTGCACAGTTTTCTGCACGACAAAGTACGAAAAATCAATTATCTGGGCGATTGGGGCACTCAATTTGGGTACGTTCAGCTAGGAATGGATTTGCTGGATGTTTCGGAGGAGGCGATGAGACTGGATCCCATAGGTGAGCTTTACAAGGCTTACGTTCACGCCAATAATTTAGCGGAGAGCGATCCCTCGATAGCGAAACGTGCGAGGGCTATTTTCGAGGCTCTGGAAAAGGGCGACACGATTAATTCGAAAAAGTGGCGAAATTTTCGCAAATACACGACGGACGAGCTGGAGAAAATCTACGGAAGATTGGGCGTTTCATTTGACGAGTATCACTGGGAATCTATGTACGGTCGGCGAGAAATCTCAGCTGTGATCGAGCGAATGGAGAGGCTCGATCTTCTGAAAAATGATGGAGAGAATAGAAGAGTCGTAGCTGTGAGCGAGAATCGCAATGTTCCGATAATTAAGAGCGACGGCTCGACGCTTTATTTGACGAGAGACATCGCCGCGGCGCTCGATCGTTTCGATAAATATCATTTTGACCTCATGTACTACGTCGTCGACAACGGACAGTTCGATCACTTTGAAAAATTGATCACGGTCCTTCGTAAAATGGAAGTTCCGTGGGCCGAGAAGCTGCGGCACGTGAAGTTCGGAAGAATTCGCGGTATGAGCACGCGAAAAGGCAACGCGATTTTTTTGAGAGACTTTCTGGACGAGGCTCGCGACGCTATGAGAGAGAAACAGAAAAACTCGGCGAGTGAGTGATTTTTATGCGATTACCTTCCCTTGAATTTTCAATTTCACATTGAAATCGACTGAAAATTGAGATCTAAGAGTAAAAATATGCATTTTCGATTTTTTCAACTGCGCGAAGATAAAAAAAAATCGTGTTTCAATATTTCGTTCAATTGTCGATGAAATCGAAGATCGATTTTGTGTCTACAGCTTAAAACTTTTTTTTTAAATCCCTCTTCGCTTTCAGTTGATAATTGATAAAATCCACTCATTGATGTTTGCAAAAGCAAAAACACACGCAACGAAAAAAAAAAGAAGTAGCGCGACATTGACCGATAAATTTGCCGATAATTTTCAGCGACGAAGGTATCTCTCGACCCGAACGACAGCAGCTCCGATAATTTGGGCATGGCCGCGGTTATAATTCACGATTTGAAGCAAAAGCGGCAACGCGATTACGAATTTAATTGGAAAGTTGCGCTGGATGTAAGTGAAAAATGTTTGACAACGCCGATAAAATCGATGCTGATTCACCAAAGTAATCGATAAATCATAATCGACAGATTAAAGGCGAAACGGGCGTGAAGTTGCAATACACGCATTGTCGTTTGGTGAGTATTGAGAGGAATTCCGGAGCCACGTTGCCGAACGAATGCGAGCCATCACTTTTGCGCGAGCCTGTAGTCGCCGCGCTCGTTACGAAAATTATTCAATTTGACGAGGCGATTCTCTCGTCCTATCGAACATTGGAGCCGTGCTATTTAGCGAAATATCTCTTCGAATTGAGGTAGGTTCTGCCTATTAATTGGAGAATAAACAATTTTTTTCGCTATTTCGATCTCGTTATGCGTCCTCTTGGAAATTTTGCAAATATTTCATTTGGAAGCAAATTAATTGAACGAAAACATAGTAAAATCGTTTTACGCAGCGCTGAATTATTCTTTGAACGCGAATCAAGAGCGTTACACTAAATAACTCTGTCCTATTGCAGTCACATCGTCAATAAAACGCTGAAAGAACTTCGCGTTAAAGACGAACCGAGTGACGTCGCATCTCAAAGGCTGTTATTATATCGAGTAGCCAAGAACGTTCTCGCCGAGGGAATGAAATTGCTGGGCTTACGACCGCTCGAAGAAATGTAGAAGCGAAGTTTGTAAATTATTTTCGAATAAAAGATTCCAAGCGTCCGAACGATCTTGTGTACAACCGCGTATTTAATTCTCGTTAACAATTATTACTATCGTTGCAACAGGATTTTCAAGCTGCTGTGTACAGCTCGATAATCGTCGATGGACGAGCTTAATGGGCGACGAACGATCGTGATAAGTGCAACGAGCATTTCTCTTGGCGACGGACGTTGTGAGTCACCTCTTAACGCTTTTTCCACGTGAACTTTCTTCTCGCGCCTTCCTGGCCGGGCTTCTTTCTCTCCTTTCTGCGTATGTTTGTCGTCAGCAGTCCAGCTGTTGAAAGGAAAATTTTTTTAATAGCGATGCAACACTCCGATCACTTGATTCTGGCTGATAATTTTATTGTTGTCTTTATTGTTATCATAAAAACTGAGCGAGGAGTTCAATTTGTTGCTAATGAAGAGCAAAAAAAATGTAGTTCGTTTAAGAAAATCCGAAACTTGAGAAATTTTCAGATCAGAGAACATTTGAATAAAATAAGAGAATAATTTGTTTTAAAATCAGTGAAAATAGATGTGTTTTTAGTATTAATTGCCGTGAATTACTCTCCGCGACTCAAGAAAAGATTCTGAATTTTTTGGCTTATCGCTTACTCACCGATACGCATTTTTTCAATCATATCTGTATCGACGAAGCTTCTGAGGGCCCAGGCGATGCCCCAGCGAATTGCACCCGACTGACCCGTGAATCCGCCCTTATTCACAGTCGCTTCAACGTCCACTTGATTTTCCAATCCCGTAAATATCAGTGGAAATATCACCTGCAACCAGAAATGCGAAAAAACAATTTTTAGAAAATCAAAATACCTCAAGTCCGAAGATTCTCAGCTAATCAAAATATGAATCGAAACCTCGAAAATACTCAACAAAACTGCCTAAAATATCCAATATTTCCATCAGCACTCACGTAATTATTAATAATTAAATCGGGACTGAGGATTCTTACCAAAATCTCGATGGTAAAATCCTCAATGAAACAACGATTTCAGTATAGAAAAATCGAAAGTGTTTATTTCTTATTATTCGCATTCCAAAAGTCTGCAAAAGTCTCTTCGATATATTTCTTCTTCTTTTTTTTTTGCTAGGTAAAACCACCTAATAATCAAATCGACACTAAATACGGATAGTTTCGTTGAGATTCTCGTTCGCACAGGCCACTAATTCGTTCCATTAATTAAGCCTGGCTCTTAATCCTTCCGTCTTTTCCTCTCTCTCTCTCTCTCTCCTATCCCCCTTAAATCTCCGGCTCGGGGGCAAAAGTTCATTCGGCAAGCACTCGTTAAATTTTCCTTTCTCTTGTCAGTCTCGACAGTATGTCCGAGAGAATGCGATTGTTATCGAGCAATTGTTTTCTGATTATCCTGAGGTCTTCGGTGTTGGCTGCCATTTCGACGAAGAGTTTATCGACGGAAGAATTGAGAGGAGACTCGTGATTGTCCTCGTCGTGGAGTCTCATCCACGTGACGTGCTGACCGAGTGTGATATCCTCGTCGTTTGTGAGCGGTGCACTTTTCTGCGCTATTTCATAAGCGGCGGTGAGTATTTCTTTGGGCAGTCTTTTCTCGAGTGGATTCAATGGTTTAACGACGAGAACTCGTTTCCGGTTCTCCACGTCGATGTCGTGATCGGACATCCACTTCCGAAATGCGTAAGGAATGGCCCCATTGTGAAGTACCATTTCCGTAAAAAGTATGAGCTTCGTTTGCCTCACGAGTTTAGTCAAGCCCGCGTGATTTCTCAGTCCCTGAATATCGTGAACGGCGATACCCACGAGCAAATTCATGAGTATAACAGTGACGAATACGAGAAAAAGTGTGAACAATATTTGCGAGCAAACGGAGAGCGGATGATAGAGTACAAAGTGTCCGTCCTTGACCTGATCGGCCTGATTGATGAGCCCCTCAAAGTCCAGTTCTCCAGCCATCATGGCCAGGACTTTGATGAGTCCGGTGAAGGGATTGCCGAAGGAAGGCTCGCCGACGAAGATAACGCAGAAGCTTATGGTGAAACCGATCAGCAGTCCCGAGTAGGCGAGCAAAAGCTTGGCGAACTCGAACTGTATGTGAGTAAACATAGCGACGTAAGTTCCAAAGGCCGGTAGTTGACCGACCATGAGCATGAGATTTGTCCAGGCGCAGAGAATCGCGAAAGCGCCGACGTAATTCTGCCAATCGTAAGTTCTTCCGGTGTAAACGAAAGACGTGACGAAAACACTGACGATCACGACACCGTCGAGGATATTGTCGATGTTCGAGAAGTATTGCCTCGCCGATTTGTAAACCATGAAGCCAAATATCTTTCTCGGTATCGTGATGCACGTGAGAAACAGCGACAAGTACCACTCGATCTCAATCACAGTTTTGCGAAATAAAAATCCGGTGAGCCTCTTGCTGTTGCACACTTTAGCGGTGCCCGCGTCGTCGTGATTGTAGCATTTGTAGGCGAGAGCGGTGAGGACGTAGGTGGTCATGCAAACGACCGTCATAGCGTAAAGAAATATTCGCATGAGATAAAATTTCCTTATTTTCTCCCACTTGAGGTGGAGAAAGGCCATTACGAGGGGATGCGACAGTAGATCCTTTCTTCTCTCCTGCACGAATGTGTTTATGAAGCTCGTTTCGCACGGATTGTTGCTGGGAAACAGTAGATCGAAGTGAAATCTCATTTCGAATTCGCGATTGTGAGGAACGGGTCGTTTGAGTCGTATCGACGCGTCGAGACGCTGACGAAACACGTGAAGAGACTCGGGTATCTTTCGGAGAATGACATTGAGAGCGGATAGTCCGGTGCCGGTGGTAGCACTGACGTCCGCACCGGCCCAGATCAGGCAATCAACGCACTGCGACTGTTCGTTGAGGGCGGCGATGTGGAGCGGCGTAAATCCGACCTTGTCACTGGCGTTTACGTTGGCCCCGTGCTTGAGGAGTAATTCGACGAGCTCGGGCGACGAGTTGGTCGTCATAACGGCGAGATGAAGAGGAGTACGATGAGCGCGATCAACGGCATTGACGTCGGTTCCGAGAGTCTTCAGAAGCGCCTCAGCGGCGACGAGAGACTGAACGAAGCAGGCAACGTGAAGCGGAGTCTCGCCCTGATGATTTTTCAGAGCGACGCTCGCACCGCGCTCGAGCAAAAGCATCGCGACGTCCAAGGACCTCGCTCTTATAGCGGAATGAAGAACAGGCTCGACTTCCGGTCCGCAGTCGGTCTGCATGACAACCCCGTTGTCCAGGAGTAGCTGCGCGGCTTCTCGGGACTGTCCGAAGGCCGCAAAGTGAAGTGGAGTGTAGTTGTTGATGCAGCTGACGTAATTGACGTCCGCGCCGCGTTCGATGAGATGCCTGAGGCAATCGACGCTCCCGGAAAGCGCAGCGGCCAAAATAGCGTTTATCCCGGTGCAGGGCTCCACGTAATCGATGTTCGCACCGGCGGCTTCAAGTTTCGGGAGTAGATTCGCGAGGCCCCGAAAACAGGCCCAAACGTAAGCGATATTCTTGAATCTCTCCTGGCAGTCGGTGGTCGCGGCGTCGAGCTCCGGAACCGCGTCAATGTCGCCTCTCTCCATCTCCAGGAGCATCTTCATCTCGCCGACGCTCACGACCGACCACATCGCGCTCTTCAGGCTGGTACCGTCGATTTTAACGTCCCGAAGAGCCTCGAGGTTGTCGAAGAAGAGGCTCTCGTCTATCGGCGGCGGCTGACCCGCGTCTATCTCTTGCACCTGCTTCGCCGGGGAGTCCTCGGCCTCCTCCTCCTCGATAATCACAACTCTCTCGGGCATTTCCTTGCGCCTGAGACACTTGGCTGACCTGTAAGTCGAGGACAAACGAACGGAGAGCGGCTCTCGACTTCCCGTTCGCTCCGTCAGGTTTCCCATCGAATAATGTCGCGGTCTTCCCTCGTTACTTCCGTCCCGAGACGGCGGACTCAACTTCTTCATCTCGCTCGATTCCATCGCCGAATTTTCGCGCAGAATATCCATTTTTTACAGGGGCTTTTTACGAGGATCTTCGCCGGGGAAAAATCTCGCGTTACGATTATAACTCGCCGGTGCAACGCGCTTCGAGGAACTACGAACACTCATTCGTGATGGTAATATCTTGGAGCTGAGCGAGCGTTTTGTCCTCTCTTGCGCGCTCTCTCTCTTTCTGTCGAGTCTCTCAAGTCTCTCCTTCTTCCTGCCTCGCACTCTGTCTGCTCTCTGTCTCTCTCTCTCTCTTTACTTTTCAGACGCACAAACACTGTCGTTCCACCGAGAGAGAGACACCGGATACGGTCCTTCTTCGCGAACGGTGACGCACAACGTCACCAAACTGTCCTAAGCTCTTCTCGGCTCGTTTCAATAATCTCAATGCTGTTGCTGCTGCTGCTGCTGCTGGTGCTGCTGGTGGTGATCGTCATTGCTGCGAGAGAACGCGAGCTGACTCTCGCGAAGGCACGACGCGTTATGCTCCTTCCCCATCTCCGAGCTACGCTCTTGTACGAATTCACTGGCTGCCCTTCCTCCCAAAGCCATTTACAAATTTACATAGCAAGTGGCGATAAAACGGGTGTAACCGCTGTGTTTCGGCGATTCCTCGATTCTAACCGAGTCAAAGTGCCGCTTTGCTTTCTTATTTTTCCTCTTTTATCGCTCGTTCATTGCTGGGGAACGTGACGAAGATGTGCCGAGAGTTTGCGCGTTGATGAACTTGAAAATTGTGGCGAAAACGTTCGCCGAATTGACACATCGACTCTCAGACTTCAATGACAACTGCGTGGACTTGTTTTTTTTTTTTTCATCGTGCATTTCAAATGTAGATGACGAATCTTATCGTAGATATCTTTGTATCGAAGCTTCGTGGATTACGTTATTTTTCAATGACGCCTGAGATTGTACTTGATGTTTGTATTCGATCCATGAGTCGAAGATATTGATATTATTCTCTGTGTTGTTAATGCGACTCGACGATCGCACGATTGGCTCGAGAGACTGTAATCACTGTAATTTACAGCTCGGTGATTACTCGGTTTACATGGTGCTTCAAAATCTCCTGTCGTCGCGAAGTGTCCATTGGTTTTGTACTTTGATTCGGGCTCCTTGATTTTCCTCAGCTCAGTCCTGTAGATTTGCTTTCACGTTGCTCTTAGAGCTGTCGACTGATGAAAGACTCCTTCACACCTCCGGACGATGTTGGCTAAAGAGAGAAAAAAAAAAAAGAAAAATTAGCAAACTGGATAAACGAGTCTGGCAATTTGCAGTTATATCGGTCTATGAACGGTTTACAGTTAGTCGAAATAATGGCACATAAAAACTTCTGACCTTTTTCGAAACGCTCTGCGTGTGATCAACGAAAATTCGCATCGTCATCATTTTTTTTCATGAATTTAGAATTGGGACTGTTAATTAATTTTATTTTTTTTTAATGGCGAGATTTGATATCCCAAAATTATTTATTACGGACAACAGCGATGAAAAAAAAAAAGGTTTCTCATAAATTAGTTTTTACAAATGGGCTCAAAGTTTCACAGAGATTTTTTTTGGGCCCGTGAAATGACTTTGCTGATTTCACTGAATTTTTTTTTAATCCTTCGACGGCTCGGCTAACGTTTTGGAGAATTGATTAGTATTTACTGGACTTTGCGCGAGAGCGACAAGTGTTAAGGCTTAAGGCTGAGGTGATCAGAGAAAAAGAGAGAGGAAGATAGAAGAAAACAATAGCTATGATAAAGTGAGAAAGACATAGAAAGTGTTTCGGCCCTCTTAAGTCTTCACTTCTGTAGCTTGCCTTCCACTTCTAGAAAGTTTTTTTTTTTTTTAATGCAGTGTTATAATTTCTCATAGCTTAAGCGGGAGCAAAATGACTTTTTCTAATGAAAAAAAAAAAAATTCTACGCTCACAAATTGACATCACTATCAAAATCTCAGACTTAAAATACACTCATTAAAAAAATGTACTTACCATGATAATTAAAAAAAATTTCTGCACAAAACAATTAACAGAAAGTCATCAAAAAATCCCGACGAAATTACCCGCGCGTTGAATAATTGACTATAAATTATCACACCAACAAAATATAGTATAACAATTATTCTTTAACTGCGAATAATTGCTCTGTACCTTTTTTCTATCATTTTCACTCCCGGACGAAAATTCAACCGGAAGTAAGCAACCAATGCCATTAAAAAAAAAATTCAGTAGATCAAAAGCAGGGATTTACAATTTTTTTTCCTTAATCTTCTGGAATCAAGAAAAATAAATGGTGTGAAGAAACTCGAACAGTGGAATGTGCACTGGATTCAAAATTGCGACAGGCTCTCTTTTCAGTCGGTGATGAAAATCCTCGAGGCCTTTATTGATGTTTACACGAGCGACGAGCCAAATTGAGCAAGAGTTATGAATTCTCCGAAATTCTTGAGCGGCGTGTCAACGCAACGAGCATTATTTCGCCTCTGTTACGCGGAGAGTGTGTCTCGTCGACGCTGCAATAATTTCGTATGCGTCGCGACACTCCGAGACGAACAGGTAGAGGAAACGTCCGCGTTTCGATGGGCCTTCTTGCGTGGCTTTGCGCTCGTGATTCAAGGATCGCGCTCGTCGAGTGAGAAACGTGTTACGAGCGTCGTCACGTTATCCCGTCGCATCTTTATTGCCTCGTCGAAGAATAAAGGGACAATTTCCCCGCGATTCTCCGGCGATTCCACCAAAAAAAAAGCCAACTTCTTCATCGCAAAGGTCGCAAAAAGACGCGAGACGAATTCCGATGCTCCAGGATCTAGAATATTGACAATCAGCCGTCGCCTTAAAAAGAAAAAAAAACACATTTATTAACGAAACAGGATCTATTTTTCAATCTCCAAGGATTTCCAAAAAAAAAAAAAGAACTTAACTTGTTCACAAATAACAAAAATAAAAAAAAACTAACGTCAGACGAATTAAGATGTTCCAGGATGCAGAATATTGACAATCACTCTCGTCGCCTTTAAAAATAAAATGATATTTTATTGATAAAACGACCACTGCGAGATAACGCGGCGTTTACATTATCTCGATTATAAAAACTGCCTTAAAAATGTTAGCAATATTCGCGATAAGCTCTCGAGAACAACGCCGGTATATTACAGTTAATATATATACAAATTTAAAAAGTAATTCCTTATCACTAAGAATAATAGTAATCATCAGATCGGTAAAAGCCGGTTTTACCAAATCGAGACCCTCAAATTATCGGGTGCCGATTATTTCGAGTGGGAGTCTAAAAAAATAATAAAAAAAATATCGCGCCAGCGCGCCTAAATAATATCATCCTCTTAAAACGTTAATATCGCATATTTCCAGGAAGGCACAATATTTGTTTCTTATTTTGTTTTCATGCAGATCCATTAAAACGATATTAAACGATCGGGTCGCCCAAAAATCGTGATCACAGTTTATCCTCCTTTTCCTCTTCGACCGTCGAATTCAATCTCTTGTCCAGCGCCAAAGTGATCGCCAGATCTTGAATCAATTTTCTGTTATCCTCGCATATCTTGGTGAGATCGGCGATATCGCTTTGCAGTCGAAATTTCGCATTTCTCCCGCAATAATCGCCGTAATTGTCATCGACATCGTTGTCCATGCGTCGAATCGTGGAATAGGCGTCGCTCTTGCGATGCACGAAGCCGACGCTGTTGCTGCGTTTGCTGGAGGCGGTTCCCACGTTGAACTTCCGGTCCCTCGCGACTCTGTGAGCGGCGGCTAGTACATCAGGCGGAAGTCGTTTTTCCCTTGGATTCTGAGGTCGTACGGTGAGAACGGCTCTGAGTGGCGAGGGTAAAACGAGGGTCGTCCATCGCACGAGTTTCATCAGTTTGTTGGGCAAGAGCGCGAGAAGAAGCGCGCTCTCGACGTCGCAAATCAGTTTAGTTTGTCTCACGAGTTTCGCGAGACCCGCGGTTTTTTGTAATCCTTTGATATCGTGAACCGCGATACCGACCAAAAGATTCATCAGCACAATCGTGACGAAAAGCAGAAACAGAACGAACGAGAGCTGCGCGGAAACTTGCAGGAGTATCCACGAGGTGCTCCCGACGTCCACGTGACGACCGGTGTCTTCGGGTCCGGGAAAAAAGAGTTCCTCGAAGTCGAGCTCTCCGGTCATCATCACGAGAACCTTGATGAGTCCCGTGTGCGGACTGCTAAAGGATTTCGAGCGTGGAAAGATGACGCAGAAGCTGGCGGTGAATCCGACGAGTAGACAAGCGTACGCGAGCAAAAGCTTGAAAACCTGAGCCTGAACGCTGGTGAACATCGCGACGTAAGCACCGAACATGGGCAGCTGTCCGATCATGAGCATGAGATTGCTCCAGCCGCAGAGAACCGCGAAAGCACCGACGTGACTCTGCCACGTGTAAGTTCTTCCGGTGTAAACGAAGGACGTGGCGAATACGCTCAGTATCACGCACCATTCCACGACGTTTTCCGGCTGCGTGAAGAATTGCCGAACCGATGGATACGTGAGTATTCCAGTGGCTTTTCTGAGCCCTTCGAGGACGGTAAGCACGACGAGCGCGTACCATTCGACCTCGAGAACGACGGGATGCCTGTGAAAGAATCCCTTGAGCCCAGTCGAGTTGGCGCAAAGCGGAAGGCTTCCATTCTCGTCGAGCTGACCGTGAGACTCGTTGTAACAATTATGCGCCAAGGCCGTCATTACCCAAGCGGTCAACACGAGAACGTAAAGCAGATAGAAGAACAATCTTCCGACGTAATATTTACGAATTTTCTGCCACTTTAGATGAAGAAAAGACTGGCAAAGTGGATGCTCCAGTATCTCCTTGTAATCCTCCTTCACGAAAGTCCCGAGATAGCCGATTTCGCCCTCGCGACGATGCTGAAGAAGCGGATGAAAGTCTAGCCTGAGTTCCATTTCACCAGCGGCGGAGCTTTGCTGATGAAGAGTTATCGAGGCATCCAGTCGTCTCTTGAATACGTTCAACGAGCTTGGAGTTTTACGGAGGATTATCGAAAGGGCGGTTGTGCCGCCTTTGGTGCGAGCGCTTAGATCGGCCGCGTGATGAATCAGCACGTCGACGCATTGCGAGAGCTCGTTCAAAGCGGCGACGTGAAGAGGAGTGTAGCCGTATTTGTCGGCCTTGTTAACGTCCGCACGCCAGCTTATGAGAAATTCCGTAACGTCGTAAGCGAGTAGAGATCTCCCGAGGGTGAGATGAAGTGGAGTGCGCCCGTCGCTGTCCTCGGCGTTTACGTCGCAGCGTCCGCTTCGCAGTAGAATCTCCACGCACTCGAGGGAATGCGAGCGCGCGGCAAGATGAAGAGCAGTTTGGCCGCGATGATTTCTCGCCGCGACGTTCGCTCCCTTATCCACGAGGATCTCCAGGTTCTCCGTGGATCCGACTTCCGCCGCGAGATGCAAAGCCGTGTCCCCTTTTTTCGTCGTCAGGTCGATCTTCGATCCAGCGTCCAATAGGACCGCCAAACAGGCGGGATCTCCGCGGTCGGCGACGTGGTGCGTCGCCGCGTATCCGCTCGCGTCCAGCCGATTTAACGACGGATTTCCAGGCGCGAGGAGCTTCAGAACGTCCAGGGAATTGGTGCGCGCCGCCGCGTGGAGAACGGTCTCGTCGCACTGCGAGGAATCCTGGCTGACCTCGTGTTCCAGGAAGTAACGCGCGACTGCCAGGGAATTGCCGAAGGCGGCGTAGTGAAAAGGCGTGTGAGCGCGGCCGGGATTCATTCGCGCTCCCTGTGACACCAGGTAACGCACACCGACGAGGGAATCCGCGTAGGCGCACAGATGAAGTGCCGTGAGCCCGCGCTCGTCCTCGAAGTGATTAACGTCCGCTCCAGCGGCAATGAGCCCCGGAAGGAGGTCCTCGCGGCCCAGGAAACTCGCCTGGAGGAGCAGAGCGTTTATCTCACGGGGCCTGCAGCTCGACAACGTTCGCTCCGCGTTTTCAGCGTCGATTTTTCCCGTTTCCAGGTCCTCCAGCAGCTGCAAACGACCGCCAACGCAACGCATGTGCTCGGTTATAATGCTGTTGAGGATTTCGCGGTTCACCTCGAGAGCACCGATGCCCTCCTCGCAATTGGAGCTCTCGCTTATGCACATCGAGTAACAGTGAGGCTCCTCCACTGGAGGCGGTTTTCCATAATCCATGCAGTGCTCCTCCGATATCCAGATCCTGTCCGGATCGGAATCCGGCTCCGGTGACGACGCCTTCCTCGATGACAACCATCTCGTCAGTAGCAGCGATGCGCTTGGACGGTATTTTTGACTTCCCGGAGTGCCGATCGTGTGATTTTGCATTCCGAGACTCCGCTCCAATTGTACGCGCTTTCGAGGCGGCGGCAAGATCGGCGCGCTTCGACGTCTCTCGTCGACGACGCTCATCCTCCGCTCTGGATATCCGCTCGGTGTCTACATAGCTGGAAAAATAAACGGCAGCAGCTCTTATACCTGGTTTTTCATTATCGGTTACAACTGTTTATTCGAGCTTTTATCCGCGTTATCGGTGTGAGCCGAGCTGGGAAAACAACGCGGCGCCCCGACGACTGAGCACCACGATTACGAAAGCCGTTTGCCGATTTCAATCGATTGTGTATCGCGATTTCGATTTTTTTTTTTTTTCCCTCAACGAGAAATGAAGAATTTTTTGTCTATTTTTTCACGAATTTTGCAAAATTATTAATAGGAAATTAAATCATAAATAAATCTTTCCCTCGCTTTTGCGATTTTCGTTCTGACGTGAGACATTCTTTCGGCAAAGCCCCATTTCGAAAGTTAAAATTAAATACTGTATATTTAATTACAGAGAGAAATTGAGACACATTCGGTGACACCCTGAAATCCTGTTTCGAAAACTAGTTTCCCTACACAAATTTATGCCAGGCGAAGCATATGCAGAGAATACATAAAATATGGGAAAATACGGCCTATAAAATGTGTGTTGCATATATTTTCTATCCATGGAACAAATCTTTTTTTTTTTTTGCATATTTTACGCCCATAAATATCCACTTCAATTCTTACGACACTTTACTCGTGTCGCATAATAATTGCCAGGATAATAAATGATCAGCGAATCAATGAAAAATAGCATGAGAATTTAAATGAATATTCTCTTGTCTACGATCCTCCAGATAACGATAATTTTCTATTAATCCTTGCGAAGACTTTCTCCTTTATTAACATTCTCAATTGAATCGCAATTATGAAACGAAAGAGGATATAAAAAAGAGGCGATGCCGTTTGGTGATTCATAATTGTTCGATAAAACATATCCGCATTGTCGGAAAAAGATTCCACAACCGGTTGGGAATAGTGAATGCGAGGAGAGAAACCATCGCGGATCCTTAAGTGGCCTTCGAGTGCTTACGGTGTTACGTTCGATTTCAGAGAGTGACACGCGATGAATACAATTAATAGACTGTCTCCCGCCAACGCGTAACTCAAAGAAACTTGAGATTTTTAAGACTCCGTAAGTATCACGATTATTTGTAGCTAAACGACGAAACGCATATTAAATTCCTTTTTTTTTTAATCATTTAATCATAGAATAAAAAATTGGACACTGTCCGAATTCCAAGTGAATTAACTGTAGATTATTCAGCTACAATTTGATTCAATATCATCAACATTGTTTATGAATAGGAAAAAAAATTTTTGAAAATCGAGATGATTTTGGTTTTTAATTTTCAGCAATCCTCCAATAAAATTACCAAGAATCTTTGAAAATACGTACTTTTTATAGTAATAAAAGTTGCCTTTTTTTAGAAAAAAAATATATAATAATAATAATGTACGTTTTTGAAATATTAAATTTATCACGTTGCTAAAATTCGAAGCTACCCGAATTTACATCTTCTGTGCTGAGAATTTTTTTTTTGTCCGTGATTTATAGTTTATCAGATACATCGACTTTGATTTACGTTCGTTTCTGCAGTGACACGCGTTGAATACGATTAATAGTCTCGAAATTTGAGATTCCCTGTGTATCACGAGCCTGAGCCTCGAGCGCGCAACCTTTTTTCAGCCAAACATATAAAAGCCTCAGGAGCAACGCCGGGAGAAACGATAATGAGAGGGAGAGACTATTCGACGATGTTTGAACGTCGTCATCAGTCGCGCGAAGAACACGCGTGTTCCATCCTGGGTCAAATGGACGAAACGTGCGTTGAGCCTCGAGCTACGAATGTCAAGTGGAAAATCGTGCAAATAAATTGCCTGAGGACGGGCTTCTTCCTCCTTCTCCTCTCTCCTGCCGTTATCTCCGCTCTTCACGTACAGAGAGAGGGAGAGGGGAAATAAGAACTACGAGACCTGATACTTACTCGCGCCGAATCTCGATTGACACCGACTATAAGACGAGATTAGACCCCGAGAAATAAGAGCGCGCGTATTGACCATTCGACCGGCATTCTACCTCGCAAAACAACCTCAAGAATTAAATAACATCACATCCACCGCACTAAGAAAAGAGCAACGATTCTCTCACCGATAAAACCAAAAAAATAACTTTCTAATTGATTAAATCAAAGCAACGAAAATTAGCGATTTATCCAAAAGCCGCGCAACACCAAATTTCTCAACTTTTCCTATTTCAAATTAATCTCTCCGTTCCATAAAAAAAAAAATCAGAATATCCTTGAGTAGCTCGTCCCTACGAAGACAATAATAAAGATACGAATCAATCGATATTGTGCCAAGCGTAATAATCGCGATACACAAATTACTCTTCCCCCCGAATGTGCGTGATATAAGTAAACACATCGTTATCAGCTCGCGATCAATCGTGGCAGTCACCTTTTGATCGAGTGTCTGTGGTCCAGGACAAAGTCTCTTCGGTGATTGAGGACGCTCGGAAATATTTCGCGAGGAGGTGAGCTAATTATTTCTCCGAATGTGACTCTTCCTGTTTTTTTTCTTGTTGTTTTTCTTGCCGATTGTTTCGCCTTGTTTATGTCGAACACTGTTGATCCTCGCGATTGTCCATCGATCAACCTTCTCGTCACGTTTTCCTCTTGTTTTTCTTTCTTCTTTCTTCCTGTTACTTTGGACTCGATGCTCGATATCGCGGGGACCGGATTCGCGGACCGGTTACCGACACTGTTGACGATCGACTGGACGATTTTTCGACCAACTCCCCTCTCGCTGTTGGGCGCCCCGGAGTCGAGGAGTCGGAGACGAGGCGACGATGACGACCACTTGGGCTTCGGTGATATAGCCAATCCCCGCTCACCGATCACGCGGAATCAAACCGACGGTGGAATCCGCAGATCCGCGAGCCACTCGAGCGTACCTCGCAGTACATTTCACCGACTCGGACGCTCCAAACGATCGCTCGACCTCAGGCGACCGATTATCGTGGTCGCGAGGAATCTTTCCTTCCACTTCTCGTTGCCTCTGCGCCTGCTACAATCGTTTCATTTCGTGAGACAGTGGAAAAGAAGATTGTACGAATCTCTTCACCGCGAGCGATTTCATTGCCTCTCCTTTCTCTCGTAATCGTTGCATATTCAAACTGTTTATTCACTTACCTGTTAAAAAGCAGATGTGCTCGTCGTGACGCCGGTGACTCTCACTTTTTACACGTTTTTATTTCAAAGAATTTTCGCGCAACGATGAATCGACGGGGGCTTTTTTTTTTTTTTTTAGAATAGGAGAATGATTTTTTTTGCTGTAATTCTGATATTGTAATAAAATGCGAAACGGAAGTGAGTGCGATAGAGAGAAATTATCTTCTTATCTTAAATAACTTCGACATGCCAATTGTTTGACGGATAAAGAAGTTATTAAGTTTGGTTTACATGATAAAGAAATACAGGTAAATACCGTGTATTTATTTATTCAGGATTTTTCGTTTAAACCTAGCGTTTAATTCAATATACAATTTACGTTTGTCGCGATTTTTTTTTTTTTTTTTTTTCGTTTCCGAAAGAATTGCGAATATTAAAAATCAACACTTACCTGTTCTCGCGATTGGATGTTGCCGAAGTACCTGATATCCTTGCCGTTTATCGTGATCTTTCCCGTTCCGTTTCCAATGACAGTTACTTCGCCGGTGGCAGTTTTTCTCCGACAATCCTTAACCGTTATGAAAGGTCTTCCCGCCGAAGTGTATTTCAGCTGAAAATAATCCAGGGCTATTGCAAAATCTATATTTTCTCCAGCAAAAAGAACAACGAAAAACGTTTATGTGCACGTACTTCCGGAACCGAGATCGTCGCCATCTGCTGAAGCTTGTGGACCCTGAAATTCATGATGAAATCTTTGATCCGAAAAGCGTAAGGATGCTCAGCCAATCGTTCGACCGCGGCCAGAAATTTTTCGTACTGAAAATGAGAAAATTCCCTGTATATTCATAATTTTGAGAAGCAAATGTCGCGGCATTGTTTTTTAAATTTACGTCAATTTCGTGAAGCGTTTCCAGCAGATAAGCTTCAAGCTTCTCCTTTGACATCCACTCGGAGCCCAACAAATTTCTGAAAATTGTGAAAACATCGAATAAACGACCGGGGATTTTTAAGGCCGAATTATTGCGACTCAGTGACTCACATTTTATCGTCAGCTCGAGGCATCACTCCTTTCTTCAATTCCTTGTCTTCGATATCGTTTAAGTTATGCAATTGCTCCACGATATCCTGCCGTTGTTAATATGTTTTTAGTTTATAGAAGTAAATGTGAAATTTTTGAGGAAAATTTGAGTCTCACTTACGTGAAGAGCCTGATGGTAATTAGGCCTGCAAGTGTAGAAAAGAAAGTGGAACGGTCTGCCAGTTTCATCGAACTGAGCAGCTTTTCGGGGCGGAAATATCTTCATGGGTTCTTCCATTATGGGCCTCGCACGTTTGTCGAACAGACCAGACGGAAAGAGGTACTCTATCGATCTCTACGAAATAAAAATAAATCAGATATTTCTGTGACAAACTCGCGTCGAGTAATCGCCGGGCATTTCCTTACGTTAACGTCCTTCTGATCGAACGAATCTGGATCTTCTCCCATCATATTCGCCAGGTGACGCTTTCCGATCTGGTACTCGGTAATTTCTTTCTTTATGAAATCATCTGGAAATATTTAAAATCTATCCAAATATTCTTTCTCTTAAATTCTTTCGCCAAGTGAAATTCAATCGAAAAAAACCTATCGTCTCTATTATTCCAATAATTTTTCCACAACTTTTACGACTGTTTACCCCTTTTTACAATATTTTCTTCGCAGCAACTTTCACGACTGTTTACCCCTTTTTACAATACTTTCTTCGTAGCAAAAAGAGTTTATCGTGTCCTACGTAATCCAAAATCGACTCACCGTATTCCTTCGCTCTCTCGAGATACGCTCTCATGGCTTTGCTCACTTTCTTCTTAGGCTTCGCTTCATTTTCTCCAGTATCAATGACAGAGTTTATATCAACGGAATAGGATCTCGTCGCGAGGGACTGAAAAAATAATAAAAAATACCTTGATTGCCCAAAAAATCTGTGTTTTATAGGTTAGGAAACACCAGCTCCAAAAACCGTCGATAAAAACACGAGAACCGATTTAAAAAAGCACATATTCCACTCACCAAACTCCGACTAAAGCTCGGAGCGATAACTGTCGTATTGCCAATACTTTTAGCGACATTTCTTAAATTCGTAAACCGTGAAAACATCGCGGCTGTGCCGGAGATCGCCATTTTTCATCCGGCAAACACAAGACGAGAGGGCAGCACGTGTTCCCATTGGCTCTCGTCGGCCCGCGAATTTCAAATATCAAAAAACTCACAAGTCGTATCTTAATTTTTTTATCTAATGAAATCAATTCAGATTTCTAAATTAGCACAATTTAAAACAAAATATTTATGATACCAATGGAAATGGTATTTTATTGAATTAATGAATTTGAGAATTAAAGAAAGAGTCATAAAAATATAACGACTTCATCTCTCTCTCTCTCTCTCTCTCTCTGGAATTTCGTTTTCCACGCGCAAACTCCAGAGCGCGTGTTCGATTCTCCAGACGTCGACGGAGTGTGTGAAGATAAACGCACTGTACGTATCGTGTGCGCGTAAATCGAAGGACGATTTGGAAAAGAAAAACTTGAAATGAGGCGACCGAGGCAGCGTATGAATGACACGAATAACGCGAGAGAAGCGAAGGGGAAAAATCGCGGAGCGATATGATATACAAGGTCCAATTATAATGGATTATTAGAAGAGCGAGAAGAATAGTGTCAGTGCGTAACAGCGAAGCACGTTACTCGCTGGATTTCCATATGGTGCGCAGAGAGATCGAAGATCCTTCGATTATAGACAACAACAAATTCCTGCAGCGATAGATAATCGATAACTTATCGTGCTTTAAAAATCGAAATCGAAAAAAATCAAAAAATTCTGAGGCTTTGAACAATCGATATAAACATCGTCGATCGAACAATGGCACCGCCAATCGCTTATCTCACTCGAAAAGAGTCCATTTCGTCCTGCCATCGTTTGCACAGGTAAAATTTTCGCAATGTTGTATAATATTGTTAAATGTCATTCGATATGTTGCCACAATTTTAATTTTCATTGTTTCTGTTTCACAGTCCGCATCTCAGCGACGAAGAAAACAAAAATGTTTACGGAAAGTGCAACAATTATTGGGGCCATGGTCACAATTACATCGGTGAGTTTTTAGTTTAGTTACTTTATGGAATTTATTATTGAAATCTCTGAATTCTGGAAATGGCGTTTTATTATTTTCGTGGCGAATAATTGAGCTACAAAATACCGATTTTTAATTTTGTTTATATCACATATGTCGCAATTTGCCGAGGGTTTTTAATTTTTTTTTAATTGGAGCGAATACAGCGATTATAATTAATTTTGGACTGATAAGATAATTATGTAATTGCAGTGGAAGTGACGATCCGAGGTCCGGTCGATCCGAAAACAGGAATGGTGATGAACATCTCCGATCTCAAAGTGTACATGAAAGACGTGCTCATGAATCGCTTGGACCACAAAAATTTGGACAAGGACGTGGAGTATTTCAAGAACGTTGTTTCCACCACGGAGAACGTCGCTATATACATTTTTGACGAACTGAAAAAACTTCTGCCCAAGCCAGAATTGCTGTACGAAGTGAAGATACACGAAACGGACAGAAATATTGTTATTTATCGAGGGGAGTAGATCTCGCAAATTGATGAATTTTTCCAAACACGAAAATTCTCACAGAATCAACTTTTAATATATTTTAATCTATACATATATTTTCATTCATATACACATTAAAACTTCGCAACGAGAGTCAAGTTTTATTTTTACAGGGGTTAATAAATATTTTCTGAAACATTTATGAGCTTTGAATAATTTGCTATTATCAAAAACAAAAATAGAGATGATTTTTTTTAATTCTGCATTTGACTCAACTTAATGAATATTTAATGAACTTGACCTCCTGACCTCAGAATTTTGTATTTTAATTAAAGATTTGTAAAAAATATTTCGAGATATAATTTTAAAAAATTTTCATATGCAAGTTGAACTCGTTTTTTATTGATTTTATTTTTTGAGATATAGAAAATTTGATGAGAATAATAATTGACGTTACGGAAAATGGCACGAATCGATGGAACGAAATTAATCGTTTGTGCCACTCAAAGAATGAGTCCAATGGAATACAGCCTTAAAGGTACAGTGACTGTAGCGATCGAAAATATTCGCTGTAAATGCGGTCGCTCCAAACTCGCTCCACCAGCAACAAGTACACCTAAACACGAGAAAAGTAATCGAATCGTGCAAACCGCGCGCGCATATCCAAAGGAAATGTTCAGTGGGAAAGGATCGATTCCCTCGGTTTGCCCCGTCGGTTCGCTCAAACGCACCATCAAAACCATCATCCATGCAGTACATACAGTAGAGCCTCAATTACAGGACACTATCAAAAAAAATCGTGCCTCGCTTCATCTAAATCGTAGTTGCATTATTAATTTTTTAAAAAGTTGCATTATTAATTTTTTTTAAAGTTGCATTATTAATATTTTGCAAAGTTGCATCATTACATTATCTGCAAACTTGCTCTATAAAATTGATTGCACAATAATAACTACTTTGTCATTATTTGCATATTTTATACCTCAATTATCATTTTTTCTATAATTGACAACAACAAAAAATCTATATATCAAGTATTGCGATTTTCGAAATCGGAAACGACCCAAACTTTTTTCAAACCCGCTCCAAAAAAAAAAAAAAAAAAACCGCTTATTTTTACATTCCACTCTACAAGAGAATGCAATTAAATTGTATTGTCCACAATAAAAAAATTTTTCAATCCTGTTCCATTCAAAGACCATAGTGAAAAAACGGAGTGTCTACTGTTTCCGCGGAGCGTATTGTGCGTCGCGCGGCGGAGATCGCGCTGCAGCTCGCGGTTTTCAAAAACGTAGGCGTTCTCGATTGGTACATTGGCTCGTTATCCCAGCAGCAGCGCGACGCGGGACTGTCCGCGCACCGAATGCGCCCAACATGGCAGCCGGACCAAAAAACAACTTAGCGCCGCTGCCATCAATGACGTTGCTTTAATTGTCGAATTACCATAAGACCATCGGGCTCATCCCTCTCCGACCATCGTGAAATCGCACCGACTGCGAATCAGTGAACCATGAAACAATTCTTCTGATTTACGAGGGTAAATAATGTCAGTGCGATAAACAATTAAATTCGGAAACCGTTGTCGGTATTTCTCGTTCACTCAAAAAACGATACGGCGCAGGGGGAGGGGGAGGGGAAAAAGTGGGGGAATCCCTGTGCTAGTACGCGCGTTTCCCCTACTCCAAATATACGTACAAACATAAACATACACTACATACGCACACACACACACACACAAACAAACACATATATATAGTATATATACATATACACATACACTATCTACGCACACATTTATACATACAGTATATATGCATATACGCACACATATGTACATATACTATATCTATATCGTATATATATGCTATATATATACTAGGCCATCACACATCGACCCACGGGTGCAGCAGCACGATTTGAATTCCGTAACGGTCGTTCGAGTAAGTGGAAGTCGATTGTGTGTGTGTGTTATGTGTGAAGCGGCTCGCGCGAGTCTCGCTTCGTTTCTCCAGTGCATCGTCGATGCACGAGCCCTTCGCGTCGTTCTTATATCGAAGCGCCGTGCGTATATTACCTCAATAACAATATTTATCCACGCCAATTGTTTTCATTGTCGTTGTTTAAAAGATAGGCTTTCTCAAGTGAGAGCCTCGCGCGATTGTAGCTCAGTCAATATTGCTCGTGTTGCGACCGCGCTACGCTAATTGAGGCCCCGCTCTCACCTATACACTTGCCACTCGGCACTCACTTATGCATCATACTACTTATGTCAGGTCGCCTGTCACATCGCACACCAACTTCGACTTCGCGGACACCATCGACACGAGGATGGAGGACTCGGACCAAGTCCTCGTCTGCGCTACGGAATTCATAAAAGGTACCTTTTTTTTTTTATATATATTTATTTTTTTATTGGGGCACTTGGGATTATTAAAGAGAGGACCATAAAACATAAACGCCCTGTAGCGCATTTTTTATTTATCAGCTGACCACTTAAATTGACGGTCGCTCTCGAGGGTCAATTGTTCGCATTGATTTTTGCGCTCGATGTTATTTTCTGGGATTTTTTAGTCGGTCCGTGACATTTTGGGAATACCATTTTGGGGCGATGCGTTTTTGACACTGGGAACTAAGAGGATTTGTCGACGACTCGAGCTGTAAATTTCTCTGTATTTGCTAGGGTTTGACGGAGAATCTGACGTTATTTTTTGTTGTTCGGAGGCACAAGTTATTGGGAATAGAAGATTCGGTCGGGATTTGAGATTTTGGAGCATTTATAGATCTTCCGTGTTGCGATGATTCTTGCATTTGTTTGGTATTGTTGATAAAGAGATTTTCAAAATTTGCTTTACTTGTTTTGCAATTATAGGAGATATCGATTATACAGGATAATGTATGAGTTAAAAATTAATGGGAAAAAGTGTATTCTTTGGCACTTGAAAATTCTATAAATATTTCACGGATATTCGTTATTATGTGTCGTAGAAGATTATCCCCAAGTTTTGTGGAATTTTATTGCTTAGAGATATGTAATAGATGCGTGGGTGTTTCCCGAAAAGGGAGAGTCAAGGTCTATTATACATAATGGACGGTGGTCTCACATGATCGATTAGCATCAGCGATGCTTCCACTTGTCCGTCCCAGTTTCTAAGACTATATTGTTCTCTTTTTTTTCTGATTTCCCACAGACCGCCTGTATTTTGTGACGCTGCGGACGGAAGCGGGCGTCAAGCCCAAGAGTACGCCGGACACTCACTACTTTTGCATAGACGACGAGCTCGTATTTGAGAATTTTTACTACGACTTTGGACCCTTGAATCTGGCTATGCTCTATCGGTATTGTTACAAAGTCAACAAAAAGCTCAAAGCCGTTGCTCTCGGGAAGAAGAAGATATTGCATTACACGACATTGGACCCCGAGAAGAGAGTCAACGCTGCTTTCCTCATAGCCAGTTATGCGGTTAGTAAAAATCTTCCACTCAACGTTTTTTAATTAAGAAAACAAAGATAACAAATTTCCCTATTTTTGACCAAAAATTATTTGAAATTAAATTGATCAGTTCACAATTGCTTAAATTTTATTAATCATCATACTGCAAATTTCTATATTTCTATTTTTATATTCCATTTGAATAAAAAAAAAATGTTATTCAGCCCAGAGGCAATTCACTGTTCGTGTGAAAGTCTTCTAAATAAGTGAACTGCTCCAAAAACTAAATAAATACCTGAATATTCAAAATAATTCTCTCTTCCTCTTCTAGATATTGTACCTCAAGCGCACAGCTCAGGAGGCTTACGAGTGTTTGATGAACAGTCCAAACAGTCCGCCGTTCGTGATGTTCAGAGACGCTTCGATCGGCGCGCCGTGTTATCAAATATCGCTCAAGGAGTGTCTGAGCGCAGTGGACAAGTGCCATCGTCTCGGTTTTTTTAATTTCGACGATTTCAACGTGAAGGAGTACGAGTACAACGAGAGAGTGGAAAACGGAGACTTGAATTGGATAGTGCCAGGAAAATTCTTAGCGTTTTGCGGGCCTCACGCGAAGCTGAAGAACGAAAACGGTGGGTGGTCCTCGAGAGAGCACGAAATTAGTTCGGAGTTTCAAAAAATTGTCGAGTATTCGTCACGCGCGTCTCGATGCATGAAAATCTTTCGTTTCAGGCTATCCTCTCCACGCGCCGGAATCTTATTTCACGTATTTCCGGGAAAACAACGTGACGACGATAGTGAGACTGAACAAGAAGATTTACGAGGCTTCGAGGTTCATCGAGGCCGGCTTCGATCACAAGGATTTGTTCTTCAAGGACGGATCCACGCCGACGGACTCGATAGTCCGACAATTCTTGAAGATAGCGGAGAGCACGAGCGGCGCTCTCGCGGTCCATTGCAAAGCTGGCCTCGGCAGGACAGGATCGTTGATCGGCTGTTACATAATGAAGCATTATCATCTATCCGCCCACGAAACGATCGCCTGGATTCGAATATGCAGGCCGGGTTCGGTCATCGGTCATCAACAGTTGTGGCTCGAAGAGTACGTCATTTTTTCAAAATAAATATACAAACAAACAAACAAAAAAACTGTACTCCACTTTGCATGAATTTGTTTTTTTCTAGCCATTATCGACACAAAATTCGTAATTTTCCACGTAAAAATTGGTGAAAGTAACGAAAAAATCGGGCATTTTGTGCTTCAGAAAAGAGGCGTATCTTCACTCGTTGGTGAAAGAACCGCTGCGAGCGGAGAACGGAAATCCGCCGCACGAGTATGGGATTTACTCGAAATTCGGAAGGACGATCGGGGCTTCGCTGGTGGGATCGAGGCCGGCGGGTCTCGTGCAGGACAAAGTATCGGGGATAATGCACAGAGTGGACGGTATAAGCCTGGAGGATTCCTCGCCGACGACGAGCTCCGGCGGGACCGGAAGATTCGCGTTGATGACGCAGGGCGACAAGCTCAACGAGATTAAGATTCGACGGAGAGCTCTGCCCTGCAATCAGAATTACGTGGGAAATTCAACGGGACAATCGACAGTTGTGCTGTGAGTATTCGTCGCGACTAACAGCCGCAAAATTTTCCACGCGGAAAGCCGCACTCTCGGATTATCCGGCGAGCGAATTCGCCTCTTTTTCATGCATTTTTTCTTCTTTTTTTTCTTTCGTAATCCGCGAGAAGAAATAACGAAAAGAGCGAAAAGGAAGGAAAAACTATTGCCATTTTCATCACACCTCACCGCACCTCATCTCATTTAAATTTCAGTCCGTACTTAGGACTTTTGCTGCAATCGAGAAACCAGAAAGGCGCCATTGCCCCGTTAGTCGGATCGAAAAAGGATCCGAACAAACGGCTCCTAGCTCGTACAACTACGACAACGATCGTCAAAAGGTCCGTGTCCCTCGTATCTTCTTCCTCTCTCACTCTCTTTCTCTCTCTTATTTTTTTTTTTTTTGATTTTGTTTGAATTATCAGCTTGCTTGCTCGCCAATATTTCCACGGAGATTTTAATGACTTCTACAGGCGTTTACTGTATACGGTAGCTTTTTTTCTCGTAGTTACTTTTGAGGAGCATGAAGCGCTTCACGTTCAATCGGTTCTCAATTTTTGAAAATCCTTCCACAATTTCTAGCGATTCGGGAGAGGATAGCTCATATTTTTTCAATAAATTCCTAGTCAAATGTTTATATTGAAAAAAAAAAAAAACAAACTCACTGAAAATTGAAGAAATGGATTTTGGAATGTGGAGGTGACAGTCGCAGCCGAAATTGATATTCGATGGGAATTGTATTTTAAGAATAGAACTCTATTCATCATTTCGGTATTCAGAAAAAAAATTTCCTAAATTTCATAGACATTGAAATCAATCAGCGAATTAATTTCACAAAAAAATTTAAAAAAAAAAGAATAATTCGTCGCAGATAATCAAATAATTATCCAATTCCAATCGAATAAAATCTTTGGTTGGATCCTTTGCAAAAAACTGATATTCTTAGCGTGAACTGCTGAAAACTCCGGAATTCCCGTATGAAGTAGAGCCCCGAGTCTGTCTCTTTTTCTCTTTTGGTCATCACCTCGTTGCATGCGGTCTTGTTCTTCCTCTCAGCCTTGATTTCTCTTCATCATCGCATCAAAGTATCACCTTAATTGTGAATTTAAGAGCGAGCCCTGTCTCTCTCAGTCTATCACGTGTTTGTTGTTTGGAAATAATTGTAGAAACGGTCGACGGGTCAGTGGTAACTGTAAGCCGTCGTCGTGCTACGTTAGGCCCAAATCGACGACGCAGATTCACGCCGGAAAGAACGTCGTCGGGACGACGAGTCTCGTCAAGCCGGTTTCGGTGACAAAACCGGTCACGAGGTCCAGCGCACGAGGAGAAACCACGTGTATTGCGGAGACACGCGCCACGATATCCTCGACTAATCACTCGATACAGCAGACGCAACCAGGAATGAATATGATCCTCAGATCGGCCGATCGCGTCAGCCGATATAGCACTCTGAGGCAGTAAGTCCGAAATCACGTACTTTTAATCGACCCGACTGTTGAAAAGTGATCCGCGTTTGTCTATAATCCCCTGTTCGCAATTACCCGGAAATTCAATTAGCTGGTTTTTCGTTTATTCGTCATTCGATACGTTATTTTTATTAATTTCTTCGAAATTCTTTGTACAATCGAAAAGAAGAGCCGCCTCGACGTGTAATCAGGATTTTTTCATTCGGCCAGAGACCTCGTCGCGAATCTCCCCATTTTTAGGACTTTTCTTTTCACTCAAGGTGTCGGGTGTTCTACCGCATGTTGCATGAATATTTCTGATAACTCACCGATTAAAATAGACTCCTCGTCGCTTCTTCGGAGTACCCACAGGGCGGTTCTACAAAATAGCCTTATTTTTAGACGCTTTTTCGCGTATGTTGGGACTAAAAGTCGCTCGAGCCCGCCGCGTGGGCGGGGATGATGTTTCACTACTTTTTCTTGCACCGCGAAGAGCTTGAACAGCAGATCACAATATTTGGATCAAAAGGTTCAGCCTCAAGGTTCAGAATAACTGTCGATTTTTCTTTCTTTCTTTACATCACCTGAAAAAAATCGCGATTTTCCGATTGGATTTGTTTTATTATCACGTAAAATTCAAGAAACTTGCGAACAGAATTGAAATTTGAAATGTCCAAAATTACCTCAAAACAAATTTATGCTAATTTTGATGTACAAGCTCCAAATTTTCATTACCAACTTATAAAAATTCGTGCTTTTATCCCTTAAACGTCAAAGAAACAGTAGTCAAAAATTCATCCTTCAAGCCCTTTTTTTTTATCACAATTTACGTGAACTTCACGAAGCACAAAATTTTGAAGACAAGGCTCTTATCAAACCGCCCGAAAGTACCGTACTATAATTTCCTCTTTAAAAACCAAGCCCATTGAAACACTTAGTGCTTGAAACACCGGTGTGTGACACCGGAGGTGGCTAACGAACGGAACCCTGTTTGCTTTTGTGACTTGCAGTGCGCGCACGACAATAAGTTCAAAAACGACATTTATCAGATGATTAACCGATATTCTTAGTGGTGTTGGGGAGGGAGGATCGATTAGCCGAACGACGTCTCGACAGCGAAGAAGATCACATCGCTTGAACCCCATCGTTCAGTGAAAGAAAAGCGAATCGATAGCCAGGATGCAAGGATTTCTCGGTTGGTGAATCACTACTACCACTACAACTACCCCATGGGCTATATTAATACTTTCCACACTTTATTTTCCCGCTGAGTTCCTTTTAATTCTCCACGTTATTGTTAAACTCCATGAATTCGCAATTTTCTGTGGTTGAGGAAGCTAAAAGCGAGGATAATTCATAGCTATAACTAAACCACCAACTTTAAAACGCATTTAACATCTCACTGCGAGACTTTGCTTTAAAAAGATCCTCTTTTATTTCCAAAAAAAAAAAGGCATAAATAGCCCCATGGGCTAAATTAATTCTCTCTAGACTTCATTTTCCTGCTGAGTTCTTTTTTAATTGTCCACGTTATTGTTAAACTCCATGAATTCGCAATTTTCTGTGGTTGAGGTAGGGAAAAACGAGGACAATTCGTAGCTGTAACTAAACCACCAAATTGAAAACGCATTTAACATCTTACTGCGAGACTTTGCTTTGAAAAGAACCTCTTTTATTTCCAAAAAAAGCAAAAATAGCCCCATGGGCTACATTAATTCTCTCTAAACTTCATTTTCCTGCTGAGGTCTTTTTTAATTCTTCACATTATTGTTAAACTCCATGAATTCGCAATTTTCTGTGGTTGAGGTAGCTAAAAACGAGGATAATTCGTAGCTGTAACTAAACCACCAAATTCAAAACGCATTTAACATCTCTTTGCGAAACTTTGCTTTGAAAAAAAACGTCTTTCGCTTGTTTCCAAAAAAGAAAAGTAGCCCCGTGTGCTTGCAATCTCACGACCAATTGAATCCTCGATTCGCAAAACCTGCTCGTACCTTATGAGGGCCAGAAAGAATTTTATCGCAATAGTTTTAAAAGAAAAGAAAAAAAAGCAACAAAAGAAAGGAAAAAACACGTCACACGATATCCACAAACACTAATATCGTAATATTAGTCACGTAAGTTTTGTTATTCTCCTCTCGTGTGAACGATTTATTCGGCAATGGGAGAACGGGGCAGTTGATATTAGTCTCGATTATTAATTGATATAGTTTATACATACCGTGAAAGATACTTTTTTAAAAAATGCAACGTTGCGTCACGATGTTTATAAATAAATGAGAGATCCTCTTCTGTCGAAGCGGCGCATTCGCGAGGAGACACGAGAAATTGGGAAGATAAAGGAGAAAAGGATGGTTTTTTCGAGCCGCTTGGACAAAATTCGATCGAGTATTTAGATTTTGAGCCGTAGTCTTCCTGACGCAACTTCCTTGTAGATTGTATATAGTGCGTAGATGCTGTAAAACTGTCTTTAGAAAAAAAAAGACACACACACACACACACAACTAGCAATGCGTGTAATGTATGAGAAAATTAAGATAGGTAGAAGATATCTCGAGAAATATTTGGGCTTCGTCGCAGCGTCTCGACGAAATCCTCTTATTATTATTATTATTATTAATTATGCCGTGAAAGATAATTGTGCAAATACTATATATGAAGAGTTTTTATGTTGAGATCGTAATATGAGGGAGAATTGGACGATAACAATAAGACACGAGCCTACGGAATGAGATTACTCATGCGTCGCATACCTCGCGCTTTACAAAATGCTTTTTTTTTGTTTATTTTTTTTTTTCCACGAGTTCTCCCTTCCCAATTCTCCACACATTTCACCACTAACTTCTTTTTTCTTCCTGCACTTTGTGTATCTCGAAGCAATCGAAGAGAAGCTATCGGTGCATTTGTGTACAGGCGAGCGGATTCGCCCATTTACCTTTTTTTTATCCGACCAATCATGTTTTCGTCTCAACAATTATATTGTAAATTTTCTATCGATTATGAACTCTGAGTATTATCAGCGTCACGAAAGTCGGAAAACTTCGGACACTTTGTTATCGACTTTAAACAAAAAAAAGCGCTTATTTTTTTCTCGATTTTTTTCGTTCAATATTATTATTTTATTGAATTTCTGAAGGCGGGCGAATAATGTTATTTTAGACCCTGAGGAGGTTCTATTGATGCAGAATATTCTGTTGAGTAAAAATGACTGAACTTATCGAAAATATTTATATTCAGTCGAGTCACGTTTATTTTTTACCTTTTTTTTTTTGTTGTTGTAATCATTGAAAATGGGTTGTAACAATTTGGAGATATTTTTGCGCCATTGAACGAGGAATTAAGGGGGCAGAAAAATGGAGGATAATGAAATGAAGAAGCAGAGAACATCATTAGTCGGTTCGTCGATTTTTAAATGTCTTATGAGGGGATCGCCGCTCGCCTTTACTTTGTTAGAGAAAAAATTCAAATCCGATGCATTTAACCCGAAAACTCAGCGATCACGACTTAATATCCACAGTATTTTAGATGCCACCGTAAAACTAAAACGTAGGACGAACAAATGTGTCATAATCCCGTGGCTTTTAATAAGAAACTTTTATATAATTAAATATCCTAATCGAGGTATTCGGACCTGAAAATGCGCAATCTTTAAGAAATGAGCGGTCTGGATGAGATCCATATCTTCTCGTAATATACAACAAAGAAACGAAATATGTACACGAATATAATAGTATGGATGTGTGCGGATTATAGCGTGGAAAGCTGTAATGCGCTTTCGACGAAAAAAAAAAAAAAAAAAACGAACCGCGTCCGTTTATTCTCTGTTAACATTTTGTCAATTTTAATAATAAAAAAAAAGTAATAAATATTTGCCGGTAAAGAAATACACGGTAACAAATTACAGCATCGTCCAGCTTTTTTGCATTTTACAACTACATTTCACCATTTCTCCTTCATATTTCATTTATTTTTCCTATTTTTTTCTACGCATTAAGAAATACCTTGATTTTTCCTTGGCGAGTCACGGAAACTAAAGGTTTTTCTTTTCACTAAGTAAACGGTGAAAACCCAGTGAAAAATTATCGAAAAAATATTGTTTTTATTGTACATCTATATACACGAATGTTCGTAAAATTAATAGTGCGTCACGCACTTGATCATCGTATCAAAAAGTATGTTAAATACGTGGCAAGGGCGACCCAGTGGCTGGCAAATCCGAGTTGCGACCACTTATCAATGGTGTGTTCGTAGCTGTAGCCACTTTCTTGAATCTCCGAAGTGTCGAACATGAGGCCGAGATAAGCGAGATGAAAAATAGTGAGTAATGAAAAGCCGAGATTGATCGCGGCGACCCACGAGCAGTTGTTGGATTTTTTCGCGTGAGGACAGGACCCTTCGGGACACTTTTTCGCCGCGATGCACGCGTCGAAGGTCTCGGCAAGAACGTTCCGCAATTGATACTCTACGAATGTGTAAAATCCAAGACTGAGAAGAACCGCGGCCAACTGAAAATTCAGGCCATGAAGAAGAGAACTGGCGAGGTAAGTGACGACAACGGCGCTGAATTTTCCGAGGCGTCTTCTCGCGGGTCGAAAAATGTCTGTAAAATCAGTGGAGAATCGTGAGAAGATGTCCTGCATTATCAAAAATATTTTGGAGGATTAATATACTGTGTGGACATTTTTTTTTTTGCAGGCAAATTCAGTTTGATACAAAGACTTTTGTGGGGTTTTCGCTCTACTGTTGAAACGTCGTGTTTTTCCACAGAATTCTCTTGTTCTACGTACACAATTTAAGCCACGTGTGCATAGGAATGTTCCAGGAGACGACGACCTGGACGAGAGAACGCGGCAGCTCGATTTCCATGGGTTTTGCTATGGAAACCAATGATCTGGGGTAGCCACCGAGAAGAAGGACCGACGAGGACGCGTAAGTTATGAAATAGTGGGAGGCTCGAAAGGCCAAAGCGTCTCTGTACGCTAAAAACCATCTGAAACAAAAATCGTAATGCTTTAAAAAAAAACGAACTTAAACGAACAATCTTCGATTATTCGACCCGCAATTCTATACAATCTTAAATACTCAATTTCCAATTTAATCATTATTATTTTTCCTTGCAAAAAAACGTATTAAGAAACTGGATTTACAAGAAAATTCGTAATATTTATGAAAAATTCGAGATCATCGTGCAGATACTTACTTCCCTGCGTTTCCGGTCAGCATCCAGTGGGTCCAGCAATTGGAGATGCTGAGGAAGAAGAAGGAGGCCAACAAGTATCTTCCGCTCGTGAAAATCCCCCAAAAATTCTGCAATTTCCAGTGACACAAATTTTCATTCACACGAATTTAATTCATGGGGAGTGAAAAAAGTTTACCCATGGATTTCGTTGACTGTGCAGAGCCGAGTAGTCGCTGAAGGACATCCAAGGCCCGAATAACGAAGTCGCTGCTCCAAACATGTACCCCAAATACTCAAAAATTCCCGGCGCCTCCGCTGATTGATTTCTGTCGGTCCCAAGGCTCACGGCTCTCATTGCGGCGATCATAATTACTCCACGCACTTTGTGCCAATCCACGGGGTCCATGGAATATTCACTGGAAGTACAAATTTCCGAAAAATTCATTATCAATCAATTTTCCATAAAAAGTGTTTAAAAAAATATTATATTATCAGCTCATACATTTTCGTCTACAAATTTTTAAAAAATTTTGTATTTCTTTTATATTTCTAGGAATAATCACCAGTACAAAATGATCGAGAGACTCGGCACAAAAATTTTCATTCCGCCGCGATAACCACGCGGCAGACACATCGAAATGTACGAAACCGCGACGAAGGAAACCAGCAAATAAACGCATTCCGGTACATAGTGCTGCACCACGAAGAGACCTATCGCCGTGGAAAGTCCGTGAAATACTCGCGGCGATGTGTACTCTGAAAAAAAAAAGTTAATTCTTGTAAACCAAAAATTTTGTAAGGATTAGTGTTTTAGATATTATACGCCAAAAATGTTGTCAATAAAGATTTTGTTAAGCAATATTTACTATCTTTTATTTACTACACTATGTATTATCAATAATAATTAATATTAAGTTAGTTAAGTTAGTATAAGTGATACTAAAAAGCACATTTAAAAAAAATTTCCATTTGCATATTAATAAAAATTTAAATAAAACATTCAGTGTAATGTAATTTTTGTAAGATTTAAAAAAAAAATGTCATTTAAAATAACAATAACAATAGGAAATACTTACGATTCTGTGCGAATATTCGAAAGAGAAGAGCGGAGATGAGCAGAGGGAGCAAATATTCGGCGGTGTCTTTGACGCTCGGAAGGAGACAGTACTCATACAATTCCGTGACACTTTCGCCCGGCAAATCCTCGTAATCCTCGTCATACTCGTGAATCTGGTGATCGCAGTCCTCGCAGTCGCCTTCGTCGTCGTAAAAGAGGATGGAATCGGAGGCCGGCTCGTCGATCATTTGGATATTCGTGGATTATTCGGAGCAGTCACCTCGCCGATTCACTGCACAGCTTCATCCTTCGCTCGGCCACCGAAAACTCTCACTTTTCGGAGGGAAACGTGGGTGTAAACAATTTTAAAAGGATTTCGCGGAAGCGGAGACACTGGACCATCTCCGAATTCCAAATAATCGCCGAGCGAAGCGCCACCTTCGCCAACGACGGACGTTCACCTGCAAAAATCACTTGCCAGGTGCAAAAATAGACACCGCGAATTACCGAAAAATCGAAATTTTCTCGTTAAGATCGGTTCTTAAGTTTCGTTGCATTCAAATCGTCTAAAACGCGCTGATGTTCATTCATTTTCGCCTCTTAATTGCACCACCCGCGATTTTCCCGACAATGCACATTTAATCGACCAATCACGAGCCGCGCTCGTTGAGCGGGCGCTTTTTGAAATCAATGGAATAAAAAGCGATGGGCTTTCTTCTTTTATTTGTAAAACTTGCCGACGACGAATTTCAACACCGTAACGTGAATACATTTTTTTTTGTCAATTCCGTGAAAAGTAAGAAAATGTTTAACAATTCCCCAGAATCTGCATTTTTGGGAAATCATTTTCTGTCGCGCATTGTAACCCATTGAAACTTTCAAATTCAACCAATAATTTCCTAAATAATATCCTAAGCATGATAATAATAATAATCACTAGCGATCCTCGTATCTAAAATAAAAGCTATGTCAGCACTAGCTCCGTTTTCTTTTCTTTTTTTTTAAACTCTTGTGCCTTGGCAAATGTCATCAGCAAAACATGTAATTCCTTTTTAGCGCCTTTTTAAAAAATCCAAAAGTCATTTTATGCGGGCTCATATTATTACGTATATAATATAATATATCATCTAAATAAAATATCAACTTTAAACTCATTTTCGATTGGATCAGCGCACCGAATTAGATGCGCGCAATGCGTAGCAGCAACGCACGACTTGGCAAACGTCACATATCAACATCATCACATGCAGTTTACATATGTCGAGACGTTAGCGATTTACGTTGATAGTCGGTGCTGCGCGGCACTGGTTATGGAAAGACCACTTGCTGGGATAAACACGAGAATATATAATAAACGTGGGCAATTGGCGCGTGTTTGCTAAATCGCAGTTAGAAAAGCATGCACTCGAGGTTCGCGCACGTGTGCGCCGAGTGTCATCGACGAAGTGTTGGTGCGACAACACATAGACAATAGCTCGCCCACTTAAAATTTAAGCTCCAAATGTTGATAGGTTATGATTTGTTTATCACGTTGTTCGTGGAGCCGAGGGTTCGCAATCGCAATGCAATTGGTCAAGTCAACGACCTTCGTTCAACTCGAAAAATCGATTTTTTACTCTCGACTCACTAAATCACCGAATCTTGGTTAACCCCTTAAGGCACTGACAAACCGACCCTTCGCAGTGATTTTGGAGCCTGGCATGAAGGACTTTAGGTAGAAGGGCTTTTTCTATCGCCATGGACAGCCCGGAGAATGAGGTAAATGTCGCAGCTGTTGTTTAGTCGTTTGTCCTTTTTTTAAGGACACTCCGAGTGACGATTGACGCATGTCGTTATCAATTTGTGATGAATATTTTTACTTTACGGTTTGGAGTGGCTTGCGGTTTGTTTGGTATTTTGGTTTTGGTTTTTTATTGGTTTTTAGCTTGATTTTCAGGGATTTTTGGATCTCGTCGCTTGGATTTTTATTTTGCGTGTTTTCGCTGTTGTAACTTTGGTTTTTTGGTTCACCAGCTGCTTTACGTGGATTGTGATTCATTTTTTTATAGAGAGAGAAAGAGATTACAAATGCGGATATTTTTACAAAGAATATTTTGCATGTTCAGTTGCTGGTATTAGAAAAAAATATTTTATTGAGGAATTTATTATTTTTTGTTTTATTTAATTTTTTTTAAATTAAAAAAGCTACTATTAATTATTCAAAAGGAGAAGCTCGTTCTGGAGGCGGCCACTGTGTTCCTGCTGATGAAAAAGGGCTTTCCGATATCTCGGAATGTGAGGGCGCAATGGATACTCGAGCATCTGGAGACCGTAGTCTCCATACAAAGTCCAGACGCCGAAGCGGAGGAGGCACCCGAACTGGAAATCGTTTCGGTGCTGCCCAGAACTCATCCCGCCTCTTGGGACATCGACTCCAGTCACAATTACCAGTACAGAGTGACTAAATCCACTGGAGTTATTTTTCTTGCTCACAAATACAGAATGGTGCTGTGCTTGGATCTGAGCCCTTCTTTGGGCACCGTTGTAAGTACAACAAATAATAGCTTGTCCAGCTTTTAATTCCCCTAATTTCTATTTATTTCCAAAATAATATTCTAGATTATAAGTATTTTACTGCAACTTTTAATACGACTTTCGATAAATTTTAAAACAACGTTTGAACAGAATCCCAAAGAAAATTAATTAAATCACAAATTAAATCTCAATGTACCGATTAAAATGCTTCATTTGTCCTGAAATTTTTTTCACTTTATTTCCAGGACATACAACACGGAGAAATTGTGATAGACGAAGTTTACTTAGCGACAAAACGCTTCTTAGAAAATATAACAAAACCAGTGAGTATTTTTGGAATAATTTGCATACCCTATCACTTCGTTCTGTTCTATTTATTAACTCCGGTGCGAATTCTAATGCACCATTGTGCAGTTTACAGTTCCAGGCAGCAGAAATCGCGTTATGAGACCGGATATTCACGTGACTGTAATCGTGCACACTCCCTTTTTCACGGACCCCGCTCAGCAGGTGTTGGTTCAGGGTTGGCTGATAAACAAGGACAACGTCGCGTACCTTATGCTATTTATAGAGAAACAATTGAATCTGCTGGAGAAGAAGATATCGCTCGTAACGAGTATGGCTAATAAACAGCTGGAAATTCTCCGAGCGGAGAGCGATCAATTGGTCGGCGGCCTTTTCGAGGAGGGCGGAAGTACAATGGGAATTAACGGGGGAGGATCCATGGTGAACGTTGCGATGCTTTCGCCCGAGGCCAGTTTCGTTAATATGCTGCGTTATGGAATGCTCGCGCTTTCGCTTTTACCGGAACACAGCTGTGCCAGTAAGATTTTCAAAAATATTCCTGAGTCTGCACAGAAACAGCATAAATTATTTAACAATTATTTTCTTATTTTTAAAAATTAATTTTAATTAAATTTATTTATTTTTATTGTGTAACGATACAAATGTACTGATTATCGGTGACTAAAATAACGGAATTTACAACAGATTTGATAGTGATTTCGGACGGGATCGTGGGCGTTGCGGATATCCACGTGCTCGACTCCATAGTTCAGCAACTTCGAGCGACTACCGTTGCCTGCAGCTTCATACATCTCGGAAGCGCTTATCATCCTCACTGCGCAAATGGTTTAGTGCCGTATCAAGACTTGCTGCTATTTATAGCGACCGCTACGCTCGGTACCTACATGCCCTTCATTCCACAAGAAGTACGTTTATTTAATTGTTCTTCTTCTTTTTCGATGCTTCAACAGCGGCGATGTAAAGAGAAATAATCAACGGGGAAATCGTTAAAATCATTTTGAGAAAAGGGATTTCGGAAAACATGAAAATTCGCTATTCAATGCAAAACTATCGTGTCGAGTGAATTCTCAAATATCTCAAAAATTTTCAGGCACCCGCGTTCGGCGGCGAAATGAATATGTACCACAGGAGTTTTCTCTGCTGGCAACTTTATCGCACGGAAACGTGCGAGTCTTCGGCCGGACGAAATATCTGGCGTACCGGAAATTCTCTGTTCTACGGTCAGCAGCGGCCGCAATTGTTGCGAAAAAAGCAGATCGACGACAAAGTCACGTGCACGTTGAGCAGCCTCTTGTGCTGCAGACTGCGCGACGGTTACCTGATCAAAAGGGTCGCTATCAAAGACGGTTTTCTCGAAATCTGCTTCATCCTCCCGTGGAAAACTCACGTTTATCTCGAGTACCTCGTGTCCACTTCGTGGCCTTCGAAATCAATCGCTGCTTCGAATACCATACAATACACGATCACGATCGAAGGTGAGATACCGATTGATCGTTGGAACGTTCGATTTCATCACCTAACGTCACGTTTTCATCATATTTTTTCTTCATTTTCAGCCCCTTACGAATTTCTTCACGACATCACGTGTCTCTCGAAAAAACCTCTCAAATCTCAGTATCGTCAGAGCGTCGTCTCTCGATTCTGGGCCACGCTAACCGCCCTCACCGAAAATGACAATATGCTCGCACATTTCAGTTGGTTTCCCGAAGTCGGATGGACTTGGTACAACGTTTCCGACACTATCAGAAGCGGAATGCCCGTTTTCTATCTACCTTCTTATCCTTCCGCTGGAAATACCATCCAATTGAGGTAAACGACACGTGGAAATAGTGATATTCTCGGTTTTAACATATCGACACCTTTCGAACGTAATTCGTCCCTATAATTTTCACATAGCATACTCGAAGCATTGGAATTATTGGAAATATAATTCAAGGACTTTTTAATTCCTCAGCGAGGCGGCATGTCCGCAATTCGGTAAAATTTGGCAGCCGGTCGTGTCCCTGGATCCCCAGCAATGGGCGCGATGGATGCACTCGCAAAAAATCACGTTGATACTCTCGCACGATCGTCCGCTTCCTCGTTACCTTCACCAGGCCAATCAGAGCGGCAGATTTCAGTGCGTGCAGTGTCGGCAAGCGGCGGCGGTGCTCTACGCGATGCTGAAGAATTGGTCGACCTTCGTGCTCGTGGAGAACCACACGTACGTGCAATTCATTTACCGGGAGGCCGAGAAACCGCCCGTTTCCTTTTCGGTTATCCGAATAAATTGCAAGGCTCTTTGCGTCGTGCTGAACGTCGCTTTCTCCGGCGGAACCGAGGGCGTCGTTCGCCACAACGTCGTCGTCGACCTTCTCGACAGACTCTCGAAGCTCACGCTGCCAAATCGTCCCACCGAACAAAACGAAACGCCCTGTTGCGCTATCATTCACAAGGCCCTCGAAAAAATTCTCATCCGCTACGAACGCATGCCCACCGATCTTACGACCGTTATTTTTCCCGATGGAACGCAACCCGTGCCCGTGCGAGGCACCCAAATTCCTGGAGGCTTTCTGACCACCACCCTCTCCAGATATTTGTTTCACCGGCGTTGGCTGTGGAACGTGAAGAAGCCCTTCGTCCAAACGGTTCCTGGAATCGTTTTGCCTCGCCTCAATACCACCGCGATCGCTAGGATTCTTTCCACCATCACCAAGTCAGTATTTCTCACGTTTTTCTGGCGATTCTCATTTTTATTCTGAAAAAATTGATTCATTTGGAAGTTATCGATCTATCGATGGATGGTAATGAATTGTAATTGAGTGGAACTTTCGCAGAATGCGCTTGGCAGAAGGATTCAGCTTCGCTTACTCCTCGGCTGGAATAATAAATATGGTACTGGAAGTGCAGATGCAGGGCTCGAGCGGCGATCGCTATCATCCCTGCACCATTCAATACGTTCTCTTTCCTCCTCACGTGATTACCAATCCCACTCTAGATCGAGACAGCGATTCGGACGAGGAAACTGACGAAGGTATCGACCGCAATCAGCTCCATTTTTATTTCCCCTTTATTTCGGGGTCCAAGATAAAATTGCATCAAAGGACACTTCATCACAGTTCACAAGAAAATTTTCAGTGAAGATTTATGCATTTCCGTATTCTCAAAAAAACGGAATTCCTATTTTTGGACGGCCGTAATTTTTATTCTGAAATTGCTGGTTTCTCAGGCGTTCGAAAATTATTCGTTGTTCTATCCGAAGATTATAATTTTATCCTTCGTTGCCCATAAAAATGAAATATATCTTAGGTACAGCTGATGGCGAAGCTGGCAACGAGGACAACGAAGGCGCCGGAGATTTTCAAATAGTTACCGAAGTTTGGATCGAGCCGCAATGTGGTCAAGCGAAACTACCGACACAACCAACCGCTGCTTATATGCACAACCTCGCTTACCACCAGTTACCGGACGCGGTGAGTGACTCTTCCTCCTTATTTACTCTGAAAATGCTCTCTCGAATACAGAGTACATATCTGCTCTGCATCCGGCGTCGATTACGGCCGTATTCTAACGAAAATTGATTGATCACTTACGAAAGTTCGGTCATGCAACCGAACCGGACCGATAAGACGATTCTTCGTCTTCTGAAAAAGCCCAGTCTTACCACTGATAACGTATCTAGGATCAATACTTGCACAGACATACGTGGTAATCTGTAATTGTGGCATTTACTTTGAACCCGTGTATCTGACGAAAAAAAGGGATTATTGGACTCTGCAAACATAGTTACTCGAATACATTTTTTAATCAAATGTATTTTTTAAAATTGAAACTAGCGACATATTGACGGTAAATCTAATGCAGTATTTCTGATACTGAGACCGTTTTTTATTTTTCTTCATCGGAATTACGCCTGAATTATTTTTCATGGGAAAATAATAATTGAAAATAGGATGATTATAGACAGAGAATTATAAATGCTGAATAAATTTATTTAAAACGTTAAAACGTAAGAAGACACATTTGCCGAACACACCAGAATTTTTAAATAGCTTCAAGAATAAAAACAAAATCGTGTCCCCTTGTTTGAAAAACAAATTATTCAGAGCAAATAACATCAATCCTCGTTACGAAATAGCTAAAGATAGCCTCCGATTCATAATAATTCACCGCGTACCGAATACCGATCGCAAATCAGTCGCCAGAGAGCACAATGCCGAGTCGTGATTCTGATTCACTTCACATATTGATTATATCCTTTCTCCTGATTCGACGAGTCATCAATTCAAACTCTTATCAACAAGATACTCACAATCCACTCGAAAGTCTCCTGCAATTTCGCGTGAACGTGCAACATAACGATGTCTTTCAAATTCTCTAAAATCCCATAAAAAACGAGTGATTTTCACGATATTACTTCTACGTAAAGATCAACCGGTGCTTTAAATGCCCGTAAAATTTGAGCTCGTTCCGTCAAATGGTCTGCGAGTTAGGATAGCAATTAATTTTACGGACTCCATGGAATCCCAAAGATCTCGAAAAAAAGTATTCCAAAAATCCACAGCTTTCTCCATGAGTAAGCAAAAATGAAGCGCACGAATTGTGGGCATCTCTCCGAGTATCTTGGCCATCCTAAATCCATTTCGCGACCTTCCTGTTAGCTGCGTGCTTATCTTGAGCAGGCTCCGATATTGTCCGTAATCAGTAAACATGAAAAAGTTGATCCCGGGGCAGCGAGCGTTTTCTCAAGTGGTTTATTTTGTCATTGGTTGTCTATCTCGTTGGGCAAACATTGCTCGAAGATACCGAGAAAAGATTGTGACTGTCTCGGTGCCCTCGTCAAAGTTTCTTCCAACTTTGGCCTCGATATTCGACAGCAGCTCCGTCGAGAGTTCGTGTCGCTTTATGATCCTTGCTCCTCTCTTAGCCGCTGATATTAAATCAGCCCAAGTATTTCGACGATTGATCCTCTGCTCATTAATTTTACATCCTCGTGCGGGAAATCGCCTTTTATTCCTTAGGAACGCAATGTCCCTCTTCTATTTGTATTCTTTTTCGATATCGTCTTTGAATAAACCGCGTCAAGTTGCAGGTGGACGTGAAAAGGGATAATATGTGGCAATCGGAGTGTCTCTGGGAGTGACAAAGTTGCGATATGCTGGCACGTCGCGCGATACCGGCGAGATAACGTCGAGGCTCTCATCCTCGTGCAGTTCGCCTTTACTATCGCCTCATCGCAGGCAATGAAGCGTCGAAAGAGAGCGAAAGTGAGGAAAAAAAAGAAGGAAAGAAAGAAAGAAAAAAGAAACGGGTAATCTGTCTTCGCTACCTTATCTCGAATATTCTCATCCGGTGTCGATCGGAGCTGAGATATCTCGTGAAATATCTACCTGTGGCAGTATTCTCCACGAACACTCGGGATAAGGATAGTTCACAGTCACATTCAGCCTCTCAGATTGTTATTTAATAACGTTTGAGGCTTCCTCTTCGTACTGCGAAGAAAAACACGTCGTACGATTGCTCGAGTTATCGACTAGAAAGTATGGAGAGTATTTGGTATCAACGGTTGCTATCGCTGAGCTGGAATGGAGCAAATAATTGAGTAGTTGATTCTACAAGTGATTTATCGAAAAATGGCTATGGGAAATATTAGTTTTGCGCGGGCAAAGACCCTTTTCTTGGACGTTTTGTCGGGGATTTGCTGCTGTTGCTGGCCAAACAGATTACAAGGCGATTCCCAAAAAAATCTGGTCGCTGGGATTGGACGCAGGTACAGAAGGAGAAAAATCTAAAGAGAGAGAGAGAGAGAGACGTTCTATCGCTTCGTATCGTTATCGTTATCAGGGTGGGGCTTGGATATCGATGAGGGACTTAGGATGGGGTTTCCCTATCAGTGCTCACAGGTATATATAGGGCCCACCGTCGTTCTTGGGCCTGTTAGTGCTCGGATTACCTTTTTTCTGGGAGAACGCGCGCGGCGACGAGTCCCTCGCACTCCTCGTCTTCCGGTGCTTGCGAGAGCCACGTTAATACCGAGAATACATCGTCGAAAGCGGTTGCAGGACGAAGGCACACGTTTACGTCCAGTGATTCAAGATTTTTCCAGTCGAAATACTTGCTTTATCGAATTTAAAAGAAATTTTTTTGAATGCACGTTCAGGAGAATCGTGATTGGCAATAAATAATTAAGTGACTATTATTACACGGTCGAGAATGCACCTTTAATTAATATTCAATTTATTATACAAATTACACGAAGAAAAAATTCTGATTCATCAAGAATCCAATTATTTTGCACAGTATTTTCTACTTAACTTATTGTTACATTTTTTATTGGTGCCTTAATTCACTCCATTGTTATTGCATTTAATACTTTGATATTGTCACGAGTTCTTTGAGTGTAGTAAAAAAATTTCTATGTGGAAAAACGTGTTCCCTCGGTTATTTAACGACGTGTTCGCTCCCAAGTCGCGCCTGCAGTTACGGTGAAAAAGTTTAGTGCGGTTCATTATTTCTCTTCGTCGTCGTCTTCTTCTTCTTCTCGTTGTGCCAAGGAGCCACGTTTCTTCGCAGAAAGCCGGCCGGCCTTGAGCTGGAAGTGAGGATTTAGGCAGTGAGCTTGCCACGCTCTCTGAGTACTTGTCAGATCTAACTCTTCCAGCTCGAGGCTCGCAAGCCTCTCCTCGGACTCCGTCTATTTCTCCTCCGAAAGCTTCCTCTCTTCGATTCGCGATCGGATAGTAACTCGAAAATCCGGCGTCATGGTTCAAGTGGAGAAGTGGTCTCTACGCTTCGTATGAAAGTGAGATTCAACTCCTCCAACTTATTCCGGGCGCCTCAACCACGACGACTATCGTTCGCTGAAAAATAACACCGAAATACGTCGACGCTGCTACTTTAAGATACTCAATTAAATTTTACATTACCGAAGCTCGAGCATTCAATTTTATACGCAAGTGAAATGTAAAATTACACCACTTTCCCCCAAAATGTATCGGTTGTTAGATAAAATTCGCGGCAATGTAAATTAGCAAATATTTTTAAGAGGCCAGAGAAATTAAATCTTGTAATGAACCTTCGAATTTTGTGGAATTACGGCAATAATGTAATTGACGACGGATGCAAATATTTGTAATAGTTATTTAAGAAGATAACAACGTTATGAACACACGCATGTCAACCATAATAATTACTCATTTTTTGATTAAAAGAAAAAAAAAATCACAAATCGTTTACTATTTTCTGTATTCTTCGATTCCCCCTTGTCTGTGCGCAGATTTCTCTAGTCGACAAGGAGTGCATCAACGCTCTTCTCACTCTGGAGCATCTGAGTCTGCTGAGTCAAGTAGAACCGAGCGAAGGCGAAGGAGATATCGGCAACGGATTTCAGTATCAAGGATCGCAGTACGGGCAGTCGAATGGCTGGTTATCGAGCGGCAGATCGACGAGATTAACCGCCGTTTCCGAGGGAGTTCTCGACGGACTGCCGAGTTTCAATCAGATGTTCTTTAATTTTGACACTCTACAGATATTGCCGAAATGTCACCAGGCCGAACTTCTCTATTCTATGTTCGCCGATGGTTAGATTGCAGAATTTATTGCGTTTTTTCTCTCTTTTTTTTCGTTGTTGTCTTAGAATTTTTTTCTTATGGGTTCGAAGAAGATCTGTAGTATTTATTGACTTTTCCTCGTCAGGACCGAATTATGCGGACGAGGAGAGAGACGACGCAAACAGCATTCTCATGGAAATTCTGCTGGAGCACATGAAACGTCTCCATAACAAAGAACTTCTTCTTAACGATAAGGAATCGCAGAGATTTACGGAAATGCTCCTCGAGAGGCCACGCGACGATGGACCTTCGTTGCCTTTCTCCCCGTCGATAGGTACAAAAATAGGGCTTATAAATCTGTCATTCCGTATGATAAATAATGAAAAATAGCGGGATAAAAGGAGAGTTTTCCGGACAAATTTTGTTTTGAAAGTCCATTAAAAAAGCTTTCGATAGTACGGTTATTATTAGCATCGAGGGAAGAAATTCTGTAGGGATTCAGATTGAGGAGCTTCAGAATAGCGATAACAGTCTCCTAATAAGACGCGATATCGATTTTTTAACAAATTTTTCAATTCTCCATTCAAGCCATTCAAGATTGCATTATCTTCAGGCAAACATTCGCTTATCTAAAATAAAGCGGTGAATTTTGTAGCGTGGATTTTTGAAACATTTATGTGGTCACTCTCTGGATAATTAATGAAAATCTGCACAATTTTGGGTAGCGGAGACGTAAAATTTCACGAATACAGATATTCACAGTGTCGAAAAATATTTACAGATTCAAATATACGAAATAATATGCGATGGCGATGTTTCGTGAAGGGAATCAGCGTGACTCACGTGATCGTGACGATGATGCCGGCCTCGGACAAGGACGTAAAATCGATGATGTCTTCTTGCGAGGCCGAGGAAGAAATCGTTATTCCGGATAAATGTAACGAGCGATTGAACGCGTCGACTCCGATTCGGGAAACGCTCGAGGAGCGAGCGCAGGGATCGTTTTCCGCGCCGGGGAGTCCCAGAAAAATCAAGATACTGCACGAGGTGCGTGTCAACGAATTTGAATCGAATGCATCGAGCAGAACGACGACGGCGGAAAGTACGCCGAAGATCGAGCGCCGCCGCTCGAACGTCGTTTCCGGGAGCGTTAAACCCCGCTTGATACTTCCGGTTTACGTTTACGATTGCTCTCTATCCTCGCTCATCGAAGTACTGGTCGACAAAGCGCGATCACCTCGAGTCAAGGACACTTACGAGGATCACACCTTCACGCTTGGAGAACAAGTGCGCGAAGAGTACATTAATCTTAAATCTGGCGGGGACGTTAAGCCGACGTCGCCGGAACCGAAGAGCGAAGACTCCGACAATTTGTCGAACGGTAAATGGCAAAACGAAAAATTACTGGTATTTCTTCTCGATGATAAGCACGTCAAATTTTTGTTATACATCCAACTGCACTTCTAATTTAAATTGATAACGAAAAAGAACTCAATGAATTCGTAGTAATCAGTAATATTGCATTAAAATGAATTTCAGATCAGCGGAGTCTCGTGGAGCACTGCAAATTGCTGAGCCTCGCTCACTGTCATTGCTACGTCGTCGCAGTTTACAAGTCTTTGGCGTTACAATTGCCCTTGTCGTACGAAGACATGGAGGCTGCGGTTGAGCAGTGCGAAGAGGCTTTTATAGAGATAAACATAACCGATTATCTGCGTACGGTTTGCCGCCACCTGAGCAGCTCCTCGGAGGGCGAATGGAGCTCGAATCTCGCGAGTTCTATGTGCGTGGACGCTCAGCCCTTGCACAATCTCATAAAGGAAAAGTTTCGGAGGATCATAACCGTGGCCTTCGAGCCTGTTCCGGCACATCCGGAATTTTACTACTGCTCGCCGTCCCACAATTCCGAACGAATGGTTGGTAAACGTATTATTCGCTATCTTACAATCAATTATCGTAATTTATTCAGCAAATTCGTTCAATTATTCTCTCAGGATCAAATGGAGTACCAAAGATCGGACAGCGAGGACGATCTCGAAGGTTTTACCTTCCATTCGGAGACGATAGATTGCAAAAACGAAAATCCAACGGGTAAAGCGAACCAAGTTACGAACGCGACGTGGCCGGTGACGAACGTGGCTCACGACGAGCCGAAACGTGCCCGCTACGACTCCACGGAATCATTGATAAGCGATCTTCGCGAGGACGTCAGTGGAACGAAGGAACAGCCGCTGTTTCTTCAGTTGAGCTGTTCCGTTCACGTGCGATCGACGCTCTCCAGTATTCCCGTTAAATTGGTGCCCACTTGCCTCACGGAAATTCGTCAATGTCTCGACGATTATCTGGAGTGCAGTTCCGAGGATTTGAAGATAACGCTGGACATTATTTGCCTGAATCTTCCGAAGGAGGTGCTGGAAATTTGCCTGGAACGCGGAGCCGGTTTAAGGACGACTTCCTATCGCAGCGCGTCTCCCGTTGGCAGCGCCAGAACCGAAAGCGAATGCAGCCCCGGAAACGACACGCAAATATCCGAGGGAGAGCCCGGAAGAGAGAGAATCGCGCATTTGCCTCTGCATCAGCATCACGCGATCTCGAATCTCACCGCGGAAATCGAGTGGCTTCTCAAAGACGAAACCGCCACGGCCCTTCTCGACAAATCACCGCCCACCGAAGAAACACTCAAATTCGTGGCGCAACACGTTTCCGATTCCAACGATCGGCCCAGTTGCCACAAGGACAAAGTCCCACTGCATTTCGTCTTTCCCTCGAACGACAGTTCGCCGAAATTTTACGAGGAACTCAGGAATCTGCAGATCGATCGATACTCCATTCAACAGACACCGAGCTTTTTTTATCTCGTGAAAAATCAGGACAACACGGACCTCGATATGGACGACGATTGCTTCAAGAACGAGGACGACGAGCTAATTGCCAAAGAGGATAAATGTTTGTATTTTCTTCTACATTATCTTTCAATTCAATCGATCTGCAATTTTCACGTCATTGGCTGTTTAATTTGCACAGTTTATTATTTGCCTTTGATATTCAATGTCTCGTATTTTTCGCTTCAAAAGCTGGACTCTTCCTCGACACGGACGATCCGGCGAGCAATTCCCACGACGCGAACAGCCGAACCAGCAAACAAGACTCCGGCGATCCGCCGGGCTGCAATTCCGAGATTTCGAGCATAGGCGACGGTCATCCGGGCACGGACGACGGATACGAGGGCGACAGTAGCAATTCGGAGGACGACTGCAATTGGCTCGTGGATCTCGACGACCGGCGAACGCTCCTCCCGAATTTTTGGCTCATTCTCCAAGTCGAAAACGATCACGTTGATGTTTATTTCCACTGCAGGTATTGAATCACCGTTTCTTCTGTATTTTCGACAATTTTTCCGATGTTTTTGCATCTAAAAATTCGCAGATTTCTGGAATTCGTCTCCTCGGAGGTGGACCGTTACCGTCAGGTCCAAAAAATGGTGGTGGCGCAAATAACGGCGATATGTCGTCGCGTTAATCAGTACCTCCTCCTGGAGAACCTCAACGACACGAAAAACTGCGACGCTCTTTTGGAAGCGGAGTCGCACGAGGACCACACGTGGCGCGGCGAGTCGAGCAACGAGTCCGGAGGCCTGACCTTGAACCACGAGAACGCGGCGAACATGACCCCAGGAATGTTCCGATGTCCGGGTGTGTGGGAGGTGACTTTTTGTCTTCATCCTCACTTGAAAACCGGACCCGGTCGTTCGGGCCTCTCGCGGGGAATAAAAGCGCTGCACGGGGTGCTCAATCGTTTCTCGGTGAACAACCGAAGCAACATGTTCGTTTATCGGGAGAACAAGGCGAACGTTTTCTATCTGCGTCTTCACGAGCAAACGAGCAACGGGAAACCGCTGCAGAACAAATTGTCGGAAAGCGACGAGCGTTTGATGGTCTCCCGCAGCAGCAGCGTCGCTTCATTGTCGCAAGCCCGAGGAACGAGTCTCCGCGTTGATCACACGCGCGCCGTCGACACTCGACCTCGCGTTCGATCTTTCGGCGAGAAGGACTCGGATTATCTGAACAAATCCGAGGATTCGATAGTTCTCGTCGTTCACGGAATCTCCGAGCCCGGCGTCGAGATTCGCAAGGATCTCGTGCAAGTTTTGCAGAATCGTTTGGACGACGCGGTGCTCGAGGTGCTCTCGGTGATGCTCGCTCGTAATCCGATGTGCAAACTCACGCCCGCGGACGTTCATTTCATCCAAAAACCTTACAGACCGCCCGAGAGTTACGTTCAGCTTTCGGTCCACCCTCACTGCTTGCCTCACATGGACGCCCTTGCTTTTTATCTCCGTCAGAATATCCTACAATTTTTGTATATCCCAAAGTACACGGACCCACGAGCGCACTACCATCTCCAGGATTATTCGCAGCCGGAAGGCTCGATCCTGCGAGTCGCCGAGAACGACATTTTCCTCTACAATCAAAGCCACTCGAGCGGAAGTCGCGGTATCGCGTGCATCGCTCTCGCGATCGCGGATTCCAGCGTCGACGATCACGCCAAGGAGAAACGCGACTTTCCGCACTTTCTTCGAGTTCGGGACTTCGACGAGATCGTTTCTACTTCCGTTTACGAGGGAGAGAATCGAGCCTCCTCGGTTCCCGGGGCGCCGATCGAATTTAGGATCTGGAAACAGGGGAGAGTGAATCTTGAGACTCTCGTGGAGAAATTGAGAGCCGCTATCAAACACGCCACGTGGGATTTGATTACCGAGTATAATTTGCTTCCGACTGTTCTCACGGCCCCGATTTTCCATGAACACGACGAAGCTCGCGAGAATTTTCGAAGCGAGAGGCTCAATTCGGAAACGAACGCGTCGACGGCCCCGAGCTCGGATCTCAGCAGCTACGAACTCGGGGAGGAGGGAATTTTGCACGAGATTTATCACACGACCCTCGCCCATTGGTTCCAATTCGCTCTGGACATGGGAGTGTCCTCGGTGAAGAAGCACGTGGTGAATCTTCGACACAGACACGCGATTCCCACGACGATCAAGGAACTGCAGAACCTCGTGCGCGTTAACGCTCCGGACACGTCGACCAAGGCGTTTGTGCTCCGCAGTCGTCAGCCCTTCGTCGTGGAGGAGGTTTTGCCCGCCGAAGGTTGGCTCACCTTCAACGGCAGCGTTTCCGGCGAGGAAGGAGAAGCCCGACGAGCGACCGTCGTCACCACCGACGGAACTGTTCAGCCTCTCGTTTACGTACCTTGCGATACGAGCAAAGAAACCAGGGAGACTTACATAAAGGCGATTGTCGTGGGAAGAAATTTTCAGCAGTGGAAATCGACCTTCAGGAAAACAATGGAAACGGAACTTCCGGTACCAAAAGGTAATATTCACGATTTTCGTTAATTTCGAAACGTATGAGTTGTTTTGAATATTCAAAAAAATGTTGGACCCAATATTTGCCCTAAAATGAATCGTAATTAATCGGTAATCTCACAAATGATCCAAATATCTTGTGTAAAAAATTCGAGCGGAGCTTGAACTTTAATCGCAGCGTAAAAATGTTTGCAGATCAGAAACTTTTGCAGAAGTTCAATCCTCTGATACAGGAATCGAGGTTCATACCGCGACAGCGTTTGCTTCTGGCTAAAGTGCAGAATGATCATGTAAGGAATAAGTAAATCTCGTCTATTTGATCTACAAATTGTTCTCCACGTTTGATATCGGCACTGACGTTGATTATTGTATTTTTTAAATCCGCAGTTCGTTCTGTACATGTACAACTGGTCGAAGGAACGATCGGAGAAGCTTATAAAGCAAGCGACTAATTTGGGTACGTGGCTATCCTCGAGATCTACTCTCTTTACCAATATAATCATGCAGAAATTGGGGATATTTCATCACCAGCCGACGCCCCAAGTTTATCACAGGGATGAAAGCGGCTCGCAATATTGTCAGATCACAGACATAGAGAGCCTCGCGAAGTTTCCTTTCGCCGCGAGCACCGACGGCAAGGAATGGTCCCGAGCTCCGGGCAATAATCGCGGTCACAACCTCGGCAAAGTCGCCGCTGCTCATCACCACTCTTGGGATCGAGTCGCTTATCAGGCGTTGAGAGACGCTAAACCGAATCCTCATTATCCACAAAATATCGTGGATCCTGTGGTGAAAGCGGCTTACGATCTGCAGGACGTGCATCACCGGGAGAAAAAATCCAAAGGTAATTCAGAGAGAGAGAAATTAAAAATTGAAAAATCGCTAAAAATCGTTGATTCTCATTTGTACAAATTTGTTTTTTTACAGAGGAACTCACAAGACTGTACGCCATGTGGCAAAGCCGAAGTTCCGCACCAAACATTCCGATATCTTCGGTGAATTTGACGACTTTCAAGCAACACTCTCGTCTTATTCATTACTGCCACACGCCCCTCTTGTTTCTCCCGCAATGGAGATTGCAATCGGCAGCGACAAGAGACTATTCCTTGACGCCGGTTTCCTCGGTCTTTCCGAGTGCCCAGCAACAATCGTCGCAGCAGAATCCGTGGAAAGGTTCCGCAGGCTCGAGCACCAGTGACAACGTGCTCACCGCTTGGCATCAGGAGCTTTGCGTATCGATGCTCTCCGAGTACAAACAGTATCTTCAAGTTTTGGGATTTAATCCTGTACAAATAGACGCGGGACGACAAACGTGAGTTACAAATTCGTGTGAATACCTCAATCTTTGTTGCTTATTGTATTTAACATTATTTTTATCGATCTTCAGCTCTTTTAGGTAATGAATCTAATTTTTTTTTGATATACTGAAGAATGCGAATTCTTGTTTAATTTATTTCTTATATCCACTGTTCGTTTCCGTTTATTTTACAGCGAAGGAGAGCAAAACCATAGTCAAAATTGTTACCTGAAGAAGTCGATGCTCGGAGGCGTTCTCCTCTTCGAAATTCACCTCGCGGAGCCTTTCTTCATCGCAAAGTTACGAATAATCGAGTGCAGTCGACTGCAAACGAAAACGAGCAGTGCTCTAGTCAATCAGGTGAGCAAAGAGATATTTTTCTCCCTGTTAATTACGCATTCGCGACTCCGATTCGACATCGGACTGATAGATTCTTCTTCTTTTTTCTCGCGCAGTTCATGCTGAGCTTCGTGGATGCCTGTGATAAAATAAAAGTGAATATGCATCTGCATTCCTTCACCTACGATTTTCATCTGCGATGCATACATTCGTACATCGCCGGAACTGGCCAGTGGTCTTTGCAGCACGGCTATCATCTCACCCGATTTCTCGACGATTTCGTGAAATATTACAGCAAGGCGCCAAATTACGCGAGGAATCTCGTTCACAGTGGTAAATATTTAACGATATATGTTAAAACACGTGAAAAAATACCTGGGAAAATACTTTACTCTCCCTGATTAGCCAATCCAGCTGGAAAATCTTCATCTTTTGATTCGCTAAACGCTCGGAAAATTCGTAAATATCTGAATAAACAAAATAACATTTTTTCATTTTCTTCGGCAGATATCGTTACGGTGAGCAACCTCACGACTCCGGCTCACACCCTCTACTCGTACCTTCTATCGCACGAAAAAACCTACGGAATGGAAGTGTTCGGTATGACGAACGAGTCCCTGGATTCGCGGGAGAGCGAGTACGTGTTGGTGCGTTTGCAGAGCACGTCTCTGGTGAGTTACTGCGACGCTCAGGACACGAAGCACACGGACGATTTCGCGGTGGCGCTGATAGTGTCCCGGGTGGAGCAGTCCCCGCTGATAGAAAAATCGGAGATAACGCTGAAGTACTACCTGATGTTGACGAGCAAGAGAGAATTGTATCCGAAGCGCGAGGTGGAGAACAACAAGCTCGGAAAATTCCGAACGGTGTACAACGTCGCGCGATCGGAATCGGGATCGCAGGGCGATATTTACGAGTCGAATTCGACGGTGTCGACTTCGTGCGCGGTGGGAAAGAGCTCGAGAACCGAAGGCAACGGTAATCTGTCGGAGCTCAGCGAGGGAAGCCAGGAATCCACGGATTCCGTGAAATTCGATAATTCGTGGATGGAGGACGAAAAAGAAGCGACGACTTCGCTCGCTCCGACTCCTCCGCCGGTTCCTAGCTCGCTCATACAAAACGCCGGACCTTCTTTGACACCGGAAGTCACGAGCTCTCCGCATCCCGTGGAAATTCGACAGGAATCCATCAATTATCTTGGCTATTATTCCTCCCACGAGCAACTCATGCAACAGCTCATCATAACGCAAGCCCGGGCAGCTCGCGAACATATCACTAACATGATCGAGCGAGGAACTCTTCACTGCAGAACGCATCTGTTGTGGAACAAACTTTTGGAGAACAAGTCGACGATGAGTTACGTTGAATTTATGGAGCTTCGCTCGCTCGCGCGCGTGGAATCGCTCTCCGCTCTCGATCCGCGACTCAATCCTCTCGTCAATCAACCGATCGCTTGGTACCAAGGGCTCGCCAAAGTCTTGCAAAATAAATATCAGGATCATCACAAGCAATTCAACACGCCGGACGGCAACGTAACGCATCATCTTATTCTACATCCGAGCTATTTGCAAGCCTTCATGATGCTTACCATCGATCTTCACACCTCGCGAGGCGTAAGTGCGATCATTGCGATGATTTTCCACGATTTTACACACCTTTTTGCTGATATTCTGTTTTGTTTGTTAAAGGAATTGTACGCGGTTTACCGGAAATCCGCCGAAACCGCAATCACCCCCTTCAGCGTCAACGAGGTTTACAGTCTAGTCGAGGGCTTCGTGAACGCTTGTTGCTTTCATCTTTGGATTGGCCTCTACAGTCAATAGCGAACTGTCCCACCGCCGCGAAAAGACCACAGCCCGGATATGCTCTTAATTCTCATGTATGTTATTTGTAAATACGAAATATATATATATATTTTTCTGTTACCAAAGGCGATTTGATTTTTCGTAAAGTATCGGGGAAAAATAAAAATTTGTAAGAATTGGTAGATGTAATTGAGAATTTGTAAAGAAGAGAAGGTGGGATCGACGCGGGCAGAAAAACGCCAACTTTTTATAAGAGACACAACATGAGTTTATTTCGGAGATTCAAGCAACAATCTCGTAACAATTTCCAAAGGGAGCCCACAGTAAAGCCACATTATAGCATGTGCATTAATAATTATCAGACTATCGATGGATTCGTATTTTATAATCTTGAAATCATGAATTCCCGTCGTCGAATATCGGTGGATAAGTGATGTTTTTTTTTTCGGTTCAACTGTAAACTTTATTCCATTAGAATTGAAGAAAGAAAAAAAGAAACATTACAATTTGCTTCGTTTAACATCACATTTCGAAAGATTAATATTAAAATGATATTATTTAAAAAGTATTACTATTCATTACAAATTAGTTATAATTATTAATACTAATAGTGTACAACCATACATCTGCCGGGGACAGGACACCGTTCAATATTATGCATAATGTTGTTGCTGTGTGTGTGTGTGTGAGTGTGTGTTTTTGTTTTCTTCTTCTTTTTGCTTTTACTTTTTATTTGTTTCTCGTTTTAATTAGGCTCGTTCGCTGTCTCGTAATTAATAACTCAGGCACGCAACACATTTTTTGCACACTCGCACGGACATTCGCTCGATAAACTCGCACACTCGCGTTTCAGTGACTTTCTTTAGCTCTCTTACGTTTCCCTTTAACAAACAAGAAAACAGAAAAGGATAATGATGAATAATCAGAACGTCCCGATGTGATGCTTGTGGATTGTGGTCGTCGGTCGATCGGACACAACACTGTTTGATCACTTATCAATTTTCAAGTGCGGTATATTACAATTTTTGTTTATTTCTTATTTTTCTTTGTTTTCTCAGCTTATAGTAATTGCCCCGTTTCTTTTTTTCAATCATGCCAAGACGCCTAACTTATTACACTTACACGTGAACTTATTGTACCTCTTGCACACGAGTCTTAATTAAACTGCGCTCATTTTTTTTTCTTCATCTTCTTCTTTTTTTTCTATCTCGGGGTAATCGTCGTTAAGCTCTGCAATTATCTTCGTGATTCATCTCTGAACAAAATAAACTCTGACTTTCGGATAGCGACTGGTTACATATAGTATATACATACGCGTTGGGATTATGTATATAATCCGATCCGATTATTATTTTTTTCGTCGTTCGATAACTGCGAGTCTGTCGCTGAATCGGCTCAACGCAATTCGTTCCATTTTTTGTTTTGTTTTTTTTCTTCACTTATGTTCACCGATCGTGACGATCGTTTCAGACTCTGCGGATCGGAGGGATCTCGTGAATTCTCGTTTGAAATTCACGAGCTTGCCCGTTAAACTTAAGCCGGACGTGCGTAGCAATGATTACGTGATTTCTTTGCTTTTATTTATTTTTTTCCTTATATTTCGAGTGTTTTTTTTTTCTCCCTTTTCGTTTCTTTTTTATATCTCCAAAAACAAATTCCGTCACGGTGATTAACGTAACCCGTGATTTATTTTTATTTTTTCATTAAATCGCATTTATGCAAATCCGAAGCCCTCGCTGCACTCGTGAATTGCCTTAAGTAAATTGCTGCGCAACTTGTCGTACGTCTCGTATACCGGCAGATCGAGTTGGTTGAAACTGCGGACAGATGAACGGGCGATAAATTCACTTTGCTTTTTGAAAATCGGTCTACGGAGTCGCGGACAAAAAATGCGAGATCCCCAAGAAAATCGTGAGATTTTTCAGGTATTTATTCACTTACCACGTGTGGGCTGAAGGCAACCGATCCGTCGATCGGTCGTCTCGATGAATTTGGAACTTCTGTACACCATTCATACCCTCCAACGCGCCAAATCCTTGCAGCGGCACCTTCGAAGTGCCCGTTACGAATTGCAGGAATTTCGCGCGATCGGCTTGATCGAAGCCGCGTAGCGCACGCCAGAACCATTGTATCTATCGAAAACAATTAAAATATTGCATGAGTATCGGAGGAAAAAAAAGAGAAAAATAATTTTCCCGGTAGGATATACTTTACCGGGTTTCAAAGGAAATTATTCGTCGGTCATTCGAGGAATCGAGGAATATATTTCGTATATTTACCTGTAACGACGTTGGACTATATTTGTGATATTCTGTATTCGTTCTAAGATCCTCGATGTCGACGTTTGGCAAACCGCTGATCAAAAGCTCGAGCTCTTGCTCGTTGAATATAGATATTAGCCGTTTGGGAATAATATCGTAGAAACCTTCGAGGAACGCGTTTAATCTGTAAAATAAAAAACGTGTAAACTCGGGGATTTCAATCGGCAATCACTTCCGTTTATTTATCATTTTTCAAAATTAATATTAAATTGTCAAAAAAAAAAAATACTATGAAAAACATTCGATATTCGTGTACTCACTGCTTGCGAATCGCTCCGGTCATCTTCATCTGACAGACCAGCCTGATGTATTCAAGCTTCGTTTCTTCCGTAACGCTGATGTTACGCCCGTTTGATATCAAGTCTCGCACATCGTTGACGCCGAATTCGTTAACCTGCAACAAATAACATTCCAATTTTCAACAATTAAACACGAACTTTCGTTGCAAACTGAAATTACAATTAAAAAAAAAAAAAAAACAGAAATATATTTAGAAAAAAAATAAAAAATAAAAAACATATTTCGTTCACGTAAAAATCCCCAAAAAATAAGTTAAAGTGTTGCAGAAGACTTCCCTTTGAATCGTGCTAATGTTCGGCTAATTTTTGGTACGTACCTCAGCAGAAAAGGTGAGTTCGTAACCGAGTTCGGATATATTGTGCTCAGTGAGGTAAACGAGGCCTTTGTAGAAACTGTAGTCTTCGCTCTCCATGTCGGTATGTTTGACGAGTATGCCGAGTATATGTTTGTAAAAGCTTCGCGTGAAGTAGCACTCTAGTAGCTTGTTGTCGTAAATCGCTTTGGCTAATTAACGGAAAAAGTAAATAACGATTATGTACAAAACAAAGAGAATCTCAGGGTCGATGCCCACAAAAATATCGTAATATTCTCACCGATAACTCGCCCAACGAATTTGTAGTAACACAAATGATTTGGATTGCAGTGCGATGACGAATTGATCATATACGTCACGCGATCGCCCGGACTTACGGTGAAGAGGGCGTACATGGGGTTGAAGATTTCCCTCGAGATGATAACGTACCATTCTCTCAAAAGACCTCCAGCATCCTGACCTTCCTCCCCTGATAAACGGCACAATAAATACATTTTCATAGATTTTTCACTGCCTATTCTCATAATTACAACATTATTCTCAATTAAGTATTTTTCTATCGTGCTGAAATTTTTCTTTGTGAGGTCAAAAAATCACGAACCGAATTACGCGATTGATACGAATCCTGCAACGAAAAAAGTACCTTCGAAAACGATGTAAAAACGATTTTTCCAGTCGTCCGCGTTTCTGCGATGAAGTTCTCTGAAGGAATCTTCGAAAACGTGACTCCTGCGCACGTGAACCGCGAGTTCCTCTCGCCGGATGCCCTCGTCCATTCGCTCGAGTTCGGTTCGGAAGTATCGCCTCTTGACGTCGAAATCGAGGACTCTGGTGTGATCGACGAGCACGGAGAACGGGCCGTCAGCTAGGTGAGTGGTAGTTTGCCGAAGAATCTGGTTGAGAACCGTTCTGTGCGTTTCTGGAATGGATATTAAGGGAGAAAGTGAGAATTTGGGGCTTGTCGCGCGAGTGAGCGAAAGAGGGAGGCGAAAATTACCCGCAAACTTCAGGAACTTTAATTGGTCGGACGGTAAGGCCTTTTGAGGCGTCGGAGTTATGTCCCAGGAGGTGTTGCTGGCAGCTTCCGGTTGAGAGGTTCCCTCGCTGTCGGAATAAATGGGCGAGACCGGGGCCATTTCCGGCGCGACCTCGCGCGTCTCGGCATTGCTCTCGTTGTTGCGTTCGCGGGATGCTGTGCTAGAGGACGAGTGTACAAGGAAGAACGCTTCGACTGCGGGCTGCAATACCAGGACGGCATGATGATCCGGAGTGTGTTCCAACTCCAACAAACAGGCGCTCAGTGTCTCCCACAAATTGTCCAGCACGAGGCTCTCACTCAGGAGCGGAAGAGCGGGATTTTCCTCTTCTGTAAATCGGATGATAAGTTGATAAAACGCGAATTGTTTATCGCATAATTATTCAAAATTTCAAAAACTCAGCATTGTAGAATAAAACGGCCAGTATTTCGTAATTTCCAACATTATTTGTTCGCCAAAATCCCACAAAATTCGAATCTCTTCACCGGATTTTCTCAAATTTCATATCTATCACAGCTGAATATTAATTCGACTTCGTAAAAAAATTCGAGTAACGCCGATCGACGGCGTAATATTCATTTTTTAGGCGAATACGACTCACCGCTTCGGGAATTCGTTGCTTCGGGAGTTTCAGTCTGTGCGGAAGTCGCCTGCGCTGTGTCCATCGCGAGATTATCCGCGGTGGCGTTATCGTCGACAACAGCTGCGGGTGCGGGTGTCGGTGCCTGTGGCGGTGCTGCAGCTGCAGCTGTTGCTGTTGCGGATAAGAAGATTGTATTGCGAAATTTATATTTTTATTTTTTAACGATTTATGGATAAATGAACATAAGAAAAATGAGAAGATTCGAGTGATTACCTGGTTTTAGGGACACACGGGGCAGCATAGTTTCCATCGCGGTACCGGTTCCGATTCCCGTAATCGCCGGCGGCACTGTTCCCGCAACCGTCGCCGTCGTCGTCGCCGTAGTCGCGGTGGTTGTCGCGTTTGTCGTGGCCGTCGTCGTGCTCGTCGTCGTTTCGCTTTTCTTCTTGTTCGCCAAACGCACCGCCTCTCTTATCTGTACAATAACCTTAAGTATCCGCAAGAAAAACGCTTGACTAGATGTCTTGCTGACGAGTGCGCTCATCGATGGCAGCTGCAAATCAGTGCCCGCCTTGACTTTGCTCGGAGCGGTTACGATAACGCTTTCTTGTGTAAATCTGCGAATAAACGATGAAATGGTGGGGTTTAATGGGGCGCTCGATGTGAAAAAGGTCACGATAGTTGCGTATCATCGAGTCTCCTTTACCTGTCCATCAAAGTTCCCCGTCCCGATCCACCGGCACTCGTCGACGGCTGCTCCTCGAGCGAATTTCTTCTGCGTAGCTCGCGATTCAACACCTTTAGCTCCATCATGAGCTCGTTTATGTGCTCGCAAACCATATTCGCCAATTCCATCGCTCCCTCGAGCAACAATTTGAGGATCTGCGAGGAAAAATAGACGCACACGCTTGAAATTCGGGGTTCAAAAACACACAAATTGCCTTATCGAAGAGGCTGAAGCGTTTTTGTCAATTGAATTTGCGTAGATTTAAAAAAAAATAGTAACTTACAACATTTGTGCATTGAATAATAATAGTAGATTTTAATTTAATCATTTCTATCAAGAAAGAAATCCTGTAAATTTCGATTTTTATTCATTTTTATGGATTTTAAGGAGTGCAAGTTGTAGAAACGTCGAAAAATTCTTACCAATTGTCTCGTAGGATCTGGACAGTGCGACAGATTCAGGAGGAGAGCCGTGGCGTCCTCGAGTCCCTCTTCGGAGCAGCTCTTGCTCGTGAGTACTTGAACTCCGAGGCGAAGATGGCCTTCGGGCGCGGCGACGCTTTGCTCTTTGCTCGGTTCGGTTTTTTTGTTTTTCGTACTTTCCTGTCGTCGGTAGGAGTTGACTTCGGTGAGACCGATGGAGATGAGGGAGAGCAATCGCAGAAGTTTGTCGGTCAATTGGCTGCTCCGCCTCACGACGGACCAATGAAGCATGGAAATAAGTTGACCGAACGCCGAGGCCTCGAAGGAAGTCAATCCTTGCTCGGGTTCGGCGCCGAGCGTTGAATTCGAGTGAGTCCTCGTAACGGATTTGCCCTTTTTCGACGCGCAGGAGTCGAGCTTCAGCAGCATGTCCCAAAAGTCGGGCTGATCGCTCTTGCCCGATTTCGTTGCCGATTTTGGCTTCGCTCCGGTCTCCTCTTTACTCGCGCCGCTCGTCGCCTCCTTTTCCCTGCTCTTCTCGTCCGCTTCCTTCGATTTAGTCGGCACGAAATAACCCGGGAAACTCTTGGCCAACGATATCAGCAACTCCAAAGTGTGCCTGCAAACCGTCGGAGCTGCTTGCGGATGAATCGCTATCATGTTGCCCTGGCGGTCCGATTTCTTTCCGCTGTGCCTCACCACGTGGAAAACGTTCGCTCGACAACCCAACGCTGCGTCGATGCTCACGTTCAGCCACGACTGCAAGTTGTTTCGCGTGTCCGACACTTTTGGAGAACTAAAAAGGGAGTAAGAATTTTTTGTTGCTTAAAAAATCTGTCGCGAGAACGTAATTACAATGGAAATTACGCTCATTTTACACCAGGATATATATATTTTTTTTTTCAAATTTGTGTAATTTAAAATACATATCGTGGGAAAAATGGATAATTAAACAAAATTTGTCATCGTAATTTTGTGATTTTGGAAGAAGGAAGATTTTTGTGAAAAGTAATGTGCAAATACTCACTAATAATCGACTGCGGGATGCTGTCCTTTCCTCTTGAATTTCCCGGTGAAATCGCTCATCATTTCCTTATTCTCGTCGTTGCTTCTCTCCATAATATTGAGCAGCGCTTTGACGACCCACTCTCTCGTGCTGCCGTGATAGCAGAGATTTCTGATGACTCTGTGGAGCCTGAGGGTGTTGATTTTGGGCTCGTCGACGAAGAGGAGAACGAGCAGACAGGCCATTGACTCGTGATCGAGAAGCTGCCGGCCTCGCAATCGCAGACCGGCACTTTGATGAGCTATGCTCGGCTCGCCGCGAGGATTGAAAGATTGCCACTGAGCTCTTTGAGGTACCGAATGTATAGAGTATCGTGTACCGCCTCCTCTGCCTATTTTTTAAAGAAATTCGTAAAAAATCCGCAAATCAGAATTTCGCAATTTTTCTTCTACAATCGATCAAAATGATGCAAAACTCTAGCTCAAACCCAAACAAACAAACTAAATCTCCACTCACCTCTTCCGGTGTGTCTCAAAATGCTCGAGAGTGCGGTATTTCCTTGGCTAACATGACTGAGGAATCTTTCCTGCATCATGTGTCGATTCCTGGCCTCCCACTCCCTCCTCAAATTCTGCGCTTCCTGAGCGAGATCCGGGGGTAGAACGGAAATCTGTGACTCCTCCATGTCGGCGAGAATGGCTTGTCTGAGGGAGGGTTGGAGATTTTGGAAGAAGGCCGCGGCATCGACAGGATCTTCGGGATTGGCGGACGCGGCAGCGTGACGCTGTTGTTCGAGGCGCTGCTGGGCGAGAACTTCCTCCTGGATGGCGGGCGGCAAAGCGGCGAGGAACTCGGGATTGACCTCAACGGGTCCGGTGACTTCCTCGACGACGGCCGGTTGGGTCCGCTGTCGGATTCTCTGCAATCTGAGATGCTCGGCGATGACTTCGTCTCGCATTTCTTCGGGCAACGCGGCCAAGAAGGACGGATCTACGCCGTCGGGCAGTTGAATTTCTTGGCTCGTTGCTTGTTGTTGTTGTTGTTGTTGCTGTGGTTGTTGAGCTGCTTGAGAAAGCGGCGCGTTTTGCGCGGTCGTTTGCGACTGAGTGCCGGTAAACGGTGGCGGTTGAGGCTGCGTTTGCGTTTGTTCGCTCGGGGTTTGCGTTTGTTCGGCGACAATCGCGTTGCTTTCCGCCGAAGAAGCCGCCGGATCTTGACCGACGACGTTCGCGTTTCTCTCGCGGCGCGCGTTCTCGAATATGCTCGATAAGTTCACCATAGGCACTGTCAATGGACTGGACGTTCTGTTGATGTTGGCCTCGTCCGCTTCTCTGTTCGTCAGAGATCTTCGCAACCTCGTGGCTTCCTCCGCGGAAGGATGAAGCACCGAGTCGATGATGCTCTCGGCGAGCTCGATGGTCGCGTTCCGACTCGCCAGACGCGGATCCCGCACCTCCGCCGCCTGCTCCTGCGGAGGAGGCGGCGGCGGGGGCGGGGGCGGAGGCGTCGGCGTTCTCTCCTCGTCGTCCTGCACCGTCACCTCCATTTCTCCGGTTACCTCTGCAATCGCACGTACTTTTGTCAAATGTTTTGTAATTTGGGATGTAAATGCGATTTTTCGCGGTTTCGTTTGTATTTTTTTCACAATTCGCTTATTTATACATGTTCGATTGAATAAATATACTATACTTTTGTTTTGTAAAATAGAAAAATTTAAGGGAAAAATAGAATATATTTTGTAATATACGTACCAATGATATTTTCGTCGCGGCTACTCTCCTGTCGAACAGTTTCAAACGCAGCTTCGACCGCAGCTACGAATCTTCTCGTGTCGTCTCTCTGCATTATACATCTGGCCATTCTCGGCTGTTCCTGTTGTTGCTGTTGTTGCTGAGGCTGCTGTTGTTGTTGTTGTTGTTCCGCTGGTATAAGGATCGACGTTCCGGATTCGCCGTTTTTCGGAGCTTCCTTCGTCTCCTTGGCTTCCTTTTCGCCCTCCTTCTCATTTCCGTGTTGCTTCTTGCGCTTTTCTTTGCGCTCCGCCAATTCGGCGTTTCTCCGCTTCTCGAGGCCGGGTATGAGCTTGTGAACTACACCCACGCAACAATCGGGCTGCGAATCACCGTCGAGAAGCTTGCTCTCTTCGATCCACCAATGCAAAGCTGTTGGGATATTGTTCAAGGTCGCAGCGAGACTAGGTCCGAAAAGATAACCAGATTGATCCTAAAAATTGTAAAAAAACAAACACATTTTTTTAAAAATCGTGACGAATTTAATGTAAAAATACGACAATTATTAAGTTGACGTAATAATAAAATATCAATAATATTGATATCCAGAATGATTGTAACGTACGACAAAGTCGATTTGTTCCTCTTCCTGATGAGCGAGAATTCCGAGGGTATTGTCCATAACAACGACGCGCGTGTCCCGGAAACTGGACGCCAAAGCTTGGCTGGACGCCAAAGCTTGACTGGCCACCAGCGGAAGTGTCTGCGCAGCTGGCACTAATAGCCTGTGATTAATGAGGATAAACACAGATTAATAAGCAATTTGAGCTAGTGACGAACAGTCGTTGGTCGAGTGCCAAATAATGACCTTTGCAATATAACTGGCGGATTTGGACTGCGCGGATTGGACCATTGGAGATACTGAAATCTGCGATGGCGCAGAGCTCGCTGACCGCGAATGTTGCCCGTGTCTAAGCTGCTCTGAGCCATGAGAAGAGGATGCGATCCTATTCCTAAAGCAATTGTATTTTTTATAAGAAAATATATATTAATATATTAATAAACCCAAAAGCTTTAGAAAACGCGAAGAATTCTCGTATTATTTATATAATTAACCGATAAGTAGTCGAACAATTTAATCCAGGAAGCAACATACCATTATTCTCGGAAACTGAAGGCAAATCTTCGAAAATTCCGAGGGGCAGAGGGAAACTGGTGGTCCAAGAATGGCTAGGTCGCGTTGAAGCCGGTGTCGTAGCGTTGTTATCCTGATTCTCGTAATTGTGTTGAATCATAACGACATTGCTGCCGTCTCTCTCGGTCGGCGGAAGCATCCGGAAAACGCCCTCACCGACATCGTCGTACAAATCTGCGCCCTCGTCCTCGTAGTTCGACGAGCCTTCCTCCTCCTCGTCTTCTTCTTCCTCGTTTTCTTCGCCTGAAGAGGATTTTACACATGGATTTGAGCACCAACGAGAGAAAATTCAGAACGAAACACACGGGAAACATAATGAAAAATTGGTGAACAATTTATGTTACGAATGATTTAAAAAATGTATTTATTGTCGGAAATACTTGCCATCGTCTTCCTCCTCTTCTTCCTCATCCTCGTCGTCGTGAACCTCGTCCTCGTTGTCCTCCGACGGATCGCCGTCGGAATCGGAGTCGGAGCTCATCAAATCCTCCTATTGAAGATAGAAAATGAATTTTTTTAGAGACCCATAATCGTTTATGAGAATAAACGGAAATATTGGCGGAAAAAAAGTTGGCAAAAATGCCCAACGTCTCGTTACTCTTACGGTGGTGTCGCGAGTGGGATCAAAGTCATCCTGAGCATCCCTCAAAACGAGACTCTCGTCGTCGATGTCCATGGGTCTGTGCGATCGCGAGGTTGGCTCTTCAGCCACGGCTGAGCCGTCTCTGGAGAATAAGGCACTGCTGGATTATCAACACTGAATCCTAAGCAATTGAGACTCTTCAGATTTCATCACGTGCACGTCCTCGACCCAAAACGTTGGATGCAAAATCAATTTTCGTATTTTTTTCGTACCAAAAACATCTTTCAAAAATAAGTACAAATATCAAAATATCTAAACGCTATAATAATTTTTTTTTGATTCCCAATTTTTCGCTGTCGTGAAATAAATTCACCGATTTGTCCGAATACCCAAAAAATCACGAAGTCACGCATTAAAATTATTATTATTGTTGTAATAATTGTTTTTAATCGTAACTCTGTTCTAAAAATTCTCATAAAAAATCATTTACGTCTGCAAACGTATACGTGATAAATCTTCATTTACAAAGAATTTAAAAAAACCGATATATATCGTTACCTCTCGAGCAATTGGTCCATAATGTCTTCGAGCGCAGCCTCGTCGCCTTCCTCGTGAACCTGGCTTTCGGAAGTGGGTTCGAGGCTCTCGGCGTTGAGTGAAATATCGTGCTCGGTATTTTCGGCATCTTCGTTGGCCTCCTCGCCAACGGCGTGCGTGGCATCGGAAGTGGTGGTACCGGTTTGATCGCCGATCGGTTCTTCCTGAACCATCCGCATCTTTGGTTTGGGTAATTTGTTGTTAACGGCGCCGGGCATCGGTTGATTGATGATTCTCGATAGGGTTTCGAGGGGTTTCAATGCGGCGTTGATAGTGCCCGCCATATTTGGACTTGAGAGATCGAGGCTGTGGGGAATCTTCGCTAAATCGGTTATTATTCCCTTGCGAAGCATGATCCTCACGATGTAGTTAACGTTGTTGTACTGGTGAACTTTGACCGGTGTGCGAAGCTGAGTCTGGGAAGTGGGCGGGCAGCTATCGATCATGGTCGATATCATACCGATCAGCAACTGCAATTGCGCGTGTTTCTCCGAGCTCTCGGGAAGCGCGAGAGTTCTCGTGAGCGCAGCTTTGACTTCGGTGACGAGAGTCGTTTGGGCTTCGGGCGAGTGATTGCACGAGGCAATCGCGCCGATAAGAGTTCTGGCCATGCTGCTGCACTGCCGATCGCCCGAGTTTTCCGGCAAAACGGGCAAAAGTCGATCGAGCAAAAAACCGAGAGCGGTCGTGCCTTCGACGACCATTTCGCTCTGTCCAGCTCGGTAAGAATGTTCGGCAATCAGATTAGCGACAGCGCCGTAAGAGCGAACAGCTTCGGCGAGCATCCTCAAAATCGCGGATTTCGGCAAAAGCGGTTTCTTCGCCTCTTCAGGTTCGACCTTTCCGTTGTTCACGTAATCGGGATACACTTTGAGGGACGTTATCTGATCGTCGTCGTCGAGAGGTCCGTTAGTGGAGGTCGCGCTGTTTCTGAGAACGTCGCGACGCGACGAAGTCGCTGAAGATGAAGCGCCGAGAGTCGCGGACGTTTGGGGAGTCGCTTTTTTCTCGGGACTTCCGGTCGGAGAGCCCGCGGCGGCTGAGTTATCCTCGGGAAAAACGGGTACCGGTTTGATAAGCGCATTGAGAAGATCGTGAATGACGTTTATCGAGGTTTCCTCGATCATCGGCAAAGCCGAAGAGTGACTCGACGGCAGAGCCTTGACGACGAGGCTGTTGTCGACCTCGTCGCGCTTCAATACTCCGATATCGACGCGCAATATGCTCTCGCAAACGTTGCGATATAATTCGGGATCTCGGCAGACGGCGCTGCTTATTTGTCGGGTCATGAAGAGGATTTCCTTGTAAGCCGGCGGAATGTTGATCTGCGTTCGCGAGCGAACGACCTTTTCCATCGCCAGACGAAGAGTTCTCTCCTCTTCGATCGTGTGTCTTATCAGCAAAGTGCTGAGACTCACGCAACCGACGAAGCTGCTCGCTTGGGTCATGTCCAGAAGCAACTGAACGCCTCCCTCGCGAGCGAATACCGCGGCGTTCTTGTAATCGCGAGTCAGTCGCAGGCAAACCTTCATGAGCGCGTGAAGAGCGTCCCGGTCGACGGGAATCGCGAGTAATTTAACGCACGCGCGAACGATGCTCGGCGCAATGCTCGGATCCAGTCCCTGGACGACCGTGTTGCGTTTCTCCTCGGTCGGACTCTCCTCAGTGTCCATATTGGAATCCGAGCCCGAACTCGCGTCCTCGTTGTTCGTGGAATTGGTGAATTTGAAGCCCATGGTTATGGGCCTTCTGTTATCGCTGTCCTCGTTGACTTGGGTCATGCAGGAGAAAGTAATGAGGTATCTTCGTCGCGAGCAGGTGATGCGAACGCTCGCTTCACCGGCCCAATAAGCCTCGTTAATGAGCCTGTTGTTCATCGGCGAATACGGCATCCACTTGCCCGTATTCAAATCGAACCATTTCCACACTCTGTTCGTTACTTTGTGCATAATCTGCTTTCTCTGAGTGAGAACCGCGACTTTTTCCAGGCGATCGATGAGCAGAAGCAGCGGAGCGAGCCACTTCGGGGTTTTCGGCGGGTTCGCCGCTTCCTTTCCGTCTTTACCGATTTTCAGCTTGTTCGCGGTCAGGGGACCTTCGCTGACGACCAGAAGACGAACGAGTTTGTCCAGCGTCGAGCAATCCTCGACGATCTGAGCGCAGGGCACTCTTATCTCCTGGAAAGTGCCCTCGAAGAAGAGGGTGTACAGATAAATTCTACCGGCGACCTTGTTCGCCTCTTCGCACTCGCTGAGACGCGCACCCGCGTTTTCGTCCTGCGTTTCCGCGATCGCGATTAGATTGTCCACGAGATCGCCGATTTCGCGTATCAATTGTCGCAGCATATTGTCGCGCCATTCGTCGCCGTTTCTCTTGGTTATCGTCACGAGAAGATCGCAGATTCTGTATACGGTGTCGGGCATGAGATCGAGAAGATTGAGACACTGTTCCAATGCGCTGTGAGTGAAATCGTCGATCGTTTTGGTGATCGTTACCTCGCGAGCGGGCTCTTCCGTCGTCGTGGATTTCTTCGGATCGCCGTCGCCGAGGGACATCGCGATCGCGTGCATTATTTGGTCGTCGTCGCCGAGCTCGAGATCCATTATGAGTCCTTGAGCGTTCGCGTCGCCTGTCGGAGCATCGGCTCTTCTCAAGGTCATGGGATTCGACAGAAGATAGTCCGTCGCTTGCTCCACCGTCAGAGTGTGCAAAAGCGCCTCCACGCAGTGAGTTCTGCTGAATCCCATGTCCATGAGCTGTCGCAGATGCTCGGGATTGACCTCCGGCTCGGTTTCCTCTCTGCGCTCGGCAGGAGCGCTTCCGGTTCTCGCGGAGGGCGCGGCAGTTCCGCTGGAAGCTGCGCTGCTGGTTCCCGTTGTTTCCTCTCCCTCTTCCTCCTCCGTTCGCTCTTTTATTATCTTCTCGCCCCGCAAAATGTGCCGGAGAATCGATAATATGGACTCTGTCATCCGAGCTCCGTAATTCTTCAGCGGTTTTTTTCCCCACATCAGCATAACCGCCTCGAAGGCCTTTTTGTGAACGTCCGTGAGATATTTAAGAGGATCGAAGGATCTGTAAGCGTTGTAAACGCCGGTGCATTTGGGCAATCCGACGTGCGGTGAATCCAAAATGGCTTTTGGATTCACCATCTTCTCCAGGAGCATCAGCCAAGCGTCCAGAAATTCACCGGTACCGTCCGGTAAATTGGGATGCTCGAGGCCTTCCTTGAGGGGAAATTGTCCGCCTCCGGAAAGCGCCCAGCGGAAGGTCGCGAAGAAGGCGTTTTGGCCGCCGAGTTGAACGAATTTTTGTAGCATCAAGTGATAAGGATGACGTTTCTCGTCGAATAGCATCGGGGAGGTGAAGCCGACCGAGCAGATGAGGAAGGTCAGCTTGAACTTCGGAATCGGCGAGGGTGGCAATTTGTCCCAGGACAAACCGCGAGTCAGAAGGACATTGAGAGCGCATGCGACGCCGCGAGCCGAAGAATTCGGTATCGTCGGCATCATCGGCACCTGTTGGCCTCGCCGTTGTCTTATGGGCGAGCCCATGCAGAGTTTAACGAGCAAACCGAAGAGTTCGGCGAGCGCTCTCCCGAGTCTCGATGACGCGCCGAGCAGCGGTTTTATGTACTTGAGCTGATGAGCGTTTGGCGATGTTCTGTCGGAAGTTCCGCTTGTGCCGGGTTTGCCGTCGTCGATTTCCATGGAAACCGGCGGAGGATCGGTGGTGAGAGCTTCCATAGCGGTGGTCATTCCGTTGCTGCCCATATCGGAGACAGCGATGGTTCCTGGCGAGACCGGAGTCTCCGCTCCGTCGTTTCTCAATTCCGGTGGCATTAATTTGTCCATATCCTCTTTACCAAAGTCGCAACCCGCGGGAATGATGTCGTCGCTGCAGAGAGCGAGCAGGAGCGTGCTCTCCCACACGAGGGACATGTAGAGCTCGGAGAGACCCTGAAGAACGGTCAAACCGAGCTCGGAGCCCCAGTGATTTATCGATAGATTGCGCATCTCGCTCTGGCTCGTGCGGCAAACGTGAACGAACATAACGACGTAACCGTGAGCGGCGTTCATCGCGTGAAGAAGCGGCGTCGCGGTGTCGCTCGTAAAAGCGGTCTCGAGATTGGGCGCCGACGCGAGTTCGTGAAGAAGCACCGAACCCCCCGGCGATTCCATGTGATTGTGCAAGGGCTTAAGGAGATTGAGCACCTCGCTCAATTGCGAGAGTCCGGTTTTGAGAACGAGGGGCTCGTGAGCGAGGTTCAGGATGCTTTTGCACACGGAAGCGACCGCCTGAGCGGCTTGGGAGACCGGATAATCGACCGGCAAATTCGGGAGCCCGAGAATCGAGAGAAGAGGTACTAGACCCTTTTGGGCGACGAATTCACGGCAATGATCGTCGGTCGAGTTGTTGCTGAGGATAGCGTCGAGGAATTTCATCACGTTGTGGATGTAATCGACCAGAGCGATCGGCGTTTTTTCGCGAGGCTGAGGAGGCGGTCCGGGCTGAGCCGGAGACGGCGAAGGCTGCTCCTCGCGCTGGGGATGCGAACTCGTGCTCGCTTCCTCCTCGTCCTCCTCTTCCTCGTCGCTGCTGCTTCCTCCCCCGCCGCCCCCGCCCCCGCCGGTGTCTCCCACTCCGACGCCCACCGATTGGCCCGAGGATTGTCGGTTATTCGCGCTCGCGTTCGACGGAGAATTCTCCGATTTGCCGGCCGCTCGCCAGCACACGTAACGCGGATCGCAACCCAGCACGCACAATTCTTCCAGGAGCTTTATTATCGCGGCCATCGCGTCCGCCTTCAAACTCGGCTGGTGACGCATCAACTCGTCCATCGCGTTGCCCAGATTCGAGGCTGTGTCGCCCAGGGGATCGGCGCTCCGACGACGGCGCATCGCCGAGAGATAAACCGGCGACAACAGCACGTTGAACACCCTCTCGAAGGGACGACGCTTCGAAAAGGACTCGAGACCACGCAGATTGAGGCAGAGAGCGCTGAACACATTTGGCAACGAGCCTAGGACTTCCCTAGTTGCAGGAACCTGGAAATAAAAGGCGTGGAGAAACGTTAGTCTCGATGGGAATGAAGGTGATTTTATTTCGCTTCGGGAATTTCGTTGCTTTGGCAATTTTTTTTGTAGGCTTTTTGGTAAATCAATATAACTCACATCTTTGATGAGAAGCGCGTGGAGCACAACCTCGGTGAGTCCGTTGTCCTGCAGCGACGAGAGTAAAGAGGGCTCTTGAAAAACGTAGACCGTCACGACGTCGGTCGCGAGTAAGAAAAGGGACGGTCCGTAATATTCGGAATTGCTGATAATGTGTTTGAGGGAGGATGGCAATGTGCCCTCCATAACGTGTCTTATGCTGTCGGAAAACGCGGGATCCTGAATGGCTTTCTTCAGGAAGTTGAGCATGGACTTGAGGAGCGCGGCTCTCTGGGGCAGGCAAGTTTTGCCCGATCTCGCGGCCGAATAATCTTGCTGCTGTTCCGTTTTCGTTTCCGGCTTGGAATTGGTGTTCTCGTCCTCGGAGAACTCCATGGGATTCGAGGCCTCCTCGTGCTCGGCGAAACTCTCGGTCGGCAAACGCGAAGGCCCCGCGTCCTCGGGATTCTCCGAGGGCTTCGGGTCTCGAGGAGTTTGCGCCGGGTCCTGAATCGGCATCAACGTCGGCTCGATCTCGAAGGGCTGCTCCTTCTTGCACACGTTTATCTCCATGTCCAGTCTGTTTATAAAACTTCCGAGGCCACCGTGAGCCTGGAATCCTTGCATATCGATGTTCGTTATCAAGTCTATAACTCGGACGGCGCGAGTCACGAACTGCGGAATAAAATAGGGAAATCAACAACGTAAAAGGGATCTTTTAACATTGAAATTATAGAGACACGAAAATATGGCTGAATATTTTCCTGAAAAATTATTTTCCCTAAATAACAATATTAACGTAGAAAAAATGGAAAATAAACTACCGTTATGTGTTCCAATTCCGTTCCCGGCCAGTTTATCACTTTGAGAAGGCTCTCCATCATCCCGCAGCTGACGAGTGCCTCACCTCCGGCCTCGTAGCTCGCGAGATGGTACAGAAAGCTGAAGAGAGCCGTTGCGAGGGGCAGCGGAAAGGGTTGACCGTCGGGCTGCGGCGATGTGAGGGTCGTTATGCACGTACGCACGAGAACCGGTAGAAAACCGTGGTAGGAACTCGCACCAGTTACGTCGATTATCATGTTCAAACGAGAGCCCGGTTTTCTAATTTTTTTTAAACGACAAATTTTTTTTTTTATTAATATCAGTGAATATATTATTATCCACTTAATTGTTTTTCGTGAAATACACGAAGAAAAAAGGGTGGACGTTCTTCGTGGGCTTCCGTATTTTTAACAGTGCGTGCGTATGGAATACTCACTTGGGAAAATGTGGATTACGATCCAAATGTATGATACTCGTGAGGGTCCGCAAAGCGGCCGCTCTTATTTCCACGAGATGAGGATGCGGGAGCTCCAGGAGCTCGACGAGTTCCTCGAGGAGACCAGCGTGGAGAAGGCTGTGCGCGTTTTCTTGCAAGGCGTTGCTGTAAACTAGGACCGAAAGGGCCTGAAGACGAGCCTGTACGCACTGCAGGCGTCTTCTGTAGTCCGAGAAACTGTGAGCCAATCGTATGTGTGTCAAAAGTGCCATCTGTAAAAAGCGGGCGATTAAGTTCGCGGCGATCCTCGGGATTGCGGTGGAAAATTCGATAATTCGGGAAAGCTGTGAAAATTCAAGCACCTGTCGATCCGGAGGCACGTTGTACACTTTCAGCAAATCGTTCATTATCTGCGCTGGCGTTTTGCCAAGCTTATCGACGTTCTCGATGTGTATGTAAGTCACGAGATTCGTTTGACTCATTTTCTTCGTGTTGGACGATCCAACTGTAGTCGCTGCCGTGGCTGTCGTCGCGTTTGCGGTCGAGGACGCTTCCGTTGGACTCGCGTTGTTCTCCGCGTAGTACTCGAAGTGGAGCGTCGTCGCGCTCGCCGGAAAACTCTGGGAAAAGGGGAATCGAGGGTCAAGCGAGGTCGACAGTTTTTTCGAGTCTAACGAAAATAATTTTATGAATTCAGCAGGAATTTCGATGATCCAATATCCGGAAACTTCCAAAAGAAAAGAAAAATAAATCGGCCTCTAAATATTCCGGTATTTGATATTTTTGCTTTTTTTGTAGAGGCTTTGTTTGTGACGATTATGTGAAGTTTACGGTTCACAGATATTGCAGCGATAATTCGCGTCGTTATCTAACATGTTCCGAGAATAAAATTATATTTAATCGAAAACAAAAAATTGCGTGGTGAATAAAAGCAGAAAATTGTCTTGCTCCAATTCGGAGATTCGAATTTACTAATTTACGCTCACAAGAGGAATTGTACCGACGTTGTTCGTTAATTTCATAATTCATATTTTTCCTGCTAGTAATTATTATGTGTAACGCTCATGAATGGCGAGTATTTTTACCTTTTCTGGGTGTTCTTTGCAACAATCTGCCAAGCCGAAACCATTTTCTTTGCCTCCCCAGCTCTGCGAATGCGAGATAAAATTAGTACTCGGCGGTGGAGCGCAGAATTGAAGATATCCGCGCGTTTTAATCAAGTGTTTAGAAAAGCGATCGTTAAGAGTTTTCGATCCGCGTATGTGTGTGTGAATGTAATACGAACCTCAGCCAAGTGATTTAGCCTGCTGAGCAAGGCTTGTCTTTTGTCATTGTTCAAACGCGTTATAAAGTTACTGCGCTTGCTGAACATGTACAGAAGATTGAGAACTCCGAGAACGACGTGCATGTCGCAACTCGACAGCAGTGTCACCAGATGTTCCATGCTGTTGTACAAATGACGCGAAAACGAGTGCTCGATCAGCAGCGTTGTGAAGTGGAGAACCCAGAGCAGAAGTTCTTTGGGCTGTACAAAGATAACGAAGATAATATAATTGTCCATTCCACTAAAAACACACAGCTACGTTTATCATCGCTGTACCATCTCAGCGTTCATTAATCTACAAATTAATTAATCGAGAACCCAATTAGTTTTCTCAAAATGATAAGGACCCTGAAATTAGTGTACTCAAATTTATGCATAAAAATTCTGGCATTTCTTTTATATTAAATTTCCCATAGATTTTTGCTCGCAGTGCGTACAGACAATGAACCAAAAATATTGGGGATAAATTTCCCGTACAAACCTGACGATGTTGAGGAAGATCGCAAGCGAGTTCCCAAGGATTGTCCGGGCTTCTCGAGCACGCTTCCTCCAAGATGCAGTCGCTGAGATCCAGCACGTCGATCCAGTGAAAAAGTTCGCATTTTCCAAAAGTCCAAGCGTCTATCCCCTTCAATTCTTCCAGCAATTCGTAGTTAGAGCAGGATCGCAATTTGCTGATGAGCGCCTGGCATTCCGCAGGCTGCAAACACGCGCAAACCGCTATTAATCCCCGCCAACCGAAACACCCCTCCCGACACAAATTTCAACCGAAACCATAGCGAAACGTACCACGTCGGAGGTGCACTTCTTCAGTCTGCTTCTGTCGATCTTCATCTTGAACTATTCTTACGTATCGCAACGAAGCTGAAAGTAACTGTTGGCAAAACGACAATTAGAAACCGAAACATCCATCGCGCATCTTTCGAACAGCCGAATAAACGTGACAATCTTTGCCGATGGATCGAACTCTCGACGCGGATCACGATTCCCGACAGGAAGTGCGTTTATCCCTGGACGAAGCAAAATCGCATAGAGTCCCCGGATACAAAGGCCAAGAAGTCAGAGTGAAGGAAAAAAAAAAAAAAAAAAACGGAAAATCGGCAAAAGCGTTAGCCGATCGTGTGTAATCCCGATATTTCGTCAGGCCGACGAGCACGTCACTCTAACGTCCGGCGCCCAACTGCACGAGCGAGAAACACATGGACGTGCGACGTTTCGCGAGACAAAGCAACGGTAACGGATCGCGTTTTGACGAGTCAAGTTGCACCGTCATCGGGTCAAAGCCGCGGCTAACCTAGCGATGGAAATTCGAGAAAGAGTCAACACACAACAAAGAGCCGAGACGTGTTGCCCGTGCGACGTCGCGGATCCTTTTTTTTTTCGTTCACGTCGACGATGCGGATGTGCCAAAGCCACGAAGAGGGAAGCAGGTATATTATATTTTATACACGCGAATGGCGGTGAGGAGAAAACCCGAACGACGAGAAACGTCTCTAGAGCGGGAGAGGGAGAAGAGAGAGAGAGAGAGACACACATAGAGACAGAGAAAGAGAGAGAAAGCAGTAGGGATAGACAGAGAGAGAGAGAGACAGAAAGTGCCCGAAGACAAGGACGAAAGAGTTCGAGAAAGAAAATCCGTGCGCGAGAGAGAGAGAGAGAGAGAGAGAGGAGAGCCACGGTGCGCTGCTCTTCTGGCAGCATCGCTTACCTAACGAGTCGCGGTTGCTCGTGGATCACCAGCGTATTGCCTGACGGCAATAATTACAGAGTCCTCGGAAGTTAAATCGGCAGGCCTCGTGTCCTCCCTCCTCGCGTAACCGATGCACTCGTCCTCGGGTATGGAGCCGCACGAAACGGGCATCGCGGCCGTGCGAGGACGGCGCGTGCACACGAAGGAGACGACACGAAACGAGGAACGATTCGCGACCACCGACGGCGGTGCTCACCGTTTCTCAGTTACCGCCTCCCTTTATCACGGCGCTGTGTGTTTTTCTTTTTTTTTTTTTTTCCTTTTTTTTCTTCTTCTTACGCTTCTTCTCTACGTCTCACTTTTTTCTTCCTGGTTCTCTTTATAGCCTCTCGGCTACGCGCGATTCTCTCCGACGTTATCTCTTCTCGCGAGGTGTCTTCTTTTTTTTTTCTTTTCTTCTTTTTTTCGCTCGATCTCTCTTACGCACTACCCGATCCAACGGCCAACATCCACGATCCTTCTTACACGCGATCACAACACTCACTGTACGCGCACTTCCTCTCGCTTACTCTCTAACGCTCAGCGCCAATCTCACCGCCGAACGTCGCCATTTTAACCGTGCGCCGCCGCCAACATGAGTGCCACCGTCGCGCACTGCCACCCGATATATTATTATGCCTCACCAATACCAACGCGCGATCGAGCGATAGACACTACGAGAATGCCTGCGTTTTCTGTTTTTTTTTTTTTTGTTGTTTTCTTCACGAGAACATCCAACGAAATTACGACTTCGCGCGTCGAACTATTTCTTCCACTCGACTGTCGCTCTCCACGGGATTCCCCGATTACACGATTATGCTCCGCGGAGACGAGATGAATTATTGTTGCGCCGAGTGCACTGCACTCTCTTCTTTGATACACACACGAGAAACTGTGCGCTACTCGACGATGCTGTGCTTATATGTATGCTTTTTTGTGGGTTGTGTGTGTGTATGTGTCCTCACCGCGCGCACTCCTCGTCATGCATCAACACTTGGCGAATAAACGCACTTGGGAATTAAAAAGTTACCACTCGCATCTCGTGTTTTGTCTTCCCGATAAGCGGCGGCAATTCTGCGAATCCCGAGTCTTCGCGAAGCGATCGAGTTACGTTTATTTTTGTTTTTTGCCGCCTGGAATTTGGATTTTTAAGGGGGACGATGAGGTGTAATTGGGAAGGAATTTTTTATTTTCAGGGTTTTTGAACATTTTTTTGGAGTTTTTTTATAATGTTGCGTATTTCGGTTTTTAGTGGAGCTTGCGCTGCTCTTGGAAACCTGGAGAAACTTCGAGACGCTCGGAGGCGCGGGAATTTCGTCGGGTTTCGTCTTGCGGAACGCAATAAACGAGCGGCTTCGTGTCATTGGGAAAAATGTTCGGGGACGTGCGATCCTGGTGGAGAGACGAGACATTAAGAGGATGATATTGGCTCGTTAATATTTGGCGATTTTTTTTTTTTAATAAAATGAAAATTATCGATTGAAATTATTTTTGGGCCCAGCAGACACATTTTTATTGGGGAAAAGGATATCTGCCTGAATGATTTTCGTATTTTTCTGTGAAACACGATGTAACATTGCCAACAACAATAACGAAGATAACGCATAAATAAGTTTTGAAATTAAAGCTAGAAAGCGTTCGTCGATTTTGCAGGAAAATCTTCGCCCGATTTTCAGGATATTCGCAAATACTAGAGGCAATAGGAGCTGCGAAAATGATGGTTTTTTTCCCTCCCAATCCACAGTAATTTGGTAAAAATATTATTATGTATGCTTGAAAAGTACATTGAGTCGCTCAGAGTTTCATCGTTTATCGTAAATTGTTCTGTCGGAGTCGAGAATGACATCGACGATTGAGAATTCGTCGAGCGCGTAACGTTTCTTCGATCCTCGTAGGGCGGCCAATTTTTGTTTGTCAACGCCATGAAGAATGGCGTGAATTTTCTCGAGAGCGTAGTCGACTTTGCTGGCGTATTTAGGTCCGTTGCTTTCGTACCTCAAAGTGCCAGGACTTCGCGCTTCGATGAGGCGATTTATGTACCGCGCGATGTTAACTTCTCCGGATATTTCCCGCATTTCCGGTAATTTCATCACCGGATCAACGCCCACGACTTTCCAGATGAATGCGACGTGCAAAAGCGGATTCGGGTGATCGAATCCGCTGCAGAATCCTTCCAAATGTTCCTTTTTCTCCGCGACCGACGAATGCGTGTACGTCGTGACGTTCGCTCGTAAAATATCGCGTCCCAATCGAAGCAGCGACTCCAGAGAGTAAAGAGGATGCTCAGGATCGCAGAAGATGACGATTTCCTGCTTGTCCTTCGGTGCGATCAGCGTATCGATCGATCGCGCACTTCCGGACCGCAATTTCCTCGCTAGCGATGCTCTCGGGCCGATTCTGCATGAAAAAAGCATCGGCGGCTGTAGCTTCCGGTGAAAATATCGTCGAGCGAAGCGTTATCAAGCGGAACGTGGACTGCAGACCACTCGGGTTTATTCAGTATAATTATAAATACCTTATCCGACTGAAAGCGATATTTACTTTTCGAGACGACACACCGGATTGTTGTAGACCATCTGGAGATCCACTTTCGGTCCGACGAGGTCTCTTATATTGTTCAAATTGTATTTTATCATCGTCGGTCTGTGAAAATGGGAATTTTGCCAATTATTTCGTATCCGCTATAAATTATGCACTTGATTAATATTTATTTCTGTACAAAAAAGACCAAAGTCCTTCGTAATATCTGCAGCAGCTATTTTTTAATCACAGTTAATAATTAGCAATTAACTTACCGTTCGAGAGACAAGCCCCAAGCGATAACGTTCACGTTCTTCGGTATACCCATCGGCAGCAACATTTCCGGCCTGAAAACTCCGCTGTTACCGATCTCGATCCACTTGTCGAGGCCTTTGTGAAAACAGAATATTTCCATGCTCGGCTCGGTGTAGGGATTGTAAGCCGGCTTGAATTCCAGCTGATCGATACCGAGTTTCTTGAAGAATTCGTACAGAGTACCGATCAGATTACCCAGAGTCAAATTGTAGTCGGCGATCACGCCCTCCACTTGATGGAACTCCGCCAAATGCGTCGCGTCGAGGGTTTCGTTTCGGAATACGCGGTCGATACTGAAATATCGCACCGGCTTGAATTCACCCTGGAAATTAAGTGGAAAAATAATTAGCATTCATACGCTTCGTTATAAAATCGAGGAGCATCGCAAAATTCTTAGTGTTTTCAATAAAAATCGGTAGGAAACGATCGCTCACCTCCTGCATGAGTTTGTAAAGCATGCGCGCGCTCACGGCTGTCGTGTGCGTTCGAAGTAGATTTTTCTGGGCCTCCTCGAGTTTCCAGTCGTACCGATAACCCTGAGAGCCGTAACCTCCTTTGCTGTGCACTTGTTTCACCTTTTCCAAATAATCTCGTGGGAAATTGGTGCAGAGTTTCGGTTCTGAAGTTTAAAAACATCCAAGAAGCACTTACGAAAAATTGTTGAATATTTAATTGAAGCAAAAGAAAAATGAAGTATAAAAATGTAAAATACAGCTAAGACTTACCGGATACGAAGAAAGTGTCGTGAGCGTCGCGGGCCGGATGTTGCTGCGGCTGGAAAAGAGCGTCGAAGTTCCAGAATGAACTTTCCACGAAGTTGTTCGTCGGCATTTCCGAAAATCTGGTGATTAATCATTTTGTTTCGTTTGAGTAATAATTTTTTTTTTAAAATTATCCCCGGTAAAAAAATGCCTCGGAATTCGTACCCCATCTCGAGGAAGATCTTCCTGAACTCCGCGCGGACCTTGAGAAGGGGATGCAAGTGTCCAACGTCGAGCGCCGAGCCGAGAGCGTCGAAATTGTAAGGCTTGAATTTCTTCTCTTTCCACGAGCCGCTCGTCAAAAGATCCGCCGTTAAATCGGCCTCTTGCTTCTCGATTTTCGTCACGAAATTCGGGCCTTTCTTCACGTTCACGCTTTTGATAATTCTGTGAATGAAAAAAAGGTTTGACAAACACTAGTCACGATAATTCCCATTTTTGCGCAAAGCGAATAATAACATTTACGATAAACATTCTACCGGGCAATGTATCTAATCGTAAATGCGAAAACTTACACTTCTTGAAGCAGTTTTCTTTTCTTGTAATCCGCTTTAACGTTATCGGCAACGTCGTTCAAATTCTCCAAGTGAGCTCGAGTGATGTCTTGGATGGAAGGCGTGTTTTTAGTGAGGAAAGGCGCGCCGTCTTTTTTAACGACTTTCACCCAGCCGGCTTGCATAGCTTTGGAAAGTCCGACTTTGGCGTACGGCAGCCGTTTCATTACCTCCGCCTGAGCGACTCCCGCTTCGGGTATAGAATTGTAAAGCACCGCTTCGTGGCTGCCGTTTTCCACGACGTGCCGCCCTTCCTCCGTGAGTTCCCATTTTCTCTGGCTCGCTTGCTCCGCCGAAATCACCTGCGCAATTGGACGTCAGCCCCGAAACGATTCTCCGATAATTTTCAGCGAAAACTTACATCCGTCAGAGTTTGAAGACTCTTGATGGCTCCGATGATTTTCTGATGATCGTCGTCGATAACGCCAATGAGATCGAGAGAATTGGCCTCGCCGTGAGTCGCCAAGTGCTCCAAAACCTTTTCTGCCAATTCGCTCGCCATTCTCGACTTTAACAACACATTCCACTGACTGACTGGGGAAAAAAGGTGGATCTCACTCCGGTACTCCAAGGATCCTACAAAAATAGACACACAGAGATCATCGAATGACGAAGTGAGGTTCGGTTTTTATTTTCCAACGTTTTCGAGGTCGCTGAAAATTGTATACCTGATTGTTGAGCTCGTAATGCAATAATAACGAAGTACCGGCATGTGCGGATGACACGATTGTTCAACAATGCCTGTAATTTACCACGTTTCGAGTTTTCGCTGATTAAATTTCGTAATTTCGCCGCAACGATCTCTGCCGGCGATTTCGTGAAGCTTCGCAGTGGGGAACGCAGGTGGCGCTGGTGTCTCGAGTCCGCGCGCCAAATTTGAATACGGAATAATTGAAGATTTTGTTAATTTATGTTGTTCCTTATTATTTCGAAGAAAATTACGCTGGATTTATTCTTTTGTATTTAATCTTGAAGAAGAAAAAAAAAAAGAACGAGAAAAAATGTAATGAACGCTTTTTGTTAATTCAATATTCGTATATTTAACAGAATTTTAGCCGAATCTACTGACCCCTTCTAAACCTTCACGACAAACGAAAAAATCACGAGCTCCTTAAGAGTTCTACGGATATTTATGATACAATTTACTTTTTACACGAACAAAAAGCGCCTTGGAATGTACCAGTTAAGCTGGATCTACGGAATACTCGTCGGGATGAGCGCAGCTTCGATTTAAAAAATCGTTGAAATCGACGATATTATCAAGCATCGAAAAAAAATAATCTATTGTATTCTTCGGCTCGTCAGTTTGAATTATTAGCATTTTTATTTATTTTTTCTAATTGTTCTGATGGATTTTTATCAGAGCAATGCCCATCCCTGAATTATCTGCACTGTTAAAACTATTGGGAAAATTAAGATTTTTGTGCACGAAGCATTTATGTGTAAATCGGTATAATAAATTGATTATATCGGTGGTGCACATTGAACATAGATTTAAAATATGTTCAGCGTTCGTTAATTTTTAATACTCTCGTTTATGAATTAATGCTTCGCATACAAATATATTAATTTTCATAAAGAACATTTTACAGTGTGTGTATACGTTATAGATACATTATTATAAATATGCACGTTTCTGGAGATAAAATAATTGCAGATTTACATGGTATATGAACATTTGTCCTATTAACGACACAGACGATTTTTACAGCTACGCGTGAACTGCGATTGATTCCTTTCATGCTGAATTATCATTTAGAATCTCTGATTACTCCGCGACTCGATGCGCGGAGCAAAATAAATACGTTGAGTGCGAGCTGCGGCAGAAAAATGTGTCGCGCGTTGCACGGCGAACGACTGCGATCGGATCGTATTAATTTCAGCTCAAATTTCAACAATATACATTATTCTTACTGGAGAAGTGGCTAATACAATAGCGCGAGTCGATTCTCTGTATTTACACGCTGAGGGACGTTCGCGAATTCATGTAAAACTGGTGACCGGAGAAGAGAAACGTGAGGACGTAGATGCAAGCTGCGATCCAGCAGTTGTACGCATTTTGAGTGTAGCCTCTGTCGACGGCGCTGTAGAAAGCCTTCGCAGACTCAAACGTTCTGCCCTCCAGCGGAAGATCCTCCACGAGGGCGACGCTGTTCACGAAGAAGAAAATTCCCATCAAAAGCTGAAACACGCAAACGCATTAACGTCTTAACTTCCGTTCGTCAACCGCAGCTAAATTCCATCGCTCTATGAAAATACAAAATACTTTCGTCCACTCGAGCCTGTCAAACTTTTATTTATTTTAATAACAATATCTACACAAAAAGCGAATATAAAAAAAAAAATACAGTCTTCGGACGGCAGTCAAACTATCGGAATGTGAAAAAAATACCAAGTGCGAGCGCTCGAATGTCCCTGACGTATATCGATGCTCCAAATTTTGTTGAACGGAGGAAAAATTTTTTTCAAATGTTGATACAGCGATATTGTTATCAATTACGATAGAGGAATAGAAAACGAATGTGTCCCTTTGACATGGAAAAGAGTGTGGACAAGGGACGATTCAGGAGTTTAGAAAAACGCAAGTGGCAGAGACAGGTGAGATTTTAGTGTGCTTTCTCCTTACCAGTTGCACGATACCCCAAACTGATACGATGAGGCCGCACAGGGCGTACTTAGGACCGCAGACTTTCATTCTGCTTGTGCGATGTCCCCTCGACTATTCTTTCTCACAGAGGCGAAGACGAGGGATTAATTTTTCACGGGATCTGCGAAAATCACGGGTGAGATGCTGTCGTTACGCCCCAGCTCGGTCATATGATTGCAGTCGATCGATTCGATACTATCGAACGATTTTCAAAGCAGGAATCGAGCTTCGCCTCGCGTTTAAATCCCTAAAAACAAAAATCTTGGTCTAGTGACTTATTTTACGTTGGCTGCACTGAAGTTGTCCACTGGAACTTCACTTTTCATTAATTTTATTCGCAATGTATAGTGACCACCAAATATTTTAATTATGATAATATTCTTGACAACCAAACGATTCGTCGTCGCAGAAATCGTTTTGTCAAAAATCGGCTAACTTCACTGTCCAATTTTGACGAATGAATTTTTAAAAAATGGCAGACCACCAAATGCTCTAATTAGGCGATGACCACCAATCGAATTTGACAATTTAAAATCTGATTCGATGATAAAATCACGGGCTAATTTTACTGAGGTTCGCTCTTCCTCGCACGAAAATTAAGCTCCGTTCCCCTCCCACTTTCGGTGGTTTTTTACTGTACACCTCGTACTCACCACATTTCGTTGCTATGACAACAGATCAGCTGATTAGTGTATACAAAAATACTTTGAAGACGCCGCGTCTCGATGACAGCCGATTTTTGACAGCTGATAAAAGGTGATTTTAATTCTGTTGGTTAGACAATTAACATTTTTTAAAACAACATGTTTATTCAATTTTTAATCTAATTCTATGGAAAATGGTAAAAGTTTTGTTTTCCTGGACTTTAGTGGGATTTTAGTAATTTTGGAGCAGATGTTATTTTTGTGAAAATGTTGAGAAAGGCATTTTCGAAAAATGTCGATGTACAACTTCCCATAATTTTTGGCTTTTTCTGAATTATGGAGTGGAATATTCCTAACACTTTTACATGAGACATAATAATTTTTTTAGTTTTAAATACGATGAACATATTGGAGAATACAGATTTGTTTAGGAGAGAGCTCTTAATTGATTGACCTTGATACAGATGGCCGATTTTTCCGACGAATCGGATGTAAATCCCGAGGAGATGGCGCGAATGGTCGAAGAATTGGACGATCTCGATAGCACGTTGCTCGGTGTTAAGGCGAAGAAGGAGGCGTTTCCGGTTGCTAAGGCCGATCTGGAAGTGAAGAAGAAAATATCGTTCAAAGGTATTGTCGCAGAAGATTTGGATATTTTTGGATAATCGCATAGACGTGAATTATTCAAGAATATCCCGGTTACCGATCTGCTACTGAATATCCAAATTTTGACGTTTGTAGATCCGATCGACGACGATCCTCTCGCCGATCTCTCGAGCGACGGGGAAGATCAATTCACGACGAAGAAACCGGTCATAGCGAATGCGAAAAGTAATCGACTTGCCGATTTATTTGGCATAAAGAGTTCGGAGACCGTGGAAAAAAGTTCGGACGCAGCGAAGACACAAAACACGGCGTATCCGCCGAAAATCGACAATCTCAAAGAAAAATCGGTTATACAAGACAATAGCTTGCCGATTTCGATGAATAAAAAACCTGCAAGCGTAACACAAACTGCTGCGCGTTCGGCTTTACAAAATCTCAAAGAGCAGCCAAAAGAGACTGAAGATATGGTGCCAAAAGTAGAAGATCCACAGAGATTACCGATCAGTAGGGATCGGAAGTCCACTCTGATGGAAGACATGTTCGGTACGAGGGGAAGATCCGCTTCGACGAGGGAAATTGACGCCCGGCCAAATCCTTCGATATTGGGCCTCGAAAATCCGCCCAGTTCGATCTTATCGGATCCTTCGAAGTCTGATAAACCGGTAAAAAGCTCGACCGGTTACACACTCGAGCCTTCAACTGCCAGAGAACCTCGCAGAGGCAGAAGAAATTCACCGATCATCAGCGATCCACTCGGACTGTTTGCAACACCGCCAAAACAATTGGAACCAGCTGCTGACGTACGTTTCGTCGGGTTGGAATTTATAATTAAAGAAATAAAGGAGTTTGACATTAAACACTTCAAAGTATTCGAAAATTTAATGTTACTGCACTGGAAGCTTTTATTCTTAAATTGAACTTATTTTTTTAGATAGTACCAAAAGCTGAGGATACTCGATCCGAGAAATCGTTGCCTCAGGACGATTTGCCGGAGTGGCTTGGCGGTGCATCCAAGGCAAAGGACGGCAAGTCTGAAAATGCCAAACAACCTGTGACGATATTTGCCGGACAGACGAGCGAAGGGCAACAAAACGTAATTGGCTCGACGGCGAGTGTTTCAGGTCCACAAGGACCTCAGTTTCAAACAGCCACAGGTTTGTTACCACAGCCGAATCGGGAAATTTTTCGTCCGGAAATGTCGATGCTGATCGGTAGCCAATTTGACCAACAAGCTGCAATAATTTCAATGCAGCAACAGGAACACGAACTGAGAACAGCTGCGACTCTTTCCCATCAGAATGACCAAATGACGCAGATCGTTGAAAGCCAGAAATCTAAACTTGACGAACAGGAAAAGATGTTTAATGCATTAATAAAACGGCAGATCGATAGGCAATCGATGCTGGAAACACAAATGAGAATGCAACAGGCTCGTATTGATCATTACATCCAAGTAAGCATTTTCGTCACTAATTTATTTGTTGCACAAAATGTAGACACAAAATTGATTATCTGTCTTCAACTTGCAAAAAGACTCTCATGTCACAACCAACGTCTCTCCCGACTGCAGTGACTCCCGAAGCCAAGACAATTGACAAGAATGCGGAGAACGAGGAGAATTCTGAGAGTCTCGTTAAAAAATTGCAATCAGAAACTGATTACCTAGAAAATACTTTGGAGAGACTGAAGGCCCAGCACGAGAAGGAATTACGAATGCTCGAAGAGTCATACGAGTAAGTTTTTTCTTGTATATCAATTGTCTGCTGAATAATTCAAAGAAATTTCCACGCCTTTCATTTCAGAAAGCAGTTATTATTTTTACGGCAATCCATGGAAAAACTGGAGAAAAAGATGCAGCAAGATAGTGAATCGTTGGAAAATGAGTACGAGAGAAAAATCGAAAAATTGAAAGACGAAAAGGAGCAACTCGAGAACAGTTATCGAGACGAGATTGAGAAACTCAAGAAAAATGAGAGACTCTCGGTCGAAGAAATTCACCGACGACATTCTCACAATATGGAACTCTTGGAAAAAGAACACGCGGAGACAATCGACGGAATAACCCGTGCCAAGGAAATGGAACGTTCGGCTGTGGAGTCCGTAACTAATCACAAGACTGATCTCAGTGATTTGCTGCAGCGATCGGAACTGTTGATCGGCAGCTTTCAGAAATTGCAAAAGAAATTGGAAGATAAAGACGAAGAATTCGGACAAACTCGTGAGAATTGCTTGAGAAAACAAGAAGAGAATTTGCAAGGTAAGTTAAATCTTCAAAAAAAAAAAAAAAATTAAATTCATCCCTACACCAAAACAATTTTGTCAATCGTTTCACAGTGATCAGAGACCAATTGAATTTACAACAAGAAGCCGTGACGGAGGAGCGAAAGCGCCTCGTAGAAATGTGCCAGAGATTGGACACTGCCACTATTAATCTGACCTCGGAATTTACCAAAAAGAGTTCGACGAACAACGAAACCGAAGAGAGGCTCGCGACCCGTGAAAAAGCACTCATTCGCGAGAAGCAATTATTCGACGAGCAAATAAAATGGGAAAGAGAACATTTGCGAGTGATGAAAGAAACGTGGATGAAGGAACAAGAGCGGCAGATAAAATTGCTAGCGGAAGAACGAGAAACTATTGCGACGGAGAGAACAAAGTTACAAGTTTTGAACAGACTTCAAAGCAACACGGACGATATGGCTAAAGTAGAGGTTCGTAAAGTCGAGTTTTTCCAATCGTAATCCGAACACTTCGATTCAATACCTCGTTCTGATTTTTTTTTTTTACAATAATTACATTAAACAGTTGGAAGCCGCTTTGAAAACAGCTCAAGAAGCGGCGAACGAAGCGAATTCGGAGAGGCGCAAGTGGCAAGAAAGAACAAACGCTCTGGAAAATCACAAACGTGCCCTTCGCGATAAAGAGAGATATCTCGTTCAGCGGGCCAAGGAATTGGAAAATCTCACTCAATCGGCTCTGATGAAACGTGACGAAGGTTTAAAAGCGTTGAAGGAAGCTCAACGCATCGACCAACAGCACAAGGAGCGACTCGGGCAATTGCAAACGCAACTGGAGAGTCTAGCGGAGCGCGAGAATAAAGTGGCGACTGAGAAACTCGCTTTGGCAAGGTGTGTTATTTTTACACTCATTTTTTTCGTCTCCCAGGAGAAATGAAACATTGAAAATTTGATTTTAAGGGAAAGACTCGCTACGAGATTAGTTCTCGCTGAGAAACCGGAGAAAGACGTCGAGGAAATTACCGAACCGATGCATTACCGAAACGAACGATCTTTCGTATCGAATTCGATCGGTTCAACGCATTTCAAGGTAAATAACGTAACAGATTAACCATTAACCCGTAGCGAATTGACGATTAGTAATTAACGAAACTTCTAACGATATTCCTGCCGAATTTTTTCGATTAATTCTGAAAAATTGTGGATTTCAGGACGTGGTTGATCCGCATCTGTTGCTTTTGAAGCTGAATCTCGACAATAAACTGGACACATCGAACGAACTACTCGCTGCGATGAACGTCGTCGACCAGTGAATCATCGAGCACATATTTAGCAAAAATGAAGCATGTATCGATAGTTTAAATAATTACTTGGTAATTTTGAGGTAGCGTCGCTATTCTTGAAATATCGATGTGTCCAACAAACTTGGATCTTCGTCTGGAAAAAAAGATATCCACGAGTCAATATCGAAATTGTTGTTACTCACGTAAAAATCAATTTATAAAAAATCTCACCGCTGCATTCATCGGCAATGATGTGAATACCGTTGATAAGTGTTTCAGCCTTGTCGACGGAAGATTTGATTCCCTTGAAACTGTCGGCTGCCGATTGGGCGCAGAGTCGCTGAAAAGAAAGAAAATTCCACGCACTATTTGTTTCACAGAAAAATCGTCATCGCAAAACGTTATTTAAAAGCGAAACTCACGACATCTGCGCTTAATTTGCAGGCGTCTATGCTGTCCTTTAAATTCTCATCCTTACGCAGATTTCCTTGATTGTTGATGTGATCGATGGCATCGGAAAAAAAGTCCACGGCTTGGCTGAAAAAATAAGTACCGAATGAACAACGTCGAAAGACGCGGAGAAAAATTATCTTGTGTGTCTCACCGATGATGCTTGTTTGAGATTGGCAAGCCCGTGCATTGTTCCGATTGATGTACAACTTTGTCTATGGTGTGCCTGTGACCCGTTATGGTGTTCATATTTTTGGCAATTGTTTCTACGCATTGTAACCTTTTATCTGAAAATACAAAGTTGTAAAAAAATTTCTAAAAAATACGGCTTTAGATTGGGCCAAGAAATTCGGAAACAAATTCAGTGACGAATAAATACAGGATATCCGGTGGTACATTGTGCCGGTAAACTTCAGTTAAAAATATATATGATGATAACCCTTTAATTCCTTGAAATCCATCAAAAGCGCCCTGTGCTGCAGTTCCTGCTCTGCCTCGCTTCTCCTGCGTTCCTCATTGCGAATATTGCGTTTATCGCGCAAAAGCGTTATCAGTGAATCCATGCCACTGTAAATTCGCGACTTAGCGCAACGATATTCACCGCTGTTTTGCTGTCTTTTCTTACGTTGAATCAAACGAGCGTAGTGCAATGTTTGGCCGCATAGGCGGCGCGGTAGGTGAATTTTATATTGGGGCCATGGAGCCTGGATTGAGGCGTTGCGGTTACCGATCTCCTAATCATAGTCACCTCTTTCTGCTGTGGTTTCCTGCATGTTTTACTTCACATCGACGCAAATCGCAACCGAGAAGAAAACATTTTACAGATTCTTGTACCGATCAGTTACCGATCTCCTAATCATAGTCACCTCTTTCTACTGTAGTTTCCTGTCAGTTTTACTTCACATCGACGCAAATCGCAACCGAAAAGAAAACATTTTACTAATTAATTACTAACAACCAATTTTTACTAGCAACAATTTACTAACTAATTTACTAACAACCGAAAATAAAACTGATCATAGTCACCTCTTTCTTATACAAAGTGAACGTAGTAAATCGATTTTATTTTTGTTTATTACTGATAGAATAATATCATAAGATCACTAAAATAGCTGCAGAATGCCCCGTTTTTTTTTTTAATTCGGAAAATTGTGGGCATCCGAAGTTCACAATCTTGCCCGATCGTTTGCGCCCGGCGCGACGATACCGGGCCCATGTATTGTAATTTCAGCTATCGCACGAACCTCGGCGTACCGTGACGATATTTCACCTTTAATGTCAAATAATTTGAAATATACAAGTTAGCCCGGCAAATGTACGTCAGTTCAAGGGTAATTTAATCAAAGTATTTTTTTTAATTCCAACAATTGCAGATGAATAGCAGCAACATTCTCGGCGATGTTTAATCTCACTCCAAATTCAACAACAATAATGATAATAATAATAATAATAATAATAACAACAATCATCACCATCAACATAATAATTATAATTATATATACATTTAAAAGGAAATAAATTAATTGTTATGTACAATGTTAGATCTTGAAGCATGAGCCTAAGTGAGTGTTAAGAATGCGCGAAGAACAATTATTCGGGACATTATTGCTGCTTCGTCTATTTTCGTATACACGATATTATCTAAATTCAGGCGAAGAGTAGACTAATATTCGACGCATCGTTTGTTCCTTCACTAATATGCTCGAATCGGTGATTTTAGTTAAATTTTTTTAAATAACCGTATCGGACTATCGTAGTGTACCGAATTGGGGTTTCAAATGAATTCGAGATTACTGAATATCCGGTGACCGGCCGGTACTATTGTCGTGGTTTTTATAAGCCGAGAAGAAAGCCAAGGCCTTCATCAACTGATAACTCTTGCTTATGGGAATATTACTGTCGTAAAGATTTTTCGATGATTTGCAGTCCACATAGAACCACCAGTTGCACTTGAGAATCGTTTGGTCGAAGAGCGTCGATTCGGGGCAAAGAAAACTCTTCATTATGAGGCCTTCATCGGTGAGAGCGCACACATGGAAGACCTATTAACAGAAATATTTAGCATCACATTATCATTTGAGGAGCTTAGAAAAAAAAAAACAGAAATACTGCTTTACCATGCATCCGAGATCTTGGTCAGCATATAGACCCGGAAAATGCTTTTGATCTCCACAATAGAAGCTCGTGTCGGGTAAATCGACTCGACTGGCAAAATTGTCGTCAAAGTTCTTGTCATATCCGTTGGGATAGTATTCACGTGGAGCGTTCATGACTTTCGTAATATCCGCGTTGTTGGAGCTGTGGAAAATAAATTACAATAACGAGCTGAACTCGCTTCATCTGCTGTCCTGCTTGCTTCGAAAAAGATTATAAGCGCAAAGGATTTAAAAAAACAACAATGTGTAGATCATTACTTTTTCAACGGAGCCTGTGTAGTCGTTGTCGTGCTAGTCGTAAATTCATCCCGGTGGTGCTTTTCCATTAATTGTTGTTGTCTCAAGAGAATAGCGGCCTCAAGAGCTTCGAGAGTAATGTTGCTCGCCTCTGCCAGAGCCTTTAGCGATGTTTCCATTCCTTGGATCGGAGCTAACGACGGGAGATTGTGCATCGACTGACGTTTTTCGGTCTGTGCTTGCTGACCAATTGAATTTTGCGACGCGAATGGATGTAACGATTGGAGGGTCATTTCATTGACGGAAGCGGCCACATCTTCTCCAGGCAGTCCGAGCTAAAAATACAGGGGAAGTGCAGAAATAATTAAAAAGAAGGATGATAAGCGGAATCGTGCACATTCGGTCCTCGTTATTTTTCACTTTTGATTTCCATCTCTGAGAAGAAGTATTGATACTTCTACCGTATAATAGAAGTTCTATAAGTGACATTCCGGACCAACTCGATCTAGGTCCGACCTTCGACCTCCGGGATCTCATCCCCGATTTTTTCATCTTGCTTTTCTACCTCTGAACAATGACCACAATTTTCATTATCTCTATTTTAAACGATTGCGGTGAAAGAGCTCTTATACGCAAAAAAATTCTTTCAATTTTTGTTTTGAAAAATATTCGTAAGGAACAGAAGCGGCCCATTTTGAGCTTAAGCTTTAAAACATTGCTATTCGATACAGCATTTATGATATTATTATTTAAATTTTTAACTAAGGACAAATGCAAGTTGAAATTGACATGAAAATCTTTGACAGGAGACCGAAGTGTCCTCGATGAGCAAGAGAAAAAAAAAATCTGTTACAATGTTTCATACAGGCGTGTATTCATCCTTGGACACTTGGTTCGTTACATCCTCGTGGACGGTAGGACTGTTGCTGATTCTGTCGGTGAGCTGTGCCAAGGATTGGGGCATCGCGACGAAGGCGGGTAATCCATTGTCCGATACTAGCCCAGCGGGTCGCGCTGATACTTTAACACCATCGGGATTTGCACCAGGACTTGACGATATGGTGTTAGGCATCTTGTGAGAATAAACCGGAGAATCTACAACCGGAATCATCGACTGTGGAACCTGTTGATCGATAACACATTTTTGATTATCCATTTACTAAAAACAAAACCGATACACCTACGGTTTTGTTTATCTTCGAAATAATATTCAGTTCAACCGAGCATTTTCAAAATTACCTGTAGCCGTTTAGTCTGCAAACTAATTTCCTGTATATTATTTAGCTGAGTCAATTCTTTCATCTGCTGTTGTCTCATCGCTGCCTGTTGTTGGATGCGCTGCTGTTTGAGCATTTGTAGAGCAAGTGTTTCCTGTTTGTTTCTCTGTTGTTGCCTCAGACGAGCATTCTGTTGAATTTGCGATCGAGTTTGCTGCGCCTCGAGCTTATTTTGAGCAGTTTGCTGCTGCTGGTGCGGAATGGACTCCAAAGAAGGTGCAGGCATGGTTTTTAGGGCAGTCGAATTTTTTTGTACCACGAGCCTCTGTCGTTCTGGCTGCTGAGTCAAAGGGCGACTTCCTCCGGGTGGCAAAGGCTTGAAGGGCGGTACTTGGCGCACACCTTGACCACGTAAGCTGTCGTCTCTCTTGATCGCCACCTTATTTAATGACAGTAAAAAAAATAGTCGATTAATAGTCAACATCGGATTACAGCGTTCGTCTCGAAATGACTCTTATTATAATTCGGAACTGCCATCAACCGGAACAATCGATCATCCACTAGAGTGAATGGAGTCTTGGTGGAATTCACTTTGTCTTTAGATTCCTCCTTATTTTTATTCCTATTTATGCTTGACATGTTTGTCCATGTTTAGATCAGAGATACGGTGCAACTCACGATTTGCGGTATCCAACCCGTGCAAGCAATAAAGACACGAGAAAATATCAAAATTGGTCAATGGTATAGATGAAGAAACGGGGCCCCCTTCCCATCTCGCGTCTTAAAAAGTACAGAATACAGGCACGGGTAAGCAAAGGAACCGCTTTGAAGTCTCGTGATTCCACCGGAGATCGAGTCTCGCGACAAAGCGAAATGTCGGAGGCTGTTCCGTGATTTAAACAAAGACACCGGTGTCATTGCGCGCCTTCAATTGTCACGAATATGGGCAAGATTCGAGAAAGCCTTTGTCGAGTTCCGTGATTGCACTCGGATCGAGTCGCGTTACAAAGCCACGGGCTATTAAGCAACTTTAAATAGTAGAGGCATGGCAAAACAAATATGACAAATCCCACTTTTAAACATGCTTAAGGTAGCCGTGGTAGCAAAGTACGCGTCGTTGCGTGCAGTAGTTTTGAGATTTTTTTTTAAAACATCTAAATGGTCTAATGAGTCGAATGCCAATTGGTACGGTTATATTTGTAAAAAAAAAAAAAAAAAAAAAAATATAGAGATAGTTTGATCACTTATGCAATATTCTTACTCAAAAGTACCCTTAAAAATAAAGAAATTTATATGCTTGGAAATATGACCAGACAGTATTTTTTAATATTTATTTAAACAAAAGCGCGAATGCTCCGTTCACCCTAGTGAATAATGACACAAAAATTTCGATCTATGATGATCGGATCCAGAGACTGGTCGATTTAACATGGAATTCAATATATATATAGGTAATATTCAAAGGAGTTTAAGATTGTTCGCTGGTCCTATGCATTAAGTGTTAACACTATAAAATGAAAGTAGTCCGGTTCTTGTACTATCCTCGCGATACGTACAGTGCGGTGATTGCGCACTTGCTAAACTGCAGGTGCAACTGTTATGCTCAACGATAAACGCAAATAGCGTTGATGTATCTTTATAGATACGTGTAATGTAAAATGGTTTGTTCAGTATATCCGAGATATGTGAGTACTTATTGCTTATGATTTCGTCGAAAAATCGATAACATTTTTAGTGAATGTTGAAACTGATATTCCGATTATGATAGATGTTACTATAAATATCCGGGGCAACCGATTCGGTTCACGATTTTTTATACGATTCTTCTGACTAACAATAGCAATTACAATTTTTTTCCTGATTTTTAAAAGCAAATTTGAGTAAACCATCATTTTTCCGGCGTCAATTTTGAAAAACTGCCGAAAAAAAAACGACTATTCCGATTATGATAGATGTTACTATAAATATCCGGGGCATTATCGTACCAAGTCGATCTGCGCCTGATCTTCGATCTAACCGATAGAACGGAAGATCGTCGACATTACAGAAGAACATAAAAAATCGTGAACCAAATTGGCGCGGTCGAGGGTCAGACCGCCGTCGTCTCTTTATGGAATGTCCCATAAAAATATCTTCAATTCTTACAGTACACACGTGACGTTCGATAGAACATTTTTTATTGCAGTTCTTACCCCGCTGGACAATCCTCTAACTGGAATAACGTTTCCGCTGGTCTGAACGCTTCGTCTCTTGTTGCTCTCCAGATTTGACAGTGACTCCCTAAAGCCAAGCTCATCGCCGACGGAAAAGCCTGCAAGGTAATGATACACGTACTACATATTCCGCATTTGCGAAGCAATTACAACAGTGTACAAGCATAAGAGGAAAATAATGAGTGAATAGAAGCGAATGCGTGTCGCGGGGACGACACGTGCTATTGCGAGAGATCGAATGCCACTTTGCCCCTGCAAACTCACGCTTCTCCGGGGATCAAAGGTGGCTGCATAAGGCCTGTAAAAAGTGTAAACGTTCGGTCGGTTAACTTTTTCTCGTATATGAATAGATGGGCGTTATGAAAGTAGGTCAGAAGCAAAAGTCTGTGGTAACATTGACATCGTCCACGTCGTTGCGCCTGAAGCGGATGACTGGCCGCGGCTCATCCCAGCGAACGTCATATAACTACCTTCCTCGGTCATCGCGAGTATCGACCGGCTATTGTGTTGCATTTTCAAGCTCGATCGGTACTCGGTTGATTTTTTTTTTTTTTTTTCATCTCACGTTCGACCAACAAGATTGCGACATTTGACATTTGTATCAGCTGTATTGGCTGCATTAGTTCAATAGGACACTTTGTTCAATTTTTTTTTAGAGATGTCCTCGAGAGATTCATCACCGAATCGCTTTCCTTGCGCATTCGTGTCGACGATCGTGAACAGCACTTTGAAAAAATCATTAATCAAGTACCATTGGTGTTTGAAAATGAATCGGATATTTTCCTGGAGCTTCGATGCCTGGCAATGATTATGTTAAATTTTTCTGCAAAATTTTACGTATGCTTTTCTAGACAGTGAAGCTTGAGGAAAATAGCCGACGAATTTTGAAGCACCTGTGGGTATTACTACTGACAAAATTCGAGCAACTATATGTGATTGTATATTGTCAATTAGCACAGGTACAGCGAAGTCGTCGAGAGGTGAGGTGTAAAACCATTGGTCAATAATTGGCAAAATGAACAAAATTAAATATCTCAAAAACTTCACAAGACCATTTGATTACATTATTTGAAGTATTTGTTTTACGTATATGGAAAATCTGGGTGACTGACCTGACATTTGTTTCCTTACATACATCTTTACATCGCTAGTAAAAGGTGCGTGACTTTCGCCAACATTTCACTGCCAGTCTATCGCACTTTTGACGTTGAGCAATTGCCGTGCATCAGATGTCTTATGAAGCATGAAAGAAAAAGCGGTCACTCGTAATATTATCCTACGAAATTGAGCGCTGCGAATATATCATCACCCAAGTATCAAACATATGATATTCACACGTTACGATCTCCGCTCTGTTCCTTTTTAATATCTACTTTGCTAAATACACATAATTTACAGAATGAATCCCAATCCGTATGTACAAATTAGTAATAGAACGTGCGTGTGGCTACGATTAATACGAAAAGACAGAAGCAGTGGAGTTGTGCACGAGAAAGCGTGAAGTCTCTAGTCGCGGAGGTCAATGATTTTCCGTTTCTTCGATGATCCATGGGCTTTTTAAGGACAAACATTGCGTGTACTACTATTGTCCACGATGTAAATTCTACCGTTGGAGTGCGAAGGGCGGGGGAGGGGGGAATGCATTTGTAATGGGTAATTTGAGGTAGTCGGGTGCGGCTTTTTCAAGGATTTAAACGATTCTCTGCAGCAAGGCGACTCTTAAAATGAACCCTGCTCCCCCTTTAATAACGCCTTTCGCTGCGCTGATTGTGCTATCGTAATGTAATGAAATTGAGCGCTGCGAATATATCATCATATGATATTCACACGTTATGATCTCCGCTCTGTTCCTTTTTAATATCTACTTAGCTAAATACACATAATTTACAGGTATATTTATGTCGGTGCGCAATGAATCCCAATCCGTATGTACAAATTAGTAATAGAACGTGCGTGTGGCTACGATTAATACGAGATCGTGCGGAAAAGACAGAAGCAGTGGAGTTGTGCACGAGAAAGCGTAAAGTCTCCAGTCGCGGAGGTCAATGATTTTCCGTTTCTTCGATGATCCATGGGCTTTTTAAGGACAAACATTGCGTGTACTACTATTGTCCACGATGTAAATTCTACCGTTGGAGTGCGAAGGGCGGGAGAGGGGGGAATGCATTTGTAATGGGTAATTTGAGGTAGTCGGGTGCGGCTTTTTCAAGGATTTAAACGATTCTCTGCAGCAAGGCGACTCTTAAAATGAACCCTGTTCTCCTCCGTTAATAACGCCTTTCGCTGCGCTGATTGTGCCATCGTTTTGAGACATTTTAGCTTGTTTTTAGTCGTCGCACACTCACCAAGGCCGACGTAGCCTTTGACACCACCGAGATTTCGCACCCGGAAGAGTCCGGATTTTTTGAAGGCGCAGTTAAGCGTGAAACCAAAGTCCGATTCCAGGACACATGTGCCTATAGTCTCCCGCCACGTCAACCCTAGAACCAAACCGGAAACACCATTTTTTCTTCTTCTTCTTCTTCTTGTTCTTCTTCTTTCCTTTCTCTGCCACTCTTTTACCCTGGCGGGAAATTTCCGTATTGCGACAACGTAAAACAGCGACGAGAAATATCGTCAGGCTGACAGATCGGTTTTGCTATGCCGATTAATCTTTTGTCGGACTGAGACAAATTTTCTGTCGCTGGATTTACCGATGTTTTTATCAGCTCAGCAAAACGATATTTGTCGTCGCCGTTTTATGTTGTCACGACACAGAAATTACTCTCCGCGATGCGGTATTAACATTAATCACGTTCGCAATGAGATTCCACCCGGTGAAGAATAAAATTGCGCATACACTCGTCTCGTTTGCGGTTTTCCCGTTTATCGTATGCATTGTAACGCAAATTGTTCAGCCTGCTGATGAATCTAGCCGCGGCTGTCAGGTTTTCACTGCTTAGGGCTTCCAAATTCATTCATTGTTCATTATTATTGTTATTATTTTTTTAAATTTGTATTTGTATTTGTATTCCTTCGTGTACCTTCTTCAGGTTTTTACGATTCCCCCACTTCCCTTCATCCCCTTCCATTTATCGAGTTCCCCATCCCTTTCCATTTTTACTGAGTTCCCCATCCCTTTCCATTTTTACTGAGTTCCCACCAGAGTGTTACCCGCAGCGAGAGACTGCGTCAGAAAAACTGCCTACCGCTCAGGAGTTAACGCGCAAGTTGGTGCATAGCTAAGCGGTCACCCATCCAAGTACTGCCCGCGAGAGAAGCTGCTTAACTTGGGAGACCGCAGAGGCCATACGCCGACCGCGCGCCCTTTGCTGTCGGTTTCGTTAATTATTACAATGATGCTCAATAATACCGCGTATACGTACGAGCTACTGAGCGTCTTGAGATGGAACGTGAAAATACCGCCGGGTAGAGTGACTCGACGTACCGGCCTACGGGCCAGTTAACCCAGTGGCTCACTTAGCCCGGAACCGAAAGAACCGCGCAAAACACAGTGGCTGACTCGGCGGCGGTGGGTATAACCTCGCCGGTTCTTCTGGCAGCGATTCTTCGGGCCCGACGGTCCGTAGAAACCCGTTTCAAGCGCGGCTCGCGATGGAATAACGTCACTATTTGTGCACGACAGCAAATTCGTTGATCGCGGCTGCTCGATTGATTAATTGAGTGGTTTAAGCGGCGACAGGTGATATTCGTGAGGAGTCTCGTCGGTAGAATTTAAATTGAGCTTCGATCTCGTCGCCGGATTTCAATGAGCCATGTGTAAACATTGAACACAGTGCATAACATCGCTGTATAATTGGCGAGTACTCAGTTCGTTGTACTCAAGAATCGACATCGAAATAATTGAAATTCGCGTGACTAGTCGAGATTGAAATGGACGTGGAAGAAATTGGAAGCGACAGGCGATATTATCCCGTTGCAATCCGCCAATAATAATATCAATTATAATAGCAGCACCTTTCCTATTTATTTCTCGACGTATGTTAAATGTCGAAAAACAGAGAGCAAAGGAGAAGGAACGAGATTACGGGCTCATTTACGTTCCACCGTCAATATTAATTCGTGACATTAACCGGTACTTATCCTTTTTAATAATTTTCACACTGGCGTTTTGATAAATACGGTCGTGTCGTTTATTGCAACAGCGCATTTTGTTACGTATATCATACGCATATTGAGCCAACCCTTTGAAACTAATCACTCTGGAAAATGTGAAACTCTCTACTCAATCGTAATACCGCATCTATCTATATAACATAAGCCTATAACGAACAGTTAATATTCATATGTATATATAGATATATATAGTATTGGCGAACGCGTTATTATTTACTTTCGATGTTCGCTCGACCCATTTTCCAGCCGGTATGATTACCGCTATACTTTTCACACTTTCTAGTTTCGATGTCGCGACAATTTCCCACGATATTCTATGCATTCATAAAAAAAAATGTAGTAGCTGCATTAAAAAAAAAATTTGTTTCGATCACCATTTAATTGGCAAACAGTTGGCGCGAGTTAGAACTCCACGTGGTGTCGATGTATGGGCCATTTCATACCAACTCGGCCTGGATCTGACCCTAGACTTCGTGGATTTAATTCGCAATCTCATTGGTCTATCTCTAAACAACAATCACCATTTTTATTAGATTGTTATTTTAAATAATTTATATACCCACAGTTATTTATAACAAAAATACTTAAAGCTATTTTTTTTTATTTGAAAAAATTCTCGTAAATATTTTATCGGATGTGGATATGTTTAAGCTTAAGCCTAGAGTGGACCAAACCTCGCGCCTATTTATACAAATTTTTATGGATTCCTAAAAAGAAGCGAGCAAAATGTTGACACGCGACATACGGCTTATGAATATTTCGTCAGATTTAAAAAGAATGGCCTTCAATGTCTTCGTTGCATATAATCATAGGCACTACAATGACACATTTTTTTATTTTATTCAAATTAACAAAATCGGAGAAAAAATAGAGACCTTCGAGGCGACCGCCTCGGTGGTGAAAGGATTATTGCGCAACTGTATTATTGTAATTTCCGTTTTGAAAAAAATTCGTAAAAAAAAAAGCGAGGTTTGACCCACTTTGGGCGTCACCTTAAATATTGACATCTGACCCTGGATTTGTAGGAATTTTTTTCAGATTTATTAGAAATGGCCTTCGGTAGTTTCGTTATAAATAATCGTACGTATACAGATTGCTTAAATAAATTCTAGTGAGAATTGTGGCTACTGTTTGGAGATGGATTTTTTTTTTCTTTTCCAATATTCCCTGACGGTCATTAAGAAATTCGCTATTTTAGCCATTCGCTATTTTGACCTTTTGAGGCATTGTTTACTAGATACACTTCGCTAAAAAAAAGTAGATGTCGATTGAGAGGTCTCTGAGGAATCAGAAAACTCAAACACTTGGCGGGTCAATCCTGGAAGGCAGGCCGAGCTAATTTACTAAGTAATATCAAGGATACAATATCATTAACCCATTTTTATGAATTAATCTCACTTTCAATCACATCCTCACGTGATTTTTTTTTTTTTCTTTTCCAATATTCCCTTTCTTGCTAGGGCCCAAGGCTCAAACTTGATCACCCAATAAACTATAAAAAAAAAAAAAAAAGGCGAGGGCAAATTAACTTTTTAGCCATCCTTCAATCGACATTTACTTCTAACGATGTATATCCGGTAAACAGTGCCGGAATAAAATGTACACGTAGGATTCTGTGTAGAAAGAAGTGAAAAGAGGATTTTCGTTAGTTTTAAAAAAAACAATTTCTTTCTCAAAACAAGGTTCAACTTTTTAGCATCTCTCGTTATGCCATAAGTGAAATAATTTCGGCGTAGCACGCAAAACAACTCGCCTAAATGAAGTGTTATGTTGTCACGAAATTGCCCAATTATCTGTCAAATAATATAATCATTCAATTTTCTCTTTAGTTAATATTAACTCAAATGACTGAGAGGATGGCACAATGGGCAATAACCTGAGCGCCTGCGGCTCTTTCGAGGGCCGCATCTCAATGATGAAGAAAAAAAAAATAATAATAATAACTTGAAAAAACAGAAATATGACATTATCACTTATAAACTCTTCGCGCGTTGCGGACAAGTCAATTTATCTAAATGTAATCTCTGCTTTCTCAAAATTTCTCGATTACCCTTCAAACAATATAAGCACTACATTTCCTTTTTAGTTAACATTGTATTTCATAAAACAGATATATGAAATAATCGAGTATCGTTAGGCTTCAACGAATATATATATATGTCCTTAATCATCAGCGAACGCGTGGCAAGATAATCGAGAAGCTCGAAAAATAGCTACAATACGCACATAGATTTCCAGCAACGGAAGCTGGAAAATTGCTGGAAATTCTGTCGAAAGCGACGGGACGGAAGCGGCGTTTTGAAATATACAGACTATAAATTGGTAAATTAAATCTTAAGAGACGTCATGCAAGTTGGTCTATTAACGAAATGAAAGAACTTGTTAGTCCAGTGAATAAAAATGGTATAACCGGGATTAACGTAAGTGTGCCTTGGTCGGAAATAGCCGTAATCGAAATACCACAGAATAGGAGATACATCTGTACAAAATTAATGATCCTGATAAAACGATATTGGCATTGTACAAGGCAAGTTTTACAACGAGTTTAAGATGGAAATTTCAGCAGCCGAATCTACCCATAATACAAAGAGTTGCAATTGCTCTGAGTCAACATTGGAATATACAACATCTATTAAATATAGAGGACAAGTGTTTCGATGTAAATTAACTAAAACTGTACACGCACACTTTTTGCGCTTACGGTAAATTGTGATAACAAGAGACCGTTTTATCTCGCTCGCTTGTGTCTGTTCGAATAACGGCCTTTTCTATATTTTTCTATTAAAAGAAATTCTTTAATTCGATGTTTCATATAGATTTTTACGTGTTTTTATCTAAATCTTGTTGATACGCAAAGGAATAGAGGCAGCATTACGTACCGATCAGAATGAGCGCGCAGTATGTCGTAGAAATCTTCATCCTGATGAATAACTCGTTTGATTAAACAATACGATATGCTTTCGATGCCCGAGCGTGTTGCAAAAGTGTGTCACTACTGGATATCCTTCGTATACGTGCGACAAGTGACTCGTGCTCCCGGTCACTAATGTCGCTCTCGATGCTCGGCTCGAGAACCACGAGGACTTTGATCCAAGCGGAAAGGCAGACGGTCACACCGCTCGACCCCACCAGGTGGCGACTGGCCGGCCACTGGAATGACGTGTAGGCATCGCCGGTACAGTCAGATTCATCGAGTCGCTACTAAAATAGGTAAAAATGCGTATTTATTGAATACCGTATTTTCAAAGGGAGACTCGTTGAAAAAAGTGGTGTATCTGAATTCATGAGATCCTAGTAAATGTGGTAAAAAAAAAATGTAGAGCAATTGATTTGCATAGGTGAATAACTCAGTTTAGGTTTTGCTATCGATGGACAACGTATTGTGCGGCGTTTGTGGGCATAAAATTACCATCATTTCATCTCAAGAGGCAGGGGTTCCCCCACCATTTTCAAACATTTTGTAACCTATTTTCTCGCATAATGATCGACAGAAGTAGCTCACATTTTGATAGAACGTGAGGAAGTATTGCAGAATTGGGCTAAGCTTCGGGGCTTTTTGATATCCAAAGCCGGTTTTTTAGGAGCATCGATACAGGAAAAAGTGGGGTGAGCTGCGAGAGACCTATAGGCGTTTGACATTGGGCAAAGACATTTTCGCCGGTGTATTTATAAATTTGAAACCTATTTTCTCGCAAAATAATCGGCAGAAATAGCTCAAATTTTGATAGAATGTGCGGAAGTATTGCAGAATTGGGCTAAGCTTCGGGGCTTTTTGATATGCAAAGACGTTTGATTAGGAGAATCGATAAAGCAAAAAGTGGGGTGAGGTGCGAGAGAGACAGCCCTATAGGCGTTTGACATTGGGCGAAGAAATTTTCGCCGGTGTATTCATAAATTTTGAAACTTATTTTCTCGCAAAATACTCGACAGAAATAGCTCAAATTTTGATAGAATATGCGGAAGTATTGCACAATTGGGCTAAGCTTCGGGGCTTTTTGATATCCAAAGCCGTTTTTTTAGGAGCATCGATAAAGCAAAAAGTGGGGTGAGGTGTGAGAGAGACAGCCCTATAGGCGTTTGACATTGGGCGAAGACATTTTCGCCGGTGTATTCATAAATTTGAAACCTTTTTTCTCGCAAAATAATCGGCAGAAATAGCTCAAATTTTGATAGAATATGCGGAAGTATTGCAGAATTGTGCTAAGCTTCGGGGCTTTTTGATATCCAAAGCCGTTTTTTTAGGAGCATCGATAAAGCAAAAAGTGGGGTGAGGTGCGAGAGAGACAGCCCTATAGGCGTTTGACATTGGGCGAAGAAATTTTCGCCGGTGTATTCATAAATTTTGAAACTTATTTTCTCGCAAAATACTCGACAGAAATAGCTCAAATTTTGATAGAATATGCGGAAGTATTGCACAATTGGGCTAAGCTTCGGGGCTTTTTGATATCCAAAGCCGTTTTTTTAGGAGCATCGATAAAGCAAAAAGTGGGGTGAGGTGTGAGAGAGACCTATAGGCGTTTAACATTGGGCGAAGACATTTTCACCCGTGTACCACTGAGCGTTGAGCAGCAGACGCGCATTTATTTATTTATTCACTGCAGAAACTCACCGAGTAATTATGACCGCTTTACTTTTTTTAAGGAGGTTACTCGGAATCATTCTGGCGGGAAGGCGCGGAATGGCCAAGTGGCGCGCGGGTCGTCGCGGGGAAGCTATGTGTGAGAAAGAGGTCCGCGACACGCGATCGCCACCGTACATTTTTGTGTACGATCTGAGTAATTTTATTTTTACGTTTTCTCGACAACTGAGTAGCCGATCCATTTCGATTTTCGTATAAGAGTTCATTCCGAACATCCAACGAATTACTTTAATCTATCAACATCAGTTTCTTAACATTTTTCGTGTACTTTCGAGGGTTGCATTAGAACTGAGCATATCTCCCTCGCTATGTCGCTCATGTATAAGAGTGACCTTCAATAATTAATAACTCGATAAGCATGCAGAGAATCATTTGGGAATGTAGCATGGAGGCGTGATTTTCGGATATTTTCTAAAAAATTCAACTCACATTATGAACATTCACCGGAAAATTCATGCAATATCTACCGTGAATAAAAAAAAAAATACGTATCGCTTCTCCCAATGGAAATAATAGAAAAAGTTGGACCTTCAGAAAACGAGGAACAATATATATTCAACAGATCATTAACATGATCTAAGTTATTCTTCTCTAAATAGATTGATCTAAATAATTGTTCATATTAAACGGGAGCCCTTTAAATCAGATTAATTTTCGATTACATTGGATTCCGTATAAAATAGGAATAAATCGTTTTTTTTTCAACTTGGTGCGCGATTGACTCGACTGTACCTGCTTTGGCGCCTGGTTAAACTGGTACCGAGTGGTGGTAAACTCTCATTTACGGTGCACCATACGCAGACGTGTCCCCTCCACGAGTCAAGAACAAGACACGTCGATGACCCACTGACAATTATAACGGTACGAGTCCGCGACTTACGTCGGATAGGAGATGTAACATCATTGAATTCCAAGAAATAATCGATCGCTCGTTGAGGAGCATATCCAGTCCTCCGCATATTTTCCGCTTGAAATAAAGGCTCGTTCAAGAAATAAGTCTATATATAATGAAACTGGCAGATTTTTCTTTTGCAATCTGTGTTCAGAGATATTTCGAGTTACAATTTAAAAAAGGGCCGGTGAGCGGCCACCTTCGGAATATATGGAGTAGCAACATTAATTTTTTTTCAAACTCGACGTCGAGTCGTCACCGCGACATTACACATAATTTTTTTAATCGCTACAGGTAATCGTTAAGAAATCATACTTACAATAGAAAGTGTACTATAAATTATATGTTGGAATCAATGAGGAGTTACAATTCTGTTGCAAATGCGACTAATTGTTCGGTAGGGACAAAGAGAGTCGCTGCTTATTATTGCGGTATGAGGGAAAGTTTTTGGTTGCATAAAATAATAACCTTTTGGTACTACTCGATGGAAAGTCTGAATGATCATGTATTATGAATTTGCCAATAACAAATAGTAGATGGAAATTCATTACAGTTTTACATCCCGAGGTAACGAGACGTTAGAGAAGGAATATCTTTTTTGGGAGTTCTTGTTCGATTAAGGGTTGAAACTCAAATTTCGGATTGATACACACGTTTAATCTTTATTTGAAGAACCACATTCAACACTTTAAATTAATTGAACAGGGGAACAACTTCTTTTTTATCGCTGTTTACGATAATTACTAAATACTATAAATTAGGTTTATCATTAGAATTTAAGCTCATGAGCCTTCAATAATTTGTTTTTATTCCATGTTTCTTGATTGACGGTTGATTAAAGACTGGTAAAGTAAAAGTTTGATAGAATGAAGGAGGGGTGTGAATTGTGGGAATATGGAGTTTAGAAAAAGCGTTAGGAATTGTAGAGTTAATTGTAATGATAGGAATTTTATGATAATAATTACATTAGGGTACTAATTATATTAGAAAAAATAGCCAGGACGTAACACAAAGCTTTCTTGTATTATATAAAGTTAATGATCGATCGATGTTTTATTAGTAAGCGAGACAGGGACAGGCTCATCATGCAATCTTTGACGTCTCTATGGGTTTAAGTGAATACATTTTGTTTTTATTGACTCCTGTCACTCTTGCTTACTAACGTTTTATTTTTAATTTTTCGTGAGATACGAGAGCAAGTCTAAGCGACTACTTTCTCGATCGTCGTATTCGAAGATGTCGCATCGATAGGTGAATTTTCTGAAACGTCGGCGGTAGCCGCTGTTTCTGCGGAAACATGTTCCGCATGTTCATCGGTTTCGAGAATCGTGACGGTATCAACCGTCGAAAGACTCAACGGTAATTTCGACTGGTCGATGATATTGTCATCATCAGGGGTGAATGCGAAGTTGTTTCCGCTCTCAAATACTGCATCGTCAGGGATGCAAGATCCATGACCGACTATTTCAAAGTCAGCTATGGAGAGTCCAGAATCGTCCTCTACTGTCTTATTTTCCGGACTTATTTTTGGCGTTGCGATATCCAATTGAGCCGCGTTAATTGGAGCCCACTCCGGTTGGTAATTGCCCAGTAGGGCGATTTCGCTCGTAACACGAGGAGTCTGAGAATTAGCTTCGGTTATCAATGTACCTGTTTCCTTGACACACGTTATTTGGGCTTCCAATTTCGCTTGTTCCGCGAGAACTTTCTCAATGTCTTTGAGAACAGTTTCATGCCGCTCGAGAATGGCAATCTCCGCAGCGCACCTCTCCATCTGGTTGTCCTCCGATGTGTGTGATTTTTCCGTCTGATCGTTTGTCGATTGTTCGATAATTGGGGTGATGATCGATTTATTGGCACTTAAGTTGGAGTCAATGAGGCTACTCGTTTCTTTTTCCTCTTTCTTTTCGGTCAACTTGTTTCGCAAGTCGTTCTTCTTCGTTTTCTTATTGACTTTTTTATTTGGCTTTGGTGACTGGTCAGCGAAAGACTCGTCATCGTCGACGGTAGCTTTGAAAGCTTCACGCACCCCCTCGGAAAATGAACCTTCCAATTTGCTCAAATTATCTTTCAATTTTTCGCAATCGTTCGATATATCTTCAACCTGCTTCATAGACTCGCGATTTTCGTCGCAGCTGAGAGGCAACGGCAACGGCAACGCTTCGTTCTTCTCCCGCAACTGAGCGAGAAGAGACGCTCTCTCGCGCTGAAATACTTTGCACAGTTCCTGAAGCGTTGACAACTTGTTTTTCAGTGTCACCATCTCAGCGTCTTGTTTTTCCTTTATTTCTACCATTTGTAGTACGGTCGCATTATTTTTCTCCCAACACTCCTTCCACAGAGCAGTCTCTTTTTCCAGATCCAATATTTTCTTTTTCTGTTTCATCTGAAAATTATAAACTCGTGAGTTCGAAAGCTCTCACGTCCGTTGCTCAGTACGCGCGACTATCAACATACCTGTCGTGATTGCGGCCCCAACTCTTTCAACAAGTCTGTCGTTTTGAGCACGTTGTTCTTGAACTTCTCGAGTTTTTCCTCGTAAAGTTTTATCTGTCTCCGGAGAAGCCTCTCGGTATCTTCGTGTTCTTTAATGCTCACATGATATTTCCCCAGTTTCTGAAAAAATTTTTTTTGTTTCTGATTAAGAATGAGAATATCGAATCGGTAGAGAGAATAAGGGAAAAAAGGGTGCTAAGCAGAAACTTTCACGTTGCTGCGTCATTATTCGTAGCTTTTTATAAAGCTACCTTTGTGAGCAAGTATGTTATTCAATGTTGACTTTCTTATAGAAGAATTTTTCTAAGAAAGCAAGAAATAATGACGCAGCAATGTGGAAGGTTCAACTTGGTACCGTTTTAAATAAATAAATAAATTGAAAACTAAATGTCCGGGAAATTGTAGTCGCCAAGCAATGAAAAAGAAAAAACTAATCAAATTCGTGAAAAATTCATATTTTTACTAGGTACGTAGCATCGGTAAATATTGTTTCGTTTATCTTTCAAAGTAACGCCTGCTAAATAGGAATTTGCAAATGTTTATGCACCAACATGAGTTGCTAGAAAATTTCGAAGATTGATAAAACTCGAAATGTGTTACAGATGTTTTTTATTAATTTTATTATTTTTTTTAATGAAAAAAAAAAGCTTCCTCGGCGACGAAGAATAAGAAAAAAAAAAAAAAACACTGACAAACCATAAGCAGTTCTCTCTTATCCGCCGCTAAAGCATTCGTTTCCGCAGTGTACTGCATTGTAGCTCCAACCAGTTGGTGCCTGGCCGCCTCCACCTCCAATTTGGCTTGTTGTCTAACTTTATTCAACTCTGTCTCGGTCGATTCTATGCGTTCTCTGACAGATCTGATTTTCTCTCTCATCTCCAAATTTTCCTCTCGCATTTTAGTACTTTTTTCGTTATTCTGATTAGTCAAGGTGTTCATTTCGGCAAAAGCGCTTTGAAAGGTAATGGATATCTCTTTTCTCTTCTCCTCCTCGACTCTGAGCTTCAGAGCGGTCTCCTCCTGCTGAGCTTTGTTCAACTTTTGGAGTTCCCTGCACAATTGTTCCATTCTCTCCTTTGCCAAAACAGCCTTGGAGCGCTCGTGTCTGAACTGTTCTTTCTCGCGATGTATCATCGCGATATTCTTTTCCGATTGCTTAACCGTCCCTTGAAGCTGTCTATTTTCGTGCAACAGTTCCGAATATTTCTTGCACATCGCCGACAACTTTTCTTCCGGCGTCTTGAGATTGTCCAGACTTTTCAACACTTGTTGAACCGTTTTTTCATCTTTTCTTTTGGCTCTGGCATCTTGAGCAATTTTTCTTGTCGCGTAATCTATTATCGGTGGCGGCTGTAACAATAAAAAAACCATCGGTTAAACAAAATATATTTTTGTGTTAAAGCTTTTATTGTTCTGAATAATAATAATACTGGATAAAGAAATGATCAAACACACTGTAAAAATGGTTTAACCACAACCAATGTTGGGGTATTGAATTTTTAAGCTCGGCGAAAAACAAGACGATAGTGGCCTAAACCTTGATGGCAATAGCCGGTGAAATGGCGATGCTCCTACATATACATTTTTTTCCTTGTTCTCTCGACAGGTATGGGGATATTCGTCCTAAAAAGTAGTTACAATTAAATTGAGCATAACGAAAGTTTTCCAAGATACTAAAAGTACAAGTCGAAAACTGGAACGTCTACAAAGTGGCGACAGCCGGTGTTTTCAATGAACTTTTCAAGCCATAGGCGTATCGGTTAGCGTTATTGTATTTTTGATATTGTAGCGTTAATGCGGAGAATATCTTTGACGTATTCAGTATTTTTCTTTTATTTATTTTCACCCGAATATTGGTTTAGTTATAATAAAAGGGACGATATTGACTATGAGAAGAGAGAAATGAATGAATATTTGACAAGCTAGCAAAGCAGGTGTATGTAAGTACTCTACCGATTTCGAATCGGCTACAATATCAGCTTTCTGAACCTTCTCCATAACCGTAACTTCCGCCTCTTCGTCCTCGACTTTTGGGCTCTCAATTATTTGATTATCCATTTTCGTAGCATGTGGGATGCTACGTTAACGATCAAGCAACGCCAGCCTTTCTGTAAGAAAAACTTATTCAATTACTGGATCCAAAGTTTTGGCGACTAATATGCGCTCATACGTTTCGTTGTTGTAAAAAGAAGCATAGACGCCATGGAGACTAGAGGTAAGGAGTAGAAACAACGACTATGGGAAATGCGGTTCTCAAACGTTCGCGGAATCGTGGAAAATATCTTTCGACGCGGGCCGAAGTGAAGTGGGCGACAAATCGGCGCGAACCGAAGTAAAGTGAGCGACAAGTCGGTGCGGACCGAAGTGACGTTGGCGGGGACTGAAGTTTTTGAACGCAGCCCTGCGGTTTGTTGTTCCCGCTCAATGCAGAGATTCCCAATGGGGCGATTTTCGTTTCCACTTTTGATCTTCAGCGCCCGACGTGCCATCCGCGGAGAGTAATTTGAACCCTCGCGAGAGCTCAGATTACGTTTGCGTCTACCGCGCGGCTATTAGAACCACGCTTTTTTGTTTTTTCGTTTCAGTCATCGTACGGTCTTCATGGTATCGGCGTACCATTTTTGAGCCTTGTTCGAGCTGTAAAGACTTAATTTGAAACGCTCAAGCTGCTCGAAAATACGTACGCCTTTCCGTTTTTTTAAATTTTTTATTTGGTTTATATTTATGCCATGCAAAAATGTGTCTTCTCACCATTCGTTGGTGGGATGATACATTTTTTTTAGTAAATTCGGTGAATAGGTATATTGAGATATATTGAATAGGTATATTCAGGTTTCGAGCATATCATTCCAGAAGCGCACGGTGGTCGTGTGGATACCGTCGTGGCTTCTCAAGCGGAGGGTTCGCGCTTTCACATTTAGGTTCTTTAGGTTCTTTAGGTTCTTCAAAAAAAAGGAAAAATGGCCCCACTGGCAAACTCTCTACTCATCTCTGGTATCACTGAGCGTTAACTCACCGATCTGGGCATCGTGCTGTTAGATACGCCGTGCCGTTGCATTTACACTCAGTGATACACCGGTGGAAAAATTTCTTCGCCCAATGTTAAGAGCCGAAAATATTGCCAAAGTAAAATCATCGGCACGCGTATGAATTGCCGCGATTAAACGACAAGTCTCTTACCCGCACTTTTCCACGAAAATTAGTAATAGCTTCTTTCAAACATACTCCAATTCTCTAAATATAATCCATGATAAATATTGCCCTAAGAATCCGACTTATCATATTAGAGCACTGATTTTATATTGGAATGTGTATAGCGATCATTGGAAATTCTACCGAACAACTCTGTGTGTCTATACCCGACGATAAGTGCATTGCCCTTCTTTCTTATATTTTCAATAATTTGTTTTTTTTTCGCTGTACGTATCCTAAACGCAGTTTATGATAATTCACTTACTACTAAGTGGCACACAATTTCCACGGGTCTGATCGAATAAAAATGTCCCGCATTCTCTAGCCTAAGTTCTATTCTAATAACGAAAACATTTCGCACCTCGGGAGTACTATGACTTCCTTTTAGTTCAGTTTTCGCGCAACTTTTATTTACCGGTTAAACGATGCACGGATAGAAAGTTAATTGGGAGGGTTAAGCTTGAGACGTCGCAGCGTTCTCGTAAATCAGAATGCCACTCGAAGAAGTACTAAGAGATAATCCACTGCTGCGCTCGAACAAAGTGCTGCCGCTTGACGCTGTTGCTACCGCAGTAAGTAGCTCGGGATCGACACATCGTGTGGCATGCCACCTCTCTGCACGGGCGACGCGTTGGTTATTTTCGGAATAGATATATCTTAAACGAGAACCGACATATACGTCTCCGAGTATCTGAGTTCTCACTCAGCCGGGGCTATCATACTTGCGCGCTTCCAGTTACGATTGAGCAACGATAGTAGAGCCCTACAGTCTCTTACCAAATAGACACAAGTACGTGTGGGAATTTGGCCGTTAATGATGGACCTACGGAAATATGTATGATATGTAATGATGGAAACCTGTATAGAAAAAATATGAACGTCATATCTACAATTGCATAAGTCGCTCTACTGCTTTATCATAGCTCGATAAGCGCGCTCTCTATTCGTGGATGTGCGAATCGAACGCCCAGAGGGAAGGGTGTCATCTTTATATTATCCGGCACCGGAAGTGTCGGAATTTACAATGGGGAAACTCTGGTTTACAAAAACATATGGTTATGTTTAATCCTTTAAAGTATTTACTCCGGAAAAAATTGCAATTTTCCAATATCAATATCTGTAAACAAAATCATCCGTGACTCCGAATTATTACCGATCGATTCCTATTCTCGAATATTGAATCGGTACTAACACAAATTTTTTGTTGATATTCGTCCAAAAATGACTCCGAAAATCGATCATGGCAAAGATGGTATTTCACGATGCGATCGTAACGAAAAGGGTTGAGAAAAGGGCTTCCTGTCTCACCTGGAATTTATTGTATTTGAAACATGTGAAAAACCAATGTATCTCTTGTTGTTTGATTTGTTTATCCACAGGGTAAAATCGATAAGACGAGAATTTCTAAATAGCGATATATACAGATTTGAGAGGGCAGTAAAAGGGAAGCCAGGGGCTCATAATAGGTACCCCGGATGAAGGAGCCAAGACGCAAGGAAGCACTTGCGGGTGTGGAGAGACCGTGCAGAGGCGGTTGGTGACAAGCGAAAGAGCGAGTCAGAGGGTAATCCTATTGGTGGAGGCGGACGTCGTGGTATCTCAACGCCATTGGCTCGGAAGTCGTATTTAGGGCGTGGCCTCGCTACTCCCGTCTCGGGCACTGCCGGACTTGGGGCCACCGCATCCTGCCTTCTGCGTTTGCATTTGACTTATCTTTTACATATATATACATACATACATACATACATACATATACATACATATACCTACATAGAATGTACCTCGATAATGAGAAAGAGGAGTCAGCAAATCCCGTAAGTATGTGTACAAAAGCAAGATACATTGCGATAACCGGAAAACCATGTTAAAGCCTGTTCACCTCACAGTTGCACACGTGATCAGTCCGTGTGCCCAGAGCGCGGTAAGCTATTGTTACATTAACCTTACCCCACACGTTTTTTCGCTAACTTTGGTAGCAGCTCGAGGATAGAAGCGCGAAGGAGCTGGAAAATGAGAGAGAGATGTATAAAATAAAGGTGTGTGTACGTAGAACGGGCGCTGGTTCGATCGAAAAAGCGCGCAGCAAATGGGAGGCACAGGGAGATCGGAAGAACGAGAGTGTTCGCCGGGCCGCATGCAGTAACAGCAGTGGCAGCACCGGCAGCAGCACAGCATATAGCCAACGATCAACAATTGCCGGTGTGTGGCGTGTCGTCGTACACATCGCGTTCCAGTGATAGTATAGCACGAGTCGGGGGTGGAGAGAGCGCACGGAGGCAGGACGACGTCAAGTGGGACAAGGATGATTATTCGGATAGGACTCCCCGTTGGACGTGGAGGAAGCGCGCGAGAAGGAGAGAGAGAGAGAGAGAGAAGGACTCGTGGTTTGAGCCGTGCTGGCGGACGACGGAACCAAGTGGAGCAGGGGATGTTCCACCGACGGTGCGTAGGGGTCGCGCAGGCGCCGCGACGCCGCGCCGTCAAACGTAGCGACTATAGGTTAAATCCTCGTATGGAGTTTTTGTTGTTTTTCTCCCGTTGCCTCCTGATCCCCGCCTTCAAAAGTACCCGCCGACCAATCGCGGCCTCGTGCAACCTGCTCGCGCTCTTGCTTTTCACCCCCTTCGACAACATCCCTCTCGTGTCGTGGCTATTCCCGTACTCGTTCCCGAAGAGCAACAGAACCTTTCGCTCGCGGCACTTGCTCTCGCATATTCGACGAAACCCTCGTCCAAAACCCTCTCAATTACACTACTCCGGGTTCAATCTAAACTTATGGTTTCGTAGTTTAATCGTTAAGCTGTTTCTCGACAAAATTCTGCGAGATTGTTGTTTTTTTTTTTTTTTTTCAATTGTTTACTCGTCGAAAGTCGAAGCGGGATCGTGAACTACAAAATCGTCTGCTTTATTGGCACAAACTTCCGTTCTGAAACATCGATCGTTATCTCACTTGGTTGTACCCAACAGGAAGGGGTATACATATATATATATATATATATATATGTATATATATAGGTATATATATATATAGATATATACACATATACATTTATATACACACAGTGCGAAAAAGAGAGAGAGAGAGAGGGAGAGAGAGAGAGGGAGCACAAACGTTGAGCGGCAGTGGCGGGGGTGGATTGCTATTGAAAAGCTTTTCATCGGAATCGATTCTCAAAAGTCATCGAGTGTCCATCGCGGTATATCGCGCTCATCGCTTCTTTAATCATTCGCGCTGTGACAAGTACCTATTTATTTTAAGCATGTTTGTGTAAGTGCGAGATTCACTTCCGTCCACGATAAATTCCACCCAATTATAATCGCAGTGACACTGTTTTGTTGAGTCGCACTTTCAACGGGACACTTTTTTCTGTTTTTGTTTGGTTGTTTTTTTGTTTTAAAAAATTGTTTTCTTCATTCGATCGTCGTGATACGAGAAACGGACTAACAATGAATGGAACAAGTTCAGTGGTGGCTAACGAGTCTCAAATACAGAGGCAACATCCCCATTCGCAGAACGACACGAGCTCCGAGCATCCCAGAAGCCCTGCAAGTCCGCTCAGCATTCGTCATGGTTCGTACAATACTAATATGCAATACTAACGACATACCTGTTCACGATTTTTTCCTTCGTCACAGAGAAAGTTTCATCTTGGTACTGGAAATGCAAAATGTTCTAAAGCATCGAGAAAAGCATTTGGGAAACAAAAAAAAAAAACAGTTGTGGCTTGGTAGGTTTTGTCATGCACTTTTACTTGTAAGTATTGCCACGACGATTAAAACACCTGTTTTCAAGTACGCCCGGTTTTATCCGTGAAAGCCAAAAAATCATTGAAAAGAGCCGAAAGATCCATTCGACTCTTTCCAAATACTTAGAAAAGTTATAGCGATAATCGCGATTTTTTCGAATATAGAAAAGTATCTTTTATTTCTGTAAAATGTTTTATATGAGTTCTATAAAATGTTTTATAGAAATAAAAGATACTTTTCTGTATCCGAAAAAATCGCGATTATCGCTGCAACTTCCGCAAAAGTTAAGAAAGTAAGAGAGAAAAGTTAGTGCCTGATAAAAATGAGATGTGCCGGGGTTTGTTCATTCATAACGAGGATGCAAAGTAGAAGATTGCTCATCGTTTACTCATTAAATTTTGTTATTCACAAAGTTTTCTCTATGGAGAACCCATTCATTTAATTGCAATACTTCCTCGTATTGCTCTGTAAATAGCAACATTTAAGGAGGAAGCAATGAGCAATGTTCCACATTGTTTTCCTTCGATTCAACGACCGCTCGTTTTTCAGTCAGTTTCGTGGTAGCAAATTTTGTTAAGGTACTCATTATTATCACGGATATAACGACACATTTCTAGTAATTAATTTCTTATAAAATAAAAATATAAATTCATGAAATAAAAAACACTCGACAGTTGCTCGTTCATTGACACAGTGTCTTCCGTTTTTATAACGCAATATCAGTACATTTATGACCGAGATGTGCCATATTCTCACCACTAAGTAACACTTTTAACTAACTATCAACAGGACGTTACAAAAACTCACTTGACGAGGAGTACGCCCAATTCCTATATCGATTTATTTCAATGCCCGTAAATCCAATTTCACAAAATCTTCATTACAATAATTCGCAACGTTGATTAATCAACGTCGATTAAAATATACACATTATTCGGTACGTCGCTCGGTGAATGCACCACCGAAGAGATACTAAATCACGTGACACGCGACGCTAAAGAGCGACTTCCGGTGCCCGTATATATTCGCTAGATAAAGTGTAGTAACATTGGAAAGGGCTTTTTTTTTTTTCAGAGATATTCGATAGCGATGCCGGGTGACTCAAATAATGATTGTGTAATTGACGTGTCACACTTGCGAGAAGACGTGCAATCGAGAGGCCGATTCGAGGGAAATAGCGCACGGCCCCCGAGCCAAGAATGCCATAGTGAGTGTTTGAGAATACGGCTATTGGATTAGCCCATTAGAGTAATCAAATCGAAATCTCGAGTCGTAACGCAGGGTTAAACGAAGAGGGAAGGAAGAGATGTGTGTATATGTAGACGAACGTCGGGAGAAAAGAGAGAGGGAGGGAGAGAGCCGGTCCATAATATATACGGGGTATATAACGGTACTATGTAGCGAGCATCGCGTCGAGCAGGGGTGCAAGGGCGCCAAATTTCATTAGCATATCAATGCTGGTGGATGGTGGGGACTTGCAGGCGCCACCTGCGCCCAGTATTATAGGATCATAGCCAGGGTTGTGAACCGAGCTGCGAGCTCTTACTCCAGACGCTGCTTCTTCCATTTCTCCCGCGATACTCTTATGCTCCAGCGCCACAGCAGCAATAGTTACAGCACTATCACCATTACCATAGGGGGAGAGAAAAAGTTTGCGTGATTGAAAGAAATCTTGAGCTGTGGTATATTTTATTATGATGTCAATGAAATAATATATATTTGAGTCGATTATATATTTTTTGATTAAGGGGGTAACTTGGAAAAAAAGTCATGAGAATAGAAAGTCAATAGCGTGAAAAGGTATAGTTTTAGAAATTTCGTATAGGCATACAGTGCGCTAAAAACGTGTGGGTTGAAAAATGTAATTTTTCGTAACATTCAGTCCAAGCCGATGAACTAATTTGAGTGTTAGATATATCTTATTTTATACGTCGGAGTCCATTCTACTCCGAGTGCAGCGAATATTTATTTCGGGTCTTTATGAAAATATATATGAAAATATATATGAAAATTCAGTGAATAGTTGGTTAGTGAATCCCATTTTTATCTCGGCTAGTATATAGCCACACGAACAACAGGGCGACGTCCGACAGAGGAAATAATTGGTATTGGTATTTGAGTGTTAGATATCTTATTTTATAATTTTATATAAAAGGTGTAATTAAAATTTTCTTCGTTGAAAATTCAGTAAATAGTTGGTTAGTGAATCCCATTTTTATCTCGTCTAGTATATATAGCCACACTCACAACAGGGCGACGTCCGACAGAGGAAATAATTGGTATCGCTGTCCCAACCGGTAAAATAAGACATTAAACAATGCAACACTCACTTTGGGAGTAAAGAAATATTTAAGGAGGGTAAATACCGTCTTTTTGGTGGGGAGGTGCGCGGGTAGCCAAGGTGAAAATACGCCCGAGAGCGAGAGAGAGAGAGAGAGAGAGGTCCGTGATGTGCGATCGTTGTCGTACATTATCGTGTACGATTCCAGCAGCTTTGATTTGATGTTTTTTCGGTAACGAACCAATTCAATGAAAAACTCCTTCGTGGAAGTTTTTAGAAAGACATGTTTTTCGACACGTTGATGTTAAACCACTCAGAATGGCCTAAAACATCGCGAAACGTGGATAAGAAAATATGTGTGTGTGTGATTTTGAAAAAAAAGCGTGTTTTTAGTTGGGTATCCAACCTCCGTAATTAAATTAATTAAATGGTATTTCTAGGTGCACTTCGAAAGTACATCTCACAGAAACATTTGTTGAGTGGTGGCAAAAGTATCGATATTGGTAAAATGAATTTTCTCTAAGACTGGATGATAATGATCAGTCCCGTTTAGTAACACTCCGATGAGAACGGTGACTAATAAAGCGACGAGCACCCACAGCTCTCAATATAATTTGTTATGGACGAGCCGAAAAGGGGCGTACATCAACTATATATAGAGTAGGTATGTGCGATCATACGTGCGGCAATTGAAGACGACTAAATCGTATTTTGCCGTGTCAACGACGTAATAAACCTCTTATATTTTCGTCCAGACGCGTCAGCGTGGACATTGAAGACACGCAACTTATCCTAGACTGCATTCTAAGGGTAAATTCGATTTTGTACCAATTTAGTATTTATATTTGCATAAATTATGATATTACTTTTCATTAAACTGCAAAATAGTTCATTATGCCGTGTCAATGACGTACTAAACCTCTTATATTTTCGTCCAGACGCGTTAGCATGGACATTGAAGACACCCAACTTATCCTAGACTGCATTCTAAGGGTAAATTCAATTTAGTATTTATATTTGCACAAATTACAATATTATTTTTCATTAAACTGCAAAATATTTCATTATAAATGGGGTGCAAGTCGACCCTGACACGATTTTTTGCGCCTACTTGTGTTATTTGATGGCTCTGTCTCCTCCTGTGGGTATTTGTATCTCGGTAAAAAGCGCACTCTTTGAAAACTCATTTCCCAATGTAAATACTATTTGCCAAGACGAATCGTTCGTGAATCCCCAGGTCTTTTCCCGGTTGAGCTTCGACCGGCGGGAAAGCCCGAAGCATCAAAACCAATGCTGGGGAGTGAAAAAAAGTGACGTTTCACGGAGTAGCGAACGGGTCCCGAGGGATAGACATGCCCCAGCGCCGACGAAACATCTCCAATCCAACACTGAATTTCCATAATTTCTTTCACTGGCTTATATTTCACAATATCAAATAATGGCTATATATACATACAATATAAAATTTTGAGCACTACAATATTTTGGGTTATTGTTAAATATTCTCATTGCGAAATGGCTGGACCTAAGATATGCCCGTTTTCAGTGCACAAATCGTCTTTTGAATTATTGTGTATTTATTTTATACACATTACTGTGTATTTATTATTTTATGGTCCATTTAACAAGCGAAATGGCTGGACCTACGATATGCCCTTTTTCAGTGCACAAATCGTCTTTTGAATTATTGTGTATTTATTTTATACACATTACTGTGTATTTATTATTTTATGGTCCATTTAACAAGCGAAATGGCTGGACCTACGATATGCCCTTTTTCAGCGCACAAATCGTCTTTTGAATTTTAAGCTCCAATGTGTCGAGAAAATTAAATAAAACTTTTGATATTATCAGATCGGCAGTAACTTTTAACTTAAAATTCAATGTACACGCGTTAACTATTGCCGATTATTCTACATAAGATTAATGTACTCTTCGAAATGTACAATTTCCGTACCACAAGTCCTCGCAATATCGAGCGTATCAACAGAGGCGACAGCATCTCGACGTCAAGACTCAAAAAGAAGGAACTTGATTTGTGTAAATTTCGATGATTGCATTGATATCCGATGAAGTGATAATGAGAATTTTTTAAATGCCACAAAATATCAACTTCCCAAATGACTTGTGCCAAATTTAAAATTGATATATGACAGTCAACTATTGTCGTGCTAAATTTAAACTCGATATCTGAAAAATGACGAAAGTGATCGTGCCGATAAGGAAATTATCATCCGCAAACATCCCCAACGACACATTATTTCAAAACGAACATTTTCTCGATGTTTTCGAAATTTTCGGTATTTTTGCATCGAAATCTCGAATAAAATGATTTTCACGAAGACAAAACTTTCTCTATGACGTCGCAAAAGATATTTCACGTTTTGCCATAAACGCGCCGTACCATTTAACAAAATGTATCGTTGTTCAGCTCGTTTCATTTCATTTTACCGATCGCCGATCGTTTTTCATCAAGGAAAAACAATCAATCTTTAGTGACATTATGCCGCGCGATACAACTATTCTTGACGAACAATCATGCCAACATTTGTGTAAAGTCTGGCATACGATATCGCGGGAGTATTATAATCGGCTTGAGTGTTTTTATTTTTTCGGTCCGCTGTGCGATTGACGCGTACAGAGAAAATGAGCCGGGCTATCGACGAGCGGAGTCAAGGTAAATATTGACGAATCATTTGTTATTGCTCGGCGCGTACGCGCGCTCTCTCTCTCTCCCTCTTTTTCGCTCTGACAATCGGTAGCCGGCGTGCGCGCTGTTCGTCAAGTAAAAAAAAAAAAAAAAAAAACACATTATCCGTATAATTTATATGATACGTAAAAATTGGTCGTAGGTAGAGGTAAAGTGCGTCAGCGCATCAAAACCACTCACTAAAACATCAAATCCTTCGAGTCATTATCATTATCTCGTTTATTACATTTGCAATTGTTGCTTTCAGATTCGGGGGAGTCGAGCGTGATTTCGCCGGGTCTTCCAGAGCGTTACAGTCCTTTGGGTGCAACAGGATCCGCTTCGAGTCAGCATGACCCTTACGCCTCGAGATCCGTACAGGACTGTCCTGTTCCGCTCTGTCGAGGAATGCCGACGGACTTTCCGCTGGCACGATCGCCTTATCTCACTGCACTGACCACTGGTCATCCTCACCTCTTGGGACAGCCAGTTCAGCAGCAGCATCATCATCAACCACCTCCGCCACCGCCACCGCAGCAACAGCAACAGCAACAACAGCAGCAGCCACAACAAGTACAACAACAGCAGCAGCAGCAATCCCACCACCACCACCACCATCACCATCAGCAGCAACACCAACAACAGCAACAACAACACCCTCAACACGGCAGCAAACCTCCGAGAAGCCTGGGACTGATTTGCGTCGTTTGCGGAGACACGAGCTCCGGAAAGCACTATGGCATTTTGGCGTGTAACGGATGTAGCGGATTTTTCAAAAGAAGCGTCCGAAGAAAACTCATTTATCGGTAAAGAAATAATTTAATCGGCACGTATTGTCCCCTGCAGTCGGGGGACGATGAAATATTAATTATTCTTAAGTGTACAGAATTTAAAGGAGTTAATTAGGCGAATTAATATTCGCCATGTATGTAGAGATTGCCAACGATTTGATCGTGTTTCGTTGGGACATACTGCGACTGGTGTGTGTCCTAAACACAGAAGCATTTAATGCACGGACGGAAAGCAACTCGTTATGGCCATAGATCGTAGGAAGGTTTTGTTTGTTCCCCCGTGGCATGTGGCGCAGATCGAGTGGACTCATCCCGGATATCGGGGCCACAATAGCAAGTGGCTGCATAATTCGCCGGGCCCTTCTGCCGAATAGCCGCGCCCGCGTATGTACGTATCGCGCGAGCCACTGATAGTTACGGAGTAGATGCTTACATACATGGGTACATAAGCTCGGCTAAGGGCCCCGTGCTCGATCTACCAGACAGGAGTTGCACGCCGGCTTGTTGGAGAAACAGTTACGATCCCTCGGGAACGACCATCCATCTCCATCGAATCCCTCTCTCAACCCGAAATCGCTGTCCACTTTGCTCGGAGCTTGCCCTTTCCCATTGCTCCTGCCAACCAACGAGACGATCGTATATTATAGTGTGTATAAACCCGTAGATCGTCCGCAAAATTGTCGTTCCCCGGGCACCGGACACGCGAGATGATGCACAAACTATTGACCTCGCGACGAGATGGATACCCCGGCGCCTTGGACCGGGCGCGAGTTTGATTAATCGATCGCTTTGGTATTCTTGTTGTACTTTTTTTTTTTTCAATTTTCCTCCGTGTCGTTCCATCTATCAATATTTACTCCGCACTTGTATATCGAAACACAAACGCTGAATTACAACGATAATTTTCTCAATCGTACCGCAAAATGGCAATTCACAAGTCGTACTCCAGTTTACCGCAATCTCTTCTACCAACCAACGAGACGATCGTATATTGTAGTGTGTACAAACCCGTAGATCGTCCGCAAAATTGTCGTTCCTCGGCGGATTCTGCCGGGCACCGGATACGCGAGATGATGCACAAACTATTGACCTCGCGACGAGATGTATACCCCGGCGCCTTGGACCGTTCGCGAGTTTGATTAATCGATCGCTTTGGTATTCTTGTTGTACTATTTTTTTTTTTTCAATTTTCCTCCGTGTCGTTCCATCTATCAATATTTACTCCGCACTTGTATATCGAAACACAAACGCTGAATTACAACGATAATTTTCTCAATCGTACCGCAAAATGGCAATTCACAAGTCGTACTCCAGTTTACCGGCATTCACTTCTGTAACGCGACGAAATCTCTTCTGCCGTTCAACAAATGTGCCGTTAATTTTCCAAGTTAGACCACAAACGGACACTCGTCATATTTTATGTCGCACGGAGCGCGTATAGATACACGTCAGATGGTCGTAATCCGGTAAAGACGATCCTCTGCACAGATAAGCAATTACTCGTGGGGTGAATGCGGCAACGTTCGGCCCTCGCCGAGCGTCTATATTCCGGGCATTGCCGGCGCGACGTCGCGAGCCAACAGAACAGATGCGACCTGCCGCCCGGATTACGAACCGCATCCTTTTAAACGATTTTCGCTTTGCCATTAAACGCACTCGAACTCGAACGCTTTTTCGTTGGCGAAAATAAAACATACACACACATACGTCTAACATCAATTATCAACGGGGCAAGAGTAACAAAAATAATCACCGTATTCCGGTATGTTTAATTATCGATTCGCTCATATCAACATATTAAATTGAAATAATCTCGGTATTACCTAGCACAATGACCGTATTCCGGTATGTTTAATTATTGATTCGCTCATATCGACATATTAAATTGAAATAATCTCTGTATTACCTAGCACAATACCAGCGAGACCCAATCACCATTGACACATGTTTCCGGTTAGGGAATACGTAACTCGATAGAGCAAACAATGCCTCAAGTTGGGAGAAAGAATCCGAGCGAGATGTGGATGTTGAAGAAAATGCGATCGGGATGGGTAAATAAATGTATGATGTGGTTCTGAAGGGTGAATGCCGCAGTGAAGCGGTGGGGGTGCCTCAGTCGAGGGTGGCTCGCTGCTGGCCACCGGTGGCTTCGTTGGGGTGTGAACGCAAATCAATTTGTCCGACCCCTACCGAGCTACGACGGCACGCACTGCTCACACTGCACGCGCCCCTTCTACTTCACCTTCACCCTCTACCAACACCGCGAAAGCCTTCCATGTGTACGTACGTACTCTCATAGTTCTGTACATAGAATTATAGCCTATCCGGCTGGTGTGACTGTACGAGCAGTTGTTTCCGTGGGCCTAATGCTGCCCGAGGACAAGATAGAACGAAACAGGCTGCCTTGACCGTACCGCGTACACCCACGCACACACACAAAACGCGACACGATACGACAGCGACCCGACGACTCTCAGTCATCGTGTCGCGACCCTTTTCACCCTAACTCCCTTTTCCACGGCCCTTCGCGCCGCTGCCTCTTTTCTCTTGTTAGTGACGTTAGTTGAAATCGTTGGAACGAGCCTCTGATTTCTCTCCTCTTATCCACTTTGCGCGGGAGATTGAGTAACCGCGTTGCGCATCCGGCCAGTGCGTGCGAAGAATTACCGGCACTGTCAATGGAAATTCGCATGTGTCAATAACAGGGTTGACACACTTAAATAGCGTTATATATATATATGTGTGTGTAATGATGGAATAATTGTATCGTTAGCCAATTAGGATTGAATCAACTATTACATTTGCCGGAGTAACACCTTTTGTTTGATTCAGATGCCAAGCTGGTACCGGACGATGCGTTGTCGATAAAGCGCACAGGAATCAGTGTCAGGCCTGTCGACTTAAAAAGTGTATGCAGATGGGCATGAACAAAGACGGTGAGTTTTTGAAGAGAATCATCGATGCAATCCTCCAGGCATTTTTCCGGCGACATGTGCTCGAAATTCGTGGAACTTTGAGGGATGGAAATCGGGTTTCACTCATTTTAATCCACCTTCTCCGAACGTCTTAACGATTTTCAAAATATCCAATTTATCTACATTCAACTATCTAGTTTTTTTTTTTTAAGAAACATGGATACGGTTATTCAATTTCTTTTTTTTTCTATCGATATCAAAAGTTTGCGCTATTATGTACTATACTTATATCGAAGATTTTGCGACAAAAAATGAAAATCAATCACAGGGGGTGGAGGAGATGCTGTGGCGTTAGAAAAAGGGAGGGACAATTTTCAAAATATCCAATTTATCTACATTCAACTATCATCGAGATTTTTTTTTTTTAAGAAACATGGATACGTTTATTCAATTTCTTTTTTTTTTTCTATCGATATCAAAAGTTTGCGCTATTATGTACTATACTTATATCGAAGATTTTGCGACAAAAAATGAGAATCAATCACAGGGGTTGGAGGAGATACTGTGGCGTTAGAAAAAGGGAGGTATCAATAACGGGATAAGGTTTTAGTTTTCGGCGGTGGCAATGGGGGGTGGCCCGTCATTATGTAACCCTCGGCTTGAGCCCTCGACACTTTTGGCAATCGAAGTCGCGAGCAGCCTGTGCAGGTAATTCGATGGCGCGCAAAAATTCGGCTCTTTCTCTCGTCTCATTTTCTTCGTTCCTTCTCGCGCAGCTTGCCCGTTGAATCGATAGCAGCTAAACAATCACCGGTAACTTTGTTATTACCAAACTCGATGCCCTTTGAGATAAATACTCGCCGCGATTCGATGGACGGGAACAAAATGTACAAATTCAAACGACACCAAACACTGCATTTGCATATTAATCTTAATCTATTACCATAAACATTTTTTTGGCAAAAAGTTGCTAAACCAAACACGCCAAGTACAAAAAACGTGCTTTTCCAAAAAATGTACGTTCTTATAAGTAAAACCTAGCAAACCAACGTCCCGTAGACTGTGTTTATCAGAACAATATTAATTATTAGAACAATTTTTAGGAGAGTGTAATGTAGATACGAACATTTCGCTAAAATCTCTTGACTAGTCGCGTGAGCCAAGACTACCGAGTAAAGCTCAAATCTCGGCTGGTATGGGTTCCTCGAGTGCTCTCGCTCTCTCAACACTCTACGTAAACACTGCGGTCATTAGCAAGGGCCGCGTGGCTCGACGCCCGAAGGGTTAATTGGAGAAAATAAGCGTATGCAGAATTGGGGCGGGGTAGGGAAAGGGAAGTTGCACGGTAGTGCGGACAAACAGTGCGACCGGCGGTCGCGCATTTTACACTTCTTTTGCTGGTGGATGTTTGTACCTTAATCACTGTAGCCAGTGAAGACCGCCCGTCGTGCCAAGCCATCCATGCAAATGAGAGTGCGCAGCCTAGCCAGACCGCTTATCTATTTGCCGCTACAGTTGCAAAGTAACAAACGCATGTGTGTGTACACACGTATAACCGCATGTGTCTATACAGCGCTCCGGTTAGATGCTGCGGACGAGGAGCTAAAGGGCTCGAAAAAATAAATGCCCGAGAGCGTGATGAATGTACATAGCCAGCGCGAAGTGCGTTCGAGGAGGAGTAAAAGTCCCTATTAAGCCGCTCAGCACGCTCAACGGGCCACAGACGAGCAAAACGCGCGCGAGACAGGCACGTTTTGTATTTCCCTGAATTATCCGTCGCCGTAGGCAAAGCGCCAACTACGACATCTAAAAGTCTGGAAATTACCGGTGTAGAGAGAAATGGCCCGCCCCTCCTCGGTGCGAATAGGGTCGGCCCCTTTTACACTCGATCGTTAAAAGACTTTTTAAAAACCATCGAAATCATAGTATAGTCTAAAAATCGCTAGATTTAAACATTTATCTTAGTTCAATCGGCACGGAGTGTTCGATTAATCGATGTACGGAAGCTAATGGGGCAAAATGAAATTTTTCCTCAATCATCAGATTATGCAAGAGCCAGGAAATTGGCATTGCCGAGTGACCGTAATTTCCCTGTTCTCCCCTATCTTAAAATCACAGTATATATGTGTTGGAAATTTCAAAAGAATTTTTTTTTTAATGGAACTTACTCCGGCATTAATTTTTACAGATATATCGTGTGATCAGAAATAGTTGGACATTCGTTTTCGCCAGAGAAACGTTCCTTTATGTCCATAATTATTAAAAATTTGCATTAACATTCGGAGGATAAAAATAATGTTAAAATAGTGTATTGCACTATGTCCCATTCGTCTGGACGACGAGTGAAATTATTTGTCTCATATCAACGATGATGGGGGGAAAGCTCTGTCTGAAAGCCGAAAGTTACGCAACGCTCGTTCAATAATCTAGGTAGATAGAAGCTCGTGCTTGATATACCATGAAATATCTTATAGCGTGCACCAGCGGCCGGCGTAGACTCGCTGTCAAATCCAGAACAAGCGAGCGTCTGACATGATTGCTTTATATGAAAACAGTGAAGTGACGTATATAGCATGTACTTGGATATAGAGTTAAGCCGTACAGAATATATCGAATGAATAGAATTGCGACGCGGTGCGGCGCAGTGCGTCGCTTCGCCTAGGGCAAAAAAACACCCATTGTCCACTCGGCATCCGTTTCCATTATACGTTATTCCGTATTGTTTAATAAATGTTCTGCGAATGTCAATTTTCGGTTTAATTCACATTTTAATTAATGAACTACTGAATCGAATTCAGTCGAAACTTTAAGGCCATTGCAAACTGCTGATCAATCTCAGTATATCAATGGCGTGAAAATCGCTTGGCGCGTTACCTTTTTTATTTAATTTTTATTATTTCGACTGACACGACGACCTGCGACCTGAGAATTTAGGCAAAATCGGTTAAGCGCTCCGAGCTTTATGCGATTTCAACTTTTTTTTTTATCTTCGTTTCGCATCACCTATTGCGCAATTTAATTCATCGTTCACGAATATGTCACGTAAAGAAAGGAATATTCAGTGATGCGATATATCGGATTTGTGGAATATCCGTAGGACGGTTTGGATTATACCGAATTTCGTTTTGTTCATTATTTCTTTACACCTAAAGTTTCACTAAAGTGCGGTTTATTATTAATTTAAAACAAGGATGAAATAAGAGCCTTGTATGTTGTTTGTAGCTTTGTGAAAATCGAAAAATGATGAGGAAACAATGTGCAAGGTTCTACTTAACATCCGTTTGTGTCATACTTAAAGAATGCATTTACATTTGCAGCTGTGCAGAACGAGCGTCAGCCCAGAAACACAGCGACCATCAGACCCGAGGCACTCGTGGAAATGGACCAGGAGAGGGCGCTGAGGGAGGCTGCCGTGGCCGTCGGCGTTTTTGGGTAAGATCTTTGTCAAAGAATAAGCAATAAAGAAGAATGAAGATTTTTTAAAAATTTTTCGTGGCAAATATAGGCGATTAGTACGCAACTATATTATGTTACTATTATTGGTTTATGAAGAAGAAGAATAATAAAGCACATACTATAGAACTACAGAGAGCTCGATAGGCCGCAGTGTCGAGTAGAAGAGAGGACAGCAGAAAGGACGCCGTTACCACGTTTGATCTCGTTGTTAGCGTTATCTTCAACACCTCTCGGCTAGCGTTGAACGGTCACAATATGCAACGATGAGAGAATGCTCGTCTGCTCGGGGCCACGCCACGCCAAGCGTGATCCATCATGAAAAATTACCTTTGACCGACTGGCCGTGAAGTATACTTGCGGCTCAGATAGGACACACGTACGGAGGTCGACGTCGAGAGCAGAGCATCTCAACCGGGAATAATCGAATAATCAATAGCGCATATGAATATACCCGGTACGGAGTGATCGATAGATAGGCTATCGGTGGAACGCGAGGTATAATCGTCAAGCATCTCGGTTTCGTCCCTTGTTATTCAGCTACCCCGGAAACTCTCCCTTTACGCAGTTACTTAGGCACGAGACTATTGAGAAACACATAAAACGCAGGATTCCTTTATTCCTTGTGCAATAATTGACGTATCAAAATACGCGAAGACAAACGTTGGGTACCGATTACAATTGTAATTTCAAGCTCACGGAGAGTCAATTTCACAAGAATGTGCTTCCACTTTACCCCCGAGCAAGAGCTCCACGCACTATTGGTTTCTACGTTCTCGTTTTAGAGATTTTTTCCACGTTGACCCATTAGTCTCAAGTTGTATGTAAATGTTTCAATGAACTCGCGGGGTCTGGGAGACTTAGCTACCGTGGGCATCGCGGAGATCGAGTATCGCGTCTCCATTAACGATTCGAGCGAATATCGCTCGTGCTCTTTCGCAGGGCAGAGCAGATTCGGAGATTTTGTTGGCCTCGGGTTTGTAGTAGTCGAGAGGAGGCTCGGTTGCTTGAATTTGGGATGACACGACGTCGGGACTGTCGCCAATGTTCCTTTCCAAACGAATTGGCTGAATCATCGATGGAAGAGCGCCGGTACCCGTAACATCGCCCTCTGACCTGACGATTTTCTTTTTACCCACCGCATTGCCTTTCGACGAAGCTTCTATGACCCCCGATTGTTCGCGCTCGACTTTAAATCCCAGTCTACCGTGACTTTCGGACTTGGATTTCCTTATCAAATGTGCGACGCTTGATCTTATTTCGGATTTCACAACCGAACATACGTCCTCGGTGTATCGGGCGGTGTGTGACGGCGCTATCGTTTTATCGAGCATCTCAAGAAGCCTATCGAACGATGTGGTGAAATCCTCTAACGAGCGCTGATTCACCAACACAAAGCCTCGTGTCTCCCGCTCCTTGTTCTTCAATTCCATCTCCAAGTCCCACAATTTTTCCTTCATCGCTCGTAGCTTGGACTCCGCAGTTTGCCGACGTATTCTCTCGTCAGCCAGAAGAACGTCCGTTTTCTTCGTCTCTTGTACGAGTCCGTCCTGTTGAATTCGGGCCTCCGACAAATCAAGGAGAATCTTATTCACCTTTGTTCTTCTTTCTTGCTGTTCTCCGGTACTTTTGTCCCTGTCTTCGTCTTCGTTGCCGACCTCCATCGTAACAATCTCCGATCCAATTTCTTTGTCATTCGATTGGTCACTCGGTGGGATTGTCGTGCCGGCGGTCGATTCTATTCGCGATTTCAGATCCAATCGGAGAGAGATTTTCGGTTGTTGCGTCGCTGTGGACTGTTTGTCGTTGAGTGTAAACCGGTTGCCGTTGTCGTTATTGGTCTTTTTATTTTTCACGTGGTTTTCGGTGATAGGCGGCGCACATGCCTTTACCGAATAAAGGAGCGCTGCACTAGCGTCCGGCACAGAAACCCGACGATACGATATCGCAGTTTTAGGCCTGGCTTTGTAAAGATTATCGGTACGCGTAGGAACGTCCTCGTAACGATTTCTCTGTATTCTTCCCGCGGAGCGTGTATTCCTCTGATGTTTCCTCGTCAAACTCATCCACGTGTACGCGGACTTAGCGTTGCCAGTGCTACTGGCACCATTGGCATCGAGTCTCTGAAAAATCTGCCGGAGCATGTCGTCGCTGAGATTGATATTCATACGAACATCGACGATCGCCAAGGTGGTATTGTGCTCGAGAAGACGAATTATTTCTTGACCGCACAAATCCGTGAGACCGCAGTGCTGAAGATCAAGAGCTTTCAGCCACAGACTGTCTCGCACGGCCTCCAAAAGCTCCGAGATAGCACGATCGCCTAGACGAGGATTGCCATTTAAGGTCAAACGACGAAGACCCGGCATAGCTTCCAAATTAGGCTCACGGTATCTCAGTGACTCTTTCCACGTTTCGTCGTACAGCGAGAGCTTCTGCCTCGAAAGCGCGGCTGCAAGTCCGTTGGCGCAACTCTCGTCAAGATCGCACTCACTGAGGTCGAAAGATCTCAAGGTCCGCAGATTGGCGACGGTCCGACAGACGAGCTCACAGCCCTTATCACCGATGCAACATCGTCGAAGCGAGAGATGACGAAGGCTCGCCGTACCGGCAAGACCGACGCACAAAGCCGCCAGACAATCGGCCGGAAAGGGTACACCGTCAAGCTCGAGACAAGTTAGGGCTCGTGAATTTCTCAAGCACTGAGCGACGCTGTGCGACAGCCACTCGAGAAGGTATCGCGTCAAGACGACGGGCTCTTTGTGCTTGACACCCATATTTCTCGCCTTGTCCTCCGAATTTATTTCCTCCAACGGCTTACGGCACTGATAACGACTTCGCACACTCACGGACTTGAGGCTTCGATCGAGAGACAACGAATTGAGAATAGGTCCCCAATCGTCCATCTTAACACGATCCGTCGTGAGATCGAGACTGTGCGGTAGCGTCACGCATATCACCGGTAATGGACGAATTCTCTGTTGTTTGCACAATTCCATGTAACAAGTCGCAAAAGTCTCGCCGCTCGGTATTGACATTCTGTTCGTCTTGTCGTTCTTACTTCTATCCGTCGTATCAGTTGGGCCCGTAGCGGTTGCCGCGAAGCGCGAAGCGACGCCGGAAACGTGTTGTCCTCTGCGCAGCGAAGCGCCCCCTTCCCCACGACGATCTCGTCCATCCGGTACACAAGGCGGGCCCATATTCTTTCTCCGACTCAACTCTCCTCCGCTGCCTCTGAGCGACGATCTTGTGCCTGCCGGTCCAACCGTCATACGAGATTCTCACTTTTCCAATTCTTCGCTCATTCCCCAGACATCACGTGTATTATATAACTTGCAGAAAAAAAGATAAGACGAAGAAGAAAAAAAACGGTACCGAGGGTTTAGCGACGTTAATAGAGGCGTGACATTCCGAAGCATCGCTCAATGACAAGATGTCAACGCGGTTCGATCGCTCGAAAAGTCCTCCAAACAACGAAAACACGGGTCCTTTTTGTAGAGTCACGTCTATGCGTACTGTTATATCACACGGTTATGTATGTGCTTTATTGACGTTGTCTGAGAATCTATCTTGACAAGCGCGCTTTGTCTCTCGGTAGACCACCGGTGTCGCTGGCTATGGCTAGATACGCGACACCACTCTCCCTACCGACGATTAGCTCAACTACCACGACGACGGCCAGAGATTCTCACTTTTCCAATTCCTCGCTCATTCCCCAGACATCACGTGTATTATCTTGAAATTCCGTTGAACTTGCAGAAAAAAAAGATAAGACGAAGAAGAAAAAAAACGGTACCGAGGGTTTAGCGACGTTAATAGAGGCGTGACATTCCGAAACATCGCTCAATGACAAGATGTCAACGCGGTTCGATCGCTCGAAAAGTCCTCCAAACAACGAAAACACGGGTCCTTTTTGTAGAGTCACGTCTATGCGTACTATTATTTCACACGGTTATGTATGTGCTTTATTGACGTTGTCTGAGAATCTATCTTGTAACAGCGCGCTTTGTCTCTCGGTAGACCACCGGTGTCGCTGGCTATGGCGAGATACGCGACACCACTCTCCCTACCGACGATTGGCTCAACTACCACGACGACGGCCAGAGATTCTCACTTTTCCAATTCCTCGCTCATTCCCCAGACATCACGTGTATTATCTTGAAATCCCGTTGAACTTGCAGAAAAAAAGATAAGACGAAGAAGAAAAAAAACGGTACCGAGGGTTTAGCGACGTTAATAGAGGCGTGACATTCCGAAACATCGCTCAATGACAAGATGTCAACGCGGTTCGATCGCTCGAAAGGTCCTCCAAACAACGAAAACACGGGTCCTTTTTGTAGAGTCACGTCTATGCGTACTATTATTTCACACGGTTATGTATGTGCTTTATTGACGTTGTCCGAGAATCTATCTTGTAACAGCGCGCTTTGTCTCTCGGTAGACCACCGGTATCGCTGGCTATGGCGAGATACGCGACACCACTCTCCCTACCGACGATTGGCTCAACTACCACGACGACGGCCAGCGCTAGTTCGGAAACTGCACCGATGCGGCAGCACCAGGACACCGACGACGGTAACGCGTCCGAGGACAGTATAGACGTGACCAATGAGGAGCCGCTGACCGGGCAACAGCGAAATGCCTGCGGCCAATTGCCACCGGTAATGCCGTCGCTCTACTCGCCCGCCGGCGCCGAAACCGTTTACGAGACTAGCGCCAGACTCCTATTTATGGCCGTTAAATGGGCGAAGAATTTGCCTTCCTTCGCCAGTCTTCCCTTCCGCGATCAAGTTATCCTTCTGGAAGAGGCATGGTCCGAACTCTTTCTCCTCAACGCCGTACAGTGGTGCCTCCCATTGGAATCCTCGCCACTGTTCAGTGCCCCGGAATTGGCCGCTCTCACTCTCTCGCCTCCCACGTCGACCCATCCTATCAACGGGGCTGGAAAGTCCAGTCAAATTGCCGCTGACGTCCGACATCTGCACGACACTCTCCAGAGATACAAGGCCGTCATGGTCGACCCCGCCGAATTCGCGTGCATGAAGGCGATCGTTCTCTTTCGACCAGGTGCCTCTCACTTTTTCTCTCCTCTCCGCAATTGCGTCAGCTCCAAGTACTTAATTGACATGCTTCTATCGTTCAATTCACAGAAACTCGAGGTTTAAAGGACTCGAGTCAAATAGAGAACCTACAGGATCAGGCGCAAGTGATGCTGGGACAACACGCGAGGGCACAGCAACCGGGAAGCCCCGCGCGATTTGGTCGATTACTACTCATGCTGCCCCTCCTCAGAACTGTTCCGGCCGCTCGGGTCGAACTCATCTACTTTCACAGGACCATCGGCAACACACCAATGGAAAAAGTCCTCTGTGATATGTATAAGAATTAAATGACGCACGCTTTCATTTATTTCATTATTTTTCGGCCCTCTGATTTGAAATATTTTTTAATGTAAATAACAAAAATATAGATATATATATATGTGTATTCTGATCGAATCTTATACCGCCTGGCCTAAAATTCAAGTGAATTTAACATTGGTCTCTCACTTTTCGTACTATCGAGTTCTTGAAAAAAAAAAAAAGAAAACAATATGTTTTTGTTGTTGTTAAATATATCCGTAGGTACACTAATACGTTAGAAAAGTTACGATAGAAGTTCCTCAGCAACATTTATGAGTCGTATTGATAAAATGACTCGAAAGAATGGCGTCTAAACGATTAAAGGTGGGAACGGTCAGCCCCAATTTTTCATATATGAAAATAACATAACATCATCATGTACTTGTATTTATATTTATCACGTAGATATTGTTCATCGTAAGTACACGCGCAGCTCGCGATGCGTCTCTCAATTTTGGCATCACGAGAGAAAGGAAAACGAGACACATATTTAATGGTATGTTACACTCGTCGTTCATATTTCATGTCGTGATAATAAACGTATGTCCCGTTGTAGATGTATTACAGCAAGATATATATTCACTTGTAATAAAAAAACGAAAACAAACTTGAATATAATTTGACAATTTTGCTTACTTTTTTATTTTTATTTTTCTTTTTTTAATTACATGAGTTATAAGATCATTCGTGAGTGTAATCTCGGGAAATTAATTTCCTCGACAAGTGGGGTGATCGAATCGTTTGATTTCTCTGTCGCTCAACATTAAAATCATATTAAGCCTCGATATACATGTACCCTCCGCTCTCGACGATTCAGGGCGTGTTACCCCGTCAAACCCCCTATATCATCGCGACTACTTTGGTTGCGCCGGCCTACACCCCATATTCCATTTATTTATATGACCGTTTAATCCTCGTGACTTTGGTCTCGATGCGGCGGGCCACATGGTAGCCCGAGCCGTCCACCGTGCTTCCCGTTATAGATTTCCGTCTGCGTTTATAAATTAGATGAAGGTTGAACGTGATTTATAAAGGGCTCCCGAAAATTCGCGTCGTCAAAAATTCCCTGAAACCCGTCACGAAATTGACCCCATACAATTATCGTTATCGCAATATCATCTTTTGTGGAATAGATTTCCGTCTGCGTTTATAAATTAAATGAAGCTCGAACGTGATTTATAAAGGGCTCCCGAAAATTCGCATCGTCAAAAATTCCCTGCAACCCGTCACGAAATTGACCTCATACAATTATCAGCAATATCATCTTTTGTGCAATAGATTTCCGTCTGCGTTTATAAATTATACGTAGGTTGAATCTATAAAGGGCTCCCGAAAATTTGCATCGTCAAAAATTCCCTGCAACCTGTCACGAAATTAACCCAATACAATTATCGTTATCGCAATATCATCTTTTGTGCAATAGATTTCCGTCTGCGTTTATAAATTAGATGAAGCTCGAACGTGATTTATAAAGGGCTCCCGAAAATTCGCATCGTCAAAAATTCCCTGCAACCCGCCACGAAATTGACCTCATACAATTATCGTTATCGCTATATCATCTTTTGTGGGATGCTGTGAAGTAAGTATGACATACTTAGAAATATTAAAAATTTTTAAGCGTATTTCAATGGAACATATATCGTTTTTATACTACTCTTCATATTTTCAATGGTATTCTTACGATAAATTTAAATTTAAAGGAGACATTTCGACACTACTGTTATTAATTTATTTATAATTTCTTCGGATTGCATTATTTTTAGGAATCGTGGAAAATGGCTCTTGTATCGAGCGTTGTGCCGTCCAATGTGCCGGTAAAGCACAATGAAGTAAAGCAGTGGAAGCATTGGGAGCGCGGAGCAAGGATGGCACAGTCGTGGTATTGACTTGGTTTTGCGGTACTGGTTGGAGGAGGGCGGAGTTTTCCGACCTCCGCACCCTCGATACGCTTTAGCTCCGCTCCCTCTATCCGTTCCCCGAGGGTCTCTGTCGCTCTCGAGCGATGTGGATAGTTGGTGAGGATCCGGAACTACCCCTCAATCCTCGACCCCTCCGGCCCTCCGCCCCACTCGGTCACACACTCGCGTCGAAGGGTGTTTGTCGAGCAATGGCGTCGGGATTCGCCCGGTGTGTTTCGTTTGTGAGGTAAGCTGCCGCTGCTGCTAGTGATGCAGGTTACCGGGAGGGAGGAAGAGTGAGCAGAATGGGGACCGAATGCGAGAATAAAGAAACGACGAGCATGATGTTGATGGCTATGAGAGTATAGCCACCCTGAAAGTGGCATCCATTTATTTTATTACATTATCATACCAACTAGACGTTCGATAAGTGGAGCTTTAAAGCGGTGGTTCTCAAACCTCTGCGATAGCTTAGGATAATTATTTTCGTGAATGCCCACACGGAGAGATGAGTCTGGCGATAATGTGATTTTGCAATATGAACAGAGTAGAAGTACCGGTTTTGGGGACTACAGATTTTTTCGTTTTCGAATAATCAAGAAGAAGGACTAAAATGTATAAAAGTAATCTCGACATACTAATTTCGTATTTCTAGCATTAAAAATTTGCATTGTTTCATATAAACGGTCATTGGGGTTGAAAGCTTTTACGGGATGTCCGAAATCATTAAAAATAGCATTCTAACAGAAAGGCCCTTGGATTGATAAAATAGTGATATAACAATCATTCATTCAAATCATCATTCAATCATTCGATAGCTTAGGATAATTATTTTCGTGAATGCCCACACGGAGAGATGAGTCTGGCAATAATGTGATTTTGCAATATGAACAGAGTAGAAGTACCGGTTTTGGGGACTACAGATTTTTCCGGTTTCGAGTAATCGAGGAGAAGGACTAAAATGTATAAAAGTAATCTCGACATACTAATTTCGTATTTCTAGCATTAAAAATTTGCATTATTTCATATAAACGGGCATTGGGGTTGAAAGCTTTTACGGGATTTCCGAAATCATTAAAAATGGCATTCTAACAGGAAGGCCCTTGTCCCTTTTCGTTTCGCGAACTTTTTTGTTGACGGTTTTTTTTTTTTGCTACATATATCTTGACACTATTTCAATGCCTTTCTGTGTAAGGAGAATTAAGTGAGTCATTTGTTGCTCCGTCAATTATCTATACACTATTTTTTTGGTGAAAACAATAAAATTTGAGCAATGCCCGTTTAAATTTTGTTAACTGGACGTAGTGTACGACCGTTCGGTCGTACTTATAATTAATACCGTCGAATATACTCTGAGAAAAGGTGGAACATTCTCGGAAAGTTGATGTTGTATCTGTAAAAATAGCCTTTGGGGAATTTCGGCCGGCTTATAAATGCCGACCTGCGTGGCCGTTTGGAAAAAAACTGAGCATTCTTCATCGGGTCTTAAATCATACATACATATATGTACGAACGTATACAAAACAGTATATACAATGTACATGGATGTCTAGACCAAGGCAGTATCAAACTCCGTAGAATTGAGTTTTCCTCTCACGTCCTCGAGGATTATCGGACCTTTCGCCCTCGCTGAAACCAAAAAGGGGCTGCCCTCTCACAAATATACTCAATTCACGAATATTCAATGCTATATACACTCGAAAGCCTCGCTCAATCGTTATTTAATACTCCTTTTTTTCTTCCATCTTGATCTCCATCATTTGTAATCTCGCAAACGATTTTTTTATGTCTCTATTTGCACCATTTTCAATGCTGCACATTCATTCAGCTCAATTCTTTCTCCCGACATAACGCCACAATATTTCTGACACATTCTCAAAATATTCCTTTGCAATAATACTATATTTGAGAAATTTATGAAGTTTTGCAAGAATCTTGTAAATTTTTCCGCAAAACGTTGGACATATAATATTAATAATATTGCAGAGCAATATTGTATTCGCATCGGATTAACGATTATTTAAAAAAGTAGTCCTGTTCCAAAAATATAAGTGTGGTCGCAAGAAACCTGAATACTGCTTTTAAATACTTAAAACCACCTATTAATTGAATATATTCAAGAAACTAATGGAAAAATATTCAAGGAACTAATAAATAATCCGATCCGCAATTTTTTATATTTTTATTTTATTTATTTTTATTTAAAGCTTTGTGAAATATTGTTGATAGGATGGGATTGTCTATTTCACAGGTAATGTTGAGAAATACGTAGTAAATTATTGCATTTTCTTTTTACTTTTAATAATAATTATGAACGTTAAGTTGAGAATATTGCAATCATACATTTGCGAATATTCGGCTGAAAACTTATGGAAATGTTCGCAATATTCTTGCAATATTAAAGCAACATTATGAGCTATGTGGATCCTCTATTGCCTCTGCAGCCCCAATAACGCACTCTTCTTCTCCCACGTCTCTCTCTCTCTCTCTCTCTGTCTGTCGTTAGTTCATTCACTCGCGCCACCTCCCACTGTCCAAAAATCAATAGATACCCCGACGACCACCACAGTAACCATTGGAATGGTGGTAGATGTGGAGAATGATCCAGGGACAAAACAAAAACATTATTTATTCCATAGATGGAAAACCAAAAATGTTAAGTAGAATCATTCACATTCGGTAGTTATAGGCAATTGAATATTGGTACTTACAGACACAAGAATCAAAAAAATTAAAACCCAAAAAAGAACGTTACATACGGCTACGAAACATTGTTGCAAACACCGTTTTGATTATGAAAAAAATGTTAGCTTTCTTAGTAAAGTTTCGCGAAAGTCAGACCCAAAATGTTATTAAAATCCGAGGCACTTGGACTGAAGAACCCCGGTCGATGGTACATCAACGACAGACCAGACAGAAATGTTACGGCACGGCGTGCTGATGCGGATACTGTGCCTGCATTTATGCCATTAAGCGCGCTGAGTTGTTAATACAGCAGCTTAATCCATTAAGTCCCAAACGGAGCCTTCTTCGTTCAATTATTCAGCGATCATTTCTTCCATGAAATACGTCTAAAAAAATCAGCTATTATCATATCAGACATAAAATTTTCTCAGCTTTCCAAATCCATGATCGGTATTTCCAAAAAACGTAATCAAACAACGTTATGTTTGACATTTTCTTATCGACATTCGATCGGAACCCGTCCAGAGGGTCAAGATTTTGCGTCCATGGACACTAATCTTCAAAATCCATACCTGTTCCTTATGAATTTCAAGATGTTGGGGTCCAATATGGCGGCCTGAATCCGAGAATCGTCTTGCATTGCCTTCTTACCCGGTCACAACTGTCTTTTTCGATGGGCGACCCATTCTTAAAATAAAAATACAGCGAAGAAAATTAAGGATAAGATAATATGTACTAAGAAACTTAAGCGAATGAAGTCATTTTATAAAATGGAATCTTAAGTTGTTCGAAAATTTGACAAACCTCTTTTTCAACTAATTTTCTAATAAATTCTCAGAACTCTTATAATCTGAAATCAGTGTTCTTACTAGTATTTTCGATATGGTTGATTATTTAGAAGATTTTTCTCTTATTGCCATTTCCCAATACATATAAAATAAAACTTTCAGTAATGAAATTGTATATAAAGTATTCTTAAAGAAATCAATATGAATAATTCTATAATACAGATGCTAAAAAACTACTCAATTTACTGTTATTAATCATATCTATCCAAAGCGAATTATATGTTATTGATGTACAATATCCAATTTGGTGCGAATATTTAGTCAACTCCGTAATGCATCAAAGTGTCATAAAGCTTTTCAAGATGACTTCAGTTAAATTGAACTTTCCCTTCAAACAATAAGTACATCCTCGCTCAAATGGGCGTTGCGTAAAACAACCGTTTCAAAGGGACGCGAGGGAAATTTCTTCAAGAACATATATAAGACAAGGGTAGCTCCTCTCCCAGTCGGCGCAAAGTCGAGGGGCTTAAGATTTAAGCCTCGCTCTTCAAAGTGCCGCTTACGCCATCTTCCTCTTGCATACTGCCAGCGTTCATTCTTCACAAAAATCATATTATCAATGTAATGTGCATTCATTCAATTATGGATACATTAAAAAATCGATGTTATTTGTTACATATTTTCAAACTGTCGATTGTATTCTAAAATAGAAACTAATGTAGGGTAAAATCGGTACTTTTCGTTCAAACCGCCGCCATTTTGCCAATTTTGAAAAAATACAAAAAAAGCCTCCATTGCGCGTTGACCAATCGCATACTAATTAATAATCCATTGGATTTCTTTCTTTCAGATAAAATTCGCGACGCCTACAATGTCCATCACCAACGTTGTTTTAAAAACAACGCTATTTTCAATAAAAATATATCTATATATTAACAATAAAAATCGTTTTGTTTCATTTATGAATGTAAGTATATGTGTAAAAAATTTCAGATCGATCGGCCTACGGAGACGGTCCGAAAAAAAATCGTGAAAATCGGCTATTCTTCGGGCAGTCACACTGGAAAGATCCATTGATATTATTTTTATAATCGTATAATTGTATCACTAAATTACGTAGAAAAATTACATTATTTGTAATAATAAATATGATAAATATAACAACAATAATATAATAGAGTATGAAAGAAATATGTAGTATATTCGGAAGGATAGAATTTTTTCGAATCTTACCAACAACCACTCAATCGTGACTTGGTGGGAACGAGTCTGCAGTACCCGCCGCAGTGGTGTGTTCACGTTCAGGCGAGCTCTGCAATATCGATCGAGGCGACGATCAGTTCCGTGTTCACCGCTACAATTTAGCGCCATCGAATTGGTACCACACAAAACCCGACTGTTGTGCATCTCCCTGCTCATCAGCTGTGCGAAGTTAGCCGGCCGATTTCAACTTTTTGCTTATTGTTTTTTTTTCTAATCGTTTGTTGATGATTGTCATATTAATTACAGCGTTTGTCGCTACAGTCGTTTTTTATAAAAGCGAAAAATAATATTTACTTGCCTCGAATATTCTTATTTCAAGTCCGTTTGTGTTTATAATAAACTAATAAACATGACTTGCGTCGCCAGAAACGCCGCATCGATTCAGCCCCCAATCACCAGAATTGCCTGCGAAATAAGAATCCTGCGGCTAACTTCCCACGGTCACATGACCGTCCCTTATAAAAACTACGAAAAATGGTTTTCCCCTGTTTTTCGAGAAATAAAGCACCGACAAGCGTCGGGATTAGTTTATCCGGTACCGACAAACGATTGCGCATCAATCGGCCACTTGGAAAACACAAACGGACTTGAAATAAGAAAATTCGGGCCAAGTGAACGGTCAATTTCATTTTTCAAAAACGGTTCCACCGACAAACCTTTTAATCGGCACACGACAATCATCTACAAACGATTACAAAACAAAGCAAAAAACGATAATTAAAAAATCGTAATCGACCGGCTAACTTCGCAGAGCTCACCTCCAAGTCGCCCCTAATAAGAACTGTGCTTTTATGTATATATGCTTACTCTTTGATGATTCTGCCATCTACCTTATTAACCAGACGAACGAGAGATAGAAATTGGAACTAGAAGCGTTGTCTTTTGCGGCATTTTGGAGAATTTCGAGCTAAGCGGTGTCCTCCACACAGAGGAATATATTTCGTGTGCGGACGATTCGTGAAAACGAGATAAAGACACAAACGGAAGAGGAACACTTGAAATTCGTCGAAAGCAACAACAAAAAAGATACAGAAGAATATACTTCGTGTGCAGACGATTCGTCAAAACGATAGAAAGACACAAACGGAAAAGGAGCACTTGAAATTCATCGAAAGCAACAACAAAAAAGCATTGCTCAGACTAATCGTCTGTGTTAAAAAAAAAAAGAAGCTTAATTGCAATGAAGTGGTGTAACTGCCGAAGATAATGTGTATATAGTAACGCTGAATCACAGTCCATTATTACGCGTAGAGAATCAGATTCAAAGCGTGGAAGTAAAAGTTATAAATGATCTATGGAATGAAGGAGAATGCATCGATCAACAGATATGGTCCGCTCGTTGGTGCTATCGACGAAGGGACCAGTAGCGTGAGATTTCTGGTACGTTAACATATCGAACGAACATAGCGAGTCAGCGAGCGTGCGACAAATTGATCACGTCAGGTACGGACAAACAATGCTAAAAATTTTCAGGTTTTCGCTGCCAATACGTCCGAAGTATTGACCTATCATCGAGTACCGATATCGCAATACTATCCTAAGGAAGGATGGGTGGAGCAGGATCCCAAGGAAATTCTCAGAGCGGTCCAAGAATGTCTCAATCAAACTGTAGAAAATCTTTGTCAGCTAACGATAGATCATTCCGATATCGTGGCCATAGGTGTGACCAATCAGAGAGAAACCACAGTCGTTTGGGACCGTATTACCGGAGAACCGTTGTACAATGCCATTGGTAAGATTTCTAGGACGACTTATTCGTTTTCGTAGAGATATTAGTCTCTAGTCCGAATCGGATACTATAATCTGCTCCACAGTTTGGATGGATATGAGAACTACGATTATCGTTGATGGTATACTATCGAAAATTCGACATCGGAACAAAAACTACCTCAAGCCACTCTGCGGACTACCGATTAGTCCCTACTTCAGTGCTCTCAAGCTCAAATGGCTTCTGGAAAATGAGCCAAAAGTTCAAGATGCCGTAGCCGCCAAGAGATGTATGTTCGGTACCATAGACTCGTGGCTCATATGGGTATGTTTTTCTATTAGCAATGGTCGCTTCTCTTCAATTGTACCCATAAACGGCATTTCGTAACAATTCAGACACCCCAAATCATCTAAATATGTTATTAAAAAATGATAAACATTTCAGTTTCAAAACGCGAATGGAAAAGAATCATCATTGTCATACGGGTATTATACATTTTACAGAATCTGACCGGTGGAATAAACGGAGGTGCCCACTGCACGGACGTAACAAATGCTTCCCGAACAATGCTCATGAACATAACGAGCCTCCAGTGGGATCCAATACTGTTAAAATTTTTTGATATACCAAGCGAAATATTGCCAAAAATTCACAGTTCATCGGAGATATACGGACACATAGACGATGGGCTGCTCCGTGGAGTTCCGATATCGGGAGTATATAATTCACTGATTTATCCTTTTGTAAAAAGTTCGTGGTCCGAGATACCTTGAAAATCTTGTATCTGTTAATTCTCACGTTTAAAAAAATATGTAACAGGCATGCGTAGATAAGGAAAAAGAATTTTTCCATATAAATAAATGCAGACTCGTTGCAGTGCCTTGGAGATCAGCAAGCAGCTCTTGTCGGTCAAATGTGCCTGCAGAAAGGACAAGCAAAAAGCACCTATGGCACCGGTTGTTTTCTGCTGTACAATACCGGAACGGCAGTACGTTGTATTCATTAATTGCTAGTGAACTCAAAAAATGACGGAATAAAAATCAATAAAATGTTGCAGATAGTAGAATCTTCACACGGTTTGCTGACAACGGTAGCTTATCAATTGGGAGCGCAGAATCCACCGGTGTATGCACTTGAGGGTTCCGTAGCGATAGCCGGAGCAGTTATGCAATGGCTAAAAGACAATCTCGAGATACTATCCGACGTCAAAGATTGCGAAATGTTGGTGGAGAACATTCCATCGGAGAATCGTGTGACTTTTGTGCCCGCTTTTGCGGGACTGTATGCGCCTTACTGGCGAAAGGATGCCAGAAGGTTCATTAAACAAATAATATCGAAGGTTAATGTTATAAATGCTGCTCGTCTATTATGCCAATTATGATATCTTTGGGGCAGCGTTATATGCGGCATAACCGAGGAGACGACGAGCGAGGATATCGTCAAGGCAGCTATGCAAGCGGTATGTTTTCAAACGCGAGACATACTCGAGGCTATGACCGAGGACACGGGTTTAGTTTTATCCAAGTTACTTATCGACGGTGGAATGACCAACAATAATTTGTTGATGCAAATGCAGGCCGATATTTGCGGAATACCAGTGGGTAAGCACCACCAAACGATGAGCCTTTCGTTATCGTTTTTTTCGATAAACGTATACTATATATCAATTATTTTATTTGTTAAAAATCGACGACAAGGTAGTAAGACCGCTGATGTGTGAAACAACGGCGCTCGGAGTTGCCATCGCGGCCGGTAGTGCCGAAGGAATTCGAAAGTGGGATTTGAGACCCGACGTCCCCGTTCCAAGTGACATATTTTCGCCATCCATTACAGATAACGGTAGAGTTTACTTTTCATATATTTATTTATTTATCTGTTTACGTATATACCCGTCGAACAGTATTATTAATTAGTGTGACATTTTCGACGGAAAAGAGCGCGACATTCTGTACTCTCAGTGGAAGAAAGGCATCGAACGAAGCCTAGGCTGGGAAACACCCAGCGATACAAATGGTACGTACCAACGACTTTACTCTGGTGGATTTTGTCATTGTAAAAACACGCTCCAAAAGCTCGATAATCATTTTGCGATTCTTTTGCACAGCAATTCACCGCAAAACCAACCTGACCTGAAGTCAAACCTGTTCTATTAAATCCAAAAACAATGTTTCTCTCTGCTATTTGTATCGGTATCTTTGTGGTGGAGTGAAGAGTCAGAGCCACCAAAATCGAGGGAAAAACGGCCAATAAATTTACGGTGAATTGCTCTGCGGAAAGAACTGATATGTTTATGATTATTTTGGCCCAAAACCATAGTCACTTTACCCACTAAGATATTGTTATAAAAGGAATATTTTTCAAACTTTACATACTCTCAACAGATTCGATCGATCTTCATACAGCAACTGCCCCTGGATTGTTTATCATCGGTACCGTAATAATTCTCTTATTAGCGAAGCACCGATCAATTGTATAATCTAACTGTCAACAACAAAGAGCCTGATACTTGTCTAGTTGTGGTATTTTGTAGCGATTACTTTGATAATATTTTAATAAGCGTCCATGTGATTTCGAAAGATAACCATACAAAAATATGTTGAGCCGCAAATTTGGGATTGACTCGAGATCGGTCAAGCGTTATTTCGTTATCTTTGGCGACTAGTCTTCGTCGCCGCTGGTCGGTAAAGTTGGATCAAACGATTGTTTCTCTAGAAGAATGACATTAGAATCCGGCAACTTCAACGTTGCTTGTGCGTCGACAGATTTATCCACAAATTTTTCGGGCAACTGCAGTGAACTTGGGGTTAATAATTGAGGATTAGCTGCCTTCGATTCTGTTGTGGTTGGGTCAGCGTGCGCGATGATATCCTAGTAGGTAATGATCACGAATAATTGAAAAATATATAGCGATGCATATCATGCTGTAAACAAAAGGTATTAAGGGGGAGACATATGTGTTGAGGTCGTATTTTAAAAAGTGGTGAGAGGTATCGCGATTATGCTGTCTCTGCCTCTTTGCAAATAGTCTGCTAATATTTTAGAGAGACCTGCAACATCGTTTGTAAGACAAAAAAGGAAATATTGTAGCACTACTGTTATAGTGTTACCGACGATTTTGCCATATTTACGTTATAACTGCTAAGGAAAATGTTACCATGTACATAAAAAACTGTGTAGTTCAAATGATAATCGTTTCAACGTTCGTCACCTTTGGAAAAAAAAATTAACAATTCCGTTATTTTATGATCTCAACCACAACGCCCCCCCTCAAATAATGTGCAACAAACCCATGATTTTTCGGTGCTCTCCGATGTCTGAACAACGGTAACAGCGGAGGACGCAGCGAGCCAGGGATCCGATCGTATACTCGAAATTCTTAAGCGCGATCTTTGCGGTGTTAGTATGCGAGTTATCAAGGAACGACAGGCGCTCGATGTCTTTGGTACTTTTGGGAATGTCACTTTATTTTGAACTTGCTAAACAGCACAGAACAACAATTGTAAACCATATAAACGAGTGGTTATATGTTTAATTATCGTACCTTCAATAGCTGCGCGTAGTTAGCGTCGTCAAAAGGCAAGCACCCATAGACCATAGCGTAAAGAACTACACCCAGAGACCACGCGTCCGACAATTGCGGTTGGTAGGGGATACCGCGTAGTATTTCGGGAGATGCGTATGCGTAACTACCGCAAAAAGTCTCGCTCAATTGTGCAACGCCGTTCTTGGGCTTCATGTGGCCACGCGCAAACCCGAAGTCCGACAATTTAATATTGTACTCCTTATCCATAAGTAGATTTTCGCACTTTATATCCCTGAACGAAAAGGCTCATTTTTATTAATCGTCTCGGCTCAAACTAATCCTTTCTCGTTTGGTTTATTGCACCTGTGAACTACGCCGTGTTCGTGACAATAATCAACGGCGTCTGTGAGTTGCCTGAACCATCGCCGACTTCGCGTTTCGTCGATGAATATATCGCGACAAATAATGTCGAGTAAACTGCCATTGTGGGCAAACTCCATTATTATATAGACCCTGTGCATCGTGAACAGTTCGTTAACGTGTACTATACGATCCTTAAGCTCACTAAATAATCATCTACATTTTATATCGATGTTACTTTTTCACGCGAAGAACTACTGATTTATTTGAATATCAATGAGTACGAATTGTCTTAAGTGCGACGTAATAAACTGACCGATGAGTCGTCTCGATGGCCTGAAGAAATCGAATGAGGTGCGGATGTTTGAGGCCCTTGACCACTTGGATTTCGCGAGGCAAAAATTTCTTCAGATAATCTTCGGGCGCCTGAAGCTTGGAAACAATCTTTACCGCTACTTGGCACTCGTGCCGATCGGACTTTGCGACCTGTTTCAAATGTAACGCTCTCATCTGCGATGCCCGTAGACGTTAACGGCAACTTTGCGTTTTATTAGACTTTTGGTCACGATACCTTCACGGTTGCGTACGAACCAGCGCCAATGGTCCTTCCGAGAGCGTAACCATGCGATTCGAGAACGGTCAATTTACCGTGTGGGTCTTTGGTGGCTCGGTATTTCTCATTTCTGTCTCCGACACTGCAACCTTCCGATTCCACGGTTGGAGGACTTCCAGACTTGCTCTCCGCCGCTGTCCCTGACACATCTGCCATTTGTATTTCACTCAGTCTGCCTCTGTCACTGTCACTTCGTACCGCAACATTTATGACGATTGAAAGTCTGTGTCTGCTTTCGTAATTAGATTGTCTATCCGCATCTCGGTTATTTGTATCATTGCACGTTATTGTTTAAGTCAAGATCCTTTCCGTAAGTGGCGAGGTAGCGCTTACGTGAAATACGTACGAGCTGGTGCTAATTAAACACTATGGTTATAAAACATTCATATGTTTCACAATGCCATCTCATTCGGTCACACATTGCTACACCGTACCGGAAGAATAAGCTTCGCTCGCGTTGTCCTCATATTTATATCTGAATAAAACAGCAAAGCCACATGAAATAACCGTAAAAGCAGGCGGATTCATTTTTTCTCGAAAGTAACGGTTTTTGTTGATTAAAAATAACGACCTTGTCTTATTTGCAAGAGCAAAATCATGAACCGACGGCATTCACATGATAATTCTCAGAATCACGGCCGAAATCATGGCAGATTTCGCAGTGCTTTTGGGAAAAAAGGATCTTATACAATTAAATATAAGAAGAAATATTCGTTCTGAGAATTAATGGAATGATTATTTTGTTAACGTATACACCAATGACGTCCCATTCCAAGCCAAAGGTAAAAAAAAATCGACCGATAATCACGAATGTCTTCCCGGTCACTCATCTATGATGTGACCGTGGTCAAAGCTGCTTATCATCTACGATCTGTGTTCGACTGCCTGACTGTTCCAGTCGAACTCTATTTTACGAGTTTATATAAATATAAGCTGCTTCACGTGCTCGTGATCTTTCATCCCCAATTTAGAGTAAATTCTTTCTCACGCAGAATTTCTCGGTCAACGTCCGACGGTCATATGACCATCCCGTATAAACGTAACTGGATTGAGCCCTACTTGATAAACGTTTTCGAACCGCGATTGAGCACCAAATGATCTTGAATGCGCGAAAAAAAAAAATTCCGTTGAAATGAACGCCAAATGTTATTTCTGATTGTTCGAAAAACGGCTTGTCCAACAAACGCTATAATCAAGCGAACAATCACCTACGAATGACCAACGATTGATAAAATTTAAAAAAATTGGAAGAGTCAAAATTGCTCGACTAACGTCGCACAATTTTTTACAAAATTCACAAAGAGCGAAACGCAAAGAGCGTATAGCACATCGCCGCGCGACCTATCGGCCAAATTCTCAACTACTTTTTCCCTGCCCAAACGTTAACACGCGCTGTACACAAGAACACACAATATATGTGCTTTGACTGCACTCGGCGCGTTGCCGCTTCTGTAAAATTGACAAATAACTCTTGACAATGGCAGACGTTTTGGATATCGATAACGCGGAAGAATTCGAGGTCGACGATGAGGGAGATCGTGAGTTTGATTGCAGGGCCGATATTGTCCCTTTGTGTATCTATAGTCGGCGATAAATCGGATATACATGTTTATATACGTAACCTCAAAATGGCGAATGATAATCAACTGTATTTATTACCGCAGAGGGTATCGCACGATTGAAGGAAAAAGCGAAAAAGAGAAAAGGCAGAGGACACGGGACGGAATTGGCCTCGACTCGTGAGGACATCGGTCACCACGAGTCGATGAATGTCGTTGAAGATGATAATGACGACGAACCGGGACCGAAGAGATGTAAGTTCTTTTATCTTCCGTTAACTCGAAACACAAACAACTTTTTCATTCATTTCTTTATTGATTTTTCTGTACCTTTCGTTGGACAGCCGTCGAAGGATGGATTCTTTTCATAAACTCCGTACACGAAGAGGCCCAGGAAGACGATATACAAGATAAATTTTCCGAATACGGCCAGATTAAGAATTTGCATCTAAATCTGGATAGACGCACGGGATTTCTCAAGGGTTACGCGCTAGTGGAATACGAGACGTTCAAAGAGGCGCAAGCGGCTAAGGAAGCGCTAAACGGGGCTGAAATTCTTGGTCAACCGATATCCGTCGACTGGTGCTTTGTTAAGGGGCCAAAAAAGTAACTTTACTAATCTCATTCGGTACGTTCTTCTTTTCTCAACGATTGACCATTATTCTGTTTTTTTTTTAGGATCAAAAAGAGGAGTCACAGAAGACGATAGAAGTTGCGCGCTTGTTTCATCCATGACTACTCCATTTTTTTAATAGAGTTCCATCACCCACGGTCGCTGCATTGAGATACCAACAAAATTATGTGTTTAACAGTCTATTCGATTACAATGATTATAATACAACATGTGTATATCTTGGATACGAATGTGTATTCTCTTTTCCATTAATTCACCCGTCCTCTATGTAAAATTCCTGCGGCAGAGGAAATTAATGGGAAAAATCAATTCAAGCCTATCGATCGAAATTGGCTTCTCCTCTCTTCTTTGCTTTAACTTTGTCGATTGCTAACGTTTGATCTTCACGAACGACTGCTGTAAAATTGCACCTTAATTCAAGTGCAAAGTTGATTCTCGCACATTGCTTCTTCAGTTTGTTTTTTATTTTTTTCATTTTGTACAAATTTACTACCCCAGGGAGAGAGTGTTTATCAATTTTGGCTTCCTTATTGACGAAATTTTATTAAACAAGTAGCCACATTCCGGAAAATTTGAATGCTTCTGCCGATCTTCGCTAATTTCTATCGGTAGCAGATCAATGAAGATTTTTCGTTGGAAAACTTGTGCTCGGTGAATATTACGAATAGAATTTAGCAAAGTCAGTTTGCGGTAACTGCGGCGGAATGACTCCAATGCTATGTACCTAGCACTATTTAATTACAATGATTACAATACAACGTGTGTATATCGTGAATACAAAGAAAATTCTGTTCGCTGATAATTTCATTATGCTCTATGTGAAACATGAATATCGGTGTCGGCAGAGGAAATGAATATGGAAGCTGAATTTAAGCGTAGTAGTTGAGATTGGCCTTCTTCTTGGCCTGAACTTCGTTGATCGCCTCCATAAGATCTTCGTGAGTGACCGCCGTGGCGTTGCGCCTCAGTGCGATCATACCCTGAGGAAAAAAGCGAAAGATAAAATGAGTAACGTGCTCGAGTGAAGAAGTGTCGTGAAAAAAAAAACATATAAATGTGATTACCGCTTCGACACAAACGGCTTTACATTGCGCGCCATTAAAGTCATCAGTGGACCTCGATAATTCTTCGAAATTAACGTCCGGATACATGTTCATTTTGCGGGAATGAATTTGCATAATTCGCGCCCGTGCTTCCTCATTCGGGTGAGGAAATTCAATTTTTCTGTCCAATCGCCCGGATCTGAGGAGAGCCGGATCGAGAATATCCACCCTGTTGGTCGCCGCGATGACTTTTATGTCGGCGGTCGAGCTGAATCCGTCCAACTGATTGAGCAGCTCCAGCATCGTGCGTTGTACTTCTCGATCACCGGCCTTCTCGGAGTCGAATCGCTTCGTTCCGATGGCGTCCAGTTCGTCTATGAAAATAATCGCCGGAGCTTTTTCCTTGGCGAGGGAGAAGGCATCCCTGACGAGTTTAGCGCCGTCGCCGATGAACATTTGAACGAGTTGGGGTCCGGCTAATTTGAGGAAGGTCGATTTCGTTTGAGCGGCGCAGGCTCTCGCCAAAAGCGTCTTTCCGGTTCCCGGGGGCCCGTACAGAAGAACGCCTTTCGGGGGTTGGATGCCCAAATTGACGAATTTCTCCTTGTGCGTCATCGGCAAGACGACTGCCTCTATCAATTCTTGAATCTGCTTGTCCAAGCCCCCGATATCTGAGTACTGCTCGGTCGGCCGTTCGTCCACCTCCATCGCCTTGACTCGGGCATCGTACTCCGCCGGCAGAGTCTCCAATACGAGATAACTGTCCTTGTTAACGCCGACGAGATCGCCGGGCTTCAGCGACTCGGCGTCGACCAGTCCTATCACCGGCAAAAAGTACGTCTGTCTGGTGGAAGTTTTGATAACGGCGCATTTGCCCTTTCTCTGAGCGTCCAGATCGACTACCGCTCCGTCCTCTTCGCCGCTGTCCTGAGGATCTACGTCCAACAGTTCGATGACGTTCGACACGAGGTAAGGCAGCGTTTTGTTGACTTTTATCTTCTCCGTGTTCTCCTTTATCTTGTCATTCTGGGCCTGGAGCTCGTGCGATATTCTCATCACCTCGCTCTTCATTATCTTTATCTCGTTGTCCAACAGACGAGTCCGCGACACTATCTCGTCCGTTGACATTCGTAAAACATCTTCGCTCAAGCTTTCCTGTCGACAAAATTTTATTTATTTATTTTTTATGTACGATAAGCGCATACGTGCATCAAGAATCGCTTGTCATTCCACAATCATAACCTCCTCGTTTTTTTTAGCTTGCACTCCTCGCGATTATAATTACCTCACGATCTTCCCATATTGATTTATCCTCCAAAGTCGCCATTCCTCGGCTGCGATTCAACAAATTAACGCTTTAATCGCTACTTTCGATTAATCCTGATTCTCCACAAGAGAATTTCTCGAGCTGACAAGATACAAGTGGATTCAAGAATACAAACTATACGCTAGTGCACCGGCGTCTCGTACCACGGTGCAATGAGATTGACCAAAGTCTCCAGGATGTTTACCATGTAGGGGATGTTATGGGATTCCCTAGGGTCTCAGGGACCCCCTTCAATTTTTCGAAGTCCAAGTCCAATAGTCCAAAACATATTAATTCAAATTAAACAATTGAACAAATGAATTTTAAATGTCGCGCCATATTTGATATCGCGGGGACAGCGACATACAAGTAAACTATTAAATACTATATTCCAAAACATGTTAATTGAAATTAAACAATTAAACAAATGAATTTTAAATGTTGCGCCACAGTGGCGAATACTTGGCGAGTGTGCGTATAATTCGTAGCGGCTGCCACAACGACGTCCTGCTTTGTCCGTAATTATCGTATCAGCGGTGCGCACACAGTGCGTCGTCGCGAAGCTAAGAGCACGGCTGTCTTCTGGCGTGGAATTACGCGGCAGCGCCTAGCCGCCGTTTCTCCCGCACATCGTTCACGTACTCTCGATGCTATGACATTCCTTTGAGATATAATGTCAAAACACTTTGATAATCGTCTGCTTGAGGAGAAGAGGAAAAGGTAACAACAACAACAACAACAATAACATCAAAGAACAGCGGAAAAACAAGGACTTTCTATGGGGGACGAGAGTTACTATCAGCGACCCCTGCTCAATGCAAATGGCGAGGCATTGACGATGGATGCAAACGGAAATGGCAACCGCGGTGTGCCTAACATGCGAGACTCGTTTCGCCGGCGAAGGCAGGATTCCGACGTACGCACCACTGATTAATCACGACCTATTAGTTATTAGAACCAACTTTGTAAATCCAACGACTCATCTCCAATTTTCTCTAATCCCATTGCTGCAGGACGGAGGCGAATGTGCCGATCTAGATTTTGTTTATGCAGACACCGATAGCCATGTCAATGAGATTGCCGAACTCTACAGTTACACGGAGCAATACGAATTGCAGCTCAATGTCAAGGTAATATTCATTCTCCGACGATAACTCCGAAAGTCATTAGAATGCATAAACTCTACCGCGCTACGTACGATAATACGTTTACTTCCCGTTTAGGGTAAGCGAACTTTGAAAAACAGATCCGTCGCTTAGTCGCGGTTTAAATCACATCTCAATTGGTCTTTATCGTTTATATGTGTATATGTATATATATTGTTATTATTATTGGCTTTTTTGTAACATATTTATATCCGCGAGTCGATAAGAACAAATTCTTTGACAGGCTTTCGAGGATCAAATGGAAAGCTACAAAGTTCGTCCAGCTTGGCAGAGCTTTCCGCGATGCAAGCAAAAATCGGTTATAAACAAGCTACTGGATCAACTGGAAGTGTCGAACAAACATTCGAGGATGAAAGCAGCTCGATGTATTCTTTATTTGGCACAAGGATGTTGGGCCGAAGTGCAATCGGATAAAGAGCAACAGGACTGGACAAAGACGAATGTGATGCTGCTGTACGAGGCTGGAATATTTCCAGCGTTCGTGGAATTACTGAACATTGAAATTGAGTGAGCATTCCGTTTGCACGTGACACCCGCAAGCTCGAATAATCCTTATGTACTTTGCATTTATCGTTGCGATGCAGAAACAATATAGCCGCTACATCGGCCATGAGGAAACTGGCGGTCAGTCTCGCCGACTCGGTGGATCTTCGTGTCATATTATCCGTACTGTACATTATTACCGAAGTCATGAGGGAGGAAGCGGTGAATATCGAGAGCAGTATTTACAAGGAGAATGTCGAATCCTTCAAAGAGGAACTAGGTAAACAGTATATCGATGTGACGAAAGGTGGCAGCGGTGTTGGCGCTTAAGGTGGTTCTTGCATTAACGCTAAATCAAATTGTGTCGAAGGAAAAAAAAAAAAGTCACCGGAAAATGTCTCAATTTTAACCGTACTATTTCGGCGATATATATCGCATATATGGGAAAAATTATCGCCGTAGTTGAAGATCATGTGCTCGGTCGATAGAAAAACCTGTAGATCGTTGTTTTTTGTCACAGTTTGTGTCTCAGGGAAAAGTCGAAAAGTCCTGAGCGCATTTTGGCATAGTACATCACCTCGTGGTATCTGTATCTTTGAATACAGATCAGTATATACGATTCACAAATAATACAAGAACCGCTTTAATCGCGTTGCGGAAAAAGCTTAACACGTTTCGTTGTCCAACAGTGAATCCTTATGGCCAAGAATTGCTCGTCGTGAAACTGTTGGGCATGGTGACGTGCTTTTGCAGTGGCTCGGCTCCTCATTTCCCGATGAAAAAGGTGCTTCTTCTTCTCTGGAAGCTTATTCTCGTATCCCTCGGTGGTATTGATGAATTACGACGGCTGAAGAAGCTTTACCGCGAGGAAGCGAACCTCGACACGCAACAGGAGGACACGATAGAAACAGCGAAAACGATGAGAGCCAGCTCGCCACCGTCGAGCGCGGCCGATTTACTTGAGATGCAGAATCAGAAGAGAAACAGCAGACCATTTCGACGAGTTAGTTTTAACGTCACATCGTAATCAACGATTTTATCGATTCTATCCGGTTCATGATGAATTAAACTGTTTGTCTTTAGCAAGGCTTGATTAAGCAAAGTTCCCTCGATGAGCCGGGTTTGGCTATGGAAATGGATGGAGTCGAAGGTGGAGGCAATAATGGTGGCGGCGGTGGCGGTGGGAGCACCGGTGGTAACGGCCGAAACGAGGGCGAACCTGAGATGACGGTGTTCATGGATCAGCCGGTGTTGCGCACACACACGTCCTCTTACTACCCGGAGGATCAAAACCGAGAACGGTTGTTGCTGCTGGAGCTACCGAGAGCCGTAACCCCGCCACCGACCAAGGCCAAGGGTTTGCCATGGACGCCCAAGGTCCGACAAAGAGACGTTGACACGTTTCTCGATGTCTCTCGGTTGAAATTCGTCGGCTACAAACTGGACAATGATAGCGAGAGTTTAGCGGGTTTGCCTCAGCCTATCCACGAGGGAGTGAATACATTGAAGCGGGTGAGTCATTCGACACGATAGTACACCAGAGTTTGGCAGTAACTCAAGTATACGTGACTCGTTGAGTTACTCGGACTAAATGAATTTATGAGAAAAATGTATTTCGAAGGAAAAAAATGAATGAATATATTTAATTGGAAGTCAATTTTTTATCTGGATGTGTTTTGCAAACAGCAGTGGACAATGGAAAGTACTTCGAGTACATGTATAAAAATAAACTAAAGTATTTTTCGGCACTTTGATGAGTTTTGTTGTATACATGAGTCGTGGTGTTAATCTGTGGATATTCTTTGATAATTTTTAGCACATGTACACGTCTCTCGCGGAAATTCAAATACAAAAAGAAGAGGAGATCGCGAGAAATCCCATGAGCACCCGAGAACCCCCACTTCGGCAAACACCTACGGAAATTTTGTATCAAGCCATTCTCTCCAACTTGCCGCAATACATGATCGCTCTGTTGAAGATTCTTTTAGCGGCTGCGCCAACGAGTAAAGCCAAAACCGACAGCATTAATATTCTCGCTGATGTGTTGCCCGAGGAAATGCCGTAAGCAACGCCACATGCGATTCACGATGATAACACGTGCTTTCTCTGTCTCACTCGGCTCATTTTCATTGCAGAATGACGGTTCTTCAGTCGATGAAACTCGGGATCGATGTGAATCGACACAAAGAGATAATCGTTAAGGCCGTATCGGCAATTCTCCTTCTGCTGTTGAAGCATCTAAAGCTCAATCACATTTATCAGTTTGAATTTATGTCACAACATTTGGTCTTCGCCAACTGCATCCCCCTCGTGTTGAAGTTTCTCAATCAGAACATCCTTGCTTACATAGAAGCTAAGAATGTGTAAGTTACGGTCTTTTTTTCCTCCGTTTACTTTATTGCTTGTGCATTATTTCTTTTTTTTTTTCTCATACAAATAGTATTATTGTTGTTGCAGTATCCCGCTACTCGATTTTCCAATATGCGTGATCGGCGATCAGCCCGAATTGACAATTGAGAGCCTCGAGATTGGCGACAGTCAAACTTATTCTTGGCGTAACGTTTTTTCATGTATAAATCTTTTGAGAATCCTGAACAAATTGACCAAGTGGAAGCATAGCAGGATTATGGTAATATCTCATTTGACCCGTTAGTAGCCGACGGTACTAAAGCCACTTTTTTATCATACAGATGCTGGTCGTTTTCAAATCCGCGCCGATATTGAAGCGTACGCTCAAAGTCAGACACGCGATGATGCAGCTGTACGTGTTGAAGCTCCTAAAGATGCAAACGAAATACCTTGGAAGGCAATGGAGAAAAACTAATATGAAGACTATCAGTGTCATATATGCCAAAGTTCGTCACCGTCTGAACGACGATTGGGCCTATGGAAATGGTGAGATTAAAACAAAAAGTAATGCAAACAAAAATATCTGGTGTTTCATCGCTTCTTTCCTCGATAGACCTTGAGGCGAGACCATGGGATTTTCAAGCGGAGGAATGTGCGTTGCGAGCCTGCGTTGATCAGTTCAACAATCGTCGATATCTCAACACAAATAGGGACGAACAATTGGAACCCGTTGACACCTCGGTGACCTCTGTTCTCGGAGCGAGTGTCGAATTGACGGACGAATTCAAGCAGCACTACGAGCTCTGGTTGCAACAAGAAGTATTTCAGACTACCATAGATTGGGACAAACTGTTGGAATCTAACAATAGTGACATCTAATTGGTATTAATCGGATTTACTGAAATCTTCGTGTGTTGTATACTATTATTATTATTATTATCATCATCATTTATATCATAGTATCCAGCGAGTACGCTGTGGTAAAAAAATACTCGAAAATTTTCTCAGATACAATACATGTCTGTTTCTATAGCGACTCAAGACTAATTTCGACAAATAGCTCCCGATACTAACATTTTTTCCAGTAAGATAGTTGCTCCTAAACGGACGCCGAAGGCTTATTTGCAGCGAAAGGCAGCTTATGTATGAAACGCAATTATATTACGAAGAACAAATTGGCTCAGGATGGCGTAAAAAAAGAGTGACTAACTCGTATTGATAATGTACAAAAAGTAAATAATTGTATTTTTCTTCGCTCGTGCAATTTAACTCGCCGGCACCGGCCGTTGGTAATAAATATATGTACGATATAAATTTAGTTTAAAAAATCGTGGAATGTTTGAAATCGGAGAGAAATCAGTGGCTGGCAAAAATAGTCGGGTGCTGGTAATCAGTGATGCCTGATCCATTTGTAGGATCCGTAATAAACGAAATCGTTTCGCTTGGCCATTTCGTCAGCCTCTTTGGGCCCACGGGATTTATACCTGAAAAGAGGGAAGGATATTTGTTAATTTTTTCTTCCTGCTCAAGGTGCGATGCCCTTGTCTCGATTAATTCATTACTTGTAGGGTATCGGTCGAATTTTTTCTTCTTCAATACGGTGCAGCAGCGGCGTAAAAATTCTCCATGCCTCGGAGAGTTCGTCGCTTCGAACAAAGTGCATCTGTGATCCGCAGAAGACGTCGAGTATCAATCGCTCGTACGCGTCCGGCAATTTCAAATCCTGCCGACAAATGCTTCGATAGTAATGTGTATATTTATTATGAACCACATGTATATATATGTACATATATATACATATATTGTGCGGATTTGCGTAAGAGAACGTAACATACTTTGTATCGACGACCATAAGTGAGATCCAGTTCGGTTTCCTCCATGTCGAATGTAATACCTGGTGTTTTGGTCATCATCTTAACGTACAACGCCTCGCCAGGCTGTACACGTATGACCAACTCGTTTCTCTTCGCTTTTCCATCGAATATATCCCCCGGTACATCTCTGTATTGAATTCTTACTTCTGCCTTGCGCTCGTTCAATGCTGTGCATCAACGTATCGATGTTATATCAAACGAGGAGTTTTACTCCATGTAATTGAGCTGCCGTACCTTTTCCGCACTTGAGAATGAATGGAACACCGTCCCACCGTTCGTTGTTTATCCTTAGAACGGCTTGAGCGAAAGTCGGTGTATTAGAGTCCGGTGGAACGGTCGGATCGTCGAGGTATCCTAATTGCGCCTCGGGCTCTTCGGAATCGGGATCACCGACGTACTGTCCAAGTACTACGTCATCCAGGTCTAATGGATTTATACACTTGAGAGCCTTGACTTTTTCATTCCTACCGACAATTCCGACCACGGCCGTAACAAATATATATGAAATACTCGAAGGGTTGAATGGCATGAGGAAGCGAGGACACGTGGATTACCTTATGTCATCCGGCTGACACGAGGCGGGCTTTTCCATCGCCACCAGCGCGAGAATTTGCAGCAAATGATTTTGCATAACGTCCCTTATTATGCCGAATTCGTCGAAGTAACCGCCCCTACCCTGGGTACCAAATGGTTCCTTGAAGGTAATCTGTATCGAGGCAATGCTATCCCTGTTCCAAGTCGGACCGAATATTCTATTGCCAAACCTGAGGGTCATCAAGTTCTGGACCATCTCTTTGCCGAGGTAGTGATCGATACGATATATCTGTTCCTCTCGGAATAGCCGCGCCAAATGATCGGTAAGACGCTGCGATGTCGTAGCGTCACGGCCAAATGGTTTCTCAATTATGATTCTCGTCCAGCCCCTGAGATCGGTTAGAAGAAAAATGTAATTTTTTTCTTTACTTCTTTGGAAAAAAAAAAAAAAAAAAAAAAAAACGCTAGAAAATACGCACTTTTTGCCCATGCAAGCTTTCCGTATGTGAACGGTAACGGGCTCGAAAACACTCGGCGGTAGAGCGAGATAGAATAATCTATTAGCCGCGAGAACCGGCGACGACGATTCGTCGCTGTCCTCGTGCATCTTCAATTGATCGTTCAGCCTCTCGAAATCCTCGATCGAATCGTAACTGCCCGCTGTGTAATGATTTAGCTTCCAAAATTTCTCGTATTTGTCCTCCTGCCCGGGCTTCACGTTCATCCACGGATGACACTGTTGCCGCAACTGATCGATGCCCATTTTGCTTCTGGCGTACCCGAAAAATGTTGTTGTCTTTGGAAGAAGATTGTCCCTGAAGAGCCACCACAGCGTTGGATATATCTTCTTCTTGGCAAGGTCGCCCTGAGTCAATAGAACCACTGTTGTAAAATACACGTCGTGTCTCGATACTCTGCGTGAGCACATTTTTTTTTAAACATGATGATCGGTATTAATATTGACTCACGGAAGCTCCGAGCGTGACAAACACATGAGGAATTTGACCATCGAAGTGGGTTCCTTCCATGTGATCCATTTCTTCCGATTTCAAGGATTGCCTGATGAGAATCAGGCTCTCCTCCGTTGATGCTCCTATAAATTAATGAAAATCCTTTTAATACCGATTATTGCAAACTCCAAGTTTTAATGTATATATACATATATATATATAATAAATTATTATAACGATCACAATGCAGGTAATCGTGGGACTCACTCGCCGTACCGATCTTGGTATTGGAGGTGGTCATACCACCGCCGCGATTGCCGATCATAGTCGTCGATCGTGTTAAACAAAGTGACAATAACGCGCGGATGTTGCCGAGCGACTGGCAAAACGTCGAAAGATCGGATGGTAGTTGGAGTGCCGTGAAGGCGATTACGGACACCGATTGTTCGTGGGTAGGGGAATAGGCGCGTTCCGCGTCGTCGCCGTCGATCACGCGATCGTTTTTACTCGTCCGCAGCCGATACACCTTGCTACGTAGCTACCTCCTTCTCCTACTTCATCGGTATTTACCGGACTTTTCGCGTCCCAACCACCGCAAAGTACGCGTCGACGATAGTAAAAAATGCGTCAACAGCAATTTAAAATGATACTGAACGGGCTTATATGCAGAGTTTCATTATTATCTTGGAGAATTTTCTCGAGGAGTCGCAACCCTGGTAAAAATATATTATGTCTGATACCGATCGATACAATTTCAATGGGATTTAATTGTACGGTGTATCTATTTGTTCCCGGACTTTGGTCACTGTGGACTAATTGTATCGTTGTTATTAGTTTAGTTTATTTACGATATAAAATTATATTAGATCTTTTACATATCGCAAAATACTCGAATGCGGATAAAGTAAGACTAAACTATAAATAATTTAGTAAGAAAGACGCTTAAAAACAGCTCAATTTACTGTTGTTATTCATAAGTACGTGAAACGACTTATGTATTATTGATATATGGTATCTTACAAAAACGAGTCTGGATGGAAAAGTTAGGTAAATAATCCGAGATCATGAAATTTAAGCAGCTTGGGCTGCGATCACTACAACGATCGGTGATCGAAAAAAAAAAAAAAAATCGTCATTATTAGTCGATTTCTTTTTTTCTTTTTTTTTTTTTTGCTTAAAATAATACACCATGGTTGTATACGTACAAGCGTATATATTTGTTATCAAGTTTCATACACAATAATATTATTTATGACAATGTATGATATTTATATTATTTTTTATTTCTTATTTATAGTATTAATATTATTATAAATATTATTATTTATAATAATATTATTATGGGAGAAACATATAGGATTTTGATCGTAAATTTATGATAGTACTTCGTAAGTTCACGAACCAAAGTCCGCACGCGGAACGATACGATTCTTCAAAATCGTTTTCCATCATTTATTTTGACCAAGAAATATAGTTGCATACTTTTGTTCATTCGACAGTACTTCCGTTGTTTGCATTATTGCGATTACATATTTGCATTTATTGGGATGGAAATTCGACACACCCGACGAATGACGATATATTATTTTTAATTTGCTGTCCATTCGCAGAATGATTACGACGTAAATCGATGCTTGTGTTCAATGGGTGCTTATATAACCGACATTTTCTTTGTAGGTTTTACCCTAATTGTTCGAGTTAATTTATCGGTCGTTTTCTTATGTTAAACGGCTACGGGATAACCCCATATAAATATTCATAAAATGTCGAGAATTATTAACCAAATGCGAGGACACAAAAAAAAATTGTGCAGTATAAATAATACATATCTGGGGCCAAATAATAAAACAGCAATTGATGCAACTTCTTTAGGCTCCGATAATGCGACGCAAAATTAACGATTTTATTCTTCGGTAAAATCGTTATTACAGTTATCATGCTATTTGAATACATTCGAAGGATATGGAATATCGTTAAATTTCATAAGCGACTAGGTAAAATTTGTATTTTTCAAGTAATAATCGATGATAGTGCAGTGATACGAAACGATACGTTCTTTTTGGTGATCCCGTTGATCTCGGGCCGATAACGAATTGTCGATATCAGAGATAAGGTGCGCGATGTAGTGTAAATCATGGCCATCGCATGCTCAACGATTGCGATGAATATGGATTATCTCGGTGTGACCTTTGACGGAAGTCAACCGCGTAGAAAATATCGCATCTGCTTGCTACTACCGGCAACAGTGAATGATAATAATATACCAAATATACTTGTATCGTTTGTACGTGTATATTATTAACTCGGTGGATAATGTCGATGCGCATGCCTCACGAACGTGGGCAATGCTAATGTCATGCGCCGCGATCACGTGGTATCGTCATACACGCTGACCCATCGAGCAGACAGTGTAGTGTATATATGTACATTGCCACTACACGTGCATCGTGCAGACAGTGTAATATATACACTTTGAAAGTGTATATATGTGCATTGCCACTATTCAAGCGAGACTCGGCGATCGTTTGAGTGACTGCCGCATTGACGAAACGTCGAACACGTTCAATGTGCATAAAATTATAAAATCGTGCTCAAATTGAATACGTAAAAGTTATTTTAGTTTTTGGGTCATTCGAATCTTTGAGTCCCGCGCGATTTTCTATAAAATCTAGAGTAACGTTTGGAACATTGAAGCTAATCAAAATAAATGAAAACAGTTCACTCACTCCGCTGTATATCATCCATGGTAGATAATCTCTGGCTGTTTGATCTGCTAATTGAGCACAGCTACTGTTCTAGTTCTAGAGGCAGAGATGACTTATCTCTGCTAGAGGCACGAAATATCTTGAAATTTTGATAAATAACAGTTGTACGATTGGTGTTCTCGAATAATAAATTATTGTTTTCAGTGTTGAGCTGCACCACGGCTGAGAAGTAAGTTCAAGACGAAACAGTCTTCACAAACTCTTGTGAGACATGGTAACTCTACCATGTTATATACCATTGTGGATTGGCCATGCTGTGGGCATTGAGGCCAATTCCATGCCGACTTTCAAAGATGTCCATTGGTTGATGCCCTCCGGAAGATTCTTTTTTTTCGGCTACCGGTTTCATTTCGCCGGTAATGCAGATATCTACACATGTCGGAGGTAACTCTTTCGCCGAGAGATGCCGCTCAATGCCAAGGCGTGTAACGAATTCTGATACGCGAACCGCGAAACTGCGCGCGGTAAATTCAAACGTCTCAAAGCAGAAAGACCGACAATCCTGCGTACCCATGTAAATTTATTTCTATCGAAATCTTCTTGGTCCGCCATATTGGATTTATAAATTCTCAAATTCAAATACGCTCGGATTGCCGGCAGATCGTAGTTTTTTATAGAAAACTCATGGAGCGTATGTTGACTTATTATAGAGATTTAACCATACGAGAATCACCGTGATGTTGTGCTCATGTATCATTTTTTCATATTTATTGTAGTAAAATTATCAAAAATATAATAATGTATTAAAAATATTTATTGTTTTGTATATACGTATAATTAGTGTACAAGCATCAGTATGTAATGTTCATTTGGACGTACAAGAATCATTTTTAAGGGTTTCTGTGCTTTTACATTTTTTTTCACCTTTTTCTATGGCTGCGGTCCGAGGCCAACTATTTCTGGGCGTTGCTCTGTGTTATTTCTTTTTATACCAGTGACTCAAATCACAGAATTTAAGTGTACATGGAGATCTGCCTGCGGGAGGACAATAGATAATACTGCTATCTTTTATAGTTCTTCTTCATGGTTGTAACCATTTGTGTATTTTTTGCCGCACCGAGTATGTGCGAATTCTTTCAGAGTTTATCTATAAAAAAGAAAACTTTGTTAGTTTTGTTTAACCCACAGACTGTCCGGATGTCGCGCCATAAATCGGATTGAATCGAGAATATGCAATTGGCATCCGGAATTCTACTGCATTTATTATACAACAAATGCATTGACCACTCGAATGATTGAAATATTTCTTTGTACGATTACACTGATGAAGCGGTGGCAGTGACCATATTGTCCCTCATTATTATTTATATGATGATCGAATCCAAGATAAGATCGGGAATGTTTCTCATAAATACAGCATCGAACGTCGTCTTGGCACACATATAAATCGGTAAGTATTCGCATATATATTTACTATAATCTATTTTGACCGTACGATTGTGGTGGACCTCTTCATGGCATACCCTGTAAAAAAAATTGCTTAAAATTTAATGTACCGGTGTATGAAGTTCATTGTGCAAGTCTGTTTACTTAAATTTAAAGAACTTGTATTTTACACAAGTAACGGTTTATGAAAAATAAAGGCAGCAGTAAGATTACAGTGAAAGCAGGGGTTTATAGATAAATAGCCCAATCAATAAGTCACTGAGTGGAAGAAGATGAGACAGTCATCTATCGTACGGCAAAGGATTAAGATATTTTTCTATCTGATCCCAATACCTTCGTGCAAATACATCGATATTATTGTTTGATCGATGTGCCATTCTTGCGCGTACAAACAACTTTGGCAGGCGTCCAAATCTCGCAAGTAGGTGATTTTTACATATACATGGTGGCGATGCAACAGGAAGATGGTTCATCGTCATTCCAGGCAAGAATGCAACACCATATTGATGTTTCTCGCGCGGTCTTTATCCTTGAAGCACCCGTAAACAATTTATTCACAACGCATACTATAACTGCTTCCGCCCGTGTGCATTATCGGTGTTATTTACACAAAAAATTCGACGCATCAAACACTTTTAGTTCAATCTCAACTTTACTAATAGATTGTCGTGGTTTTATTGATCCAAACCTTTTTGCGTGCTTGATAAAATAGTTACTTTTATTATCCCAAAGGATAATCAAAATTTGGTGAAAACCAGCTGCAGTGTCTCAACAAACGCCAAATGTTTAATTGGAATTTTATTCTGTGTTGTCCTAGAATATAGTTTAATACTGAAGGGAACAAACTTTGATAGCTTATTTAGTTTTTTTGGTATCACGCCCGCCATTTGGAAACTATAGTGGCGAAGGACTCACGGAATGGGCGCATTACTCTGCGGTTTATTATTGTATCTACTTTTAAAAAAATCATTTTTAAACTGCAAATACATAAGAACATATACCGCAAAGCTCGCTGGGCTCAGTTGTTATCTTCCCTACCAAAGAAAATTCTCGAAAAAAAGGTACTTTCTAGCCTTCCGAAGCAGGATCCCCCTTAATCCCTACCCAAATCACAGGACTTATGTAAATTTTAGTGAAGTTATCGGTGTCGCTGTCAGGACTCCCTGGGCTAACGCGTCCTTCTACTTCCTCGTAGAGGGAGCTTTTTTCCATGAATTTTTTTGTTTCGTGATTTTCATCTCACCATTCAAAAAAAAATCGTTTGTGGCCTAAAACTGTTGTGTGGAAGGTATTTTTTATTATACAAGGGATATTCCTAACTAGCAAAAAATTCGGGACCCTCGGACCCTGTTTCGCTACCGGTATTACCGGTATTATTAGGCTAAACCGTATTTTACACATAGTATTTGGATGGAGAGACCTAACTATGTTGTGTATGCTCAAAGTTGTTTGTCACTTTTAAGGACATGTCTCGATAGATCGGCTAGTCTTCGGAGTGAGGCCAATAAGACGTTTCATTCAACAGTTTGGAAAGCGTATGAGCGCGTGCGCGAGGCGACCTCCTCACCGCCAAACTACGCGCCTCTGGTATCGTAAACAAAACTGGGTTTGCCGCGTGATTCGATCAGTGAGGCGGCAACAGCGCGACTGTGTCGAGAGGACGTTTCTCCGCTCGTGTCTCGGTAACCGCGCATTGTTAACGAGCCGCAGTCACATCAGTTTATTTACATCTATCAAATTCTTTCAACTTTCAACCCCTAACCCCAACGAGAAAGAAAGCGCTTTCCACAGTGCCACCAAAAAATGAATAAAAACGAGAGAAGGCTTCGCAAGAAACAGTTATTGTTGCACTAGTGCAGTACAATAAAAACACATGTAATTAGAGACAAAGAAAAATTGTAACATTTTGTCTTTTCCGGGCCCTTTCACTTGGCGCTGCATCATTTCACTTATCGCTACACCTCCCAACGCCCGTTGCGCTTCGTTTGGACCGCATCAAACGTTATTACGTATGTGCGAACTGTAGGACACAACTCCACGTGGAGCGAATTGTTGTCTTGCTTTAAAAAATGAAAATTCACAGAATCGAACAGTTTTCTGTTTGTTCGTTTAATCGTTAAAAATAAAAACAAGAAAACAGGATAAAATTAGTGCTACGAACACAAAGAAACACAAGTTGTCGACGGAGATTCGGAAAACGAAAGTGAAACGTTATTTTTCTTGCGTGTCGTCCCGACGGAAACGCCGTATACCAGAGATCAATGATTCTGGCGATTGACTGACGGTGAATGGATCTTCGACGACGTCAAATTGCGCCCGAAGAAGAAACTATCAAACTTGTAAGCAACCAAAGAGGATAATCGACAAAATAAGCCTTAAGGAAAATATTGACGCGCCGGAAGTGGCTTGTAGGGACACGCCGTTCCGACTCGTGTATGGATCGTGGACTGAAGGAGGCTCGCTTTCGGCTGTCGGCTTTCAGGTATAAAAATACACACACACTTACAGCTTATGTACAGGCTCGAATGGAAAAGGGACTAAGGGACCGCGGCGAACGTCCCAATGGCCGGAGGTGTCTCATTGGTCGATCGCACTATGTTGGCAAGAAAAGCCGTGATTTTGGGCCTCGACCAAAAATTTATGGGGAGTTTTGGGAATAAAAGATTTGAACGAATAAAACAACTTTTATCAACATAAACACAGTAGAACATGTTTTTCAATGCCACTGATCGGATTATGAATTTTTTAACAAATACATAAAATAGAATAGTATATATTAACGACAGAATGTTATTCTACTGTGAATCTACAAGTAGAATGAAAGCAACGTTCACAAGATGCAGACGTTTACACTAATGTTTTCGAGCTCGATGATTTTTAGTCTTTATGTAAAATCATTACAAAATATGATATAATAGATACGAAACTGTGCTTAAATCGTTCGGAATACATTTTTTAAAATTTCTCTCGGACTCATTTTAATCCATCTATTTGCAAAAGTAGAAAGGTACAACACTAAAAATACCACAATTTTTTAGGGTCGCACATAATTTCGATTGACTTCGATAAAAACAAGCACAATTGACCGAATTATCATAAATTGCGATCTGCGGTGCCGTTCAGCCGACTTTCCCGACAAACTCCGACCGGTAATGTGCTAACGGATGGAAGAAGCTTCCGCGCATTGATAGTGAAAGGGAAAAAAAACGAAAACTATGGCGAAAATGGAAGATTGGATGCCCGAAGTTTGGAATAGCACGGCGTTGATGGATATCGACGTACCATCGACAACGGCAACGATAATGACGACGAGCGTTGGTAAAATGGTCCCAGGCGGTACTTCATCCCCCAGGCGATACATGACCACAGCCTCGCAAATAGTGCTAACTCTGGTTTATATGAGCGGTGTAATGGGAAACATATCGGCGCTGATAATTCTCTTCCTACGGGATAAGGTCAGTCGTAAAAAAAAAAAACACATCAATAATAATAATAATAATAACATTAACAAAGAAAATGTTCGTACGTGATTCTATTCCCAATCTTGATCATAAACGTACTTTGATCTTAACTCATGTGCAATATGTTTTATTTATTTCAACGGAGAAAGAATAAAGAAAACAATCGTAATAGCCGCAAGATTGCACTTTTAATTGAATTCTTTGAAAATCATGTACTCGTTATATTTGTCAAATAGAGACGAAATAGGAAGCACTTATTGTGATGCGATGCTTGGTGACCAACGATTTGGTTGCGCTTCTCGACATGCTCGTACAGACAATAGCCGCAAGATTGCACTTTTAATTGAATTCTTTGAAAATCATGTACTCAATTTTGGTCGTAACATTTGTTAAATAGAGACGAAATAGGAAGCACTTGTTGATGATGCGATGCTTGGTGACCAACGATTTGGTTGCGCTTCTCGGGATGCTCGTACAGATGTACGTGACGATCTACGCGACATCGGTTACAACCAATCGGGCTTTCTGCTCGCTTCGGATAGTCTGGCGACTTTTTGGTCTCTTCAGCGGTTGTGTGGCAATCGTTATGGCAGCAGAAAGGTGGCTGGCCTTGACACGGCCCTTTGTCTATCAGAAGGTAAACTAATAATGCCCTTATTATTATTATTATTATCCTTGTCGTTATTTCTATATGCGATTGCCATGCGGCGTTTTTATCATATACAAGAAGCGCGTATTAATGATATACAATTCAATTGTCGGTACAGGAAGAGGGAAAGGTACATTTGAATAGTCACGACTTTCAAAGTATATGTAATATCAAGGTAACGGAGGCTCCCCAAATGAAGTATCACCGTATCCCCGTAAACTCGAGCGATTACCATCACTGTATCGCTGGCACACAACGATAAATGACGGTGGCAAAGTTTCCTGAGCGAGAAACTATCTCTTGTTTATCGTGGAGCGATAATGGCCTATTTGTCAGGCAGAAGGAAATTTTGGGTTCAGGCGAGAGAGAAGAGGGGGGCCGGCATAGTTACTTGCAACAAAAGTAGGCCATTCGACGTAGAAAAATCATACATTCATATACGAAAAGTGCGTCGTAGTTTGGATGATATCGGGACGTGGCGCGTGTTGTGAATCGAGAAGCTGCTTTCTTATTGCTTATCGAATGAGAGCAAAAAATGAGGCGAAACGAAAAACAATCGATCTATCCAATTTGTCTCACCTCTGGCAATTATTACTGTAGAAGAAGGATGCATAGATACAGTCTTCGGTGAACAACGAATTGTGTGGGCGAGAGCACGTAGCCAGTCAGCCAATAATATGAAATCAGCGGTACCAACGCGAAACGCGATGTCCTTCCGATTCCGGGGAACCCATAAAAGCCATGTCGATAGATTAGGGCGTAGAATATAGATATGCATGAAGAATAGTTGTTATAGACGTCATAAGTATAGAGCGACGGTAGAGCGATTAATTAACTTCCAGGCTTACGATAGAGAATGAGGGATATAAATGCAGGAGGAACCGCCCCACCTTCCTTCATATTTACTGGAACATCCTAAGTTCGAATTACAGCTATAATATTTTTATTTTGCTTTATAATTCAATTTTTATTTAATTAATTTATACTGGCACTTGTGCTATTTGGAAATGATATCTAGTAAAAATTGTATATTCCATCGACAAGTAGATCCCATACTGGAAAATGGAAAATATGGAAGACAATTTTTTTGAATCTGAAAAAAAATCTCGTTCATTTTGTGAAAAATAGGAGCAAGGTCTGGCCCACTTTGGACCTAAGCTCAAAAATATTGATACCTGATGCACGATATTTACAAGAATTTTTCGAGGATAAACAAAAAGGGCCTTTAGTATTTTCCTTATAAACAATCATAAGTGTACACATTGTTGAAAACAAAATCTAATAAAAATCGTGGTCGCCGTTTAAAGATAGGACAACAACGTCTAAAATCGGGGAAGAAATCCAAGAGGTCGAGGGTCAGACCCCAGTCGAGTTGTTACGAAGTGCCTCATATGTACTCGAATGTCTTTGGTGTAGTAAATAAGACACTGGTTTCGTAAAAATAAGTTTTGAGCTCAAAAGTCCAATTTTTTTTTTTTTTTCGACGTAACGAGTGTGATTTAATATCACTCATCGAGCTGTGAACCGATAACTGAAGCTTCACTGGGCCAGTGTCTTAATTACTGCACGAACAAAATTCACACAATTAATTCTTTCAGACAAATTCCATAGAAATGATGGAAACTGCTTGTTGATAAAGTACACGATTTTTTCACCGCATATCTAACTTCTAATGACCACAAGTTGCGATATAAATGTATTAAATTACACTGTAACTGTAGTGCCCAACGAAATAAATTGCGATTGTGTCTTTCGAACTTACGACATTCCGCTAAATGTGAAAGATACTGATACGCTAACTCTGAAAAAAAAAAGGGAGCGAGAGAGAAAACATTAGTACCCCAACACTCTGATTACAATGGGAGCGAGAGAAACCACTCACCATTCATTTCGAATTGAAATATTGAGGGGATTTCCAGGAAACCGGCCACTTTTATTCGCCAATTGGCATTAGGCCAAATGAACTTGTGACGTGCCCAAAATAAAAGAGACATTCGTGAAATAGTTATATTTATTCTTGTTATCTTGATGGCATCCGCTCCATTCCACTTTAATTCAAGTTTTAATTAATAGACGGGCATACACTATTTACCGTAAATGTGCTACTAATGTACTTGAAATTCTGCAGGGATGCAATAAAAAGCTTCATACTTTGGCATTCGGTCGAATTACTGTTCAAGACACACTAGAAATGGAAAAAAATGTATATTAATGAACCTCTCAAAATCCAGAGATCCTTTGAGGTAAGATATGAACGTTTCTGGGGCTCAGTTGTGTCAAAAATCGGATGCGGAAAATGGCATGAATTTTAGACCCTGTACATCACACATACACATACACACACAAACACTTCCGGATAGTATTTTTGAATCCCCTTTTATCGACGTTTCGGATTATTTTGAGCACGTCGATACAATAATCGCGAAACAAGTTCCGTGAAATCAAAGTTTCCTCGAGGAAAGTGTTTCATTTTACGCATATCTATCTATTCTACGAATCTATTTATATCTATTTTACGCATATTTATCTATTTTACGAAATCCATCGACGCATCACTTTGTTGAATTTGTAATCGAAGTTTAAGATAACTACAAATTTGCGGACGTTAGAGCATTGCCGGATATTTTGCATGGTACATCATATGGAAAATGGTATGAATTTCAGTCCCTGAAATTTGTGGACGTTAGAGCATTGCCGGATATTTTGCATGGTACATCATATGTCAAATGGTATGAATTTCAGTCCCTGTACATCACACATACACATACACATACAAACACTTCCGGATAGTATTTTTGAATCCCCTTTTATCGACGTTTCGGACTATTTTGAGCACGTTGATACAATAATCGCGAAACAAGTTCCGTGAAATCAAAGTTTCCTCGAGGAAAGTGTTTCATTTTTTACGGTCAACGGAGTGAGGATTTTATATTGACAAATAATACAAGAAGGATTGTTATATTCTGAGCGCACGTGTAATTATGCACAAGGGACCGATGTATCGACCATGGCCAAAGCAGGACGGCCAGTAGGTATACTTACCAGTGTTCATAGCTTTCGTTGGTTGCAAGCGCGGCCAAAATAAACTGACGCTTTATCGCTAGGTCACGGAACTCGACGCGCAAGTATGACAGCGAAGATTTTGTTGATGCTTTTCGTGGGTTTGTAGGTGGGACTTATATTTCTTCTTGGCGCTAACACAGGACCGCTCGTCCATTCAGCTAATGATATTAGTAGTGGGCGCGTCGTTTTTATTGGGGGGTGGTTAGCATTCTCGAGTCACAGCTTCGGTGTCCGACACATCGGCCGTTCTTAATGTTAATTATAATTAAGGCTTCCCTAGTGACAAGGTAAATAATAGTGGCAATTCTTTCTGGGAAGTGTCGGAAGATAAATCGGAAACGGGGAATCAATAGCAGCCCCACTGCTAGCAATTAGAGCTAATTGGTGCACAATTGTCTCGCGAATGTAACTCGTGTCAAACTTTAACAGAACGAACACGAGTGTGTAATGCTCGCCGATCGAGGCCATAATAATATTTTATAGCACAAGTATCTTAAGGGCTATATTCGCACAGAAAAATTAGCATTGTCATTCGCACAATTACAAATGATGCATTGTTCGTAATAATATCATTATTAAATCGGGCGGATAACTGAAAAAACGGGCAATAAAAGAGAATTAAACGTCAATCGTCTGCTTCGTGCACCCGATAACCTACTATTGATATGCGAAGGGGAAGAAACTCGATAAAATTGGCGCGACTAAAGTAGACAGGAATTCCATATCCAATTGACTACTGGTGTGATGGTTACTCGCTGTCATCGCGGCAATGACGCGTGTATAAATTTAGGATTATTTGGCGCGTTTCTGCGCTGGTCATTGTTTCGCAGTGTCGCTACTTGATATTCCCGATGGGCATCAAAGACTCCAATTGCAATGCGGCATTCCAAATGGTATTTGTAATAGCTGCAACTTCCGGTTTATTCTTTTCAGCGCAATCCTTGCCAAAATATTTTCCGGTCGTTATCCGAAAATCTCACGCGCAGAACAAAGATTTAGTAGTATTAATTTAAATAATAATTAAAATAATTTATTATTTAAAATAATAAGCGATTTAAAAATAACCGAAGGAGACGCGGTATTGATTGCAAAAAAATAATATCTAAAAATCGCTCTGAAAAAAATCTTTAAAAATCAGCGGAGAATCTCTGATGTGTGCCCAAACAGTAGAAACTCAGAAAAACGCCCTTCCATTCGATAGTTAGCGGCAAAGCCACTGCGTGGCTAAAAAGTTACCGGTGCAAGTTACGACCTTAAGAAATGCTGCTCAACTTTTTCTGGACCGAACTACAGAGGCTACGACATGTTTTATCGCGGCCATATATATTTCGAGGCGATTGACCTTGACTTTCCGATTTGCCCTTGGCCACTGAGCGAAGGTGAGCGGTATTGATTGCAAAGGCTTTGGAGCGTCGCCGGAGGTCACGTAGGCGGAAAGGTCGACGAGGAACAAAGACTTTTCGTGGAAATGGGATTCTTACGTGCTTGCGAAGTTGATTCCGGTCAGAGCTACCAACCCTCGACTCTCTCTCTCTCTCGTTTACCGCCAACTTCCTGTCCAAATGCCACTAGAATAAGCACCAAATAGTCGACGTAGAGACACATTGATGATGGGAAGGATTGCGGGTTGAAGAAAAATATTGTCTGTTTATGGTTTCGTTTGGCTTTCAGCGCGTGACGTTCCCCGTGATTGTCCGATGTATATTGGCGTTGTGGCTGGCCGCGGTGACTCTTACCGCTTTACCGTTGTTCGGTTTTGGGCTATATTACAAAGGAGGAAAGTGCGTAAGGTACAGAGAGGCCACCGAACTCACCGACGTCACCTACGCCTACGTCTGGTTTTTTTTCGGTCAGTTCGATTTGTATTCAATTTTAATTAATAATAAATTGCATTAATTAAAATTCGAGGCTAATTAAAGTTTGGACTATAGGTACGGGGTTATGCTTGTCCATCGTGTGGTGTAACCTGGCGGTGTCTCGAGCCCTACGAAGACTCGGCCGTCGAGCTGGTAACATCAGAAGAATTTCCAGAGCTTCCTCCAGGGCGAAGCCCCTTCTGGCGGTGTCGAACTTGTCACCGGAAATCGTTTCCACTGTCGAAGAGAGAGCTTTCGCCAAGCTCATGGCAGTCTTCTCTATATCATTCGTCGTTTGTTGGATGCCGCAAATGGTAAGAAAATTAATTCTTCCGTCTAATTAAGCTAATGTAAACTAGGATGTTATTGGGGTTCGCGCGGCGTTTATAATATAGAGAGATATAAGCAACCATAGCAACCGTTGTCGTGATCAAAAAATCTCAAAGTTTACCTAAAGGAGTTTTATGATAAATAGTAAAACATATCTAAATTTTTAAAAATTCAACTCTGCACATTGCTTTCTCATATAGACACACACACACGCACACAAACATTATCAAAATTTTTCTCGGTTTTAGACGATTGCTGACTTGAAAACCGCGAGACAAAATTTCAAACTGTCCGATTTGTCGTGGAATATCCCATATATGATAATTGAAATAATGGATTTCAGTGAAAAATGATTAAACTGGGTTTTTACTCTAGTAGCTCTAGATAAGATCATAAATTTTCATTTATAAAAATATTATCTGTCTATATAATTCTATTATCAATGTATGATAATATAAGATCAATGTATGACGGAGGATAAGATATTTCGATTCCGGATATAGTTTGATGCCTATTTTTGCGATGATTACGGTGAGTTGTCACGTACCGCACATTGTTTCGGACAAGTTAGGCATATGTGTAGTGGCTACCTTGAGCCTTTTGCTATTGTTGTTATGGGTATGGATCGATCACGTCCGTCGATCATCGACGGGAACGCAAATGCGCAAATAACTCTACACTGAATGTAAATACTCGATCGTTCCTTCGTCGAGTGAGAACTAATATCGATATTTCTCATAAATAATTACAGATATCCATTCCATTGGAACAGTACTCGATGAAACTGGGCAATGACGCACGGATAGCGCGGAGATGTATACGCGCTTTTCACGTGATAGCCGATATTCTTTTGTGCATTCATTTCACTCTCGATCCGTACATCTATGTTCTCCTACGAATACCCAGACCACGATTCGTTTTTCTTAAGCCTCTGTGGCGGGTCTGCTGGCCAGACCGAAGTCGAGCTAACTCTTTTACCGGAACGACCGATCATCATGGAAGCAGCGGTGACCCTCCGACTCCCATAACCGAAGCCCCATCGACCCCGGTAAGCGAACAACACGAAAGTCATCTCGTGGCTGTTGCCGTTTGACAATATCAGCCTTACCGAACCAACGCCATGCGATATTGTTAACAATTTGTGATAATTAACCGTCGAATAACATTAACAATAGCGGCTCTCGTTACTCACGCAAATACCACGAGTCTCACTACATTTGTCGCTCGAGTAAACTCAAGTCGCTTCTCGCGCGTACACCACACAGACACTCGATTAATACTTGTCTCGTTTAGAATTAATCAACATACGACGGTTAATAAATATAATTTTACAATAAGAAAACTAAAAAGTATGTATGCCACGACTGAAAATATTATAAAATATATATCGACAATGCCGTGTAGAGTTAATTATTCACATGATCGTAAATATATAGCGTGGATAGAATTAAAACATTTCGAAGAATTTTAGCCCGCGATAAACCGATTTCTATTGTCATAAAATAAGCGGTGCCGGGTGGCAATTCGATTAAAATGAAACGGTTTTTCGCTTAAACAAACTTGTGACGTTCTCGAAAGTTGCAAAAATATACAACATTGTCATAGTTTCTGAAATGGTAACACTAAACTTGTGACTTCCGGTACATATCATAGGTGTTTACTGATCAAATGACATATGTTTGCTAGACAAATTTTACTCAGGGTTAGTTGACAGTCATAGAAATTCGTTCTGAACGCACGACGCCAATATTTCGTAGTTTGTAATGAATATAATCAAGTAATGTCATGCATATGTAAAATTATACATTATTGCGACGTTCCAATAGCGATAACTTTTTAAACTTTTTCATAACGCAACACTCATATGACTAGCTACTGTGGGCACACTACCTTAATGCACGCAGAATGATGTTTCTTAAGGAGAAGCCAACGGATGTTTAGACAGTAAATACTTATTTCGTTCCAGTTTTATTTAGTTTTTTTTTTTTTTTCTTTCTCTTCTTTTTCGCGCAAACAGTGCATTCGGTATGTCAAACCTTCCATAGAAGCAGATGATTCGTCGAATCTTCGCGACCCGCTTGAAGTTCGGCCGACGCCTGAGGACCCCGGAAATCTTCGTAACCATCGCCACCGGAGATAATCAAGAGTTTTCCAGTAGTCGGCTCAGTCTGTTGATTCTTTTCGAGCTTCCCCGAATGTCGCTTATTCTTCTGGCGGGCTTCGGGTTTACAGACGGCCGGTGACTGGAATATCGGCGCGAGTTTCTCGACGCACGTTATAAAACGTACGTGGCCTGTATGCCCATGAGGTATACCTGTAGTGTAAAATTTAAGTGGGAAAGAAATGAAAAATGGTAGCACGAAGAAATAATACGGCACGTACCGGTAACCGGCGGTGGCTGGGACAGTCTTTGGCTCGAAGGTTTGAGATGAGGAATCGGTATGTTGAGTAGAACGCCTGCACTCGTTCCTACCCACAACAATTCGTTGCAGGATAACAGTGCTGTCACACGTAAACATGCTGCTTTGTGCTGGCGTATTATGTCATCGCAACCTGCAGCGAGTTTAATGTTTCCGTTAAAATAAATATTTATCGGATGATATTAATTGTTGTTTTTTTTTGTATATATTATTTCCATTTGTCCGCCCCTTCAGACAACCCGCCTGTTACCAGGTTCACATCCGGTTCGGTAACCAGACCAGACCTCTCCATGGTTTTTTTGGTTATAGGCATAGGTTGATCATAGGAAATCCCGATATAGTCAATCTCGAGTTTATAGAATTTCGAGAAAAAGTTTCGCCGTGTTTATAGAATGTAACCACGGACTACAGATGTGTAAATGTGAAGTAGGATGGTCCTTAGGTTGCCTTAATTTTTTTTTATTCTCTCAATGACCCCCGGAATGATCTCAAGATATCGAATAAGAATACGTTGGGTAGACGTACAGTTTATCTGTACAATCTCCCCGAGATTAATTTTTTCTGCCGTCGCAACCGACGATTAGAAAAATTCAATAAATCGAAGGATCCGAATTTGAAGTAATAATCATAGATTCGAAGTTTAATCGTAACCACCCTATCCCGCAGGTTAAACTACGTGTGCCTAACGTATAAGCTTTTCTAAACGATTTAATACTTACTGGCAAGCATCTTCGTCACCGCCGGTGCAATGTTGATGTCCGTAAGACATTCGTAACTGTTAGCATGAAAGAATCGAAGTAGCGCACTGTTGTGCAATGAGATCCATACACCGAGAGCACCGGACGCTGCCATGGAGGAAATTGGTCGAGTAGTGTCGTTGCTCACAGCGAAACTGTGCTCTATATCGAGATTAGTGGTGTTCACTATTTTAACGGTATTGTGACTGCCGCACCACAATTTTCCCGATATCAGTATCATTTTCGTGACCGGAGCTGCTGGGCTACCGACGGTTATAATCACCGGGTTCTGCGTATCCCAGCCATCTACGAGAATATTCAATAGTCGATTATCGTTGTCGAATAATACCGCTGAAAATAGTAAAACTAGCGTGAGGATCATTCAACTTACAGCGATAATGGCAACTATAGACAGCTATATCTCCGTTGGCAAGGGACACGAAAACTTTGTTATCCAAGTATCTGCCGAATAATTGACGAAATATATGTGATTAAAAAAATTGCCAATTCCAAATGTTCATTTTTAAGTGTGTCGGCATTACATTATCGAGTGAACGCTGCTTCCATGCTGTATCTTGAGTCTGTTTTTCTTGATTCTAATGTTGTCGTTACAGTTGTAAATGTGAATGCAGCCGTCCTCGGTGCCGAGCCAAACAGTCGGCTGTAAGGTATCCTCGTCGAGAGGCTCGTCGTTCCCCGATAGATCGGCGGCGCTCACCGCCCCCGCACCGACAATATTGTTCGTAGACGCGGTAGTTGTGTTTGTTTTAGTGCTCGCGAGATCCTCGTTGTCCGAATCTTCGGAGCTCTCGCTGCTGGAAAGTCGATTAAAAATTTTACCGACCTATCGATCATTGTTAAATTCTTCTAGAATTCTAGGCTAACCTCTCCAAGTGTGCGTTGTCCTGGCCATTGGCGTCCGCGTCCTCGACCAATATACTGATACCGCTTTTCGTCAGATCGAGCGCTCTATTTTCCACTTTGCTACTGACGACGCTGCTGATACTACGAGGTCGTCGGCGACGACGGCTGCTATCGTCGTATCTGCTGCGCGATGAAAAACAAATAAAACGATTAATGAGTACGTGCGTGCTCAGTTTTTAGCGAGCAAAAAAAGAGTTGTTGTTGTTTTTTTTTTTTTTTTTACGTTGAGTGTGGTGTTGGAATTGAAGCGATACATAGTATCCGAGCATTGCAAACGCCGTTACACGATTCGACATGCGGGGGATCGGATATCAAACTGAGAACGCAGATTTGGCCAACGTATCCATCGCTATTGCACACCCAAACGTCTCGAGGTGTTTGACCGGTTGCTATCGTCGGTGCAGCGCATGTGAACTGCAATCCGGCTCGTGTTTTTCGAATTGGAAGAGGCCCGACGAATTCGGGAGGTGGCCTTCGATCCGCGGACATTGCTATAATCGTTCGATAAAAAAATACATTTTACTTTTATTTTTCAGGTCAGTTATTTTGTTGCCAAAGTATTTTGTTATTTTGTCCAAGTTATTTAAACGTCATACCTCATATTTTGCTATTTCCCTTTACCATGAGATTGTCGTAAAAAAGAAACGAAAAAAAAGACAAAATTCACAAGTTTTGCTCTTACCCAGTTTTTGTTTAGCATCGTTGAAACTCTCTTCCCAACTTGCTCGCGTGTCCGGCTTGGCAAACATAATTGTTATATTTTCGACACCGTTTCTGTGAATTCATAAAGTCAACGAGTTCAATGTACCTCGACAATGTAATGGAAGAGGTTTCGTAAACGTGTTCAATACGTACTGAGTATTGAGAGTCAAATCGAGACACGCGAGTTGCGAATGAGCGGCATTTTTTTCGGCGAGTTGTCGCTGAACCTGGCCCAAATATTCCTTTATCAGTTCTTCGAGTTGATGCTTCGTTCCATGTAAGGTAGCAGCAAGTTCTTGTAGCTGATTGAGTGTCGAACAGTCCTCCTTTAATTGCTCCACTTCTCTAGCCATTCTTCTCAAACTCTCCTCCTTGGCTAAAGAGTAAATGATCCTGATGATAATAAACCCAGAAAACTATTTCATCGAGTATTATGATTTACGTACCTTTTATCATCTCGACATCGTCCAGTAAAATTCTCATGAGCATTTTGTACTTGTTTGCTTCTGGTAGGCCTGCCAGACTGTTAGGAGATGCACTCCTAAAATAATCAATTTATTCTCAGTCGTATTTGCATTAGCTGAGCGAATAAGATATGTAATAGTAGAGTCAGTTACGTTGATGGCTTCCGAATGGTTCCGCTACGTCGCTTAATATTCGTTATCACCAAAAGATCGGAAAAGAGGAACAGCGCTCTCTCCTTTCGGGTGCCTTGATTAGAGGCTATTGTAACCATGTCATGTCGAATAAAGAACCTAGAATTCAATCATTTGGAGTAAAGCGATAAGGAAAAACCCAACTTTTTGCTTCCTTCATATAGGAAGTCTTGTTTTCATGAACATTTTTTTTTTTTTTTTCGGAATCTTTATGTCAAGGCACTCAGAATGGTGCGAAACGTCGTAGAAAAGTGGTCCAGAAAAAATGTCCTGACATGAGATGCACGAAACAGAAAATGTTTTCATGAAAACAAAGCTTCCTCTGTGCGAAGTTCTACTTAGCATCCTTTTTGTATTGTCATTTTCACCTGTCTTTAGTAACTATTCCCGCGAGTCCCTCCACCAGAGATTCGACCTCCCGAAGCACCGTTTGTTGCTGTTCCCACTCCAAAATTTCTTTCTCGGTGCAATTGATCTTAACGACAAGCTCGTGAATTTCCTTTTGCGCCGCCGTTAGAAGATCATAATCCGGATGTGAGGGATCGGTGTGTTTTAGAAGTCGCTGAATAAGAAGTTCGTATCTCGGTATCTTTTGCACGGGTTTTATCAGGAGTTGATCAAGTCCGAGTTTGCCCCTATGCTCGCGTTCCAAAGTCTATTAAAACATCGAACAATGTCACTGATTCCGGATAAATAGTCAATACTTAGAGGTTTTTGTTTATTTTATTTACCTCGAGAAATCGGGCGAACGCGGGCTTCGCTTGGCACGTGGTTTTTATCGCCTTCTCGGCTGATTTCCAATTGTCGAGAAACAGTGTGTAAGTCTCGAGGACGTTTGGTTTCGTGAACTGTACATTAGGTGATCGATTAATTTCTTCTCCGTTTTATATTATCTCTCCTACGACTACATATAACATCTGCACCCAAATCAATTATTATAGGAACTCACCACTTGAAGAAATATATCCCCGATTGTTTGATGTAGCTCCCAAGTTTCCAGACGCTTTCGAAGCTCTTCCAGAAATATTTGGTGATGGCTTAATATAGCAGGGACCTGCACAGCGTTACAAAATTTCAATAGCGCGATAATCAACGAATCGAATTGGAAAAGCTTGTTATTTTATTCACTCACTTGATAAAATATTTCATTGACCGTGGCCGCGTCAATCAATCCTGCGTTTTCAGGGCTCTTCAGAGGTTGCAGATATTTCTGACGAAATATAAATGGTACATTAAAATAGTCTAGTAACATGATATGGGCTATTAGTCTGCACTCACAGTGACTAGTATCTGTAGAGCTTCAACATAAGATCTTTCAGTATCGTACAGTTCCACGACGACGTGATTCCTCGTATCCTGGAAAAATATCAATGATTAACAATTAACAGACAGTTAGATAGAACATTTACTGTATTTAGGTAAAAACCTATCACAATTTTGCATTAAGCATATGCTTAACTGTACGAATAAATATTTTATAATTAATTGAAATGTACGATTCTCGCAATAATTTGTTAAGAAGACAATTTTTAATTCGAGTTCAAGCTACGAACCGCAGGCTACGAACAGAAATACCAGGTTCCTTTGAATTTATATTCCATCGACAAAAGTGAAGATTCATCATAGCCCATTCGTAGCGGCAAAGTCGCGCGAGACATTGGTCTGAAGCTAACTTACACGGTAATTTCTAAATATACTTTGACCGCATATAGGAGTACAGCGTGCGATAGTCCACAGCCACCTGGTGAATGCTATCGAACGCCTTCGACCATTCAGAGTATCGCGGACCACCGCCACTTTACTCAGGGGAACATCTTTACCAGCATAGATATTTTTTTTTTTCAACAACGAGCTCAACTAATATGCAAATGTCATTATAATTCGGATGTACTATGTGTTTCTGCATGTCGACTTGAGAAGATGCTGATATTTCCAGCTCCGAATTCCTAAGGAAATTTCAAGATTCCAACGGCACAAACGTTACAAATTTCGTATATCTCTGTTTCAAACAACGACAGATGGACAGGGTATTTATAGTATGCATATAGTATGCACAATATCCTTACTTAATCGCACTGACAAATATTTGCCGAAGTACAATTTTGTGAACTGAGTTAATATTTTATCACTGGCGTTACTTTCGGATCTATTTTCCATTTGTGTAGCCTTAATACATCTTCCATCGATACATACTATCGATACAAAGTAATGTTTGTATATGTGCGTTTGACTGACATTCCAACAGATCGGCAGTAACTTACAGTTTAGTTTAGTAACAGTTTAGTAACTTACATTACGGTGTGCCGGTGCACGGGCCACCCTCTCGGAGGAACCGCGTAGCAGTTCCGCCAGTAATTCCGGGCTCGGACCCGGCAAACTTTCCAGTTTACTGGGACTCGAGGTTGTCCGGTGATGGCAAGGCGTCGGTGGCTCCGAATGGCTGGTGTTCGTGCCTCCTGTATACGAAAGATTGGCCGATATCTTCCTTCGCGGTCGGAGACCCTCCTCGAGAGCAATATCCGTCGTTCGGGGTTTCGCCATTTCTGCTTCGAGCATCTGGCCATAGGGACCACGAAGCGGTCTCTTGCTGTACCTGAATCGATTAGAAAAACGAGAAAAAAAAAACGTGACATTTGCTTCGTCGAGATATTCGGGATAATTAGCCAATTGCTCACTGACCTTCGCGGAGTGTGACCCTCGCAATCGGACAAATCGCTCCAAGTTATCGACGGATCTTCCCTCTCCTCGCTACTTTGAGCAGCCAGTTTGCTCCTGTCGTTTTCCGATGGTTCCGGCCATTGGGTTATGTACACACCTTTTCTTCTTTTGCTGTTGTCACCACGAGATCGACGAATTTTGCCGGATGGGGACAGCGCTTCGGGTGACGGTGTTTCACTCGTCACCTCGCTACCTTCGCTCGTCTGGCTCAGTCTCGGCTCCTCCGGCGGCGTTATTATCACTTCGTGAGGCTCTAGCCACGTTTCTGAATCATAAAATCAAACTTCCTTACTTTCGTTAACGTGCACAGCTCCCGTGAATCGCTGAACAATTGCAACTGTAATAACACAACAGACACGGGCTCTGAAGCACTTCAGCCCCCGTGTCCCTTTACATTCATTTTAACATTTGATATAAATACAAAATTTCAATCCACGAAATTCGACCTAGTGTGTCTAAAAACACCAGCGACTAGTCACGGATTTTCGTGATATTTCGAGCCACCAATTTTTAAGAAGAACGTGTAAAATTGTAACTGTAGAAACATCAAAATTATTTATGACGAGAAGAGAAAAAAAATAAATGTAAATATTCCGACCTCTGGGACTGCTGCTAATATCCTCTGCGGAGTGTCCACGGCTCTGGCGAATCGTCTTTTCACCGACCGGGTTTACACCAGATACTTGGGCATTCGATTTGATTAACTCGTGATGCAAAGTCTCGGGAAGACAATGATGTTGCACGGAAGTAAGGGCCGCCGGGGGCGGGGGCGGGGGTGGCGGTGGTGGCGGCGGAGGAGGAGGCGAAAAAAGAGACGGAGGAAGTCGTTGATGATGACTCTCCGCGCCGAGAGTCGTGGGTGGTTCCGGACTTGTGAGAGCGCTCGAAGTGGCGAGGCTATCGGAACCGTCGCTTCTCGGTCGTATCTCTTCCTGCACGAGTTGCGAAACGAGTCCCAGACCTTCGGCTGAGCCCACGGCGCTGTCCAAACTCGGAGTCGATGCTCTCGGGCTGTTGTGCGGGGTCGTTGCAGAGGTCCCAACGTCACCCCTGCGTCTCGGTAAAGTACTCGCTCGTACTTGCTTCTTTCCATCCACCGATGTTCCACGTGTCACGCTTGTTATCGGTTCGACTCGCTGCCGGTTACTCGCTGCGTAACGCCGGACGCGCAAACAATACAAGCAAATACACAGATGTTAAAATATCAGTTACAATAAAACAAATGTTTGGCAGAAAAATGTTCGTACTGTGGTTTATGGCGGCTAGTGGCAGGCCATCGCCAAAGGTACCAGGGAGTGATGAAGAGAAAATTGAAAAGCTCTTCTGTGTATTCGGTCGGCTATTGGCCGCCAATGAATTGTTCTACTGTACATGTTTCGCTCCTGGACGTAGTGAACCCTCTTTGAAAATGATATTTCGTGTATTGATATTGTGCATGAACGATAAATGAAAATATAACTACGGATAAAAATTGGAGAATATCGGACGGTGCAAATGACCTGCAACTAAATCGTGTAGTGAATTTCAGTAATTTGTCGAAATAAATGTGGAATTCAATAAAAACAAAAATTTTGAGACTCAGGGAATTGAATCATATTTGTAGCGTATTTACGATGAATAGTGTATACTATGAAATAGTCCACTCCAGCATCTCCTTAATTTGTGAGAAAGGACTAGAGTCATACATATTTAACAGTCAAAAATCAAGAAGTGATAAAAAGCTGTCTACAGTACTCCAATGTATCTGGTTATTATAATATCTACATTTATTAATAACACGATTTAAGTACGTGAAATATAACGCAAGAGAAGGGTCTACATCCAGACGGAATCGTGAACCTATACGGAGGAACAATTTTTTAATTTTCTTCTCATCACTACCTAAAACCTTTGGAGATAGTCTACCCATAGCGGCACCGTACCAAATTATTGGCCTTCTATGGCGACATAAATGTCATTGAAGGATGTTAATAATCGAGGCTGAAAAAAAAGGGCATCACACGACACTAATATTCCGGAAATGAGAACCCATTATCGTAGGATCAAAGCAAACGATACTTCGGACGAATCACGAAATTATCTATACCGCATAATTGTCTATACCAAATGCATAGAATTTGTACACGGGCAAAAGACGGAGAAGTGATAGTACTGAAGTAGCATCGGTTTCAAGGTCGCGGGCGCTACCGTCAATGCGATTCGCCCCCCCTTTCCCTCCCACTCCCATGCTAGCATAACACGTGCCAGAGTTGTTATTTTGAAAGCTCGGGCCGGCCCAAAGCACTTCTACTCTTTCCGTCTGTCTCTCCTCCAACTTGTTCATCTTCTTCTTTCTCTCTCTCTCTCTATCTCGTTCTGCGTCGGCTCCTTCTTGACAATTGTCACCTCGTCAACACCGTTTTTTGGACATCTGGATTCGAAAATTCAACTTGGAAATATTCCCTCGTGGGTCTTATCAGGCTTTGTCCAACATAAGGCGAATCGTAAAACTAGAATTGACATGAATGCGGCAAACCTTGATTCAAATCCGCCTGACCGAAAGATGCACTTCTGAAAGGTAGCCCGGTACGATGATAAGTGAGAAGTGGCCCTCGAGGCTCGAGCCTCGCGAGGGCATCTCTGAATTCGGTTTGATTCGTTGGAGGGACGCTGGAAATTGTATCGTCGGTACATTGTAATAAATCTTGCGGCTGTTCTCTATGTTTGAGGCTATCACTCTCCAACAAGGAGTCACTGAATTGCCCGAACGGTTTAGATTCGTGTGGGCCACTAGAATCAATATCGTTTGTATCACCGCACTTTGATTTTTCATGATTCGTAAAAGAATTGGAGTCGCCAATATCACTGATAATGTTTCTATCACGCGAACAACTCGCTCTCGATGAAGCACTAAATCCGGCACCAATGATATCGTCGCCACTGATTTTCTCGATAGCCGATACACACGATGCACTTGGAAAACCAGCATCGCTACCTTCGTTACTACTAGCACCAACATCAAGAGCATCGTTCGGTAGAGACACTCTTTCACCTGTGTAAAACTCCTCACCGACACTCTCACTTCGCGTAAATGTCTTTGGATTCGTATTACCAACGGCTCTTCCGCTCCCCGAGAAAGTCGGCGCGCTTCTTTCGCCACACGTATAACTTCGATTCGCAGGACGAGCTTCGTTGCGTGGATGACCTGCCGAGCTCAACGGCGACAGCGGCTAGAATTTTTTTTTTAAACGTCAGGTTAAAAAATTGCCAGCTATGAGAATGACGATGACGATTATTAAAAAAAAAAAAGAAAAAAACAAAATGAATGAATATTGCAATAGTTATAAGATTGTACTGACAATAAGCAACAGACAAATAAAAATGTTGGTACCCAAGTATTTTATAAAATATTTAACAAGTACAAACTCAATCACCAACGATATTCTATGCTTTGATTGTATCGAATGTAATTGTCGTGAGAGGAAATAGTTGCGGGTTGGAAATGAATGTTTAGGAAAGGTGCGCGATCGTCGGTCTGTTGAATATTTTGTTGCTAATTGCCGGACGAGAATGAATTAACCGTACCTGTGAATGCTCATTCTGATGATGAGTGTAACGCGGTGGTGAAGATGCCTGGAATCGTGAAGGTCTGCGGGGCGGTGGTATCGGAGCTGGACCCTTAAGTTTCTCCGTGAGTTCGCGGAGGCGCTCGGCCTTCTCGCTGCGGGGGCCGGAAGAGGATTTCTTTCCGCTTCCCCCTCCGCCCCCGCTCCATCGAAATCTGTGCAATCGGTCCACCGCTGTTACTGCAGGTTCCTGAGCAACAAACGATCGATAAAATTGGGGGTACGTTATACGCTCGAAATACGGGAATGGAGATGAACAGGAGCGAAAGGCTGCGACACCCACAAGCGCACACTGTTATTCCGACCTAGGAAACCTCGAGGCAAACATCTCCCTAGAGAGAACCTCGGGTACGCGAGAAACCGGGTGTTCCGAAGCAACGAGGCAACGACAAAAATAGTCGATCGCGCTAGAGCCTCGCACACGTTTTCTTGCTCGCTCTCGCGATTGCTCGCCTTTTCGTACGCCAAGTCGAATGTCTCCGACAAACCGACGGATCTCTCGCGTCTTCTGCTCTTACCATCGCGAAGATTGCCACGAAAATGCATTCCCAATCTCTATCGGGATCAATACGTCTCCTTGAATTTTCCACAATACTCCATATTACTAGGAGAGCGCTCGCGCTATTGCCAATCGAGCGAACTGGAGCGAGGATTTCCAAAGATACTTCCAATACAAATCTTTTAAGTGAGACCGAGAAGACGATATATATTCCAAAACAGGTTCCGATACTATCTATTAACGAACGCAGTAATAGAACAATTCGTTTGTAATTGTTGCTCTCGCATAGATATCAACCGAATCTTTATACGCATTTAGGTATATACTATATATATATATATATATATACATATATATATATAGCAGAATATCCATGTGAGAGACTGGTCGAGCAAGTAAACGAGCGAATGAGCCACAAGAAGTACGCCAAAAATAATAATTCTCTCGGTTTCATCTGCAGACTCTTTCGCTGCTAGCATCTCAACCAAAAACACTATGTGCCTAAACCGATAAAAGATGCATCGACTCGGTTTATTTGAAAAGCTATATATTTTTACTTTGTCTATCGTACGAAAAAAAAAAAGTCTAGATAAGACAAATAGATATCGATGCACAAAGTTTTGGAGCAGGAAAATTGGATGTGAGTGTCTGAGAATCAGCAGTTGAGTTAGTTAGACGCAGAGCATCGTCGTACCTGGAGTTTGAGAGTTTGATGTTTGGTCCACTGAGCAATCTGTCGTGGCACCGAGGATACCGTGTGGGCCACCGGAGCAAAACTCGAAGCAACACCAGCACCACAAGTGACGACGCTACTCGATACTGTGGATCGAGGCTGCGAGGAGCCGTGTTGCGGCTGTTGCTGTTGGCTCCCCATCTGCACCCCCCCGCGGTTATTATTAGCATTTGAGTTTGGCGGCAGTCGCGCTGATTCGTTTCTCGTTGCGAGAGATGGAGACTGCAACTCTCTGCCACCTCCACCATCACCTACGGCGCTTCCGGTCAAAGAGTTTGGCGTTAGAGGGTTTCGCGGCAATGGCAGACGCGAACGGGGCCCGATGCAGCAACAATCGGTCGCATTAACCGCCAAGTCTATCGAAGAGTCCGTGGAAGCTCTCTCGGTCAATCGTTCTCTGCTCGAATCCTCTTCTATTCGGAACCCACTCGTCCCTCTCCTTCCGTCTCTGTTCAATCGCTCTTGCGAACCCTCGCTCCAACTTGGTGGTATGCTCTCCTGAAATCATTGTCAAGCGCATATCTCTTTATTTAAACGTATCGCTTCGATACAACCGCAGTTGAATGATGCTGGAAATTGAGTTTCATTGACGCGTTTCATCATTGAATATCAACATTTTACTCCATCTATATGGCTTGTTTATAGAGGCGGCTTTTTCTCAAATAATTAAGAAGCAATGTCCTACTTTGCATCCTTGTTTTAAAAAAGATTAATATGACCGAGTATTATTTGGTTTATATACGAAATTTGGGCTTGATATCTCAAGTTTCCGCAGAAGTTTATGTGATAACGTTACATTTATGATAATCCAAAATTATATATCGGTGTGTCTCACAAATTTTTGATGTTTGTGTAACGCGGCTGCGGAATGCGATAGTAATTTACACAAAATGAATTACGCAAGTGGGAATCCTTTTTTTTAGATACATTATCTGAAATGAAGATTGCTTTCTTTCATGCACCGATAGACTCTTCCATTCTGCTTAAAATGCTGAAATTATCGATGTTCTTGGGCGTAACTTTGACTTTCAGAAATGTAATTTAAAAATCATAAAGCTCTAGTAAAGAGTAATGAATATAATGTACTTAATTGTAATCGCCAAATATCTCTGAAAATGAAGCGTTTATTCTGGGAACTTCTCACACTGGGACATTCTCATTCCTAGACCACTTTTCTGAAAGTTCGGACCGTTCTGAGTCTCACAGAAAAATCGAGATTTTATTTTTTCATGGAAACAAAGCTTCCTGTATGAGGAAGAAAAAACTAAAATGTTTTGGCTAAACCCTTGATGAAGAATAACTCCTTTTATTCCTTTTCGTAGAACTTTGTTTTTTAAACAGTATCTTTTTCTTTATATATCTCGGTCGAAAGTACGCATATTTATGTAAAATATAACTTTTCACTTGTACGCGGGCTTCCAGAGGCCGCAAAAATCTGTGCGTGCGTGCGACGCCAAATCTAATGGAGCACTCTGGCTAACGGAGATCGCGTCTCATTCGAAAACTACTGCGAATTGGGCACTCAACATTCACGAGTGCTTGCAGGTGGTGACCACCTACGCCTGAGTACCAGGAGATGCATAAGTGCCGGGACACCCTGCAGTTAACTCAACATTGACCTGGCGGATGAGAAAATTTTAACTCGCCAATTTAATGCCGTGTAGGTGAAGCGTTTCTCTCATTTATTGTCCCTATTGCAGAGCGAATAATTAGTACATTATTATACCTATATAACATAACGACTTTTAAATGATTGTACTTGTGACAGTCGAAGTCCGTAACGCGTTCCACCTAAAAGGACATAGCCACCTCCCGCTCCGGATCCACTGGTGGAAACAGCCCTGGCTGCTCCGCCGAGCCAGCTGCCGAAACTCCCCAATTGATGCGGCTGCTGCTGCTGCTGCTCTAGGCGATGATGATTCCCCGATGGCGTCCACATTTGTTGATCGTGGCCACTGTTGTTGTTGACGATGTTGTTGTTGATGGTGATGCCGCCTTCGACGCCGCCGCCCCCAACGCCCTCGCCGTTGGCTCGGGGCATTCTTCATCCTTCCTTCACCCTGCATGAAAACGACGTACAACAGTAAATAAGTAACTGCTAATATAAGAAATAAAATATTATAACCGACCGATAAATTAAGATAGATTGAGGCCGTTTTTTTAAGATATATCGTAGATATTTCGCTTATAGCATTGAACGTTGTAATACGGATTCAGTCAAGAGCATCGTACGCCATAGTCGCTGTTCAGTGTATTTACATTGAATCCAAAGTATTTGGTGCAACCATCTGTTTATCAATTAGTTAGAAATAGGTCGTGAGAAGCGTTTCCGCAGTTTCCGTAAATGAGTGAATGATTGCGGACAAGACTACATCCACAGCCGAGTCATAAACAGTTTATTGTACGGAGCCACGTGTTTTTTTTTGTTGTTCTACGTAAGAAGGGCAAGGTCTCGTCAAGGCCGTACGATCACGGCAACGCCTAATACGGACTCATTGGTGCACCGATCTCGTCCGTACCTCGTCGTCGTTGACCTGCTGCTGGTAAACGACGACGAGTTTCGGGACGTCGCGCTACGTGTATCGACCAAACGAAGATTCGTATCATGCAAGCAAAACTGCGAGTCCTTACACCGGATGACGTTAATGCAAATTCAAGCGTCAAAGGGAACACAGTACGCCCTGCGCGAGCAACGACACCGCAATTTCACCGGTGCAGTACGTACGTAACTCACGTATGTACGTACTACACATAGTACGTACCCATCGAGTTCGCACGTAATTCACGTATGTACGTACTACACATAGTACGTACCCATCGAGTACGTACGTAACTCACGTATGTACGTGTAGTACGTACCCATCGAGTACTACGTAACTCACGTATGTACGTGTAGTACGTACCCATCGAGTACGCACGTAACTCACGTATGTATGTACGTGTAGTACGTACTCATCGAGTACGTACGTAACTCACGTATGTACGTACCACACACATATACAATATAGCTCACAGTATTAACGCGGTCGCGTAAAGGGAACGTACCGAGTCTTCAACGATCGACGTTTCATTTCTTTTCCCACGGACATTATTAATATTCACTTTTCAGTTACGCCGAAGGCTTAAGTCGCGACATATGATCATAACACGCGTATCGTAAAGCTAATAACAAACAATAAAGCGCGTATTTATTAATAAACTCGGTCGAAATGATGCTCAGCAAGCTGGTATATCAAGATGCTTCGATTGGTCGTATCAAAATATGTGATAATAATAACACCAACAATAACAATGATAACAACATTCGTCCAAGGGAATACCTCTATGAAATAACTGCGCTAACGTTGATACCATCGCCTTACATTATAGATCCGACAACAATGATACGCTTCGTGCGTCTGTCATTGTCGTTCGACGAGTCTCATCGATCGAACCCAGCGACGATCACCGCACTTGTGACTCTCGCGACACAATAATAACTGTAGACTCGCTGGAGGGTAACCGGACAGCCTCGGCGCAAGCGATGATGCTCCGCGCTTCAAGCGACAACTCGGCATTCGCGAAGAAGCTCTTAACTATAACGATGCGGGGCACTCTCCCGATGGCGCAGTAAAGCGTTTGCCATCTCCTTTCCTCGATCGACAAATGACTGCTGTTGCCCTCTCCGCCGCAGCTGCTGCTGCTGCTGCTGTTGCTCCTACTACTACTACGTCTACTCTACTACTGCCGTCTTCGTCGGAAGAGGATTTTCTAAATACCTCGGGGGCGGCGACTGTCGCTGCCTTACATCTATACATTCACATCGTACACACACACACACACACACACACACACACTATTATAGTACACTGTAATACCTCACATAATAAAACGCAGCGCTTTTATACGGCTCGCCGTGAGTATTATCGAGAGGAAAGTAACAACGTACACTGGCCGATCGGCGGTTCGTCGTCTCGTGGCCGTACGACTAACGGTGCGACCGCGAGCCTCCCGGAGACCATCTTCTCCGCCCCGGTACACACTTACATGCACATAGGTACAAGTATTTATATACCTACGTCGTACAGGGACACGCCGATGTTTAGGCAACGCGGTAAGCGCCGCGCGACGCTCTATCGGCAACACGAAAATCCCGAGCTCTTTTTATTTTTATTTTTTCTCATCGTAATGATAATTGAATATTCGAGACAATGCGATAAGCACCGAGCCGTGTGCATTCGTTTTATTTACTCACAAAATTCGTTGCTTAATCTTGTCCCGACGATACATTCCAGCGGATAGAACGTCGCGTTTCGTCAGTGGAGAACGTGTAGTTCTTTGCAACTCTCATCGCGGTTACGGTTATCGGGTCGGATTGGGAGCGTTTGTTATCCCGTTGTTGTTGTCAGGGACACACCGCGTCTTTGACATTTGGATCACATCGAGCAACGACTCGCGCCACGAATTAATAGACCGAAGCTGGGGAAGCGGCTATGAAGAAACAGCGACTGAACGCAACGCACGAACGATGCAACCGACCAATGATCGTTGTATTCCCGGCGCTAACGAAAAACTGTGCTTTACTTCGGGTATAAGCATGTTTTTGTTGTTGTATGTTTCTCGTTGGTCGTTGCTTCCTCACAAATGCAACTGTTAACGAAAATTTGTAACTGGACGTAACAAGATGCCTTTTGTCGCGACTGAACACAACGCACGAACGATGCAACCGACCAATGATCGTTGTATTCCCGGCGATAACGAAAAACTGTGCTTTACTTCGGGTATAAGCATGTTTTTGTTGTTGTCTGTTTCTCGTTGGTCGTTGCTTCCTCACAACTGCAACTGTTAACGAAAATTTGTAACTCGACGTAACACGATGCCTTTTGTCGCGACTGAACACAACGCACGAACGATGCAACCGACCAATGATCGTTGTATTCCCGGCGATAACGAAAAACTGTGCTTTACTTCAGGTACAAGCATGTTTTTGTTGTTGTCTGTTTCTCGTCGGTCGTTGCTTCCTCACAAATGCAACTGTTAACGAAAATTTGTAACTCGAAGTAACACGATGCCTTTTGTCGCACAGCATATGCTCGTTGCTCGTCGTCGCGTTGGTGTTAATTGTCGTGGCACGAGGCAGGTACAGGTACACGTCTTTCACTCGCTTTATTTCTCACCGACTCGCGTTGCCGGGTGTCCGCGATGCTCTCCATTCCCTGACTCAACCCTCGCTGCACTTATGGAAAACCAGGAGCTCGTCCAAGCGGATCTCTCTTCCGGAATGTAGCAACTTCTTCCGTAGAGATAACTAAACTATGTCCATCTGTAATCCATGTAATCGATTTATTGTAATTAAAGATCGTAATACTCGAACTATCGATTTGACACGGTATCTTATTTGAGTGAAGAATTATTAGAATATGTTAATTTAATAAGCATATCAATGACCTGCTCTGAAGGGACTAATGATCGACTTCCGGTTATCGAAATTCCGAGCTCGATTGTACTTCTTAGACAATAAAAAACCACGAGACATCCTAACGGCCTCGTCTCGGTTGTTTTGGTTTTGAAATAGAGCCTGACCGTGTGCATGGACAAGGGACTTGCGTTGACGGCCCTTTGAATGATTTTTTGCTGGGCACGTAGACGCATCTCATAAAGCTTCTACTTTCGTGTGACTTGACAAGACTTTTATTGAAACGCACGAAGTATAATTTGTCCGAAGCAAAGTTATATTCAATTTAACAATGGACCGATTAGAGGCGATAGGACCATGCCTTCCAAGGGCTTATTTCTCAGGAAATCAAGTTTCAATGAACAGTAATTCTGACATTTTTATACAAGCGTCCTATACAAGAATACTTATTCGTGAAAGTAATATCGCTTTCTAAAAGTCTTAGGATAATCAAAAAAAAAATGGCAACCCTGTGGCCCAAAAATTAGATTTTCATTGTTCGAAGCCATGAAACTTAAACGTTCGTCACATACGCCAATATATATTATGAGCATTCGGTATCTTATGTATTTCTCGGTAGTTACATTACAATTTAAAAACTACATGTTTGAATATCACGATGGAGGTTATTGCGAATACAGAACCTAATATTGATTGCGTGAGGTTTAAACTGAACGTTATTTATCTGGAAAGTATTTTCAGTAATGCATTATTGTTATTTTTAACGTCATGATTAATATATTTCATGTATATTATTGCATATTAAAAAAAAAAAAACCCGTAAATAATTCGTCCGAAGCGAACGCACGTTCCAGAGCAAGTAGAAAATAACTGAGCGAGAAAGCTGATTGAGCGCCCCTGTGGGGTTTCACGGTGTGTTTGGTCTGTGCTATGAGGACAACGTGGCCCGGTCGCTCACGCTGACTCCGGGCCCTGTACGAAGCCCAACGATCTCGCAGCGACATCGACGGCCGTCTGTACCAAGCTTCTCGACCGAGCGCTATCTAGCCTTTCTTCATTGTGCATAGATCGTTTCGGTAGAGGCACGCAGGTAAAATTACAGGGATACAGGGATATATGTGTGCGTGTGTATGATAAAGGGCCAAAAATCCATTTTACCATAACTCGTTAAGGGAATGCTGGAGTCGATTAGGCTCCTTACTGTTCTGTAAATAAATGCGTCTACATTTAGTAGGATGTCTCAAATTCATTTTAACTAACTTCCATATGCGCAAACGTGTAAACACAATTATCGAAATTTCGATACTCGATCGATCTGCCTGTATCAACGATGCAGGTACCCACAGAGGGCAAATATACATGCAAATAACTCGATCGTATAGATCAAGTGCTTTCTCGATCGTTACTACGTGTATACATATATATTACGTTAAAGTAGAGTAAGTAAAGCTAAGCGAAAAAAAAATAAAAAAAATCCGGCAGGGGCGATGAACAGAAGTTTCGAATTTTCACATATACACGTCCCGTTGTTCGCATTTCTCTCATTTCACACCCAATTTCAGAGAGGAAAAAAGCTACTTTACTACTAATTTACAGAAAAGAAAGTAAAAAGCAAAATGTTTCACGCACAGTGCAGCTTATGATCAGGTGGTAATAAGGAGAATGCGAGAAAAGAGCGGTTACCATTTCGCGCAACATTTGAAAGAACGGATACGCGGCTGACATTGTCGAAGTGCAGGAGAGGAGGAAGGAAGCGATGAGCCAGCGGCTCCGATTGGTTGTTAAGAGCGCGTAGTCGCTGCTGCTATCGCCGCCGCCGCGGCGCGCTATCGTTCGCAGCAGCGTTACTTACACCCGGCGTCTCTCTTGGTCTCTCGCTTGCTTACCAACATTTCTCCCTCTCTCTCTCTCTCGGACGTTCCCACTCGGCGACCACTCGTGGTTCTCACTCTCGCCGGGAGCTGCTAGCGCGACAAGCCGGTACCGGTTTAAGCGTGATAGAGCGAGAGCAGGCACGCAGGCAGGTCCGTCGTTGTAGCCGGAGAGATCATACAGTAGTTGAGATAGAGGAGCGGGTTCGCCAACGAAATAATCATCGATTAAGCCGCGCGCACTGTAGCGTCTCGGTAAATAAGATATTCCTTTTCATCGAACAACGACGAGAGAGAGAGAGAGATATATCGCAAACACGGGGCTCATTAGCTTTTCGCAACGGCGTCGTAACAGTTAAAAGGTCGCGAGAAAGTTTTGCAGCGGCGTGGTTAATTTTCGATCGGAAACGAGGTAGAGTGTGCTGCTCCATAGCCAACGGCGAGAAGTAAGAAACGACGATGGCGGCGGTCGAGTATTATCAGAATCAGGAGGGTGAGAGCGAAAATATGGGCGGACAACAGCAGCAGCAGCAGCAACAGCAGCAGCAGCAGCAACAGGATGATCAGGGACAGAGACAACCGACTGCCGGGATACCGGGTAAGGACGACGAGCGTAAACTCTTCGTCGGTGGACTCTCCCGGAACACGACCGACAAAGAGTTGCGTGAGCACTTTGGAAAGTTTGGCGAGATCGAGAGCATATCGGTCAAGATGGATCAGTACACGGGACTGTCGAGGGGCTTCGCCTTTATGGTTTTCACTAATCCTAAAACCATTGATAAGCTACTCGCGTCCGGGGAACACTACATCAACAAACGCAAGGTCAGATATCACAATGAAATATTTCTATATATATATATATGTGTGTGTGTGTGTGTATGTATGTATGTGTATCTCTTAGCCTCTTTTACTTGACTATGTATATATATATATATATATCACCACTACATATATCAGGCCAGACGATTCATGCTGAGCTTTTACGGTCACCACACCGCGATCTCACACTCGCACATTCACCCGAGATATATCCTCCCCCACCCTCACCATCCCCGACCTCCTCGTAGTCACGAGAGTACGTTCGTTGGTTCGTCGAATATACGGCAGAGAACGTGCCAGCTCTGCCTTCAAACGAATGCCCAATTGTGGCTCTGCTTGTGAGCCACAATGTTTTATTTAAAAAACAAAAAAATTTCGAAATTCTTCGCTCAAACTGGCGAAAGTCCGCGAGCAACATTTTTTTTTTCAGGCATTGTTTACCGGATGTACATCACTGAAAGTAGATGCCAATCGATTGACCTCTAAAACGTTTATTTGCCCGCGCCTATTTTTTACACAGTTGAATGGTTTGGAGTTTGAGTTTTGGGTATCACCGAAAAGGCGATATTGGAAAATAATTTTTGTTTAATCGCAAAATCTTTTGACAACATCGCGAATATTTAGAGGTTTTTTGGTAAATTAGCTTGGCTTCCCCACCGGAATTAACACGCCAAGTATCTCAGTTTTCTGACTCCTGGTTGGTTTATTAGTGGTTTATGAATAATTAAAAGCATGGCCTTTATTCATATTTTTTTCTCACGTCTGGCTTGAAAAATTGTCATTGAATTTCGTATTGAAGGTTTCAAAAACATTATATATATATATAGTTATACATATGTCTCAGTGACATAGAGGATATTATTTAATTAGCTCATAATGACTAATTGGAGACAATGATAATCAAATAAACGCAATTCGAAGAAAAGTGAATAAACGGCCATTGGTTTTGAAGTATCTTGATATTCAGGATACAGCAATTATAATGTAGGATATAACCGGCGGGAGACTGGTATTTACAATGCTCTGTTAAATAAATAATTTCACAGGTCGATCCGAAACGCGTGAGTAAAAAGGCCCAGTACGGAAAGATCTTTGTAGGAGGGCTGACTCCCGACATCACGGACGAAGACATCAAGACGTACTTCGGCCAGTACGGTACGATTGTTGAATTTCAGGCGCCATTCGACAAATCAAAGAACCAAAGGAAAGGTTTCTGCTTCATAACGTTTGACTCGCGGGACGTTGTGTACAAACTGTTGAAGACACCGAAACAGACGATCAACGGGCGGGAGGTTGACGTGAAAAAAGTAAAAGTTAATCCAGAGGCGAACAGGCAAGCGTTTTGGGGTGCGGGATATGGGTACGGTTACGGCGGTGGATACGGCTACATACCCGAGACCAACGATTATCACGGCGGCTACAACGACTCGTCCTCCAATTTCGACTACAACGCGTTGCGATACCACGAGGATGCGAGTCTTCCGCTAGTCGATGGATATATGCCGTATGCCCAGGTATACATGGGAGCTAACAAGCCGCGGGGCAATGGACAAGGTCCACGTCCCTTTCAGAGACATCAACCATATTAATAAGCTTCACTGGATTTCCGAATCTTGTGTGTACACGTGAAATCAACAATATCACTCGAGATAATAAGAGCGCAGTCGGTTTCACAGCGAGAACAGGAAGGAAAATAAGGTGGTACTTGTCCGACACCACTCGAGACACGAATTAAGAGCGGTAGGATTTATTAATTGATTACACTCGGCGAATGGAGAAGCGAGAAGATAACATTCGGTACTTCCGAGTTCGCTCAATTCAATGTCAAAGTACCCAAGGGCCGGCTCCTTTTTTCTTCATTCTCATTTTTTCAATTCTGTCGTTTTTTTTTTTTTTTCTTTTTTTATGTTCCCTTCGTATTTAATAATTTGTAATGCCTAGAGTATACACGTACTAATTTAATGTTAGCCTGAAAACCGGGGGTGCATCCGGTCGCATGTCGCAGGACGCATTGGATGGTTGTGCTAAAAGAAAACTTATACCCGAGTCTTCGATCCACAAAGACCCCTGAACCCGTATATAAAGTGTTAAAGAATTTTTCTCGCTAAATGCGTGATCGACGGATTGCTATACTTTTCGTGATAAAATGTTATGTCAATTAAGCGAATGTTCAATTGTTGCGAGAGATCCATGATTCTTGGGATGGGAACCAATTCGAGAGAGAGAGAGAGAGAGAAATCAGAAGGGCTTCGAAACATCGAATTTAATAAGGAAACTAAACGCTCCGCTACCTCCCCAACTTATCGTCAATTATATTCTCATTCTAGTCAAGGAGTATCGTATCTTACCGACATTTGAACTCTAAGCATTGTCTACTTAATTAAACACGAGAAATTTTACGCAGCGCTGATGAGCGACTGTGTAGTCCACGAACTATCAACAATCTTAAATTCACGACACTCTGTATATTTGGTTTGGGTGTCATTTGCTATTTTTCTTTTCATCAAATTTTTGTTTTTTTTTTGTTCTGTATTTTTTTAACACAACTTCGGCTCCGGCGGATCATTGTTTACTATTAATACTATCGTTCTTCATTATTATGGAGACAGTAAAACTCTGTTAACCTACAGTCAAATAGTTGATCTTATAATTACAAGAGTAACGACAGTTGTGTTGCTTTGCGATTCAAAATATATAGATAGAGAAGTGGGAGAGAGATAGAGCGCGAGAGAGAGAGAGAGAGAGAGAGAGAGAGAGCGCGAGCATTTCGTGAAATCTTTATGAGAAACGCGCCTATGTTTAGCGCGTTACACTTTTTTTTGCGCGTGTATATATTTATACAGTAAAGTACGAATGCCGCGTACGTGTATCCGACGTACACATATTTGCGTGTTCACAAGCGTTTGGAGAGTAAGTTGTGTCCGAATGATAACGAATATCCATGCATGCGCCTGTGCGTTAAAAGAAACAAAAAAGATTTAGATATATACAAGATAAAGAGGAATATTTGAAGAAGAGATATTTATAATTAAAATATAAGCGTACCAGGGTGTGTACGAGCAAAGTGAAGAACAATTATTTGGGCTTTAATGGAGTGAAGAGAATCGAATTGCGATAATAAAAACGGCTTTAATATTGAGAACGACACCACGATTACGCTTCTGAACGATGATCCAACGTTCAAAGAAACAATGAAAAATTATAATGATATCCAAACAAGATCACTTATTACAATCGAATTGCGCGTTGTCAGCAGACGAATACAGGGAGTTACATTTTTCAGATTGACTACTCTTTTGTATCCCGATAAGACTGCTTAGAAGTAGCGTACTTTATATTGGTGAATGTTGATGTTAAAGGCCATGATGGACCAATCTTCCCCAGTTTATAAATGATATTCCGATTCGTTGGGCTTCGGAAACAAATACACATATACACATACATACATACATGGACACGGTATTGTAATGACACTTGTAGTGCTAGAATCCACGAGGAACAAAAAAAAAAACAATTTAAAGTCAGAAGAAAAAAAGGGAAATTATGTACATTGTATAGGTAAATCTATATTATATATTTTCCGAGGCTGAAGCAGCTCTAAACTTGCAATGATCCCATATATTTGAATGTAGTGATACGGATGGACCAATGCTTTGACCTTAATAACAAGAAGGTAATTGTTCAACGTCATCTGGACAATCGATTCATGATCTGTGCGCGCTTTCGCAAGTACGCCGACTTTACTTTGTTTCATATCACGGGGTACTGTTTATAATAGGCAACTTGAATGTTTCAATTGTCTGGATGTACAGGACAAGTGTATGTACGTACAGTACTTCATCGGAGCCACAAAAGGATATAAAGAGAGCGATGGATTATACTGTATATGAAAGGGATGAAGAAAAAATTATACAAATATTTTGTTACTATTCATTACTGTTCGCTTGTTTCACCCATGACACAATGTATATTTTAATTATAATAAAGAATAAAATACTCTTCATTTGAGATGGTCTAAGTGGAATATACTAAGTAAGGATCACTGCCCTCTTAATTCGTAACCAAAGTGCAAGCTTCCGTTTAGATCCTTCCATTTCGAGAACACACTCACCTTTTTTTCTCTTGTCACGTATCATAATAATACGTCTCGCTTATTTACTCGTTTCCCACGAAGCGAGTTCGGACCCTCGACACTTGGGGGCGCTGCAGTCGCCGCGTATGCCAGCATGCGCATTGCGCGTGTAGATCAGTAAATACATACACGAAGTAGGTTGTATGTATAATAACAAGATTGGTTGGTAGTAGTCGTCGTAATCGTCGGTCTCTGCAGGTCTCTGCCTGCCAGTCAGCAATCCAACCAACCACGGATCGCACACATGCGATGCCCCAACGATGGCCGCGACATTATTCGCGTAGCGCCCAATCGAGGACAAACGAGCAACGAGTAACGAGATCAACATCAACATCACCGAGGAAGAAAAGAGACGCGAGACACGTTCGAGAAGCCAGTGTTATTGTTGTTCGGTGTGAAGAGTACCCCGAAAAGTCGCTGACTAATAGCCCGTTTCAATGTCCGGATAACCAACAACAACGACCGACGAAACAATGTTTCCCGTCACGGGTCAGGCTGCTCGTGTAACGCGTTGACACCTACGTCCTGCGGACTCACCATGTAGACGAGCGATCATTGGAAATCGGAGAGTCCAAAGACGCGCGCTAAACTTGAGCTCGGTATCGTTGAATTTGCGTGTCGGAGGTGCGCTCGGTGCTCGGGCGATCATCACAATAATACAACGCTGGTGATCGCGTAACGATGCAGGCACCGACTACAGTTTTCTCCAGTAGCCCCAGAGACAACACGAATACAAGGAGCGCACACGGTTGACGGGGACTCGCGGCGATCCCGACGATGATTTTCGATGTCACGATATCCCTCGATCGCAATCGGCCCTCCCTTCCAATCAATTCTTCAACAAATCACGTACGCAATGCCGTTCCACAGGGACAAGTGTCTTTTTCCTGTCGCTCGTGTCCCTTCGGGCTGTTCACTGGATTGAGCGAAAAAGCTTAGAGAACTGTAGTCTAGATTCGTCGTATGTTTTAAATACATTTGCAGTGTCGCTCGCTCCAGGGCCAAATATGCGACTGATGCACTGTTTAGAATGCGAATGCGCTGTCCGTAAAATGTACAGGTTTTAAAAGGTTTAAGAGCGCAGCGTTGAGGGAACGTTACGTAAAAACTGTACGGAAAGCTGCGGAAAATGAATTTTATTGGCTCTCGGAGAAGTTAGGTACCCTTAACGGTATCTAAAGAAAGCGCATACTCGGATTTGAGATAGAGTGGCGAAAGTAGAAGGAAACATGTCTCAGCTTAATATTAGTCTGGGAAAACGAGGACGCGGCGTAGCGAGCACATCCGCCACTGCCGTCTCGGCGTCCAGCAGCTCCACCGATCTCGCTAGCCTCTTCGAATGTCCCGTCTGCTTCGAATACGTCTTACCACCTATTCTACAATGCCAGAGCGGCCATTTGGTGTGCAGCAACTGCAGACCAAAGCTGAGTTGCTGTCCGACGTGCCGTGGACCTCTCGGTAAGTCAGGGGTTTTGTTTGTTTACTTATTTGTCGTGTTACGTTGCGCAATGATAAATCGTCTTGTATTTATAAAACTAGGCAACATTCGGAACCTCGCTATGGAAAAAGTCGCGAGCAACGTCATGTTTCCGTGCAAGTACTCGACCAGCGGATGCACCATGAACATGGTTCACATAGAAAAACCCGACCACGAGGATGCCTGCGAATTCCGTCCCTACAGTTGCCCTTGTCCCGGTGTCTCCTGCAAGTGGCAAGGATCTCTCGAAGAAGTTATGCCTCATCTCGTCATGAGTCACAAGAGCATCACCACTCTCCAAGGTTTTTTTTTCTTATTTCGCTTACAACTTTTATCATCTCGATACTCGAGGCCAATGAATTTTAAGAGAATAAGCTCCAAAAATAAATATCAATGTATAACAGTCAAAGGTTCACTTTTTTCTTGTTGTTTTTGAATTCTCCACATTTCAACGTATGTTCCATACAAATAATTTCCAGCTACCGCTCGCAGTGAGCTTAAATTGTTATTACTGATTTTTTTTGCCAAGCCAAAAAAAAAATTGGACTCATATTTTTTTTTCCACAAAATCGTAGTAAATAAGTTTGTGTTGGGATAAACGGCGCTCCGAATTCGAAGAGCCTTGGCCGATCGCGTTGAAATGCCTCACGAATGACTCTTGGCTCGCAGGAAATGGAGTGGCCATTTTTATTTGATTTTCGAACCAAAAGACACAATTTTCTCCCCAATTATCCAGCCTCCAGGGTCGATCTGATGTTTAATCGGTAGGATTATCGGTATGAAATTGAAAATACTAGTCTAAAGTCTGAATACTGTGTTGTTTCAGGAGAGGATATAGTATTCCTGGCCACCGATATTAATTTACCCGGAGCAGTGGATTGGGTGATGATGCAGTCGTGCTATGGCCATCATTTCATGCTCGTCCTCGAGAAACAGGAAAAGTACGACGGCCACCAGCAATTCTTCGCGATCGCTCAACTCATCGGCTCCCGGAAGCAAGCAGAAAATTTTAATTACAAGTAACCCGTCTGTTCATTTTATTTTTCGGTATGCTGATAAATTGTGCGCTGACTCGATACTCTGATCGACAGATTGGAATTGAACGGAAACAGACGACGACTCACGTGGGAGGCGATGCCACGTTCGATTCACGAAGGTGTGTGTGGCGCGATCTACGCATCGGATTGTCTTGTATTCGACACTTCCATAGCTCGACGGTTCGCCGATAATGGTAATCTCTCGATAAACGTAACGATATCAATGACTTGAGACGATTCGCTCGCTTTTAAATAGCCATACTTCCGTCGACGAGTCGTTGGATAACGTTGACTCAAGGATACGTAACGTACGGATTTCATATAAAACAATGCGCGTTCCAAACTTTCCGCGACTCGCTCGCCCTTATCTCCGATACACGTAATCCGGCTGTCGGTTTTCGTTGTTGTTGTTGTTTTAAAAAACAATTGGTACAAAGAGCAGATGAATTGAGACGTTCGATGAACCGCACCGCGTCAGTTTACTCGTTACGGGGGCTAAAACGCTTCAACCAATTCATGGCCTTACTCACAAACTCTTTTCACTGTACTTTATTGTGATATCGACGTATTATTTCCAACTCGTATTGAAATAATGACGTAAGGATATCGAAAGAATGACCATGTTAAGTCGGCAAAACGAAGCATAATTTCCCATCTCGGGTCTCGAAATATCTTCCGATGGTCAGTGGTTATTTAAATAATGACTTACGTACTGTCGGTGTGTCTTTAAATAAAAAAAAGGGCTCGCACGCAATACGGTACAGATATAATGACTGATGTTTGTGAGGATTTATAAAACGCGATATCGATCACCTATCGATCACCATCGTGCCTACGTAACTCTCTCAACTTTCTTTCCTTCAATACGGCAAGATCACGGTTATTGAAAAAAAAACAATGACAACAACAACAACAACGAAACGATAGCAACTTCCGACACCAGCCGCGGCATATAATAACGTTCCTCGAATTTATTTCGTTTGGCAGCGCGGCGATCTCTCCCAATAAACATCACAGCTCGATTTTACCGAATGAGTTGCGAATTAGGACAAAAATAATAATAACAATAATTAGACTGAATTGTAGGCTATTCTGATGACGAAAAAAAAGGTTTCAAGTACACAACAATAATAATAATGATACTAATAATAGTAGTAGTGATAATAATGATAATAACATAATAATAATAATACCAAGAGTAGTAATAGTTACGTAGCAAAAATGGTAAATATTTAGTCCACTGCATATATGATATATCGAGATTTTATGCTCGTTGCAAACAAATCAACATCATTAACTTTGCCATTTTATTAATCGATGGAATCCGGCGTGTGATAAAATTAGGTTTAACGTTAATCGGTATGTCCTTATGAATGCTAACCGCATTTGGGTCTTTAGGGGTCCGATTCAAGGCGGTATAATCACTCATTATTCTAAATGTGCTACAGGCTCATTCCAGTACATCACAATACATGACCCAAGTACATTTTTATTATTTCGTTTCATCAACCATTTCGATATAATTGTACATATACAACAGACTTTGATATTGTTCCGAGCGAGTCGTTTCCGTTGATAATAAGATTTGTAAATTCTTGTTTTCACAAATAGACGGTTACAGTCTCAGGATCCGAACGATACGTAAATGCAGATGAAATTTAAAAAAAGCATCGACGTATGAGCGGGACAACATCAACGTGCTCTTCTCCCGTGAAAGAGAGTTACAACATAGTTACTATAAATTAATGTAAATAGTTTACAATATTATTGCGATGATAGGATCGTCTGTACTGTTAGTCATTGCAACTGCGTAATTAATTTATTAACGATTTAAAATAAACACTCAAATATGTCTCATTATACATTTTGTCTCTCGAAAGTCTTGAAGAATTTCCGAAATACCATGTTGAGTAACCAATAAACAAAAAAATCGAAACGGAAATTCGCTGCCGTGTGTCTAACGAAAAAAATCATGAATCATGCATTTTGAAAAAAGAAAAAAAAAAATCGCCGTTCCTATGACGTTACCCTTTGTTTGTATATTTCATTATCAATGACGGAAGAGCCACGCGTATATGTTTGCATTCAATTTGTAGATTCCAAACTCTTTCATAAATAAAATTGCAGTTACATAATTCCATAGTGATTGTATTTCGGTATATAGAATTTTCATGTTTATAAAAATATTAAATTGGTGCATTTCAAATGAAAATCAGAGAAACACTGCCTGCATTATCAGAGTAATGGAGGACCGTGTCTTTTCATTTTTTTTAAATTTATACAATAAGCAGCTAGTTTTTCGGGAAAACGAAATTTTTTACATTTTTATGTCAGCACCCTCAGAATGGTCCAGATGAAATCTATGTATGTATTTATATAAACCGAGCGCATAGATTTATTATCATTTCTCGATGAGCGAAACTTCCCCCAGAATTCGGGTGTTCGTTATTTATTTATTCCTTTAATTATGGTGTTATCTGTATAAAAATTTCCCGACGTCCAGCCGAAAGTCGGTATACTTCCTTCCGGAGCTTCTTTTGCAGAAGAGCAAAATATACCTAGAAGAGAGAGCAACGATTTACAACTTCAAACTCTATCCTTTTTTTTACAAAATTCGCAAAACTCGTCATACAACTTGACAATCGTTGCAAGTGTCTACAACGAAGCTTCTTGTATTGCAACGATAGAATATCGAAGTACCGGGAGGAATTAACAACAGTGCACGTGCTTCCGCATTGACAACGCCAAAAGTAAGTAACACGTTAAGCAGTTTGTTATTCTGGTTATTCATCGGCATTGCAAATGTCAATAGTCATATTTTCGAAATTTCAATAGAAGAAAATCTATCGTAAAATATGTTTAGCGACGCTAGTGCCGATGAGTGGGTGGGTTGAGGTGAGATGATGCGGAAAGTGGGAACAGGAGAGTAGTAGTAGTAGTAGTAGTGTAGAGTAGTATAAATAGTTATAAAATAGTTTTGGATATTACATGCACGATAACTGGGTACATCCTAACAAGCTCGTAACGGTCGGACCAATGAGAGAGCGCAAGTGTAAGAGCAGCGTCCGGCGTGGACCAACCGCGCTCGTCGTAGCATCGTTTGCATTCGGTGATTGTCTCGACGGGGAAATCCAAGATGGCATCGGGTACCAGTGCGAGGAACGTGTCAAACGAGCGAAACGATGTCAATAGTGAGATTAATCGAGAGCTTTCCGAGTCTCTCGCGTCTCGTGCAATGAGTGTCGAGGTGCGCGATCCAACGTGGGATCCCCGTAGCGTGAGAGTGACCGAGGCTTCGCATGATTCACCTCGACCGTATCCCGAGACGCCCAGTGGGACGCCCACGATTTTCGTCGCAGCGTCATCGCGCACCAGTGATCCTGGAACACGGAGCGAGGCGCCAAACGACACCGAATCTTCACTCCCACCACCACCCGAGATACCGGACGATAGTACTGTTGTCACGAAACATTTTCGTTCGGGCATAACGTCCCTTTCGAAAGTCGACACCAGCGAGTACATGCCAACGGCCCTCGCCACTACTCACCACCAACAGCAACCCAACAATTCAACTTGCCTCTTGCGCCAGCAACAGGAGGGTACATTTTTAACCCTTGCCTTTCTTTTTCTTTAACAACAACAACGATATCTTCCGTCCATGAGCTTGTTACTTACAACACACGATTTTTTTTTCTTCTCAATAACAAATTTGCACTTTTTCGTATCGACACCACCACCGGCAACCCAATAATTCAACTTGCCTCTTGCGCCAGCAACAGGAGGGCACATTTTTAACCCTTGCCTTTCTTTTCCTTTAACAACAACAACAATATCCTCTGTCCATGCTTTTGTCACGACACACATTCGCATTTGAGTGAAACATACGCTATATCATTTTTTCCTCAATAACAACTTTGCACTTTTTCATATATGAATTTGGATAGTCTTGAGTTAATTGCAACAATCTTCATCAATTTACTATTTCCCCAATGTTCTATAGAGAAATGCTTTTACTCAAAATTCAACTACAGCGTTTTGGCATTTATTTGTTTCAGGCGAACGCGACAGTCGCGGCAGAACAAGCAAAAGTTCCATTGAGGAATCTCTGAGGGCATCTTCCATTTGTGTGGGTATAATTGACCATTTTATTGGAATTTTATGTATACATACTCACAAGGCAATGTTGGTACACTCGGATTGATCGTGTATCCAAGTCTCAAAAATTCTGTTCATACATTTCCCAAATGAAAAACAAAACTCAATCTCAATTGGAGAGATCCTACTGAATGTTCAAAAATATAGAGCAACATATATGTTCTTTTACGGACAGTAATTCCTCATTGTTTTCCTTTCCAATAAAGAGGAAAAATTAAATACCTTTGTCAATTTGTTTTTCGTTTATCGACAAACGATAATTATTATTATTTACCAGTAAAATCCTAGGGTCCTCTTACAAATTTTTCTGTTTTATTTATCCATCTATCTTCCTTTTTCGCGATTGACCGGACTGTACCGCCGATGCCACCGTGATATCAGCATAATGAGAAAAAATTTATTAACGCTTGTTTTGTATGAAAAAAAAAAAACAAAACAAAAAACAAATTGCAGGCCGACACAACTTGCTGTGGCAATGAGACGTCGACGGACTCGAGTGTACAAATATTTTCCATGAAAACAGAGAAATGCGGAAACGTGTCTAGTAAGACACCGCAACTGGGTGAAAGTCCCCACAGCAGCGGCGAGATGTTGCCAAGTCCGAAAAGTCCGGATTATCCTCCGCGCGTTTCGGCCAGCCCCAACAGTCCCGACACAACGTTCGTGTCGAACGGCAGCCCAGCCGATTCCCACCGAATGACCAATCCCGAAATAGAGCCGATCCCTACGACAAAATATAAAAGCGACAATGGCAGAGATACATTGTCGCTCGAAACTCACGTGATAAACGAGTCAATGAGGACGGTTATATTTAATGATAATAATCTGGCCGAGAACAATGTATTCAGTGAGAATATCGAGCGAGATCGGGAGAAATCGGTTCCGGAGATAAAGTTTCATGTGAAACAACAGCCGCCCGAAAAAATGGAAAATAAGGAGGCCTGCGGCAAAGCTACATGGTCCTCGAGTCTGGTGAATCCAGAAAATCCCGAAAATTCGGAAAATCTCGTGGAAATCGATTCGACGACGATTCACGGTATTTCGAGGAGCGAAAGTACGAGCATCGAACAGAATCCCTCGTCGAATAAAACACCACCGCTGTCAGGGGAAAAAGGACGCGGTGGTAAAGATCACAGCGAGAGACGTCACTGTTCGCGATGCTACAAACGCAGTAAAATAAAACGCGCGAGTATCGGTGTACAGTGCAAAAGGGACCGTACCGCACATCCCCTTCAACAGCACAAACAGATTGCCGCGACTTTCCAAAAATCCAACAGTGAAAATCTCAGGCTCAATCTTGGTACGAAGAACTACAAAATTCTCAGTGGCGAAAGTACCAAGAATGATCCGCTTCAACACTTGAAGTACAAAAAGTTCATACACATAGAGACTTATCCGAATGGCGGTGCCACGGTGGTACACATGTATCAGGACGAAATCAGTGTATTATCCAAGGAACAGGTCGAAGAATTGGCTCAAGAGTACTTTAAGGTATACGCCAAGCTCTTCGTGTTCTTTCTCTTGTTATCAAACAATTATTTTTTCATTATTCATTTTTCAATTATAAAGGTGTTTTAATGTCTATAAAATCCTCTTATCTAGTTAAAAATCAACTACGGCGTTATTAAATCATTAAAAAAGCTTGTGAAGTAGAACCTTGCTCTTTGCTTTCTCATTTTTTTTCCGCGTTTCACAAAGTTTCCTTTCGGAAGTTGTAATTGTCGGTTATATATACAAGTAGATTTCTATGAAACGAAAATTAACGAGGAAACAACGTGCAACGTTGGACTTTGCAACCTTTTTCGTTTGCAATTTCATTTTAGTTTTTTTGAGAATAACAATGGGTTTCAGGTGGTTTTCGGTGAAGACGAAAACGGCAATGCCTACCACGTGATGGGCATTGTGCATAACGCGGCGGCGTATTTGCCCGATCTTCTGGACCACATGGCTCACAATTATCCGACATTGACGGTGAAGAACGGTGTACTCGGACGCAATAGTGATATCGAGACTACAACGATGCTCCAGTACAAGGAACAGGTTTGCAAGACATACAACAACGGCACCGTGAGGTACGGACCGTTGCATCAAATTAGTCTCGTCGGCACGGTACACGAGGAGGTCGGCGGATACTTCCCCGATCTTTTGCAGAGACTCGAGGAGGACCCGTTTTTAAAATTGGTGAGTCAAAAATCGTTAGCTTTTCAGGTCACCACAGCGCGTCAGGCTAATCAAACAAGTGCTACATTTTTAATAATGTTTTTGTACATTCTCATGGTTTCATTAACAGTCCCCCGGAGTTTAAAATTACGTCTGAATATATACGTTAACAGCCGTGACTCGAATAGGAAATAATCATCTTCTCAGTCAGTTTTTCAAAACAATCAACTATAACAGTCTTCGGAATATGATCATTGATGTGAATAACGAATGATTTTCGTGATTTTTCGTGAGGCGAGGCGTTAATAGTCAAATTCTGCATTATTTAAGTTCAAGTTCTTGAAGAAAATATCAAAAGATAAAAAAAGGTGTTGAGCAATTTTTAATTATAAACTGTGCTGAATTACGCGAATATAGGTCATTTTTCTCCGCTGTCGGATGTCACAATAAATTTACCTACACTTTACACGAGATATAAATTTAACAAGAAAAAGTTGTTGCCAAAACGTGTACACTAAAAAAAATGAAGCATCGGATTTTCGAATATACACCAGTGATGTTAAGTTGTTCATTGGCTGCGATCGGGAATTCTTGTCGTAAATCAAACTTTACTCTAAGAGTCAATGATTTTTCATTGATGCAGCGTTGCCGAAGAGCGCGAAACCAATAGTTGTAAAAAAAAAAAAACAAAAAAACACTTATTCAAATACGATCTCAACATGTACGCCCAGACGCAACGTTTCCTGTTAATCGATTTAAGGATAACAATTTTTTTTTTCTTTTTTCTCTCACAGACTATGCCCTGGGGTCCGTTGTCAGTCGTGAAGATGGATAGTCCAGAAGAATCAAACGACGGGCCTATTCTGTGGATAAGACCGGGTGAGCAATTGGTGCCGACCGCGGACATGAACAAGAGTCCTTGCAAGCGTCGACGCACGGGAATAAATGAGTTGAGGAATCTTCAGTACTTGCCGAGACTGAGCGAAGCGCGGGAGTACATGTTCGAGGACCGTACGAGAGCGCACGCGGATCACGTGGGCCACGGATTAGATAGAATGACGACCGCAGCAGTGGGCGTTCTCAAAGCCGTTCACGGGGGTCAGCCTTCCGATTACAACAGAATCACGAAGGACGTAGTGGCTTTTTACGCCGGTGACTTTCCCGAGCTCGTCGAGAAGCTTCAACTCGATCTCCACGAGCCACCGATATCCCAGTGCGTTCAGTGGATCGAGGACGCCAAATTGAATCAGCTCAGACGCCAGGGTGTCCGCTACGCGAGAATCAATCTGTACGACAACGATATTTACTTCTTGCCGCGAAACATAATTCATCAATTTCGCACGGTATCCGCGGTATCGAGTATCGCCTGGCATGTGCGGCTCAAACAATACTATCCCGAAACTGCTAGCAACTCGAACGTCCGGCATAGTCGCACCATCAACGAAACCTCTCATCACTTCAAAGAGAAGAAAGATTCCGAGGGCTGTGCTCTTGCCGGCGACGAGCAGAAGGAGAACACCGATCGGCAGCACATGGAGGAGAAAAAGGCGAAGGAACGAGCGGCCGAATATCAGGGCAACTTGAAGAAGTCCGATCATCATGGAAGAAAACGTAAAGAGGAGCACAAAAATCGAGATCACAGCCGACAGAGCGAAGTTGCCAAGAGAAAAGATTGTCACCGCAGTAGCGGCGTTACCAATTCTCGATTGGAATCGGTCAGTGATAACGTTAAACGCGATGACTCGATTAATCGCAAGCGTCGAGAGGAAGACGAGAGGAGATCGGCGAGCAGAAAGCAACAACAACCGCAACAGCAGCAACAGCAACAGCAGCAGCAGCAGCAGCAGCAACAGCAGCAGCAGCAACAGCACAACAATCACCATAACCACCATCACCAACACCATCACCACCATCATCATCACCACGAGGATCGTCACCGATCGAGAGGAAAGTCTTCAAGCGGTCACCGCTCGCTCTCCTCGAACAGCGGTGCTAGTCACGGAGATCACGGTAATAATGCCGAGAAAAAGAAAACATCTCAAGAAAGTAGAAACGCCGCTGATAATTCGTGTATCGAGAAGAACGACGCGCGTCGTCGTCACAGTGTCGTTAGTCTCACGTCAAAGAAAGAGGAACAATTGCCCGACGAAAATATCACCAATTACGATCCCGCCGACGGTACGACGGTTATTCCCAAATATCCTCAAGTGAAAATCAAGGTGGAATCACCGATTGAGTCGCGTAACGATCCAAACTGCACGTCGGACCTCGAGAAAGAGAGGACGGAGGAGTCGTCGCGATTCGATGTCGCTACGTTGGACGAGACAACGTTGCAGGCGAGGCGAGAATCTGGAAAGGTTTACGCGACTCAAGTGGTCGACAAAGCCCTCGAGATTGCGATTTACAAATCCAAGACCGACGTCGACGAAGTTTGTCAATCGTTGCGATCCGGTGTCGCTGACGCTTCCAAAGAAATTCTCGTGAGAATCTACGAGGAGTGCTTCGATTTGGCGAGCAAGCGTATCGATAACGACAATGTCGCGCTGGAAAAATATTGCAAGCTACTGGAGATGGAAACAGTCGTGGCGTTTACCTCAAAGATCGAATGCGCCACGGAAAATGCGGTGAAAGCGTTGGTGGAAATGGCCGAGGAAGAAGCGAGGGAACGTTCGAAGCGGGAGAATATCGAAAGCGATGTGCCGATCGTAGATGTCGATGCGGTAGCGACGACCCAAGAGAATCCCAAAATTTTCAATACCCTGTCCAGCAATTGCGATTCTTCATCGCCGACCAATCGAGTCGAGTCGAGTCGAAATAACGTCGAGGAGATATCGCCGAAAGCCTCGAATATCGTTGTTTCGAGTGACGCGTCCGAGGGAAAACGCACGTCCAGTGCTGGCTCTAATGGCGGCGAGAAGAAGAACAAAAAAAATGAGAGAGAGAAACAGGCGTCGAGGGAACGTCGTCACAAGGAGAGGCGAGATCGGGATCGCGAAAAAAGGGATCACGACAGACACAGGCACCGCGGTGCTCCGCGCGCGAAGGCAAGTGACTCCTCGTCCAAGGGCTCGGATTCGGGACGAGATCGGGACGAAAGTTGCTCTTCGTCCACTGTCAAAGATTCCTCGGTAAATCGCAATTTGCCGAGTGAAACCGGCGACAGGAAGGCGGACAAAACGAAACGCGATTCCCATCGCAGCCACGAAAAGAGCAAGAGCCACAAAAGTTGGCCGGACGATCGTCAGCACAGAGACGACGCGACGTGCACGAGATCGCGCTCCTCGAGCTCCAGTCACAAACGCAAGTCGAGCCAATCGCACAAAGAATCCAAGAGGCTACGGCGCACCGACGAACCGCATCGCGTTGTCGACGCTCTCGGCGTTCCTCTTTTATCCAGGAGTTCCGACGTTGCTTCCAACAATAAAGAGGTACCGAACGTCACGTGAATCGTCAACGCCTTCACGTTCGCGATGTCTACATCCGAAATCACCGACGACAAGCAATTAATGAGGTATCGACGGAACAGTGAGCTCACCGGAATATGTACAAAATTGTTTATACACATTTTCGAAAGGAGACTATTAAGAACAAGTTGAATTTCCATCGAAAAGATCCTACTTATGGTTTTTAAAAAATGTTGAGCTATTTATTTTCGGACATTATGCCGATAACTAACGAGACATATCGTTCAAAGCTTTTCGAAACTCCAATTTGTGCTTATAATTCGATCCTGACGAGCCGGAATCTCATTGCGGGAAAGAAAGAAAAACATATTTATTTTCTTTGATAAACACTAAACAAAGTGGGTTAATGTGCGCCCGGTATATTCGATGTGCTTCGAGTATTTTCGATGGGCCTTCTCGAAAATTACGACTTTATTTTGCCCCGAACTCCCGTAAAACGTGGCGCTTGCGTTAGACAAAATATCGGCTCAGAAATTTTTTGGAAACAAATATCCATTCGGGTTTCGTAAGCAAATGTCTGTTACTTGTAAATGATGAATGTCGTTACCGTCAGACAACAAAATGTGCAATCGCTTGTCAGGATCTAACTAGAATTATAAATTTGCCTTGGAAAAACTGTGAATAATATGTCCATTGGTTATTAGCGTGATACTGAGTTTTTTTTTGTCCATTCACTTTTCACCCTTCTTTTGTAACCCTAAGTAGGATTTCGTTGATGAAAATTCACTTCCGGTCATACTATTCATGTATGAATAATTTTTGAAACCTTGGTACGCGATTGAGCTGATTGTACGGACGATGTTTCTTCAAATCCTGTTACTATCGATATCAGACAGTGTGCGAATAATGGCCATGAATTAAATATCGGTCTATGCAGCTCCTTCCCGATTGAAAGCTCGCTCTTTAACGAACACGTACGACGAACGAATTTCGTTGTAACATTTTTGTAAATAATATAGTAAGCAGTGATATATTTGAATTAAGAGTGAAGAAAACGCGCGCGTGTGAGTGTGTGTGTGTAATTGCGTGGGTCTGTGAATGAAAGTTGCGGGAATGTGGAGAAGAATGACGTCGCATTGTAGGTAAAATTCGGTTTTTAAATTATTTATGTCTACGTGAGTTTAAGTTATTTATGGATTTTCGTATACGAGCTTGATTTATGGTTATTCAAAGAATGCGGGTTAGATGGTGACGCGTTAGTCGCAATTATTCGCTTCCGGTAATTAAGTGTTACTATTATCATCAATTACTTAATCCAACGAAATCCTTCGACCGAATCGAATCAATGATTTATTTCTACAATCTGAAATATCATTTTGTTACTTTGCATAGGAAGAAAAACAGATGATATTATTAATTATCCGAGTGATTACGTTAAGTAAACTTTTTTTTTTTTTCCACCAGTGCTTTCTTATGGACATCCGGTGAATCCATGGTGATTAAACGATTGCTGCCCCAATATTTTGTCACTAATATGCCTCGCAAAGTTGCGTTGTTGGACCGTGGCCGAATTATTGCGTGTTCAAGACCGTCATATTCGACACGTGTGATTTCATTGACGTTTACAAAAGGCCAATGCTGGTTGTTTGATATAATCGTTTAGTGTCGTCTCGATGAGAGTTCTTCATTGATGAATCTTCGAGACGAGAATCAGTATTTTTTTTAAGTTAGCGGCGTCATGATGTGAAACTTTGCAAGTTTAATACCGTTGTACTCGAGATAACACGTGTTTGTATGGGTTTCAAGAAAAATCTCGTGTCCTATGTAGATAATATACATAAAGAAGAATCGCACCTTTTACTGAAACAACAGAGAGCCCAATAATCTGAGGAAATAACGGAGCCATTGTGGGTATCAGTCGGAATTGAATCGCTTTGTATATTTGTAAATATTACATTAGTTTATCCGAGCAAATATGAATGTTGAATACGAGGCATTTCACAGCCGCTAAATAATTTTCAAGGGACTTATGGAGAACCGAATAAACACGTATTTACCACAGACCGGTGCGGTACTCAGTATCGGAGCATCTTTACTGACATTAAACGTTAGTATTCTATTATCTAATATAAATTATTAAAGCGAGAGAAAACACAGATATTAAATATGGCGTTGATCAAATGAAATAAAAAGTAATAATAATAATAATAATAAATATTAACAATAACATTAATTATAATAATAACAACAATAATAATAATGATAATGTTCGAGAAAAACAAATAGGGCATAGCTATATGAGCATAGCGGTATTGTAAGTATGTAGTTTTACATATTATACCTGTCACACATGTAGATTACTCGCATTCCAACATTTAGGTTTTTAATGAGAAACAAATAAATTACTTTTATCAAGCATATCTTGGTCATTTAATTATCTCGCGACGATTAAATCGCTACTGTTTTATTACGAGCGAAGATGACGACTGGCATTGACTTTCGACAAAGCCTGAGCACCTTAAGAAGGCATCATCGGTACAGGCCGATCAATCGAGTCGCAAAGCTTAAAATTAGTCTTTACACATTTGCGAATGGAAATTACTGATAACGAAATCAAATGTGAATTACAGAGATCCTGCTAAGTGCAGAGTTTATTATAATTACCACGAATACGAGTCGTATTAGATTAATAATTTACGATTTTTAGGTAGTAAATACGGTAGATGTTAAAAAATCAATAGTTGCAACGGCACATCCCTTAATATTAATATTAAGGGCTCAAACTTTCAGGATAATTTTTTTTTGTCATGAACAATATTTTCCGAGTACCATTAAAAAAAATTGTTCGTTTTTTTTTTGGTCCAGTCTAATGTACATATATACATATCATATACTATATCTATGTGCCTACAGCAAGAAGCACTGTACAGTGGCGATCGGAGCGAGCTGAACAATCACATATATATATATATATAATTGTATACATATCATATACTGTATCTATGCGCCTACAGCAGAAAGCACTGTAGAGTGGCGATCGGAGCGAGTCTGAGCAGCCGCATAATGTCAACATCAACAGACCTCAGTGCCAGCGGCGCGCGTCGACGTCTCGAGCGTTTCCCTCCAATATTACGATGCTACAGGAGTAACGAAGGTGCGTTAATTAAGAAAATTGATTTATTCGTCTTCCGCAGGTACCAAAATTATTCAAATCACGGGCCTATTATGAGCGACGAAAAAATGAAAACGAATGTCAGGTAGTATTATGGATAATGAGCATTCAATAAACTCTCAAGTTTTTAGGTTATAAATTTGAATTTACGTGAGGATCAAACGGTTAGCCGATATCTTCATTGATTTTTCAAAAGCCGCTAAAAAAATGTGTGTATCGAAATTAACAACGAGTCGTACTGTCAATTGACGTATTTTACAGCGTGAAATTGGAAAAAAAAAAAAAATGGAGGGTAGACAAACAAAGATAAAGCTGTGGATCGATGCGATTGTAAAGGAGAATCTACAGGGCATTGCGGATGAAATTGAGGTAAAGAGATACTTGAAACACCTGCGAAAGACCATATTCGTTCAATCGAAATTTGGCGGCTCGTTTGTTTCAGGAAACTTTCGACACTCGGGCTACGGAGAAGGAAAACAGGGGACTCTTCAAGATGTTGCTGTATCTCTCGCACACCGCCAACAAGTGCGACAAGTCTGCGCTCGCGACGGGTTTTGAGATGTGGCGGATAGGTTGTCGGGTTTGTTCGAACTTGACGGAGGTATTGGACGCCAACAAATACTTCTCCAGCGTCTATCACATCGCCAGTTCGTTATTGGACATGCGTCTGTACAACGAGGCCCTTGAAATCTGCGACTACATACTGCCCGAAAAATTGTCAAAAGACACGTCGTTGCATTGCGAAGATATGTACTCAAAGCTGGCGCATCTGTTGCAAAACGCAGTATCGACATTGCTGAAAGAATCCAAGCTCGAGGGTGACGATAACTTTAATATATCGATAACAATGATAAAGTACGAATTGGATATAACTAAACTGGCTCATCGTCATAACTGCTGGCGATACGTACTCTCAAAGATTCTGTCGTACTGCGAAAAGGTCGGAGCTATCGAGGATAAATCGTCGGCTCGGTATTCCTATGACGAATTTACGACTGCCATGCTCACGTACGTAAGTCACCAAACGATATCATTGGACGAACACAACAAGGAGCATACGTACAGATTGATATTTTCAATTATCACCGAAATTATGACAAGAAAGTTAAGGGAGAAGAGAGACGGCTCGATCGAACACATCCTGATACGACGTTCTTTCGACGCTTTCAGGAGTTGCCTGCACAATCATCGAGCGTACATGCGGTGTTTCAATTTGTACGAGCGTTTGTCAACGGTGCTCGTTCGCCCGATGACAAACGTGCCGGAGCATGCAATCCAAGAAATCGACGCGTGCACTTGTGCACTGCGCAAGATGATTGTGTCTCACGGGTACGGCGATGCCATTCGATGGTATTCGTATTCCGCAGTTTTGCTTCTCACCGATTTGCTCGTCTACTGGAAAATGAGTGCCAAAAGTGCAACGGGAAATTTGTCGTACGCTTTCGTCTTATCGGCGATGACTTTCCTCGAGGAACAATGCAACATCTTCGATTGCTACGTGATCGGCACTTGCCGGTGTAGCGATCCTAAAAAATGTAACGTTCAATACGATGTGTACAACAACGTAGCACTGAGATTGAAGGCTCTGTCCGTTGTCTTTTGCCTTTTGGATATCGGCAGGAACGACAGCGCCAAAAGTAGAACCAACGAGAAGACGAAGAAGACGAAGAAGAAGAAAAACAACAACAACGACAACGACGACGATGACGATGATGACGATGAGACCATAAAGGATATATGCAACCTTGCAGTGTCGTTCAGTCAGGAAAGCGAAGCAAGGATAATTGCAATGAAGGAAGGCGGATGCAAACAGTGGTCGTTACTCTGGCCTATTTGCGGAGCTCACATGTACAATTTGGGGGTATTCTGCGAATCGAAATATCACGAGAAGAGCGTGGAACTGTATTCGATGTTGTGCATGAGTTTCGTTAAGCTCGAAGGAATAAACGGCGTTAACGGAAATACTCTTCTCAAGCTTACGTATCCGTTGTTGTCTCTTCTTCACAGAATGACGAGCGTTCACCTGAACAACGGCAAGTACGAGGAAGCGGCGGTTGTCTGCTCTCTCAATGGACTACTCAGCAGCAAGATAATAAGCAAAGACAAGGAGGCAAGTGAATGCAAAGCCTACAAGTCATGGGGGCTTATTAAGAGCAGGTACCCGGCCGCGTGTGGCCTCACGATGCTCCAATGTTTGCGTTTGAACGCCGAACAAATAGGCAAAGTTATTGAAATTCACTTGGAAGATTACGATCTGATTAAAGTGTGTTTACGAGAGATCAGGGCTCTCGCGGATGGGCCCCGAGTCGATTTATCGTCATCGATAATTGCAGTTCTCGATGAGATGGAAAGTTTGGGCGCGTCCGCCGAGAGTTACGTTCAAGGGGTACAGTGGCTCGGTTATCATCTTCTCAACTTCAAATGTTCACCGCCGATCGACCGACATCTACGAAACGCAATCGTCAAGTACGAACGCGAGCCTCGGCCCAGTAAATCGCTCGAATGCTCTTACGGACACGTACAATTTTACGAATTTTGCCAATTGTTGCACGATATCGGCGAGAAAACCGAGTACGAGATCGAATGCGCGAAATCGGCGGATACACGCTCGACGAGTCCGCGACACGGTGAATCGGTTCCGTCGGTCCACGAATTGCAGAATATCGTTCCGACTTATAGCACGATTAACATGACCGTTACCGGGAAGATTGAGGCGTCCATGGAGCGGCCTTTGGGCATATGGAAGGCGGCTCTCGGTGAAAATTACAAGGATACGTTGGAAAATTGGGAAATCGTTCAGATTCTTGAGATCGCGAAGACAATTGGTGAATACGCTCGATTGTACCACTTGGAAAGCGTGGAAGTCGAGGCGTGGAAAGTCGCGTACAATTTGGCACGTGAATTGGAGGATCATCATTCGATCATCTACGTGACGACGCGAAGTCTCTCAAGCCGACACGTGGATCGTAGGTGGATCGAGGAAGCCGACAAGTCCGTTGATATTGTCGAGAAATCGAGTGACCCGGAAGTGAGGGCCGAGGTTCTCTGGTATAGATTGTCTTTGGCTAATTTCTACTTCCAAAGCGGAAATTACAAGTCAGCGAAAGAATTATTTCTCACGGCTACGGCGGTGCCAAGTGACAGCTTTATGACCCAATGGGGGAATTTCTTTCTGACTGTGAGTCTTCAGATGAACGCACTCGAGGATGAAAACGAAGATCAATCGAAGTACAGTCGTCTTGTTGTTCAGAGTCTGTATACTATACTGTCGATCGATGACGCTCTCGAAGCGCCGATTTTGTGCTGCAAATTGAAGCAACTCTATCATTACGACGTTCTATTTGAGTTCACGTACGATATGACTCATCGTATGAATAGTTTACTCTCGTGGAAGGAAATTACGGCGCACCTGATGCGGCGCCTTGGAACCGCTCAGAAATTGGGCGCCGCTTTGCGCGTTGCCGAGTGCCTCAAGTGCCTTTGTTACATCGATCTCTCGCGGGCCAAATCGGACGATTGCGAGGTAAAGCTTCAGGGTCTCGAGCATATTCTCGAAATCGAGGGTTTTGGTTTAACGATGAAGAGTCAACTTGCGGCCCCTAATCCAAGCGATCGTGTATTGACATCACCTTCGAGTTGCGTTGTCGAAACGGTTCGCGATATTGGCCAGAACAACACGTCCCCCGTACTTCGAGTTAAGACGTTCGCGAGTCCCGACTTTATCACACATAACAAGCCATGCGTGTGCTTCAAGTGCACAAACAGCCGCTATCAGAGTTTGGTATTCGCCGCGACTCACCTAAGAGCTCAATTATTTTCGCTTAGGAGAAACAGTGGAGCGGCGCTTCAACACTTTATCGGAGCCTCGAAAATAAAGAGAAACATAATGTCGAGGGCTTCGCTCACCGTACGGCCCGACAAAAATCGGCTCAACAAAAGCGACAATCCGAGAATCTCACGATCGTATCGACCCCTCGAAATCGTCGAGTACGTCTTCTTTCATTTGGATTATTGCCGATTTCTCAAGTGGTCCATGCCGAAGTGCGTCAACCAAGGATTCGAGGTCGCATTGGAAGCTCTCAGCCTCTGCCAAAAGTACAATCTCAAGAATCACCCGATTTACGTAACCGCCAAGCAACTCGTATTCGACTATCGATTCGAGATCGCATACAGCAATGCCCTTTTTTCCAGTAAGTTTTCCAACACCCTTCGACATATCCCATTTCTTTATTTCTTTCATTTTTTTATTCATATTTAAAAAAAAAGCATAAAATTTTTTTCAGACATTAAAAATAGACACATTTAAATGTTATTTATTTAACGTGTAGTATTTTTTCGAATTCGCGTAAAAAAGTAAAGAGCGTCTTCATTTGGTCGTTAGCTTCCCTGCGTGTCCTTCCCATTTGGCAGGGAGTTCTATCGCAACACCCAGACATTCGCACTTATTTATTTCTTTGGTTTTTCCTTTAGAATTTACCGTTCCGAGTATGGAAGACATGGATACCGGTCGCGACATCCTCGAGTCCGGCGGACATCCCGTCACATGCGTAACACCCTCTCGCGATATTGTTACCAAGAAGCCAATCTCAGTTCGACGCAGGAAAACTCCACCCTTCCTCAATCTTGAGAAAGTTCCGATCGATCTGACTGAGGACGAACCGTCGATATCTCCTTCGACACCGCCGAGACCGCGACGAACGCGATATCCTCGTAACATCACCGACACTCAACAAGATTCCGCCACGCCGGGTGCACCGAGCGAACGAAAAAAAATCGCGCCAAAAATAAAGTTTTCCATTGCGATCGATGACGAAGAAAACCCGGCTAAAATCAATGGGCCCGTGGGTACATGGAACACGGAAAAGCGACGCGTTGAGGGAAACCAAACTAAATTAATCGGGATTAATTCTCAAACGGAGAATCGGAAAAAAGCGAGTACCAGAAGTAGTAACATCAGAAAAGTGTCACAGCGCGATTCAGCATCTCCGCGATCGAATAATATTACGTCCACGGTTACCCAAGTTTCGGATGGTCCGGCTGAAATTGACGACGTAGCGAAGTTGCTTGGCAATCTCACCGTAACGAAAACGCGCTATTGTTTGCCACTCACTGCCGAAAAGTTCACAACGATGCCTAACGACGGCACGTCTTCTTCCGGGAATGAAGTCGCAGCCGTGAATAGAAGAAGCTCAAGATTAAGAAAAAAGAGCCAAGATATATCGTCTGTAGACAATAAAAAGCCTTCTCAAAGCTTGGCTAAAAGCGCCTTGGACGTTGAGGACGAAGTTGTAATTATAGAATCAAGCGCGAGAAAACTAGTCTCTACCTCTACCGAGAACACTGCAATGACCAAAGATTCAGTAAAGTCGTCTCGAAGTGGAAGGATTTCAAAAAGGAGTACGTGATTCCCGAGTTAGAAGGAAACGTGTGATAGGTCACTAATTAAATAATTTAAGAAAATAATTAATTTGTACATGTTTTCGATAGAAAAAAAAAAAACCAGAGCAAACAAAAGTGTATGGGAGATAAGGAAATTCTGCTTAACGGATAAAAAAATGAGTACTGAATCATATCCCAGAAAAACTGCGTTGTTTACCCTTAACCTTAATTTATTTCTTAACAGATAGGGTAAAAAAAAAAGTTCAAATATATCCCCTCGATCATTAGAATAAGCGCGTCACTATGTACATCAATTGCTCCACAATCTTCCTTACACTAATTAGGACGTCTTCAAATCAGATTCACCTTCGTTTTTGTTAGTTCTCTTTGAAAAAATGTGTACAAACAAGTTCTCAAATCTTGGTACTCAACTAATCGACGGAACAAGGAGATTGTTCAATTTATTTCTTAACAGATAGGGTAAAAAAAAAGTTCAAATATATCCCCTCGATCATTAGAATAAGCGAGTCACTATGTACATCAATTGCTCCACAATCTTCCTTACACTAATTAGGACGTCTTCGAATCAGATTCACCTTCGTTTTTGTTAGTTCTCTTTGAAAAAATGTGTAAAAACAAGTTCGCAAATCTTGGTACTCGACTGATCTGGCTGAGATAGTGAGCTTCTTCAGCCGTTACTCAATAATTGAATGAGACGTTAAGGCTTTTATGAGACAGATATTCCAATCGATTTTCAGGAATACTCTTCGACAATACGTAGGTCACGATATTTATATTTTTTCTAACTATCATTACAAATAAAAAAATGTTTTTTGTGAACGAAGAGCAGTGAATATCCTTCGCGTAGAGTTTAGCCGAGATTTAATTGGCAGCGAAGATAACGCGAGTGCAGCATTCGCCGGATTAATTGTCCGACTAATTATTGTTGCTGAGTTTGGATGGTAGCCGTAGTATTGACGTTGCGCAAAGCTTGTTATCGAATGATAGGGTTGACTTTTCTGCAGTGAGGAAACTTATAACGATCGTTGCATCTGAATGTGCCGATTTGAAATGTGCAACCGAAGTGAGTTTGTATCCGTCAGTCTCTCCGAGTTCCGTGCTCCCGTTGATAATCTCACTGTACTCACAGCCTTCCTTTTTTCGGGCAATACCCGTTGATTTTAGACGCTTTGCAAAGCAACAGAACAACAATACTGTACGGAAACTGCAGACTCCTCGACAGCGCGTTTACTTCATCAACTTTCTAGCACTTGTGAAATGCGATGGAACAAAGAGCGAGTTAACAAGTCCTCGGAGAATTAGGTCGGAGTTGAAATACACGTTCGCGAGTGGACCTTCAGCCGCATGGCAAATACCTGCTCATCTAAGTATGAGTATGGACCCCCGTTTTGTGGTGGCAATGAGCATCACTGAAACTGAATGCGAGGGTGAAAGAAAAAGTAAACGTGTATTCGTACAAGTCACCATTGAATGCGATAGTCCGTAAAGCGTTTTTAGGGAGATCCTTTGCTTTAGTCGTCGCGAACAAATTTTACCTGACTACTCTACAAACTGTCCAACTAAATCGTATTACTGTTTATACAAACTCATGTTACAATCACGATTTTGAACTTGTAAAAGTTTTCGTATTTACTTCCAGGTAACACATTATATTATCATAAAATTGGGGTACATTCCCGATTAATAATTGAAACTAATATCTTGAATTATCATACATTCTTGGCTTCGTAATCTCGATTATTGGATTAAGAGTTAAACGATTTGTTGTTATTGTTATTATTGTTATTATAGGCGGAATGTATATGGGGCATTCCACCGGAAATCGGGCAGTTTGCCTTTTTTTTTTATTTTCATACTTTTTGGATATGTTTTAGTATCCATCATAAAACTCCTTCAGGTAAATTTTGAGATTTTTTTTGAGATAATTTTTCTGATCTCCGGGTATACCTTGCAAAATCGATTTGCGAAAATGAATTGTTTCAGTGTAAACACCGAGGTTCCGGAACAATTGACCTCTCGCTCACCGATCGACGTGTCAGGCGTTGCACGGCTAAGCGGTCACCCATCCACGTTATGGCCGCAAACAATGTTGCTCCTCGGGAGACCGCATACCGATCAGCATACCGATCACAACGACACCAATGTTGGGTTGAAGAAAGACATCGTTACAATTGCACGGAACTCTTATTGAAATTCGAGCATTTGTTCAACTCCCCATAATCATAATAATTGTAGCAACGTCATCCTCTCAAAGTCCAGACAAGTGTATATTTAAAACAACAATTTCATTGTTTCGACGTTAGTTTTTGATTGCCGTAGACCGACAGAGAGAAAAAGCAGCGTATTCACTCTGGGTTCCGATATCAAAGCTATAAAGGGACAGGAAAGAAGAAAAAAAGAAGAATTTGTTTTTAAATGTTGCGGACATGCTATTTCATACAGTAGGGGAATATCGCGTTAACGAGAATTGTGAAAAAGGAATGTGCAAAAAAAAAAAAAAGGAAGTAATGTCGACCGGGTGTGGGGCAGGGAAATATATAGAAGAAGGCGCCGCCAGTGTATACATACGGGTCAGCGAGAATTGTACGTGAGAGTGCGGCCGTGTTTCGGATCGGATAAAAAATAAAAAAAAAAAAAGCATCTCTATAATCCCGTGTGTATTTGAAACGCGAAACAAATTGTATAGAACGAGAAGACCGTTATATCTACAACGCTTCGTGTGTACATCGTGCAGAATCCGCAGCCGGATGAATTGGATCAATATATCTGTACATAGCAGTAGTGCGTGGTGAGTGCAAATATAGAGAAAAAAATAGAAGAAGAAAAAGGACAAATGCGAAAAAGAATGTATCGAAGAGCAAACCATACACACGACTCGGGAAATCCTGGCAATCCCACATTCTTCCAATTAAATTCTACGTTATATCGCGGACACTTGTGCCATGCCTTCACCGTCATGCGAATTAAATATTTTTTATATCGCTTACGTTATATCTGTTTTGCGTCTCAACTCAGGAAATTGTATTAGCGGACGCAAAGTTATGGGAAAGAAGAAACGTCGAATTTTAGTGTTTCATTACTAAATCACACTGAGTAATTGTAGACAATTTTGTTTTTGCGACTGCGAAAAAATTCCAATTGATTATTATCCATTGTACGTTGATAAAATCTCGTGTATTTTTCTAAAGCAACACAGTAAAAAAAACTTACTTGTATATAATACTTACCGTATAAAAATAAACTTATATAAAACTTACCGTCAAAAAATGTAATTAATTTGGGGGCGGTTCGTAAAATGTTAATTTAATTATTGAGCGTTAATTGTGTTGGCGGTATTTAGTGTTGTCGTGACTTAGGATCTGGCAAAAAATTCGAGATTGCACCTCACATCGTTTGCACTCATATAAATTAAATCTTCAGAAAAAGTAGAACATTTAAAAAAGAAATGTCACTTTGCCGAAAAAGGCCTCAATTCTACCATTGGAAACATATGAGATTTCACAATACGTCTATTCAATTTTTTGTCGGGCCTCTGCCTATTCACCAATGAATCTGTAATCTCGGGCTATGAGTGACATATATGTATGTTACTGGCCAGGGTATAAATTGTGAAATTCCTATAAAACAATTGGATGTATTGTACATTATTCCAATTCTGTTTCCGCAATCGGCGAAATACCGTACCATTAAATTCACCAATATTATGGTGAACGCTCTTATTGGATTTTTGGAAATAATAACATCAATAATACCATATATTCAATTTGCGAACATATTTTTTCATCTCTAGTTTTTTCGTTGGGCAATATAAAAATTTCACATTTTTATACTTTCTGTCAAACTTATGTATATATATTATATTGACAATATTATCGTTCTATTTCTAAACAGTAACCACAATTCTTATTAATTTTTCTAAAAACCAATTTGTATACCCATTATTATTTACAACGAAAATACTGAAGGCCATTCCTTTTTATCTGAAAAAAAAAAAATACCCATAAATTCCGTATCAGATATCAATATTTTCAAGCTTAGGCCTAAAATGAGTCGAACGTTTCCATGTACATTTTTTTTTCAAAAAAAAAAAATTTTTAAACATTGTTGCGTATCACCGCGCGACTAATTAAAAGGGTTAAATATTAAAACGAAAACGTTATATTTTAAGCGGCTATTGATTGATTTATCTGCAAGCGACGTCGTCAAACTCGATATTCATCCGAGCCCCAAATAACAACCACCCTAGTCAGTGTGTGTGTGTGTGTGTAGGGAGTAATCCTAATGTAGAATAACATATACCCAAGTGTACATCTTTGCATTCTCGACAACTGACGAGCCCTGTCTCCCATATCGAGACCAGGTTAACTGCCACCTGGTGGGAGCGGGCGTACGGTCCGGTGATCGTCTAATAGGTGCGCGCACGCTCGCACCCAAACGATTCCTATGAATTAGTGTGCGGGTGTGTTGTACGTTGGGTGAGGCGAGTGCCGGGCCACTGGGGTGCGGGCCGTGAGACGGTGTGAGGCATGCGCCGCCGCCGCCGTAACATCGAGCCCCCGGAACGACAGGTGCGCAACGACTGGGTTACGTCCAATGTATGGGAGCGAGAGGGAGCCGTGCGAAGGAGATACTCCGGCGGCGCTGCGCGCGTTTCCCCTTCTCGCTCTCTCGCACTCGAACTCTCAGTGGCGCGCGGGGAATAGTTTTGGCGGAAGTGCAAGGCAGTTTCGACGAGGAACAGCAGAGCGGCAGAGCGGTGCCTGGTCGGTAGGTCCCCGAGGCTGCCAGTCGTTGGCGGGTCTGTTCCTCGACCGGTCGCGTTTTATCATTTGCGCACTGCGTCTCGCCGTGCTCTTCCCGTACCTTAGCCCAATACTCTCGCTATTTATCACGGATACGAGCTTAAACATGAGAGAGAAGTAACACCAAACTGATCGACCCTCACCCCGCAATACCCACAAATAAGATACACGATAGTATCGGACTTCCGATAGCCCAAAAAACAAAAAAAAAAAAAACAGAGATTACAAACACAAGTGGATATCCTCAATAACAACGGGCAACATTGTCCTGTGTTAACCGCGGATTGAGGAGATGTGCATTCGGTGTATGTGATACTTGTGCCCTCCCGACTGTGCACTGTTTATCATTCATCTTTATTCGGTGTCGTACACATCGTTAACCGTTGTTGCACGGCTAAAGTTGCCAGCGGACAGGCTGATACAGTTTTGAGCGTGAAACTTTGGTGCAGCTTGTGGGCGAGAAAGTGCGGAGGGTGGTGATGAACGGAGGGGAGACAACCTCGGCATAGTTTGTAGATCGACGGAGGATAATAAGTGTGCAATAATCAGCGCGAGAGAGCGAGAGCGAGGAGGAAGGATCAAGATTGAAGCGAGTCACCTGCGCAACGTTCTCGCCGGCTCGAAGGGGTACCCCTCCCCCCTCCACCCCCCAACCACCCACCCCCGCGGTGATCCATCTTTCGATCGAGCCACTTCCGCGTTGCCGTCCCTTTATCACCCCTTTGTCCGTACGCACACGTTTCTCTACTCTTCACTATACTTTCGCAACATCCGCGTGATAACTGGGCAACGTTATCACTGAAAATCATTGTCTTTAATGACATTTTTTCAAAACCTCTCTCTCTCTCTCTAACTGCATCATTCTCTACCTATCATTTCCAAGGGTTATATAATAAAGGAAAATAAGAAAATTATATATATATATATATATATATATAGCAACGATAATTCGAATACGAATAAAACGAGTGAACAGAAATGGCTCATCTCGGTGGATGCCAATGGTTTTAAGTGGTGGCCCTGAATGGAATCAAATGCTGCACTGGGAGTGAAAAGTAATAGATTCACCGGCTTCGAGACGACGACGACAACGACCAACCGAGATTTGAACTCGAGGAAGACGAACAAATCCTTGTCTTTAATGACATTTTTTAAAAGCCTCTCTCAAACTCCATCGTTCTCTGGCTATTATTGCCAAGTGTTATATAATAAAGGAAAATAATATATATATATATATTTCGCAACGACAATTCGAATACGAATGAAACGAGTGAACAGAAATGGCTCATCTCAGTGGATGCCAGTGGTTTTAAGTGGTGCCCTGAATGAAATCAAATGCTGCACTGGGAGTGAAAAGTAATAGATTCACCGGCTTCGAGACGACGACGGGAACGACGAACCGAGATTTGAACTCACCTCGAGGAAACACTACTCGGAGTTAGTTCTTTGTACCTTTGTTCTTTGGTAAGCGTGGGAAAACATTCGTGCCGTTTCTCCTCTTCCGCTTCTACGTCCCCGTACAGTTTTCACTACGCGAAAAAAAAAAAAATATATATATATATCTCTTGCGGTAGTGAATCATCGTGTGCGTGTGTGCGTGTGTGCGCGCGGGCGCGCGCGCCCGCCATTTCTGGCTATTGTAACGTCGCGATGGCATCCTCCGCGACTTTTACACTCCACTTGTGCATCATCTTCATCTTCGTACTCGCTCGTCAAGTTCAAGGTATTTTTGGAATCTCTTAATTCATTTATAATTACACTTAATTAGATATCAATGATGTTATTAATGGGATAATAAATGTACGATTTTATATCTATAGCTTGTGTGTTTATAGGCGAGAAGAAACACACGTGAGAAATCGTCTTTGCAGTGACTTTTATGTTTCAATCGTTACGTTGAGGTTATGAATTTTCATTCAATTGCAAATTCAATTTACCGGGAAGGGCAAATAGCAAATAGCACTGTGCATATCGAATTATATTGGACTCCGGGTGGTTCTGTATTTAACAGTGCTTAAGGGGATGCTGGAGTCGATTAGGCGATTCGTAGTATACACTATTCATCGTAAATATGCTACAAATATACTTCAATTTTTGCAGGGAGGTAATAAAAACCTTCATGCTTCGGCGACCGGTAGAATGTTTAAAAAAAGTATATTACTGAACCTTTTAAAAACCATATGGCCGCTCGAGATGTTAAAAAATTCGGTTAAAGTAAAATATAAACGTTTCAGGGGCTCAGATGGGTCAAATCAGACCGGACACCGAAGCACAAAGGTTTTTATTACATCCCTGCAAAAATTAAAGTATATTTGCGATCAATAGTGTATATTACGAAATCGCCCAGTCGGAGTCGATCAGGCAATTCGTAGTATACACTATTCATCGTAAATATGCTACAAATATACTTCAATTTTTGCACGAATAAGAATAAACAAGCTGACAGTTGGAACAAACCTTACGGTTAACAGTAAAATCGGGTTGTCGTTCAATTTCTCGAGAATCATCATTCTGAATTATGAATAACTGATACATCGTTGATGTGGAAAAAAAACTTTCATTTCAGTTTATTGTATTTTGTCGACAGAGCCATTGGTTTATCGATATTGCGATAAGCCCCACAAGCCCCGGAGACTGAGTTGCAATTATTTTCATTGACTTTTCGTGCATCGTTTGGCGTGGCTGAGCGAATAGGTGGGGCCCTGCCAGTCCCGGAGGAACTCCGAGAGATAGGAGCTCCTGCGGGCATCGGGCACACGGCAGATATAGCTAAGCCCGTGGAGACAAGGCTGACCGATCCTCGCAGGTTCCGATAGTCTCAAACTTGCCCCAGTGTGTTAATGAAATCTATTCGCTAGGCGATACACAGCTCCAGGCTCTGTTTACCATACTTTTACTCTGATCTCTGCAAAATGGCTAACGATTTATTCCGACGATCTCTCGGTTCCTTTCCGTCTGTAAACTTTAGTTATTGCTTTTTTTTTTTATTATTATTTTTTATTCTTCCTTTTCCAATGTATGACTCTTGACTTTTACGGTTTTCCCTGTTTTTTTTATCATTCCCTGAGCTAACCTAATCTCCGATGGATCTCATTTGCCATGGGTACGGGGAAATCGCGGAAAAAACCCGTACCGATTTTCTTTTGACTTCCCGGTGTAAACACGAAAGTTACTTACTTAAGTATGTACACCGAGGCCTGAGGAAAACTGACCTCCCGACCTCACTGGTTGATGAGCCAGCCGGTGCACGGCTAAGCGGTCACCCATCCAAGTAATGGCCGGAAACAATGCTGCTTAACTCGGGGGATCGCGAGAGCCGTAGAAAATAAGTCTTGCGTCTGCAGTGGCGATATTCAATGAATTATTCCCCCATCCGGGTAATCAGTTGTACCTGACATAAATTATTTAATTTTTTAAAGATTCACCCCTATAAATAAATAAAAAAATCACTCCTTTTCATTGTAATTTTTTGTATACTTTCATAATTAGCTTGGCTGCCCGTCGGCGGACAGGGAACATTTACCGTACTCGCCGGAATTAATTAAAATGTTACTTCACACGATAATAATAATTAAGAGCAGACTTTTTATACCTCCGTTTATGGGCTTGTATATGAAGAACCACACATAACTATTTATAGACACGTCGCGAATTTGCGAGGATGAACTCGTTTGTTCTATGAGAACTTGTCGTCGGCAGTGGGGTGATACTAATGGCAACGAACTTTAACTTCTGAATGTATAATGTCCCGCCGACTGGTTGTTTAGGCTCTCACGTTTTGAAAAAAAAAAGTACGGAAGTGTACATTAAATTTGGTCTTGACATATCTGAATTAACTTTTTATGGGAATACGTTGGCTTCGTACATCTTTGATACTCGCGTGGTTCTATTCTATATTCTATATTCTGGAGCGAGTCCCCAAAACGACGTTTTTTTCTGTCCATACGAAGGGCCACTGCAAAGCGAATCGTGCACTCTGCTGAAGAGAATCGAAGAGCTTTCACCTCGACGGAATCCACAAGCTGATTGCTCGCTAGTCGCGGGAGATTATTCTTATTCGATTAAGACACAGTGCAGGAGCTCAATTCGCTCAACGCCCTGCAGCTGCAGTCTCACCGCTCTCGAGAATAGATACTCCTGTACTTTCTACCGTAACGTTATTACACGTACCTACCGACCTCTTACGTCTTGTGCACTTGCACCGTACTTTAGTCCACCGTCCGCTTGTTCCGCGGCCTCTTACTCTCTACACTCTTACTATTGAGACCCTTTCTCCGATATTTCGCTGGTATGTGCACAGTGGTCCTCTCTCTCCTCCCCCGCCTCTCTCTCTCTCTCTATCTACGGCTATCCTCTATCGGCTTATCGTACTTTGGATTAAGCTTGTGGTAGACACGGCTCGTTACTTCGTTAACCAGTGAGCCGCTATGTGTGTATACGTAGTGTGAAGTAGAAATAAGGGCTTTGTATGTATACGTAGTGTGAAATAGAAATAAGGGCTTTGTATGTATACGTAGTGTGAAATAGAAATAAGGGCTATGTATGTATACGTAGTGTGAAATAGAAATAAGGGCTACATTCTTGGATGAATTCTCAATTTGGAATGTCTCCCATACTCTGTAATTAGGTGTGCCGCTCTCCGAAAAATATTTTCCTGAAAGGGTTAATTCGATTTTTATTTATTTTTCATATTTCTCACAATAAAAGAAAATATATGGTTAATTTTCATTGTGTACAATGTATGGATGATGTTACGATGTCCTGGGAATACCCAGTGCTTGTACATTTCACTGTAACAAAGAACAATTTTTTTTTTTTTTTTCTTCATTCTTCAATATCGCGTTCGGTAAACTGGTTACAGATGGGAATGGGAGGCGCGGTGGAAGAGCGCCAAGAGGGAGGAGTTATTGCTCTTTGAAAAACTAATTACACCTCTTAATATCTGCGGTACGCACGTCATGGATATACATATAGCTATGGCTTTTTATAATCAGCCTCTGTGAAATTCCTCCCTGTAACTCCTCTGATATTGGAGGTAATCTAAAATTTCATTGGGCTCGACCTACTTTCCTACGTTTGCATATATTACCGAGGGACGTGTTCAGAGAGACAGACTAAAAGGAAGGGAAAAAGAGGACGAGAGGGAGGGAACCTTTCGGTTTTCAACAGGAAATATCAAGAGGCACGGCAGTCGTATGACTTTGTTGATTTAATCAACCTTTGACGCTGCAGTTGTGAATATCATTTCACGTCATATCGAAATCGATATGTATGTGTGTGTGTGTGTAGCAGTTATATGCCGTTCCCGTGTATTCTTAAGTAGAAAAGCTTACGACAAATCTACGAAAATGTGAAGGCGCGTACACCGTTAAATTATAGAATATTATTATACTATATTATTCACTTGTGCAACTTGTAACACCGCAAAATTTTGCGTTACAATAACTGAATCCCCGATAGAAAGGAATTAGTAACTCCGCGGCCTTTTCTCGTCCCGATAAACTTTTAACGCTTTATTAATTTTACTGTCCTCGCAAAATTTGATGTCTGTTCTCGTCATAATCGCAGGTGTTAAAATTAATTAATATCGTGCCGTTCGATGTTCGTTACCCCGCGTTGACAATATAAAGCATTGAAAATTAAAGAGAATTGTATGATCAGCGAAAATTTACTTGGCAAGGAGTGCGATTCACATATTTGTTTGTCTGTAAAAATATGAAAGCTCACATTGATATATTTTTGAAATGAACATGATTTGTTTATGAGTACAAAGGTTTTGTCGTGAAAATATTGTATTGACAAAAACTGTTGAAATTTCTATTCCATGTTCACCTAAATATAATTTAAAAAAATACAAAAAGAACGTCAGATCCTCGTGTTCGAAGCCACATTTATAAAGACGGGAGTGAGCATTTTTGGTAATCTCTTTTCCGCGACTTGTTCGAATTTCCGACGGCTACAAGCACGCCCTGAATTAAAAGCTTTGTTATCTGCTGGCAGCACAAAAATCTCCTGTTTCTGGTAGCGGGAGTTATGTGTGCGCTGATATATAGACATAGGCGCGAGAGAAGGGAAGTTTCAGTTACCGCTGTGACGGTAGCCGCGTGCGGTAACACAACCGCCATCGTGGAGCTCGCTGGCTTGTTCTCGACGTCGGCAAACAGCTTCACATATGCGCGATTCAACCGGATTGCTTTCACGCTGGACAAAACCACGACGCGACCGCCCACGCGTTCGCTACCCTCACAGTCACCATCCACCTCATCTCGTATTCCCAAATAACGAATGCAAATTACTGGCCAACCTTTCCATTCGACTCTCTCTCTACACCCTCTATACCCTATGGAAACAATGTAGGCATTTACTCTCTACATGAACCCCTTCCCCTCTATTATCCCATTAAAAGGCGCTTCTGACATTTATTCATTTAGAATGCGTTAAAGAGGAATGGACTTCTGTATCGAGATCGTCATCGGATCGAGATTTTGGTAGTGCCTTCTCGGGTAGAAATTATCCTTGGGTCCTTGTCAGGGGATTATCAGGCTGCCTTATTGCCCGACTAGGGCGCTTTTACCCCCACCTAAACCACCTTGAAATCAATTGTAACGTCGTGTCACATGTGGCCCCTTAAGCGCCCGCGCGGAAAAAAATAGTCCAGGGTGGAGTCTAGGATGGAGTTGGGGACTGTGCTCTTGGGCCGCCGAGACTCCCGGATCGTCCAGGATGGAGTCCCGGATGGGCTGGGATTGTCCAGGATGGAGTCCATGATGGAGTCTACGATGAACTGGGATCGTCCAGGATGGAGTCCCGGATGGACTGGGATTGTCCAGGATGGAGTCCATGATGGAGTCTACGATGAACTGGGATCGTCCAGGATGGAGTCCCGGATGGACTGGGATCGTCCAGGATGGAGTCCATGGTGGAGTCTACGATGAACTGGGATCGTCCAGGATGGAGTCCCGGATGGACTGGGATCGTCCAGGATGGAGTCCCAGATGGACTGGGATTGTCCAGGATGGAGTCCATGATGGAGTCTAGGATGGACCTTGGGATCGGATCATATCCCAAGGTCCATGCGGAACTCCATCCTGGACCGAGTTGTATATTTCAGCCACTCGGAAGTTTCGGTATTTAGATGGATGAGATGCTGTCTACGATTGCAGCTGACTGAAGCATTTTTCGGAAGATATGCTAAATCCGAGGCGAACACTGCGACTGTACATACCTATTATCGAGAGTACTCGGAATATCAATATCCGTGTACACGTAGAGGATATATTTGGAGGACGAGGACGAGGGGTGGTCGCTGTTATAGCTTAGATAAGAGTAGTTTCCTTAGCCGATTTTCTTTCACTGAACATTTCGAGACCCCTCCTCGGCGGGTCAACTGGCAGCGCCGGTGCTACCAATTCCTTGCTCTTTTTCAGCGCAGTACCTTGGTCGGTGCTTTGGTCTCTCTCTCTGCGCTGCTGCTATATATTCTTTCGCTTCGTTCTGCTGTGCAAAGAGCCAGTGCTGCCTATGGCCGCTGAAGAACGAGAAAAGGAAGAGAGCGAGAAACCGAACAACTTTCCAACTCCTCGCTCATGCTATACGCCGTAGTCCTGGCTCTAGCCGAAACTTTGCACATCGCAATCCCATTTTCATGAAAATCCTTCGAGATGCTCGCTCTGCTTCGTGGCTCGCTCGCAACCTCGCCAGCAAAGTTATTCGACGTACGTACGTACCTACCTACGTACGTAATACGTATGTACCTATATACCGCTCGAGGAAATAACATTTAAACCGTGACACAGACTCAGCGATAACCACAGACACACACACACACACTCCATCACATCAGGCAAAGTGCAGTTAGGGGCCTTGTCTGAATTACGAGAAGAGGGCGAATAAAAATTTCATTTTTCTTATTCGGATCCTGGTCCCCCCTCCGTCGAGATATGAAAAACATTGTGGAATCTACTTTTGTCATTCTCACAATGGTCCCTCGTTCAACTCGACTAATCCGTCAGATAACCGAATACTCACTCTTTCATTTCTTTCAACGTAGAAAGGCCAATCGTCATATATTTACATATTGAATTTCCCGAACAGAAAAAAAAAACAATTGATTCAACCTTATGTGTCCTATAATTCTCTTATCCTCGACTGTCGTCTAATAGCTTTTAACCCCGCAAATACTTGACAGGCGTAAACGAACTCTGACTTTTCTTCCTCTCTTATATTATCTCGATAAAATTCTCGAATAGCGTTACCCCGATACTTGTACTTTAGTTGGCACCGTAATCCACTTTTACGTATGACTATTACCAGCGAGGTTATAATAGCTTTACGTCCGGGGGTGAAAAATGCGGTAGCCGCCAATAAGGCAGAGTACATATGAAACTGTACAAACTGGAAAAGCTCCTTGCTGCTCCTGCTGGACTCGAGGCGTCGAGCTTTTAACGCCTTCTGGCCAGAAGAATCGCCGAGGATTGGGCGGAGGAGGCGCGCGTCACATATTTACATATTGAATTTCCCGAACAGAAAAAAAAAACAATTAATTCAACCTTATGTGTCCTATAATTCTCCTATCCTCGACTATCGTCTAATAGCTTTTAACCCCGCAAATACTTCGATTGAGGGTTTTTCGACAGGCGTAAACGAACTCTGACTTTTCTTTCTCTCGATAAAATTCTCGAATAGCGTTACCCCGATACTTGTACTTTAGTTGGCACCGTAATCCACTTTTACGTATGACCATTACCAGCGAGGTTATAATAGCTTTACGTCCGGGGGTGAAAAATGCGGTAGCGGCCAATAAGGCAGAGTACATATGAAACTGTACAAACTGGAAAAGCTCCTTGCTGCTCCTGCTGGACTCGAGGCGTCGAGCTTTTAACGCCTTCTGGCCAGAAGAATCGCCGAGGATTGGGTGGGTGGGTGGGGGCGAGGGAAAGCAAGTCAGAAGGGGGCGCGCGTCGTAAATAAGATTTATCGGAGAAACAGGTCGGGCCGGGCTTCGAGGTGGCTGTTCTGCTCGCGGTAATATGATGAGCTTTGGTGGAAAGACGCTGCCAGAGTTTCCGGTATATCGCGGAGAGGCGTAGCGAGCATGTACGCCGTGGCCTGTCGTGCGAGCGCGATAGTACTTCTTACGTTACCGTTGTTGTAACACTACGTGCCCGAGTTGCTACTACACTTAATGGCGCTATGATTTGTTCCGGAGCGGCCGGCACTCTACCGCACTAATACATACACATAACCGGGGCATTTAGCTTTCTCTTCAACCCTCCTTTCGCCCAATCTCGTTCTCTCAGCCACCCCACCACCAGCGCCCACCAGGGAACGTTTGTACTACCAGCGACCTATCTCTCTCCGTGAATTATTCATCAAGTGGGTGGCCAGGGAGTGGCTCGACTCTGCAACTGTTACTCCGCTCCTCCGGCGAGTGCTCGCGCTGCGATGCTAGATGCCGTATTCTCTAAATTCAACAGACATTTTCTTGGCGAGCGCGATGAATTTTTTCGGCCTCATTACAGTTTTACTCAATCGCTCTTTGATCATCAGTTAAGCTACGCTCTCGTATCGTTTGTTCTTATCCGCAATAAGAGTCTTTGCAACACAACAAATGGCAACACCACTTAACGGCAAGTGACGAGCGACAAATGCACTTAAAGATAAAAAATAATTAATGTTTTGCCGTTTATTATTTATTTTCGCGTGTAATAGTGAGTGATCTTTCATTCATTGTCTTTTGAGGTATTCTGAGACATGTTCTTGGTGAGCACGATGAATTTTTCGGCCTCATTACAGTTTTACTCATTCGCTCTTTGATCATCAGTTAAGCTACGCTCTCGTATCGTTTGTTCTTATCCGCAATAAGATTTTTTGCAACACAACAAATGGCAACATCACTTAACAGTAAGTGACGAGCGAGTTAACTCTCATTCACGATGTGATGTCATACTTAATGATAAAAAATAATTAATGTTTTGCCGTTTATTATTTATTTTCGCGTGTAATAGTGAGTGATCTTTCATTCATTGTCTTTTGAGGTATTCTGAGACATGTTCTTGGCGAGCACGATGAATTTTTCGGCCTCATTACAATTTTACTCAATCGCTCTTTGATCATCAGTTAAGCTACGCTCTCGTATCGTTTGTTCTTATCCGCAATAAGATTTTTTTCAACACAACAAATGGCAACATCACTTAACAGTAAGTGACGAGCGAGTTAACTCTCATTACCGAGCAGGGGTGGGTCGAATGTACTTAAAGATAAAAAATAATTAATGTTTTGCCGTTTATTATTTATTTTCGCGTATAATAGTGAGTGATCTTTCATTCATTATCCTTTGAGTTACTTTGAGACATTTTCTTGGCGAGCACGATGAATTTTTCGGCCTCATTACAATTTTACTCAATCGCTCTTTGATCATGAGTTAAGCTACGCTCTCGTATCATTTGTTCACAGAAAATACTACTTTACAAAATAAAGGATTAATTCAATAAGAAAAAAATCTGCAAGGTTTGGACCAGGTTAACCGTACACCTTTGATATTACATATTGGCAGTGACAGGCAGTAAGATAACAACAGAATGAGAAAAAATAATAGTCGGAATAGTTGATTGTTGGAATTTGCAATAGACAGTAGTCTATAGCAGTAATATACACATTTTACAGGGTTACGTATTTACAAGCGCGGGTAAGAAAGTGTACCAATATCTTGATGTGCCTGAAAAATGAGTGCGCTCTTTGGTTTACCTTCTGTGCACATAAAGAAATAGTTTTTCGCGAGAAATGTAAGATCGTAAAGTGAGCTCCGATCATACACGGTACATTAGTACGTGGTGCACGGTATGCCTGTATATATAGCGGGCGAACTCCTCGAAGCTTGAACTCTCGTGCTTTTAATGTACTTGCTTGCCGGTATAAAGTATCAAAGAGTGAGGGGCTAGGTATCGAAGCACACCATAGAACGAACGAAATGAAAAGCGACAGGGGCAACGTCGTTGGTGCAAGCTACTGCAAGCTTGTACTTGTCGGTGATGTACACTCGGGTGGACTGTAGTGGTGCAAGCGCCGGTGTTCGTATGACTCGGTCGATCGACGTGCGCCGAGAGTTACAGCACGGAGTTACAAGCCGGGCCCCTTCCCCAAACGTACCTTCCACTGTGAGAATTGCTCGTACTCACGCGATGTACGTTTCCCCAATAAACTTTCTTCTTACTCTATGTTCTCTGTATGTATATATATATATATATATATATATATATATATCATTATTATGTACGTATAGACGTGGGTGTTACACAATGTATTGGCTTTGAAAATATATATATATATATATATATATTAGAAATATATCCGCTTTTTTGGGACAAATACAACGAGAACCAATTGTTTCATTAATTCCACAGAAATGGTGCGTTGTATTTTTTTTTTTTTTCATTGATTTAAAGTGAGTAAATGAGTAAAATATGTTGAAGATAACCACTCGGAATTTGACTCGATTTACGTCATCAGAATAGAACGGTTTCAAAGGCTAAGACTCCAGAGAGACTACTCGGAATCGAGGGAACTTTTTTTCTCTCTCCGTGCAATTAGCCAGCCTTGTTTTGCTTTGTCTCGCACGGACAATCGCAACCAAGTCTTGATGGTATTTTGTGTACCATTCGAGTAGAATAAACTTGATGCCGTTTCAACTTTGACATTAAAGCCTGACGATTGTCCTCGTACTTTCTTACGCTATTGCGTTTTAATGAAATTATAAAACACTTCAGTATGATATCGTATGTGACGACACAATTGTGAACGCGGATAAACGGGCTCAACGCGAAAACGTCATCTACATGGAATTGGCACGTGAGCCACAAATACTACTCCAACTCTTTGGGTATTACTGGTCCTACGTTGTCTTCGCTTCGTGAAATTACCACATGGGTTGTCCGATCGTCGAAGAGATAGAATCACGGAACGCACGAGCGTTACTCGTTTTCTTGACTGATGGTGCATTGATCTGAGAAGGTCGAGAAAAAGGTGGCCGAGTTGGTGAGAATGCCTCATATGTTTAACGTCTCACTTCGGTATGATATCGTAATCTCTATATCGCAACTAGTGAGAATGTGACGACGCAATTGTGAACGCGGATAAACGGACTCAACGCGAAAACGTCATCTACATGGAATTGGCACGTGAGCCACAAATACTACTCCAACTCTTTGGGTATTACTGGTCCTACGTTGTCTTCGCTTCCGGAAATTACCATATGGGTTGTCCGACCGTCGAAGAGATAGAATCACAGACGAGCGTTTCTCGTTTCCTTGACAGATCCTCGTTGTGTACTACTACAAATCGTTGGGAATAACGATTTTGGCGCGATACAATTTTATCGAGAGTCACAAGGTGTTCCCAGCGGTGTCGAGTGTGAAAACTGGCGCAGGAACGAGAAGGAAAATACGAGTTGGAATGCGATGAAGGGGAGATGCGAGGGCAAGGGTGGGAAGTGTTAGTTGGAAAGCCCGTGAGGATTCCCACGTGAAGGTTTCATGCGCCTCGGGAGACAAGATGTGACTACGTTCACTCGCAACTAACGTCACGTTTTAAGAGTGTCTCGGGCGTTGCGGCCGTGGCTAGGGTCAGGCCGGTGTTCTCTCATGCGTGCTTCCTTTCCCTCGTTGCGTTCCACGGAGAGAGAGAGAGAGAGAAAGAGGGAGAAAGCAAGAGAATGAGCTTCCATCAAGGGCGAGGCCGAGAGCGCGCCGTCTTCGTGGCTCTACAGCGTTTATGCTTTGTGACAGTGTCGTAGAGTAGCGAAATAGCAGGATGTCGTTATAGCAATATATCTACGCGAGAAGAGCCACGAGGACCGACGAGAGAGGCAACGAGAACGAACAACTGGCAAGTATTATTTTTATAACAATGTGACAGGCGTCGCAGTTGCCGTCGCTCCCGCTCGAGTCCAATAGCCAATAGCGATATATTCCTCTCGTGTTCGTCCTTTCCATTGCAGTGGATGGACCAGACGCCCTAAGGGGATGCTGGAGTCGATTGGGCACTTCGTAGTATACACTATTTATCGTAAATATGCTACAAATGTACTTAAACTTTTGCATGCTTCGGCGACCGGTCGAATTACCGTTCGAGACAAAGCAAATATTTAAGAAAAAGTATGTTAGTAAACCTCTCAAAAGCCAATATGGCCGCTCGAGATGTTAAAAAATGCGGTTAAAGTAAGATAAAAACGTTTCTGGGGCTCAGATCAATAGTGTATATTACGAAATCGGCCAGTGCAGCATCCCCTTAAAGGTGCAACTTTAGGCACCACATCTGCAATCGTCTCACTGCGGCTATTATTCGACGCTTCTCATTCTCATTCTCTTGGTAACTATAAAAGGGTTTTACCGTCGGCCTTTTGCGTACCACCGCTCCAGCCAATACCTCAATCCTATTCCTTACTAGTTTCGCTCATGCTGTTTCACTTGAAACCCGGAGCCGCTGGAATAAACTCACTTTTCCAACGCTTTTCCTCGTCATCGCATGAGCAGCGAGGTGCGAGCAAGGAAAATCGGAGGACTATTGGGAGAAAGAATCGATCTGGCTTCGTTCGAACTAACCTACATTCGCCGATACGACTTGAGAATCTCACGCGAATATGACAATAGCAGCTGCAGTTGCCCAGCGAATTTCCATGCACGTGTACCACAATTTTTATGCGTACGATGTACCTGTGTTTCAATTATTATTTCGGAGAGATTTCTAGCATTACGGTATAATCCGTTTAGCAGTATCGTCACAGGAATGCCGAGAAGCTGCAAAATCTTAAATTTTAACGGAATATAGTGATAAAATTGTGACTTATATAATGACAATTCATAAACATCTACCGAATAAACGGTTAGACCGACCCTTGATCTGGCTTCGTTCGAACTAACCTACATTCGCCGATACGACTTGAGAATCTCACGCGAATATGACAATAGCAGCTGCAGTTGCCCAGCGAATTTCCATGCACGAGTACCACAATTTTTATGCGTACGATGTAACTTTGTTTCAATTATTATTTCGGAGAGATTTCTAGCATTACGGTATAATCCGTTTGGCAGTATCGCCACAGAAATGCCGAGAAGCTGAAAAATCTTAAATTTTAACAGAATATAGTGATAAAATTATGACTTATATGATGACAATTCATAAACATCTACCGAATAAACGGTTAGACCGACCCTTGATCTGGCTTCGTTCGAACTAACCTACATTCGCCGATACGACTTGAGAATCTCACGCGAATATGACAATAGCAGCTGCAGTTGCCCAGCGAATTTCCATGCACGAGTACCACAATTTTTATGCGTACGATGTACCTGTGTTTCAATTATTATTTCGGAGAGATTTCTAGCATTACGGTATAATCCGTTTAGCAATATCGTCACGGAAATGCCGAGAAGCTGAAAAATCTTAAATTTTAACAGAATATAGTCATAAAATTATGACTTATATGATGACAATTCATAAACATCTACCGTATAACCGGTTAGACCGACCATAAATGAATACATCAGGCTCAAAATATGAAATGGATTATTAATAATCGCAGATCTATCAGCAGATTAAGGCAAGCATTAAAAAAAATGTATATCTATATACATATATATATGTATATATACACACGATGATGTACATTGTCCCTGGGTCTCTTACGCCAAGTTTTTATTGTATGCATCCTGGCAGCAGGAGTTGCTTGTGCTCTGCCAGTGCTTGCGCGCCAGTTTTCACGATTCATGTGTCTCGCGCTCCGCTCTCGTTTTACTCGGCGTCTCGGGAAGAATAAAAAGCCATCGGAAAAACACTGTTAGCGATATTGACTCATTTGGAAACGTTGATCCCGAGAATTTATCAACGGTCCGCTGATAAATCAATTTTCTCCATCCATAACCACCTTTTTACTGTCCCTCATGACGTCATAATGTATGACCTGCGAAGTGAAAGATTCAAGTTTTTTTTTTATGTGCACAATTGACTAAAAATCAAAATACAAAGATTTTTGAGTGACATTTTAATGATGCCGTTGGATGCCATAGTTGAGAAAATACACACGGTGTTTGGGACGAAGAAAGCTCAGCATCCCATTGGAGATGCTGTTGAAGTTTGCATCGTTGGAACGCAACGATTGAAAAAATGAATTTGAAAAAACCGAGGATTAGCGCCTTATTAGGAAAACTATGATAGAGAGTTACATTAAAAAAAAAAAAAAATGATTGTAATTGCCATGTCATTTAATTCGTGCTTTCTATGATAATTTGAGGTCATGAAAATTTTTCAAAATTCATTTTGTTGCATCCCAACGATGGAAACTTCAACACCATCATTGGAGAGGTTGTATCACCCGCCTTAATTTCCGTTTTGTACATTTTCTTTTCAATGCGAGAGAGGGACCAGGAGCGAGGGACATTCGTGGCGTAGGGACTATAAACTTGTAAACCCGGTGGATTCGGTATAATTGAACCATGATCATACGTTACCGCTCGTGTAAAATGTCGATGGGTAAGTGGTAACGGTTGATATGTATAATACAACACGAACAGGCTTTAGGTACAACACAACGGACATGGGCTTCGGGGTCGGTTACTCTAATTAACACGGGTTTACTACAGGCTAATACTGCTCGACTATGTGCATACATGTGCCGAGTTCTACCAAAACCCCCGATGGTTAAATCGTAACGCGCATTTACATTTAATGTAACAAAGCTTACGATCGACCATCTCAACTAGGGTACAAGACCAACGGTAACTCTTTCAATATTCAATATTCTTCCGCAGGAGAAACTTTGCTTGGGATACTTCAAGTGGCTTGAAACATCGAGAAAAGTGGCTTAAGAAATGTGTGCACAAATATCAGTATATCGGCTTTGCCAATTGACGCATAGTACTGATTGGCCATGGTTGAATGTATCGGGCCAATAACGTCTCGTTCACACCATAGGCCAAAGTCGGTTGAGTGATGGTAATTACAAAAAAATTGATGCTAATGGCGACCGATCCTAGCCCAATTACAGCCCAGGTATACGCGTTTTACACTCGGCCGATTATCAATAAACGTATACTGGCCAAGACATACAAATACATTTTTTTCATATATAAGGCTTACGATCGACCATCTCAACTAGGGTACAAGACCAACGGTAACTCTTTCAATATTCAATATTCTTCCGCAGGAGAAACTTTGCTTGGGATACTTCAAGTGGCTTGAACCGTCGATAAAAGTGGCTTAAGAAATGTGTGCACAAATATCAGTATATCGGCTTTGCCAATTGACGCATAGTACTGATTGGCCATGATTGAATGTATCGGGCCAATAACGTCTCGTTCACACCATAGGCCAAAGTCGGTTGAGTGATGGTAATTACAAACAAATTGATGCTAATGGCGACCGATCCTAGCCCAATTACAGCCCAGGTATACGCGTTTTACACTCGGCCGATTATCAATAAACGTATACTGGCCAAGACATACAAATACATTTTTTATGCCATATATAAGCTGAGGTAGTCCTGGCCGAGGGTCTTATGAGAGCTATCGTTGCACCTGATGTAAAGTTGCGAATTTCTTCTCGGTAAGGTATTAAAGTTATTTTCTCAAAATCGCTCTTGAATGGTATAATCGCTCGGTCATATTCGGCAGTTGAATTGTCGGACGATGGCACGTTGCGTTTCTATAAGATCTCTCAACAATATACGTATAGGTTTTTTTATTCGCGAAAAAAGGTCTAGGAGATGGTGGGTGAACTCGAAATGCTAAATTCTGTATAAAGTAAGGGAGAAGGGTATGAAATTGTGTGGGCGAACGTAGCCGGTAGCAGCCGGCACGGCAGCGCGCGGTCCCGCATAGCTTCCGCTATTTACATTGTAAACGAGAGGGGGTTGGAGTGAAATAGAGGGGTAGCGTACAGATATAGCGAGGCAGAGATGTGGAAAAAAATTTGACTTCTAAACCAGTGAGAAGCAATTGAACCCGCTGTACCACAACGACGGCGACACGAGTTCATCCGACCCCTGCAATGGTCTCCGCTTGTCTGACACGAGAAAGGCACAGCTAATACATTATGACATAGCGACATCAACCTCGCCTGATATATTGCATTCCCGACTTTCAAAATATATCGATAGAATTTAATTATCAACCATCTCAAATATCATAATCCGCCATATTATTATGATTATTTCAGTAAATGGTAATGGCATTATTTTATTCCAAAAAATTCGACAACGGTTACTAAAATCTCGACAAAACGTTAATAAAAAGAAAGCTTTTTCTTTGAGGAAGCAAAGACGCAAGTTACTTTGAGTTGTAATTTATCAAAAGTACAATTTCTCTACGATAAATGACAAAGGAAATTAATATATCTCGTCCATCGCCGAGAATGATGTTGATTCATCTTTTTTTTCCGTTCCATTTTTACACAGCAACGACAAGTGGTCCCAAAAAAAAAATGGCAAACTTTGTAGTTGCTGATCCTGCACTTTTAACCTCTCCACGATAAATTGCATTCACAGCTCTGCTCATTTATCGGCGGTGGTCGTTAATGGATTAATCCGTCTCTTTCTCTCCGTGTCAAGCAACCACCGAACAGCCGTGTATTTGCACTGTCCATTTAGCGAATATAAATCGAGCTCCTACCGGAGTTCGATGCAAGGTTTCGGCGTACAAATCTGGTCCATAACCAATTCGGTAAATAGAATGACCGGTATGGTGATTCGGGCATCGCGCCACTGGCTTCAACTGAGCGCTGTGTGTAGGCCTGGCGCCGTGAACTCCGGTGCCTCCTCTCATTTGCTACTGTATGACTAGTACTCATATGGAAAAGGGGCTGGCTGGCTGGATGCAGCCTCTCTCTCTCTCTCTGCAAAGCATATACGATGCGATGTAATCGTGCATTCGTGTATATAACCAAGAATTGTGTAAATAAATTAGAGTTTGGCCAAGTGCCAAATCAGCGCGCGGTCGCGCACTACAGATGAACGCGCTTCGAAATTCTATCTCTCAGTTGGGTATTACGTAGGATAGGATTCTGGTGTTGGCGGAACTGGGTGCTCCTCCGGCACTCGGCAATCGGCGCGTTGCTATAAACCCCTCGAGCCGCGCATTTCTCTCGTGTACGTATACACGGGGACACATAGTGGCTGGCAGTAGGCGGGCACGCGCTCCCATCACCAACCTTTTAACCACAGCGGTAACCGAGCTTCAAGTTTACACGTTCGAACATCGTGACCCATGCAACACACCGCACCCACACACACACATGCACCGAGAATCAGCAACCATTCGGTAAATAGCAATCCTATCGCGTGCCCACTAGCGTTATTGCAATTCTCGTGATCGCCCTTCCCGTGGCTGCTCCCCACACTCACTTGATAAAACTCACCGATGAGTGTACAGCCCTCGCGACCCAAATTTGTCTATACCAAACGGGAGAGACGGGAAGACTCACCGCAACTTTAAACGTACAGCGTGTATCCGCTGAAGATATTACTCCCGAGCGCCCGCCGGGCAAGGAGACATTGGTTATTCGTTTCGTAGTGCTCAGCCAATCAATGCCACCTTTCCATATCGCGAATTTTCATGAAAATCGGCGGAAGTATCACGTGGTGAAATTTCACACGGAGATTCCGTGTGTGTGGACTAGGTATAGTTCAGACTCCTAAGACAGAGAGCCTGGGTTAATGTACAATAATAAAAAGCACACCATTTCGTAACTCACTTCACTGCGTTTGTAACGGAATGTTGAAGTTGTACATTGTTGTACTAGTACGATAAAGCGGCCGTTATCGCGCGGAGGTTAGGAAGCGGTGCACTCGGCTTGGCTGGTGCGCGACCGCCGCTTCGTCGTACGAGTGTCACATACTATTTTTTGTAACGAATGACAACGTACTGTCGCACATTACGTGCCTGCAGAGCGTGCGTAAAATGGCGCATTATGCTGACATAAACGTACATCATTTTACGTACGCCATCTGGTGCGATGAGTTACAGAAATTAATATACAGCGTACTGAATACTTCATTGTAGCCTACAATATGCGAATTAAATTTATTTGTTATAACAATACCGCAGTTAATTCGTCAAGTCCGTTCGGCATAGTGAGCCTGACACCGTTGTGTCGAAAGAGAGGTAGTAGCAGAGAGTGGGATACAATGGGTCACGGGGCATATCGGGTAGAATGTACTATCGATCGTGGGGCGTAGTGAGAGAGTGAAAATTACCCCTTCTGTTTTTGTCGAAGGAGAGTGAACTTTAACGAGAGCTCACGATTAATTATAAACAATTACAATGAGCTTGGTCTCGCTGGGAAAAATCGTACCGGTTATTGCAAAAATATCAAATCAAACCTTACTTCTCGAGGCAATTCGAATCTGGGTCACTGTTTGCAAATTTACGCGTTTTCGCAACCGCAATTATTGCTCATTGCGGCTATTGTTTACCCGAAACTGGTAAATTACCAACTATTCACCTTTTTTCCATTCATTTGTATTTTCTTCACACTATTTAGCATTTATGTGCTAGAGATACGAAGTTGTATACCCTGAAGACATAGAACATACAAGTTTGAAGCATTTTACCGATTCTGTTATCAACCCACGAGCTTTCGAATGTGGGAAAGTGCTAATGAAGCATTTATAGATTTAGCATCAAGTCCCTTGCCACGTATACTAATTTCGAATTGGACAAGTTTGGGAGATTTGCGGTGCAATGGTTGCTTGCCACCGAGCTGTTACGATGCATATAAGGATGCTGGTGATGCTGATATGCGCCAGCACGCGGTTGTTGAGTGGATGCACACGCAGTTACAACATTGGCGAACCGAGAGGAAGCAGAAGTGAGACTTGTTGGGAGGTGCAACACGTACAGACGTATACAATTTTTCTTTTCTGCGTGGAGTTTCACGAAACTTTGTGGCACCCAAGACCGCGGTCGACGTCCTCGTGTTCATATAGATTTCATATCCGAGGTAATTTATTCGTGACACGAAAGTTTCTCGTCCTCTCGTGGTATGTACCTGCACTACAGTACATACAAATGTACAACACACTTGTACTCTAAACTGCCTTCTCTCGGTGGACTCGCTGGAAGCCGCCATTTTATTTGGCAACCATTACTCATCACAGGAATTAATGTTCCATGTTACTGTGTCACGGAAATCTGTTAAGTTTTCCTAAGCCGATTTCCACTTTACTTAATAATAACCTCATGCACGTTGAAATGCGATCATTGCTGTACGTAGTGACAATGCTCCGTCAACGTTGAGCCCTTACATTCATTCTGTTTTGAATGTCGATCTCGAATTGGTAAACCACTGGTCGGAGTTATTCGGCCAACTTCGCTTCGCATCGGTACTTACCGATTAGAAAGTGACGAAGCGCGGCTAAATGTGCCGAATCCAGATTTATATCGGTGGTCAATAATGAATCATGCTAGAGCGTATATAAATTACGTGATGTAATCTCGTTGGCTGAAGCCTCCTTAAGCGCATACTCGACCAGGCATTGGTCTGGGATCGGTAAAAAAAACACGAGTGTTGAGTCCGGTCGCGGATTGGCAAACCAACGCCCGGCGGATCAATTGGTTCTCGTACGGGTAAATCAAAGATAAACGAACTGGCGAACCAAAAAATCGGTAACCCAAGACTCGGTTGCTTTGATTACGTATTACGAGTAATTACTCGATTTAAACATAGTATACCTTACCTGACCCTTGAGTTTCACTATCGTGATATAAATGTCATTGTTTTCATTTGATTGGCCAAATCCGCATGTGTAACACGATGAAAAACATCGGTATATCGATTGGCTGCATTTATTTTCGTTGATGTCACTCCCGATATTATATGCTAACCGTGTTAAAACAGCTGCGAGTCCATATAAAAGTGGAGGGTGTAGCGACAGAGGGGGAGTGAAGAGCTGCGCGTAATTATCTAGTTAACCCAGTAATAACTAAGTTGGGAGAGTCCTGTTGATTGCAGCGTCCTGGCGCTCGATTCGTTTCGCACGGAAACTCGACAACAGTGGAAAGAGCTCGAGGAGGGGGCCAACGACGAAAGCTACTGGTGTTGCTACAACACGCAACGAAACACCATAATTTCATAATACCCAATTGCGCGCCCCGACCCTCCTCCGCCCGGCATGGTCACTGGAGTATATCTGCTGATAATACTGTCACGTACTATGATACATCAGGCACACAGTTCCGCATATGCATATGCAAATGCATCTGCACATAAAAACCGTATATATGCAGATAGATGCAGTCATTTGGTTATGATCGGAACGTGTATCGACACTATGAGAGTCCAGAAATCGTGATATCCAATTCAAGAAACAGTCTCAATAATAGGAAAGTGAATCGAGCGAGGGCTGCGAATGTGTGTCGGTGCCAATGGATATCACACGTGAATACAGGTGCCATTCTCAGAAAATATGGCAGGCAGGTGCCACATGGACTATACGGCATCACGTTGTTCGTCAGCATATCGATATACTCAATGCTACGGAGACAACTCTCGATAATTGAATTCGTGAATTCAATTTGCATTTACGTTATGCTACATAGAAAAATGAGCAGCTTACTATCGTCTTGTTGGTACAGGAAAGGATTGTTTCTTGTCTATTGAGTTACGTATGCCTTTTCATACTATTTTAAGGTGAGCTCTTGAGTTTTCTACTTCACACGTGACTCAGATCACACTGCTAAGCAGATTGGAGTATAACCGATGTCTTTTTTATTTATTCATTTAAAAATGCACCGGCTAACTATTTTGCTTTTCCGAAAGGGAAATTAGTCACTGATCTATAAAAAAAACGTGGTCTCTGCTTAGCTGTTGTATTTTTTTTTTTTTTTTTTTTTTTACGAAGGAGAAAATAATATGCTGAATAAATTTAGAACCAAGTTTCGACCAAAGTTCATGATTCAAAAAAGTATCGCGCTATTTTCGCCTCGCGGTATATCTTGCTACCTTTTATAAAAATGAACAATATTGTTCGCAGGTTCAGTTACGGTATATTAGTAATTATTTTAGTGGAAATTGTTGCCTTATAAAAAAAAAAAAATTAAATAAATGTAGAACTTCTGAAAAATAACCTGGAAATAACACTGAGGTGATTAATTTTACCGACAATGTAACTGACAGTCAGTCCAGTGTTGATATCTTCACAAACATAAATCACGATTTCATAATAAGTAATACATATATGTCACTTCATTTTTGCAAATACCGGCTTATGACTTCACTGATTCATAGATTGCGTGGAAATGAACATTTTTTCTTTTATTTTTGTTTTAACTTGATCCCCTCCCGAAAAAGCATTGTATTAATTGTTAATTATTATTTTAATATATCTACCTGTTAAAAATGCCGTGAATTTTACAAAGCGTAGATCGTTGAAATAGGGACGGTCTATCGATTGCCCGCGAATATAGATCTGACGCACTCTCGCATTTAGAGGAAATCGTTCTTGGAATACTCGGCCGCGCCGCACATCGATATAAATACATACTATTTTCGAACGAATGGTGGAAGGCAATGAGAAGACTGATACGAATGTCACGCGTTCTCGAGACTCGTTCGAAACGGACTTTCCGAATTCCTCTTCCCAAATTAAAGCCGATGAGAGGGTTCTTTGAAATTTGAACTTGGTGTTTCGTAATTGGCACATAAACCGCGAGAACGACATTTTTTAAACAATTTAAAACGCCATAAAATTCGAACCGCTCGCGAGATCAGCGTCAAATTCGTACTCAAATTTTTTTCGACGATAGTTCATACGTCTACAAAATTTTAGATGATTCTGTGGATAATTTCAAAAATTTCTTTACCTCTTGACGCTTTTTTCTTTTTTGTTTATCTACCGAAATCAACATTTCCCGCGACATATCGACAGCCCATCGGATTAAAAGCATCACTGATAATTTTATAATCACTAATCGTGAACACTTGTCGGAAATTGCATCCGGATGCGCCAGAATTTACAGGAGTTGCAGTTGCAGAGAAATAAAATAAAAAACTGTAATTGCAAAAAAATCAAAAGCGCTCTACGGGCTCTCGTTAAATTCAATGCACACGATGGTTTGATGGTAATCCCATTTACGTACAACATTTTAACCCAATGTGTGACGGACGTTTGCAATTTGCACGAACAATTGATAAAAAAAAAAAAAAAAATTTCGCGCCTAATATTCCATTTACCATAACTAGATGTGACTTGAATTCTAAATCCGTAAAATCAAAATGGCGGATGTCTTCAAGGTATTTAATTACGAATTTAAACATAAAATTCGTAAGTTCACTATGGCGAGGTAAATATGGTGAACAAAAATGCGCATGCCGAGTCGAATTAGTAAAATGTATACCAATTCTGCGTTGCATTCGCTGTATCAAAGTTCCCATACCGTGTCTGCAAAGGAGCTTCCTCCGCACGTGTAGTAATATTGCCTTAAATAGATTCGGCAGTGGAGGCTGGTGTTGCAGAGTTAAAATTAATTCATACGAAAAACACGACGCGTATGGTGTACTTTGTATACCGAGCATTAATTAGTACGTCCTCTGTAACGAATTTGGCAGACTGTACATAATGAACTCTACTTTCGTAACGAATTTCGAAGAATTCTACACAAATTTCACGTTATACTCGTGTAGCAAATTTCCTATACGTGTTCTCCGTAGTAATTTGACTGAATTTTTAAAAACAGTGCATATTATTAATGAAAATCGACTTCAATAAAATGGTCCATGGGCCGAGATTTCCATCGCTATGGACGGTCTCTCCGAAGCATCTATATTTATAAATAACATTAACCGGTTGTCGTTTCCATTAACCAGAAGCGCACAGCACCGATATTATAGTAAGTGCGTTGTGCATTGGACATTTTAGGGCATCGGTGTAATGGGCTCATGGGTCCAAGAGGCTTGTTCGGCGATAACTACAATACCGTGGAGCCCAAGCAGCAGATCTCCATATACAATATCACGTTTCATCGGCGGCCGTTCTCGGTGCTTTGGTACGTACCAGGGAATGGCACGAAGCCAAAACGGTGTAAGATATCTCAAGGCGAGAGGCACATATGCACTTGCCGGCTGAATCGTATATGTCTTCCACATATATATACCCGGGCCGGTAGACCACGGTTATGATATCGTTGCTATAAACCTACACCACCATTTCGATACGGTTCAGCGTGAGAATATTCTCGACGTCAGATTCCCGTCAGTGGATTCTCTGCACCGCCGACCCTCAGAGTAGCGGCCATTTACCATATAAATATTCAAGTTTCATTTCGTAACAGGTCATTTAATATAATAATAATGATATTTAACGCCGGATAATTGTGGATTTACATGCCGTTCGTCGCCGAGGGAAAGCTTTCGTCTACCAAAAGCACACGGAAAATATTCGAGAGAGCTTGAAAATTATCGGATATTTCCCGAATGCTTTGTTGCGTAGCAACGATCGAGATAAGGTTTGCTTATAAAAATCACGAACGCGCAGCGCGAGGGCCCATCGCACGCGTAAGGACCAGTGTCCGGATGATAAATAAATAAATATAGAAGAATCCGGGTGGGGTTGAAAATAGCGAATGGGTAAAATAGCTAATTTCCTAATGACCGCTACGGCAGATTCGCACGGTTATTATTTTGGATATACGATATTTTAGCCATTCGCTATTTTGATTCACACCCGGAGAATCCAAATCTTTAGCACTTTTAAACATTATACGTCCCGCGTATGTACGTCATCAAAAATTATTCGTTACTTGTAATCAGCGAAAAAAGCATTGATTTTAACCCCAGAACTCCGATGAGAGCCCTACGTTCTAAACGAACTGTCAGGGCCCATCGCACGCGTAAGGCCTAGTGTACGTTCAATGACCGAATAATAAATAAATAAATATAGAAGAATCCAAATCTTTAGCACTTTTAAACATTATACGTCCCGTGTATGTACGTCATCAAAAATTATTCGTTACTTGTAATCAGCGAAAAAAGCATTGATTTTAACCCCAGAACTCCGATGAGAGCCCTACGTTCTAAACGAATTGTCAGGGCGCCCATCGCACGCGTAAGGCCTAGTGTACGTTCAATGTCCGAATGATAAATAAATAAACACAGAAGAATCCAAATCTTCGGCGCTTTTAAACATTATACGTCCCGTGTACGTACGTTCCGATATTGCGAGCAGCGACGCCTAGATAACCGGCAGAAGCCCAGGGCCAATAGCACGTACGCTATTTTCGCATCCGTAGGAAATGCAGATGCGGCGGGGCGTCTCGAGCATCACGTGATTTGGCTCTATTCCAAAATCGAAACGCGTGTGTGCGTGTGAAAGCCTTCTTTCTCGAATAGTACGTACTTCAACATAGCCCTGCGTATGTATATATATTTTAACGGTAAACGAAAGCTCGAAAATGGTAGTTCGGGAACAGCGGCCCTCGCGCGCCGTTAGCGCTAAACTCAGATGCACCGAATGTACGTGCTGAGCTGTTTCGACTCGAAGCTCGAAGCATACAGAAGGTGAGTGCTTACATGGCGAGGGTCAGCCAGTGAAGAAGTGGATAGCGTGCCGGTAGTCCGGACCGTTTTTCAACCTCCATGAAAAGTCAAATGTACTATAGGTGTGTACGGGGTATTCCACGTTGAATCAGCAGCTATATATCGCCTACCTCTTTCGATTGTGTCTAGTTATTCGTTTGATGTCGTTGCTGATTGAAAAATCCGATGCAGAATTTTTTTTTTTTACTGAAAAAATGCCCACCCAATCGCTAATCTAAAATGAGTTTTCGGATTAACACACGATGATGAGAAGTAAATATTTTTCTTCCGCAATCTTCTTGTTTCATTATGTCGGAATTGGAATCATCAGTTTTCTGATTGGTCATCGATATCTCGAATATCAATCGATTCACATTTGCCTGAATGCTATGGAAATTGTATGCTTGAATACGATTTCCAATTACGATGTTTTTGCTGTTGGATTTATTAGTTTGTTACAATAATTAATTGTGATTTTGGCTTCCTCATAGAGGAAACATTGTGAAGAGCAAAATTTAATGAGGAAGCGATGTTCTATTTTGCATCCTTGTTTTGAATAAATTAATAAATCACCGGCACAAACTTTTGTTTTGCTTTATCAACTTTTGCGGAGGTTGTAGCGTTTTTTGAATTCATAATGGGAACAACATGATATTCCAAAATAATCTCAATTTGAGGGGTCAAGCGATATAGACCGTCGTTCTGACGTGAAAAGCCCCGTATGTAAAATATTTATGTAGAAAAATACAAGAATCTCCCATGTGCATATTGCACATACGAGCACGCTGAGAACCTACGTTTTGGCTACGAATCACTTGACCCCGAGAACGAGGTAGAAATAGCAGTGGCATGGCATCCAAACGTTCTTCCCAGGTTTAGGAGGAAAAGGAAGAGGGGATTTGCTCTTGGAACGGTATGGAGCCACCGAGAAGTTGAGCACTTTATCGTGTAGACGTCGGCCATTGGCTGACTGACCAGTTGCAGTTGTCGCACGCTTACCTAACTATTGCGATCTCCCTGTTTCACTTCGCGAAACCAACGGAGCTTTTTTGGACGGGATTGGAGGGGCACCTCCTGGCCTATAGACCCCCGATCTTGTTCAACCGGAAAACCGTATCGCATTTATATTCACAACCTCTTTACCTTTACCATGTATACATTACGCATTCCACGGTATTTCCCGCAACCGAAAACCCGACCGACCCCAAGTTTTTCCAATTTTTTCTGTGAAATGTAACATTCATTAAATTTTTCACAAATTCATTGCAATACAATTAACTAAATTGCATGCCTACCGCCCTTGGATGTGACGAGCACATAAAAAATTGTCGCAGTGGTTGAGTCGGTGAAATTGTCGCTCAAAAGTTTTGGAAAATTCACCATCCCAAGCCCAAATACGATAGCGTTGTTTCATAACGATATTATCCGCCTAACGTGTCATGGAATTATCCATAAAGTGTGTATATCTTGCGTATCTACGTGGGAGAATCGCTGAGAAACATGTGCTCTGTGTGAAATAGGCAAGTGCCCTCTTCCGGTTTCGCTATTATGGTACTCGGTGTTCGGCCTGGTTTCTATGGCGTTGTACAATGTTGACTGCGGGTGCATTAAAATGCATTATACTATCCAACAATAATAGCATTAATCTGTATTATAGTATTCAACAAAAGTTGTTCATCACGAGTCTATACGAACTTTTTGGTTTGATAGCGAGCTCTCGCGCAAAATATGTATATGCTGATTAAATTTATTAATAACACTGTTACGCCAACTAACAAAGAAAAAAGCCAAGAGCTTTTTTTCTATGGCGTTGTACAATGTTGGCTGCGGGTGCATTAAAATGCATTATAGTATCCAACAATAATAGCATTAATCTGGATTACAGTATTCAACAAAAGTTGTTCATCACGAACTTTTTGGTTTGATAGCGAGCTCTCGCGCAAAATATGTATATGCTGATTAAATTTGTAATTTATTAATAACACTGTTACGCCAACTAACAAAGAAAAAAAGCCAAGAGCTTTTTTTCTATGGCGTTGTACAATGTTGGCTTTGGGTGCATTAAAATGCATTATACTATCCAACAATAATAGCATTAATCTGGATTATAGTATTCAACAAAAGTTGTTCATCACGAACTTTTTGGTTTGATAGCGAGATCTCGCGCAAAATATGTATATGCTGATTAAATTTCTAATTTATTAATAACGCTGTTACGCCAACTAACAAAGAAAAAAGCCGAGAGCTATGTACCGGAAGAATAATGAAAATAGCTCATGTCCCGAATAGTTATATCATCGTTTGAGGCCACCCATAAGTGACGTCATCTCGCAATTCCAATCTTCCACCCTCGCTATAAATAGAACATTTCAAATGTTCTCAAGTGAGTGCGGGCTTTTCAAGCAATTTGGCAACGTCGCGTTCCCGGAGAAATCTGTTACTGCGACTATACAACTGAGCCTAAACGAAGCTATTCTTCAATAGCTTCGTATATGATGTGCAACAATATCCGTGTTATTTATTGTAATATAAAAATTGAAAACATTTACGAACTTATATTTGACGTGAAAGAACCTATACATGGGCTAATGCATTTATTTATATACCTACGAAGGCATATTAAAGTATGGACACTTTGCTTATTTATATTTATATTATATTTCTTCGCTTATTTATTATTAACATTCGCGGATATTTGATTTTAGAAGCTTATATTCTTATCGAAATAATAGCTTATTACGTAATATAAAATTGAATGAAATGATATAAACTTATTGTAAAACGGACAGGTGGTGAAGGCGGCTATTAGCACCTTGGGTACGTCCTCGGGAGTAACAAGAGAAGTGCTTGCATCAAGGATCCTTTCTCGAATCTGCGACTAATCGGATGACGCCGTCCAACTAGGATGTTTACCCGCTCGATATCTACTTGAACTGTGTGAATCAAGGACAAAAGCTCGTTGCGCGGAAGCTTGGCGAAGGAAGATGCGGCAGGCTTGCGCGATCGACAAGCGAATGGACACGGAAACAGACACAGAGTTGTGTACCTATTATTGCGTGGTACCAAGTGCGAACGTAGATGCACCGGCTAGCATTATCCTGCTAATGCGCACCTCGGCTTCCCGCTTCTCATCGTGAGAATCTCCCTGGATATCGCTTCTCAAGACCATATCATTTCGTTCTATCCTCGTCGGCCCATTTAATTATTCCATCAAACAGCCGCGCGGGCTTTCTTTCTATCGTGGAATTCAACGAATCATCTACATCTGTCATATCTTACTTGCGAAGTCCTCTAGTTTTTTTTTCTTTTTTTTTTCCCCAAAAATTTTCCGCAATCCCTTGTCAGAATTGGATGTTGATCTGTTGAGATGTTTCTGCATGAGGATAAAAACATATCTACCCTTATTTCAATTTTGTGTCACGTCAAATACAAGTAAAAAAAAAATTATCAGACGTCGCTGGCCAACAACCTTATCAACTTCAATCCTCTCAACGGGCGAATTATATGAAATGATGAAGTAGTATAGATCGAATTGCCTGCGGCGTAGACAGCAGCGGAAATACGATATGCGTGCGCAAATTAATATCCCTTCTGGTACAGGTATGTATTATATATATATAATACACATTATATATATATGGGACCTTCCATACCAACTCGACTCGGATCTGATCCTCGACCTTTTCGATTTCATTACCAATTTTGATTATTATTATTATTATTATTATTATTATTATATCTAAATAGCAAGCACAATTTCTATTAGAATTTTTTATAAAACTATTTATATACCGATCGTTATTTATAATGAAAATAGCGAAGGCTATTTTTTTTTTTATCTAAAAAAATTCTCATAAATTCTTTATCAGATATCAATATTTTAAAGCTTAGGTTCAAAGTGGGCCTCGTTTCAGTAATTTTATTGCGTGATATTGTTGTAAAGTGGAGGTCATGGTGGTTCTTTTATTCTTGTCGGTGACGTTGTTACGTTACATATGTTCTTGATATTGTTTCTTTCGTTGGTATAATGATGTTGGTTGATAATATTTCTTAGTTCATAGCCAGATGTGGAAAATTGTTGTTGATGCTGTGGCCGTATGAGAAGTGATGAAAAATGAAGAGTTTAAAAGCGATTAATACAAATTGTGGTTGCTCTTTAGGGATAGAACAATAACGTAATAAATCGGGGATGTGAAATCCAAGAGGTCGAGGGTCAGGCTCAGGTCGAGACCATATGGAATGCCCCGTATATACATACATACGTATACATATATACATATATATATATTTCTTTTACGGAGGTGCTCTAGGGATGAGAATGGTTCTTCAACCTTGACAAAAAGCTCACCTGCGTAAAATGAAAAGTAATTAAAAGGTCACCGGTTCCGGAGATGATTAAAGCCCGTGGAAATTATAAACGCGCGCCCTCTATACTACACCTGTCTACCGGGCAAACAGCGGAGCTTGTTTGAAGCTGCGTGTGTGTCTCACAACTATAAGCTCCCTCCTTCCATGCTCCTTTGGTATCGCGAAAACAGTGCGCCGTAATTCCCGTGTACACTGTTAATGCATCAGACACACGATTCACTTTGACGATGTTCGAATTTTGATTTTTATTGTCTTTATAACAACAACGACGAGTATAGAAATTTATGCAATTTTCATTGTTTTCAGTACTACGCGACCAATATATGTTTTTATCACGAAATTTGAATTGATTTACAGTCGGCGCGGCTGTTGAGCCGTATTACGTTTCGAAGAAGTGTTCTTTGTTACTTGCTTGGTAATAACGATATTAGATAAAAAAAAAGTTTTTCAGTACTGCATAAAAAACCAACCAATGAAACGGAACAGGTAAAGCAGCGGTTGTCGATTAAACACTGTCACACACGAGCAACATATGTTTTTATCACGAAATTTGAATTGATTTACAGTCGGCGCGGCTGTTGAGCCGTATTACGTTCCGAAGAAGTGTTCTTTGTTACTTGCTTGGTAATAACGATATTAGATTTAAAAAAAAAAAGTCGTTGCTGTGCGGTGCAAAAAAGCGTAGCATGTGTGCTTAATTCCTTACTTGGAATCCTCAAAGCCATAGACTTGGCTCGACGTTGTTGCTCGCGTGGTTATTGCAGAAGCCAGAGCTCGAGTCTCGCATAATATCGTGGGGCTTCGTGGATGATGGTGCGACGTACGTGTACAGTAACGCTCGTTCGTGTACGTCTAGTTAAGAAGAAGATGTGCTTTACTATAATGCTACTCTCCGCAAATATAACAATAATAATGTGAGCCGGTGCTCGCAACCCAACTACATGCTTCAGAGACTTATATTATAATATCGGCATATACTTTAGAGACTTATATTATAATATCGGCATATACTTCAGAGACTTATATTATAATATCGGCATATACTTCAGAGACTTATATTATAATATCGGCATATACTTCAGAGACTTATATTATAATATCGGCATATACTTTAGAGACTTATATCATAATATGGGTGCACCGATAACAATATTGCAGTTCCACATGGTGAATCAAAGTGCTCTTCAGGAGTATCCCTTTCCGTGTGCTTAACAAGTGGACCTCGGATTTCAAAAATCTCTTGCCCCACATTTTAATTGGCTTCGCGGTCGAAGAAACACGCGCCAATGACAGCAGCACAAATACTATAAAATAATGTCACACGAATTTATGGAAAAAAAAAAAAAAAAAAAAAAGGATAGGAACATTGAACGAAATATCGACGTTTCATCCGATGAAAATAAATGCAGCCCTGATACTTTCATTGTATCGTTAAGTATTCGGCGTTGAAAAGCCACTTGCCGGTAGGAGCGACTATCGAAGAGAGTCGAAGTAAATACGAAGACGGCAAGCGATTCTGCGAATACAGTTTCGCTTGGGAATAACGATGTGGTGGTTGCACATACCCATGTGGTACATCTTACGTCGCTATATACACATATATCACATACAGAAAGGCATACGGTCTTGTGGCGTTGGCGCGTACGTGAGCAAGAGATCGAATATCGTGAGAAGATTAGAGAGTTCGGTGCGAGAGGGCGAAGGATGCCCGAGCGGGATTGAGAGAAGCGCTGCCTCCGGGGCGTTGCAAGCTTGAATCTCTCGCAAACTGGAAGAGCGCGGGAGGCCATGTGCTCCGTTCCACACGACTTAACCGCGCTTCCGGGACCGAGTCTCGATCCACGTCACTGCAAAATTCACGGGTTTCGTCTCTCCAGACATCGCCTCGTCTTCAACTCGATCCACATTACAATAGATCCGCGCACAGCTCCCTCATCTTCCTCTTCTTCGTTGGGCTCAAAGCTACCACTTGCGTCACTGCTGTTTCCACACACACACACACACACACACACACACACACACACACACACACACACACACACACACACACGTGTAGCATGTCGAGTGTCCTGTTGGAGGTACATATTATGTATACCTTTCAAACGGCACGAGCCTGTCTGCATCTCGTGAAATGTTTGACAATTGCCCGGAGGACGGAGATAGTCCGTGGCTGTGTATTTGTGTGGATAAGACCTTAGAAAAGAGGCATCGCCGGAGACATGCACGCGGCGAATCCGCCGTATGCGCATTGAAACATTCCACTTGAACTCTCCAGGAGGGAAGAAGCTGCGAGAAGGCAATTTTCCACTTGGACTTTCGACTACTCTCAGGCGACCACGAAAATTCAATGCTCACACTATCGACCTCCTCTATCTATCATATTACCCCTCTGCATATGTGTGCATGTCGGTGTTATACAGTACCCGGAGCGTGGAACCGCTCGTGCAATATCTCGTGTAGGTAATATCGAGTAGATGATGGCCCCAAGTGCCTTCCGCCTTCTTCCGCCCTCTTTTCATCGAAGTTCGTTTTTGTTTTTTTTCCACGAGATCCGTAAAAGCTCTTTATCCAACGATATCTATGTATCAGCTGATGTCGTCGAACCGAGGGGTGGATTAAACGCACAGCTTTTCGATTTCTACTTTTTCGCTGAAATCTGTTTGCTGTTCACTGTTACACACTCGAGGATTTCATTGATCAATTTTTCATTCATCATTGTCGTGTGATCGTTAGACGTTGGAAACGTCAATTATTACTTCACTCTCGTGTTCAAATACCGATTCAATTGTTATTTTACTTACGTTTTTCGTCGTTTATTCATTTAGTGTAATGACTAGGTATCGATGTTGAGAAAAATAGAGTTTGTACTAAAGTACTGATGACACGTGACTGTCTCGTAATGGTTGTTATGGACGTAAATTATTTTACAATTTAGCAGAACTTGCAACGGGTATACCGTCATCAAAATGGAGGCTGTGTTATGATTTTTAACTGAACGTCAGTCGTAACACATTCAGCTATAAAAACAATGTTGAATGGTGAAAATGAAAGAAATAAAATAGATCGGAACTCATTTCTGGACCTTGTTCGAAGCGCCTTGAAAGCGACACGTACGTTTTACCTTTTCTTTTGGTTATAAGAATGTCAAACGATACTGTAATCCGGCCCGAATACTTCGCGAGCTTTAATATGAGAAACACTTGAGTCACTTATTGACTTCTCGTAAAAATCTTGAAACTTGCGACGGGTATACCGTCATGAAAATGGAGGCTGTGTTATGATTTTTAACTGAACGTCAGTCGTAACACATTCAGCTATAAAAACAATGTTGAATGGTGAAAATGAAAGAAATAAAATAGATGAGAACTCATTTCTGGACCTTGTTCGAAGCGCCTTGAAAGCGACACGTACGTTGTACCTTTTCTTTTGGTTATAAGAATGTCAAACGATACTATAATCCGGCTCGAATGCTTCGGGAGCTTTAATTTCAGTTAGTCGCACGATATTTCGTCTCGGTGTGAGTCTATGTGTCATTTGTCCTTTGCAAATCGTTTGACGTGTCCAGGATATTGCAGCTTCGCCGTTGTACAGAAATGTAACTGGGGTCGGTTTTCGTTTGTCATTGTCGGTCGCGCTCTCGACATTCGCTCGACGATCGTTTCCGGTTTCTCAACGGAACGAACAGGACGAACAGGATCAACAGAACGAACGGCCAGTGGAAGTGACGTTCAGTTTGGTCAGCTCGTTTTCCGCCCACTCGGCCACCCTCTTTTCATACCGGTCACACCCACCGGCATTGCACTCAGTGGAACAGTTGAAACAGTTGCGGAATTCAAAACGCTCGCGGCTACTTTAATCATATTCATACCGGAGAATATACGAGCCATTGTCGCGATAAAAACCATTCTCGACGGACACTGGTGAACGAAAATCTTATCGATATTTTACCGAGGCCCGATTGATATTCCCAAATTCTTTTAGATTTACAAAAATAAAAATTAGTTTAAAAGTATTGATTTCTTAATCATAATCTTTCAAGAATTGTACTTGAATCACAATCAATTGTACTTGAATGAATCAATTAGTCTTTAATTCCTGGATCGATATCAGTTCGAATTCTCATTAATAATCGACTGATCTGAAAATGTATTGCATCGATTCTCCGTTTTCATCACATATATATATATATATATATATATATACCCAGGAATTTATGCCTTCAGTCAAGGCAGAGGAGAAAATAAGAAACAAAGACAGCAAAATGCTATTATTGCTATACTAAGAGAAAAATAATAATGGCGCCAATGCCACGGAGGAAAAAAATGCAACATTGCAAGTACGACACAGCAAAGGAAAACACGATTTGTGTGAGTATGATGCTTTTTTATTCGTTTGGGCCGAAGTGTTGATGAGCCGCCTTTCCCTCGGGGACAAGTGCCAATACGGTGAGGTCCCTCTTGTCGTTCGTGTCGACAACGACGAGAATGGAATGGGACGTTCGCGGTAAGCCACATCGATTTCAACGTCACTCGATAAGTGTCGAAGTCTCGTTCACCTTTCTATGCATGTGTTCTGTTAAGGTGGGATAGAGACAGGACTCGGTGAAAGGATGAACGTGTGCACCTGTCTAGGTATAGAATGAGAGAGAGATGGAATAAAGGGCGGGCTGGCTTATTCGTCCAACTGACGAGAAACGTCCTCTTCAAGTGGTGGACCGGAGCAACGACTACGATAACGTCGACGAGTCGACGGGTTCCAGAGCAGCACTCGATCAAAAGTTTCCGGTGTCAGCGGTGTGCCCGAGGGCGAGCCGGCAATGGGAATTAGGAAAACCCGAGCGGAAAAGCTCCCAATGGAGCGCGAGTCAGGCGATCATTCGAGAAAACAACTTATTTCTTGAGTAATCACTCACAAATCGTCTTCATATAGAACAACCGCCAACTGGTACGAATTGGTAATACGTTTTTTCATTTTTTTGGGTGAGCCTGCCATGGGAATTAGGAAAACCCGAGCGGAAAAGCTCCCAACGGAGCGCGAGTCAGGCGATCATTTGAGAAAACAAGTTATTTCTTAAGTAATAGTAGTTGGTTGCTTGAAATATTTATATACATCGTTTTGAAAAAAAAAATGTAAACACAGCCGTCGATTAATTTTATTGACGTGCACCTATGAGCTTTCGTTCTGACGATTTTTCACTAGGTAAAAGCGCCGAATGAACCTCGTTTACTGTGCTAAATTGAGTAATGATTACCAGATTGTTCTCTCGGTGTAGTGTTTATAGGGCAAAAATAGAGATAAAGAGTGTACAGAGAGAATCAGAAAGAATTGCCCGTGGGGGTTCGATGCCGTTGATGCTGCTGTTTTGTATGTGTGCGAGAAAAAAAAAACAAAAAAAAACAAAAAAAAAAAAAATGCGGCTCTGTGCACACAATAGTTGAAACTAGAGTGGAATAGTGGCAACGGTAACGAAAAAAGTGAACATAATTCGTCGCGAATGAAGCCACTTCCGTCTCGGGTTGTGAGCTACAATACATGCCTTGGCTTCGAGGCGAATAAGGATTTTTAAAATAGTTGCTCGATATACCGAAATCATGGCAGGCGAATGACTGGCTAGAGCCGTACCCAGAGATCGGTATAACGCGATGTGGCTTGAATGCACCACTCCACTATATATACGTATGTACCCAAACAGAACGCATATATATGCACTCATGTGAGTGCGTAACACTTACTATTTTACATCAACGTACGCGTACACGTATTTTGTGTTCTCGTTGTGATGTTACGGGATATCGTTTGGTGTGACAGACGAGCGCTTCATGCCTATCACAAAAAAAAAAAAATTCGGCTCCTTTGTGCACACAATAGTTGAAACTAGAGCGTCATAGTGGCAACGGTAACGAAAAAAGTGAACATAATTCGTCGCGAATGAAGCCACTTCCGTCTCGGGTTGTGAGCTACAATACATGCCTTGGCTTCGAGGCGAATAAGGATTTTTAAAATAGTTGCTCGATATACCGAAATCGTGGCAGGTGAATGACTGGCTAGCGCCGTACCCAGAGATCGGTATAACGCGATGTGGCTTGAATGCACCATTCTCCTATATATATACGTATGTTCCCAAACAGAACGCATATATATGCACTCACGTGAGTGTGTAACACTTACTATTTTATATAAACGTACGCGTACACGTATTTTGTGTTCTCGTTGGCGTGGATACGGTGGTGTTACGGGATATCGTTTGGTGTGGCAGACGAGCGCTTCATGCCTATCGCAATACCTCTACCCACCCCTCGGCAAGCGTCGCCGCCAACCCATCCCGTGTGGCTCGCTGGCTTCACGTCCATAAATCCGCAGAGTTTCCAATTTTAACGGCTCTGGGCCATTCATCTCCCGAGCTAGCGCCTCTATATGCCGTATTCCCTCCTCTCCAACAGCAGCCGCAGCCGCAGCCCCAGTAGCATCGGGAACCTTCACCGTAGCGCAAAATCCGTTCCTCGTGTTCCCGCGGTTTATCACTCTCTCCCTCTCGATCATTGCGGTTGACTACTTATCTCGCATACTCGAGTTCCTCCAGTCACAGCCCTCGGAACGGCCCTTGCCCACGTCGATGCTAATCTCACAGTAATTTGTATAATTTCCAAATCGATTACCGATCCGGCCAGAGACCCTCGGTCCATCCAGAGAAATTCCGTGCCCGATAAGTTTTTGTATCGAGTTCCACGGCGCATGTATATCATCGCGGAAGCTACAATAGAACAATCAAGATCAATGCGTGTAGTTCCAAGCTCAACGATTTGTCTTGTCTTGCCCATAATTTCCTTTCATCGTCGTTACACAATTTATTAATTATCAACGTGTGAATACCTATTGGAATTTATTTCATGGTATATCTAGAACGTACGGTTTGAACAATCGATGTAAGTGGAGCTAAACTTAATTGGCTAATCGGTCTCGCGTTCCTCTAATTGACGACCTGGCATACTGTACTTACCGATCTGTTCACGATTTGAGGATTATATTTGAAACGAATGTATCAAATCAATTGGTCGAATTACAAGAATTCCTTCGCGAAGGGTCGAGGGGTTTCCAATCGATCCAATTTCCAAATCGATTGCCGATGCGGCCACAGACCTTCGGTCCAACCTAAGAAATTCAGTGCCCGATAAGTTTTTGCGTCAAGTTCCACGGCATGTATGTATATCATCGCGGAAGCTACAATAGAACAATCAAGATCAATGCATGTAGTTCATAATTGCATAATTTCCTTTCATCATCGTTACACAATTGATTAATTATCAACGTGTGAATACCTATTGCAATTTACTTTATGGTAAATCTAGAACGCACTGTTCGAACAATCAATGTAAACGAAGCTAAACTTAATCGGCTAATCGGTCTTGCGTTCCTCTAATTGATCCGTTCACGATATGAAGATTATACTTGAAACAAATGTATCAAATCAATTGGTCGAATTACAAGAATTCCTTCGCGAAGGGTCGAGTGGTTTAGGTCCGTTGGGCAGTAGCTAGGCAGCCTGCGTCCAAGTTCGTGAATTTTCCGAGCCGGAAAAACCACGACTTCCTCGCACGTGGCCTCCTTTCCCTTTCTATTATCCCTAGGGAACTTTGAAAACCTCTCTCTCTCTCTCTCTCTCTCTGTTCGTGATCTATAGCATTCTCTCCTCTGTCTCTCATCTCATTCTGACTCTCGTTGCGCTCTCGAAAAAAAAACGGGTCAGCAGTTCACTTTCAGGGATAGAAATGCGACCCAGAGCTGGGCCGGGAGAGCTCAATTGATTGTCTCGAGAGATTTAATACGACCGAGTGGCACCGGTAATGGTGTGCGACATTATATATACCTACGTATACATATATCGGTGGTAAAAGCAGCGAAGAAACGTTCTGCTTCAGTTCCAAGTCGTGGATAATAGAGAACTCGACGGTATGTAGCTGTGCATATAATGGGTTAAGAGAAGGAAAAAAGGCATGAAAGAAACAACGAGGGTCCTCGTGCTAAAATGACGTTATTCCAGCCGGTAGCTCGTGCCATTGAACCATGATAATAACGGGCTCTTTAATCTCGCGAGAACCAAGACGTTCCAACAAGAGTCCTGGGGAAGTCTTTGTTACAATTATGCGGTATTGGGTATTTCTTTAAATGATTTTTCTTTAAATGTTACGCATTGCTCTGATGAAAACTATATATATATTTTTTCTGTCTCTCTTATCGTATGTGAACGACGTAGTTAGGCGACGT